>OX063271.1:13541164-15941164 GCA_944039245.1 Nebria salina
TAGATCGAAGACTAATGAATAAAAAATTAACAAATATAAAAAATACATTTCCTATAGCTTTATATATAGAGCTAAAATCTTATTCTCAATTCAGCGAAACATTATTTATTGAAAATGCTAATTTGCATTAAAAGTTAACGTGCATGCTAGAGATACGTTGAAATGTACCATCACATAATGGTACTTCTAGCCATAATGTCTAGCTAAAGTATTATAATTTTGCTTCTTATGTTCTTCACCTTTTATGCTAGGAAAGTGCTACTCAATTGCGATAATATAAGGTACAACAAGCATTGATGTTTATAACAAATATTTGAGATGTTCACAATATTTGTAATATGTATTTGGAGATGACTTGTATGCACATGACACATATTCGCCAAATGCAGATGAACATATGGGTATGCTATCTCACAAGTACAACATAGTTTGCAAACAGTGCTTGTGTGCATCGTTAAATGCTAAGAAACTTTCCGAGAACTCGTAAAACTGAATAACGAACTATATATGTATATAAAGAGACAAACTTAGGAATCTAGTATTAAAAATATCACAAAAAACAAACATGAAAGAGATAAGAAACTTGTTAGTAAGTTCCCATGTTTTATAGATTCTCTTCGAAATAACTCAATTATTCGTAGAACCTAGTATTAGTGCAATATTTTCGACATGAGTATAAATTAGCGCTTTGTTTTACACTATTTATGGGTTTAGTTGCAAAGTTTATGAAATAGTTTACTGAAGGAAAAATATTTATATATTTTAAATATCGTTTGTTCCACAATGTATGTATTTGATCGATTTATGGCATCTCTTCGCAAATCCTAATTAATCGCTACGTTTAAATAAGCTAAATAAAATTATTACGAATTTTCAGATTTCATAATCGGTGGTCATTTTTAAATTTTATTTATAAAAAAAAATATTATATATATTTAAAGTACAAATATCATGAATACTGTATGTACATACACTTTCATTAAGTTATTTATTTTTCCTCTAATCATTAAAATTGCCAGTTAATGGAACTATACTTCTGAGTAGACTCGCAAATCGTACTTGACAAATACGAAAAAAAGTTTCTTAAAGTTTCTTTCAAAATGTTTTTACTTACGTTGAACGACAACCGTAAGCACAGCAATTTTCGAAACGTTGTAATATTTCCTAATCATATTAAAATTTTGCTAAAGGTTTATATAACTTCTTTAACTTCAAGAACCATATTTTCTGCGCACCAAAGTTTATCGTAAATTACGAAGTTTTGTGAGAAATGCACGAACGACATGTTTCCATTAACGCTGAGAGTCTCTCGAAGATCGTTAAAAATACTATTTGTTTCATTAATGATCTCAATTTAAGCATTCATTATCAAATTCATTCGCTAATTTTATTTGCCGCTGAGAAAAATGATGATGCAATTTTAATGGAATTCTTCGTCCGCAATTTCAAGTCCTCTAAACTCTTAAATTCAATATTCTTCAAAAGCAGATATTAAAAATATTTTCAACAGCTTACACATTAGATTCCATTGTTAGTAAAGTAATATTGATCTATAAGACACCGTTCGTATATTGGGCACAACGCTTAGTCATCGTAGATAATAAATTGCTACCTCCAAGATACAGTGGCGCATTAAAATAAAATAAAATAATAATTTGTCTCGCTATATTTCTGACGAAGCGAGATACTTGAGACGTTGTGCCTATCATTACTGTCAGTTGCACGATATTCATAACTTTTAGACATCAATTTGCTTAAAAACCACTTATAATTGCAAGCAAACATTCCTGTGACATTCTTGTCACTTGAGCATTCATATATTTTAAAACGGTCCAGAATCTCAATTCTAAAAATAAATTGAATATTTCTTTACTCTTAAAACGGGAAGCCGACTAAATAATTTCATATTGAAAGTTAACACGCATGGTGTTTCACTATTTTTTATACATAAGTAAACTAGCATTAAGTTTTTTGTCATTTTGATTAATTTTATGTGTTATTATACATTCTCGTTTTACGAGCTAACAATTCTAGGATTACTATAATTACAACAAAGTTGGAGCGAAATAAAACTGTATTTTATGATTTATATTTTTTTAATGTATTTTTACTATCAATAAAATCATTGTGAAAATGATATGTATGTAAATATGAACCTATATTTTGTACTAATATTTAATATAAACTGTATTATCAAAGCTGCAGTTATACAGTAATTATTAGCAAGAAATTTCAATTATGTAAAATATTTTGTTCTGAAATAATTATTGTGCATAATCAGTCACTTTATTAAAATGCAGCAATTAACTATGCGATACACATTTAAATTAAATGACCAACGTCCATTGTTATAAAAACCGGTTAAATTTACTCTATTAGTAAATTTTAAAAGATATAACCGTATTTGTATTTATTATGCAATTTTAATATTGTTGTAAAAATTTGTATAGTATCGTATTTACTAGTGTAGTGAATTTAACTGTTCTTTATAAGATCGGGCATTAAAATCCAAAAACAACGTAGTCATGAATATTGCTTCTATACAACAGACTCGTAAACTGCAAGTCAATAGCAATTCCAGCAGTCAATTACAATTAAATTACATATAGACAGCACAAAATTGTATGAATTATGTGCATTTTCACTGGAAGATAATTTATATTTCAATATATATTATACACAAATATTACAAATGACTTTACATATTTTGCTTCTTCTGCGAATGAATCGAACAATGACATGAATTTAATCATTAAATAGAATTGTTATAACAATACAGTAATCGCTTACATTCTACATTAATACAATACGACAAATGAACTACAAATATGTAGGTATTCCGTTTACAGAAGATAATATTGGTAAATAATATATTTGCAGTTCTAAAAGATGATAAAAAAGTAGTTTATGAAACATAATGGTGTATATAAAAATGTACTGCTAAATAAAATATATTTATTATGTTTTTATCGTAAGTTTTATTGAAGTTGTTGAGTGCATAAAGAGTTCACTTGTTCTCGTCATACGGTGCTATTTTAACACTTATTTAGATGAAACAAAATAGATGAAAGTATATTTGAATGATTTATGTGAATATATACTATAGGGAATTTTACGAAAGATGTGTGATGACTGTATGGCGAAGATGATTTGACTTTCTTGGAAACGCGTCTGACTAACAATATTAGAATAAAAATTTGAAAAAAAAAACTTATTATACCTATACTTATGCCAAATAAATAAAAAATATATATCTGTATAAGCCTTTTTTTAATGGTTGGTAAATTTTGTCATAAAAGTAACCCATTGTTTCGTAAATTTCACGCGAACTTGCATATCTTCCGTTGTTTACAGCAATTGTATAGTCTATGTGTGACCTGAATAATATATACAAACTCAGCTCCATGTACACGCCAGTCTAGGCCCAGTATCGCATCGTACAGCACAACCCAACGGAACACATGCCTGTCGCAATGAACGAACACGGCACGCGTGCTTAATTCCAAGGCTCATGTTAACGATAATTATGATTATTTTTGTGGCGTTCTCATGATGCAATAAATGTTTTAAATAAATCACACATACTGAAAATTGTTTTCGTTCTGCTTTAATCTTTCTTATGCGAAGTAATAAATAAGTATTGTAATCATGAAAATAATAGATCTCGAAATTTAAATCCTTTGATCTTTTCTCTAACTCTGTGTGTGTCAGGTCTCTACAGCCTCAACGGTTGAAGATAAAATTAAGAAACTTTAAACTTAAAATCTATATATGCCTAACAATCAAAACTATTTTTGAAAAGCATATTCAAACCGAAAGTACAAGTTTCTTATAGTCATTATGACGATATCAGTAATATCTTAAAAACCGGTTGTAGTTTCAGCAAATTAAATTTATATTCCAAAATTTATCGCAGAAATGTATAAATTATGTATATGTTTTACATTGATTGTAATAATTTTAGGCACCAACATTTGTGCGAACTACCGAATAATATGGTCGAGTATTTGTCATTACAGGATTATTAATGTTCTTCTTCAATCTCATGCATACTTAATAATTTCAGAAGGAAGTTTCATATTTGATGAAAAAATAATTTGATACCTACCCTCA
This sequence comes from Nebria salina, assembly GCA_944039245.1. Lineage (NCBI taxonomy): Eukaryota > Metazoa > Arthropoda > Insecta > Coleoptera > Carabidae > Nebria > Nebria salina. The sequence continues at coordinate 13,545,278 of OX063271.1, forward strand.
TTTAAATAAATAAATGTTGTTGTCTATAAGTAAAAGATTTTGTAGACTGTATAGTGAATAATTTAATGAGAATTACGTCATGAATAAAAATTATATATATGATAATAACTGAAGTTTAACATAAAATGAAGTCGAGTGAGAACATGCGACATCGACCGGTTGTGCTTACACGTGCCACGCCTCGTTATCGACTGAGTAGCGAACCACTCGTGTGTAACTCAAAAACTACCCAACCGACCAAGGTATTCCACCAAACCAACCGCTTGCGGTTTTATTTTTCATCGAACCACTTACCAACTGAAGAAAGAAACAACTATAGTATTAAAAGAATATTCATATCATTAATCAGTTTATATTTAATATACACTACCGCACTAAAAGGTCATATAAAAAAATAGTCACGTGAATTTCAGCTGCTTTTTAAAAAAAGTAAATATTTTGTGAGTGATATTATTTACGAATAGTTTTAGAACTCCAGTATTTAAAAGATGTATAAAACCTAATTTTGTATATCCATGAAACCATAAAAAAGAGTCTTATATTAAATATCTGTAGTTGAAATAAAATATAAATAATTACTCTTAACATGTAATTAGGGAAATTTATTTGGCACTAACTTTTATTGGCACTTCACTATCACTGCTACATATCTGAACATGTGCCTTCATTATTCATTTTAAATAATTCAATTAGTAACTGTGGCATGTAGCAACGAAATCCGTTTGGCAAGTTTAATTTCATTTAGAAATCCTTCACCATTTTACGACCCATATAAATCTTCTGAGGTTACTTTGTACCTTTCAGTCGTTAGAAGCACATACCCCAAAAAATTGTAGAAAACAGTCTCTATACTACTAGCAGAAATTAGAGGAATACAGCTACTAATACCTCCAAAGTAGCTGGTTGAAAATCTGTTCTGTTTTCCAAAAACATTTTCAACGTTTCAAACATTATAAAACTCTTCTTTGCTACCAATAAATCTTTGTGTTTCTGAAGTTATATAATGACACCGCTTATAGCGACAAATTAGTTATAATTTTACTTTCATCGGTTATAGCGACCTCCGGCAATAGCGACAATATTTTGGGTACCTTCGATGTCATTATAAATATATTTAATTAACTATATTCTCTTAGTATACGTTAATAATAATAGACAAGCAAAATTTATATTTTATTAAATTAAATACTAAATAAAATATTATTTATCATTAATAGCAATTGGAAATTCGTTACAAAATTAGTTAACTTCCGTTTTTGACCGTAGCTCTTCACAAAAAGCGAGTATTATGAAATCGGAAACCGTGAAATTTAAGTAGAAATTTTCGATTTTACCTTTTTGTTATCTTTCATTTCTGGAAATTTGAAATACTCACATCACTATAATTTCTATTGGATTGAATGTAATTTCCGTTGTAATAAATTTTGAGCACACTTGTCAGTCTGTATGAAAAATCTGTAAAAGTTTCGTATGTGTTTTACCATATTTATTGAATTTCAATACAAACATCAATGTGTTTACTAAGTGAAGCAAACCTTATTCATAATTGAACATAAATGAACTACACTTAAAAATGGATTAACTAAATAAATGTATATTTTTAATTATTTACAAAATTTACAATCATCCTTTAAAATGCACCATTAAATCATTTTTTTGAATGACTAGTTTATAAATATGATTAATTGAATATAAAATATATAAAACAAAAAATGGTTCAACAATAATCAAAATTACATTTTGATTAATAGAAATATTCAATTAAAGCTTTCAATCCATGGAATGTTAAGCAACTATGCGAACAATTATAGAACAATCGTACATGTGTATGCATATATTTTAAAACATAACCAATCCATTTGTGTCTATAATATAATAATACACAAAAGCAGAGGTAGAATAATATGTATAAACACAGCGTAGAAGCGGCGATATTCAAATAGTTTCAACAGTGCCATTCAAAATGATTTATTGGTCGTACACAGAGATCCACAGATCAATTGCTGCATTGCCTGGCTAGGCGTTGTACACGGTCGAACCATATTTGAATAACATTTACTTTTGTCTCTGACGTTTTGCTTCGTATTGTTCATTATGAGTAACTGTAATAGATAATTGTTGTTATATCAATGTGGAGGCAAAAAAATAGTATTAGAAATAGTTTTCGTCATTCCATTTACAGATAGTTTTGAGTAAACAAATTATAAATAAAAAGTTAATTTAAATCCAGTTAGAATTTTTATTTTAAATATTTATTATGCTGATTCAAATAATAGTTATTTATGTGCCAAAGCCGTAAAGTGTAAGTTTTTTGCCCGAGTCATGAAAATTGTAGCACGTGTTGCGTGTGAGGGTTACTCGTGCCAAGGGCCAAACAAAAACATTATTTCAAAGATGCATATATTTTTTTTTGTACAAAGCCTTTTTTAAATTAAAAAATACGAAAATAAAAATAATTTTAATAAAGAAATATAGTCAAGGTCTTTCTGAAAAACAAATTGTGTCAATTGTATACTGTAATAAGCCAAAGCACTTTATCGCTCTAGAGCCAAAAAGTGTTTTACGCCCTAGGGCGAAAAGTAACACTTAAGACCGCAAATTAGATTCGAAAAGTGTGCTATTTCACCCGCGTGTGCAAGAAAGAAATTCAATTATCTACAAATAAACTGAAAATATTCGCCAACTAGATATTTTTCCAAATTTGATAAAGGTATCTGCATAAATGATATTATAAATTTAAATCATACATATAATTGAATAGTTTAATATATTTATCATATTATATAAAAATATTGAAAATGTATAAAAAGAAAAATTTTGAAAACATTTCCAACCTGCATAAATATAAATCTAGTTTAATTCCTGAATGAAAATTACATTAAATGTAGAATTAACGGTAGTGTTCTATCAGATATTTACATTATAAATAAAAATATGTAGTAGCTAATAAAATATTCAATTTTAAATTATATACGGAATAAGTATTCCGTTTTATTAAATTTGTAGTAAATAATAAAGATAAACGTATTTTCATTTTTATAAAAGTAAAAGTGACAATCTACAAAGGATTTTCATTACAAAAAGAGATGAGATCAAATTTTCATGTTCTGTTAATCCAAACAAGAAGTTTACTGCAGTTTTTTTTTAATAAAAACATATTTCCTTTGCTACTAAAAATAAATATAGATAAATATATATCAAGCGGAATAGAAGAGTGTGTGTGAAGAATTTGATGCAAGGAAAAGGAAGAATGCAGGAATAGATTTGAATAGCGAAATAATATAGACATATAATATTTATTTATTATAAAACAAGATTCTAATATTTGTGTTTTACATAATCTTTTCATATTTGCATAAAATTCATCAAAATATACATATTCTATTATTTAGTTTATTATTTTCGAAGCAATCGCCAACGGGTATATTATTTCAGTCAAACATTAATTAAAAGGTTTTCTTCAAAATATTCATTAATAACAAACAATACAATTAGATTAGTATTTTATACTCCCAACTAGCGCATTGAATTATTCATCTATCTGAAGTAAAAAAACGGTTGAAATAAAGTTTTAGCGATGTCCTATACATTTTAAAAGTTATAACTTTGTTATAAGAATACTTATGAATAACTACTTTTTAATCCTTATGCTAGATATAATTTCTAGAGTATCTTGAAACGTCTTTTATATGTCTAAATTGGTTTAAATTTGAATAAACTATTTCTGATTTTTTATATTTTATCCCATTAAAATAGGAGGTCAACAAGTTTACTTGTATCGTTTTACGTTTTTGTATTAGGGGAGATATACTGTTGTTAGGTGACTGTAAAAACATTATAAGAACTTGCAGGAAGAGTGTCCGGATTTTGAACAGCCCGTGGGTGACATTGAGGAATACCACAATATGGGGTATCGCGACCCAAACAATCCGCTTGGTCGTTCGGCAGCTCAGCCGCAAACGCTGAGCTATATATGAGCATATGTTTGTTTGTCAGTGGTGCGGTGAATCGTCGCTCGGCCGACAGGATTTCTATATATGTGACAGTAAACTGTCACGTTGCAGACTATCACTATATATGCAGCGCAGTTTCTGAACTAGGGATAGGTCGCACTCACGCGCGTTTCAGCAGAGGTACCTCCACTCTGTCAGCATTATACAAACCCTGGTTTGCCACTCACTGACCCACGTCTGTTGTTTCAAACATTGTGTTGTAAAGCGCTGCTTCTGTGTGTCCTTCTGTGAGATTGTGTGTGAATGTTATAAATCTATGTATAGTTTTATGCGCGTGTATGCATTCACACAAAATAAAACGCTTGGCGTCGCTATATTTTAATAAACGTCCAGGATACATTTTAGATCATTATGGTCAAGTGAATTTATGAGAAATAAACTACAGAATAATATCTAATAAAATAAAAATACGCGACAATAATACTAGATTCTCACCGAACTAAAACAGATTATAGAACTATAAGTTATAATAAAAATTAGTTATTAATCAAAATATTGCGATAACTGTTGTAATTTTTATAATCTATTTCATAAAACATTTGGCACATAATCATAACATTTTTACTTTTAACACCTTCTAATTATGCCAATAAACGTCTAAATGTGTAAAAATTCCTAAATATGTACAAGCGTTATCTAAATTATAGTTATTATTATAAAAAAAATACATTATATTTGTACGCACGAGATTCATGCGCATGATTAACATAAAAGTTTTATAATATTTAGTTTGCATTTTTTTTTGCGTGTACTGCTTATTGTCACCATTGATCTAAATGTAAGTTTTAATAGACGATAACTGGAATTAGATAATCTATAATTATTACGCAGTGAAGTCGGAACGAATTTAATGTACGGTAAACATTCATAGGTTTACATAATTTTTCTAATTATCGCTTAGTCAAGCTTTCATATGTTTATCGGAATCAAAATGTTCAACAGGCTCAAATCTTATTTCAAATTATTTAATTTTGATAAATATATCACAATCACATAACTGTTTATAAATTTATAACTGCAGTAAATATAATTAATTCATTTATCAACTTTGTTAGTATAAATATATCGACAAGATTTTCTCACAGGGAAGATCTTCAACAAATTTAAATGTTAAATGTATTTTTAGAAAATAAAAGGAGATTATTTTGGTAAAATAACGTAAGTAATAAAATTTTAAAAAGAAATACTAACACTTGGGGTTGTATCAAGAATTTTAGATTAATGTCTAGAATTGTAACAGCGGTTAGATTGATGGCGATGTATGAGTGGTTGTTTATCAACCCAAAGTAATGTAAAACGTTGGAGCCTTAGAATAAATATACAATCCTATATTCTATAGAACGGAATATCAATCTTTCCAATTTGAATATTGAAAGTGAAAACCTATAGTCGTTTAAAACAAAGCAGAGGGTGCGAAACCAACATATTTGAACAATAAATATCACTTAAAGTCTCACAAAGGTCGGTCGTGATATGAACATCTGTGTTTGGTACCATTGAACCCTTGTGAAGAGTTCAAGGGTCAGGGGTTGAGTACAAGAGAAAATATTTTTTTAAAAAAGGCGTATTTCCAAATCATACATTATATTTATTGTTTAAAAAATACAATATGAAACCAATGTATAATAATCTATGACCTGATATAAAATAATGGCTAAAAATAAATGTTGAACATTGCTCAAATATGTTTTATTATCCTAACTTAAATATTCTCAAATAAATTACTTTTCAGGCAGCTTGTGAACGTATGCTTGTGTATGTATGTATGTGTTGTCACGATATTTTATGTTGGCGGTGAGAGGTTGTTGTTTTTTTTGGTTGTTGTTGAAAAAAAAAAAAAAAAAACATTAGACTATTATTTTCCGTGACGTGTCGATAGTTTTTCTTCTTACTTTCGATATTTGTTGGATTCATTTCGTTTATCGTCTTCTTGATTTTATTTTGGTTTTCGATCGGTTACGTTACCATACTGGTACTGAAGACGGAAGGGCGTTCCTGCGAAGGAACTGGCGCAGGCCGAACATCTGGCCTAAAGTCTGAACGTCCACAGGAACAGTATAGTACGTATCCGTATCCTTTTGGTTTATTTATTGTTTATTGTTTATTTATTATTATTTAGATTAAATTGTATCGGCGCAAAAGCCTAGTTAAGGTATTTTATAATTTGTAATAAATTCTTTGATTTATTTTTGTCTCTTTTCTTGGGCAACTTTTATTTCAGCCATCGACGTCATACTTTTAAAGGGGTCTTAGTGTTTGGAACCTACGGTGAGTTAGCCGGCTTGCTAGCGCTCTGACAGTGTGTAAAAGAAAACTGTATGAATTTAGAACTTTTTATTAATAATATTTATTAATGTGATCTTGAATATATTTCGTTTTCCATTTGTTACACATAAAATAAAGTATGAAATTATAATAGATTTTACTCCTACTGAAAATGGTAGGGTCTCTTCCAATTTAAGCTATTCTTCTTCTTTGTTCCTTGCTGTGTGCGAATAACATTTTACTAGTGGAAACCGATCGATTACATCATATTTAGAAAATTCCTTAAGACCTAATACTATAGTTATTGTGCGCGGATATAAATCCTATCGAGTAAATATTATGGAAATATTTTCAAAATATAAAAATACATTTTTACGGTCGTGAAAATAAATGAATTATATGATTAAAGGCTAGAACCAAAAATGATTTTTTAGATAGTAACTGTTCTTTTTTAATTCTATAATTAACATATTTTGCAAGTTTCATACGCGATTTTTTATTTTTATCTATTTATTATAAGTCTAGCTGTAATCTATCAATAATGGTTAGTTAAACAGAACCAAACAAGCGAATTTGGTTGACAATTAGTTTATGTATAAATAGATATATCACACAAGTGTTCTTCAAATTAAGAGTTAGTGAGGACAGAACGTTTTGGATAAAACTGAAATAACGATAAATAAAAACACCATCTTCAGGTCTAAGATGGACCTGAAGATGGTGTTATAACCGAAACTAGTCGTCTCTATTAAAATATATATTGTGAATCTTACACCGAGTGTTTTTATTTAACGTTATTAAAATGTTTCACCGCGTGACAACAGCATCATCTATTAATGTTATTAAAAACTGAAATAATTTACAAAAGTTAAATACAAAAATTAACGAAGGGAAAGAAAAGAAATCGTTTTATAATATATCTTATTTCTATAAAAACAAATTGTTTTTACTGCGGAACTTTTTTTCCGGCACGTATTGTACAATTTAGATGAGTTAGTCGCACTTGTTGACGGGTCACTCGAGAGTCTCTTCAAATTACGAGAAAAAACCTCGAAAACACCATCAATCTTTGAACTCGAAATTCAAGTGCTGAATTGTCAGAAACAGAAAGACTAAAGCACAATGAACATAAATCATAAATCAATGTTTAAACTTGTTATTTTTGTTAAGATTTATTTTGCTCTTAATTAGAATGGAGAAAGCATAGCGCTCTTCTTTTTAGGTACGTGCATCGTTGTTACAATTTACATAGCTAATGATGTTTTTCTTAAGAAATGCGAAGGGACTTTAACAGGCTAAATATACGGTTTATACGTGCCTTCTTAACTAAATGTGAAATTAATAATGAATAATGCATCACAATTCAAACAATTAAATTAGATTTTTCGATACCGTAAACGAAATAAAGTAAACAATTAAAAAAAAATCTATTATGCAAGGAATAATTATTTCATTATTCTACAAGAGACTATTTTCAATATAATATAATCTCAAAGAGGGGCTCTAGAATAAATGGGAATAAAATCAATATGAGAACAATCATACTATTATTAATAGGTTAACTAAATTTATTCTAACCAACATACTGATAATGCATATATCAACTCTCATGTAAGAGTAAGAATAAGATATTCTATTCAAAAATCAAAAGGTCTTTCATTTTTTACGTATTTCGTTTATAACCTGAATAAAATTTAAATAAATATTACGTAGATTTTTTGGTGAAATCAAAAAACTATAATTATGCATATTAGTATAAGTCTGTTTTTTTTGGGCCAATATCTCCTAAAGTTCAGCACCAATTGGATTAAAAATGCGAGTGGATTCAATTGGGTGCCTACAAAATATGTGCGCTAAATTTGGTGGATATGGGTTACGTACTTTCAGAGGAGAAGAGGAGACAAAATTTGGTCTTACGATTAGCGAATGTGCTATCAACAATATGTTACTAAGTACATTATATATTTATATTTTTGGAATCAGAACGATGTGATATGATTTTCTGTGAAAGAAGTTTTTAATCCAAAAATGTTACAGACAAAATAAGCAAACACTCAATTTCTTCTATACTAGGACGAATTCAAAATATACGCAATTTGTTTAGCTATTCAAAATTTTAAAATGAGTGGTAGTTAAATATTGCATCGTTTTCTCATTAAATAATTACTAAAATAAAGAGCCATTAGAAACTATATGAAACTTTGTAATTAAGCATCATGCCTATAAAGTTTTTAGTTAATAAATTATGTTTGCTCTCCAATGCAATGTGTTCTTATATAGAGACGTTGTTTCTGTTTAACGTCTATGCACACAATTTCAACTTCAATTGTATTTAACTGTGACGTGAATATAGTTATATTGATCAAGGTGATAATTCATATTTGCTATTCTGGTTTAGTTAGGACATAGAGTAATGGGTTCACTACGCAGACAAAGAAACTAGAACATTTATGTGAGTGAGACAGTATTCAAAATTAAATCGAATAACAATTTTAATTATGTAAAACTAATAGAAGTGCTTACATAATTTTTTAACAAGAACAATATGTTTATTTTTTTTAAAAGTGAAGTATATTATATAAAAATAATTTGATAGATTATAAGCAATACATATTAATTGAAGTAACAAAAATAAAATCATCTACACTCACTAAGTGTCGCGAATTATAATTTTCAAAAAAAAAACATTTATTATTTCGCAAAGTAAGCAAATGCTACAATTTTCTATAAACATAATCATAAAGATTTCTCTTATATTAACACATATCTAATAATTTGTTTTTAATAATAACTTATTAAACATAACGATATATCATTTGGCAAATTAAAAAAATTATGAGAACATATTCAAGTTATTAGAAGATAATATTCTTTTAAACGGATATTGCACAAGATAAGAATTAATACTAATTTTGAATTAAAAAATCATTTCATTTTAAAATAAATTTTAATTACGGAAAAAGCCGACATATTTCGATGCTAAAAGGAATGTTGAATAACGCACATTTTTTCTTTAATAAAGAAAAGAAAGTTCGCATAAAAGTACGAAGAATTAAAATTCTAATTCGTTCATTTGGCACAGTACCGAATACTTCTTCGCTTCATTATCATAAATATTGGCTCTTCTGCTAACCTTGAGTACATTAAATTTTAATTAAATGTGACTATCAAAACTGATTAAGCTACAATATGTATGCGATTCGTAACATATAGTGGGCTAAACACTTAAATTACTAATAATTAGTAATACAACTATTGTAGTAAGGAAGTTGTGGAACAAAAACGAAGATTCAAAAAACATTATTAAATAAAATTGTTACATAAAAATCTTGCATTGCAATAGTAAATATTGTAAATAGCATAATGAAATAATAATTAGGATTAATGCTCACTGGAACGTAACCAGGAGTCTAAAAGGAAGCTTTAAACCAATTTAATATTGAATTTTATACGATTACCCATATACAACAAAAGCTCACCTAAATTTTAAGTGCACTGGCACAACAGGACATGATTCTGTCACTACGCGTTGTATTGTAGTGGATCTATCGATCGGCCAGTGAAGTGAGCAAATCAGTACGTTTCCGATTCGAACATTTATTTATATATGAGACGTGAGTGAGTAGACGAGTACATACTTTCTATTTTAATATGTGCATGGTTTTAATAGTGTAGTTTTTTTAAATGTAGGATCATTATATTTTTAAAAGCTTATCCATTACATGAAAATTATTAATATATATTTATCAATTTTTAATATAATGATTGTTGGGCAAGTAACACTACGTTTAATTCAATACGTTATGAATAATTTATACATTAAAACAGTCTGACATTGTCAAGATAAATATAATTCATTATTAATGTCCGAATTTATTAGCACACAGAGTGTAATATGCCGAAATTTACTGGCCGATTACTTGCATCATATCATATATTAAATATTAGAGATAGGCTATATTTGCAATTTTATTTCTGTAGCTTGCAGTATGCTTTTATCAAACTACCGATAATTTAATTTTTAATATTATTTTACAAGCTTTAAAACTATTTCAGATAAATATTATTATTTATTTATTTAAATATTTAAATATTAAAAAAAAAACATTCATCGCCTTTATTACTATAGTTTTATTTTTATATTATGGATACGATTAACTATTTTGTAAATATAGTAACATATAATAAAATTTTAAAATAGTGGATATGGCCTTGATTGAAGAAATAAATTATTTTCACCCGTTGTAAATAGCGATCTGTTGTTTGAATTAAACTGCGGTTACATACAAATAAAATACGTAATTGCGCAAAAAAATAATTGTGTTTTAAAATATTCGAGATAACAACATATTATTTTGTAAAACGTTTCAGATAGTAAAACAAGAACCACTTATATGTATCATTTGATTTTATGTTTATGACATACAGTTATCCTTGATTTGGAATAATATAAAGTGAGCTTCAACTTCCACTTTTATCGAAAAAGTAGCGCTAAATCCTACCTACAGCAAAATGGCAATATGCGATAGCTATCAAAGCTCTAAAATATATGGGTAATAAAACATATATAAAATATATGACGTTTCGATTCATACCATAAAATTGTTTAAAAAGCTGCATATCTATAGGTAGAACAATAAATGATATACCGTACATGTAAAAATATGAGCATTTTAAGTTATTGATGCAACATTTAAATTTAAAGCAATCGAGTACCCTTTTGAGCATATATACAAATAAAAATATCTAGAAATTCAATAATAATTTTTTTATTTTTTAAAGTTATAACATTTTTGTATCAAGTTAATGTTAATGTCTTTTTTATCTGTTTAATTTTAATTTGAAGCAACCCATAAAGAAAAACGACTGTAAAGTCAAATTTAAAGCAGCTACAATTATATTAAAATTATAACACGAAATTATCTAATATCGTGGTTATTATTAATCCGAAAATGTGTGAGTACTTGATTTTGTGCTGAAATTTCGATGTTATGGGTTGCCATAAAACCCAACGTTGTCGTATTGGGGTATTTTTCACATCTTCAATTTTGTGAGTTGGTACGTGCGACCGCGTGTCCAGAGCACTGTTATTGCGGCTGATATTGTGTTGGCAATCAATGCTACCAACTGTTCATGGGGCGAGGCGAAATGTTGTCGTTGACACTCACATCCCTTGCTTTTCTCTATCAGATCACCGGTATGGTGGGGCGATCGTCATGTTTTGCTGCTATCGTGTCCGGGGCCTAGTGGTGGCAGCGCAGCAAATTCTGCCCAGGACACTACCAACAAAGTTCAATCGTTTTTCACGTCGAACACGAAACGATGTGACGACACTTCAACCGACACACATTTTCACTTTTTTTTTTCTCTCCACAAGCCAATAGAACATCTACAAAATGTGCAGCGCATTCTTGTCTATTGATTTAATGTGAACGTGAGTACTTATGCTTGTTTATATCCGACACTTGTGTTCAAACATAAGCACGCCTATATGTGGTACAGTTAGTTTTAGTGGGATTTCTAACAAATAATCTGCTTTTGATATAATACATCATTTCATTGTTTTAAAAAAAAAAAGACAAATATCTCTTGTTCAACTACAATCATAGCGTTTCCGATATCTATAGGACTATTGAGATATATCATTTTGAATCAGTAGCCATTATAAAATTAGCGTGTAATTCAAAAATTACAAAACATTTCGAAAACTAATTTGATCCCGTCATCAATTACTAGTCCACAATTTGACTTTGATGTGGTCAGATAGCAACCAAACAATTGCTGGCGATGATAACTCAGTTTCGAATACGTTTTGCAATTTTCAGATTGCATATTAGTGAATACAGTCCCAAAAAGATTTTGCGTAACCAGTGCATTTTTATGGCAGATTAGTCAAATTTACTGACTATAATATGTGATGACAAATATGCCCATTATTGCAACTGCGTTATGCATATGTATGTTGTGGTTTCAAATACAAATTACTGTTAGTTTAAATTGATTAGTATACAGAATCAATTATAACAATATTATTATAAATCTAGCTTAGTGACCGTTAGATAATTCATCCTATTAATATTAACCACACAAGTTCATATCTAAACGTGTTTTGAATTACGGATTTTCCGATTACAAGGTTTTGTTTGAATATGCATATGTATCTACATGCATTTATTTTATTTACTAACTATATTTGTTCATATTATAAACTAATATCATAAATAAACTACGATTTATGTGCATAAACATAAAAAACACACTTAAAAAATTACATCGTATTCTTATATATGTATGTATGTATTCATGTATGGATGTATGTCTGTATGCAACAGAATTGAAACTATATAATGAACTGCTAGTTTAATTTTCAGTTAGCTCAGCAATTAAATATAACTAAATTGCCAACGTCATGGAAACGTAATGGATACTTTCGAAGGTATTCCCTTTTCAACAAGAAATGAATAAACAATTATTTAGATTATAACCATTGGTTATACAACTTAAGTAAATTAAATATTTACATGTAATACCATAAGTAGTCAAAGTTATGTCGATTATTTTTTATGGTGTATTACGAATGTCTCTTGTGCTTTAGTATGAATATTACGAGTGCGCAGCACGAGTGATATTCGAAAGCACAAGAGACATGAGTAATACACTATCAAAAATAATCTACTTAACTTTGACTACGAATCGTATTCGAGGGACTATTCAATGAACCAAATCTATTTTTTAATTTAAAAATAGCAATACTATTTGGTTATGTTTTCATAACCATAGCAACCAGAAAAACAGTAACGTGTTATTTGTAAATATTCAATGTCAAAAGTGTTTTTGTTCGTATTTTGTCATTTAATTTGTTTAAAATATTCACTTAAAAGTACTAATACTGAATTGTCGACACACGACCTTACTAGTACAAAATATGCACTACAATTCATTTTGATTGGCTGTAAAATTCAGAATCCTGCATTCTTATTGGTCTACTTTTGACAAATGACAGGTGAGTGGAATAGTCATATGTAATACCATGAGTAGTCATAGTTATGTCGATTATTTTTCATGGTGTATTACGAATGTCTCTTGTGCTTTAGTATGAATATTACGAGTGCGCAGCACGAGTGATATTCGAAAGCACAAGAGACATGAGTAATACACCATCAAAAATAATCTACTTAACTTTGACTACGTATCGTATTCGAGGGACTATTCAATGAACCAAATCTATTTTTTAATTTAAAAATAGCAATACTATTTGGTTATGTTTTCATAACCATAGCAACCAGAAAAACAGTTACTGTTATTTGCAAATATTCAATGTCAAAAGTGTTTTTTGACGTATATTGTCATTTCATTTGTTTAAAATATTCGCTTAAAAGTACTAGTACTGAATTGTCGACACACAACCTTACTAGTACTAAATATGCACTACAATTCATTTTGATTGGCTGTAAAATTCAAAATCCTGCATTTTTATTGGTCTACTTTTGACAAATGACAGGTGAATAGAATAGTCAATGCTATTTCATTTTAATGAATATCAAATTTTTATTAATCTACTGTAAATAAAAACAAAAAAAAACTAAAAATTACAGTTAAATTACACTATCCAGAAAGGCAAACTGTACTATTAATCAAGGTTGGCCATTAGGAATAATCCGTAAGTTACAATGACTAACCGCCAAATGAAATGTTTAGAAAATATTTAACTGGGTTAGATGTGGTTGGTCTAATAAAATATGAATTTTGATACAATAAATGTCTACGATATTATTATATGGTAGATATATATTTTCAAAATATGACATATTAAGTACCATGTTGGACATCGCATGTCAGAATATATTAATTATTAACTAAAATTGCTTTAGATGTCAACGCATTGTGACCTAGGTCGGCAGGCGATTGATGCAACATGAAACACTAGTTAAAAAATCTGTTATTTAAATAATTAGTTACATAATATATCTAGTTGGAAACATGTCATTATATTTCCAGGAATGATTTTCATCTTGCACCTACAAGCACTTGCGTAGTTTGAATAAGCTACTTTATTTTAAAAATTAATAAAAATTATTTGGTATTATTAATAATTTTATGAAAATATTTAATTTTATTGAATTTGTTGATGAAAATTGATATATGGCATAATAATTAGCATGATATAACATATGATAAAACTAAGTTACTTCGTTTCATTCGAGTAAAAGCTTCGTGTATGCGTATTATATATACGACAAGAACAAATAAACAATGGAACATAATGTTGCATTTTGCAGTCGAAACGCATTTTTCATTTATGTAGATATGAGGTATAGTATGCACAAACACAAGATGGTTGCGGTTTACTGAAACCGGTCGTTCGTTCATTCAAGATTCAAGTGCCACTTTAAGTAGATTTGTAGTTCAGTTATATCACGTAGTCAGAGCTAGATATTTCTTGGCAAACTTTGAATTATAATGAGACTGGTTGCTATCCGTTCCATATTCTTGGTTTGCTTTACCAAACGAAATAGTCTCGTAATCACATCGACAGTAATTAATTGCTATATATTTATTCGAAATTGAAATTTTTTGATGAAATCCTCATCTGGTTTATCCTTACTCGCAGTGAGACTGGGCCACCTTTCTACTCACATCAATTTATGACTACCACTTTCCGATATTCTTTCAGTAACTATAATTGTTTCAAGTATAAATTATGTAGGTATTACATTATAAATGTAAAAGTGATTGTAGTGCATGAAAGAAAGTTTCATTACTTGTATAAGTTGTCAAAATAATATAGCAGTCAAACAAAACTTAGTGAATTTAATTTCATCTTTTAGCAATATTTTGTTTGTTAATGTTCAAACTTTTTTGACAGGTTACAAAATATGATTCCGCTTGTACAGATTTAAAATACAAGTGACTTGTAAATATTTTTAATGTAGAAAAAAAAATGAGCGATATTAATAATTTGTACAACTTTTGTTATAAAGTAATAAAAAAATAGCTAATGAAATTTGTTCTCTTTTTATTTATGTTAACATAAATCGTATCAACTGTACCTGTCAATTGTTGTAAAAATATATAAATATAAATTTATATTTGAATATCTTTCTTATCTATACAAAAATACGTGTAAGTTCAGTGCAAACCATCCCTTATTACCATCATATGTATAGCAACATTGAATTTCAATTTTCATAAATTTAAATTTCGTAGTTTAAATATTAAGACTGAATTTTTTGAAATATTTTTTAAATGAATGTTAGCGTGTCTTTTTAGCTATTTTTGACATTCAAAGTTCATAGTTTTACTATGAAAATAAGTACTCATTGTCTTGTAATTAAAGTGAGATTAGTATGAGAAACATCTTAGTAATGTATTGTATGTGTATAGTTTTGTATTTACACTAGTATGAAATGTTCTGTTCACATGGATATGCATTCAGCAGGTACACAAAATGATCCATTTTAATGAGTACAATTAAAATTCGAAACAAATGTAATATTCATGTTAGCGAAATTTTACTATACGCAGATAATTTTTACGAGTTGGAATTCTCGTTTGCAGTGTGCGGCTACCGGATTATCGGGTGAATCTTCTGTGTAGCGGACGTGCCACTAAAACGTTCATTATTTTAGCACATAGACGTTTTGCAAATATGATTACCTCGGGTCCTGTGAACTTTACCGTCGCTTTTTTATTCGTAATTTAATATTCCACGCTTCCGCACGACGGTTCCGAGTGATTCTCGCCAAGCCATGCGTTTACTCTTTTTCTCTTTCCGCTATCCCCCGTACGTATGAGGCCAACTCCAGTTACCATCCCAACCAGTCGTATAGCAGGCTTATGCTGCTGCTGCTGCTGCTGCTGTCCGGGACGGCAGTTTCTCTCTGCCATATTGCTTTAATGGCCTCTTCACACAGAGAAAATTTCCATGCAAATGAGGCAATTGTGTGAATCCGTGATGCTACGACTGTCACCATTGAAAACCAACTGAGCGCTACTGCCACCAGAACCTTATAATTAATTTCTGATCAATATTCCAGTCCTGCCAGACAAATATGTAATTTATGGAAATTAGCCAACTTTCAACTTTGGGTACACCAACAAATTTCGTGTTTAAAGAACGTACAATGTTCAATTAAACTTTTGTCGCGTTGGATATCGATTTTATGATGAAATATGGATTATTTACCGAAATATATACTATAGTTGTGTTCGATAATTAAATATACTATATACACACATTTTATATTTATGTTTTGATATTGTATAATAAAAAAAATAAATGTCAAGATAAAGAAGGTTAAAAAGTGCATACCGTTTTATATATGTAAGTAAATGTAGATTACTTACCGTATATGTTAAGGGAGTAGGTGAGAGACAAATGCGCAACATGGTCTGTTTCACGTGACAGGTAATTAACTATGTCAACACATTCATTACTTAAAAGTGTAATTACCCATGTAAAAAATGTGTGCTAAAGTCACAAAAAGACAGTTCACCACACAGGTGAGTAAATTACATTGAAATTTTGCAAGGATGCAGTAAGCATATAGTATATACTAGTAAACCATATTTTTAATAAAATTTCGATACAAATATCGTCTCGATAATATAAAATGTAAGCTTTTCAAAACAAATATGATGAAACTATAGACATATAACTTTCTTACCTATAATATTCTTTATTTTTATACTTTCTTATATATACGAAGTAATAAGTACGTAATAAAAAGAATACACAGTTTTATATTTCACTATATTTCAATATAGTTTCTCAAAGTAAAGGCTCACAAAGTGCAAGGAATAAGTATGAAAAAAATCGATCTCCAGATTTGAAGTATACCTTTTGACCTTCCCTGAATCGAGTCTTACTATTTTTGGCAGGACATGTGCTTGAGAATGTGTTTTATGTCAGTGTGCCTAAACGATTGAAGGTAAAATAAAACTTAAAATTTGTATATGCCTGGCAAGAAAACCTATTTTTGAATTAATTATTCGAACCGGAAGTGCTTGTTTCCTTCTGTCCTTTTTTGCAGTTTCTGCAATATCACCGAAATAGAATATTCTTGAACTATTCAAATTTTATATTTGGATACCTCTTTTATCTAAACAAAATACATTGCGAATATTTTGAATTAGTAATAATTTACGTCAGCACTAAACATAATTTATTTCAATATCCTAGTATCGGATAATAGTAAAATTATAATCAGTCAACCACGAATTAACTATGTATAGTTAATATAGTATAGAACAATAACCAAAACGCTGGAACAGAATTGCAAAAAGAGCAACGCTGACCAGCAAACAACCTTACAAAACTAACCCAGTTTAGTGTTGGTGGTGCACGATAGGGGATTGCTGAGCCATACGTATAACATGTTTGTCGAAAGTCTGCAGCCATAGTGTAATAGAGCAAAGGCAGAGAAACGTCGAACTAACAACAACAGTGTTACGTCGGCACGTCTCCGTAAATGGCACGCTCGAGAGCCGTTCTAGTGACGATGTCCATTGCGAGGTGCGTCGTTAAGGACCCAGGGTCCTTTCTATTCTAGTGAACACGCACGAACACACACACACACGCACGAGTACACACGCGGACACAGTCGGTCGAGACATGTGACCATCCACCGACTGGCACACATAAATAAAAACACACATTCGGACACATACAAATAAACGCATACATACCGACATTTGACGACATACACACACACACACACACCAATACACGACATCAAATAATGCTAGTATCCAGAAGACAAACATACTAAAACAAAATAGACAAATACGAACCCATTCCAAGCATTGCAATGAGATGACTTTATGTTGAACAATGAAATTAGTAACGACAAACCGTAATAGGTCATGGTTGTCTGTTAATATATACGCTTGTCAGTATGACTACATAAAATTTTATTCGAGCACGTTTCTTTAAACTGCCATTGCTAATATATAAATAAATTAATACCGTTGCACCAACAGCGTCTTACACTAGACTTTTTGTTTTATATTTAATTGGTATTTATCGTTTATATAGGAAGAATTTCAAAATACAAATGTGTAAACATTCAAGAAAATATAAGAATATGTCCAATATATTAGAAATTATTAATATCGGGCGATCTTAAAGATTCAAATTCATTTAAAAGCTAACAAAATATTTATATACCATATGAACTTTTAGTTTAAAAGTAATTTTCAAATATCCGCAGTGGCGTGCACTGAACATTCTTATTTATATTACAAATATACATTTTATTATTTTATAATATATTTGATCTTTGCTACACTTTTTCACTAAATATATTTCTTACAATATATATTAAATGTGAAATACCAAATTATTAGTGTTTATTTTGTTTTTCGGTCACTCACACACACAGTTACATGCTCATAAAAATACTGATGCCATACCAAAAATTAACCTTGAATTCAGGGAAGGTCAAAGGTGTACTTTAATTAAAATCTCGAGCTGGATTTCTTTCATGACTTACTAATTATCATATATAAAAACCTAAATAATTAAAATTTTTGCGCATGTGTCTAAAAAGACAAGTTATAGGTATAAACATTCTCATTTTAATTATGCAAAGTAATTAATAAATATTTTGTTGTATCTCTAACATTTAACTAATATATGTTTTCACAAACACTTTGTTGGCTATGAAAAAGAAATGTAATAATTTTAAGTACATTATATGTATCTATAATATATTTTTTTGTGCAATTAAATGTTAACATCCAAATGCTGTTTATTACAACTGTGAGCTTTTTTACCTGCGATACACATTAATAGTGAAATATTCACACTAATATGCTTTTAATCCAGAAACGTAACCATCTTCGAAACGTAGGACCATATATAAACATGCACAACCCATAAACTACACACCCTGAAACTAACACACTAACATACATGCACGCATACGAGTAAAATCAAACACCGAAACTTATAGGGCTGACGCTTACACAAACAAACAAATTCGCACACGCAAATGTGCACAAGGACGCAGTCAACTGGTCAAGGAAAGCGACAATCACATTCGCTAAACGACGGCACACCATGTCACCGAATAGAGTACAATTGTGAAGTCGACCCGATATTCGTTCGTTTGCTAAACGTCAGACTGTTTGTACGTTTGTCGGTTTTATTTCTCGGAAATTATGTCAACGTGGTATACTAGAATAACGTAAATAAAAACGAATTTAAGATTAACTGCCATTTAATCGGTATAGACTAGTTGGTATCTAATATTGACGAAACAAATAAAATTGGCTGTCCAATATGTTATATAAACATTTATATTAGTACAGTGGAAATTGCAAATCATATTATACAGATAAAAATAAACATCCGCCAATTGTTTGTACTAATCTTTTTTATAATTTTTAATCTAAATATATTTACTGTAAGCGCAACCGTTTTCGAGTTATTGCAGAAACAGTAAAAAGTGAGTAGAGTAAACATGCACAGTTTGAATAATTTTTTTTTTTTGAAAAAGAGGTTTCCTTGCCTGGCATATACAGATTTTAAGTTTCATAATTTTACTTTTAACTTTGGACGCTGTAGAGCGCCCTTTCATACACTTACACACAGACAGACTTCATACCAAAAATAGTCTGAATCTATTCAGAGAAGGTCAAAAAGTGTATTTCTGTTAAAATCTCGGGATCAATTATTTTCATGAATACAATATACATTTCGTATAAGAAAGTAAAAATAAGAACCAGCAATAAGTAAAAAATGAATTTTAAATAATAGAGAAACATATTTTATCGAAAACTATCTCTTATTGTTTAGCCGAATAATTATTAAAATATTTAAAGTTCATCTGTTTTGGCAGATGTATAACTTTAGTAATTTTGCTATTCATCATTAGGAACCATGTTGTCTCATCTTAAGATTTATATGCCATTTTATTGCTCACTCTATGTTTTATTAACTTGTATATTTCACTATGGGTATTTACATTTAGACGATCTATGTTCATTATTATTTGTTTTGTACTTAAAAATTTATATTCTCATTAAATAAGAAAAAGAATCTGCTTCATTGTCGGTCGTAGGTGCATGTTGTTTTGTTTCTTGCAGGAACGAAGCTGGTGGATTACAAGTGTAATCCGCGTGGCTACTAGGGCTTTAAGTTATGTGTTTAATTTTTGAGAAGTTTATTTTAAAGCTTTAATTAAGACTAAATTACTTGTTCTTTATTATTGAGTCTGCAAAGTCCTGAAATTTAAAGCTAATTTTGAAACATATATAAAAGTGTATTAAACATTTAAAAAATGTAAAAATTATTTCATATTAAATTATAAATTATAAGCAAATATTACATTCATAAGTTAATTAATGAAAACAAAACAAAAAATATTGTTGCTACTTTAAAACATGAATTTGTTTAGAAGCAATATTTATTAAATAAATTAATTAATATTTTCCTACTAATTTTCAAGACTAAAATAGCGCTTTTATATATTCATTATTTTTATGATCTTAACAGAGATCAATCCAGAATACTATACTGTTTCCAGAAAATGTATATTATTTTTCATATTTTATATATAAATTGAAATTTTAAAAGAAATAAAATACAAAAAATCACATATTTCGTGTAAAATTTAAAGCCGTAAATGATTGTACAAAAAAGGCCATAAAAGGTGGAATTAACATTATCTTTATATGTATGGAGAGAAATTAAAGTATCGTTGCATTTATTTTCTAAATTGAATCTAACAATATTCGGTAGTTTGATATACAAGGAAATCTTCATTGAACGTCATATATTTCCTGAAAACTAAATTATATATAATTGTGTTTAGCAGTCGTTTGCATATGGCATAGGTTCAATTTTAGAGTAGTGCAGCAGAACGTCGTACGTGGTAGCGTTCTTCATATATTGTTCAAACAAATCGCATTGGTTCCGCAATACAATTATTTTGTTTGCTTTACATTGGAGCCTGCTAAATTATGTAACAAATGCTTACAGTTTCCACAGATATATATCACATACTATTTTGAAAGCGTACTTTGTATTACTTTTATTATACAGTACTGCAGTAATACTTTCCAAAAAAAAAAAAAACAATGTTCATGCTGAACATATTCTTATTCGAACCATTGTTTGTGCGCGTCTATGGCGTATCGAATATGTCCAAACCAAACAGCTAATGCATTTCAGATGCATCTATCAAAAACAGATACATAAGCATATTTTGCTTCTTCTGAGTAATACGTCAACTAATAAATTGAAAATAGAATAAGAAAATATATTACAAAATTATATAATCTCATCCAACAATATTAATACAAGTAATCAAAATGGGTGAAATAACAGCAAAAAAAAAAACGTTACCAATATATCTGGCTGAGTCAGACAGGTTTTGAAATAAAAGTATAATTTGTGCTGTTGATACGACAAAGTTTTTATTATTGGTGTTAGTGACAGTTTTGTTCTTGTTCTCAAATACAATTAATAAAAGTTTCATTCTAGTTGAGGAAAATAAAATGTAAAGAAAATTTACAAAGAGAATAAATATTAGTTCCAGATCGATATAACACTGTAATGAAATTTATGGCAGCTTCTTAACCCATTTGCATACATTATCTAGTTCAGTGCACCAAGAATGTTATACAGCTGTTATAAGAAGAGGGAAAGAATGTATAAAAACGTGAAGATGAATAATCATTGGCAATAAGCAACGAAATTTACATACTTTTGAGTTTTACTCATAAAAACTATTTTATTATTTGACAGATATCACCTATTTTTTGAACTTTTAACCAGATTGAAACGATATGTTTTCTCCGGTTATATTTGTTGGTCAATGCTCAAATTTTAACTAGAAATTACTACAAAAGTAGATATTAATATACAAAAAATAGATTTAGTACTTAAGTTGGGCTGGTAAAAGGCTTAATGCATATACATCATTTCTGTAATATTATATTTGTATTTAAAATTAAAATAAAGAATTTTATTTCTCAAAAGATTTTGTTTGGTAATGTTTTTAAAATTGGAATACCAGAGTCACGTAGAAGACTGAAATTTGAAATTCAAGTCATTGTTAATCAATTGATCATCGGAGCAGAATTAATACGGAAAGCAAATTGATTGCAGGGTATAACAGTTTTCTTTTTAATCAAGAAAATTCGATTAGAATTAGTTATACAGATGAAATATTTATACTAAGATATCTGTATTACATTGCTAATTCTTTGTTTTTATACGATGGTGACCAAGGCTAGTTTACCTACGCGTGTACCAGTTCACTTATGGATGCAAATAGGTTAATCGATATTTGCTTATGTAAATGTGAACTGACCAGTTATAATAGTCAGAAATATAAAGAACGTACTTAAAAGGATTTCTTCGTATTCCATTTCTAGAAGTAATGCATGTGATAGTACGGAAGAATTAAGGCATTCAGTCGTATTTAACTCGGATTGAGAAACGTAGCCAATATCCATATATGAGATATATTTTTCTGAATTCAGGACAATGGAACACAAAATCTATGCTAAATCAAATTTTTAATCTGACATACTAACAGACTCACCTAAAAAAATAAATATTTGCAATTTTCATTTAGTGTCATTCTTAATTTACAGGATTTTCTAATTTTGCTAAAACAATATAACTATTAGAATAGCACAATCCCCTTAAAGCCAATAGACTACAAGTAGTAGCATTTAAAGCAGTACGCTCTTCCATAACCGTCAATGATTATGTTATGGTTATTATGGCGTTGCAAAAAGATAATATTACGCTAGAGAAAATTAAACGTAGCATACTGTACAAATGTTTTCGATACTGTCAGTATGTTTACTATTTCCACAATTCCTTTCGCGAAGACAATAAAAGTGAATACTGCACTCTAACGTTTGAACCACAATTAGCTTTAATCAAATATAAAATTTCTTCCGCAAACTGTTTAGATCGTTGGTTAATGGTTCAATGTTCCTACCAAATTAAATTACAGGAAAACGAACACTGAAACTTGCTCTGAAAGCATAATGGTAGAGTGATATTACATTTCAACGGAAAAAGATATTTCGAAAATTGCAACTATCTTTGTAACTAAATAATACAGAACATTTATAAAATGAAATTTCCTGATTACTTCCATGTGACAAAAATTCCCATTGCTTATTATATTTAATTTATCAATTGGAACAAAGAAAATATAATGTTAAAATTGATTTTTATGAATTCGTATAATGCACATATATCGCTTTAATATGTAAATTTTACATGCCATGTGAGAAAAATTAAAAATTAACAAGCATTGGCAGCACCTGGGTGCGCGCGTGCTTGTGTGTGCGTATGGGTAAGTGTGTGTGTGTATTTATGTGTCAGCGAGTCGGTGTGTGTGTGCTATTTGTGTAAGTACTCTATAGCAATACTGATTGCAAAAAAGGCCTTATTTTTGAAAAGAATATTTGAATCGAAAGTGCTTGTTTACTCTAATTTTTGTTACGGTTTCTGCCTACTATATATAACAATGTACAGTGCAAGATACTAAAGATGTTTTTTTTACGACTTTTGATTGAATTTCTTTGGAGACTAATATTTCCTGTATTGAAAACTATATAATCTCCAGAATTAAAACTACGATTGTATTAAATTGAACACCAATTTTGGCTGAAATCGGTTCGGTATGTCTTCATAAGAGAATATGCGACAAAGTTTGGTAAAATAAATGTTTGTAAACACATTTTGTGAATCTGAGAATGTACAGACAAAATATGCAGTCAAAAACTTAAAACTATTCTGCACTAAACTACCTACGGCAACTTAGAATTTATTGTGTTATCTTCATACTACCAACAAAAATGCTTATGTACACAACTTCTTAAAAATGCTATTTTTAGAGCTATTATATCCATTTAAAATATAATACACAATTTTAAATATTATGTATGATAATTGTTTGCGTTCGGTTAATATTTAAGTGTTGTCAGATTTTAAAAAATGATATGAAATAATACTATGCATATATATATATATATATAGAAATGTATACAATTTGAACGATATGAAATTATGGAGAACAGATCAAATATTGCAATCAATACAATTCATATAAAATAATGAATAATTGCGTCTATCTCTCTTAAAAGTAATTTATCACATATATACTATGTACATTTAATTTAATTTGAATAACAATTAATAAAATTTATTTTCATCCCCATTGTCAGGACTAGCTTCAAGAGCAATTTATACCTATATCAATAAATATATAAATACGCGCTTTATTTAAAGTTGGCTACATTTATTGTTATTTATTATTTATTTCCATGGATGTAATGGGATGTTTGCATATTTTGTTGTGTATGCTCATATTACAAATTTGTCATCATCCTTGTCCAATTGTATTACAATAATGCATTGATAATTGATATTTGTGCGTCGGATAAATGAGATATGCGCTAGGGGGGTAGGGATAAACCGGAATGGCGGATACACAAATCATTTCAATTATTGAAACTAATACGAGACAAATAGTTAGATACTGTAGAATTAACTATAGTGGCTAGTTTAATGTTGATTAGAATGTTATTAATTATTGAAATAAAATAAGCATATATTTATGTCATGTTATTATTTTTAAGGTGTATACATTTTAGGGTAAAATAATATTTACCTATATAATTTGCACATAAGTTATAAGGCTAGGTAAATATATTGATTATTCGCACATTCACCAATTAATGTGTACTTTTTCCGATGGGTAAATGTTGAACGATGACAGTAATGCACACATAATGCAACAAAATAAACGCAAGCTAACTGAACCTTATTCAAGTATTAAACCAAGCAACAATAATACATGAATCATAGCTTAGTGGAATTACCTGATAGATCCTATAGTAATGTTTGACCGACATTAATAACTATCAAACAATCAAGTGCCAAAACTTGATTCGATTATGTTTATGATCGGTATATCCAATGTATGTTGGTGGACGGATATAGTTACTGAATTCAAACAATGATAACATGTTACATTGACTATTACCGTAATATAGGTATAAAATAAATATAACGTAAGTTATATAATATTTATGCTAGAAGTAGGTTGAATATTTTGTTTAATTAAACAAATTAATTATTGCTTTTTATGTTTTTATTTTATTATTTATTATATGAAAAAATATAACTACTTTAAAAAATAACAAACCAATAACGCAACCTTATACATTTTCTGTTATTATGAAAATTAAGAAATAAAATTAAAATATTAATAAAATAACTTGAAAATAAAACGCCAACAAACAATAAACACAAAGTCAATAATTATATTTAATGTAGTATCAAGGCGAGCGAAAAGCACCTTAAATAATTAGTAAAGTATCTCACACCCAAGAAAAATAATAATACATGCGGCACGAAACAACACAGCCAAAGAATATATAGAACGTGAGGAAATATAAACTGAAACTATTCATTAAGAATTCTTTCCTGTTTGTAGGTTCGTAGTCCATTAGCTGTATTCTGTGAAGCAGTTGGCACTATAAAAGCCGGTGCACGCCATCATCCAGGCACCGCCGCGCCGCCAAGAAACACGGACGCTCAAGCTAGCGAGCGGGCGGTCGCTTATACCAACCGAGCAGAAGCGAACGGAAAAGAAAACATGGCACGCGATCTCACAACTGCCGGCCACCGCCAACGTTCGTTTCTTTACAGAGCCGTCTTAAACGCATACATAATATCAAGAATACATACCTAACGGAATTTTTAGTTGCTAATTTACTCCAATACATTAATAATTTTCGATACAAATTTTTACATTCAACAAATAAGTAAATAAATATAGTGAGATAGAAATATTTTTTAATTATTACTATTAACGAAATTCACGTTAAGGTACATCTAAGAATAATTTAACGTATTTGTTAACACTTGGCAATTGAACCAGTTGAAAAAGGGACGGTTGTGGTCAGTGGATGCGTAGCTGAGTTGGTTAGAGCGATCGGCGCGAAACCGATGGTCGCGGGTTCGATTCCTGCCGTATCCGTTACTTTTTCAACTGCTTAAATTATTCTTAAATATAGTGAGCTTTGAAAACCGTCGAATATCTTCAAATTAAATCGGAACAGTTTTATAGATAAAATTACCGACCTATACTTAAAGGTGGCTTATATAGATAATTCACCAAGTTTCGAATCTAATCCTTTCTTTCTTCGTACTACGCTTTAATGGTCAGCTACAGCGATTTCATGAAACAGATACGACGTTGTCATACAGAAAAAGAAGGGGAACTATAATTTCAAACCGAGCAATTAGAGTAAGATTGAATTACAGAATGAGACAATGAGAAAGATTGCACTATAACACAAAGCGATCCCGTTTGACAATTAAGTGGCTTAGATTAAAGCTTCGAAAATTATATTTTTGAAACGGGTGATTATATTTGACGTTTTGTAAAGCAGCACTATCAAAACAAATATTCAATATGTATAAAGCTGTCATAAAATCTCAACGTGCAATAAAAATATCTCTTTTAAATTAAGAATAGTTTATATTATAATAAACATTATGAAATGATAATAAAAAGGTATATGCGCAGATTAGATGTATATCACAGGAAAAGTGAAAATGAGTAGAGTATTTATTGTTTATCAGCTAATATGCAAGTGAAAAGAATGGTTTTGGCATTCGCTGTTAATCAAAGAGACTTTAAAATGAACTCACCTTAAAACGGGTCTGTACATTATCGTTTGGTAGCTCTGCGTTTACAGCGCGCGGCCGGCACGGAATTACGAATTTAGAGATAAATTAACAAAGAAAAAGCGCTTACATCGACCTGCTAAAGCATAGCCGTAGCTCTATAGCAGACCAGTGAAAAAAACGATGGAAAAAATTGAACTCTCTGAAGAAAAGTGCTTTCAAGTTTATCACTTTGTTTACAGCCAGTAATGCTGGTACTGTTGTGATTCCTAATTAACTTATATGCAAGTAAAAATAATTCTATTGATCTTCCATTTCGGTAAAGTTATATTTTACGAATATGCATTTAAGAATTTTGTTATCATTTCAAATTTATTAATAATTTCAAGTTCCATGTTTAATATCTATTTGACGTAAAAGCATTTTACAGAAATTGGGATTAGACATATGATTTCATGGAATTTTATTTAAAATTTATCTGAACTTAAACTCTTTTTACATGGTTCATTATTAATTTCAAAATGACAACTAAGTCTGGAAACATAAGCACATATTGTACGTTAAGCTATCATTATTAAAATTGGAGCAGTTCAAATCAATCGCTTACAAGCACACAAGCAAAGCAATACTCCATATCTAATTTGAAAATTGAAATATCAAACGAGCAAAACATTTGTAATTAGCTTCTGGCATGTTTATAAGAAAAACATCAATGTTTAGATATTTTTGTAAACAATACAGAAAATTTTGCACAGAAAAATATATGTACTGTTTGGTGAACCAGAAACATGAAAAAATAATTAGTAGAGGTACCAAGCTCTCCAGATTTTGTTTATACAATTATAGCATACTCAAAATTAGAGCATCAGCTCCAGTTTCCTGTTGTCAACTATTGGTATAGGTGTATTACAATTTATGAAAACACTAGACAATATCATAAAAAAGATATGGAAAATGTGCGCTTTATATCTTGTATAAGTAGATTTGTTGACTGATCATTAATGTTTTATATTTTAAAGTTAACTTCTTATATTTATAAAATATAAATATAAACACATGCATATATAACTAGTCGTTTTTATTTAATGATTTGGATGGTATAGTTAAAAAATTTATATAGTCATGGAATCAAATAATCAATTAAAATGATCTTATTTGATGAAGGTTGTTGGTAATACAATAGAACACAAATAATGAATGATGGTAAAAAATGGTTGTAGGGCTTATTAATTTTTTTGTCCATGTAAGCAAATACCAAACTTCATCCCACGCATGCTTGTTCTTTGGCTTTGGGATTCAATTGCAAAAACCTTGTGTGCCACATTGACTTCCATGCGTTTATATTCGAGTAAGGGCTCGAAGAATACCGGATACGCAACTAACAGACCAATTATGCTTGTGAACCCTTGGCCCTTAGTACATATGACCGGACGAACTGTGTAATTAGAGATCAAGTTGTGAAGATAAAACGAGACGAGTCGAAATGCTAGTAGCAAGGCCAGCCTAGGGAGAGTTGAGTCACAATCACGTTTTTGGAGCAGATATACAGTACTATATTCCTACAAGTATTAGCATTTGCATTTTGATCTGATTTGAAGATGTAAATGAAGTTGTTTGATGTATATAAAAAAGGTTTACCAATATTATGCCACAAATAACAACATTTAGTGGCAAATTGATAACAAAAATACGATAGTTAAAAAACTCTAGATTCTGAAATTTATTTTCCAGGATATAGTAAATTTGCAATAATTCGGTAGATTAGTTAAAATCTCATTTTGAATTATTTAGTATATTTCTCTTTAAAGACAACTCTTTCATTGCAAATACTTTATTCAAATGTTTGCATTTCAATATAAAATCAATTATGTTTACTGTCGTTTGATATTTAAAAATCAAAATATATGTTAAAGAAAAAAAAAAATATATATATATATATATATATAAGCAATAAAATTTTAGTTTATTAATACGTACAAATTGGTATTTTAATATCTCTCCTATTCAAACAAGATACGTACAGAAAAGATCAGTACAAGAACAAAATTAATGTTGGAGGAAAGATGTTTTATGAATTCAATCATAACTTTTGGTTTCACTTGTGAAGTCTAAATAATGTTTTTTTATAAAATGAATTATACGTATTAATTTGGTTATATGAATAAATATGTATGAGGAAATATTTAATTAAGTAATTTTATGTTGTGTAGAAAATATGCTCAAAATTATACGACTGGATATAGCATATAATATAAAGATTTTATTGGTACAGATACTCTATCTTGTATTAATTTAAACTTTTATATTTTAATCAGAATTTTAACCGTAATCGTACAATTTACACACAATGGCACAGATAAAGAATTTTATTGTGAAGATGTTAACTAATGAGAAATAAAAGGAAGCATCTTATTCTTCACAGTTTCTTTATTGCTGTTTATGTAAAGTATAATCGGTTTTGATTTTTATAAAGATAAAAATTGGTCCTATTCTACATTTACATTAAAAAATATACTGTGAAAAATAGTACGTTTCCTTTTTAATATCCCTAAGGTTATCTATTGTTTCTAATTTGTAAACGATGTAAACTTATAGTGAAATAGAGTACATCACTGTAGGATCATGGAGAATGCGGACATACAATATATGAGCTTCAATTCTGGTCCTCGCTTATTCAACATGTGTTCAGAATACAATGGTATTTATGTCAAAACAGAAAATATGACTTTGTGCAAAATGTTTACGAACATTTTCGACGTCATATTGGAATTTTACAAATTTTAATGACATTCAAATAATAACACAATCATGCATTGTTTGTCGTGTTTTAATGTTGACACACGTATGCATGTGTTTTGCATTTAATTTTTATGTATTTGTTCTATTAGTTCAAAGGCTAAACAATTGCTGAAATTTTAAATTTAATTATTTATTTTTGACAGCTTTTGCAAAACATGAACAGCGTAAGCTAAGTGGCGGTATTGAGGATTGTTTGAAATCAAACTAAAGCCATAAAGTAAATACTAATGTTTATTCATTTTCAAAATTGGCAGCCAAAATATTTCACTATTTAAATATAGAGCAAACAACTATAAAATTATTCTCATTGTCTACTATTTTAATATATAAAAATGCAGTAAATATAATAGTGAACGAAAATCGAAGGTGTAATTGTTGTAAATCTATACTAAAAGCAATTATATAATAAATTTTATTGTTTTATGAGTACTTAGCTATATGCACAATCATATATTAATCATTGCCATATGCGCGAGGAATGCATGTAGTTTATAGATCTGGGTTGGATGAATGGTGTAAGAATGCTAGTTCGTCTTCAGAATAAATGGAAAAATATAATTGATAATGAAATGCGATAATAATAAAAAATGATTAGGGAACTACTTATTGATGAAAATGTATCTAATAGACACATATTTTAAATAATTATAAGTAATATATTTACTTTCAATTCAATTTCAATATAATTTTGTAAACTTACCAAACTCGCATCCTACTATACATACATGTATATAGGTATCCGTTATTAAAGTGGTAACCAAGCCTGTACTTACCTAAAACAAACAAACATTATATTAACATAAATCGAGTTTTTAAACAAAACATTATGAGAGATGAATTTGGCCCAAACAATAAAATTTTTAATTGATTTGTTTTATTTATTAAAGTAATAATTTTATTGGATATTTTATAACATAATTTGCTCATCTATATTATTATATATATTGACATTCCAGATCATAATTAATCTTGTATGTCAATATATAAAACAAAATTTTGCGGTATTGATGGAAAATGCAAATAAAACAAACCGTTAGAAAATCCAATATCGCGTAATTATAATACAATTACGTGAATTTTATAAACAAAACAAATTTTTCAATATATGGTTGGATATATTTACTGTAATGAGAATGAAAGGGTTAAATTCTCAACAGGTTTAAAACCCTGTTAATCTTGATTAGCTTCTGGAAAAACAATGTTTTGTAGCCGTCAGATTTTTTTTTATGTTTCGAGAAAAATAATTAAATAAAAATAAAATCAGTGTTCAATCCATAAAGTAAGCAAACCAAAACGCACAGTCCGTTCGATGATCCGTAAAAAATGTACAATTTGTTGAAAATACAACACCCAATATTGGATTTGTCATTGCCGCATTAGAATGAAAAAGAAACAACAAGCACATAAACAAAATTTATACTGATAGCATTAACGTCACAGAGAAACTAATAAAATGTACGAACACATTGCCAAGTGTAAATTTGCTGTTGCGCTCGATAGAATTTAAATAAACACCCCTCATTGGAACTTACGTTCCACATTCCAGGCAACGCTATCTCTGAACAAATGAGACCGTCCTGACGGTCTCGTAGCGTAGCCAACAGA
The DNA here is from genome assembly GCA_944039245.1 of Nebria salina. NCBI lineage: Eukaryota > Metazoa > Arthropoda > Insecta > Coleoptera > Carabidae > Nebria > Nebria salina. The sequence continues at coordinate 13,576,634 of OX063271.1, forward strand.
GGATGTGAACACATTCCCTAACTTGCACATCACGCCGAGCATTCACCAACGTCGCACAGAAATTTTACTTGCTTTTATTTTTCGCAAAGACCGGGCGAACGAATGTGTAAATCTCACATGATAACACGTTGGACATCATGAGTGACAAGAATAGGATTGGTGTGCCAGATTTGTCCAGAGAATATCCGTGTTTCTCTCGTGGACCTTTCATGTATTTACCATCATGTTTTCCCTACTTACAGACTGGGATTTAAGTGTAAATATAATTTTGCGTGTTACATTTTACGTTCTTCGCGGGTGAAATATCACTGCCACAATGGTAAATATTACTAAAGTGGATGGAATTGGCTGTTTGCTCTCGTTGAAGCATCTTAAATAGTAAAACGTACTCAGTTAGTTTCAAAAATATTTTATTTACGATACGTATGTCGGAAAACAAAATTAAAATCTTCAGAATACAACTCAGCGAAAAAGACTACTTCCACAAGATGTAATGAATAAATTTATGAATAATTACTATTCAGTGCTTTTATAATTTTTAATAAATATTAGCTAGTAAAACAAATTTTGTAAAACAAATATGAAAAATACGTAAACCTTTTTTAAACTCAGCAAAAATTGCGTATCGTTTAATACACTATATATATATTTTTCTCTGTTTGCGTTGTTTCGAGGTTGTTTAGTAGCTTGCGAGCTGTAGCGAAAAAGGTTTCTTTCAAACAAGGCTAAGGGAGAATGCGGTTACGAAAAAGGATATCTTGGTGATCAAAGATCTTTAGAAACGACTTGGGCACCGGAGATTGACTGGAATACAGGGATTGACCTAAACTCTTATCTCTACATGGGCGACTTTACCTATCCGCTTTGAGATAAATAAAATGGGAAACGCATTATAGCTTTTATTTCTATTATAAATGCGACATTGTGTTCTTAACATTCTTTTAAATTATCTATAGCATATAAATGTAAGATTCTAATGAGTTGGGTAATTGAATCCTTTATTATGGAAACACGATAAAACTGTTGTTAGATGTTTGTTTATTTGTTTAAAGCAATTAAAATGTTTTAGAATACAACACAATTCTTTTGAATTTTACTGCCAGACCACCTGGTTTAATATGTTTCTTGTCTCAGCTTTTCTTCATTTGTGAGAGAATATAACGAATATTCACCTTGTTTTATTTTGGTTTCAATTAGTATTATGATGTTTGTGCTCGCATCACTTATCAATAATTACTTTTAACTTTGAAGTTTCTGTAGACAAAAATATGTATTTCTTTTTTATATAATAAAATCACAAAGAATTTTCTTTGTTATTTAATAATTGATTGTAAATATGTAAAATATATTTGAGTTGATTTATAAGAAATGTAAGCAATACAATTAAAAACTACAAATTGCATGTAATAAATTTTCTTTCTTAATTAAGATTTATCTCAAAAACTTGAAGCATGTTCTTTTCAACGTTTCAGCTATCTCCAGATATTAATTATTTATTAAACCAAACCAAACCAAGCCAAACTCATCATCATCATTTTGTTATATCGGTTTTAAAGATTAAAATAATATGAGTAGGGATAAATTTATCTGAATTGAAGATGTAAATGAAGTTGTTTGAAGTCTATAAAAAAGGTTTACTAATATTATGCCACAAATAGCAACATTTAAGAATAGATGTAGATGTAGTGGCAAATTGATAACAAAAATACGATAGTTAAAAAACTCTAGATTCTGAACTTTATTTTCCAGAATACAGTAAATTTGAAATGATTCGGTAGATTAGTTAAAATCTCATTCTGAATTATTTAGCATATTTCTCTTTAAAGACAACTTTTTCATTGCAAATACTTTATTCAAATGTTTGCATTTCAATATAAAACCATTTATGTTTACTGTCGTTTGATATTTAAGAATAAATATATATATATATATATATATATATATATATATATATATATATATATATATATATATATATATAATCATTATTTACCAGCAATGTAATATTATTTTGATACTTTGTTCTTCTACGTGATGTAAGAGCGACACCATAGCTTACAGTTATGCGACATTACTGTTTCAAGAGAAAAATAAATATAGAAAAATAGAACTATTGCCAACTTCCAGTATGACTGTTACATTTAGAAGCATATGTGTAACGGGATCAATATTTCATTGAATTATATTCGTACGTGGTTCAATTTGACTTTAATCACCTACATATATCCAGATATGTTCTAAAAGTTCTAAAAAATATCACGCGCAACATGAATATAAAAAGTTAGAATGAAATGACATTAATTGAAAATATCATTTAAATGTACAAGTAGCATATATTTTCTAATAAAACAAGCAGTAGTTACTTAATACAAATGTAAATAATGTCATGTTAATGCGTAGTTCTATAAGACAACTTATTTTTTTAAATTCACTTTTAAATCACTAGTTATCAAATGCGAAATATTTTATTATTATTATAAATAATTGTCCAATTTATTCAAGTATTTTCAGTCGTCTGAAAAAACAAGAATTCATATACAGGGTGTAACAGCGAAACGAGCTACCTCGAATAACTTCTATGTTATTAAAGATACAATAAAATCGTATAAGACAATCTTGTGCAGGACCAAGGGGGACATCCAACTATGAAAAAATATATTTTTTTAAACCAGTGGTTCTCAAGCAACAACACTAAGTTATGTTTTTTGAAATGAGATGCTATATATTTTTTAAGCCCATTCGATAGAGTATTTTTTTCTGAATTCTATTATGTATTCGTTTTATACCCTTACATAAGTAAAATATTGAGAAAAATGCGATTGAAAGTTAAATAAATTTTATTTTTATAGTTATTTTTCAGTAGGCTATGAAACAAAGTTGAGCTTAAATACATTAAATTATTTGTTATTTAATTTATAACACTATTTATAAAGTAAATAACAAATAATTTAATGTATTTAATTTATGTTTCGTTGTATTTAAGCTCAATTTTGTTTCATAGCCTACTGAAAAGTTTAGACTGCCAGATTTCAGAAAAATTGGTATATAAGATGCATTTACCAATAGCAAATGTGCTTCTATAAACTTACGAATCTGTTTGCTTATGTATCTTCGTAAGATTATCAAGAAGTGACTTCTGAAAATCTTAAAATGGTTAGTTTCTTGATTATTCGTAAGTAAAGCAAGCTGAAAGGGGAACAAACGTGACAAGGTAATCAGCAACACAAACAAGACAAAATTTTGTACGGTGTTGACAACACAATCAATATTGAGAGTACGCGATTTAAGGATTTAAATTAAGTTTGAATAATGTAATTTCATTTGGTTATTAGTAAATTATAAAGATACTCTCAGAAGAGAAGTACTAAAGTCAATCAACTTTTACTTGTAAATGAAATCAATATTAAATAATTTGAAATATATTGATATATGTTGGTAATGTCCACTATCATTTGAATTGAGAAAATGCAATTCAAATCCCATAGGTGGATGCATATATTAATTCCGTAGGAAAATAAATGAAAAACATTGGCTTATAATTGTGTGGTCAGAATATATTTATTTAAACAAATATCGTATAATACGGACTAAAAATTATTCAGAAATAAATGCAACATTAAAAAAGTTACCGCGTTAGATGATCAGAATGTGATGTTATAAAATACAGCTAGCAATACGGAAAGCACCAACTAACTGTGGTATAGTGACTCCATGATATATAGCACCACGAGAGAGATGAAGAAAATAGGAAACGAAGCTGAAACAAGCGAGAACGCACACGGCTGATTCAACTCCATAGGATAGAGGGAGATAGAGATACTGTGCCGGAACTGGAATATATCTGCATTTTTGATCTCCCGGGAGGTAATTGTTTCTGCGTTGTGCGCCCTAGTTAAAACATGATTTAATGTTAAGTAATATTGAACGTGGTGAGGAAGAGAGTCAGAGACACACACTTCACAAGCTAGTTGGTTTGCTATAATCGCAAATTGAACTCAAATTGTATCAGTTCGTGAAAAGATTTTTTTTTATTATCTTGAATGAATGTATAAATTTCTAGCGTTTTCTCAGTATTGTTTGCTAGAATGTAAGATATTCTGCAGCCCTGCTACGTTGTTGAGGTATGCGGGTGTGCTGCATTTAAACAGCGTCGTAGAGCAGCACGTGAGTCTACCAATGAATTTCGGAATGCGGAAACGAGGGAGCGTTAATTAAATCTCAAAATTAATTAGCTCCTGACTTTAGAACTATTTCTTTACGTGCCTCATGGGAGAGTTTTTAATATACTTCATTTATGTACCTTTATAGGTGTGCGGGTGTGTGTGGGTGTGTACGTATTCAGCTATCTGAATGTAGATTCATAATTCGCATATTCGTTATTACCTTACCACATAGTTGTGGAACACAATGTAATGTTGGGAGAGATCTGGTGTTGGGAATCTGTTGACAATGGAGCTTCTGTTCGTTTGCAATGATAGTGATTTCACTCGTAGCTATTCATTAAATTATGGTGTATACTTATTTGATTACGCTTTTTGCCGTTTTAGATATATAAAATACTAAAACTGTGATATAGTTGATTGGATAATTTATAAGAATTTGGCAGATTTTGAATACAATATTTCGTTTAGATATATTTGACTGAAATCATCTAATATACGATATAAACAAATTGACAATATTTAATTAGTAATATTTGTAATATTTAAAAACTGTAACATTATATATCACATATTATGATTTATGTCGTATATTTGCTTTGAAAATTGAATGTTAATGGGTTCTTACTTTCAATTATTTCTATATCAAATATTAAAGCGGATGAATCAAATATACCACGACGCAAATTGAATACTTTTGTTTGGCGGTGAACGCGCACAGATAATGACATTTTCAATTAAATTCTCGCAAATTCTGTTTTCCCCTGTCTACAAGCCCATGCATAATAATTGCACCATTATGAAGTAGTTTTGTAAAGTTTAGAAGCAATTATACACATCTACATTTCGCTGCGACTCAACGGATAACCAACAGAATCGCCAGATTTCTACTTTACGTGTTTCGCAGAAAATGTTTCATTACTCCGAAAAGTGAACACTTTTCACCAAAACAAAATATTGAATAAGCTATAATGCTGCAGAATTATTAATTAGTGATGCAGCGTTTTAGTTAATTTTGTAATGGGAGACCTGAACGTTATTTTTTGTTTCTTCTTAATTATAAATGAAACATTTGATGAATTAATACAAAATATGAAAAAGGCGAGTTTCGAGAAAATATATTAGAGCTACATTATAAGAGAACAAGTATTTGAAACATGTCAGTTTCTATGAAACCTACTTAGAGTGAGATATTTATAAATTTGATATTTCTGTAGAAAGAGTTGTAGAAAACAAAAGTACATATTTTTAAATGGGAAATTAAGTAAATTTTGTTGTAATAAAGCGGCAAATTAGAATTAACGAGCAAATACATTTCAACACAAATAGCGATAGAAACAAATCAATAATGAAGATTTATGAGCAATATAAGTTGTTTTTTGGATTATTTTATAGTACTATTGTATATATTCATATAATTAGGTGTGATGTTTTTGAGGTGAGGTGATGCTTGTGCATTGAATGGTTCATTGTCTGCGAATATTCAGCTCTTGAGGGTTTCCCTAGTTGATTAAGGATAGAGGTAAGTTCGTAGCAATCTAGGACTGAGATGGCGAATCCGGAATAATTTCACCGTTGAGGTGGTAAACAGTAAGATATTATTCCCATAAATTATAGTTGTATTCATGGGTCGTGTTCATTTCTAATATTACGAATGCTCAAAATGTAACATAAAGTATGTTTACTCTTTTATACGAAGTAATAAGTAAGTATTGTAATCATTAAAATAATCGATCTTGAGAATTTAACGGAAATATATTTTTGACCTTCCCTGAATCAATTTTGACTATTTTCGGAATGATATCAATGTGTGTGTGTGTGTGTGTGTGTGTGTGTGTGTGTGTGCCTAAACGGCTAAAGATAAAACTATGAAACCTAAGATTTGTATATGCCTGGCAAGCAAAATTCCTATTTTTGAAAACAATATTCAAAACGGAAGTGCATGTTTACTCTAGTCATTTTTTTGCAGTTTCTGCAATAACTCGAAAATGGTTGCACTTACAGCAAAAATAGTAAGAACAAAAATTTCAAAAAGGTGCCGATTACAAGAAAATATTAATACTTGTTTTTTTTTTAAATTTATTTTTACTAAGTCGTATCAACCAGTCAATTGTTTAACAAAAAAAAAATACCAAATAGACTAAAATAATTTACAATTTGACCTATTGCAAGAAATATATTAAGTGAAAAAATGTTTCTAAAGGTTAATAAAATATTATAACTTAATAAAATAATAAAAATATATTATATGTATAAGAAAATTTTATGCATGCTATTGCGGATAATTTGCGAAAGTTCTAACTTTCTTCTACCGTGTTCTTTTTTTGTATAAAGAAACGAAATCGTTTTTATCAATAATTCTTGCTTGAAATATCTGTGTACCTTTTGGCGTTGGCAAGGTAAGCAAGTAGCCGCGGACTTCCCCGGGGCGTTAACTCATCTGCGCTGGTAATTTTTGGGCATTAATATTCATACGACCGAAATGGTTCCGTATAAACATGCGGAAAGGCAGCAGCGAAAGTTAAAGCGACATCATCGCATCGCACAAGCTCCTGGCCGTCTGCAGTTACCTATACACTCACGCGCTTTCACGTTTTCTGAAACCCTAAAGAATATAACTTTCCACTCGCGATCGTAACCTAACTTTGTACTTAGACTGGAAAAGAGCTAACCTTACTTCGTATTCCGCGTACGTATCCGGTCCGCTTAAGAGCTGCTGTGTAGCAGTACATATATATATACCAAGCGGATTAAGTGTTATGAAATCTGTCAGTTTATAGATGGTGAAATGTTCTATATTTTCAGAGAAATTATGATGAATTGCCGCATTACAAATGGATTGAAATTTATTATTAGTTTATCACACTTTCGAAAATAACTTTAATTATATACTGTACAGACCTGACTATGCTTTTGTATAGCGTAACTTAAATTATTTAACAATAAATAATTTTTGAAATTATAACCAAGTGTATTATTTTACCATTATGAATAATAAATAATCTTGATACATTAACTTTTAAAAGACGTAAAGTCTGTAGTTATATTTTAACAAAAATATAGTATAGTAACAATCGAATAAAACTTTATTACCATGCTTTATCAATATTTTTCATCTTGATGAAAATTACAATAGTTATCTACTTATTGTCTAGGGGCAACTTATTTTTCCTGTTAATGTTCATCGATGTATTATGAAAATCACAGAATAATTTCAACATGCAATGAGAAATTTATTATAATAATTTATCTCATAAATATTTTAAATACACATTGAAAGTAGAAAATTATCATAATGATGAAAATTTTCATGATTTTATTTTGAAATATCTGCTAAGTATTTAAAAACCGCAGTTGGTAGAAAATACTATAGAATTTTTTTTTTTTTTTGATTGAGTCGAGATTTCTGGTCAGTTCTACCACTATTTTCCATTTTCTTTTGCACAAATATTTTCTTATATTTTAATTTTTAATTTTTGTACTCGTTCAACAAGCACCAGTAGCTATCCAGGCTGTTGTAATATTCTTGGTGAAAGGAACTGAGCGAAGCTGTGCTTCAATATAAAATTCTTTCTCTTTCATAACGCTGATCTGGGATGGCGATAACACTCAGCGTTGGGTATAGGGAAGGAGCCTTGTAGATCGTAAAACGTTATTCAGAGTAGAATAAAGGTTTATAAGTAATTTTACAGAGGTCGGTAAAGATGCCATTGCCAAGTCCAAGCATCAGTTTTAAGAGCAAAAACCTATACATTAAATATACCACGACGTGCTATCGGACATTCTTACAGTTCTCATATTAGTTGCTTGAGAGGCTTTCAAAATGTATAGTTCAATTTAATAGAACAACTATTTATTTCAAATTTGATACAGTTTATAAACGACTTTCTTATAGTATAGATATAATTCAATTTTTGTGTTTATCAGAATGCATATTAATACAGATACTCTTCAGATGATTAAATGATTTATTTGTTATTTTAATTAATGTTGATGGGTTGAAAATAAATTTTTATTATTTTACTAATTTATAATATTCATCTAACATTTTAAAAAAATTTTCAATTATCAAGAATTAGTACGTCAAAAATTAATAAGTAAAATAAAATAATCATTGTAGTTAAAACTAATATAAAAATATCATCTCATTAGTAGAACGTTCTACTGTAACTTGTGAAAGCCCTGCGGAGAGAACGAGATTGCATAATTTGCATCACAAATTTCAGCCATAGAGGATGTTAGCATCGAATCACGGATGACGCCGTTTTTGGGTCAGTTTACCTATTATGGTTAGCGCTGGGCAAACTATTTGTGAAGGCAGATATCTTTGACTAAAACCGGCAGACCGTTACTACGAGTATATACTATGAAGTGTACTACACTGATATCACACACCTATTAAAATCACACGTATGTATGTACATACTATCTATTGCTGTGAACTCAATAGGTTACTATACCTATATTGGGGACCAATTGTAATTTAATGCCACTTTAACCTACTTGTAATGATTGAGGTTTACGGAACAGACCGCAAAACCTCGTAGCGTGGCCGTCGTATTGCCTAGGCGCGCATCATGCGACTGCTCGTTCAATCATTGTTTTAGAGAATAAACGAAATTAGTTAAATACGAATTATATAATGACTAGCGACACGGAATTTTAAAATGTCAAGAATGTGTTGATATTAATGAACATTTATCAAGGCCTACTCCGCTGAAACGAGTGACATTATTCTAAATTTAAAATAGATTATTCAAATATGCCAAGATATACAGTATATATTAGATAGTTTAAATTTAGTGAATTTAAATAAAGTTGGTTTTAAAATCTTTTGCCTCTTTTCGAAAACAATTTTTGTCCTAGCTCAGTTATGTCCAGTTACACTGCTGTTAAACATTCTACAAAATCATAATAAAATTTTAGATCATATGAACATCATTTCTGTAATAAAAAAATCCGATATTGTTGTTTATTATACAAAGAGTAATTTTATCAAACAGTCGTATCAATTGGGAATTAACCGGCATTCATTACGTATTTAGCATGTAACCCGAAATGTTAGGCGGAAAATTCCTCTTCTAATCCCAATGGATTATAACGTTCAAAATATGTGCAATAAATTTAGTATACCTAAAACTTATTATTCATATATCCAATACTTATGAAAATGTATTTTAAATGATATATTAATTTTTGTTTTTTTACCAAACAACAAAATATTAAACAATTCTTTTTTGTAATTAACATTTCGTTGTATCGCTATTATTGCTTTCTTATACGAAGAAATAAGAAGTATTGTAAATATGAAAAATTTCAATTTCGAGATTTTAACAGATCTTCTCTGTTCCAACTATTTTAGGAATTATGTCTGTCAGTGTGTGTGTGTGTGTCTGTCCGTCTGTGTCTTTTGTTTAAGATATAAGTTGATTTTCATTATTAATAAAATTACTTAAGATTTTCTTTTCAGGCATACATTATTTAGTTATTATTATTATTTTAATTTATGAACCAAGTGTTTTATTTTATTATCATGAAATTCTATGAAATTGGATAAATCATTTACTTCTTTTATAAATAAAATATAAATTTACTATAACTTTTAAATTAGTATTAAGTGAAGGTTTGCTTTGCGATATTCCTCAGAAAAGATAATTGAATTGAAATCTTTTTAAAATCGAATGATTATTTTTAGAATAACGAAAAAAAAAGATTAATTGGAAATGTCTACAAAGTTAAACAGGAGAAAAAAAATCCCCCTAGAAAAGAATTGGCGAAAATCAAAACCGATAAAGGTTTATATTCTTTTCGCGATCTCGTTCTCTTGAAGCAATCACCATCTGATTAACGAGAATCCATTGTGCAATAACGAAGCGTGAAATTCTGATTAAAACACATCCGATTGGTAACCTGTTTTGCCAGCCAATCCACGTAGTTAGGAGTGGCGAGTGGGCCGCAGTTAGTAGTTCGATTAAACGGCAAAGGCATGGTGGTACCGCTACCGTACCGCGTACTTTCCGTCCACGAACCGTCTCACTTTTTAACGAAACTTTCCGCCCACCTACCTCTACAGTTCGACAAGCACAGAATTAAGTCGTTCTGTAAACCATTTGTCAGAGTAACGTGTAGAAGGAATTTACTTACGCGCTCCGACAACAAGCCAATTATATACAGTAATGAAGTTAGCATTGTTGCAGTAAAAAATAAAATACTACGATAAACTAAAACGTAAAGTTACGAACTACCGCATTGAGCTTTCATACTAGGATATGATGTAATCATATATAATATTATTATCTTATTTTATTATTTATTGTAAGGAATTCAGTAGCAAAATAAAATGTATAAAACAATTTAAATTTGTTATATCTATTATTTTTCATCATATATGTAAAAATTTCTTCTTTTCACTAACAATCTCTATTTTAACATATAATAGAGTATTTCGTTGAATTCAGTGACTTTATTACTATATATATTTTTCAACAAAAAATTATAATAAAAATAAGCTGAAAAAATGTGGTATTTCTCGTATACCTACTAACGAAGCGTAGTTAAATCCATGTAGTTCGTTGGTGGCCATACATTAATTTAAAATTTCATTAATTCCTCATATCCTCTGGGCGTTACAAAGTTTTATTAAATCCCTCCTACACAAAATAGAACTTTTAAATTATCTCGTATGCCAGCAAATGATAGACCGTTGCCTTTTTTAAAAATATACTAGCAGTAGTGTAAATTATTCTTTTAGGTAATTACATCAAAATATGGTTTATAAAAATCCTATTAGACATTTGTGAAGCTTTTCTAGATATTGTATAAACAAAATATTTACGTAATTCTAAAAAGCAAATATTTGTTCCTAAAACGTAGTTTTGAAAATTATTATTGATTATGTTTGATGCCAGCTGTAAATAACGTAGTTTTTTTTAAATAAGTTTCAGTGAACATCAACTGCAAACTGTTCAAATAGTATCAAAGCTAGTTTCTTTTATTTATGTTTTATTTCATATTCAAATAAAGTACAAGCAATTTTAATATGATAAACAAAGAATTAAAACAAAAACCGAAAAACATAGAAATTATCTAAAAATAGCTATCAAGTGATCGGATGACTTACATTGTCAACAGTGATCCATCAATAAATATACTGTATATGATTATCAAATGCTAGTGATTTTTTGAAGAAAACTTATGATTTTTATAATTATGATATTAATGTAATATTCTGATACTATGGTATATTGTAAAAATTGTCTCATACTCATTGCAATAAGTTTTATAAAACGTGAGCTACAAATTTGTGCGAAGCACAAAGTATTTGTTGACGTAAACTTTTCTTAACGTGTCCAACAATTTTTCTCATTTCTAACGAGTCTTATTACATGCTATTACATGCTGCACTGAAAACTTGGCGTGACCACATGTTCCACATATCTACACCACAATCGCGGTATAAGTCTAACGGAGCGCGCATGTGTTTGTACTTGTGTATGTATGTTTTTGGTATGTTTGTGGTAACTGCGGTGGAATTTTTAAAAACATTTCTCGTAAGAGCGCACAATCTAGATTTTAAACGACGGTATATGGTATTGATGTTTCTCAGTTTATGTTTTATATAAATATTACTTTCTCATACGAAGTAATAAGTACGTATTGTAATCAAGAATAAAATCAATCTCGAGAATTTAACAGAAATATACGTTTTTACTTTCTCTGGATCGCGTATGACTATTTTTGAGCCTGCCAATTATATAAACAGAAAACCGAAATAGACTCAAATAAATTGGCATTTATAATCTAAATTGTAAGAAATATATTTAGTGATAAATTATTGCAAATGTTAATAAAATATGATTATAAAAAAATTATATTTTCTTGAACTATTCACAATTTTTATTTGGAAATCCCTCAAATCTAAGCAAGAACGTATAAGAAAGTTCAATTATGATATTTATTATTAAACTATATCTCAATTAATACCTATAAAATATATTTTCGTGTGAAAATTATAGCATAAAGCCTATATCTTTATGTTTCTGAGTTTTATTATTCAAATAAATATTAAGCGCAGAAAATTTTACTGCAGTTCAATAGAGATTTTTATTTCGTACAACGAATCAAATTTTTGCGGACGCATTTGACACGATCTCTGTTTCACATTTAATGAGTTTATACTTGTGCCTGCGGCTATGTGTCTGACAGAATTTGTTTCATATATTTTTCACTACCTTTCAAAAAAAAAAATAGCGATTTCCACATGGGATTCGCTACCCCTCAGTTTGCGCACCGCTGATCTAATTGGCGGAGGATTTAAAATTTTACAATGCAGGCCATAGCATTGTAAATATGGGAATTTATATTTGAAATAAAAACACAAATATTCAGATTATTGGAGCTATTTCTCGTAATTAAAAAAAGAATAATTTCAAATATTCTAAAATTTCAAATTTATTTTGTTGACCCATATACCACTGGTGTGAAGAGCTTTCAAGAAAAATGCAACTGACTAGATTGTATTAACATTTTAAGGGTCGCTTCACACAACTTCTGACTGCTTCTATTGTGCAACATCAACCGGCAAAACGGATTTAGAAGTTGTAGAGTCCCTAGTTTTAACCCTATTCTTTCGTGAGAAGTGGGAGAAAAAAAGAGAAACTAGAGTGGAACAGTATAGAAATTTTTGGACACAGCTGTTACTTTTGGCGAGTTCAAAATAAATTATTCTAGGCACCAGCGAATACCTTAAAAAAAAATCATTGTAACAGTTTCAAAATCACACATTTTCTCGATGTATCCCTCATATTATTATCAAATAATATTAGACTTTATTAGTATTTTTTTTGTAATGATAAGGATGTTTATTAAATTATTATTATTCTATTTAAAATAAATCATATCTAAAGTATATTTTAATAATTTTCTTCTTAGGTATGCGTTAAAAGGATGTTATTTTTAAAATAATTAAGGCAGATATTAAATCAGTATTCTTTTTGATATATTTTTGCGATAAAATTTGAGTGGACAAAGTTCTAATTTCTTTATTGTGTATTATGAAAAGGGAATAAAAAAACAAAACTTTTACGAATTTAATTAAAAATCATCAGATTAGCAGGCACTTTATGAATACATTCCCGTTGTGCAAACTTTTCAATATCTAATTATTTATTCTTAGTAAAAAATTTATCAACACTTCACCTTGAGCTTCATATAAAGATAAAATTACGGTTAAGCAATTACCTGAAGTTATAAGAATCTTTAGATTACATTATAAATTCCACTCAGGGCTAAGTTGTTATAGTATATAAATTTTATTATTTTTAATTTACAATTTATTATACTTTTTGTTTACCGCTTTTGGTTTTACTCCGAAATTAATACAATACATAAATATTGTTTGAGGCATCTCCAAAAAGTGTTTAAAATAAGTTAAAATAAGTTTATGATGTAGATAGTATTAACATTCATTGTAGAAATTTTAATAATACGTTTTAGGTGAAATGGAGTGAAGAAATAGATGCATGTAATTCTAGTTTTATATGCATAGCAAAATAGTGCATTTGTGAGCGTTGGCTTGGGTGAAATTGAAATAGTCCAAGTTCCGTAGTCGTTTTGGAACAAAGACAATTTCCATTAGAACAATGCGTTGTTTGCAACAACATTAGAACAACCGCAGAATGCCTGCGAGGAAGAAGAAGAGTCGCGTTAACATACATGCGTTGTTGAACTATGTGAAAACGCGCAAATTCGGGGGAAAGTTGATAAATTCATGTTTCCATGTGTAACTTAGCGAATAGCGAGGTTATCCCAGAAGTAAATATTCAACTATTTCGTATTTATTTGTGTAACAGCTTATTAAATTTCGCGCTTAATTTATGCAGGCAGTCGGGTGCAAAATCACGAGACTACACTGTATAGAGCTAGAAATGCTACAATGCGGGAAAAGCAATGCGAAAAGCACATTGGTGTAAAGTGTAATGCGGTCACAAGCTCGAGCACTACAATACTATCACCTAGCGAAATACGTTCTCAGACGAATTCGCACTATACATGTATCCATATTAAATCATATATAAGTTAAAATAGTTATTCCATGCATCATTCACTTATATTCATAAAATAATACTAACTTAATAAAGCATAGGTACTATAAAAACAAAAATAAAGTAAGGGTAATTTGACTTATAAATTGATGCTGTCTGCATCAGATATTAGAAATAAATTTTGTGTTTTGTGACGTCACACTTGCTACAAATTAGTTAACTGAATATTAACATGAAACAGAATTAACATGAAACAGAATTCGATCGATGAGTATCTCAAAAAGTAAATATTACTTGTATTTGTCAACACGCTCCAAGCAGTAGTATAGAATATTATATTTATGTACAGAACTGCAAATTAAAAAGTTCTTTTATATAACTTGGTAACATGATTTAAAAACAAATACAGTTTTCATCAAAAAATTTTCGAATTTGTATTTTATTTGTATCTTTCAAAGAGCAAACTAAACTTCGAAAAAGACAAAAATATTGTTATTGTTGGTTAAAAATGATTTATTTATTAGTTTTTCTAATACAGTAACTTTAAACAGGACAGTTAACATCAACTCAAAAAACAAGGTTCATTATGAATAGGAATCTTTAAAAAAATATATTTAGCTTGCAAATTTATAGTTAGTTAAGTTTTGCTGAGAGAAGTAGCTGCATGTATTACAAAAATTACATAACAATTAATTTGCAATTGACAATTCAAATTTCAGTTCGCTCGTATGGAAATGAGAAGCTAGCTACCTATTAATTTACATCATCTGAATCTTATATAAGCAAATTTGTTGCAAATAATATCCAAAATATGTAAATTTGCAAATTTTTTATTCATATATGCAAAATAATCTTATCATTCTTATTCATCCAGTTTATTTTCATTTTAAAGTATTTAAAATATTATGGAGTAAGCAGCATAATGCAGAGAGTTCTTCAGCACTCCACAGATTAAAAAAACAAAACGTAAAAACAAACCAAAAAATAAAGAAAAGGTATAAACATTTGTAATTTTAATTATTAGCTGTAAAACAGAATGATGCCTTGCCTAGAGCTATTCTAAGCCAGTTTTATTTTTCCGTAAATAATGTTTAAGTGTGGGAAAAGAGAACAGCTTTGAAGTTGCTTTCGAGCATTTCTTTGAATAATTAGTAAAGAAAGTGCAAAGTGTTCACAGTTAAATCTAGAATTTGCAAAACACTTATTCAAATGTCCGAGATTACCATCATTCCGAGGAAAAATAATCTGTCTAAAAAGCTTTCTAGAAGATCCGTAATTGTCCAACGGTAGTGCACTTTCAGCTGAAGACTACTTATTTAAAATTTTATGTATTAGGAAGGTTAGTTATGATATAACTTGTGAACCAACGAAAAGCCGCTAATAATAATGATTATTAAATAAAAATTAACCAAGAATAATAATATAAATAAAACATTCCCACTCAAGTAAAAGTAAAAGATTTCCAAGAGTGTTTATATGCGATCGACAATATACTATCAAATAAGATATCGAAACGGTCAACATAGCAAGTGAAATAATCTTTAAAATATACGTTTAAGGATGGAGTTATTGCACATGGGCAGTGAGATAAATGAAACCAGGATATATGTTTAAAATACGAGTGAAGTGAAAATCGGTGTGTTGTATTTACATAATATTTTTTCTAGTAGCGTTAGTGCGCGTTTGTTAAATAAAAATCCTAGTTAAAATGCGTGGGTAATCGTGCAGATGTGGTAACATTCATGATGTTCCTTTAGGTTGCTATTATATATGATATGTGTACTACCGAACCCCAGCAACCACATGACGTCACACTACCAAGGACCACTCTGCTATCCTCACTATAATATGTAAATGAAAGCGAATGTGTGCCGCGGGAGACTGTGCTGTGAATGTCTGCGTGTATGTTGTAGTCTCATTTAAAACTTTTTAATGTCCGTGATGCGACACTGTGTAAAATATTCAAATTACTTGTTTAGTTTTTTTTTTCATTCCACTCCCTTAACTGTTTTTAGTACGTATACGAGTGGGGATAATTTCAAAGAGGCAACACGCTAACTAGGTAACTAAAAGATAATACACTTTCAACCGAGGAAAATTAAAATAAGCAAAGTCACTCTCCGCGTATATAAAACTCTTTAGAGTAAATATTTGGAGGGAAGAAAGTTAGTAGGGTATATCAAAAAGGAATATTTGTTATGCAATGAAAATACTGATATTTTGTTTATTTACCAATGTATTTTAACTTTCAACATTGTTGCTTTTGAATACCTGATTGATATTCCAGTAATAAAAAAATATTAACTAAAACAAATGGTTGTTTTTCTTGCATGTCGTATTTGTTGAAAAATTATTTTACATTTTTGGAAATGCAAAGAAACACCATTATATTTTAACTTACTATGATTATGGTAATATTTATTATTTATATTTGAAGTAATTTTCTCACAAAATGAATGTGTAAGACGACATTGTTTTTGCGTATGTTTGCGTTTGAATACAAACGTCGCTGTGTTGTAAATCAAAATACCTCATGTAAACAATGTGCACAAATAGAAAACAATGTTTTCCAGAAAAGAATGCACTTTTATATTATTTTTACAAGTAAGAAAAGTAAGGGAAAAAGAAAGACGTCGGTTAACCAAGTTACCATTTAGACTACGATTCATCTTACGTAAAGTTCAGCAATTTCTACCCCACTAAAACAGCCGCCGGAATCAATTTACATCTCGTTATATTCTGGTTCGTGTGGTGAGTTTTACGTTGAGCAACCCTTGGCTATGGATGCGACTGCTAGAATTGCCTACAGTTATGTTGTTTTCCATTGAAATTTACTAGGTGTTTGCAGAATGATTTTGTGCTTATTTAGATGAACACTTGAATACTTATGTAACAATTTAATAGTACGTTTGAGAATTTATTATTCTTTATTCTTCTTCCACTGAAAGTAATGTGTTACTCTGATTAGTATATTTGTTATTTGAATAGTTGTAATCACCAAATATAATTGCTACAGCTTGAGATAGGAGATATGAATTGTTTAAAAATACCATCTTTCATAATAAACTATCAATTTTTAATTTTTGAACATATAAATACATTAACCATTATTAATTATTTTTAATAATGCAAACTTGCTGCATGCGAAAATGATTGATAGTGAAACGAAACCCAAATAAAAGAGAAATAATTCACATTTTCTCGTCTGTTTTTTATACAATTTTAGTTAAACAATTTTCCTACATTTAAACTTTAACCATTTTATTATTTTCTTTGCGCATAGCTACAGCGAGTTGTACATTTGTTTCAATTATTATTTAATCCTTATCCGAATATCCTAGTAATACTTTTTTTTTATGAAAATTGGAAAATAATAAAGAGATGATTTAAATATTTTCTTGTAAGACAGTTGTTTCATATTTATATCACATCTTTCTTTTTTTTTTCTGGTGATCAAAGTTAGATTTTAAAAGAATTACGGTTTCCGCCCTCGTGCAGAATCTGACAGAAGCAAAAGTTTTAAAAAACTAGACCAGAACCATCGGGTCGAAGAGTTTCAGAAGGAAATTAGAATGCGGAATGCAAACGTAACTTTCTGCTCTAAAACTCGTCGAACGGAATCGGGTATCACGACCTAGCTATCGTTAGTGTCGTCTTTGTTGCTTTGCGGCAACATTTCGACCTATTTTCTTACTTTTAAAAAATATATTGGAGAGTTTAAGAAGTGACATAAATCACTTACGATCTAGGATGACTGAAAAACAATTTGAAAGCTTCAATGCCTACCCAAATATGTCAACTACATTAAGCATTATGCATTGTTTATATAAATTTTATTTAATTTTTTATAAGGCAATTATCCATTGTTTAGGGTAGAGTTAAATAAAAATACTTGATCAATTATCTCATTAATATTGTTATATAATGCAGTTCGCTCACAGAAAACGAATACGAACCACTTTAATACTAACAAAAAATATTGCTCGCATCAATAAGAATTTTTTTATTATATTTTAATAAAACAAATAAGACTATTTCATTAATTATTTTTGAATCATATCAACAGATGTACATTTTGTTTCAAACATATATAAATAAACACATATGTACAATTTAAACTTCCACGCAACAAGAAACAATAATGAATATAGTTAAATTATTGATTAAATGAACATTCTTTGATGTTGCTCAAACATGTATTGCTTCAGAAAGTTAGGTTGTTGAAACATATTTTTATTATATATTGAAAATAACATCATGAAGATGTTTGTTATAACAATATTATTATGTTGATTGAAAACGAATAGATTGTACAGAATTTTCACTAAACGAATTATTTCTCTTTGTGCAGTTTTATTATTATTATTATTATTATTATTATTGTATGCGCCGTTATAGGGAATGTTCCCTCCAGCGTGTTGTGTGATATCAAGTAGTTTTGTTAATATTTGAATCAAATTATGAATAATTTTGTGTTTTTTTATTATTTTTTTATACAGTGCGTAGTTATAATTTGAGAACGATATATCACGTTATTTTGTGCGCATCCTGCGATTACTGATTAGCGTCATCAATATATACATACAACACAAATCACCAATATAATACATATGGGCCTATCGAGCGTAGGTAGATATATACAAATTCAGGAGCAATTAAAATGATTCGTGTTCGTGCACATTATAACCAGCAGCGCTAATTTGCTCATTTCCACTATATTAAATATTTGTTAAACTCATTCCAGTGATGTCCGTTTGCATCAAAGTTACTCTTTAATGCGAATCTCTCTTGACGGCAGTAAATATGCACACCCACATAACCGGAAAATGCTTTTGCAACTCCTGTTATATTATATATATTTTGTTATGTAAGAATTACCGCTTTTTATAAAAACACGTTTTAGTAATGTATCATTTATAAGAAATGAAAATAGTCTAACTTTACAATTCTCTCATAAACGGCTCAACCAAATATTAATTTCCTTTTCAATTAATAGAAATGTTATCTTTAGATCGCATAAAACACAACTTATACTAAATTTCTATGCCCTTTTAATTCAAGATTTTATTTTATTATCCTGGACAAAAATTAAACGTTTGACTATGAATACGGAAGAAAATGTTTTAATAAAATATGTATTACGAACAGTTTAATAAAATACCAAGTTTAACTTTTTTGTAGAACGCTTAATGAAGACAACGATTGTAGGTAAATTAATACTTACTATTTTTCTAACATTTAAAGAAGTTAGTTGAAAAAAGAAGTGAAATTCGTCATTAAACTGAAATAATCTACCGATGTTAACAGTGAAAATAAAAGAACCTTTCAAACTAAGGAATATATGATCTATATCGCCACGATGTAAAGATGGTCTATTTATTTGTCAATCAATATCACATTACACATATACATTTTAAACTATGTATGTACATACATGAAACATGAAACTTCATAGTGTCATGAGCAAACATTACATAAAAATGATTTCTAGCGAAATTAAAATTAATTTAAATATATTGTCGGTTTATATAAAAATACATGTATCAAAGAATTTTCTCAAAGTCCCTAAATTATATTCCTCGCTCACTTGTATATATTATAGAGTAAGTTGGTTCGATTTGTCTAGCTTTAGTATCTATTTATATTTTTTATTGCGCAATTTATCACTTGTTCCACTTTCTGAGGTTAATCCATTTGCGAAGAATTCTTCAGTTTTATTTGTTTTGCTATTTGAATATTCAACAGGAAATAAAAAAAAAATCGTACACAAAATTTTAAATAATACCCATTATTTACTTACATCCAATTTGAATTTAATTGTCAAACATGGAAAAAAAGGGGCTTTACATTAAAATACACTTAACTGAATTAACATAAAACCTAAATAAAAAGCGAGATCAAGACGGTCCTCATGAATAGTTATAAAAAAAGAAGTTGTTATTAAATGGAGAAAACTTAAAAATTTAAATTGAATCCTGATATTAAAATTTACACCAATATCTATAATGAAATCTTGATTGACGAAAGTATATCGTCGCAAAACGTAATAAAAATCTGACGCTGCAGAAAAATCTCGGGCGACGACGATATGAGAGTTGCGCGGTACACTGGAGACCAGTGGCGTTTCACGATATTTAAAAATTTATTGGTCACTTCATATTGGCCATTGCACGTTTATACTATGCCATAAACGTTGGAAAATAAATTATTTTTAAATATTATATATATATAGTATATTTTATTTATAATCAAATTATTATAACTAATATTTTTAAAATGCACAGCTTAGCTTAGGACATTTCGTAATTAATAGATTTACCATAAATGTTTTCATCTAGCTTAGCTAAGGTAAGTAGTACTGACCCTAAATTGAGTTCAATCCAAATATTTAACCCAACTACGATCAAAACTAAGCTTCAGCACACTATTAAGAGCTACAGTATGTATTGGCACATATGCAAGTGAGTTAACTGGAATAAATGTAAGTGATATATGCAATTTTAACGTAGAGAGTAAATTATTTATATTTGTTTAAATAATTATTTAACAAAACTATATGTTAATTTTATGAAATGTAAGGATAAACCCAATGCATTAATTTGTTTAGAATTTTAATTAAAACAATCATTGTTTAAATTTTATCTTCATTCGTAAAAAAACAAGCGGAAATAACATCTAAATTCTCTAACGAACTATTACTTGAGAGAATTATGCATGCCTGAATCACAAATTTAATATTTGATTCGAAATTCAATAAACTTATAAATAAGTGATAACAAATAACTATATAAAAATACTGTTATTTTAAAAGTAATTTCTGAAATTGCCTTCCTTGAATATTTGGCAATCCACCACTGTCCAACGACGAACGTATACCGTTATAAAAGTCGGAGTTTGCTTGTGGGTCCGTTGGTAGTGGGAGTTGTAGAGAGAGAGAGAGAAAGAGAGAGTTGGATACTGTATATATCTGCACTATTGCGCGCGCGAAACGTCCGGGGGTCATATTGGACCAGCAATCTAATACCGGACAGGAAGATATCACGTCAAACCCTCACCCACCAAGTCATAACATTGCGTCACCTCGCTCAACCCTCTATATCTCTCGCGTATCACGACACACGAATGCTCGACGTCTAACATTCCCCTAAATTTCACCGGAGCTTGACATTCTACATTCGCGCACAATTCCTTTATGGTATTATAGTAGACGAGACGTGTTTAGGTGAAGCTAGATTCCCGTTGCTCGTGCTCTATAGCTCGACGCATTGCGTAATCGCAGTCCTGTGGGATACTCAGCACAGGTTGGAGCATTGACCATGAATTTTTGTGCACAACATACATGTTACATGTTTTGCTAAATTAAATTAAATTCATTCAATATGTGTGAAATTAAGGCAATTTCCACAAATGATAAGGTTGATTATTGATTGGGAAGTACCGGTCAAAAAAAAATTCGCTTTATGATTCAACCACTTTATCGACCCGTTACCATCGTAGCGATTTTTGGGTTCCACATAACAATATTTCTGAATATATTTATGCAATGTTTTTGTTTCATTTATGTGTTATTTGATTTTCTCAAGAAAAGTGGTCAATCATAATTTTTCCAAAGATTTTTTAATTGTTTGCTTTCTCTTAATCTTAATAAAATTTGGATAATCAATATGAATTTTATGAAAATTGAATATTTTATATTTGCATAAAAGTGTAAAAATATAGGAAGCTTTATGTTAAATGTAATCAACTTAAATTCAAATAAAACCTATTCTTAGATAGCATCGGAATTTTTTGTTTCCACAAAATGATTTTTACTTGCACCCACCAGCAATGAATATTCTTTTACGTTCGCTTGCAACATTTCACACCCCACTACGTTCGTTCTAGTATATAGTTCGCATCAGTGCCGGCCCTTTTACGCGAGTGATTATCAGGTGTTAATATCAAAATTCTGAGCACGAAATTTAGCGTTGTTTTTACGGTTTTTCGGCGATTCGATCGTTCCCTAGCAACCAGCCGATGACGGCGTATACTCATGTAATAGATTTGAGTCATTTTTCGACTTCGTTACTTCCAGATCGCACCGTGCTTTACTGTGCTAAACGATTATAAACCACAAGAGCATGACATTTCTATATAGACAAAAATGTTTCGAAATTGCTCGCTCTGACATTTAGCTTATTTAAAGCAAAATCGACAATGTTGTATTTATTAATTGGTTGACATTTTCATAATAATCTGTTTACATAGATAATGAATAATTGCATCATTAAACATATCTAGTTTATCTTCAAATTATAGTATTTTATTTTATAAGTGTGAATCTATGTATAATTTATATAAAAACTTATCTTTACATATATTATTTGTGCGTCTTTTACCATAATATACGATATATTTATATGACTCAATTTAATTTAAAATAATTTATTGTATAATGCCAACTATGATTGTATAATTTATACTGTACAGGATCTTATTAATAATTCACACAAAACAATTTTAGTAATGGTACGAACATAAATACTTTGTTCGTTCTATTAAAAAGACATGACGGATTTTAATATTGTTTGCTGAAAACTTTGCTGCCATCATGGATTTCAATCTTATTCATCCACTTATTCCGAAGACGAACCCTTATTACCAGTGATGTAGCATCGCTTAAATATGTCCGTGTTAGTAATCCATTAACCGTGAATATTTAAATGTGTATAAGCCAACGTATTTGCGTATCCTCGCTCTTCGTTTGTCGTTTATGTCCTTATAAATATTTAAAAAGAATGTACTTTAATCAATAATTATAAAGCTTTCACATATATGAGCAGAACTGTACTTCAAAATAAAGTCTAATATTCAGTTTAAAATCAAAATATGGGTAAATTAGGATGCTTTAATTAGTTTTCCATAGATTTACCTATTTTTGAACAGATTATTGCAGCAATTAAACTTCATTTACACAAAATACATATTTGATAAAAAAAAATAATAATAGTTCGTCAAAATCAACTACATAATAGCTTTGTGTTCAAATGAATGCCTATTGTTTTATACGAAACGGAAATAAATTATGTTTAAACAATGCCTATATATTTTAAAAGATTCTGACTCCGTGTGCAAAAAGTGATTACGAGAAATTAAATTTTGGAAATAGCTAGTGTACCTATTTACTTGGAAGCCACCAGCATTAATGTGGCTATATATAATTTCACGGTTGAAAAATGTTCTTCGATCACAGAGATTTCACGCTCCCTACATGAAATATGGAGCAGACGCCCATTAAACGTGACCGTTACAATATTCTCCCCCTATCACAAAATAAATGAACCTAATAAAACTACAAAATAGGAAGCAACAAAAAGGTGTCAAAATATTGCTTTTCTTTATTATTAATTTTTGTGTGATATCCTATCCTTTCTTTTTAAATAACTTACAACAGATTGATGTAATACATTTTACATATACCAAAATTTGTACACCATAGTGCAAATACCAAAGTCTAAAGATATCACAATTGTTTGTTTATTTAATAGAATTAGTTTTAAATAAGAAACATCATAAGTTTATATATATTAAATAACTGCATTATGAAACATTTAAGTTCACCTTTTCACAAATACAGAATGAAAAATTGACAATCATCATAAAAATTTAATGCAGTAATAAATATAATCATAATGAAATATGCATTTGCATGGGTACTTACGATTGTTACGTGAATCTCCAGACTGAGATTGGCCCGGAAAGTGGCTGATGAATTTCCCTGCAAATAAAAAATTATATTAATAAACATTTAACAATGTAACCATAAGTTATATGAACATCCAGATTCAGAACTGTTTATATGTTCTTCAAAATATGTGTGTAGATGCGTGTGTGCTCTAACGCCGATACAATTCGAAGAATAAGAGGCTAAAAGATGTATTTCCGTTAAAATCTGTAAAAGACTTACGAAACTAATCATACACAAATCACGAATTAACTTATATGTGTTTGATATTTGTAAATACAAAATCTTATTTTACAGAAAATATAATAAGTAGTTTTAGGTTTGACTCTATAAGGTAATAAGAATAGTATACTTCTAAAGATTGCATAGCTCACATGGGTTTTTGTTTACCGTTTTTGTACTTTCATGCAAACATGTAATATACTGTTTTAGTAAACAACCTTATATATTAATCTTAGCTTCCCTTTTGTTTCCATATAAACAGTATTATAACATCGAAGAATACTGATGAATACACGCAATACAATATTGGTTCTGATGGGCGTGGTATCCAATAATGTATTTCTCTATGTTCTATTGAATTTCAGTAGCTGATGCGGATAAGCGGGGGTAAGTAAGAGAGTGAAGCAAATGAAACAGAGAGATGAGAAAAGTTTGAGAGTTGAGAGGAATTCGGGGAACAATTAGATACCTGCTGGGGATGCAGAAGTTATAATTCGGTGAAAGAATTCTAGAAACGGTTTACTGAAGCTGGAGAAAATTGAATTTCGCCTCTAGTGCGTCGGCGAAGTCAATTACACGGTTGCACACCCTAACGTTACATCCACATATATTGCTTTTCTCTTAAGGTTTATTCAACACATGTTTATATAAAGGCACATCTAAGTAGAAGATTATAATGAAACTTTTCTAACAATATCTGTTTTTATTATATTTATTTCCTTATTTGACTAATATAGAAGAGTTTACTTATACATCATATTCCGGTTAAAGTTAAATCAATATTCTTGATGTAAAAAAAAATATTAAGAAATAATATTGAATATAACACGTAAATATAACACTATGAAAGTGGTGTCTTTAATGTAACACCTCACTTTTTTGCATAAAATAAATGCTATAAAGTAAGCTTATTTATCAAGGATCACCCACTTACAATTCACATTTTATGTTGCGTAAAAAGTAACATACTTCATTGAAATGACATAATCTACATTCAATATTCAAAGTCAATTTGCACCAGCCGTTGTGAAGTTATTATTATTCCGATAAGCTAACTCCCTACTTTGTGCTTCGTGACTGTCATTCTTTTCAGCTGTTCTTTAGAATTATCAAAGTTGCCTCATCATCAACGAATGTTACTCTTGAATTATGCAATATCTGTTTGTCAGTGGCAGGTTTTTTGTTTCGCCTATCATATGTAAACCAGCATATTTACGTTTTGTAAGATATTGTATTTCTTCAAAAATCTCTTTTCATCATTCCACCATTATTCTTTCTGTTTTTTCATAGTTACACCACAAAATCTACCAACAATTTTTTTTATCGTTGTTACTTTTTGATTTATTCTTTGTTTTCCATACGTAACATTCACCAAGCTAGGAATTAATTAAAAAAAGTTACGTTATATATTTGTTGGAAATCAGAAATAGGTGAAACGAATTTCTGTGAAACAATTCATTTATTCGGACCGAACAATTATGAACTTTAGTAATATGCACGCTAAGCTAATAATATGTTTAATTATAGCGGTCACAAAACAACGACGACATGATACTTGAGAAGTTGGAAGGAATTTTGAATAAATTATATTAACATTCATAAATATACATCAGAACAGGAAAATAATTATATTTAAATGCTATTGATTTATATACAGACTTCACTTCAAAAGATATTGGTACTATGTATATATAATAAATTATAATTGTATAATTAGCGCTTGTTCATGTTAACCAGGTTTATTGCTTGTTGAAGTATTTTTGAGGAGAATCTTTATATTACAAAAAGTAATTCTATTCATATTTAAAAACAAATTCGAGTAGAGCCAATAGATATTTATTGTTAAGATTCGAAAGAAATTGGTTGATTCTCGCTACGGGAGCAATAGTCAAGAGCATGACCTTAGCGAGAATTATTCCAGGATTTGGACCCAAAGGACGCAATCCTGGACGGACCCAATTAAGTTTTTATATCAGTTATCCGCAACGTACCCTATATATTAAAGTAGTATTTTGTACTATCAAATATCAGATGTCAGAGAAACCCTGCTAAAGAAATCATAGTTTGCAATATTATTGTATCAGTTCGTTGGCTTATTGGATCAGATTTGATACTTGCTTAGGGTACAAGAGATTTCGATTTCATCTTCCAGATAAGTTTTACATCAATTATCTGCAAAGTCTGTATTAAAGAAATATATAGTACTTAAGAATCAGTCCTCCGCAAAGTGTCTATAAAAAAAAAAGCTTGTAGTATTTAAGTCGTATGATTCCCGCTTAGAGTGCGAGAGGTCTCTTTTTCATATCCTAGATGATCCCAATTACGTAGTATAACAAATGCGAATAAACCCAATAAAAATGTATCGTACAATTATCTGATATTGGCTTTGAATTAGGGCTCCATTATAGGGAGCACAGCTAAGTTTTTATAGTTGTTGTCTGAAATGTCTCTATTCAAATATTTAAGCAGGGTACTTTTCTACGTTAGTGTGTAAATTCCGGCTTTAAACAGAGTAAAGTCAATAAGTATTTATCATCTACTAATTGTTAGGTCTTAAGAAAATGGCTCTTGAGTCTAGGGGATGCGAGAGGTCCCGGACGAGCCCAGTCATGTTTTATATCAGATAAAAGTTAAACCAATAGATATTTATTGTCTAGATTGCTAAAGGAATTGACTCGTGATAAATGAAAATGAGTTTAGATTCAAAAGGTCCTGGGTTAATTTCTGGTCGAGCCCAGATAAGTTGTTTTACAACAGAGGAAAGCTAATATTTATAGTCTTTTATTATTTTCATTCATTAAAAAAACAGGCTCGTTGGTCTAGGGGTATGATTCTCGCTTCGGGTGCGAGAGGTCCCGGGTTCAAATCCCGGACGAGCCCAGTTACGTTTTATACGAGTATTATGAGTAACGTCAAATTACTAAATGAATCAGTGGTTTAGAGAAATTAGACTATATAGCTTTAAATGTAAGAAATCACAGACGAGCCCAAATAAGTTGGATGTCAGTTGTCTGTATGAAAGCAATATCTTGTACTACTTATGTATCGATTGTCCACAAAAGCAAGAACTTAGCTCGTGGGTCTCGATATGAGAGATGTAGGCTCAAATCCTCTGACGAATCCGCTTAAGTAGGTACAAATACCATCTGGTAGGGATACGATTCTTGCTGAACATGCAAGAGATGCCTGCCATAAATCGCGGATGAACCTGGAAAAGTAATATCTGTTGTCCGTAATGTCTGTACTTTTCAAGTATCAATTGTCCGCAGAGTAAGAAATTGTGTCGATTATAGTTTAAAAAAATTTAATCTTATATGAATTATGTATATATTGTATGGATTTAAGAGTCACTTAAGTTGAAGATCTTCGGGGAATTATTTACCGTTACATGGTCGATTCATTAGTTTAGGGGCATAATTAGATAGTTTTCGATTTAAAATCTCAACAATATTTGCTCTGCACAGTGCGCATAAGAGTTTTTTTTTTATTTTGCACTTACTGAATCTAAAAGTCATATATGATTTTGAATTTGTGAATTTATCTTCAATACGTATGCATAAATCAAAATGAATCATTAGATAAAATTCAATATTGGATGAATAAAAATAATATATATTCAAGACACTTCTAATGATTAATTATTATTTGTTTGAAATATATATTTTTTGTAATTCTAGGTTTTGGAACCTTAATTCGCTGACGAAATTAATAGATCATAAATTTATTTGTAACATATATGTTGGTATTTAATACCTATTTTTATTTTTCTTTACTCATAAAACAAATAATAGAAAAATCCAGTAATTTTTTGGAGAGAAAATATAGCACACGCGTTTTGAATGACACGCGTGTACTGTCAAATTACTGTTTTGATCACGCTATCGAAATTTGTGTCACGCGATGTATTGTGTAATATAATAGACATTTCATTTTATCTACTAAGCAAGCTTCTTCTTCTCTCTCACCTTTAACCCTGCATCAATAAAGGAAAAAATTCAATAATGATTATAGCCAATAGTACGACTATTCCGGATATTAGTTTGCTACCGTTTCACGCGCGTTTAATACGAACTTATTCACACGCTCCTTACTACCCTCTATAACAACCTTTTACGAATAAATTAATTATAGATCTTTAAAAATGTATATGCGCAAAATTTTTCTTTACTCGCGTAATGCATCAAATTAACTTGCATGATAAAATAGAGCGCAAATGCATCTACAATCATATACAAACTTTGATATCTCTATGTTTTCAATACTATGTCACTTAAAATTGGTTCGTTTTTTTGTGTTATAAGAAGAGAAAATGACTGTTATTTACATTGTCCAGCCAAGCAGTATTTGAAATAAGAGAGTATATGTTTGGTCTGTTATTAAATCCTTCTTTTTCTCTCAAAATTGGGGAAAAAACCCTATAAATTTAATAATTGAATATGAGATACTAAAAAATAGACATAACCAAAACGTAATAGAATAACTACCTGTCGATCAGATATAATGTTGAAAGAGATTATTATTTGCATTTTATTTTATGTTAATCATCGACAATGCTCAATTGATAAACCTATTATGCTGAATATATGTGTTACATAATTATGATTAATATATCAAATGCCAATATTTATCAATACGTTATTTTCAAATAAAAGGAATGATATGTATAATAAAATTAGTGACATATTGTGATGTACATATATAGAATAATTTATTTTTCAGTTGTATATAAAAAAAAAAATTATATATGCGGAAAAAATTTTTTACTAACAATAATTTGTTTAACATATCAACTCTCATATTTGATAATTTAAATCTTGTTTTCGCGGATATAAAATTGCATTTCAACAATAGGTCATGATTCTTCCAGTTGTGCTGCGAAATTTTGAGCAATTGCGTTTATCGTATCGTTTATATGGCTCGCAAAAGAAATTACTCTACGAAAGAACTCTCAATCGGGAAATGCATGTTTACTGGAAGTAATATCTACGAAACGGCTACACTTATAGTAGTAACAATTAAAATAAAAGATATTAATAATTCGCACAACTTTTGTTTGAAAAGTTTCATCAAAAAGTGTAAATGAAATAATACAACGCATGCTCGAATATGACACTTTTTAAAAGAACAATTTTATCGTAAAAAATAAAAATTCAATTGTGATTCATTTGTGTCAAATAAATTTTTTTAGAAATTTGTCAAAATAAATGAAAAAAATGAGTGATTATATAATACCAACCGAAAAAGTTGGTAATTATTCTTCAACAGAACAGAAAGTATAAGAAAACTAATTTCTATTTAATGATTGTTTGAGATTGAAACATTTATATTTTAAAGGATAATATTGGCTAGAAGTTGTAAATAACACAATTTATATGAAAATTATAGAATGTTGTTTTAAAAAATGTATGTTTTAATTAATTAATAAAAATGTGTTTACATTTATAATATAATTATCATCATATTTCAACTACATTCTATTAGAGTGACTAGATATATAAGAGTGTGGACGACAGCTTCCCAACCTGTGATTGGCGCTGCCATAGTTTGTCTAAATTTTAGACAAACTATGGAGGCGACCAATCACAGGCGGGGAACCTGCGCTCTATGCTTTGGATTGGGACTACTCGTCGATTGTCCACACTCTTCATTCTATAAACTAATGTATTATTGCATGCATGATAAATATCTATTTTTCGATGAATAAAATGCTATTAAATGGAAAGAGACAATGATAAATGTAAATGCCATTTCAATAAGTATCATCACGTTGGATCGCTAAAAAAATTATTTTTTTGTTTACGTTTGAAAAATTAATCACAAAGATAATAAACCATGAAATAAATTGACTGTACATTATATGCAAGGAATTAAATAAATAAGGAAGTACGTGTAATTATAAATGACAAAGAAACATCTATACGAAAATGGTTTTCTTTTACTTCAAAGACGTTCATGAATTTAATCTAGAGGAATAACAGAACATATTTGCTTTTTTTACATTTAAACTGTAAACAAATGTTCAGGAATTATAAATGTTCCATATTTTACAAAATAAAAATAAACTGCTAGTGTCGGTTTTCATTTCTGTAAAAAAAATTTCATGATGTTGGCTAAAGCTGTATTGTATATTATAAGAAAAATAAATAAGTTTAAAATTATTACAATTTTTTTATTACTTTCTGGGAATCTAAAAATGAGTTTCATTTTATGATATTCTTTGCAAAATATTACTTATTTGCATTTACAAATAATTTAGTATCTTCACAGAAATTTAGGAACGTTGATGAACAATGTGATAGACAAATAAAAACTTTCCGTTATCCTTGATTTGATTTTTTTTAAATCTCTTTCCGTATATCGAAACAGAAACGCAAAAATCAATGGAAATACTTTGACAGAATTATTTATATCAAACTGAAAAAGACAAACTCAACTAGATACATTGACAGAGAGAAGCATGGTAAAACAATGCGAACAGGCAAACATGTTTCTGTTTGCCGAGCAAATAAAAGGCGCACTGTGTTCGCGTTTATAATTGGCATTTGAAAAATGAACGCGATTAATTTCAAACAGAAGATGTAATACACACTCATACAGAAACTCAGGGCACACATATATGTACATTAAATAGACACAAAAAAAATATCAACTTCATATTAAACGTAAACGCATATTTCAATATTTAAAGTACATGCATGTTTGTAATATTTGTATTAATTTAATTAACAAATATACTTTTAGTTACACGTTTCTATTTTTATATGATTTTGACAAATTTGCAGATATTGGTTTCTTAATTAAAAATTTAGCCCATATACCAATATGTATGTATATATGGCGTTACTGCCGTGGAATAATTTACGAAAATTGATAGCAATATGACTAACACAGTTTTTGCATAAAAATTAGATAGTTTGAGGAAAATTATAGTTTTTGTAATATCTTTCTATATAATACAACCAAAATCATATGTTTGAATACAAAACTCAACGTTAACATAACATTAAAATGAAACCAAAATCACATGGAAGAAATACAAAACACATAACAACGATTCAAAACACGTAAAAACGGGTATCAGGATTGTGCTATTATACAATAACATATGAAATATGTATATAAGTTATATTGGTGCATTATAAGCATATTACATGTTGCATTATTAGCTGATGATTTGATTTCTTTGTCTTGTCCGACAACACATGTTTATTGTCACGTGACAAGTGGAAGTTACGAAACCTATAAATGTTCCGAATATTAGATATAAGTCACGTATTCTGTTCAGTTCTTGTTCTGTTTAAACAACATAATAAACACGTACAATAAAATTATACAAGATATCATTTTTTGTTAACCTTGTATTGTGAGAAATAAAAGTGGCGCAGTCGGTAGGATATCCGAAAAGAGTGACGTTCGAAACGCTATTAAATAAATTTAAAAAAGAGTCAATTCGTTATTAACGTACTCGGTCGATTTTAATCGTTCATTCGGAAGATCAAGGAAGAATCTACACCCGCAGAATCGTTTAACTCGATACCAGGGTTAAATCCAACGTCAAGAAATCAGATACGTCCAGGATCCGGGAACCTGCAGCACTACAGCCGCAGCCGTCTTGTTACACGCAGGGAACCCGCAAAGCTAAGCACCAGCAACTTCACAGAGCCCGCAAAACGAGTGCCCGAAGTCTCCGCCGCATAAATGAAGATTGCAATAGCCAACATTCTTCTAACAATATTACTGTAAGCATTACTATAAAACTAACATATTATTTAGTTTACTAGAGAAGTGCGATTCGGCTAACACTTCGAACTCCCGACATAGGAGTGAATTTTAAATAACAAATAGATTAGCATAAAAAAAAAAAAAAAGCCAACCTGGCATTAAATTTATCAACCTTATTTGAATCAATACTCGAAATCGAGCAGGACTCAAATATTTCAAATTGTAATACTACAAGTATGGCAAATACATCTGAAATTAAATTTTTGTTGGACGGTATTCCAAATTTTAATGGAAACCCAAAACTTTTAGCTTCTTTTATTATAACCTGCGACGAAATAGTAGACATATTAAATTCTACAGTCGGAATAACGGATTTACAAAAAAAATGTGCATTATTTCACATAAAAAGTAAAATAACGGATAAAGCCGCCGAGGAATTGCGTAATTATAAATTTGAAAATTGGCTAAACCTAAAAACCCATTTATTAAGCTGTTTCCAAAATGATCAAAAACCTACTACTATTATTCTAGATATTTTAAGAGATTGTAATTCTCCGAAAAATGCAAGGAACTTATTAAATAATATAAAAGATAAATTTGAATTATTCAAAACTAAAATTATCACAACCTATGACAATAATGTTGCAAACGAATTAAAAAAATTTAACGAGTCTTTAATAGTAACTCATTTCATTAGTTCATTGAGAGACCCTATGCGAAATAACTTGGCTACACGAAATCCGCAAACTATTAGTGATATTGAAAAATTATTATTAAATGATTTTCAATATATGCAATATTCAGAAAATAAAATCCGCCCTTTACCGAATATTCCTCCTACGAAATTTCCATTAGCAAATACAAACTTCCCTACCGGACCAATCTACAGGAATTTTACTAGTAACCAACCCAAAAGATTCGCCCCACGTCAAAATATTATTAATAACCAAAGACAAAAACCACCAACACCCATGTCAACCCAATCCAGAATGACAACTAGTTCCAATCAACCTAACAGTTACTTTATGAGACAAAATAGACAATTCGGCACAACCACACCAAATTACATTGTAGAAGAACTTAACACAAACGAAGATGATAATAATTTACCTTTGCACGAAAATGTCGAAGACATTGACGAATCAGAAAACACCACTGACGAAAACTCTTTTTTAGACTTAGACGAAATAACACAACAGGAGAATTGATGAATATAAACTGTAATTCAAAATTACCCTTTATCAGAATTAAAGATTATATTATACTTTTAGACACAGGCAGCACTATTAATCTAATAAACAAGAATTTTGTGGAATCAGAAAACAAAAAAAACAATAGGTTTAAAATTTTTAAAGAAAACTTCACTTTTAAAACAGCTAGTGGCAAATCTTCCGGAGATTCATATGTTATAATCAATGTTAATAAAAATCCGATTAAATGTTATATTAATAATTTCCATAAAAACTTTAATTTATTATTGGGTATTAACACTCTAGAAATATTAGGCATGTCTATTGATTTAAAGAATAAGAAGGCAATATTAAACAATAAAGAATGTAACTTCGAATATTTTAACGCCCATAATACTAATTGTTTCAACAGCGAATTAAATGAAATTTATATTAGAAGTGATCATTTAAACGAAGAAGAGGAAAAAGAGCTGTTTAAAGTAATCTGTGAATACCAAATGATTTTCCCAAAAGAAAAAGAACCCTTAACACACACAAGTGTAATACAACATAAAATCACGACTACAGACGAAACCCCTATATACACAAAAAGTTACCGGCACCCCGAGATTTATAAAAACGAGATTAATAACCAAATAGCCAAACTTTTAGATGACAAAATAATCCAACCATCCTATTCACCTTGGTCGTCCCCAGTGTGGATGGTGCCTAAAAAATTAGATGCAAGCGGTAAAAAGAAATTTCGAATGGTCATCGATTATAGAAAACTAAATCAAAAAACAGTAGACGACAAATTCCCGATACCCAACATAACAGAAGTGCTTGATAAATTAGGAAAAAATATATATTATACAACTCTCGACTTAGCATCCGGTTTCCACCAAATCCAGATGCATCCTGATTCTATTAGTAAAACCGCCTTCAACACCGATAAAGGACATTTCGAATTCACACGAATGCCCTTTGGCCTAAAGAATGCACCCGCAACCTTTCAGCGACTGATGAATTATGCTTTAAGGGAACATTTAAATAAAATTTGCTTAGTATATTTAGACGATATTATTATTTTAGGAACAAGTTTACAAGAGCATATTGGAAATATCAGAAAAGTATTTAAAACATTAAAATTGCATAATTTAAAAATACAGCTAGATAAAAGTGAGTTTTTAAGGAAAGAAGTTGCTTATTTGGGTCATATTATTTCACAGGAAGGAGTAAAACCTAACCCTTCAAAAATCGAAGCAGTAAAATCCTTTCCCATCCCTAAAACTCAAAAGGAGATCAAACAATTTCTAGGACTTATTGGCTATTATAGAAAATTTATTCCGAATTTCGCCAAACTAACTAAACCTTTAACAAACTATTTAAAAAAGGGAAACAAAGTAGATACTAATAATAAACAATATATTGAAAGTTTCGAAAATTCAAAATTGCAATTAATAAATTCACCTATTCTCCAATATCCTGATTTTACAAAGACCTTCACTATAACCACTGACGCTAGCAATTACGCCATAGGAGCCGTATTAAGCCAAAATGTAAAAGGAAAAGACCTACCAGTAGCATACGCGTCTAGAACATTAAACGAGCATGAGATAAATTATTCCACAACAGAAAAGGAACTATTGGGAATAGTTTGGGCATGTAAATATTTTAGACCATATGTTTATGGAGTGAGATTCAAAATCGTAACAGACCACCGTCCACTAGTTTGGCTTATGAATCTAAAAGACCCCAATTCGAAATTAATGAGATGGCGTATTAAACTCGAAGAATACGACTACGAAATT
Organism: Nebria salina; assembly: GCA_944039245.1. NCBI lineage: Eukaryota > Metazoa > Arthropoda > Insecta > Coleoptera > Carabidae > Nebria > Nebria salina. The sequence goes on from OX063271.1 coordinate 13,611,485, forward strand.
ATATATAAAAAAGGAACATTGAACTCCAATGCAGACGCTTTATCGAGAATACGAAACAAATTCGAACTAAAATTTACCCACAAAAACATTTTTGAAAAACCAAATAACATAATACATTGTATAAGCAAAGATTTTAAATTAAATAAAGGTTTCGCATTAGAAGTCAATAAAAATTTCGATAGCAAACATTATTTACAAAATATAAAAATGAATAGTCAAAATTTTGCAATACAACCAATATATGAACAAAAATATAAATTAATACATTTAATAACAAAATCAAATTACTTCGATAAACCAACGTTAAATACAATTAAAGATAGACTTATCGAGATCAAAAATTATTTAATTGAAAACGACATTTTTGAAATTCATTCACCCAAAATATGTTCCGGGCTAGACGAAACAAATTTTGAATTAATTAAAAATTTAATTTGTAAAATATTTCAAGACACTCATATAATTTGGGTTATCCACGAACTTCCAGAAATAAATGTCAGTGATTCTTTAGAAAGTTTACTACCCAATTTAGATGATACCGACGAACAGACAATCCATTCTGATAACGAAAATGAAATTAACGGTGTTATATTCAAGGATATTCCTTTAAATGTTGGAAAAAACCAAATAATAATAAAAATAGGTGACAAATTTCAAATAAATTTAGAAAAATTATTCAAAATTAAACAAAGACTAATAGTAACCGTAGATAAAGAAAATACAAATAAAAATATTTGTGAAATGTTTAAAAATTATCTTGTACCAAATGTAAATTATTATTGTCTAATTGACAACGATTTAATTGCAATAATTAATAATATATTACAAACTACATTTGTTAAAAATTCTTTCAAAATTATTCAAACGACAATACAATTAGAAGATGTTTTAAATGATAACGATCAAAATTTACAAATACAGTTGTATCATGAAGGAAAAACAAATCATAGAGGTATAACAGAAACGTATCAGAAATTAAAAAGAAGATATTATTGGCCTAATATGATTTCAAATATTCAGAGATTTATTAATAACTGCGAATTATGCCAAACTTGTAAGTATGAACGAAATCCATACCAAATACCCGATCAGTTAACTCTCAATGCCAAACATCCTTTCGATATATTACACCTTGATGTATTAACCCTAAATAAACAAAAGTACTTAACTATAATAGATTCCTTTACTAAATTCGCAGCATGTAAATTATTAGATAATACCACATCCACTAAAATTGTTGAAAATTTATTAGAATATTTCGCCCAATATCAAGTGCCTAACAGAATTATTACCGATAATGGTGTAGAATTTAACAATGAAATGATCAAAAATTTATTAACCGGTTATAAAATTGTACTTCATATTACTTCAACTAGCAACCCGCAAAGTAACGGTTTAATCGAACGCTTACACTCATCTTTGATAGAACATCTTCGAATTTTGGAGCAAAGACATGAATTTAAAACCTTGGATACAGTTAATAAAATAAATATCGCAATAATAGCCTATAACAATTCGTTAAATTCAACCAAATGTACCCCGATTGAAACACTATTTGGAAACGATTGTGAAAATAAAATACTAAAATTTCAAGATACAGATCAGGATTATTTAAACATTTGGAAAGACAAATTGAAGAAAATACGCGAGAAGGTGAAACAAAGAGCAGAAATGAATAAAATTAAAAGATTCCTGAAACAAAAACCAACAAAAGACCAAGATTTAGAAATTAAAACAAAAGAAGTTCTAGTAAAAGAAAATCCTAGATTAATAACAAAATTTAAAAAGCCTCTATTTAAAAAACAATCCTTGACAGAATTCAATAAAATAAGAAATACAGTAACTTTAAAGGACGGGAGAAAGTTTAAAACAAATAAACTAAAGAGAAAACGTATGTTCGTTTCAGATGTTCCTGCCGAGGAACAGAAATCTTAAGCAGGATCGATTCAACCGCCGGAATTAATTTATTAGAACTCGGCAATGTAAATATTTATACGCATTCTAAATATTCATATTATCATTTTAATTTTAGTAAAATTAGTGTAGAATTCGATAAAATAACAATATATATTTTAGATATAAAAGAAAAAATTAGCAATAGTAAGAGTGAATTACATTATGAAAGGGAATTACAAAATAATTTGAATATACTAAATTATAACTATGCAAAAGTTAAGGCAAAACTCGTAAATTTATTCAATAAAAGGTCAAAAAGAGGTTTAATAAATGGACTGGGTAACATAATCAAAAGTATAACAGGGAATTTAGATTCACAAGATGCGGAAAAATATGAATTAATGTTCGAAAAAATTAAGGAAAACCAGAAATTATTACAAGAACAAAATATAGAAAATATTAAATTGAATAAGGAAATGATTAATAAATTTAATAAACAAATCGAAAATCTATTTCATAACGAAAATTTAATAAGGTCCAGAATAATGCAGTTAGATGGGATGTTACAAAATCAAATGACTTACGAAAACTTATTTAGGATAAAAGATATTATAAATCAGATTGTTTTCATGTTAATTAATATTCTCGAAATGATAGATGAAATAGAGACCAGCCTTACTTTTTGTAATATAGGAAAACTACATAGTTCCATAATAAATATAAATGAATTAAAACATTTAATATCTGAATTTAATATAAATTTAAATTTTTGGGATTTAAATATCCAAATAACCAGTCATTGTAAAATTGAACAAGATCAAATAAAATATCTTCTAGAAATACCACTATTCGAAAATCAAAATTACGTATTAATACAAACAACACCTATACCAACGTTAGTTGAAAATCAGATGTATTTGCTAAATAAAGAAAAAGAATTAATTATGAAACATAATAATAAATTGTATTACGTCTATGATTGTAAAATGATTAATAATAATAATTATTGTAAAACAAACTTTATAGAAGTCAATGAATGTTATAAACAATTAATAAACTATCAAAATAATGAACAATGCGAATATCATAAAATAAATGAAATATTTGCCTTATTCAAAATTGAAAATTCAAACATAGCTTACATCGCTAGTAGTAAAACAAGAAATTTGGAAATAAATTGTACACGTTATTATATTAAAAAGAGAATTATAGGAATATACAAATTTATTGTCGGGAATGATTGTACGATAGATAATTATAATTTAGTCCCAACAATGAATAATGCTAGAGAAATCATTTTTGAAAACATGAATTTTGAAATCAGAAATGACAAAATTGTTAATAGATCTTTTGAAATCAACACTATTCATAAACAAAATATAATCATACCTGAAATCCCAAAGATAAAAGAAATAACTACTAACGGAGAACATAGTGTAACTAACTCTGCAATGATAGTAATTATAATTGTAATTTTAATCATTGTAATAATATATAAAGTAAGAGTTAAATATTTGAAAATTAAGAAAAATAATATTAATACCGATATAATTTTGGAAGATGTCAGAAACTCGGCAATATTGTAAAAAGAACTTAAATCATCACTTAATAAGGGAGGAGTTATATTGGTGCATTATAAGCATATTACATGTTGCATTATTAGCTGATGATTTGATTTCTTTGTCTTGTCCGACAACACATGTTTATTGTCACGTGACAAGTGGAAGTTACGAAACCTATAAATGTTCCGAATATTAGATATAAGTCACGTATTCTGTTCAGTTCTTGTTCTGTTTAAACAACATAATAAACACGTACAATAAAATTATACAAGATATCATTTTTTGTTAACCTTGTATTGTGAGAAATAAAAGTTATATATATTTATATTCAGAGAAGTTTTTAATGCCAATTGCATTGAGCCGGCTATGTGGGGTGATACGGAATGGTATCACCAAAATAACAAATTTTCGTTTATGTCTACAGCAGATGTTATAATTTATTTATTGAACAATTTGCGCCACTGAAGAAACATAAAAAGTAAATTTTATTCATCTTCATGAGCTGCGTATTCCCCTCAGGCTGCGTAACTACATACATACGTATATAGACTTGTTTGCCAAACGCACAGAGGCAGCAAACAGCAGTTGGATATATAATATATATTTTTTTAGCAGCCGCTGCGATTTCAACCCTCACATCATAATAATAACAATAAAGTATAACAATGTCAGTGACACCGGCAAGATTACACAATTATGGTAATTTGTTCTCTGTACGACGAGGCGTGTGTTGCATAGCCGATTAAGCAACACACAAACTCTGATAACACACGATCAGATATGTACGTTATGTTATATGTCACTACCGTCGGTACCACGCGCGGTTCTACCAGCCGTTCGTCTACGTAACGTAAGACAGAAAATCCAAACGCGTCGAGTGTTGGCAGTAAAGAAAAAGATTGTGATAGGGTTTGTGCAGGCGGCGCGACGCTTTCATATAATTTTCTACAGCGTAAGTGTTAGCGCGCGCGCTTTCTATGAAAAGTACATTGAATTTACCAGCGACGTACATGTATTTCCGAATCATTATTTAATATAATTTCCGACGTAATAGCTGACTGACTGAATCACATAAAGTGTGAAAATTGCATAACTAATTAACCAGCTGTCTAGCACGATAGCTTGCATGTGTCTAGGCATTATACCATGCATCTGTACATGCTTCTGAATACTTACCCTCAAAGAAAACTATTTAAAAAAAAGCGCATAATCATTAAACATTTTTATTAAGCAGTTTTATAATGATATCGCCATGATAACCGAGATACACGTGCTCGGATGTGAGATGAAATATTATTTAGTAGCAGATCATATACACAACCAACCAGCGTACACCTTGAAACTAAATCAGTGCAATATGAGTAAAATCGGCTGGTATTTCATGTGCGAGAAATGTAATCATTCTGTTACATAATCAATGTACAATAACTAGTGCAACTAATACTAAACCTTGTATAGATTAGGCAGCGCCAATACATAAAATCTATAATATAACACCAAAGCAATTTAGTTGAAGTCTAAACTTACTTTTGAATTCATATAATAATTTAGTCAAACATATTAATATATAGTAAATGACTGTAAATTATAAAATAATAAACATTTGTTACTGCAACAATATATTTCTATGCAAACATTAGCACAATCTCATTAGGTCAGATTAGGAAAATTCGCGCTTATGTGAACCGTAGCTTAGTGGAAAACGTAGTTCTTCTTTAGTACACACTAAAAATGTCAGTGAAAAACAAATTTAGGAGTCGATGCACACTAAGTGTAATAGTTCACCGGAAAACGCTATTAATCTACAACACGATACGTATTATAATTTGTGTATTTACGGCTGTAATGTATCACGTTTTAGGAGTCGTCGTGATCTTGGCAAAATTGGTTGCTAAGTAATCGCTAGATTTACAGGTTGTCCACTCAAAGCATTTGTTTCAATTTTGAAAATATGTGGAAATTATGTCAGCTAAATGTTATGCCTGATAAGGCTCCAGGTGTGTCTATTGAGCTTTCACTGCCAAAATATGTGCCTTACTTATCACACATGAAAAAAAAACCTTGTTTTTGTGTATTTTTATATGTGAACCACTCTTTACAATGAATACTTGCATTACACCAAAAACTTACTGTCGTTGAATATGTTTTAAGAAATTGAATCAAGCCTCTGTATGACTTCGAAGTAAGTTCTTCCAGTTAAAATTAAATGATATTTTGACTTTATTTGAATTAAAGCATAACAATTAATTAGAAGTCATATGTGAGGTATATAATAAGAGAAATTCAATTGTGAAACCAAATAATACAAAAAAAATTGAACACTACATATAAAAACGCGTACTAGCCACAAAAGAGTAGTAATTGGTACTCACAATATTTTTTACTTGAAAACTGTAGCAAAACAAACTCGAAAACACAAACTACTTTCATATACAATGTTCCACTAGTAACTGATGAAAAATAATGAATTTTGACTGTGAAACGGACATGTTAGAACTAACATAAAATAATAAAAATATTTCTCGTTTTTAATTACCTTACACAAAATACAGCTCTACAAGTTACTAGTAGGTAGTATTGGTAGCTTGAGGTTCAAAATTATAATATAAAATATAATAATGAAAATTTTAAATTGAGAAATAACTGTATATCAAAAATTAAAGATGCTACTTTTAAGCTTTTTTGTATAATTTCGATAAGGGAATCAATTTATAGAATCTATCTTACATTTTATTTGGAATTATTTAAGAATTATTATTTACGTTATTGTCGGCTGAAAATAACTAAAATTGTTTCAATAAAAAGTGGTTTATTCGTTTTATTACTACCGCAATACAAATATTACAATTATTAAAGTATTAAACATTATTAAAATAAAATTTTCAATAACTATGTATGTACATTAAAGGAAACAAAGAATTATAAATTTATAGAACTATGTATATTTTAACCACTGTTATGTACAGTTAAAGTCATATTATTGAAAATGGGTTTGTACAATGTTGGTTTCGATATTATTCAAACAGTTTCTGTTAACAGTTTGAAAACATTAGAGCTCCCAGTATAATCTACAAGTGTCTTCAAATACAGATTACCTAGTTCTAGTTGTAATGTGAACGTTCAAATTCGTATTTTAAATGGAAATTTACGTAGTGTTAGGTACAACAGTGTGGTCACGTCAAATGGCCGAAGTTTAACGACAGTTAGAGTGTTTTGAGAGGTGTCACTGCTGGTGTTGGTGGTTCGAACCAACACTAACGGTCTCAAAATAACGATTGTGGCTACATGCGGGTTCGAAGTGAGGTGAAATGAAATACGTAAATAAGGGAAACTGTGATAGTATGACGATCAAAGAACTGAAAGGAATCCAATATTTGCTTTCTCATACTAAATTTATATTTATATAACTCATATTATAAACAAATAAACCAAATATTGCAATAACTAATAATAGAAATGTATTATTTTTCACTGATACGTGTTAGTAAGTGCAACAGTATGCTTGTAATTGCAACAAAAATATTGTTGCTGTTACTAAAAGATAGCTGTTGAAACAAAATTTATTAAGAATAAAAATGCATAACTTAGAGTCATTTTTTTCTAAAAGTGTATTCTTTTGACCTAAAATGGGTGTTTTTCTTATAACATTTGCCAAGTTCATGAAGTGCGCTTGTATAATGGCCAATTCACCAAACAAATCACTGTAATTAGTGAATGCAAGAAGGGTAGGTAATTATTTAAATTCAGTTCATACCTAGTTAACACGCTACTACGTATTCCGTCAAATAATGACTCGTATAAATTAGTTACGCATTGAAACTAGATAACAGAATGAATACTAGTGCCAAAAAGATAGCGCTAGCATTTTCAACTACAAAGCTTCTACGTTTCTGACATACAGTCAACACGAAATCGAATTAAAAAGTGTTGTTCATATAGCTATGCTGTTTATATGCTCAACAAAGGCTGTTAATAAAATGCAGCCGTTTCGGAGATTATTATAGATAGCACAAAAAATGACTAGAGTAAACATGCACTACCAGTTTGAATATTCTTTTCAAACGAAGTTTTTCTTGCTAGATATATAAAAATCTTAAGTTTAAAGTTTTTATAATTTAACTTCAATCGTTTAGACTGTAGAACGCTCACACACACATACTGACATCACCGTCAATTCAGGGAAGGTCAATAGGTATTTCCATTAAATTCTTGAGATTGAATTTTTTAATATTGACATACTTATTACTTCATTTAAGAAAGTAAAAAGTCGTAAATCTTAAATAAATATGTTTATTACCTAAATTTGCAAATTTCTTTGTCAAGTATTTATATTGGTGTCATATCAAAACAGTCGTTCTCTTGAATTGTATTGCTAATGGACAATATTACATCAAACAAATATTTCTTTAGATTTAATTAAAGGTATAAATTGCGAATGCAGAATGGTAGTAATTGTTATTAACGTAAACATATGAAAACAAAAACATAAAAGAAACTCAGACAAGAAAGTAAGTTGCCTTTTGTTTCCCTTTAAATGATATGAGAAACGCTAAATAGCACAAAGTTTCTCTCCTAGTTATTGCTTTTGCAAAAATACAATAATACTTCTACTTGCAATACAAGAACGTATTAAAACTTTACTTTGATAGTAATTCACAATTATGAACTTTAAAGTTATAGAACAAATGCATAGCGTAGACGCTGACTTAGTGTTTTCCGTTTTATAACTTATCATACGAACGCTGAACCAAAACTTTCGTCTAAATTACACGCAAATTTATTATAATTAATTAGTGAAATTATAATTTTAGTTTCTATCCTATTCACCATGAAAATATATTTTTTTCATAGTGCCAAGTTCATTTATATAAATTTGTTTAAATTTCAATATCGAGTTAATGCGTATTCTCTTATAAATGGATAACCAGATAATGGTTCATATTTAATCATACAACGTGTCTCGTTGTTGGCATATTTTTAGAACTAACGCTATTTGTCAACCACGATTAAACTCATACCATTCATTCAGCATCAAACAAATCCATGTGATTGTATAAAACGAGTTTTATTTGTTTAACATTTCATAAAATAGAACCTATAACATTGTTTTGTAAAATAAAATATTCTTGTATGCATTTGAAAATATAATGTTATAAAATTCAGATTAATATGTGTATAATACTTTTAAAATTTTTGATAATTAAACTAAATTCCCTATTAAAACTCCATATTTATTTTGTAGTAAGCTCCGTCAGCTATAATCGTTGTAATGAAATAACTGTAACTGTATTAAAACACACGACAAACAAAACATTCGGTTTCCAGTGCTATTTTACAGGAAACTGAAAACACAACGGCAAGGTGGTTTTAAATAGTATTTTAGAATATTACAAATTATAGGGAAAACGAGCTTAGGAAAAAAGATCCTTGCATTAAAATCGATATTATACATGTATTACATAACATCATTCCTATTTCCACTAAATGGAATGGTAGAGAGCCCTTTACATTCATTCACATCTTGAGAATCTTTCGCCATTTACGCCTAGTCTTACATTCGTCTTTTGCTTCATTAAAATTCTTTAAACATGCTCATTACCCACATATATCAACGATGGCACAAGCACACTATTGTACACGCATAACTTTGCATTCATATAAATGTTAAAATTTCTCGTAAACAATCCTAAAGCCCCTAAAATCTTACAAACAGGAGACGTTCTTTTTTCAATCATACTTTCATCACTAGAGAATAAACAAACTGTTTTAATAAATATCATTGGTTGAAAAAAACTTGGTATTTAGATCTTATTTGGTAAACCTGTAGCTGCAGCAGTATCGTGTATATTGTAACTAAATTATAAGCGGCACGAAATAGCCAGAGAGATTAAAAATGAATTTATATCAAAAGTTCTATATAGAAAAATGTTTTGGGGATATAACTGATCAATAAAACGAATTGTTTTTTACATTCGGAAAGATAAAAATATCAATTATGAATAGAACCATTTGGAAAAGAGTAAGTCAGTTTAATTATGTAAAAACTATGAATCGTGTTTGGGGAAAACAATATTAATATAATGCTCTATTTATAAATTTATTTGTTATTATTCTTATAAATATAAATATTGTTACTATCCATCAATAAAGATCGATTTTGGCTTTTAATGAAATACTATTTAAACCGAAAAAATGTTTTGTTTTCCGATTCACTTATTGTAGATAAGTTTACTAGAATCTCCTTTGTTTCTAATCTGGTAGACCACAACAAACCACAAATGGTTGGACGAACAGTTTCTCAATTTCATTCCCGATTGTGGCCAAACGGAAAGCGAGCAAAGTCAAAGGCGGGTAAATACCGCATTATTTGCGTCCTTTTACTAAGCGAACAAAAAATAAGCTATCAAGAATCAAATACCAACACACTAGAAATAGAAAAACCAAGCAATCGTATTATTTACTATTAGGATGTTGTTTAGTATCTAGAAATATATATTTCTCAAAAAGGAGAGATACATCATTGCATATAATTTTATTTTCAAGAATGTAGCAAAAATGATAATTTATTAAAAACGAATATAATACACGCAAAATCAATCTAAAAGTATGTAAATCATCAAAATAATTGAAACAAAACACCAACCGAACGGCAGTTATAAGAGAAATATATGAATATTTTATTTTTCGTTAATTGTTGACACATCTTCAATGATAAATATATTGAGAGTATAATGTATATTCTAGACATATGAATATAAATCTTTGACGCTTTGAAGTAAATGAGTAATTCTTATATTAAGTTTAGGAGTTATGATTCATCATTGGAATTGCTTAACTTAGGAGTTAAATACTATGTAGTATATAGTTCTAAAATTTGAGTTGTATATATTTCAATAAAAGCACTAGAGAGGAGATCATAAAATATATATGAGCAAATTTTACTGCGTTTCAATTTCAAAATAATATATTTACTGCTCCCTGTTCATGTTCGATTATCTACTAAGACCGTGTCATCTGAATTTCATTGAACTTCACCTATTTATGGAGAAAAGCAGTTACCTTGCAGAACGTCTAAATAATTAGGCTACTATTCACTCTGATTAGGTACCTGCTTAAACTTTGTAGCACTTGAGCTTTTACTTTGTTTGCTCTACGTAGTGTTTCAACTGTAAGAACAAGTGATTAGGATCGAAGAAATCGAAACAAAACATATGATCCTGCACGCATCTAGCTCCAGTTTGCTTTCTTGTAATATATGACTCAATTCGTGGACGAGTTATCCGCGCGCTGCGTAGCACCATGTCGGCATCACTAGGATTGTTGATACTCAGCACTGGTGGTGATTAATCTTCGAAGTTATGTGTTCCTCTAAGGAATCCAACTAATTACACTATTACGTACGGTTTTCACGGTAAACGAGAACGTATATACGACGGTTAAGAATACCGCGATGTGGTTCTTATCTACACAAACCCGAGAAAACACTCGTCTCTTGAGCCACGAGTGGTTCTCGCTTATGCGTAGGCTCTTCTTGTCACAACGCTAGCATTATAAATTAAAACTTACTTTTGGATAGTTTATCGGCTGAAAGTTATACATACTACATAGATTTTCGAACTATATTTTATAACTTGCTATTAAAATTATCAAATAAAAACGAGACTGTAGATTCGATCAAATATGTTATATTTTTAAATAAATGTAATTTATAAAAATTCTTTGTCCATTATTTTTAAATTTCGAGATAGAAATCTGTATCGATTATGTAAAGCAGTATTTTACGATAATAATTAATAGATATATACACATCCGTTGTTTGCACATGTAACAGAGCATTCCATGCACCAAATTGAAAATAAAAGCAGTGGGAATATGTCTAAAAAGATTAATTTATAAATTCGACAGTAATGCCTGGCGACATATCATATACTCATTTGGCTTATATGAATCCGTTACAGTTTCTATAAAGCAATATGGAAATTCATTTTGACTGATACGCTGTTTTGATTGATTTAATTTGCTTTTGTAAGAATTTACTGGATAATACTCGGTTTACAAAACTTATTCATTTATTCACATTAAAGCGTTACGTAAAGTCGCGTGTTGTATATTAAATATATGCCATAATATGCTTTATATTTGGGTGAATGGTGGACACGTTGACGTTCAAATGACGCAAGCTAAAATTAAACACAATCCGTTATGCAATGAACCCGTATATCATCAGGGTTGATTGCAAGCACGTTAGAAAAATTAGTGATTCGCGTGAGTTCCGTTTTCATTTCTTTAATAAAAGCTGCATTTTATTAAGCTTACTTTGATCAAATCAAAGCATAAGATTACAAAAATAATTAGAGAATTTGCCACGATCATGTAACAAATACTATTAGTTTATAACTTTGACCTACATACAATTTTTAGAGATGTGAATTCTTTTGGTATAAGGTCGATACTATAGACCATTTCACGAGTGATATGCAGTGTGCTGAAAATAGGCAATGCTATTCTACTGAAACTTCTGTATACCATGTTGTCAGGTTCTTACTTAGAAGTAATTCTGATACAAATCTTTAGATTTATCTTGTCCTTCCACTGGCATATTTATTTCCGCTCAACTATCAGACGCTATGGAAGCAAATATATAACAACTCTGTTCTATAGAAGTATATATGCTACCAAATAATTCTGTCTGTATAGTCTTGTACGAGAGTCCAACAAATGTACAAATACAAAACTTATGCTAACAACCATATAAAACTATCAAAAATTAATTAATACATATTAAAAAAAAAAAAAAAGTTTGATCGTTAGCTTTTGTTATTAGTTTGATCGTACCATATTTCATTAATAAAAGCATGTTACGTTTATTAATTCATAATAACTACAAACATATTATTGTAATTATAGTAAGAATATTAATACATTTATTAAAAATTAATTGCCGCTGCCATCTCTATTAGTGAAAAATGAGACAGCCAACTTCTTAGTTATGGTAAGAGTGAATATATAGGTATTATTATAAGGCTATAACACGCGATATTTAAATACCATTATGAATGAATATTTCTTATATTATATTAAACCATTCGTAAATTTGTTTTAAATATCTTATACGATTAAGAATAATAAACAATAACTTATAAGAACATCTACATTGAATTCTATTCTAGTATTATTTATCATCGTGTGGCAATAAATCTAAATGATCAGAATCAATTATATAGTGATCGAAACTCTCTTTCATTACTTTAATGACCTTATATACACATAATATAGATGTTCATAAATATTATTTTGATGACCAGTAAAGTATACTATGATATACATAGGCTAATAAAGCTGTATCAATCGTTATCGATAAACATCAAAGCATTAGTACGTGGAATATATACGTCGAATTCCAGAGTAATTATTTAATTACACAGAATTCTGTTTATAAAATAAAATTTGATTACAATTATATAATAATTTAATTTAATAACCTTCATTTAAAAAATGGACATAATATTTGATTTAAATAATAAGAAATAGCTGTTATTTAATTCGAAAAATATTCATAAATCATCTTATACTGGTTCATAAATTGTACATTTTATCGGACACTTTAATATAAAAATAGTTTTGTGTATGTTTATTAATCAATCTATCCGAAATGCATGAAGTTGACTACAATTATTTATTAGTAAATACTTGCACAGAGTAAATAAATTAGGCCACTAGAATCCTCTAGAAATAAAATTTATTCGATTGTTGACAGCATGCTCCATGAATGAATAATTCCTAGGGCGAAGTGCTGGCTCTAAAAGTAACTTATTATTCATAGTATAAGTCAATATGTAGTTACAAAAATTATCAAAATAATACTAATAAATATATGGCATTTTAAAAATAATTTATTAATATACTGATATTTACATTTATTCATTTACAGGAAACACTGAATGAAATATTTCTATATACATATATTGTTATAAATGTTCCTACTATCAAGAATAAGATGTATTAAGTAAAGTACATATTGATGTAACAACCTGAAATATGTACTGAAAACAAAATAACAAAACGTTACGGTCGTCGAATACTGAAAAACGAAACATAAAGTAAGCATTAAATGTTTGACGCTTCCATATATATTACCGTCAGCTATTTTATATACATACATACATTCGCGCGTCAAGGTATAAAATTATTTACATACACTGTAAATTTAAATGTAACACAAAGAGCTACGAGTATTTGGTGCTTGGCGACTGTCACTTCAATCACGACAAGGAACGCGAGACGATACTTTTTGTAAGTTCCGTCACCCAAGTTAATGGAAAATACGAACACCAGCAGCTTTACTTATTCCAATTTACTATTGTTTGTCTGGCACATTTGTTGTCTTTTACTCGTATTCTAAAACCTAGCTGGGCGAGGTTATAAAGTAAGCAATTCGTTTTTCTCGCTTTTGTATCTTAGGATTATCAAAACGAGCACAGTTGTCCTTGTTACGGTAAAACTTTTATTTGTTGAATTGGAAATGAATACATTTGCATAAAATTAAATTAATTTTCTAATGAAGATTAGATTGTCTCAGAAACATGTGAATGCAGTGAATCAGAAAAGCATGAGTAAGCATACAGTATACTTATTATTAAAGAAATAAAGGGAAGATAAAAGAAAATGTTTGTATAATCGAATAGGCTAGTTTGGATTGTTTTTATAAGTTAGTTTACTTTATTTTTATATATAATAACATCATATAAAATTAAACATACATATACATTTTGCAGAAGTACTATCTGCTGGATAATGGGTAATTTCAAAAGTAAGTAAATATTAAACGTTCGGGGATTTGGATGTGTGCACAACATATGAAGCCAAGTAGTTATAGCAAAGGCGTTTACAATGTCGCCTTGATAACGAATTCACTTGTCACAGTCACTGACGGCCCATTGAAGTTGCCGCAATGAGAAGTTGTTTCCGCATTCGTACTTTTCAATTTAAATTGTTTATTTAAACGTGCACATAAAGCATTGATTTTCTGTCTGTATAGATACCACTAAGAAATATCTGCAATAGCTTGCACTGAACTTTCTTATACGCATTTTGTTTAGTTAAGAGGAATATTCAAATACAAATTTTGAATTGTTCAAGAAAATATAATCAAATATTTAGTATTTTACTAATTTATAATATTTTAATAACCTTTGAAACATTTTTCACTAAATATATTTTTCACAATATTTTTCTTACAATGAATAAGTAATTTGTACAATTCGTGTTTTTAGTGGAAAAATAAACCATTAACAAATATGTCAAGTAAATTGTAAGTTACTAAGTTGTATGAACATCACCCAGCCTAAACTTAATAAATTAATAATTGAAATTACATTGTTCTCAGAGAAAATATATCTGTAAATAGTTTTAGAATAACGTAAATAAGTATAACCATTCGCATTTCGTGATTAAAATTTGTAATTTCTGTAATCTTTGAATTTTTTTTTTTGTATTAGTATAATATAGACAAAAAATATGTATATTTTAGTAATAAAATGAAAGATATATCAACTGAAGTTTGAACCGAGTTTTAAATAAATTATCAACCGGATAGTCGTTGCATTGAATATTAATATAGCGGGAGAAAATTCTGGACCAGTGGTGATATTTCCATCATTGGTGTTCCTACTTCAACAAAATTTCACGTGCTATATCTTCCATTTGATTTTGAAATGGTTGTTTTTGCCTTGGTGTGGTGTGAATTCGGCAGTGGTTGGATGGTTGGTTGGTTGGTGTGTGTTAACGACCAGCACTAGTGGTGTGAGATTCACCAAACGTACGGGGACAAATTAGATGTTCTCTGGATCGTGACATATGGTGTGAATAGGCGTGAATCGTTTGGCAAACACCATGCGTGACTTGGCACTTCGGCCATATGTGCTGACGCGTGGTTAACACGTACAACCACCGAATCTCTCACACAATCGCACAGACATTGGCACACAACAATGCGAATGTAATTTTATCGATTTGATCTTCGTCCGAAATTTGTAATTTCACGTAAATACGTAACATGTTTGCTTATCTTCTTTATATCTCGCCCCAATATGTTTTGTTGTGCAAATAATTTTACACAGTTGCTGCTCATTTATATTCTAAGCAGTTATTTGAGTATTAGCACATACATATGTGCATTTATACCGGGTACCATTTACAAATAATCAAGAGGAGAACCTCGGAAAACATCATTTTCTAGTGAATGGTACTAATCTATTTCAGAATTTCTCTCCTGTTAACAGTAGGTATGACAAACTCTATAAAATTAGAAACTTACAGTATATTAAGATATTGATACTTTTCAACAAAAAATTGCAGCTAAATATGTTTAAACTTAACTAGACGTATATTTAGATTAAAGATCTTTGGCGACATTTGGTGAAATGGAAAAAGTTGTAATAGCTTTTCAAATTTCTTTTGTTTTAAATAATAATAATTTTTGAATTCTTATTTTTCTCTCAATTTTGAAAACGAAATTCCAACTCTAATAAATCTTTAATTAAATGTATAATAATAGAAGAAATAAAAAAAAATTGATAAAAATTCCTTGTTGCATTGTTCGTAATTAATAACTAACTATAAACTTAGTTTTGTTTCTATTTTGGGGTAACTCCATCGAAAATTTATTTATATTTGTTTTTTTATTAATAAAAAAGTTTTTAGAAGTTTAATCTTTTCATAAAAAAAAATGATACCCATTTTAAACGAATCAATGTCTTGATTTATCTAATAATTTCAAAACACAATGCAAGTTTTATCAGTGAATAAATTCCATAACTTAAACTGTGCTAAATAAATTAAAAATTACATATATTTTCCATGTATTTAAAATAATATTGTGAGGATTACAGGTATCAGTTTCATTAATTTGGATGACATAATGTACCACATAATTCATTTAAAATTAATGTTAATAAAAGTTTCTCTATAAAATTTTTATTATCGCACCGAGTTTATCCACTTGTGAGGTATAAATTTTTCACTTTGTGAAAATTTATGAACTGCGGCGTTAATCGTAAAAAAAAGTTTTCATTTATGTAATTTTTTTTTCCCATTTTTTTAAAGCCAGCAATTTTTTAATCGTTTTTAAAATATACACAGTACCTAAACGAAAAATTTGATTAAACTTCTACTTTTAAAATATATCATGATACATATGAGGAACGACTTTTAGATGTTTTATAGTCCTTAGAGATATTTTACCAAAATATACCTCTATTTTTAATTACAAAACAATCTGTAATACACAATGAAACAGAAAATAAGTTTTCTTATTATCGAATAAGTAAAAGCGAATCGATAAGATATACATTTTTATCAACAAAACCTTAATATTATATATTTGTGTAACAGTTACAGTTGGAAAAAGCTACTAACCGTAATGCGGCAAGTTTCTTTTTCAAAAGCGATAAATAACAGTGATTCTAAATTCAAATAAATTATTTAATTAATTTTGTAATTGCATCCGTTTAATTAACAAATACAAACTCATCGATAAACTGCTGCAAACGGAATAAATGTTTTCAGCAAATCTGCAAAGAGTAGGTCACACACAATAACATTGTTTTGTTGTAATGGTATAATATTGGTTCGTGTTAGTTTTCCTAAAATTGAAATCTGATGTAGCTATAAGTAAGTGTTACCTGCTGGCGTATGAATTGAGATTTAGATTGAAATTGCACATATTAACATAACTCAACATGCAAACAAAAGATCACAACATGAAGTTATTAAATTGCTAGGAGTGAGTATAAAGTTATAAACGCTATGCAAGTACCTTCTACATTTTGAACAAATTCAAACTTTTACCATTAATTTAATTAGTGATTTCGAAAACTGTTATAGTTTCTTTTTGCGCTTACGTAAATTGCTGAATGTCAAACTTTTTGTATTTCTACAATACATGTTTAACTTTGAGGTAATTAGTTAGGTACAGTTGCTAACCGCTTTCTAATTACAGTTGCAATAATTATTGAAATGAGCTCTAAAGTACATTCGAATGGAATTCAAAATTGATGCTGCATTAATCGTTGTAGCCGCAGACACTTTGAATTTTATGCTAACATCGTACACTGGATTTTATAATTTTGCACTATCAACTTTGGCATAATGATAAAATTATAATTAGCTTATAAATTAATGGAATATTTTATGTTAAAATAAAATGACACATGCTTGATATTTGCTATTTTATTTGAAAAATCATAATATTTAAAAAGGCAATAATTTTTCAAAATTATTGAGTAAAATATTACATTTATTTTACTAAAGCGAACAAAAGGCGGTACTGGTGATAGGTAGCTAGAACTTTAATCCACCATAAATCGATGTTCAAATATATTCTTCGTTTGTTATAATACAGACAATATATAAACAGTAAAGATCAGAACACTAACGGATTTTCATAAACGTATTTCCATATCATGAGCAAAGTCAAAATGACGATCGTTGTTTGTACCTATCCTCCAACCCTTGATGTAAAATAGCTATTTATGCCCCCTCTGGTAGTATCTTCTAACTTCCATGTAGTGCAATGATGAAAATATGGAAATTTTGCACTGGCTGATAGCTATGTGGATTAAATAAACAACAGTTATAAATTAAAAAGCTTTTCATTCTTGAAGCGCTCCATGCCATGGCGTCCTAATATTGTATAAACACACATGCATAAAATTTACTTTGCAAATTCACTATTATTTGAATAATTAAATAGTATCGCTGAATTCAAATATTTATATGTATTATGCCTAGCTCTATGTTAATTTGTAAGTGCTGCGCGCGATTCATCAACACTATATATTATACCGAATAATTTGCATGGTAACATTACATAAATATTATTTCAACACAAAAGTTTTGAATAATACATTTTTCTTATTTATATATAAATTTAGATACCAAAGCATTCTTCCTAACAATATGAATGATTAAACTGATTAAAAAGAAAACATATTTCATAAAATTATAAGTTACTGTCTCTAAAATAATATATAGAAATATGGAATGTCCATATTAAAATAGCCATTAAACGTCTTATTTTATATAAAAAATGCATACTAACATAACTATTATAATAGTATCAAATGTTTTAAGTCTACATCGGTTTTATAATTCTATTTTATAAGTCGTTATCATAAGTAGTCGTTGCAATTTCTATGATTATGACCTTATTTATTAACATTTACTTCTGGACTTATACGAATAATGTGTTTGCTAAAACAAATACAATGCAACGATTTATTAGTGGTGTATTCTCTTTGTGCTCAAATATAGAAATAGCTTTAAATAGAATCAGAGATAACATTGTAATTGCAACACTCCAGACTTTTGCGCCATGTATCTATTAACAACGTAACCGGGTACATGTAAATTCGTTTCCGTTGGAGCAGTAAAGTACCAATTCAGGATAATTTTCACTCAAAAACACATACATTTTCTTAGATTTTATAATATGCATACATCAATTTCGAAACTATTGTTTAATTTTAATTACATGTAGCTTTAGCCAATAATCAACAAAGTGCACGTAAAGCTATTGTTATACTTATTTAAAACTTTGACAGGAACTGTGCGCTTGAAGCTTAAGCACACAACGAAGCCGAATAAAGTGTCAATATTTTAAAACAATTTACAGTACTACCGATCTGAAATATTCACGATCAAGTTTCGCAGAGGCTTCTTCGCATAAATCGATGTCCAATAGCCATCCCGGTAGCGCAGAGCAGAGTTTATACGTGAAGGATGAGGTTGCTCTCCTGGTTCAGGCTTTCGATATAACGCGGTCGAACGAACAAACCTATATCTATATATAGGATGAATATACATGAAACGAAAGAGATCGGCCAGATTCCGGGACTGCTGACGACAGATACAACCAGTGGCGTTTTGTGAAGGGATTACACATAAATTTTGTTAACCGATTATAATAACATATAAATTCGTACTTTAGATAATATAAACAACGTACACATTTGTTTAGAAAATTCGGTTAAATGTGACTTAAAAAGATATTAATTTAGCCTAATATAACCTTTACAAATATAGAGTACATATTTTACAATAGTAGTAAAACTTTTTTAAACAATATATTTCTAAGATATTATTGGATATTTTACGATATAAGTTATATCTTCATGTATTTAAATAAACTAGCTCGACTATGATATTCAATCGAATTGCTATCGTTACTACAATGGCCACCAGAACCCCTGAAAATGACCTCTATTTAGATCCGAAGATATGTATGGAAATTGAATTAAATTACAAGATAAGATACACGCTCCAAATACATATAGTTATGATCAAAATAGTGATGACGTGTTTCTATTCTCAAGTAGTATTTTTCCAATTTATTTTGTTATCTATTTACTGACTAAGGCAAGACACGCCATTAATTTCAAAAGTAGATCTGGCATATATTCAACAACGCATAATTGTGTGTATATGGATAAATTACATCTTTTCCAAACATATTCCGTAACTTGAAGTGGTAGGTTCTATATAAGTTGTTCAATGTTCAACATTGTGCTGCCCAATCTATCGCAAATCAGTCTGAAAGTCAGACTTCTGTCAAACAAAGTAGTTCAGAAAATGAAGAAATCCGAAAAGAGAACAGCTATAGTTACACGCAGAGCAGAATCGTTTGCAATGTGATTTCGTAATCATTTGCTTTTTATATACACACGTCCTGACTTTATCTTGCTTCCTAAATGAAATTGGAAGGATTTTTTGTATTTTGCTAAACGAAATATTTAAAAAGAAAATAGAAGTAATAGTAGGACATTTTAAAACTCTTTTTGTTTAGTTATTTTTGTATATTGAGAGATAGTAAATAAAAATGATAACCATTTGGTTATGGCTATTGATAGAAATAGTCACCTTAAGGATCGATACTATTGTGAACTACAAATGTAATTTTATTGAAATAAACTCAACTAAATTACACTTGTTAGAAAACCGCCCATTAGAATTTGCAACGCAAAAACATATACTGCATTATTTATAATTTGTGGTTTTAATAACAATTGTTTCTGTGATAAGAATTGAAACGGAAGTAATTTTACTATGAATAACAATTAAAAGACTGTTGATATTTGATAACAGATGGAAATTAGTATTAGTTTACTGTCTGGCCTAGGATTTAAATTACCACAGGTATTATTTACATTGCAGACAGAAGTCGTACAATGTATGCGTATTGAACGTATGTGAGTTAAAATAATAATAATAATAACGGCGTCTCGCTAAACTTTTATTACCGTTTAATAACTAGCTGCTTATTAATCTTTTATTCCTACATCGCGAATGTACTACAACTCATATGTCAGTAATCGCTCGTAAGATCTAAATGTGTCGATACTTCAACTTTGAAGATTCTGAACGGATTCACAAATTTGAATTCCATAATCTATGACTTTTTATTTCCGGAGTTATATGTCTCTAAATTTAACAGGGACCTTGACTTAAGAAAGTTTTTGGATATACCTAAAAAATATGCAATGTATATTTTTCCATAGTATGTTTAACAAAAATAAAAATTTAGTGCCTTGAAACTTATATTTAATAATTATCTAAATATTGATATTATGAGAAATCTGCGATAGTATTGTGCTCTACAATTGCCGTTCTTGACTGACGGTTTCAAAGAAATAAATTAGAAATATTGAAATTAAAATTAAGGAATTATATTAACATAAAAATTTAAATATTTAAGGGAATCGTATCTTTTATATTCAAGAGAACTATCGTAAGAGAACAGTTGTTAAGAAGAAAATTGGTCTGAGAGTGAGTTTAACTTTGTTGTATTTTCAACAAATTCAAACTCACATGAAAGACTTGTTTCCATGTATTACTTAGTTGTTACGAAAACATCAAATTGGCATCAGTGAAATAATGATGTATTTCGTAGAAATAAATGTAATTATTCATTATTTATTTGAAGTTAAATTATTAATATGTACATGAAATAAAAGAATATCAACTAATTATAACGGTGATTCTATATTTTTTTCTCGGCAGCAATCATTATAATTTACTTATTCAAAATATTGTACATCAATTACCATGTTGTTATTACATACCATATAACATATATGATATGAACAATTTTTTATTTTCAAAAATTTATTTGTTTCAATTTGACTCAAAGGTTTTTGAAACAATTATTTATTATATTTGCGCCTCTTGTGATTTCTATTTACTTGAATTTTAGATTATACATACATATTGTAAGCATTTTGGAAATATTTTAGATTTAATTACATGAATTCAATCTCGAATCCAGAAGCCTATGTTCTGACGCACTTGTAGTACCGTTGAAATATTTAATATATCCAGACTATTTCTGTTCCAGAAACAATTTATTTCTATTTAGATTTTAGTTCGGGAAACAGATTACTTGATGTAAACCTTTATGCAAGTAATAAAATAGCGAGCTAGAAGTTTCCATGTACGTATTGTGCTTACAATTGATGCGACCAAATGGGTTCTTCTGAAGTAATAACGTTCCAAGCATTCCGTTGTTTCAACTCAAACTAGCGCGCTACACTTTTCTTTCAGCGAGCGCTGTATTCTCATTGGTGAGCGATCTAAACCTCGTTCCCCACCATTTTCTACCCAATTTCCCATTCCAAACAGCAACAACTCTTGCCGGGAAGGTTATATTGAAACTGCAATGCACACTGTTTTACAAAATAGCTCGAGTTCCTCACTGATTAAATCTTTAATGAAATAAATCTGACTTTATCAGATCAATAGGCAAACTTTCATTCCGTCTGCTTTGAGCGGCAATGTCACAGATGGTTAATTAATTTCTTTATTTTCGAAATTGTTTGGAAAAAGTCGCGTTAAAACTTTTCTGCCTATTGTTTCAATTAAGAAATGTGAAGCAATTTAAATATTTTAATTTGATGTTATGATTTCAAAGTAAACAATGCTTTACATTAACACAAAGTTAAATTCAATCAATTATTGTGGTTTATTTATATTTTATTAGAAACATAACTAAAAGCATTTATTTTGTTAATAATGTGAAAGTTTTTTAAGTTCAATCTATATATTTTATTTTCTGATATTAAGTAAATATACATACATACATATTTATTTATGTAATATCATCATTTGAATACTTAGAATATTTTAAAGTGATTAATCAAAAATATTATTGTTAATTTTGATTCCTTTTAAATAAAATACGATGATCTAATCTAATTATTTAAAAATGTAAATATTAATTTATAGAAGTAGTTAAAGCAACTTCAATTTAAAAATGACTTGTATTATATGATATTATATCATAAAATTATAAGGACCTTTTCAGAGTAAAATAGAAAATATACTGAATATAGTTTCGGAAAGTGTTTGATTTATGTTGTGCTGGGACGTGGACAAAGATTCTAATGGACCAGCGAATATTCCGGGCGAAACCGCGTGAAGACAGGGTATTTATTTGGTTAATTGATGAGGGTATACCGCTACAACCAACAGAGCAAGTCAGCGTACTATCTGTCTATTTCTCAGCATAGAACAGTTCTAGATACCTACATACATAAATACATATACTTCATGCAGTATATAATGTTGTGAGAATGTCAGCATTCTGCGGTGTTCCATCAATACACAATAATAATATCCAAGTGAGCGAGTCTCAAGAAGGAATTAACGGCAGCTACCAGAATAGTGGGAAACTTTGCCAACTTGTTACATACATCCTAACAGCTTACTATTCATTCTCATTCCATACCTACCACACCATCGGCATCGTAAGCAAACATGTGTATATCCGAGTGCGAACTAGATAAAACCGACATCGCATTAATTCTATAGTCAGCTTAATTCCCAGATAATAGATTCTATAGTGGAACGCACACACTTGATTACAATAGAATTCGATATGCAATTCATATGAACATACACATATATCTGATATTTCCCTACGTATTTCAACTATTCTCAATTTCAATTCTTTAATACCCAAATACCGAAATTTAAAAACTTTTTTTTTTGGCAAAGGTGATTACTTTGTTCTTTGATAAATAAATGCTCGAGTGCTTAAGTTTGCTGAATAATCAGTCAAAATAATTACTATAGCAGCTATTCAAAAATCTGTTAATTTTATCTTTACTTATAATTTTATTCGTTTCTACAAGCTATAGGATGCATATTATGTGATCATTAATAATATGATTAAGAATATGTCTTTTTTTAAACATATTTGTAATATTGTATAATCATATAAATATTTGGAATGTCTCTCAATATATATATATATGTTAGTAACATATTAACATTATTTCACTAAATATATTTGTTAAAATATATATTAAATGTTAAATTCCAAATTGTTTGAATTTATTTTGTTTTTCTGTTAAACAATTGTCCGGAATGGTTGATACGATTTATGTAATATTATTTCTTACACCTGCGTGACTGGCAACAATTTAAATAAGGAAAATTTTCAATTGCGGTTATCTTTAAAAAAATATATCGTAAATTCTTTATGTACCTGTTTTACCGTAACTGCACAGTGGTTTTGGAGATATTGCAGAAACCACAAAAAATTACTAGAGTAATCATGAATATTTGGCTAGAATATTTATTTTCATAAATAAGAAAATCTTTTTCCGTGTATGTATAAAACTTTCATAATTTTGCATTCAACCGTTATTTTATCATGTTTATTTATAACCATATGTAACGATTTTTAATTTTACATAAATGAAAATATTATTAAGACATCTTCTTTGTTTTGGAGTATCAAATAACATATTAATAGTTCTAAGTAATATAATTTTCTATTAACCTTATATTTTTAATATACACACACACACTTTTCCATAATATATTAGCATTTTCTATTTATTACGGTTTTACATTACAATAATTCAAATAAAAATTAATTAAATTCCATGCTGCTGAATAGTAAATGTCTCATTTAATTTTGCGTGTATGAAAGCAATATGAAAGCTAAAGAAAATTTATGACATTCGGTTTTACTTATCAAACAATTAAATATGTCCGTTGATAAGTGTTGAAATACCAACGTAAAATAACACCGCACGTCAATTCGTATACTACAAACGAAAACTATTAAAAATGGAATAATATCTAGACCACATATTTATTATAAAATAGTTTAAAGCTCTGTTTATACTGCAATAAAAGCTCACTATTTTACAACGTATTATTCTTGCTATTTTAATTGTTTTTTATATTATTGTATTAATGTTTATTTAGTTATTAATAAAAAGAATTCGAAATATGGGATCATTTTTTATCGTTTGGCTCTGTGTTTAACAGGATATCAAAATAGTTTTAAATAATTTGGGATTTAAAAATAGCGTTTCAAAGATTAGTAAAGTATTTAATAAGTAAGAAAAAAGATTCGTTCACAATAATTTCTAATATAATGTAAGAACAATAATATGGAATCTAAACAAAATATACAGACCACTTATAAGTATAGTATTTGAATAATGAGAGTATATGTATATAAAAGACCATCATGCTGTACTTGACTATTAAAAGTAACTAAAAAAATCATAGCGTAATGTATAGCTATATTCAAAACTTTTTGGATAAAATATGCTATGAGCGATCACAATAATAATGACATAATATATGTAAATTTCTCAATAAAGCAATTTCGATTGAAGTAGCATGAATTAAATTGATTCATTACATAAAATTATGTAAAATAAATCGGTGTATGATATACTGAAATAAATTAGTAATTTGAATACCATATACAGTGAATAAAATAAAATAATCGTTAAAGCATGAGTCTTATGGGTTCATATTTCAGCGACTTACTTATATGTTACCAATCGGCATAGATTTTTAAACTCGTATAATCAAACCTTAAGGTGTTCCTTTTCTGTTCCTTTTCTGGTTTTACCGTGTTGTTAGTTCATTCAATCATGAGCACTTGCTAGATAAGCATCTCTTGAATTCCGTTAGAGCACTAAGAAATTTATAATTCAGGTGACTCTTGAACCTTTTATTGTTTTACAGTACAAAATAGGGTAGCAAGATAGCCGTTGGCAGAGTAATACGTTTATAGGTGAATCAACTTGAGATACTCGTGAAAGTATTGCTAAACTTACACGCAAATCTCACTTTAAAACACAAGGTATAAATTAAAAAAAAAAATTGTTAGATAAAATAAACAATCGTCTACTAAAAACTTGAGTGGCTTTCAATCTACAATAGCCAAGAACGAGGAACATATAGGAATAATGGAAACCAAAGCTGAAGATGCATAATTAATTTAAATTCCATGAGGATTACGAACTGAATCCACTATTTCATTTGTCTGTCATTTCTTACAGATGTATCACTAAATCTCTATTGTAAATATTTGACTAATTTATCGATTCAGTTCATAAATTATCATGGAAATAGTAATTTATTTTATATGCAAATATATATTGTATTTGATTTGGCGTTATATTATTAATATGAATGATAAAATGTTTGGAATACATTACATAAGAAGAGAACTACTTCCACAAGATGTAACGCGTACATTTGCAAAAATGAAGACGTTCTAGAAAATTATCCTCTTTATTTACACTTATTTGCTAGTTTTGTCGTAAACTTTATATTCTAGGAGTGAAGAGATATAATGAAATATAAATATTGCTACATAAATAAGTTTGAGAAGCAAAACATATTTGTATTTCTTATAATCACGAGGAAGAAATCCTTTTGAACTATTGCAGTAACTTGTCTTATACTGTTCAGTAGCGCTTTGTGATGCAGTGAGAAAATTGCATGTTGTGTATTATATGTCGTGGTTATTTCAAAGAAAATATATATGCTGCTCACAAAGGATTGAAACCAGCATAGAATTAGAGACTTATTTCTTATTCAATATGTATTTCTTTACAGTGCACATTATGAACCGGTATGAGACATATTTAATAATATTTTAAACAAGTACTAAACAAATAATATATGTAAGTAATGGTATGATTTTTCTAATAAAATATTATATCAAAATAAACTCTAATAAAATAGATTCGATTGGAAGAAGGTCAAAAGGTATATTTCAATAAAAATCTCGACTTCATATAAGGGAGTAATAAATATGAATATTTACTGGTAAATGAGTATTTTTTCTTCCAAGTTTTAGTAATAAAAAATATAATATACATTCGTGCAGGTGCACTTTTATTACTAGTAAATATGGATATTTCAAACATAATCTTAGATAATAATGTCATAAATCAAGTTTACTTTACACTGAATAGTGCCCCTTGTAATGTTGTTTGGTTAGGACCATGAAGTAGGTTAAATACGTGTACTTAGTATTTTCAAAAATTAATTACTTTGTGTAGTTACAATTGTCTTTCATTTTGATATTTACCCATCGTTGGAAATATACAAATATAGGTAAATGCAGGAATAACAAGTGAATTTGGGATATTAAACTAACATTTACGTAACCTGATAATAAATGCTATATTTACCGATGGTGCTATACACTTTCTGGCTGCATATATTAGCCTTAACATACATAAGTCTCCACTACATCAAAATAAATTTCAGCTAATTTAACATATTTCTTATACAAATGTTTAAATGACAGTGGTATCTTAATTACTTCGCTAGAGATAATAATGATAAAAACAGATTATAAAAACAATATTTCCTTATTATTGCGCTTAATAAAGTAATAATTACGATAATATACATTATTACACAAATAATGTTTGTATAATTTAAAATTGCATATATTTTTTTCCTCAGTGGATCTATTTATTTAGATGTTAATGTACAAAAATATATTTTTTATAAAATAATCAGCAAAAAATAATTATATAGACATAAGCGCATAACTATCAGTAATGTGAAAGCTTAGTTTTGTTCAGAAACTTTTAATACGTTTTTTTATAACGTTAAGCCAATTTTATAGTTTGTTCATAAAAACATTTTTAAGCAATGCTTCTAGAAATTGTCGTTATTTATTTTAAGAGAGCTTTATACACGTATTCAATATACTTTTACATTTCAAAATTTGTTTAGATAAGAGTTCTTTTTTCTTTTTGGGTATTTCATCTAAAGTGTGGCAGACTACACATACAAAATAAATGTAAGGGAAACTGTAGAAATAAAATTGTGAAGGAAAAGTTTGCGTGTCTATTTCTTATATACTTTGTCTCTGAATGGCGCATGAAAATTTGGTGGATGGAAAAAAATTGAGGCATGCAATATTCCAGCGAAATGAGAATCTTATTTTCTCATATAATTTTTTTATTTCAACCATACGCATGTAACACGCACCCAACAAACGTCCATGAATAAGAGCATGTGCTCTTTATTGTAAGAAGCTTCTTGTTATAATTAAAATATTTCCAGTTACTGAATTCTATCAGAGACAATCTTCTTATAAGTTTATTGTGTAACAATACGCTGGCGATAAATGGTGGAGGTACAGCATAACAAGATTTTTAGCAAAGTGTCCGTGGCTCTAGATCTCAAAATATTATTTTATTCGTTTGTAAAATTTATTTTTTAAATTAAATTGTATTACAAATAAAAAACCACCATGTCAATTCTCAATTGATTAAATTAAATCGTTGAATAATTAAAATCCCAGTTTCATTCTATTATGTCTTATATTAGCATAAAAACCCATGACTGACAAAAATTGAAAAGTTAAACACAATATTTGTAAAAAACTAAACATACTTTATGTCAAAAATAACAAGCAATATAATTTCCGTTGTAATTCCATGAATTGGTTACTGTTATAAAATACTTTGCATCATTTATCATATAGTATAGTTGCTAATAATAAGTTGTCAAATTGTCAAAGCATAAATCTAGTTTGTTTGTAATATCGATATTTTAAAATATTAGAAACTATACTTTTCCAAAACTACTTTTGACTTTGACTTTGAGAATTAAAATTATATGGTGCGTGTCCCTTTATTTATGCAAACACACAATCCGTGTGGAAAATATACAAGGTCGCAAAGAAGTATATTATCGTTAGAATATCAAATTGTAGTATGCTAGTAAAAATTCAACAACGTATGCAAAAAGCGAACGCTACAACTAATTCTCCCTAGACTCTGCGTATGAATTTATATGCGTGTATAAAGGACGCACGGTAGGTTGCCAAGGCTCGAGAACCATTGTCGGTGCAAATAGCAGACGACACAGATGGGGCACTCAGAACAACGGACGGTATCCATGCGGAAGATGTAACATAAAATATAATTGAAATGTGAATGCTAGAGGAGCAGACACGCGTCTTACGCAAACAAGTACGCCGAGTGATCCTAGAATTCTCTGAACACACACAATTATTACAAGCGTTCATAAGAAACAAAGGGCATTTGATTTGTTTGGGAACTTAAGCTTAAAAAAGAAAAAAATACAAATACACAGTATAAATGCTTTTCACCTCAAACGAAAATAAATGCTATTGCTGGCTGGCAGGATATTATGCAAATACATTTCTAGGACTCTGCTCAACCAGCCAAAAGTCTGTTGCTGTCAAAAGCTTTCATTTTCAGTTCTAGTGCACTGGTGCGATAGAATATTTGGATGCAATTATATTTTAGTTTTTACAATGATAAATAAATAATGAATTGCAAGTTTTATAATTTTTAAATGGTTAGCTATACATAGATATTAGATTAAATTTGAAAATTATACTTGTTTTACATAATTGGAAAATAAAAGAATCTAATTACGCTCACAAAAGCATAAGTATATAGATATATATCTATAGTTAAATTATAAGTTGATCGCATTTAAGACTTACATATTAACGTGCTAAGATACTAGAATCAACAAATATGCAGCAAGTACTCGTATATTTAAATCCGCATAAGATATTAACTCTTAGTAATTTGTAACTACCGGAAACGCATAGCTATCGCATTTACGCAAATAGTTCTAACCTCAGTCTCCCCTAGATAATCAACGACAAGGTGAATTTCTAAAACCATTTACCTTACGCCGCTCAGAAATGTAGAATAATTTATTTTAATTTTCCTGGACATTCAAGTTTGCGTGTATTTTAATTAATTTATGTAGAAGTTTTTGCATTAATTTAAATTTACTATTCCAAATGGTAAATGAACAATAGTAGAATAACAAAAACTGACAATAAACCATATATAGAAAGTTGGCGATAGAAATAAACTTTTTTAATCAGATAACTCCAACATGCTATTATATGTATGGGAGATTTTTGGATGCGTCATGGTCCCGGTTCAACTTGTATGAAGGACTTCCTGAAGGGTGCCTTCAAGCTTGGGTTTCGTTTCCTTAGAGCAGCATTCAAGAACTGAATGTGTCATTTTCAAATGTCAACAGCATGATGCTTTATATCACCCTTAAATCATATATAAAAGATTCAGAGGCGTTACTGTTATTAAAATGTATAAGAATGTCGAGTGTAAGACACTTCACTTTTTTAAATATTGAAATACCGAAAAAATAATTATAATGTATGCAAATAAAAATAGTTTAGTTAGTTATCCTTAAATATTATATTCATTATTTATAGAAGTTCCTACATATACACTATATCAATACAACTACGAATGATTTCCAAGTCATTTTACGTAGTTTAACTATATTTGTTGTAAATGTACCCGTTTTTTTGAGTTGTTGCAAAAACCGCAAAAGTGACTAGAGTAAACATGCACTTCCAGTTTTTCAAACATAGGAGTATTTTATGCCATGCATATACATTTTCATTACCACACACACATACAAACGTCTTCACTACACAGATAAACACCATCTACGAAAATCAGACTCGATTCAGGGAAGGACAAAAGGAATATTTCTCTTAAAATCTCTAGATCAACATTTTTTTCATGATTATAATACTTATTTATTATTATTTATAAAAGAGTAATAAGATTTCTGTTATAATTTCAATTAAATATTAATTATTTCGTATTTCATTTTCGTAGTACTCCGCCACTGAAATGTCGATATTATCGTTGACATATACAATACATAGGTATGGAAGGCAGATAAGAATGTAATTTGGTGACTATTTTATAATATGTTGAACATCGGAGGAACTATCGGAAATGTATTTCAAAATTGTATATTTCTGTTAGTTCGAAATTTCATATATTTTCCGTCGTTCTTAATAGATAAGCATTTCAATAATTTACTACGATAAAATGAAGCACTTGGCATTTAAGTAAACGTTATGATGCATATGTATATTAATTTATCAGAATATAAATAATATAATAATTATAGTTTTTTTTAATCATATTTATGTGTGTCAGGCACTTGTAACGAATGCAGGTTGAAGGTTTTTTAAATGATTATGACTTCAATTAAGAATTTAAAAATTTAGTAAAAAATGAGCCACGTACTTAGATGAGGAACAAATTATAGTTATTTTGGATAAAGAAACGTATTTTATAGAGTAATTAGTTTCATGCTTGTAAGTGTTGCAAAAAAGATAAAAGTCAGTTTGTGTTTATTTTTCGTACTTTGCAACCGTAAGTGTTTTTTCACAAGATAGGAGTTCTGCAATGTAAATGTGTGAGAGAAATAAAATCGATACACTCCGAATAGACATTGACATTGCTTATTATTTATTAATTTATGCTATACATTTTGAATTTTAAATAATTGTTTCTTCTCAGTTTCATATTAAATATGCAAATACCCCATATAACTCTAACGGTGCTTCATGAACTATATATAAATATATCTTGTCACCAAAAGCCCTTGAGAGTATTCAGAACACAAAAATAGGGTTCTTAACTTCTACGAAACCCTCACAGAAACCATTTATTGAAATTATTAGTATTCCATTACCCTTGAGTTTGACTTGCACGAGAGTAGGGTACAGTATCAAGGACTAGCTTTTAGTAAAATAAATCTTACTTATTTTTATGACAACTTTATGTCCAACTTGTGTTGCATACGCATTT
Organism: Nebria salina; assembly: GCA_944039245.1. Lineage (NCBI taxonomy): Eukaryota > Metazoa > Arthropoda > Insecta > Coleoptera > Carabidae > Nebria > Nebria salina. Next base: position 13,642,911 of record OX063271.1, read on the forward strand.
ATGGTCTACACAAAAATATGGTTAACAAAACTATCTCAGTTATAAATCGAATACGAAGTTTGTTAAGTTATACTAAGGAGCTTTTATATAATAAACGAAATACTACGATACAATAATATGTAAAATAATCGAAATATGAGAAAAATTATTTGATGCCGCCGGGAATCGAACCCAAACGTATATCTGTAGGTTCTGTGTTTGATTTCCGGAGGCATCTGAAAATTTTCTAAAATTTTTAAAAGTTCTTTTCATGATTAGAATACTTCTTTGTTACTTCGTATAAGAAATAAAAACTTTGACCAATTTGCACGATAGCTATATTTTCACAACGGCTGTTTTACTCATATCTATATCCGTAGACCTTCAGTTTGATATGGCGCAAGACAGTCAACATATGTAAGAGAGTCACCAGCATTAGCGGGGGATTATTCAACAATCTATCAAGCAAACCGTATAATACTACATGCAATGCACGGTAGTCTATTGTAGTAGGTTTCATATGATGATGACGACAATGATGATGCTTTTCGAGCACAGCGCTGTCGGCGTTGCTGCCACCGTCATTGTTACCGTCTGACAGTGTTGACAATGTGTAGCAGTCTGCGAGAACTAATACGTTAATGTATTCATTGCTCAACGAGGTGCAAAGAAAAAGCCGGTGAAAAAATGAAAGTAACAGTATGAGAAGTGCGCGGTTTGCTTAAAGGGGGTGAGAACAGATGCATACCGTAATTTATTCTGTATTAATTAAAAATATTATCATAGATGTCGGAGACTTGTCGGCAATGAACATCAAAGTTGTCATACTGATTTAGGTGTTGTGTATGCATCAACTCGTAAATTAGAACAAATATATATGCTCTAGAAAAATAAATAAATGTAAATTTATTACCTAATAAAAATGTATTATCTATTCACCTATGATAAATGAATAAAAATAATAATTTCCGCAACAAGCTTTATTAGAGTAAACTTACCAAGTTCTTAGTGATAGAACACAATTTTGCTAATTTTATAAGTGAAACATAAATAGTTGTGCTAAACAATTTTACAATACATACATAAAAAATGATTGCTACCGAATTATTTTTAAATATGAAATTAATTTTATTTTTATTTGTTTCTATGAAAATATACGCATGCTTCCTCGTTGTCTACTAACTCACTAGTTCTATCGTATATAGTATGCTACGCGTTAAGGGAGTAACGTAGCCATCAGTTTCATACATCGCTCTTGCAATAATGTGATTAAGGCATCAAAAGTTAAATGTGTTCTCTTAAGAACCCCCTGTAGAGTAAACCGCGGCCGAACTGAAATATGGAGGTGTTGTTCCGCTTCGAGTCATGCTTCCCTATAAATCGTTCCAAGCAATGATGCGGTGTAGTGTGTGCATTCAGTATTTATAATATAAAGGGGCTCGATGTGCTTCCAGGGGTTCTTTTAGACTACTGGTTTGACGCATAGGTAGCACGTGATTTTTAGAAATGAAGTTGAAAAAAGAACCAGCAATCATAATTCACTTATACTTCCTAAAATTCGTGCAAAAATAAACCTAATATTACGAAAACATTCAAGCAATCATAAAGTATAGAAACGAATAGAATTCACACGTTGTCTGAGAAATATGAACTTTTATCAATAAATTTGTCAGTAATTTCATACTACTAAATGAATTAACAAAGGCAGATCGTAATTAACACACAACACACACACACACATACATAAACAAACATACCTATGCACACATTGACACACACACCCATAGACTCATACATACATACATACACACACACACATACACACACACACACACACACACTTCACACACACACACACACACATACATACATACACATATAGACATACACACGCGCACTATTTATTCAAGAAAGTTTGGATAATAGGAATTTGTCAAAGATATTTATAATGCTATATCTTAGGGAAAACTACATCATAATAGACTTTAATATTATAGCAACTTCTAACTACCGAGCATATTTCGTTAAGTGTTCAACAACCGTTTTGGACACCAATTAAAGTAGTTTAACAATTGAAGAGTCAGAAATAGCGAAACTGTTTCTTAAAAAATTAAATATTGTACTACAGTTTTCCTTATTTTGTCAGAAGAATAATCATGCATATATTCCTTTTAAAAAATATTACTTGTAATTAAATTTGAATTTAATGATCCTTGAATTGCAACACATATCTAAATATAACGAGAAGTCAACTCGTGCATACACATCTCATCGGCTTAGTAGAATCACCGGGCCAATGAATTAAAGGTTCAAATGTGCCTCCCTAGATGCGCCTTTTGTACCCTTAGCGCACGCCGACAAGCTGCCACTGGTTTCCCGCTATTTCATTCTATGCAACAACCATTTACTTTTATATCTTCTAGCTTTTTGACGTCCCTATCCAATTTATATCCTGCGGGATTCTATAACACTCTGCGGGTTAGCCGCGCCACCTATACAACTATATTCAGCTGTCACATGTATAAGTCGATTATCCACCCTTTGTAGAAGCTAGAATATGTGATGTATTTTTAGCATACTACAAAAGGATATTAAAAGTTGCATTGTATGGTACCGACGATTAACAAAGGAATATGTTTTGGAACATATTTAAATATAATAAAGCAGTCATATAAATATTTTGTAAAACCAATTTTTTTTTATGAATATAGAATCCCTGTATGCATGTGTGTGTGTGGGGGGGGGGGGTGTATGTGTGTGTGTCTGCGCGCTCAACAAGCTTAATTGTTGATGGTCAAATTTTGAAAAGAATATTCAAATCGAAATTGCATGTTTTCATTTTTTGTGTTTTCTGAATTAACTGAAAAACGGTTCCACGTACAAATACATAAATCGTATGATCTGTGCCTGTTAAAAATACAAAATAGGCTCAAATAATATATTTAGAGAAAATGTTTCAATACCATAGAAGAAAGTTCAGTGCAAGCCATTGCGAATATTTTCATCTGTGTATACAGCTGTTATTATTTTACATTTTGTTTCGGTTAAATAAAATAAAAACAATGGAGCTACTTTTGTTCATTTTACACTATATAAAAAGATGTTCCTTTTATATTTGAAACAAATGAAACTTCTCTTTTAATCCGATTTTATTTGTTGGTTTCGTTTTGAATCAAAAGAGAAAAGGTTACTAATACCCACAACAAAGAATGGATAGACGGCGAGTGTGGCGTGGTTCATTTGACCGGATAGTTCAGCTAATGGTTCTGAACTATTAACGGGTACAACAATAGGTACTCAATTGACGTGAACATTGTGTGGATAAATGCAGGGCAGCACGAGGTAAGTAGGTAACTTTAACAAATGAATAGAGACCAAGCTAGAAGTATCAACAATGCACCAAGTACCTACTAGGTCGGGTAGTCCGTAACTCACTCCCTTCCTTACTGCGTTTATATTGCGCTGAGCCACAGGGTTGTAAAATAGAGTCATGATAGAAAAGAATCGATAATTGCACACTTAGGGCATTCATGAAAAGTCTTTTTAATTCTAGTTATATCACAGCACATACATATTCTCGATACTATAAATATATTTCAAAATTCATTTACCCTCACTTATTGCTATTTTTGTGTCGCTAATAACTATTTTCTTTTGCTCATACGGAGAAAATTTTATTTACTTAAATACTATTCTACTTAAGTAACTTAGTCATATCCCACATTTAGTATAAGCATTTCTCTAATTCGTTATTAGCGTATACTTATGCTGCTATCTTATTATTTGAATACATATTCTCATTTCATATTTGCTTTATTATCGATAAGGAATATTGGCCAAGTTTTATGTGCATCGGACCGACAGTATTCGAGCGCTCGTGGAAAACCGATTCATTGTCGCAATCTTCCTGCACAGTATCTATCTGAAAAGCAGCATGGCTATCTGAACTCACAGACGGGCATGGTTTAAGATGGAAACCTTTGGTATGCTAGTACTAGAACCTTTACAACTCTACCCAACTTTCACTCGTCGTTTTAATACAGTAGCTATAAGACTGTCCTCTAAAGGTAAGGTACACAATGTTTAGTGGTAATAGAATATAAGCAAGTAAAGCATGTTATTGATGAAGAAATTATTCGTAAACTTCCTCATAGAGTTATACAAACTGACGTTTACAACCGAGACATTCTCAAGCATTAGAGAAAATCGCTAGATTCGGTTTGACAAGGGTTACTTGGTCTTACAACTTTATGCACATGTGAAAGGTTGACAACCTCTCAGAACATACGAGCCAAATATTTGGGTCAATGATATTTATATTATAAAAGTTGTTTTATATATTTAGTTATGTGCTTTGACAGAAAAATCTTTTATTTTTTTTTTTCATAATGTAAAAACGAAAAAAAAAAACTATTCTAATGGCTTAAATATTTGCTTCGTATTTTCTAAGAAAATATCTTCTGGAATCTATTATATATATATATATATATATATATATATATATATATATATATATATATTTATATATATATATATATATATATATATATATATATATATATATATATATATTTCTAACAGAATCGAGTATGATTATTTTTGTGTGTGTGCGTGTCTGTATGTAAAATTATGAAACTTTAAACTAAATACTTGTAAATGCCCAGCATATTTTAAAAATTATATAATCTTGAATTTCAAAATTTGTAATTGAGTATCTCTTATCTAAACAAAATATGTATAAGAAAGATCAGTGAAAGCCATTGCGGATATTTTGAAGATAGTATAAAGTATATATTAGGGTGATATGGTGTGTGCAAACTTTTAGTATCACAGTGGAATCCATTTATAGATGTACTATAATTGATATGAACAATTTGCGTTCTTGAGTTATGTTTGTAAATACACACTCTGTAATTCAAGGATAATTATATTCATCGATTTCAAATGCAAATCAATACTAGCCGAAAATCAATAAAATTTATTTAGCTAAACGAGAAACTCTCCAGCAACAAGGCATAATAATTTATGAATGACTTTATCGGTGTTTATTTAGTACAATATATCACCTTGTCGTAGCATACCAATCAGTGTAGCTATATTGCATTTTAACATTATCGTTTTAACATTATCTTGGCTATAGTAAGTTGCAACAAACTAATTTAAAGTTGGGTGTACTGTGTATGTACATAAGTGACAAATAGGCTGCAAAATAAACATACATTTTTGCATATCTGATACATGGCATAAAATAGCTACACTACTTATTACCACATTATAACATATTTCAAACGAAAAAGTTAACTGCAAATTTTAAATTATAGTTAATATGTGACTTTATTACCTTCTCTACCATATGCATTTAACGAGGAATTAATGAAGGCTTTTAGCGTAATATGAAATATAACTTTTTCATCACCCTATAAAAACGAACTCTGGTTAAAATATGTGCAATTTTTTTATGAAACTAAAATTTTTGTTTTTTACAAAATAGATTACATTACATAATTAACAATTTCATGCACACAGAAAATAGTATTTAATATAATGATTATTCATTCAGTCATAAGAAAACAGATTCTAACTAAAAACAAATAACTTAAACATAGGCAACTGTAATGATTTAACAAACTGTAGTACGTAGTAGAATGTTGTATAATATCAAAAAAATTATACTATAGGTTTCTGAGACACTGCTGGGTTAAATATGTTCCAAAAAGCGACAAACAACGTAAAGCTAATAAGTTTTTTGCGATGCGCAAACAGGAACTCGTTCTTCTGTCTAACAAGACTTCCGCAGGGTACATCCGGCAGGACGAGAGCTAAGACGTCAAATAGGTCAACGCTGGAATCAACAACTTTTATTCTTTTATATGTTAGGATGATTAAAGAGTGTTGCTACTGAATGAGGAAATCATCTTAGATTTTTAAAAATTTTCTCCTCCTACTACAACAGAAATTCTGAATTAAAAAAAGAATATGTAGCAGATAGTTTATTTGTTTCGTTAAGTAAAATTTTATAAAAATAAATTGGAAGTAATTCATTGGTTAAATGAAACACTCTTTTAATTTTGTAATAAAGACCATTTTGAATAAATATTGTATATTTAAATTGCAGTTCTTTATTTATGAAGGTGTAATAGCGATGAATGAACACGAGCGAAAATCGGTTTTGCAAAAAGTAAACCGCAGCATTTGGAATAAAGGTATATGTATGAAACAGTTGATGAATTTCAATTAGGAAACTGAAGCGACGGGAAAATTGAATGAAGAAAATATGCCACGAATTAAGTCATTAAATACGATTCTGTGCATTATTCATTAAAATAATATAAATATAAACTTTGGCGGATGAACTAAATGAGAAAGTTGATAGACAGACCATCTTTTATTTTTCTGATCTAAGAATGTATTTGTGTCGTATAGAGCATATATGCTTGTGGTAGATGGGGAATAAGAGAACATTTAATGTAGGAAATAATAATAAAAACAATTTTAAATGTCAATCAATTTTGTGTCATGTGTCAATATTCGTATTTACCAGAAAAGAGCAAAAGGCATATATTCATCTTAAACTCAAATTCGAAAGCATTACGTCCGTTTACTTTTCAATTTGCGATCAATAACATGAAATTATGAAGTAAATACGTATTCGTGAGTTCAAAATCAATACATGCAGATAGGGATTCGTTCGTTCGTTTGGTTTGATCTACTTCTTCTGCTGCGGGAAGTACACTTGTCAAGTCAACCATTTCTTTTGCCAACGATAAAAGCTTTGCGGTGAGCGTTGGGTTTGCTTGACAAGCAAGCGGTAGCGGATAGTGGTTGATGGTAGTGAGAAGGAGTAAAATTTCACGAAACGATCTCTCTACTTTCTCAAACGAGTGTTGAGTGTCACAAACAATATGACAGCCGACGGAAACAAAGCACTTCTCGCTCATAGAACTCAGGCACACAGCCGGATAACACACAAATGTAAACTTAACCGAAGCGAGCAAAGTTTTACCACAAGAACACGGTATTTAATGGTTGAAGATAAATTAAAAATTCATTTAATACAAAGATTTTAATCATTTCGTTACTCATAGATTTCATTAAAATGCTTAAAGTAAATCTAGAAACGTAATACTTTCTAGATGAGTTATTCTTTATTAATGTTGACCGTTTTGATTACTTTTCCAAGATTCATAACAAGAAATTGTGTACTTTTGTTATCATTCTTGCTTTTTACTTTCTTACACAGAGTAATAAATTAGTAATGTAATCAAAACTAAATCGATCTCGAAATTTGAACGGAAATACACGTTTTGACTATTCTTGAATCGAGCCTGACTGTTTTTGGAATTACGTCAGTGTGTGAAAACTCTACATTCTAAACTGCAAGCACGATTTTTAAAGGAATCTAAGATCTTTTCAGGGTGCCAAATTTTTATGATGAGTCTTGCATGCCATCTCCAAATCAGATCAGCAGATTTTGGTTCCGGTTTCCAGAAGGTCAGTTCTGCTGTAATAAATACTGGAATATTGTTGCGCAACCACACTTGAATAATTTTGACCTTATGGACTGTAAACTCCATCTTTGTCACTGAAAGGACCCGTGTTCAAGGGTCTAACAATTTCCTCTAAAACATCATGTTGGTACACTTTGGTTTTCTTTTTCTTTTTACAAAAATGGAGGTGGGCTACAACCTGAAGATTCACGCCCCACCAAGCTATCTGATTGACGCTTGAGGATATCCTTTTTGTACCTTCGGAACTGTTTCCGTGGCCTCTGCAGAGGTATAAAATTATACCTTGTCATTTTGACAGCAAAAATTTTCTTCTACGGTAAAAATTTTTACATCCGTAACAAGGATATTTTTATGTTCACTGATTGCGTGTCATTGCAACAGACGCTGACATCGCATTTCTATAATCGTCTTCAACCAGTTAGGAAATGATCAACAGATCGTCGATAGGCCTTCATTGAAAAGCCATTCCTGATGAATCGCAACATACTTCTCTAGAATATATCCAACTCTCCGAAATTTTTTTAAAGTTTACATTGCGGTTTCCGGCGAATACATTCCCGCACAACCTTAACGACCGCAAGCATACGTACAGTACGTGGATGACCACTTCTTGCTCCATCTCTCGTTCTCAATCGTTCACCATATCGTTTAATACTGGTGCACAAATAATAGAGATTTTTAAAAAGGATTAATAAGTTGAAAATTTCATTTGGACTCTTTCGACACTTATGTTATGTTATAACAATAATATGGTTATATTTTGCGCCATATCCCATGTTAACGCTGCAGGAGACACTATACTAACTAACCCAACTAGGGGCTGAACATTCCAAACCAACAGTTATTCAGACCGTACCATTCTACTGCTTAGAAAGCTGTACTGAATTTTCTTTGTAACAGAAATTATGGCACATAACAACATATACGCACTATATATCATGGAAGCTACTGCTAAAATCAGTTTTAATGACCTATACATATATCATAGCAATATTTCGTAAATGTAACATATATGCCTATATAATATAATTAAGGTAGCATATGGAAGAATAAATGAATAAGTTATACGCAAAAAAAAAAATCAATGATAAATACAATGAACACAATACCGTCGCATGGCAGTATAAATATACTGCACCATTTTTGCTCCACAAATCAATCAGACTGTCAATTTTTAGGTTTTTGAACTTCATTATATAATAAATAATGAATGCAGTATCAAGGCCCTAAAATAAAAATAAATTGACGATGATGCTATTGTCAATAAATATCCAACCCTTGTACAAAAATTATAAAGGGTAACCAGCAAAATGAATCACGCATATTCACAATCTGTAACTCTGACACGCACACACTTATTCTCACTTCAAACAACTGCAGATTGTTTTCCACACACTCATCTACATATTTACAATCGCGATAAAACACCGTTGAAACAACATCAAATTTAGCTTTATAATTACATCAGCGATGTATAATAATGTTAAACAATGGCATTTATAGAAAATTAAAGTTCATTTTCGTAATTTCTATAGAAACAAACAGTGTCGTTCACTTGAATTTCTCATACGCAGCAAGTATATTTTGCTTAGATAGGAAAGGTACGAGTATTAACATGGTTTTCCAGCTTTCAAATAAGTTCAAAACCTAACAAAATATTTACATAGAATCTTTTTAATATTTTTTTAATCAATTACTAAATTTATTTGTTACATTTGATGTCAAATATCAAATCCCTAATTAATTGACTCTATTTTATTTTCCTGTTAAACAATTGACAGGCATAGTTGATATGATTTATTAAATGCCATACTACTATGGTAATATAAAAAGCAGCTCAAGAATTTAAATAGCAATTTTCTTGTAACCGGTACAATTTTAGAAGAAACTTTTCAAACAAAAGTTATGTATTAATATATTTCATATTCATTTTGACTATTTTACTGTTAGTGTAGCTATTTCGGAGCTATTACTGAAATTAGAGTAAACATGCACTTCCGGTTTGAATATTCTTTCCGAAATAAAACAGGTAAACGTCATTCCAAAAATAGTTAAACTTTTTCCGATTTAAATCATTTTTTATTTCATGTTTACAAAACTTATTAATTCGCATAAGAGAGTAAAAATTGAAGTAAATTACAAGTAATTTAAAGCCATTTTACAAATTTTTCAGAATAAAAATTACATAGGGTGTAGAACCTTTAAAAGCAAATAAATCTGGATGTTACTTAGCACGCGCTTGCGTTAGCACGCATACATAATCACGCTATTGCATAATCTGTGTGTATACACATGGCAAGTAGAACAAGCGTTTGTATACTTAAACATAATATTTCACTAGGGCAACCCCTGCGTCTGACAGACAATAGATGTATAAAATATGATTATGACACAGGCTGATATATGTTACTGTAAGGTCGAGTTTATTTTTTCTTTATTTTAGAGACGGGTTTGAGTGCGCGGCACCCGGACTCAGGGGTGCTATTGCGAGTCGGCGGCATCGTGCATAGTACATGAACACTGCAGCCAGCGAAACAGATCGAGAAGCAGACTTGTCCTATAGCTGGGGGCTAGGGAGTTCTAGATACCTACTACATACGTGTGAAACCAACGTGGCGAACTTACGTCACACACACACACACACAACATACTAGTTCGGAACTTGCTTTTTGTTTTCGTTTTTAACAATCAAGTAAAATGTTGCCAGAGGTGACAAATCAGAGTTCCAGTTATTTCACAGATTGCAGTTGTACACATGAGATTTACTCATATGGATCTTAAATTTTTATTTAGATGAAATTTTTTTTTAATTATTTTTTCAATCTAGTGATAGATAATTTTTAAACTAATATTTAATGCGAGATGGTCCGCGGATTAAATTAATAAACATGATTGAGAGCCATCCCATTTTATGGGAATAGGCGTGATGATATGTATGAATGTATATACTATATGTAATATATTTGATGCTGAGATTAACTAAAATATATAAAAATAAAAAACATTAGATTAGAGTGATTCTCAACTGTTGATTCACTTTTCCATTGTCCATGATTAACAAAAAAGCTTTCATTGGAATTGTATGATTTACCTCTGCCCGTCTATGTGTTTTACAGTGGGGTAAATAATTCATATATTAAATGAAATATTGATTAAATATTTATGAAAATTATTTAGAGTCTATAATTAAGCAATTATTTATATGTGTTCAGGATGTGCAAATGTGAATATATATATATCACCGTTCGTAAACTAAACAAGAACTCATATAAAAAAATGTTTGTTTTGGCAAAAAGAACAGCAATATACAATAAAATATAGTACGTACAAAAAACATAAATCGTAATGCAATAGCAACGCTCCATTATGAATTTTTGGGGTAGAAAAGCATAATTCGTGTAAATGTACACCCTACCGACATCCCATTCCCTCTGAATAATTGAAACAGATGCGCGCCCCAAACACAATAACCTCGAGTCCAGGGTGTGTTCGTGTACCACGTATAGTATGAAGGTACATATACCGGCATTACAATTAATTCGTAGTGCAGGCACTGAATTCAATAACCATAACTGCAAATGTGGATATAAATGTGAAAATAGAATATCTTTCGTCTCTTTCTTACACTGTGTATACCGGCAAGTGCCTTCGTTCATGCAATTCTTCGTTCTCTTTGATGAATGTTTTATATAATAAATGTAATGCGATAATTGTTATCTTCTCGAGAACAGTAAACACAGACATTTCTCTATTGGTATGAAGAAATAGAGAACTTAAGATTACAATGAACAGCGAAACCAGCAATTAAATATTAAAACGTTATAATTGTACATATACCTGAAACTAAATACGATGGTGATATCAAAAGTGAATTGTTAATTTAAATCATATTAGTAATTATACATATTAATTAGTATCTGCTATAATTTTCGGAAATAAGAATAAAAAAATAAAAAGCATATACAAATATAGAACAGTGATTTATTATTATGCATATACAGTTAGTTTAATTTATTTAAATTTAAAGTTATCTTAAAAAATTTGTATATATTTACAATTGTGTATCCTATGATGAAAAATAATATATAAAATTGTACTAACGAAAACAACATTTATTGCAGTATAACTATGTAGCCCTATATGTTGAGCGTATCCGATGAGTATGTAATTAAGTCAATATCATTTATTTGCACTAACCTACACTCACATATCATTTCTTGGTTTACATAATGCTACAATAATTTTTGTGTCAAAATGTGGTAGACATTAATTAATGTTATAAATTTAACAAAATTATGAAGATTCTCCAGCTTGGTCAAAATATTTACTGTGACAATGTACTTTCAATAAAAGATAAAAAAGAATGTTCGAACGGATTCAAATGATCGATGCTAGCACATATATGTAAGTACAAAATAATAAGATAACGCGAAAGAAAAAAGCTGACGTAAACATAAATCATAAAAATTTATGTGACACAAAAATACAAACACAATAAGACAAATGGAAACATGTTTTCTGCGCTTATTAAGCGAATATCTTGGAAAGTATTTTATATGATATTAACGTATGCCACACAACCAAAGCAATGGAAACAGTTGGACGCAGCCTTGCTGCATCGTATAATGTGAATAACATACGGAACAATATACAAACCAATATTCGGTTAACCAGGGCAACCTCAACATATTATTTTTAGAAAGACGCTAAAACTGTTTTGAAACAGGAATTTCATGGAATACTTTTACTCAGAAGCAAACAAAAAAACATGATTAGAAAGCAATCTCTTTTAGTAATTTGATATTTTTTAAATACTATTTTCAAGTACGATGTTCAAAGTACTAAAAAAGAACAGCTGTATTTATAGTTGTTTTAATGTTATCTTACTTTACGTCAATATTTTTATTGAAACAAAAGATGGCTTGATTTCAACACTATTTTAAAATTCTATGATTAACTTGAGCAAATATATAAAAATAAACAAAAATAATTTTAGAGCAAATAAAGCAATATATAAATAAGTTTAATCAATATTTTGCACCATTTCGTCAGACACTATAGTTAGCTTTATTACTTTTATATGTATATAATTTTATGCCACTTACTATATAACGATTATCTGTGTAATACTGATGTCATAATGTTGTTCAAAGCAATATATGATTGTAAATTAATATATTTCTCTTGATTACGAAAATGCATTCTAAGTCAGGAATTTATGTATGCATGTTGCTCGTTTGATTGATATACCGCTAATACGTAAAGGAAAATTAGTTGCCTCTTCTGGAGGTACTTTACTTGATTTGAACCAAATATTTAATAAAAAACTAATATAGTAACTCAAACTACCCTTTCGTATTTTAAATTTCATGTACATTATATCTATATTGATTTAAAATACAAATTTATTTGAGTAAATATATGTCCTTAGTTTTATTTCATCATGCTAATGTAATAGTGTATAATTAGAGAAATGTCGACGAGGATTACTATTATAATATAAATTGAAAAATATTACAATAATAGAATATTTAAGAAGTATTGACAAATACAATTTTTATTTTGGAATGTATATAGATAAGAAAATTATCTTAATACACCTTTTCAAAATAAATACAAGAAGTCTTGCTAAACTTATAGAATTGGGTATTGTTTCCTATGTTGGATAGTGGAAGTACAATAGTGCACAGTTTCATTTCATTGTGACTAATTCATCATTGTCTAGCAGAGATTACACACGTATAATTACATCGAATAATAAAGTATGCAATAAAACGTTATCAAGCTTCACGAAAAATAATTGCTTTTCACTGAAAACGATAGTGATAAGAAGGAAAGCATTGCAAATTACTATGGTCACTTGTCCATAGATCCGCGTGTGATATTTATAGTTGCTATTTACGAGATGGGAGAGCAACCGAGGCCATGGCGATATTCTACGCTGCAGCTCTATTTACTATTTATGCCTCCCCGCGGTACAATTTAAAGATATCAAGATGGTGAATGTCCATAACGCTGTGTCAAGCGTAATCGTGGACGTATCACAAAAATAGCGTTAAATAAATGGCTATTAAAATGATTCAAACCACGAGATATTATATTCAGGATAAAACACGAGTCCCAAAATTGTTTAATATTAAAATTTGCTGACATAAATTCAATTATTTGTAAAGGGCTTCTCAAAAAGTTTACCAGTTGGGCCGTAGCTCAAAATACGACTAAAATAAGTCACTATAAAAATTATAATTTTTAAAATAAAAAATATAAAGATTCATAATTTAATACTTTACTGTTGAAAAATAATGTAGATGGCAATTATGTTTTATTATTTTTTAAATGTAAATATTAAATACTTTAGTAAACTACAATAAATTTAAAAGAAATACGATTTTATCTATTTTGATATAATTTACCTGTGAATGGTGTTTGATTAAAAACGTGTTATTTTAAAAGTGTTTTTTCAATGATTTTTATTATTAGTTTCACCCTTAACATATAAAAGGCAAAAGTTACGACAAATCTGAAGACGGGTCTGTAGAGAAGCACGTGCTATACTATACACGTAGGATATACCGTGTCCAGTATGTCGTATGTGAAAGATTGTGTCGTACATCAACCTAATCCCCTATATGCTATATGAATTAAATTATGTGCTCCGTTGGGCTCCAGCACGTTATCCATGCACATTGTGTGTGTACAGTTACCGAATACCGATTAAATAAATTTGTGGTTAGTGACATTATATTAAATGAATGCATAAATCTACTTACACGGCGTCGGTCTTTAATCATGTTATTGTCACACTTGACGTTTTTATTTACAAGGGAAATTATGTTCCAACTATTAAATTTTATTGTATCTACGAAGCAAAATTGAGTTGTAAACTTCTTTGAATTTATCTAAATATAAATTTTAATAAATGGAATAACCACCACTGGACTTAACTCAAAATATATAAACATAGAAGAACAATGCAACTACCAATTTACTATATTTTGTTGTTATATTCTATCTGTGCTGCCATTTTAGTGCCTAATTGCTCTAAAAATACAATAAATACCAATAAGGAAACTTAATACAAAAAAAAAAATTCCGATATTATTTGGAGTTTACCATCCATATTCTATATTCTCATACACAGCAACGTCTTTATTACATATTATCAAATTTCAATTTCAAGTATATATAATTAATCATACCGAGTTAATATACGTTCAAAGTTTTACTAGAATATGATTTTCATATAATTTATATACTGCTGGTAGATTTTTAGTTTGTTTTAAAATGTAATAAAATATAGCATAATAAATAATTATATTTTGTTGAATTTGTTGAATTTATTTTAATTCATTATTAGATGGCATCTCAATTTATAATTTTTTTATCATATGTTCATACCACCAATATAATCCACTTTTGCGTTATCTGCAGGCTCTTCTATCAATAAAATAACTGCCACAATTTCGAGTAGATTTTATATTTCATACAAAATGAATAATTCATATAAATAACTCTGGGCTAGTGCACATTGCTCCAAAGAATGACGAAACACACACAATTAAATATTAACATATACTAAACAGTGGTAACGTTTTATAAAATTGTTACCAATGTATCACATTATTAAATTATGCACAGCATCATAAATATTTCAACAGGCGGTATACAGCCCATCAATTACAAATAATCTATTCCAATAAATTTTATATTGTATGGCACAATATAAAAAGAAATATAGGCATAAAATATGTATGCTATTAATGAAATACGTAAAACGCGGATAAATACAGGAAAGTAGTTTGTATATTGTGTACTTATCCCGGCATGGTTCATGACATTATTGGCATATTTTATAGTAGTAAATCGATAAAATATTTTAAAGTCGTCTTCAGTAACTAATTAATCGTCAGTTACTCAAATATTAAAAAAATTATATCGAAATACTTCTAGTATTAATATTGTAAGCATTTAGGAAAAATATTAAATAAATAAAGAACAAAATTAATTGGTTGCTATGTAATTTGATGCATTTAAAAGTTATGTAAAATGTTTTCTTCTTAGAACAGGTTGCAAATAAATGCATGTGCATTTAAATGACTGCAACCAAAGTTTAGTGTCATTACTAAATATATTAGAAGCGAGATAATAGATAACAAATTTCGAAGGATGTTGTTGATTTTCTGAAGAGTTATAAGATGCTGTAAGAATTAGTGAGTATGATTCTCTGAATTTCAAGATACTAATTTGATTTTCTTTCAATATATATTATTTAAACCTGTTTGATAGACCAATAGAAGAATAGGATTTCAATATTTTACTTACTTATTTTTGTTGTCAAATAATATTTGTCACTGTCGATATAAATAGCACAATCGCAAAACGACGATAATATGAATTTAAAGAAATGCAAATCTCGTAACGAGTAAACGAAAAAGAAATGTACTGAACTGGAAGCCGAAAAAACGCATTAAAATTTATGTTCTTTTCTGGTTGACAGTTTTCTTTCTGGATGATAAATAACGTGTGCCAAGAAGAAAATTAGAAAAAATTCCAACGCTTAGTACATGCAAAGAAACTGAAGCATTTCAATGGGACAGAATGAACACCATGGGGTCATTCCATCAGAATTCATGCATTTCACTTATTTTTTATATCTAACAGATATAAACTCCTGAGAGTTCAAATACACTATCGTTTTTTTCTATTTCGTTTATTCTTCACGGCCTTTGAAATGGCGCGATTCATGATGAAAGTGACTTTTTATTTACATACTACAATTGCAACAGCTTCAATAGCGTTTCGTGCACAAAAAAGCATCAAACAAAACATATTATATTCAGCTGTAACAGAGGCATATATCTATTTCAATATATAAAACTTAAACGTCCTTTTTTTCTAATGCTAAGGTCATATTTGTTTACGTAAAAGCACGATCTATCCCAAAAATTTAATACAAATGTAAATTAAATATTAACAAATGTATTCATAGAATACTAACGCGATTTAAATCGAAGTTCTTTTATCAACACAGAAACGTTTGGAAATCATTATTATTTTATTTTACAGCATATTTATTATTTTTTATTTTATATTATACAAAAATTAATTTGATTACCGAACTTTATGCGATTACATAAATTTATCCTGGTATCGAACTGCGAATAATTCGATCGAAATAATACTCATTATTTTAGCTGTTACCAACAGATTAGAGTTTATCTGTGCTGTTGCAATACAGTTTAGTTGTAATGAGGATGCTTTCGATAGCGTGACCTGTAGATACTGGGAACTGTAATGGTTATCGATGGTTTTGAATTTGTTACTTTTGGAAGATTATATCACCAGTACATCGCATGGTTATGTTCACGTGCAATATCTGTAACTATGTCGACAACAATAAGTACCTATTTATATATTCTATCTTTTCTTTGGAGTGTTTGTTAAGTTTGACAAACCAAGCATAAAGAGCTTGTGATTGCCATAGAAATGAAATACCTCATAAGAATAGGAAGATAACTTCAAAATATATATAAGCAGGGCAATATTGTAAAAAATGCCGTATGCAGGAAAGGTGAAAAACAAATGAGATGGTATGATTATATTGAGAGAATGTCGAATTAAAGCTTGACGAAGAAAATTTATGTGGATAACATAATTGCTGTAAGAATGCATGCAATGAATTTCATGGAAGAAATGGATGTGACATATAAGAGAGTGAATGAAAAACTTGATGAATCTGGGTGTAGCAAAAAAGAATAGAAGTGGATGATCAAAAGATTGTTAAGCTGAGAATGGATGTAACGCCACTCCATTTGATGGGAATAGGTATGAAGTTACGTATGCATTATAGTCACTGTCCGTGAAAGTGTTAATATAATGTAAAATATGAACATTTTGTATGTAACATCGAAATTCCGAATGAACTGAAGAAATAGTTTGACCACACTGTTATAAAATAGCTCCATATCGCTTCGTATGCACTATGTAAAGCTCCCAGTGAGCCATTACATTTTCTATTTATCTTGCCGACAAACCTTTGGTCGTTCCACATTTCATTTTATTTCATTTTTCTTTCAGTGCTGAAGAATGTACAAGAGATACGTCAGGAAAAGAAAAAGCTACTAGGACAAGCAAATCGTAGTGTTTAAATCTAAGCGGCAGCAGAAAAATTTGAATAGAAATAAGATAAAAAATAGCTGTGCAGGAACGGGAAAAAAATCCAGAGAAAATATAAATTTATATTTAAGGATTTAGAGATTTGCCGTTGGCTTAGGTCTAGCTTCGATGTAAAGGCAAGTTGAGGTCCGGGTTAGGTTAAAAATGGATGAGAAACTAGGGTTACAAGAAAGTTACTATACTTAATTCCACATTGCATCTTTAGAAATATTGCTAAAATTTATATTACAACTAAGTAGTATATCAATACGATTTAACATGCATCCAATTCGTTATAATGCTATGAATCGAATGAATCAGAATAAATAAAAGTTCCTATATAGTCGAAGAAAAGAATGATACCATATTCTTATTAGGTGAACCACAGTTAAGATCAGTAGTATCTTAAGCTGCGAATATACGTGTATTTTTATTTTCAGAAAAATATTTCGATATGATTTTGGCTGTCTCATTTTTCACTATAAAAAGTCTGCAGCGGCAATACAATTTTAGTAACTCTAACAATACGATATTTTTGTTGCAGCTACTAAATATTTAAAAAAATATTGTTACCGAAAAAAAATTTTTTTTTTCACGTAATTATTTATCATTAATTTCTTATAGAAACTTAAAACTTAAGATTTGTTTAAGCCAGACAAGAAAAACTATTATTTTTGAAAAAATTATTCCAACTGGAAGTGTATGTCAATTTTAGCAGTTCGAAATTTTTTCAGCTACCTCTTACTAGAAAATAAAAATTTTATTTATTTTTACATAAATCATATTAATTATGCCTGTCAATTGTTTAACAGAAAGACAAAAAGAAACTCAAATAATTTGGAATTTGATATTTAGTGTGGTACGTAGGTTTTTAGTTTATTATAAAAATGATATTTTCTTGAGCTATTCAAAATTTGTTTTTAAATATCCCTCATATCTAAACAAAATACATATAAGAAAATTCAGTGCAAGCCAATGAGGATAATTTATAGTTAACTGCAAAATAACTAGTCTATAAACCAAAAATGGAAAAACTGGAATTTGGAAATAGACGTTTTTTTTCTTTTTTTTTTCGATAGAAGATTTCTGATAGAATTTTATATTTTTTGGTGCGTTGTTGAATTGTTCTCTATATACTCGCCTCTATACGTACGCATTTTATACGCTTTTTTTCGATACTACATTTTTGCATACTGTGTAATAGTTTTATTGGAAACACTTTTACCGATGCCATTTATAGCACTTATTCTACAAATGTGTGGCTATGGTCCGAACTAGAATTATATCAAAAAGTTTATTTTTACTATTTTTATTGGCAAAAAACACCAATTTTTTGCAATTTTTTTGAACCTTCGCCATTCTGTTACTTTTGCATGAAAATGAGTAATTCTAGTTCGGACTATAACTTGGTTTTTTGGTATTTTTTCGGGCGTCTACAGTAGAATGCATCCTTAATAGGATGTGAAATTGTAAATAAAAAAATATATATAAGCTTTTGTTTTTTGGTATAAATTAAACATTTAAACTTACTTAGGCAACTTATTTCTGATTAAGCAGCATAATACCAATTTTTGAAGAATACAATTATTGCTCTTTATGAATGAATTGGCTAGTCCAAGGTTGCAAAACCAAAGTGGAATTAGTTATAAAGGACCGGAAGGAAGAATGAAGGTAGCTAGGAATTTACTGACGCGAGCACGAAGTGGTAGCAAAGGCTAGTTGACAATGTTCTGGAGCCACGCAATGATCGATGAGAAACCCTCACGTGTAGTTACTATTGCATCCTAAAGGAGGCGTAACGGAAGTCCCAAGTTATGTTTCCAGTTTAGTCCGACCACTTGCCAGTTTGAACGCGGGGAGTTGGAGAGCTTCCGTCCGTACCTGGAGCGTCTGATGAACGGCATCGAGATCCCGTTTCATACGGAATACTACTACTGCTGTGAATATACCACCGGTAGAACGACGTACCTCTTCGCGCTACAATATAAACGCCACAAATAATTGCACTCTCTCAGTTTCACATTCACACTTGTATACACGAACAAGCGTTCATGTTGACTTCAGGCGGCACACACATTTCGGAATACTCACACATATACAGTTAGATTATAATGATGGCCATAAATTTCTATGCTCCTTCAAACGAATGCCTTTAACGAGACTAGCGTGATAAGCTGACATCTATTTGGTACATTTCAGATTACATCGGTGTGCAATTAGAAAATCAACTGCATTTACAACATATATGGTTTTGCATATATGTATGTGTATATATATATATATATATATATATATATATATATATATATATATATATATATATATATATATATATATATATACACAGTTCTGAATGGATGCAAATGTATGATCCATCCTCTAATACAGTAATCTTAAACTATTGTGGAAACTCGAGCCTCGTTCAGAACTAAATTATTTATTATATACATTCTACATAATACGTTTTGTTCAACAATTAGCAGGCACAGTTGATATGATTTATGAAAAGATAAATAAAATAAGAACAAATTTCAATAGCCATTTTTTTTTAAACCATTAACTTAAAAAAATCAATAAAAAGTTTTACGAAGCATTATATCTCTAATTTTGCTATTTTTGCTGTAAGAGCAACTGTTTTTGAGTAATTACAGAAACCGCAAAAAGAAAATAACCAGAGTAAGCATACACTTCCGATCAAGTAAAGCTCTTTTAGTTTAAGTAAGCCAAAGTTAAAATAGAATGTAAAATTACAACTATAATAAATTAGATATAATAGTTGTTTTTGAACCTATCCAAATAAATATTTTAACTAGTCTGAAAGTTACAACAAAAAGTAAGGAATCTATATTAAAATAATACTAGAACAATGTGAACAAATATAACAGCAACACTATCGAAAAGCCGAATACTGTAGTAATCTTCAAGTATATGAAGCCAATATTAAAATATCTCACTATTTGAACAAAGTTATATATAATTTAGTAAAACGAAGTAGACCGATCGGGTTTCTACCATAATTTCCGTATTAGTATTAAATTAGTTTCATAACAATGTTCATTAATACTTCTTCACATATACATAACTAATTTTAACTTTTCCTCACTAATTTTTCATTATGGCTTATTATTTTAATACTTTCAAAAATCAAAGAAATAATGAACACTGTACCTGTCAGTTCATAACTAATACTAAATTCTTAGTTATTAAAAGTTTTATAACAAATAAATCAATAAGTATGCGATCGTCAATTTATTCTATCCTCAGGAGCATCAAGTTTTGACATTACGTACGAGCTCGAACGTCACTAATATTTACACCATGTCCACCAACTGAGATTTATTACCTTGTATGAAACTTAACAGCGCCATACTTTTAAATAAATAAAAATCTATTTTTAAAGTACGAACATCGCGAAACACTTCGGCGAATATATTTAGTTTGCTGAAAAATAATATATGAAATATTGTTACTACAACATTCAAAAATGTACAATACATTTCAAGTTTGTTAAGTATTGTAAAAACATATTTTGTGGCTTTTTTGATACAAAATATAAGAGCAATCGCAAAGATTATGTATCTCATACTGACTGTAGGTAAATTAAAAATTATGGTGTTCCAAAAAGATGAATAAAAAAACAGAGAGTTATATGGGAGATGGACATCGACTAGAGCCAGTTGAATGGTTTGTTTATTTAGATGGTTTATTTTCTAGCGATGGAAATTATGATTGCGAGATTGAGAGAAGAATGTATGCTGTTTATAAGATTTTACTGGCTTAAGTGTTGGATTTTTGTGGTTAATGGATTTAAGGACTGTTTGCGAGCAATTTTAATATTTCTAAGGATTCATGGTTACTTGTATCATCCTTGATGTATGGGAGTGAATGTTGGGTAAAAAAAAAACATAGAAAAGTATGTGACTGCTGTGAAATTAAAATTTCTAAAAGGTACCTAGATATTTGTGGTATATCCAAGACAGACTGGAAGCAAAATAAATGTATGCCGACCGAATAATAAATGAAAAAGATTTATATCGGTGAGATAATTGGTGTAAGAATGCAGAATGCAGAGCCGTTCTCGGAATTAGTGGAAAAATATATGATAGATATGACTGTGTTACCCGAAAAATTTCGCAAAAGAAATTTATATTTTCTATAAATATAATAGTATCACATAAATAGCTATTAATATTTTATAGCAGATACAAAATTAAAACTACCAATAATTAGATAGGTTTAAGCTTTATAGTTTAGTAGCTATTCTCAAACCAAAATTCTACCCTTAGTTAAAATGACTATAAAATAACAATGAGAATAATAAATGTGCATAATTTCACAATAAATAAACAAAGAATCTCCGTTGTTGCTATAGAAATCAAAGGCAATTTGATTTATTAGCGAATTTAATAGTTTTATTCTTGACCACCATAATTTATGCTATTTATATTAGTCTTCTTTGTAGGTTTTTATCGCGCAGCATTTGAATTTTTGCGATTTTCATGTCATATTCCCAAATTACTTAATATATTTAGTTAACAAAACTAAATTTGATAAATTTCTAAACGTATAGATAGATATTTACCAATTTTATTAAAACTGCGGGTTCGAACTATTTCACAATGCTTTTTAATAAATCTCCGGTATTAATAATTTTCAAATGTCAAGTGCAACAGAAGCTAGCAAAAAATGCAACGTAATTGATTACGAAAAAAATAGAAAACATAATAAAACAAGCAATATGGGGATATGAATATCAGATATCACGTTTTCAAAAACTCGTATATGGACATATTTAGTAGTAAAATACAAATTCAACTAGAAAACAAAAAACAATTGACACGCACACATTTATAGTAAAAACGGGAAATTACACATTATTTGATATCGGATGTGAATCTACAATCAATGCGAACGAATTACACGGAATGCAGTAACAAATATGCATAAACGCTTGCAGTAAATATGAACACATACACATACATATGTGAATAGACTTCATAGAGATATATGTGGTTGTGCAATACAGATACGTATATGAAACACGGAAAAACTAACTACAATGTATAGTCTGTTCATAATTTAGGCTTCGTTTACACTCAAGATTGGGCAATTTACATTGTTCTACTCAAGTATTTTAGGTAAAGTTAAAAAAAGCCAACCTATGTTATATATGAAAAAATACGTGATTCCTATTTAATTGTTAAGCAAATGTTTAGGATAATTAACTATAGTTTTAAAGTTAGTTTTTGTATTTTATTTTAAAGGAAAAGAATATTTTTTTAAAAATAATTTCCATTTAATCATAAATCTTAGTAAATAAATAATAATTTATGTTGACGAAAATGTGTGTAAGAAAGAATCATATCAGCACACTATGGATTAATAAAATACACAAAGCCTTTTTATGTGTATCCAGTTCTAAATGTATTTGATATGTGAATGCAGTATATGACGTGCAAATACTAGCTGTAGTATATGCGCTGTGTTACGAAACAAGAAAATCAAAGCGCTACAAATGTGCTGTGCAGCAACCGTATGTACATATATTGTTCATAAAAAATCAATATTCATTATTTAGTATTGACAGTTGGGCTGGCGAAACTCATAAAACTGATTAATTATTTTCTGTGTTGCAAATGAGATATTAATATTTTAGTTTCCACTGTTTGCAACGCACAATGTGTCTGCCATATATAGATTTATTGAAAAATATCTGCATTTTGTTCGTAGTTTGCATTTTAAATTTTGACTCACACTCACGCATTTAAATTGTATTATATTTGTTTCATAAATCAAATGTATTTAAAATAACTGCATTTTCTGTCAATGCTAAATTAACCTTTAATGAGTCACAGCACTAATAAAAATTGATGATATTTAACGTATTATGCACATTACGCTAGTAATCCATTATCTAATAATCCATTATTGACCAAACTATTCCATAATTATTATTAATATCTAACATCTATAAACTGACAAAATTTATCTCTTACAAGTATTTAAATAATTTAAACTAAGGTCTGATATTATAGACACCCTTCGCAAAAAATAAATTTAATTTCTAGATTTTTTTTTTCATTATGTAATCATTCCTATTTTTTATATAATTAAATCACACGTTTACATATATCAATTACATACCTATCAGATTCCTAATCTATTCCCACACACTTATCGATGAAACTGAATTCAAACAATTTCTCACTTAAAAAGCTTTATCGAAGTTTCATTGTTGAAAAGTTTTAATTTAAATGTAAATAAAATATGCAAAGAACTTGTAGAATTTCACATTACTGGTATATTGAAATTCTCCACATATCTTTTCGAGTACAGAGTTAGTGGTTAATGATATTATTATTTTAATTTATAATTTCGAATTGGGTATAAATTAATTAATACTTCTAATATTACATTAATATAATATGATAACATTATATTTATTATTCAATAAACAAACAAATTTTAAAAAATTAATTCAATATAGAAAGGCGCGGTAGGATTTTGGACATTTTAATTGAGCTACGATTTGAGATAATTTTGAGCCATTGCATTACGTCAAACTCTCGTACTACTTAACTATACGAGTGTTTAGTTGTACTCTTGAGATAAGTGAAAATTAGTTCTACAAAATAAAAATCAAATATTCATAAATAAAATGTAGTTATTAAGTGATTATAGTAGAGATTTCAGTATTCAAATGCTCATAATAACTCTTTTATCCATTACGAGCGATTACGTCGTGAAAATAAAGAAAATCGATTTAAAACAACAATAATCCGATCCATAGGCAGAAGTAGGTGTTGAAGTGGTAATATTGGTATTTGCGAAAAATATCATAACGATAACCATTTGTGGCTTTCGAATCAGCATATAGAATGCGATGCGTGCGATGATAATCATTCCATTTTATATTCCGATATAATAAATGAGGATGTAGATATAATATGGTAATATATGAAATGAAGGCAATGCGTGGAAATCATCTAACACTTCCCATCAAAGGGGTGTCAGAAAACCATTTAGAAACTTTCACATCTTGACAATTTTTCGCCATTCAGCTCTATCCTTACACATTTCTTTCATACAAGCTCTTGTTTTCCGGTTGTTCACAACGTTTTTTTTTTTTACGCATTCATTCTGTTTATCCACTTATTCCGCATTCGCATACTATTCATCTGGTTCACGTAACTTTTTTTTTGTCAATCATTCATTCGATATTTTTTCAATATGACTATACCATCTCATTTAACTCTCATCTATTCTAAGCTCGACATTATTTACAATATCGCACTGCTCATACAACCACGAATTCCGAGTTCTGTCTCTCCTAGATATACCACATATACTTTATATGTGGGTGAGAAATGTCAACAAAATAGGTCAGAAATGTCAAGGTAACAAACTTACTATACATTCTTGGAAATAAATAATATAAATAGCAGTAACATGAAAAATATGTAATATGTATCAAGCGATCAGGTAAGGCACAAGGGTTTTCTGCATGGTACCACATCAGTGTGACAGTATCACGTCCAGTAATACGGTAACAATGTCGCGTGCGCACGTCAATTGTCACGTTTTCTACTTATACTAGTGTTAGCTATTGTAGTAAAAATACACGACGCGATCGAATAAAAGAATATGGAAATATAAGTGAGAAAATAGCGAACGAAAAAGTATTTTATTGCCGAAACTGAAAAGACGTCGACACTTTTATTGAGAAATACGTAATGCAATAGAATTTATGCTCGTTTCACTTCCAGGATAAAACAAAACGAATATGTGTTTTGCATTCACTATGAGTATCATCCATCGCATTCTTTAAAATATCTTTAGCTTACAAAGATACAAATTATTTATATATACGTTTATATTAGTGCCGACAACTTCACTAGATACACAATAATACTAAAAACAAAGGCAGTTATTTACACGCGAACTAGTTTTTGAAATGATTGCCAGCAAGACAAAAGCGAAACCCAGACTTCTCGTACATCTTTTCATTGTTGATATAATCAAAATAAACATCTAATATGCTTGATGTAGTAACTACTGCATTAAATTTTTTTTTATTATTGTTATATTATATTAAGTAAATGACGAATTTTAAATTGTTAAATTAGCAGGCTGCTTTGTTCCACATGCACTTAAATAATGCTGAACTTGGCAATAGAACTGTATTTTAGCCTGCCGTACGTAGTATAGAAGAATTTAAGTGTATGTCTCCATATTTTGATTGAAACATTCATATATTCAAAAAAGTCTTTCACAAAAATTCATTTTGCGGAGCCTTCTTTTGAAATGGAAATATGTTATAATATGTTTTTGAGTGATAAAGATTAGTGTTTGAGTGACGACAGTCTCGAGTTTAAATTTAGGAAGATCTCATGACTTTTTTACCAACACAATTGAACATTTTTGAATGTAGTATAGAATCAAAACTAAATTTGAATTCATAATTTAGCAAGAGCTCGCTGGTCTAGGGGCCACGATTATCGCTTCAAGTGTCGGTGTGGTGCCCGATGCGGCGACAGGTCTCAGATCCTAATTCCCGAGTGAACTCAATTTCGTTTTCAAAGTTTTAAAATAATTTTATTTAGTAAACAATATACAGTATACTATTATTTACATTTTTTAATCAATACGCTAGAAGGTTACCGATATTCATACATATATCATTTTTTATGAGTATGCTATATGTTCCTTAAATATAGATAAAAAAGTAATTTGCATTATAAAATACATTATAATTCAATAAATCATGATAGATTAAAACATAAAAATTGTAATAATGTATATTTCTTGCCATAAATGTTTAGATTTAGTGCTTTAACAAATTTCTAAGTTATTATTTTAATTAATAATAATTATTAGGTAAATATCATTTGCATACATTATCGAAGTAGCTAAATGTAACTTTATTTTTTATTTGCGACAATAAATCATAAAATATTTTTATATTAAAAACAACTGATATTTTTAAATAATTCCAAATAGTTTGAATGTCATATATTTGAATTGAAATTAAAAAATCGGTTTAACTTTCGTTAATTATTAAAAAACTCGCAAGGAAATCGGCTCGTTGGTCTAGGGGTATGATTCTCGCTTCGGGTGCGAGAGGTCCCGGGTTCAAATCCCGGACGAGCCCATGTGGCCTATTTTATTTAGAATTTTAAGTGTAAACAAGAATAACAAATACTAAATTCAAAATAAAGCTAGCTAAGTATAGTAGGAACCACGGAACTAGAACATTCATTGCATTTCTTAGATAACGACATAAGGATAATGTAGATAGTAGATGTCTTTTATAATATAGTATCGTTTAAAGCTTAAAGACGTACATCTTTACTTAAGCCAGACGCCGTATAAATAATAACAAACACAACCAAGTTTATATTCCATCATATTTCGTCATATTTCATACATTATAGCTTTCATGTCACATTATTGTTTCACATTGTCAAAACGGCCCAAAAGTATCGTTTTTGAGTAGTTTGCCGTTATTTGAAAAAATGAAAAACAGAACTGTTATTTCCCTTGATTTTATTTAAATCTGCTCCGTTTAAAAATATTATATAAACGAAGTGGGTGATTCATGCCGAAAAATTGTTCTAGTTCCGTGGTTCCATGTATCTATGTGTAGATACATGGAATATAATTCCAAAAATGCAAAAAAATCATTTAGTCGTTTCAGCTCCAGTTCATATGCAGTTCCAAATGTTCTTTATTTGAAATCTATTGCAGAAACCACGACCAAAATCAATTATTTCCAAATATCGCAATCTAAATTCAATTAATATATACTGGAGTGCCCTACATTTCTGTATGATAAATTTATTATTTACACTTGTATATAAAAATTTCATGAAAAAATGCAATTACTTATCGCTTACAATGATTTTACACTCAGAAAATCATTCGTGACTTTGAATGCTTTATTTGTGAATTTTGTATCCACAATTAAACGAAAAAATTCAATACTATATTTTTGATGAAAGATCCTTAATTTTAGTAAATAATCCTGGACTCATATTTTATTTTTCCAATACCAGTTTCAAGGAATAGGTATGTTGCTAGTTTCAATTCATCTTTTTTTTTATAAAAAGGTAAATCTCGCAATCCGCAAAATATAATTTTTGGAAATTTATGTTATTATTGGCAAGCTTTATATCTAATATGTCTATTTTAGCATAGTAACCGAATGGCTAATATTATTATCGAAAATAATACAAGAACGTAATTTCCTTCGCAAAATAATTGTAGTGAGCACACAAACTTCAAATGAAATACAAATTGAATTTACTTCAGTATAGAAAATGGAATTATATATTTTATCATTATTCACCATTAATTCACCGCGTACCTTTCCGATTTGAATTTATACTCTGGCGCCACCAATTTCTCATGCAGCGGAAATTAAATCCCAAATCCCCAATAAATATCACAACCGTCGCACAATTTCTCAAATCATAATATTAAACGCCAGAGGTTATTTTCCATAGTTACCATCTATAATATATTTTACGATTTCCATATTTCATTGGACTGAGACAATGGATTTCTACCATACATTCATTAAAATAATCGAATTGAAACTTTGGAGAAATAATTAATGAGATATTTTATCATTTTTGCAGATTCTATCAGATATTTGCCAGTTCATAAAGAAGATGGACGGTATAATAGGGAAATACAAATTCAAATATTATACACGCATGAAAGTTCAGACGCGAGACGCATAAAAATTGTATGAAGCTACAATTTTAATTATGTCGTTAATGTAGACAGCAATGTACCTTAAATATTTCAAAGCTTAGACTTCCTTTACATAAAAAAGATATAGCCTTAATATGTAGATTAACAGACGTATTTGAAAAAATATATGTGTCCAGAAGTAAGGATTCACGGGTGGCGTATTACTCTTTGGAGTCACAAAGTCACAACAGAGGGAAAGCTATTTATGCACAAGTATGAAATATGTTTTTGCGTGAATGTAGTATGTGAATATTTGTCGGTGACTTTATAACTGCTGTATAAAGTTATATATAAAAAAAAACATTAAATTTTAATATTAATCCAGTAGATACTAAACAATTGATGTAAAATATTAGCAAATATAATACAGTATTTACTAAAATTCGCTATTAATTGAGCAAATTCATGATATACTGATTTATTTAATTCTTTAGAATTTTGATAAATATATTATCCATCCCATGAATTTATTATAAATATAAATAGAAAAACACACCCTGAACACGATTATACATGATAGCACTCTCAAATTGAGATCAATTGCATCAATTAAGAACACGCCAGTCTCAGTGGTACCGCATGAAGAATGGGTTTCGATTATCGACACAGTTGCATATGTGCAGTAATTTAATATAAATGCCTGACCTTGCTGTCAAGGACTTTGTTACTCTATTTAGTCATCATCACGCAAGGCACATAATAACGTTCACTCGTTGTTCTCAAAACACACGCCTAACAAAAGTACTCCTGCCATGCAACGCTGTGTTACTTATAATCAAAATTCCACGAATAACACAATTTCAACCCAATGAAGTAGAAAAGAAAAAAAATTGGAAAGCGATAATTTTCCAGTGCATTTAAATGAAAAAATACTACATCAGACAAATCTAAATCAATTTGTTTTGTAAAAAGATTTAGCGCTGTTTTAAGAATTTCGTACAGATTTTTTTAAATTAAGACAGCAATGATTAATAACTGCAAAAGAATAATAAAATATATTGGACGTACAAATGTGATAATACAGCAAATTTAGTTTTTGTGAAAAATTATTATAATAGTGGCAAATGATCATCGATTAGAGCAAGTTAAACAGTTTTTTATTTTGGGTGCTTATTCTCTAGTCATGGAAATATGAGAAGAATGATTATGGTTGTAAAATTTTAGGAGCGTTAGGAATGTTTGCGAGAAATTTTAACAAGATTGTGAAAATGGTGTACTTGTGCCATCGTTGATGTATGGTAGTGAATGTTGGGTTTGGCAAACCAAGCATATAAAGCAAGTAATTGCTGTGTAAATTATATTTTTAAGAGGTATTTGTGGTGTATCTAAGAGCAAAATTGCAAATGGAATACGACGTGTATGTAAAAAATGTCGTATGTACAATAGGTCAAATGGGATGATTGACAAAAAATATTTACGTGAGTGAGATGAATGGCAAGGCCATCATCAGAATAAGTGGTTGAATATGTTGAGAATGAATTGCGTTAAAGGGAGTGGTGAGTAAGTGGAATATAATAGCGTTTTTGAAGAATTTGAATGAAGTGAAAGAAGTGAATTGAATGGCAAAAGATTGTCAAGATGTGAAAAAATGTAAAGGGTCTTCTGGCACCTCATTTGATGGAAGTAATGTCTACATGATGATCTATTTTCATCATTATATATTATACATTACTTACTTCTTACGTACACTTGAAAGGCAATTTCGCGTATTAGATTTGTTCTTATTATTGGTTTTCGTTATAAAAAGATAATAAAATGATAAAAACCATCATCATTGACATGTTTTTGTCAAAATAAATGTAAACCGCAGTGTTGCCATTGTTATTTATACTGAAAGTATTCGAACTGAATAATTATTTAAAATCGTGCTTATGCATATTAGATGAGAAGATGAAAATAATGCATTGCACATAAATTGTTAAATATTCTTTCAATATTCAGTACAATACTGAAAATTGACTATATCTAAATATTTATATTCCAACCACATATTGCCCAATCATCACACATTATATAATAATATTCAGTATAGAAATAAACACGCCTGTTAATTATACATTAAATGTCATCACTTTCATGTTGATATTTAATGTTCAAATGATGGATTGATTATATGTACCTACGTTATTAACTGTAATTTATTAGGTATACACGTGAATGCACACTTTGTATCGAATTTCGTTTTCGTTCTCTTGGTATATTCATCTCTATTATATAACACGTAATTTCACTTAGGTATGCTATATATAGGAGATATTGTGCTGGTTGGAGTTTATTCATCCATAATTAAATAATACAAATGCATATTTAATTCGAAGGTAGTACCCTATCTTGTGGATCTGACATTCACCGATTTCATTGCTAATTCTGCTTCAAGTATTAACGCAGGAGTTAAACAGATGTTACAGTTTTATTGCCTAAGATCCAAAATGACGAATATTCTGTCAACTAATCCACTATTAATATTTTATGACTAAATCTCATTGTATGAACCATTTTAGTAGAATTTCCAAATACGCCGAAATAGCTTATGTTATTTATGTAATTATGTAATAGATTTACGAATCTTACATTTTGACAATTCATGATAATTCATGATAATCAAAATTACTTTTAGTAAGTCTTGATAGGTCGGATAAAAAAAGAAGATTTTCTTGAATAGATATTTAAAAATTTATAACTACGTTAATTTTAATCGCTTCCATAAGAAGTAATGTTATAAATTTTAACTCTATTCATAGTCTTTAATAAATAGAATTGCACAATGTGCACAATTTCCTAAAGCTTTACGTTTGTATCATATATTCTAAATGTGCATTATGTGCGAAACAGTACGGTTTATATATGGTTTGTGTTCCGTGCAATCTCATATTATGGTCCTTCTCCCAGTTCCCATTTCATTATGTTTATTGAGAAGAAACACATGAAGCTCAAGTTCTCTAGCAAAATACTTGAGTTTGGTGCACAAAAGTATGATAAGATTGTGAGAAACTCTTCATAGATATGACAATAATAGACATTGCATAATAATTGGCTGCACCGGAAGGAACACCAGTATTCTAACAAAATACATTTTACGACACTCAAAGCTAAACATAAAACTTAAGTTCGGTATTTCAATCTTCAGATAACTATCTAATAGATAAGCATACGAAATTTATATATATATATATATATATATATATATATATATATATATATATATATGCAATTAATTTATCGACCAGATAGCTTATTCGGAGATAAAGATAATGAACCTTGCAGAAGAAAAATAATCTGAACAATTCGATTCGAACCTAAAACGATTTTACGATTTAAGGTAATGATGGCATAATAAGCGTTTATAAACAGCAATAGTTTTATGAAAAAACAGCCCATTTATAATTAGAAGGTAAAAATGTATGCATCTGTTAGTATCGTTGCTATTTATTTTTCAAATTATAAATAAATCTGAGGCTTATATTCATGTTATTCCTTATATTAATGGTTCCTCATCTCCTGACATCTGTTTTTTTTTTTGCTAATCACTATTTGTATAAAAGTCTTGAGAAGTAAACAGAAAAAGTGGTATAATTTACATTTTCATATTCGAATAAAATGTAAATTTATGATTAAATTAATGCGAAAGCTCTTTTAGTTGTTTAGTGGTAAACGCGTAATATTCATAGTTTTTATTTAGCGGAAAAGTAATGTTAGATTAAAACAAATATCAGCATGTTGTAATTTAATGATAATATTAATAATTATAATACAAATAATTATTAAGCTGCGCATTATAAAATGTATAGATGACGTATAGATGAGAAGAGTTAATCAACCTATTAATAAATCAATGGACGAAATAGCGATGATCTACTCTAGCGGAAGCGCAGACGAGTTACGTCTCATTGTCCATTGTCCACGGGGCGCCAAGTGTTGACCCTTACAAATAAGTCATCTTGTACATCAATCTTGCTCGTTTTCCACGTCTGTCCTGTTCTCGTCCTGGCCGACCTGAAAACGACCTGAGTGACTCATTGTCGCCTCGAGTTCGGATGCTACTGCTTTATTGAGGACAAAAGAAGCGGCACCGCTGTCGCCGCATTCTGACAGAACCAATCTAGACATGATAACGTTATCCTCTCCCACTCTCTTGCTCAACATGACTTTCTTCTGAGTCTTCTGCAACGCCAATTCCGTGTTATCAAATTTACGCGACATGTAGTGTATGTGCGTAAAGATTTTCATGTGGACGACGCTTCACAATGGAAGCATGTCAATAAAATTTTAAATTGGAAATCGTTTCAATTTAAATATTAAACGATTGTTCTAAAAACAAACGTTTGTTTAGTCAGATAATACGATGGAAATATTTCAGCTGTTATGTCATTGTTAAATTCTATAAGAAATATACGTAATTTTCTTTATGAATGTTTTTAATATAAAGAGTAAAATTTTACATATATTATTTTGGTTTGATAAAAAAATAGAAGTGAACAAAGATTTATTATTTATTTTCATAGTTATAAAAAAATTGCTTATGTCTACATTCAAATGTAATTCTCATATTATGTCAGAACACTTAATTTCGATATGAACATTATGACTCTTAAGTTTCATACATTATATTGACGATATAGGTACTTTTTTATGTATTGGTCGATTTCTTCCGATATAAATATGATAAAATATACCAAAGTTAGTCGGAATCCATGTGTGTATTTTTCAGTGAATTTTATACGTAATAGTATACCGAAGCTAGCTAGTTTGAGGCGAGATGAACAGAATAATCCATGACCGCAGGGCAGGTAAACTCATAAACGGTTGCAAGTTGAATGGAGTCAAGCTTGGCAAGCCTTTGATGTGTCTGCATTGGTGTCTATAAGGCAACGTTCATGAATGGCAAATGCGACGTGCACGGCAGGTATAAGGAAGCAGACTGACATACATGGCATTCGCTTGACGCTTCCTAACTCGCCAGCCAAGCAGCAAGCACAGACAACCATGAGGCAGCTGCTTTTCTTGTTCTTTTACTACGTTTCCGTTTCGCCCTTACTTTCAGAGGCGTTACACGTATCTTACGCTATAAGCGCACGAGCGACCATTGCAAACGAAACAACTTAAACTGCTTGGTTTGTGTGCGAAATAATAACGGATAACAACTTGATTTTTCAGTTGTTTGAATGACAAGCAGTTATGCCCGAATCCATGCATCAGCACACTCACTCATAAATGTTCCTGAACATGAGTTTCTTTTTTAATAAACTCACAATATTTTAAAAACGAGAAAACACCCATATTCAATAAATTTTTATCAGAATACATTTTTTTGAATTAAATCAAATAATTCAGAAGCCATGAAATATTGTATGTTATGAGTCAAAAGTGGCTATCTCTTAAAAAATATTACTCCTAATTAATTAGTTGAAATTACTTTATGATTATTGATGGAAATTTGTTGATAAAGAATTTAGAATACATATGTCATAACTTTTAATCAATCACTCTACAAAACTAATGTAAAAAAAACTATTTTAATTATATAAATAGAATTAGTGGGGGAATTATTACATAAAATAAACAAACAATTGTTAATAGTTATAGTATACGCAAAATCAATAACAAAACATACGTGCTTCTTCCAATATTATATTGAACAGTTATAAGAATTAGTACAAAATCCTGCATATGGAATCAAAAGGGCAAATACTCAGAAACCCAGTTGAATGAACAAACTAATGTTAGCAACTCTTTAATATTGTATTTAGGTAAAAATCTTAACTTGTAACTGTTTTGTAAACATTTCTGATCACTCCTGATGATTACTGTAATTGCGAAACATTTATCGTAATAAAGAAAAATTGTAAAACTGCCAAATATGTGATTATTTTAATTTACTATTTGAGTTTATTAGTAATCATATTAAGAAAATAAAAATTTAATATTTTAATTATTTAAATTAACAAGATGTATCTCACGTTATTAATTGCCCTTACACAAAAATAAAATAATTCTTAGTACACCAAAAAATAAAGTAATTTTTAATATCTATGGGAAAGGTTAAAGAAATTGACTAAGGATTACACAACATTTTAAATAAATAAATATTGTATCAACGATAATTTGAAACCCTGCCAAATATCTATAACGGCGTAATAATAATGTCCCCCCTTGTGCTTCTCGCGTTATTTGTGTGCCGTAAATTGGTGCCACTGTGCTGTGTTCTCAGTGCATTCTCTTGTGTAATACGGAAGACGTAGTGTCATCGCTGCTATTTGGAAGTAGCTACCTGACTTGAAAACTTATGGAGCAGGATTTGAGGGGGTCCCATATGCGGACTACTGTGTATCAAGTTGCATAAGAGCAAAATAATTATGTAGATGATATGAAGTTAGTATAAATTCTGCATGTAAGAGAGAAGCATAAGAACAAAATTGGAGAATCAAGCTACAGAAATAATAGCATCATAAAAATATGGAAGGTAAGGAGAAACCAAATAATTTTAATATTTTTGTAATCCCAAAATTATATTTCACCTAAAATTTATCAAAACCTCTTAATTATTGCTGATTTTAATTAAACTATGTATTTATGCTTTGTTTAATAAATAAGACATGTATTTCACATAATTCTGAATAGATGTAATATTGATATCTCATAAATATACTGAATTATCAAAATGGATATATTAACTGTAATTAACGACAACAATTCCAAGAGGAAAACTGCCTTCTTTTTGGCCATATTCTAACGCTAGCACTGTTAGGCAGGAAGAGGGAAGACAGCAGGCGTCGCAATTTACGATCAACCGGGCTTTGCGCCGGAATTTATCCATCCCCTGTGCGGGGCAACGTTAAACCTCTACCTTAATCTTGATTATTACTCGGCATGCGCCATATTTTTTGTGTCGGTTCTGATAAGATATGAGTATTATCACGATGTGAAACGCTGTGATCTATAAAGATTCGCCGTACGCCGCGCGTAACGAGTCTTGAGCGCCCGTGGGTCACCTATTACTGCCGGCGCCAACCTCGGTCGCCGCAACGGACTTAGACCACGCAAACATTCATTTTTCAACAGGCTCTACTCGCTAATATAGCGTGCGCTTTCCAAAAACCTTTTTGTGCTTTATTTAAACACTTATCGTTCTTTCTTTCAACGAACTTTTATTGAGAATAGTTATCTAGAAAGGATAGATACTCATTTTCAATCAACAAAAAGATTCCTGTATAAATTTCCAATCGAATTTTTATTGATTAAGGGCTAAGTCTCCGGTACTCCACGCAAACCAAATGATTAATATCACTGTATTGATTAAGAGCGAAAATACTTTAAAAAGCTCTTATTAAACGCTTTATAAAATATCAACAATGGCTTGTACAGAACTTTGTTATACGTATTTTATTTAGATAAGAGTGATATTTACATAATATAAAAAGAGAAGAGAATAAAATATTTTTTTAAATATGCTCTAAAATACATCATATTTTTGCTTAAATTTACTGGCGACCTGACTTTAAATATAGATTTATGACTAACAATCCTCAAAAATGTGTATTTAAGTATCAAATATACGTATGTTTTGTGTAGTTTAATCCTTAAACAGTTGATACAAAACAAGAAATTCTGTTGCTTCGCATGTTTGAAAATGTTCAAAAAATGTTTAGTGCATAAGTATGAAAGATCATGGTGAGGTTTCTAATCGTTATTACTAAGTCATATTGAAGCAGATCCAATGGAGTCGGAGAAAATATAATTCTGGTTCAAAATTCTAATGTATTGAAAATGAATTTAATCAATCAGTTAACATTTACAATTTACATCTTCAGTGCATACATGCAATCGTACTTACATTTCAATCACAATTTAAATTAGTTGTTATACGTGGTGCCATTGATTAATGTGGTTCATATGGTTCTAGTTGTTATTGGTCGAGAAGGGCTCTAGGGAATAGATTGTAGGCAGGTATTACATGCATCATTATCACGTGGTGTTGATGCAGTCCATACCATATTGCATACACGCTACACGTAGCGCAAATCAATCTCGCATGTGCACTACCTATTTAAGCGGTGCACAGTTCAATCTATGTAGTTCGCTTGCTGCACTCTCGCAGCTACCACGCCACCATGCTGTGTAACGTTGCCCGATAACTGAACGATATATACCAACCTACCTTCTTCCGCGCTGCACCTCTGCGCTTTGATTAAATTTTCATTCTTGATCTTTATTACACCACGAACGATTTGAACGCAATCTATGGATGAAAGAATGGCGTTTGGTGCTCTAATGAAATTTAAGATCAGTAACCCATCGATATTTATAGGTTTTAGATTAAATATAATGATTATAGGTAGATATTATGGTTTAGAGATTTTTTTATGATACATTTTCAAGAGATGCACCATTAAAAAGCTTCTCCTTGGCTGTAATCACACATTCTTTCACATATTAACTAATAATTCCATTGCTCAATTCATTATTTTATATTCTACAACTTCAATTCTAAATGTTTATTCGAACTAGAATTAGGCACTCTAAACATTAATTATTTTACGTTTTACAAGATTGCTGAAATATTTCAATTAAAATAATAGTCACAATTTTAAGAAATTTAAAATTCTCGTAGAGTGAAAAATTAGAACATATTTGCAGTCTCGATCTCGGCGGCATCACTAATTGTACCATCATAGTTTCCATCGATAGAGAATAAGCAACCCAAATACGCATTTAATGTAAAATTTTATGATAAATGAATTTTCAACTATTCGAAACCAAAATTAGCTGTAAGATGAAATATATTTTTAGGGTGTTTTTTAATTAATAATATTTCACAAATAAATAAATTATATGTATCTAGATTTTTTTTTCTGTGTGTGCTAAAAGATAATTATGATTTACAAAAAATTGGTTTACAGTTATTTTAAATGCAAAGTACAATATTCTGAATTATCTTATAAAAAAATCGTTTAGAAAAATTCGCTAGTTTCAAACATAAATTTTTTACGTTATCTTTATTTCACACTCAACAAATCTCTCAGATGCTAAGGTAGGGATAACATTAAAATGTGAATTAAGAAAGTTCTAATCCATTATCGTTTAGCAATAAAATATATCAGAAGTATCAATAAAAAGTGAAATAGTCTCCATTAATTTGATAAACCTAAAAATAAAATCAATATTTGTATGGAAAAATGATACAATTGGCAAACATTTATTGTAAAGTATGAGACCGTTAGTGAACACAGAATACATAGATAGTTGGTACGATCGACGGCAAAATGGCGAACAAACGGCGCTTCGGTCAATGGCACGTAAACGAGAACCAATGATTTATTAATAGCGTCGCGTGCTATACTAGTAAAACAATATTGGATATGGAATATGGATACGGCGAGCTGTATCAATATGACATAAATTTTACACGAACCGGCGCCTAGAGTAAACAACTACCAATTGCTGCATAAATATGAGATAAAAATTTGACAAAATTGCACTGTACACAATCATCATACCAGAATTTCTCTATCTTAGCTCACATAATTTGCTATTTAAATTAATGTATGGATCAAATGATTATACTGATTTATGTGTGTTATCAATTTATTATAGATTAATTGCGAAATCTGGTATGCATGTTTTAGAACAATGAACATGGCGAATTGATTAGATATATGTGAATTTACCAGTATCAATTATCTGAATACTACTATACTATAATATTTATCTATTTATAGTCTTCCGTGTACATTAATAGTTACTACAGGAAATTGACAATATTCAACTAAAATTTAAAATGATAGGAAACGTGTTTTAAACAAAATATCGTCTCATTCGAAGTACCAACAACCAACTCTCAAAAAGTATAATATAATAACATACATAACTGTTACTTGTTATAATGTAATAAATATCTCTGTAATTATGATACACAAATAAACTAACTTTATGATTGCATGCTATGGCGCATTACTTGTTAATTTAGTTTCTGGTTCATCAAAGATACTGTTCATTTAAGAACAGATGTTTTGTAAGATGTGTCGTAAAGAGTCTTTTAAGTATAAAATAAAAATAGTTGTTTTAGGACGACTTAA
Source organism: Nebria salina (assembly GCA_944039245.1). Taxonomy (NCBI): domain Eukaryota; kingdom Metazoa; phylum Arthropoda; class Insecta; order Coleoptera; family Carabidae; genus Nebria; species Nebria salina. The sequence goes on from OX063271.1 coordinate 13,681,384, forward strand.
CTTAACAATTGAATTAAGTACGTAATCCAAATTAATGCTTAAATACACATTGAAAAATTTAAATTTGTCTATTATATTTATTGAAATCGTATTTAAATGCATTTGATAGTAACGAATTTCAAAACGAAAGCTCACATATTTTATCTTTTTCACTATAAAACGATAGCATGTAATGCAGACAGTACTGATAAAAACATTTCTCAATTTAGTAAATTACAATTTCCAACAACGATTCGTGATTGAAGAAATGCTTTACCTACTTTCATGCTATGTGATATGAATGTAAATTCGTTCAAAGAACTAAATGTAACATCTAAAATAGTGGGTGAAGAAAATACCATTAGGTTTATTGCATGAATGTGTTTAAGCGATTAGATTTTTAAGTTCTTTCTACATGAAAGATGTTTCCCAAAATAGGACTTGCGTGTGAATGATATTTAGACGGGAACTGCTACACTGATCTTTGAACTTCTTGGCCATCCGTTACTCTCTCAATTATCTCCTTAATTTAACTGTCACACTAAAGAACCGTTATTTAAAAGGAGACTTGAATTTAAAAGCATTTGTTTTATCTTAACGAATATATTTTTCTACCTAAATTTATTTTTGGTGTAGGATAGACTTAAAATATTACTACCACTTGTACATATAACCCAGGTACATATTTTACGAGTTCGTTAAATATTTATTTTGGCCTCAAGTAATATTCAAATTTAGTTTTGTATAAAATTGATTTTATACATTATTTGAAGAATTAAAAATTACATTATTATTTTATTTTATTTTCCCTAATTTTTGTTAATTTATACGTGTTGGTTATCATGTATAATTCAATTTTACATTATTTTAATGTTTTTTAAATGATACTTATTTAATGGATGTATTTTACTGTTTCGTTGGAGACTTACCTGGTAAGCTGCCATGACTTATCTTCTTACCAATCTATTGTCCTTTCTTTTATAATATAATTGTTGTGGTATGCGAGATAGAATAAGAGCAAGAGAAATAGACAAATTGAACATGAATTACGTGAAAGAAACTTTATAAGCAAGCGAATATAAACGCATGTATAAAGTGAATGAAGTGTGTATGGAATGAGTTGTAATGGTGATAAATTGTTAAGATATGAAAGAATATAAAGTGTTTTTTACCACCCTATTGATTGAAATAGACATGATGATATATATGTACTAAATTCATAATATCCAGATATGTGTATATATTTGTTCTTGAAATATAAGACAACTGTAGCAGTTGATGCAGAAATCCATTCCGTAATAAAATATCTGCAGCGGGTTGCAATGAACTTTCTTATATTATATGAGTCGATTTTGTTTTACTGATAAAAAATTGACCGGTAAAGTTGATACGATTTAAGTAAAAATGATTGAAATAAGAACAAATTTCAATAGCTATTTTATTGTAACCAATACCCTTTTTTATAAATAAATAAATAAACAATTTGAAAATCATACTTTACCAATTAAATATCTATAGTAATATATTATAATTAAATTTCGCATACGATCTGAATTGTATTACAAATATACCAAGAGAACAGAGTAAAGCTAGATGAAGGTTGGCGTATCTTACAGAATATATTTAATATATGGAGCACGTTTTATTGAAATATTGCTGTTATGTATCAACCCCAACATATTGCTGTCACTGTTTCTGTGGTATGATTTCTTTTCCCGCGACTTCTCTCGCCGTTTCGTACCTCACCGAGAACGATGACAAACTATGTGTACTATAAAAATGTTTTTCTACCATTTAGCTTTTGACGCATATGGTTTTTGTGTAACCTCTTCATTTTTGGCTGGACATTCTGAAGGATGATTTGTTTCTAGAATGCTGCTTACCTGAAAAAAATAAAAAATTTGTTAATGACAATATTTTTAGTAGATAATAATATATAAAATATAATAAAAATTGATTCGCAATTAAAATTTGAAAAAAAAATATTATTTTTAAGGTTTATACATTATTTCTATTATATCTAAAATGAATTTCAAATAATAATAAGTTCATAATAAAAGTAAGTTTTATTTTTAGATTTAACGAATGTACAATGAAATTGTTTTTTATTTCATATAAAATAGAAGCTTATTGAACTTCGAAAAAAATAATTATGATTTATTATTGGCAAGCGCACAATCTTGAAAATTTAAATTGAAACTTTTCAAACTTTAAATGCATGAATCCGAGTGTTTGCCAATGTCTTTCAATATTACCGAAATAGTACGTTATAAAACTAATTAAAACGTCCAGTATTTGACATTCAAATTTATTTATTCAAATATATATATATATATATATATATATATATATATATATATATATATATATATATACATAAAATATTTCTTTTGACCTTCCCTGAATCGTATCTAACAATTTTTAGAATGAAGTCTGTCTGTACGTGTGTGTGTGTGTGTGTGTGTGTGTGTGTGTGTGTGTGTGTGTGTGTGTGTGTGTGTGTGTGTATGTGTATGTGTATGTGTGTGTGTATGTGTGTGTGGGCACACGCGCGCCCGTGTGTGTGTGTATCACTCACACCTACTTTAAAATTTTGAAGTAATGGAGGTTTAAATTTGACTATCAGAATTATTTTCGAAATATGCATTAAGAGTATACATGACCTTCTTATTTATATAAAAGCAGCGACTTCACCAAAATATGTTTTGGTTTCTCATCAATCACTTCTCCAACAAGTCAACTTGACTTTACGAAATATGGTATAAGTTTGGGTTATGGAAAATTCATGTTTTACCCGGTTGACAGAAGTTAACGCGAGAACTTGTGCATAGACGACAAAAGTAGCAGCGGCGCGGAGCAAAAAACCGTAAGCCAAGCGGTAGAGTAGTGCATCGTGTTAGATCGAATGAGCAAAACATACAACAAGGTATAAACAATGCATAGAACACTGGAAACATATTGTGTTAATGAATAAAAGCTGCGCCATAAAATGTATGGTAAACTTTGTATCTGAACTATGTGCTTGATGTTGGCACATTGTATTTCATTGTAAAGCTGACTTTTTATTAGCAGAAAAATATTTGCACGTATATTTTTCATGCTTGTATATTTTAGATAACAAGATTTGTTTTTCACACTAATATTTTGTGCTTCTGCTCTATTATATAGCATCCATCAAGTTTAATCAACGAATTTTAAATATCGTTATATATGTGTGCGTGTGTAAGAAAGTAATGTGATTTGAAATTCTGCCTGTATACGTAGATATGGAATCTATACTGTCACTTTGTGTCACAAGCTAACCCAAATATTCATTCATCTATTTTATTCGACATTTTCTTCGATATAACCAAATCCCTATTCCAGATATACCTACATTTCCTACAATGTCAGAGTCCTCCTTCATCTTTCAATCTCATTTGGAGGCCTCAGATTTTTCTGTCAAAAATTCTTCAACACAAAACAATTTTATGACATTTACTCCCATAATTTACTTAGTAACCAAAACCTCACAACAAATTTTTTATCAATAACCAAGTGTAACTAAATTAACAAACTCATCAATCAACTCTATTTAATATTTGTCATACATAACTGGACAGTTATTTAAATATAAGTACTAAAAATTGGAAAAGTAAGTAATCGAATATAGAAATATATTTTTATTTTTATATAAGTTACGACTAATTCTCCAAAAAATGAAAATAAAATAATAGTGATTTTTAGTTCAAGGAAAATTTTTTTATTTTATTCAAGTCAAATTTACAGATCTAAAATATTTATGCTTGCTTTTCAAAAATGCATGATATTTCTTTATAAATAACTCACAACTCAACTTTAGAAGTTATAGAAGTCTATATTTATTTAATTTTAGTAAATTTCTCTGTTATTTATAAATTGAAAAGTAATGGTTGGTAGGTATACAAATATCTATACATTTTGTACTAACCCATTTACATCTAAATAAATCAGTTTTACAAACAAAGACAGTAAATTAAAGAAAAGCACCTTCATTTTATTCAGGTCAAATAAACAAAACTTAAATATTTATGCTCATACGCAGGAGATAGAATAACGAATCATAAGAATGATGTTTACATGAAAAATTGGCATTCATTTGCTTTTCTAAAGTGACCTTTTTATTTTCTCATACAAAGTAATAAAAAGGAATTGTAATCTTAAAAAATTGGATCACGAGATTTTAACAGAATTATGCCAATTGACTTTTTCTGAATCTCTGAAAATATTTTTATATGTGTATATTGATTATTACAACATTTAATATTTACATCGTATAGAGATTGAAATTACTACAGTAATCATTTCATAAAGGGCTGGTAGTACATCATAGTAGAATTAAATATAGTTTTAAATCTTGCCTTCCAGCAGTACCCTATTGTCTGTAACGGAACAATGATGCCTACACAATTCAGAATAGGAACCTGTGTATATGTGTGTTAACGTATATTGAATTTCATTGTTGTCTGCTGAACAAAATAATGTATATATTATTCAATTAATAAAATAATTCCAATTAATTATATGTAAATAATAGAGTAGATCATTATACTGTGTTCAAACAGATAATTAAATTCGTTATAATGCAGAAGCTACACGAAATTCACAACAAGAACGGAATTCAATAGAAAAGTCATAGTTTGTTCTGAATATTTCTGAATAAAGTAAATAATTATCCAACAATATTCCATTCAGCTTGAAATTCATAGTAACTATTCGTCTGAATACAAATGAAAATCAACAATGAATATCGATATGTAATGAAATATAATACGGTAATGGAGAACTGTATGAACAGCAATTTTTTGCGTATAAAACATGTTATATTTTTTTATTCCAGTCACAATGGCAATAAAAGTATTAAATTCTAGTATTTTATCAGGTTTAAGCACTAATTAATAAACATATTGCATAACATAATTTGTATTTGATATCTATTGTAAGTAATGTACTTTTCTAACAATTTTATTCGCCATATTTATATCTCTAAATTGTGTTTAAACTTTATTTGCTGTAAGTGCAACATATTTGAGAAACCGTAAAAATGGCTAGAGTAAACATACACTTTCGAATCGAATTTTCTTTTCAAAAATAAAAGTTTTCTTGCCAGGCATATACAAATCTTATGTTTAAAGTTTCATAATCTTATTTTCAATCGTTTTGGCAGTAGAGCGCGCGCGCGAACATACACAGATAGACGAGATTCCAAAAAAAAATCTGACACAATTCAGAGAAGGTATATTTCTGTGAAAATCTCGAGAACATTTTTTTCATGATTATAACACTTATATTTCTTACGAGAAAGTAAAAAGTGAGCTAATATATTAATCGCTCGTTGTGAAAGTAGTTGCTGTTTACTTAGTTATAAAGTAAATAGGTTAAATCGATGTAAAATTTCATGTATTTACCTAAATTTATATTTATTTTTCACAAAAATTTGTTTGCCTTATATTGCACGTAAATTCAATATATGTGCATTGGGTTAAGAATGCATTGATTATTCACATTTTCATATTTTAAGTAAATTGTAAGTAAACTCACAAAATAAGTCATATTATTAATAAACAGGTGGATATTTGAGTATTATGTGCTGGAGGAAATATCTAAAACACTATTTCGTCCAACACTATTTCCGCAGAAACAGGAAATTGATTCTTTCGGTACTACGTAAACACAAGTGAGTAAAAATTGTATTACACGACAAAACAATGGTAACAGTTTGTAACTCTTTGTATCAAAAATCAATTTTGCCGTTCTAAACGAATAGAAAGAAATGTGATTCACCAGTAAGAGATGCTTGCCAGCAATCTTTCAGAACAACGTGACAACTTCAAACGTTGAAGTAAATAATATCACTTCGCTATCGACTTTCTTCAGTTCTATGTCTCTTGCTGTTTGCTGGAGAAAAATGCGTCGCTTCAAAATTTCTCTTGAACGGCACAAAAGAACGAAAAGAAAAGGAAAAAAACATGATCGAAAAGAATAGAAAAATGTGTCGTTGCCTGAATGAAAAAAGTGATATGTACAATGTAGAAAAAGGAATGATAAATGCTTGCAGGGGAACCGGCTGGACGTATTGTAATGAAGAGAGAAAGATGATGGGCGCACAGATGGAAATAGTGTGAAGGTGGGGTTGAAAACGAATGGCGTCAGTGACGAGAGAATGATGTTTGAGTTTTGGAGCGTTTATATAAAAAAAATTGTTAAATGGCCAAAATATATTTTTTTATTCTGGAATTACACAATTAGTTATAAAATCTAAAGAATTTCCACTGTCAATTAAAATTCTCAAAACTTTCGTTTTTTAGTAGAATTAAAGAATCTAGTAATGTCAGGCACTAATTTATGTCAATAAATAAGAAAACGAACAATTTTGTGTAGAATTTTTTTCTCTTTAAATTTCAAAATTTATTAATTTAAAACCAATTTTTAAAATTAACTCGGTACGAATCTGGTGACAAAGGACAAAGATACGAAGGGAACCATCCATTTCTTTATGTAGGGAGTATAAGTATTCATTTCAGTCGGCTTAATAAATGCGCGAGTTTTCTTTCGTATTCTTATAAAAGATCCCGAAGAGACTGATAGTTCCATCCAAACAGTCGTGGATCGATTACTCATCGCAATGGAGAGCGTCTAAAGTTATGCGTCTCCTCCTCTTCTTCACATTCTTCTGTAACTGTCACCTGATCTCTATCCATTATGTAACGCGCGAAAAGATAGAGCACCATGGCATAATGTACTGTCGCCTGTAAAACTGTTACTTTTCACATGAATTAATCATTCCCTCCTTAGTGCTGGATCAACGATCTAGTATACCCTGACATATGTCAAAGGCTTAGCAAAAATATAGGTGCTACAGAAAATTCAATATAGTATTGATATGATCTGCAACGTTTTGTCACCGTTAAGACCCTTCGGTAACAATGAAATATTAAAAAATAACAAGAAAATTCCTCTTAAAACTCATTAAGACCAAATATAATATCCAAAAAGAAGATATAGATGATCAAAAATAGTTGAGAGAATATCTTCGAAGTAAACAGAAGTGTTAAATTAAAAATATCACCAGCTTTGTTACTCCCATAGAAAAATTATAATTTTTCTAAAAGAACCTTTCTCTATTTACGGAAACATACCATCATAAGGTGGTTACGGAAGTGTACTACATTCTAAATTTTAAAGATAGTAATTTCATTACATAATAACTGTTTACCGGCGATCACTCGTGTATCAATTTTGGATGCAATTAAAAAGGAAAAACATCGAAAATATTAGACAAAATCTAATAAAGCGGGTTATTCTAAAAATAAAATACAGAATTAAATTTTGTTGAAAGGATGGTAATAAATGTTGCGCATTATTGTGTACTAATGACTTCAGCCTAATTAAAGTAGCAAATTATTTTGAAAATAAAATATCAAAAAACTTTTGCTTTTGGAGTGTAAAAAAAAAAAAAATCCAAAGATGTATAGCAATGTTCTACAAGTACTAGCACGTATCAACACGAAACACGAACAGCAATAGAAGTTTTAAATTGAACGCATTAATTAAATTAATTAATTAATGTAATTAGTTTCAACAGAATTCTAGATACAAAATTAAATCACCAAGTGACGTTGCAAATGCCTATTAAGTCTTCTTATTCTACCATCGCATCGCAAGGTATCATTTTTCTTACAGCATTCGTTTTTTACGGGGTACCTAATTTCACACCATTCAAGTTATTAAAGTTAAAGTTACGTAGACATTGGAACGACGAAGACAAATTACATTAGTGGTTCGGTTCTATCTACATTGCTGTTTTTTTTTTAAATTTGATTTCATTAATTTTAAAAGTCTATGTCTACCAGAAATTATATAATATTCGAAAACTAATTATGTATCGCTTAAAAACAAAAACAAAATTCCTGCGTAAATAAGTTAAATTATATATAATTATAATTTTTTTCAATTGGAATCATTCTTTTTAAATTTCTTCCATTCTTGCAGTGATCCTATCAAACACATTAAAATCTTTCTTTCTTGTCCAAACTGGTAAATAAATCATCACGAAGTCTCTCTATTTTGCTACTTGCAATGTAAAGCGTGATTTTAAATCTATACTTTATTTATATTTCATGTTATTATAATGTTAAGAATAAACGTTAAGAATAATAAATATTAACAAGAAAATGTCTACATTTATTTATCAAGCTTGTAAGTTGAAAATTATTTTCATTAATGTGCTTAGTAAATATAAAATAATGATTTATCATAACCACTAAAAAGATATTTTTAACATAACGAAACCAAAATAAACTATCCAACTAATAAGAAACCAACCAATAAGCCAATTATTAGAAGTAGTAATTTAAATCCTATTGGTACTAAATATGCATGTAACTGAAACTGTTATGCCGACTATAATAACTATTAAAAAGAAAAGTTTCATAACAATTCGTATCGAACGAAACATGAAATTCCAAGGGATGATATTATATGAAACATTACGTGGTTTTAAACTATTTGGAGCGTGTTGAAAACCAACTTCATATCGTTCCGTGTTGCTGTTTCACTAGCCCCATCCCCAACATCACCCAAGCCACGAAAGACTAATGACGGTGGCACCCACAAAATTGCTTCATAATTTTCTCACTGTAACCTTTCTACCCTTAATGCAAGCAATGTAGATAGGAATACCCTATTTCAAATTACGTTATTTTTTTCTTATGATAGTGTATTTTGATAAAATTTTATTTTATACTACAACTGGTTCCTGTTCTAAACTAATGCGGAAACTCTACCGGAAATCATAATTCTGTATATATGCTATTAATTTAGATTGTGCTTTTGAAACATACAAACTTTGTGCAAAGTAGAAACAAACCAAGTACTATTTCCTAAGGATATTAGAATCCGGATTACTTTACAACGTTTCCCTATTTATGAATATAAAAAAATAATTACGTAATCCATACAAACATGCAAGATGTTTGTACGAATAACATTTTATTTTGCCCGTAATAAAACATAAACGTTCTTCAATCATTCTCTAATACTTCAGATTAAAGAACATTCCGCAATGATACCCACGAAATTAGTAACAGAATTATTTACTTCTATGATGTATTTTTTAAAAAAATCTATTTTATACCGATAATAATAGCAAAAATAAAAGCCTTCATTATTAAATTAAAGCCAAAGTTATATTTATATGTTGTATGCATATTCAGTTTTGCTGCTACGATTAGGATATACTTCTTTAATCCTTAAAGCAAATGAATAAATAAACATACCGTATTTTAAAACAACCATTTAATTTTTTAGATTATACATAAAATAGTTACTAAAACATATTTTAGTTACACTTAGATCTAACTCTAATTAAACAATTCATGATGAAAATCGTAAATTAATTTCTGTTGTCCTGACGACATAACCACAACCAAAAAAGGAAGCAGACAGGATAGTAAAGTAAACGGAAACCAAATAATGTACCTCCTGGTCATAGAATTGGCTAAAGTTAGTTTAGTTTATAGAATCCTAGTGCTAGTTGATCGTCCGCAGTTCTCAAACATGGCGTGGCAATAGTTTCCGTGCGGTGCCCAATCGTAATTTTCACTCATTTAGTAGATCTATGAAGTTTACAGAAAGGTTAATTCTCTAGAATAATGCATAATGCAATGAATGTGTGAATGGAGCTCCGCCCGAAGTACAAATGTTACGAGATAATTACATAAATCAGAGCCGCCGGTGTTCCCAGCGCACAGATATTCTATTTGCCCGTTCGCTCGGCTTGGTCGCGTCAGGCTGCTGCTTCTTCTTCATTCTCTATTGCTTCCGCACTAGCCGTATGTACGGACACACGCTACCACTGACTAAATCGTGTGGAGATGCTTCATATTACACTCACACACCATCATCATCATAGAGCCATTTGCTATATTTCATACGGCTAGCCACAGATGCAGACAAATTTTAATAACTGCCACAAAGTGCAATTTTATAGGTTTACTTGGAAATCGCTATCGCGCAGATCATCAAAGGACAATATGTGCTTGGTGAACTGTGACTACCATTGTATACTTTCGCAAAAACGATTAAAATTACACACAAGCAACTATTACGTGAACAAACTCTGATGAGTACCAATTTAAGACGGAAGCAACTTATTGCAGAGTTACAAAAAATACGGAAGTAAATTGATATTCGTTAGAATGATTTTTATTACTAAAACAAATTTAGCAATAATATTTAAAAATCAAACACAGTTTTGCAGTGTTGGAAATTTAGGTGCCCGTGACATGGGTGAAACATATGTAAGACGCACATGAGAGTACTGAAACTGAAGTCAAAGGAAACATAAATCCAAGTTTAACTTATATGTAAACATATTATCAAGATATATGGCCACTGCCGCGTCGGGCCAGCAGATCTACGCGAACGGCGGTATCTTGTGAACTAGGAGACGCATTTATATACATTATATCAATGGTTCAAAACTCTCAGCTTAGTCTACACGCAATGCCTACGTATATAATTTTGATAAATATTAAACAAACAACATTACTTAATATTCCTTGGTTATCATGTATCTAATAAATACACTAGATGCTTACTTTCTAGGGAATTTTAATACTTCAAAACTTAGAGTAACTCCAACAACTACATACATACATTACACCACTAGATGAATCTATTAATGGATTATGATATCGTATCTATGTCTAAAATTTGTTTGACTTCTGTTCCTGCTGCAGTAGTATATATGAAAAATAAATATTTAAAATTTGATTGTTGCGTAAATAATACCATAAACATGTTTGCAGTGGGGTAATTATGAAATCAATATTTGCAGTGAAAACTGTTTCAATATCAAAGGGCGGATATACCGATTTGCCGGTTCCTATTTGTCGTGCAAATTTGGTTACACTTTCTACCGTTGCAGCCAGTAATTTCTCGCTATGCTGATCCTGCATTTAATATACTTATATCGTTAAACGCTTTCACGTTCGAGTTTATTTGCTGCTTACTTATGAAATGCAAATATTTCAGATTTCATCTAGATCTGCGAATATTAATTTGTATTCGTGGACACTTTTCTTTATTATTTCTCTTTTATTTGAATTTGATATCTTGAGTGAATTTACAGAGATATTCTAGATTTTTCTGTTTTCTGCAATTCACATAATTTCTATGCTTTGTTGTCAATAAACCTGCTAATAGCTTTCTAATACACGAGTGAAAATATTTTTCTTCTATCTAATGAAATACCTATCAAGATACGTAACTCTTTTTTTTAATAAATAAAATAATTTGTTGGAATTTTTGCTTTGTTATTAATCGACGTGTTTCGACGTTTCTAGTTATACTTTATCACATATAAATATACCTGCTCACTTACTATCAATGAAAATAATTCCAGTAATAATTGTATTGTTACAAAAATAATAATCACTTAATACTATGTGTAAGTTTCCAAACTAACATGATTTAAATTTAGTGGACTTAATTTCATATAAGTAGTTGAATTTGTAAATTATAATTTTTCTTTAGTACTAAATATATTTTTTTAATTTATACATTTATCACACAAAGAATCGTGCATCATTATATATAATAAATGCATGTCTGTGATTATTGATTATACTAATATTAGTATAATACCACTTAATCAATCGATAAAAGCAAGGGATTTATATTATAAATGCAATTTCTGCAATATATTAAATATATTTACCGGAATTTGTATTTTAAAAATATTATCTCTTTATATAGAATATACGAAATAATAAGTAAGCCGATGTTTAGTAGCATTAATTTTTATTTTACAATGTATTATGACAACGATGTGATATATAGACTGTATCGGGAGATTATATAATATAATTAAATTCAGAATATTTGCATAAAATAGATAAAATATGAAATTTTAGTAGTTTAAGATGTAATACAACACTCCATGCATCAAGCGAAATATACTGATAATGGTGTTCTACAAAGTATACATAGTATATATACAAAATATAAGGTGATAAATAAGGCAAAAGAGAATTAAAGAATACGAATTCTCATGATATAATGTTTATACTATCTAATGTAATTATTCGGTTGCTTGCACGGGACAACGAAACGAGAGAACGAGCACGCGGCGCGTTCATTTCATTTACAATGGGACGCACGTAATGTACGCGCGACAGCCAGTGAGCACGGCATGAGGGTTCATTTAAAAACATAACCATTTGTAAGCAGGCAGAACGATGGAAGAACGACAAGAACATCCGCCATTCCTCCTCACCCATTTAGCAGTGCGAACAGAGAAGGACACTGTTAAAAGGTAAAAGGGTTGTCAGAGAGGTACAAACAAATGGCAGGTAATTTGGCAGAGAGCTATGATAAATAAATAAAAAGAAAATATAACAAGGACATAAAATAGAACTCTAGACTAGGATGAGGATCACGTTTGCATATTCCGTTATTTTCAATGACCATATCATTTAAAATAACTCATATACTTATCGGCATAAAAACAACAATTAATTACTAATCATCGAAATACTAAATTAATCTATAATATTACTCATTTATAAAAAGCGATTAAAAAATTGTTATTAATTTAGAATTGCAAAACTGGTGGTTCAAATGGAGTGAGTATATGGAATGGAAAGAAAAGCATATACAAGAAAGGTGATTGTAACAGGAAATATTTTCTTTCACGGAATCAATAGGGAAGCAAATAAAATCGAAGTTGATGACAATATTAAATGTTAATTATAGAATGTATTGATATATTTAAATATATGTATATGAACATATATCTAAAATTGCACTGCATTTTCTTATACATATTTTGTTTAGATATGGAGTATTCAATTAAAAATGTTGAAGTTCAAGAATATATAACTTTAAAATAAATTAAAAACCTAACTACAATATTTTATATTTTTATTATAAATGCCTAATTATTTGAGTTTATTTCGTTTTTCTGTTGAACAATTTAGGCATAGTTGATAAGATTTATGAGAGAAAAAAAAAAAGACCAATACTAATTACAATAATCATTTTCTGTGACTGGTATTTTTTTGGAAAAATATTTCACACAAAACTTTTGATATCTCTAATTTTTATTCTATCTATTTTTGCTGTGCATTCGAATTATGGCCGAAACCGCAAAAAATGACTTCCGGTTTGAATTTTTTTTTAAAACCTCCTTTTTTTCAGGAATGTAAAGGATTTTTTTACCTCCCCATTTGATGGGAATATGCATGATGTTATGTATTTACGAATGTATAATACGAGTATGTACCTAACACTTCAAACTGTAATAAATCTTTTAATCCCGAAATACTAATAAATTCAAATATTGATATGTAAAATGAAAAAATAAACCATTTCGAAGCATAATATATTCAATGCACAAATAAACCAACTTTTATTCAGTCAAGCAATTTGTGAACTCCATGAGCACGGCTTAAATTAAAAGCATTCAGAAGACGTGAGATAACCAATCAGCGAATGAACGATCGACAATGATGGTGCAGTGGTTACCCATCCGCAGGTACACACGGACTTGATTCTCTGGCCACTACTTTAACTTCAATAAAACAGCGATGAATATCGTACCGCCTGCTTAAGTACGCTTTACATGCTGAATACTCGTCTACTTGAAATGAATGGTTCGCTCATGCTTCTGGCTCCCCGGTAGAAAACAGTTTTCCGCCGAAGTTAGACCGAAGCACAGGCAGGTAAGGAGAATTCTTTCTAAATGTGCGCGGTATAATAAATGGAAAATATAATCTTACTTTCAACAGAGATCTCAAAGGAGTTGTCTGGAACTCACGTATAGATGATCTGACTTGAATTCGCAAAGAGTTCATCGAGCCGGAAATAGAGCAATGACGCATGAAGAAATGATACTTGCGTGCGTGAATCACGCGTTTACCTACAGGATCAAATTCTTAGGTTTTACATAAATCACGCTCGTAAAATTTCAGATATATTCGAAATTGACTTCAAGTATTATAGAATATCATGTTGTGCTTATCATACCAAAGTATTATTTGAATATATTCATCTGTTGCCTATTAGATTATTTCAAATAAACTGTAATTCTTTTCGAAGTAGGATTTATTTAATTTTTACTTTCTTATACGCAGTATAAGTAAGTATTGTAATCATGGAAAATTTCGAACTCGAGATTTTAACGGAAATATACGTTTTGACCTTCCCTGAATCGATTCCAACTATTTTTGGAATGATGTCCGTCTGTGTGTGTGTGTGTGTGTGTGTGTCTGTGTGTGTGTGTATGTTAGCGCTCTACAGCCCAAACGGCTTAAGGGAAAATTATGAAATTTTAAACTTAAGATTTGTATGTGCCTGGCACGAAAACCTCTTATTTTTGAAAACAATATTCCGAACGGAAGTGCATGTTTACTCTAGTCATTTTTTGCAGTTTCTGCAATTACTCAAAAATGGTTACAGTTACAGAAAATTTTTGTGAACAAAAATTAATGATATTTATATTTAGCACAACTTTTGTTTTAATCTTTTTTCCAAAAAAAGTACTGGTTTCAAAATAAATTTCTGCTTATTATATATAGTGTTACATAAATCGTATCATCTGCGCTTGTCAATTGTTTAACAAAATAGACTTAAATAATTTGAAGTTTGACATTTAATATTTATACTAAGATATATATTTAGTGTTAAAGCGATCTAAAGGTTAGAACAAATATTATAAATTAGAAAATTAATGTAACTACGATATGGTTTAACCCATATGCGGATAAGAAAGTTCGGTGCATGACACTGCAGATATTTTAAATAGTTTCGATCGCGAAATATTAAATACGAGAAAATAAACCTATGCTAAAGTAATATATTTCATCCTCTTTTAATTAATGTTATAAGGTTTTTTTTTTTTATTAAGTTTAGTCTTGGTCTAAAATTGACTATGAGTACCGTAGAAAATACCGTATTCATAGTCAGGAGGGTCAGTGATATAAATGAAAAATGGTAATTTAACATCAAAATGTAATTTTAAATTTATATCTTAAAATGTGGCTTATATTCAGTTTATTTTCATAATTATCTTTTTAATTATATTTAATAACAATTTTCACTTATCATTAAATAATATATCTATTTTGTAATTATACACATTAGCAGCATTTATGCGCAAAATATATATTAATTGTGACAGTCTGCAAATATGTACAAATTTACGAGTAAATATTTATTGCATCTGTAGCGTAACCAATTCTAGCGTCTCTAGCCTTATGTCTAATTCCCGTGCACTCACTTTAGCACTTTGTCTTCAACTGTCCGTCCCTTACTGTTCTACCTACTTAGTCTACCAAGCACAGGCGGGGTCGAGGGATAAGGGAGCATACTCAGCAATTCCTTATCGCTTGCTGGCGCGCCACACTACCTCCTCCTTACTTCATACTTCCTCCTGGAAGCGTATTTTGAGCAGGGCTTCTTCTCTTGCTCTTCGTGGTGGCAATACACGAAGACGTGTAGGTATTGGATCCGGCACTAGGGGAGTTATGGTCTGGTCAAGGGGAACCTCCTCTTCGCTTGATGTCTGCCTCTCCAAGGCAACTTCCCCTTCGAGAGGTTCCTGATTTCGTGGTGGTGTAGCATCTCCGACACTCGAATAGCCCGGGACGTCTTCTGCTGGCCCCGGCGTCTCTACTTCGGTTCTCTCTGGCGTCATCAGAGGAGTGGAGTACCGAGTATTCCTCGACTCCGGTGATCCCGTCGGAGTCGCGAGGAACGCTTCGGATAAGGGGGTTATTCTGTCAGAACTCCGGCTCCATGATGATGTATTAAGCGGAGAGTTGGTTGTCCGGGTTGGCTCTATAATTCGGGATGAATACCTCTGCGGTAGATGTCTCCTTCTAGGGGTTTCGGGCCTCCGGTAGATTCGGATTTCTACATCGGTTTCTTCAAAGACTTCGTGCAACAAATCCTTGACTCGATCTTCCGTTAATCCGTCCAGTCCACATGCTATCATTGGTATAGCTAATTTAACAATATTTTCCTCAACTAATTTCCGCCGTAGAGAAATTAAAACCTTGCGTAAGTTGGTATACGTAGGTTTCTGATAACTTCTCTCCTTAGTTATTAAGTAAAATATTGCTCGCCCTTCCCGCTTTAGCATCGCAGTGGTCCCCACTGTAGATTCCTGTTTCCTCAATTCGGGTAGCCCTCCGAATCGCGATTTGAATTCTGCAGCAATACCGGCCCCCATACGCAAATCTCGTGCTACACAATGCGCTAACGCATATTGAGGGGGAGCATCAAAGAGATCTCCGCTTACTTCCAACAAGGAGAATTTGGCCGGGGTAGCACCTCGGCTGACTACTGGCTCGTCCCGCTTGCTCGGTCGTCCGGGACGTCGGTTGGCCCTTTCTTCTATTCTGGCTTGCTCAGGACCCGGTTGCTTATAGCATGGTTTCATTCGGTTTGCATGCAGTACCATGCGTTTGTGACGAAACGCGCAATGTTGCACCCGGAAGGTATTCATACCCATGCTTTTTAACACGCGATATGGTCCGGTCCATGGCCGGTGCAACTTGAAACTCTCACCAACTTTAGGTGTTGGTTGATGAACCCATACCAAATCGCCCACTTGAAAAGTTGGTGTTCGAGCATCCTTATCGTAATACTCCTTACGTCTCTGGTGTGAAGCTTCCAGCTGATGTCTCACGGTCGCATGGGCATAGTCCAATGAAGAACGGAGCTGCTGAAGATATTTCTCTTCGGATTGGTATGATGTTCCCGGAGGGAGGCCATACTGGATATCTGCTGGTAGCCGGGATTCCCTCCCAAACATCAAGGAGAAAGGAGTGTGTTTGGTACTGTCATGTTGGCTCGACCGATAAGCCATCATAACCAAGGGGAGCTCCTCATCCCACGTTCGTTGTCGTTCGCCTGCATAATGAGATAGCATGGCGATCAGTGTTCGGTTAAACCGTTCTACCATACCGTCCGACTGCGGATGGAACGGTGTCGTACGAGTCTTATTAATTCCGAACAATCGACACATTTCTTGAAATAGCAGGGCCTCAAACTCTTTGCCCTGATCCGAGTGTAATGTCTCCGGAGCACCGTATCTACACACAAACTCCTGCACGAAAACACGCGCAACTGTCGTTGCCGACTTATCTGGCAACGGGTAAGCTTCCGTCCATTTCGTAAAGTAATCACCCACTACTGCGACGTATTTATTTCCATTTTTAGTTGTTGGTAATGTAAGCAAATCGATCGCGACTCTTTCAAGTGGTCGTGTTACCAGTTGTGTCTGTAGTGGGGCTTTTGGTCCTGGGGTAATAGCTTTCCGTCTATTGCATGACTCACAATCGCGGCACCACTGTTCTACATCACGTTGCATGTTATTCCAATAATAACGGTCTTTTAGTTTCGAAAGCGTTTTTGTTACCCCCAAATGTGCACCCGAGGCTGCATTGTCGTGATACGCTTTCAACACTTCGCACACTTTACTACGCGGTACTACAACACGATATTTACCAAATTTATTGTCCCGAATACACAATCCATATTCGTCTGTCCACTCCGGTTTTAAATCAAACAGACTTTTTGCTTCTTTTGATAGTTCAGTCGAATTAAAACGTTCACCGCGTAAAAACCGAATCACTGGTTCGCACCGATCATCTTCCAGTTGTGCTTGCACCAGTGGTTTCACGTACTCTACCGGTAGAGTATTGGGTACAGACCCTACCGACACTGTATTAATGATATTCGGGTCATACGCGTTCCTAGTATCCGGTGGTACTGTCGAATTTTCGTTGACTGCCTCCATTCCACATTGCCTGCATGGTCGTCGGGACAACCCATCAGCGTTCAAATGTTTCTTGCCTGGCCTGTGACATACTTCCATGTTATATTCGGCGAGAATTTCTAACCACCGGGCCACCTGACCCTCTGGTTCCTTAAAGTTTTTCAACCACCTTAAACAATTGTGATCGGTCCGGGCTAGAAATTGTGTTCCGATTAGATATCCTTTGAAATGTCTACAAGTTGATACCAGGGCCAGTAGTTCTCTTCTAGTCACGCAGTAACCGCGCTCTTGCTTTGTTAATGCTCGACTGAAGTAGGCAATTACTCGCTCATAACCATCTTGAACTTGACTGAGAACGCCTCCCAGCCCAACACCGCTTGCGTCGACATCGACAATGAATGGCCGATCAAATCTCGGATAAGCCAGGATTGGGGCGCTGATGAGACATTGTTTTAATTTCTTAAAAGCTGCCTCCGTATCTTCATTCCAGCTATAGTTTACCCCCTTGTTCAATAGGCGATGCAAAGGTTCAGCTTCTTTGGCGAAGCCACTAATGAAGCGTCTGTAGTACGAGGCCAATCCCAGAAAAGAACGCAGTTCCGTAAGGTTCCTAGGAGTGGGCCAGTCGCGTACAACTTGTACCTTAGCCGGATCTGTAGCCACTCCATGACGACCCACGACATGACCAAGAAACTCTACTTTTTCCTGAAATAGTCTGCATTTCTTCGGGTTGACTTTTAGGCCCGCTTGTCGCAGACGAGTCATGACTGCCTCTAGCCGCTGGAGATGCTCTTCGAAATTACGGCCCCACACAATAACGTCATCTAGATAGACTAACGCGCTTTCCCAATTTAGGCCTTCCAGTACAACGTCCATTATCCTCTGGAATGTGGCTGGTCCATTACACACTCCGAACGGAAGAACATTAAACTCATAAAGACCCGTTCCCATTGAAAATGCGGTCTTAGCTCGGTCCTCCGGAGCCACTTCCACCTGCCAGTAGCCCGACTGCAGATCCAACGCGGTAAACAGAGTAGCACCAGATAATGAATCGAGTATTGTGTCCATTCGTGGCAGTGGATAACTATCCTTGATGGTTACGTCATTTACCTTCCGGAAATCGACACAGAAACGAGTAGATCCATCTTTCTTCCGGACAAGCACGACAGGCGAGCACCAGGGTGATAATGATGGTCTTATAACACCTGCCTCGAGCATTCGCTGACACTCGTGTTTGGCTTCCTCTCGCCGTCCCGCTGGAAGTCGTCGTGGTGATTGGCGAATAGGTTTTGCGTTTCCAGTGTCAATCTGATGTTGAAGAATACGTGTGCGTCCCGTATCGTTCTTGCTATGTGCTACAGTGTCTTTGAATTGATCAATGCACAATTTAGCCCGCCGTAATTCCTCGGTAGACAAATGACAAGAAGCTTCACTCCAATCGAATTCACTTGAAGTCGAAACATCCGGGGGAGACTTCACATTCACTACCGCGCACTCATACGCGGTTCCTACGCGTGCATTTTTCCGTAAGGTGATTGGTTCAGTTGTTGGATTACGTAATAACACAGTCCCGTGTTCGGCCGACACTAACCCGCGCCCCAACATACAGTTAAATTTGTCCCAACATTGCGGCGATGGTTCTACTACACGCGGCAAGTTCAAATGTTCACCAACTAATTGTATACAACCAAGAATCTCCGTACGTGCGGGAATGACTATTGTCTCACATAATATCGCGGCTACTGGAGAGATAGTGTATTCCTCTACTCGTCTCCCTTGTAGTTCAATGTAACCACCGGCCGGGTAACACACACACTGTTGTTGTCGTAAAAAATCACATCCCAACACACAATCGTCTGTCAAGTTCTCACAAATACTAACTTGTATTCGTATACGTAAATCGGCTATCCGGACTACAATGTCACATATTCCGAGAACCGGTAAAACCTCCCGATTTGCCTGTACTACATGTCCGTTCGCGACTCGTAACGGCGCACTTCCTAACTGTTTCCACAAGGACTTACGCATGAAGCACCGAGATGCGCCTGTGTCCACCAAGAATATCACCGAATATTCGTTTATATGTCCTTTCACTCGTACTACTGCTGTATCCTCCTGAATTCCAGCCTGTCCCATCGTAGTACCAAGCGTCACTCCGGGACTGAACAACGCTTGCTTTAGTTTCCCGAATCCCTACTATCGCGATTTGGACAGTTTCTACAAAAATGACCGTAAGCGTTGCACAGATAGCAACGTTTATTCCCCGATCCATCAGTCTGTCCACGTCGCACTGGAGCAGGTGATGTTACACGGTTTTGAGCACTACGTCGACGGGTATCCCTGAACTGCGTTGGCGAACGCTCCCCACTGTAGACTCTCTGCGACCTTTCCTTATGATAAAAGTGCGTGTCTACTGGTGGTGTTGGTGAACGCCAGCGAACTCTAGGTTCTCTCGGCCTCTCATTGTCTTGTTGATTTCTTTCTAATTCACGAGTGGATGTAGTCAGCTTGCTAACAGCGGTAGCAAGCTCTCCCACTAACTTTGTAAGGCCCTCCAGATCTGTATTTGGTGTGGTACCTGCTGCGCAAATTGTTGCAGTGCTCGCAGGTTGAGAATGATGTTCACGTATCTCAGACAACCTCAGCTTAATCCTTAATGCCACTTGAGCCTCCTCCAGAGCTTCATTAAGTGTACCTGGGTTTTTCCGTGCTGTCTCCTCCGCCACTTGAGCATCAATTCCCAACAAGAACTGTTTTAATACCAACCTCTCACGTGTGATGTCGCTATGATCCGTAAACGCGAGTCCGCTCAAAAACCGTAAACCCGCCGCGAACATAGCCAGCGTTTCGCCATTCTCTTGTTTGCGCGCGCGAAATCGTATTTCCGCGTCATTTATTTCTTTGGTAAATGTCGGTTTTAACGCAGCGCATGCAGTAACCCAATCCGCACGTTGTTCGTTTGATAAACTCCGATACACCTGACACGCGGATCCTTCCAAGTAGAAAGGCAACGCCGTAATCTTTTTCTTATTGTCCCAGTCTTTAATTAACGCGAAAGCATCGAATCTTTCAATCCACTCTTCCCAGTTTCCACAACTAAACTTTGGGCACTGCACATCACTCATTTTTAATCTTTTAATTTTAATTTGCGTGTAATAAGTTCGATCACACCGCTGTCACCATTGTAGCGTAACCAATTCTAGCGTCTCTAGCCTTATGTCTAATTCCCGTGCACTCACTTTAGCACTTTGTCTTCAACTGTCCGTCCCTTACTGTTCTACCTACTTAGTCTACCAAGCACAGGCGGGGTCGAGGGATAAGGGAGCATACTCAGCAATTCCTTATCGCTTGCTGGCGCGCCACACATCAATAGTTTAGAATCCTAAATTCTTATAACTGTAGCTTTACCTGACATATCGGGTATAAGATTTTTTCTCATGTAAGTTAGATACTTCTAAGAATTGTATCCGTGTTAATTGATCCTGGCTTTGTTGGAACAAAATACCAATAATTTGTCTGAGGCAACATGCTAATATTAAAAAATGGGGACATTACGAAACGATGAACAACTGGCAATATACATATTTTTTAATGAAAAAATGCTGCATTATATTTCAATATTACTTTGAATCAACAAAACATTCTGATTTGTAAAAAATCTCATATTGAAATAAATTTTATGAGCGAAGAGGATTAAGTTAATGGTATTGATATAGAAAAGTGAATAATTAAACAACAAACTGTCCTTTCAATGCACTGAGAGATGATAATGACTATATAAATTTGAAGAGATAATTTTGAGTACAATGTAAAGTGGTTTTTATTATTTACCTCGATAAGTAGTATTGGAGTCTAACTAAATTCTCGATATATTGTAGCATGAATAGTACAATTTATATAAATTTATCAATAGATTTTTTAAATACTAACCGGTCCAAATAAGCATGCAATATAAATAAATATTCCATCTTAGCAAATCAGAAATTCAGCTCTTAACGACTTATCCAGATCATTATATAATGCCAGTTAATTCTCGTAATACCGTAATCGGTTATTAAAATTGAAGATCACAGAAGTCAAATGCATGCATCTAGATCTTCAACGATATTAATCACTTCTTGTAGTGGTTCCTAAACACGTGCATATATATATATATATGCGAGGGTATTCTGGCCTAGTGCGATTTCATTCGAGCCCACTTAGATATCTCATTTCATTCACCATTCAACGTTGATGGGAATTTGATGGTGCTTCTGATATGAAAGCCGGTCCGCCGCATGTGCGCCCATCAACCGCGGGCTTGGCACTGCTTCCCGAAGTCAACAGCTTATACATTAGTTCCTACATAAATACTCGTCTTACAGCCTTTTGATATCTCAATAGCTTCTAATATTCAGTAGATATGTCAATAATATAATCATTCCAATAACGTAATAATCGACGTTGAGAATCTAGAAAATCTTTTCAAATGTTTGATTAAATACCCAATGTATGTCTAGTGAAAAAATTTAATTACATATCAATTATCTCTTTTCTATTATATGTATATATACAATCAGTAGCAAATAGAATAAATAAATTAAAAACAATTTACATATGTATATCAAATTAAATATACTTTTTCATCACTGAAATTTGTAAACTTCCGATATATAGATCCGAAATTTAGTGAGAAATATTTATATATTATCAAACATCACCATTTACGAGTATAATATAATATCTGAGAAGAAGGTATCTTTTCATTGTATGCTTCAGACAAAAATTCATCGAAATCTTCATACACGCTCTTCTATTCCGCATGCTCCCTATTTTTCTTTCACGCAATTCCTTCGCAATCATATTTATTTATCTATTCCGAGGACGGCCCCGTATTTTCAAATCAATTAATAGTTATTATGTGTTTATGCGGATAATTAATACTTCCCAAATTTAAACTTTTAATAGTTTTAAGTTTAAATGACAATGTAGTTTTAAAAAATTATAAAGATAGTACACAATCATTTCTACGAAGTAATAAGTAAGTATAGAAATCATGAATATATTCCATCTCAAGACCTTCCCTTCATCGATTATGAATATTTTAGGTATTACGTCGTCTGTGTGAGCGCGCGCGTTTATATGTACAGAAGAAGGTAAAATTATGAAACATTAAGCTGAAGCTTTGTACACGCCTGGCAAGAAAACCTCTTATTTTTGAAAAGAATATTCAAACCAGAAGTGCATGTTTACTATAGTCATTTACAGGCAAAATAGTTTAAATAGAAAGTATAGATATAAATATTTCGTACAACATTTGTTTGAAATTTCTTTCCAAAAACGGCACCGATTAAAAAAAATGGCTATTAAAGTTTGTTTTTTACTTACTTATACGCAGTATAAGTAAGTATAGTAAATATTCGAAATTGACTTCAAGTATTATAGAATATCATGTTGTGCTTATCATACCAAAGTATTATTTGAATATATTCATCTGTTGCCTATTAGATTATTTCAAATAAACTGTAATTCTTTTCGAAGTAGGATTTATTTAATTTTTACTTTCTTATACGCAGTATAAGTAAGTATTGTAATCATGAAAAATTTCGATCTCGAGATTTCAACGGAAATATACGTTTTGACCTTCCCTATTATATCCAACTATTTTTGGAATGACTTCTGTCTGTGGGTGTGTGTGTGAGTGTGTGTGTGTGTGTGTGTGTGTGTGCGTGTGTGTCTGTATGTGTGTGTGTGTATGTTCTCTACAGCCTAAACGGTTGAAGCTTAAATTATGAAACTTTGAACTTAAGATTTGCATATGCCTGGGGTGTGAACCTCCTTTTTTTGAAAAAAATATTCAAACCGGAAGTGCCTATTTACCCTAGTCATTTTTGGCAGTTTCTGCAATTACTCAAAAATGGTTACAGTTACAAAAAAATTGTATGAACAAAAATTAAAGGTATTCATATTTAGCACAACTTTTGTTTGAATTTTTTTTCCAAAAAAAGTACTGGTTTCAAAATAAATTTCTGCCTATTATATATATTTTTACATAAATCGTATCATCTGCGCCTGTCAATTGTTTAACAAAATAGACGTAAATAATTTAATATATATTCTAAGAAATATATTTAGTATAAAAGCGATCTAAAGGTTAGAACAAATATTATAAATTAGAAAAATAATGAAACAACGAAGTGGTTTAACCCATATGCGTATAAGAAAGTTTGGTGCATGACACTGCAGATATTATTGTATTTATTTTTACTTAAATCGTATCAACTATACCTGTAAATTGTTTAACCAGATAGACCTAAATTATTTTGAATTTGAGATTTACTATCTACTGTAAGAAATATATTAAATGAAAAAGTGTTTCAATGGTTAGTAAAATACTACAAGTTAGTAGAATAATAAACATATATAAGCCATCGCGGATATTTTGGATATATTATAAATCAAAATGTCATTGCTTTTCTTCTGTGCAGTAAATAAAAATCCTTAAGGTATTTTGTCTTTCGACATCGAGCATCATGGTCACTTATATACTAAGTTCGCCTGCCTTTGCTTTGATTTCAAATAAATCCCAGCACGCGCGCTCTACATTATTAAAGCGACGATGTTTTGACAACTGACATCCCACGCCAAATAAATCTAGTTTGAAGTTTAAGAGGAACGTAGTATACACAGTCGACCGTGCTGTGCCTGAATGTACGTTGGTGGTGTATACCATCATTTATTCATCGATCCCAAACCCAATTCCACATGCTCGCGGAAGTAAATGCATAGAATAACTTTTATATATAGGGGAAATATGTCGACAGTTCCTCATGAAGGCTATCAATCATATCGGATCGCTATGGAAAATAGAAAACAGTATTTTCAAATAGCAAATTCAACATGTTTTATAAACAAATTATATTATGCAAATATATTTCAAATAATAATATAGAATTTCACTTTTTTACAGGACGTAAAAATCTATATTTATACAGCAATTCAATCCATGGTGCTGAAAATATTCAAAAATAAGGCGATAGATTCAAATTTCTTATATAGTTTTATATTTATATAAGCACAAAAAATGTCATGTATTTTATATAAAGCGTAATTTTAGGAACAATTACAGAAATATTGTAAAATAAACATTGAAATAAACTGTCGTTGTCTATGTTTGGAATAGTTCACTAATAAGTTTTGAATTTGGGCCAATGTATTTTGGGAACAAATTTATATAACATTATAACCTTCACATTAACTTACATTATAAGGTTATAACTTTTAACAGAATACGCCCTCCGGAAAGTTATTTATAATATACATTGTATTGCTAAAGTGATTTAGAGATACGCCGCCTTGGTGTTAAATTTACGAACTAATCTCTTAAGATTGTTGCCACTATTTATAATGTAATTTTGATAACACATTTCTGTTTGAATTTCAAATTGTTGCTTAATAACACATTATATTGGCATTTTGATTATCAATATTTTGGTACAAACAGCAATTGTCTTTTCGCTGTTACTCATTGAATATTGTCCGTGCCTAGGTCTTTCGCTTCTAAATCTTACGTTTCTACTTCACTTCCGCAGAAACTCAGTCCTTATTTATCAAAGTTAATTCATTGTGGTCAAAATATGAAAATTTAAATTTATTTTGTTAATTTAAACTACAAACCAAAGACAGCCATCTGAGCTATATATGTTGTACTGCTCTCATCTGTAAAAATTACCCGATTCTAAAACTCGAGATGTTTCTTCCTGTTAGTTGTGTTTATGAGTCTCTTTTGTATAAATTTACCGATAAAATAATTAGAATAAACCATCAAAACTTAATGATTTAAAGCAAATACTATATTGAATTTACATAGAACACAAATAATATAAAATGGCAATTGAATAGATTAAAACTGTTTTACTTTATCATCTTTCGACGTATAAGAATGCTATTGCTATTGTATATAAATAATAAAATCCAAAAATATAGCTATCTTTGCTGTCAAATTTATAACAGACAGTTTCTTTTTCATATATAAGAAAAAAACTAGAATAAGATATTGCGCATATGCATATGAACAATCAATTATTAAATAGGGAAACAGCAAACAATTTTAAGTTTCCTAGTGCTGTATCGACTGAACTGTCACATCAAATGTGACATTTAAAATCCATACCGACAATGACCCGAACAAATACTGAATTATGTATATGCTTGTCATAGAGATACGATCAAAGATTGATTACCTTTTATACATGTCGGAACAGGTAGAACCGCATGTTTCATTGATATGCTGCCTATAATATATTCATCGCTTTATTCCTATAGGCTATCTGCACTAGGCTAAAAAAAAAAACAAATTGAACCCCATGCTAATAGCAAAGTTTCAAAGTACAATTAGAGTAAAATGTTGATATTATCATAATAATTTGTCAAACTATACAGAACTTTTACATACTTTAACGACGGTTCCGCGTAAATTATTGATTATCAAACAGATAAAGATAAATTATTCATTTTATATCATGGTGGTTCAATTTATATTAGTTACTAAAATTAATAATGAAGTTTAAATAAATTAAAAGATCGTTATAGCTATTATTTAATATTACCATAAAATGCTTCATCATAATAATATTTTCCTTGATATATATGTGAAAAAAAAAAGAACTATGTAGATGTCAATACCGGCACACTAATAGGAATAAATCATTTTAAAGATATGATTCAACGGTAATATAATAACTGTCATCTAACAACCGTAGCTATACGAAGTTATCCAATTTAACAGCTAGATCTAACCATTTCAAAATTTTCCATGAATTATAAATTAAACATATCTTTAATTTTTTCTTACATTTATAAGATTAATGTGATTTGCAGTAAAAACATATAAAACAAGATTCTATTTATCGCCACATTTGAAATTATAACAAAAGCATATGTGATATATGTTATCTCTGGGTTCAACTTAGAAATACTATCAAGAAATAATTTAATGAGTCAATGAAAAACAACGGAAATTATATTATTAGATTGGTTTTTCGTTTGAGTAATTCATATATGTATGTAGAAATGTGTACAATATTCATATAATAATTACGATAACTTTTTATGAATAAGAAACATCAATAAATGTTTACCTTATTAAAATTAACATTTTCTTTATCGTAACGCAACCTACTAATTCGAAAATGTCTTGACATGAAAATGTATTTGATGTTTTTGTATATATCAGGGAAATAATACCTAACATTTAATCAACAAAGCACCACAAAGCACAGACTTATCCGTTTTATTTCCTCTAAAGAATTGAATCCTAAATTTAGGAAATATTAATTTACACATTGAAATAAATGATTTACTCCTTTAAATAAACAACGTTCTATGAATATTTAGAGATATTTATTCAACAATATGTATCTTACAATAAAATACATTTTAAATAATGAAATATATGATTTCAAGCAAATATATAACGATATAATATACTATAATAGTTTTATGAAAAATGTTGAAAAAGACATCATAATTAGTAATTTCTTTTAAATTAAAACGTAATTAATTTGTTGTAAATTTGATTCAATTCCGTGGCATCTGGTTTCAGCTCATACAAAAATGTAATTGGCCTCTTGTATATTTAGACCTTGGTAATATCTCACTCAACGAGTTTCATAAACATTCCCAGAACAGAATGAATCTGCACAACAACCGCGTGTTCAATCAAAAGCAATAACGTAATCGTTAAAACAAATTTCATTCTACACAACACAAGTCGTTCGCGTTTCAATATAATGGAATATGGTATGCTTTAGTAGGTATGCTGTAGCAATTTCAATTATTTTTATGTAAATATCAGTGCGATGGGATTGTCAGGCAGAGTAATGGTGTCCAAGGTATTTTCGCTGGGGTACTATTAAATTGTTTTCGTATTATATTTTATTGTTTATGTATATCTACATCAAAATACAGTTGAGATTGCGAAATTCTAATTAAAATATTAGAGCTTACTAATTATTTCTTATTAAAAATTAGGTGCCAATTACAAAGTTATAAGCATATTTTATTATCAATTTCTCTTAATTCTTCATAGCTCTGATAGACAAAAACTTTTTCTATTTGACGTTTTGATCTTAAAATTAGCATCGTTGACATTTGGTATGTATGGCAAAAATGTGAAACTCCTTTTTTTTCATTGTCACTATTTTAATCGTGCTTTATTCTAAATTTAGTTTAAAATTAGATTATATAAATATGTGCTTAACAAATGGATTAGAATTAAAAAATTATGTCGATAAATTTTGTGAGATATGCTACATAATTTATATAAAAGATCTAGTTTATTATTTTCTTATACGAAGTAATAAGAAAGTATTGTAATCATGAAAAAGTTAGATATCGAGATTTTAACGGAAATATACCTTTTGACCTTTCCTGATTCGATTCTGACTACAGCCTAAATGATTGAATGTAAAATTATGCAACTTTAATCTTAAGATTTGTAGGTTTTATGCAAAAAACCTTCTATTTTAAGAATATTAAAATCGGAAGTACATGTTTACTCTAGTATTTTTTTGCCTCTAGATAATAATTCAAAAACGGTTGCAGTTCCAGCAAAAATAGTCAGAGTAAAAATTAGAGATATTATTATTTCGTAAAACGTACTGATACAAGAAAGTGGCTATTGAAATTTATTCTTCTTTTATTTATTTTTAGATAAATCGAATCAACTGTGCTTGTCAATTGTGAAACAGAAATATAAAATAGGCTCAAATTATTTGGAATTTGACATTTAGTATCCATTGTTAGAAATATATTTAATAAAAAAGTGTTTCAATAGCTAGTTAAATATTGTAAATTTGTAAAATTTAAACATTGTCACAAGTATATAATTCACTGAACAATATGAGTTTTTGCATAAATAAATAATTTTTTATAATCTTTATTGATTCACCTAGAATCCAAAAAAGACAAATTTTGATCAAGATATCGACTTTAGTGCCATTTCTTTATTTTAAAGGTGTGATATAACAAAATAGCTATTAGCTTAAACAGATATGATTTAATGTGCTTATAAACCATGTTAGCTGACGTGGCAATTGAATTTTAAACCCGTTTTATTATATTGGTACTCTAAGAACTTTAAGTACTAGTAATGCTAAGTTTCATAAATTCTAATAGCATTTTCGGTCAAATAGGTTATATTTTAACGACAAGTATCTGGTAGATGCCGGAGTTCAACTCAGCTAAATATGCTCTTTGAATTCCCAAGTTTGTCTAGGTAGTTGCCAACACATGTGACCCCATAATATAAACATGCGACTGACTTTGGCCCCAAGCTCCATACGGTGCTCCACGGTTAGGAGAGTCACGATATAGACCGATCGACACCCAGGTCGATTTGTAAGGTGTTCGGGCATCGTTTATACCGTGTGATACCACTAGCGCACCAGCAGAGAAATGCAAAATCATGAGTTTGCAACTTTGTGAAATGCGTTCTACGTTTAGTGTAACTAATCATTCTGTGGTTTTAATGAATTGCGAATACCATCTCGAAAGTGGGTGCAAAATTACTCCATATCATTGGAAAACCAACGCCATTTGAAACAGCTTTAAGATATATATATATATATATATATATATATATATATATATACATACAAACGTACACACATAACTTCATGATGCCTATTCCCAACAAATAGGGTGCCGAAAAACTTTTTTATATATTAGCAATTATATATTAACTGTACGCATTCCAATTTCGATAAGGTAGATTTAGAAACGAAATATTACGTATAAAAGCTCTCAATTATTTTATTGTACCTTCCAATTACAAGCGGTAACATATACTGTAGAGCATAAGATATATTAAATTATAAAACTTTGCTAACTTGAGAAAAAAAATTAATGATAGTGTCATGTTACAACACATGTAAAAAATCTTTTTAAAATAATGAGATGCCCCGATAAGATGATAAAATATCAATGTCACTGAACTTCCTTATACGCATTTTGTTTAGATAAGATGGATATTCAATAGAAATATTCAATAACGATTATTTATATGTAGTACACTTTTTGAAAACAAAATCAAAAAAAATTGTTTGAAATATTAATATCTCTAATTATTATTCTAACTGATTTTGCTGTAAATACAACCATTTTTGAGTTTATAGAAACCACGAAAAAATTACTGCAATAAACATGCACCTCCAGTTTGAATATTCTTTGCAAACATAAGAGTTTACTTGCCTGGTATATACAAACCTTAAGTTTAAAGTTTATTTTACTTTATCCTCATTCAGACACACACACACAGCCATAATAAAACTCGGTTCAGGTCAAAAGGTTATATTTTCGGTAAAATTTCATGATCTAATTATTTTACAATTATTATACTTATTTATGTTTTGTATAAGAATTACTTGCAAAACGTCAAAAGAATAGACTACGTATGGTTTAAAAAGCGATGTATATTCATTCTGTTAAATGAGGAATTTATTAGAATAAATCCTAGATCGATAAGAAAGATAACGAGCCATGCACTAACTGCTGAACCAAAAATAAAATAAGAAGTAAATCGTCTTAGTAAATCGGGGAAGAAACGAAAGTGACTAAAGGAAAGGCGAAGAAAATTATAAGCATCACACCAACCATAACCGAATGAAATTCAAATACCTATTAAAACTAGAATCGTACGAAAGTATAATATTTCTCATTAAACGAACCAACGAGAATTGTACGCATGGATGCAGATCGCTGTCTTATTTTTTAAAAGATTTACGCAGTATATTGCATTTTTCTTTTTATGAAAGAAATTTATTTCTTCCGTATTGTGCGTATCCTTGATTCATACGAAAAAGCCTGTAATATTTGGTTTTTACGGTGATTATTCTAATAAAAGTCTACCAAAAGATTTACAACTTTAACTTTTATGTAAAATTTGTATAAAATAAAATAAGCATATTCACCGACAACACCTTATGTATTCGCTATAAAGATCAGTAACAAAAACTTAACTAATATAAAAATGCAAAATCATTTAATAAACGTCAATAGTCAACACAAAAAAAAGACATACGTTGTTTGGTCTATCAATTTACATGACAATTGCTTTATTATACGCAGTTCTGTTGGAAGGAATCTATTATCTATTTAAATTTAATTGACTTGGAAATAAGCATGTGGGAATCTTCTGCATATCTCTTATGTACATAAATAATCAGAAGCTTTTTCATATAAAGTTTTGAAAGAAGTTCTTGATACAATCGACTTGAATATGGACGATGATGAGGCCATACACTCACTGGATTGCATGAAGATTTGATAGCAGGGTTTTTCATTGGCGTCGCCTACCATCGCACGCTCACCCCGAACTAATCAACTTAACCGACTGCCAGGATAAGAGCCTGACTAACGGTTAAAATCCTTACGCTACACTGTATGTACGTTGGTTTGAAGTCCACGTCCACCACGGTGTACGATACACAGACTCATAAAACTTGGGCATGAATCCCGCAGTTTGGTTGGTGTATCAAGAAGCTACGCGCACTGCGACCTACAAGTCGCGTTCATTGTTTCAAAATGAACTAATTCTCAATATAGAGACACGACAAAGCTGGAGTGTATGCCGCGCTGTGCCATGCCGTGCAGTACTGTGCCGTGCCGCTACTGGCGCTGGCGTAGCTATGGCCAGCAAGCTCATAATAAGAGTCTCTTGTATAAATTGGTGTTGATTTATGTTCATTATAGCAGCAGCGGACGCGCGTAACGGCTGAAGGTATGATTTATTTCATAATTCAATTAGGTTTCATTAAATCTGCAATGGTGTTTTTAATTATTTCGTCCTGGCGTTTCAAAGTTCTGAAAGCTTGCAAAATGCACGACGATTCCATCCACTTATACTATCCATCATACTGCTTTTGTTGAATTTATCATATTTTCAATTATATTGTTCAGCTAGTCAGTATTCTTACTGAGTATGGGTATTAGCAAAGACTTAAAATATTCAGAATTGAAATATTTTAACTTTCTTATACGAGATAACAAGAAAGTATTGTAAATATAGAAAAAATCTGTCTGTCTGTGTGTGTATATGTTCGCGAATGTGTGTCACTCATATGATCTAATCAATATAGATAAGTCTTTTGAATTATGCTATAGTTTCGAGTTCGTGGGCCATTAAAAATTTTACTATAGCTGAAATTATTTGTAACACGCCCACATTTAAATAATGCATAATAATGAAAAATGACAAATTATATATACGTTTATTTCCTAAACTTTTAATCATTAACTTTATTAAAATGTTTCACCGAATGATAACAGCAACATCCATTTACATTATTACAATGAATATGTCGAAAAAATCAAATAATTATATATATTAATGATAATTATGGCAATTGAACTCAAGAAAACATTCAGAAATTCAATTAACCATTCATATTACTATATCTAATGTTTCACTAAATTATATAAATGAGAATATCGATTAATCCAAATAATTCCATTTCTTAATACCAAAAATTGCTTAATTTTTTTACGCTAATCCACTATGTAATACCATATCTAACAAAGGGAAACAACTAAACTGATCTATGTGGGATATTCCAATTAAAATTTATAAAACGCAAAAAAAAAACGGAAACTTCTTTAGAATTCAATAATTAGGGCGTCGTAATCCGCTATTTCTGTTAACGAGTTGTCGCTACGCAGGAAATAAATACGCACTGGGAGCTCTGTGTAAATGGGTACGATGAAGCATCCGATATAAAAATAATGAAAACATTCTCGCAGAAGCAGAGGATGTCCATTCAAATTGAACCATTCTTTAGTGAACTGAAGCAAGAAAAGGAAAAGTTGTAGAAAGGGGGTGATAGGCCATAGGCGTCGACTATAGAAGTGATTGCAGATAAAAGAGAGCTATTTTATAGAAACAATACCAGGATAACAAAAACAAAATTATTGTATTTATAACAGATGCCACATTTGTAGCTAAAAATATTTGTAGTTAAATAAAATTAATTTGTATAGAAAATAAAAGCGTTTGAATTGGCATTTCCCTTTTCCATTTTTGTGAAGACATATACACTATTTATAAGAAAAGTAAAGAAAACTGCATAATATTCTAATTTCTACAAGAAAAAATATTTTCTTGTGGGTACAAAATTATTTAACTTCGCATCATTTTGTTTGGTCTTTGCCAGTAGATTTCTCATCAAACAATAGCATAAATATATACATACATACATATCATCACGCCTAATCCCATCAACCCCTTACATTTTTTCACATCTTTACTATATTCGCCGTTCAACTCTATCCATACACACTTCTTTCGCTTAATTCAAACTCACTAAATTATTCATACATGCTTTTGTATTCCTCTTGCTCGCAACTTGTCTTTAATGCAGCTCATTCTCAATCACGTTTATCCATTTACTTCTACGACGACCTCGCATACTTACACCATTCATCTCTCCCACATAAATCTTTTTTGTTAATCTTCCGTTCGACATTCTTTCGATATGGCCATACCGTTTGACACATAAATAAAATTATATATTTGGTCAAATTAAATGAATGTCGAATGAAAGTTTGACAAAAAAGATTCATATGGACGAGATAATTACTGTGAGAATTCGAAACCGTCCTCGGAATAAGTGGATTTATATGATTGAGGATAAAATGAGTAAAATAAATGTCGTAAGCAAGCAGAATACAAGAGCGTGTATGATGAATTTGAATGAAGTGCAAGAAGCCTGTAAGGATAGAGTTGAATGGCGAAAGACTGTAGAGATGTGAAATAATAAAAAGGGTTTTTGCCACCGCGTTGATGTATGTATATATTATTCAAGACTATTTTGTAATGAATAAAAAAACAATATTTACCGGCTTAGCTTGATTTTGAAAATGTTAACAAACTGTTCGCCCATAAAAAGATACTGTTATTTTTGTGTGCGCCTAAAACTATTTTAAAAGGTCGGCGCCTATGCAGTAGACGACGATACGAGCAATTTCACAAGTACGTATCAGCAGACGCAGGCTAAGGGATTAGAGAGGACTCAATGGTATCGCAATTTATCTTTGCACCGACAGATTACAACCTGGACCCGAAGCCGCTATAATGCTACACGGTCACATTGACACATCTCCGCACTCAGCACGTACGCACACACATTTTGACAAGTATATAATAGGACACTCAGTCTCACTCTTTAGTTTTCGATGATACTCTCCTCCTCTGGCACCGTACTCAGCTGAAAAGAATCTTCCCTTTTGAGATCGCTGGCGAGAATACGACACCCCTTAATGAACACGAGGTGAGATTGATTTTTTTTATTTAATATCCGTTTTGAAATGTCACATTTTGCTCGAAAGGGGAGATAGAAGTCTATTTGGTGTTGCTATGAAGTTATGAATAGGGCGAAGAACGTCAAACGGCCTAAGAAGTTAGTTCGTGCCTATTTCAGTAAAGGACCATCGATGAAATGAAAGAAAAATACAACAAAACGGACTCAACAATTTTTCGGATAATGTTATTAAACTTGTTCTGATCCTATGGGACCAAAATTTGTAGTGGTTTGCGAAATAAATATATACAATAATGATATTATTCATAAAAAGTATCTACTAACTGTAATCTAAAAGAATTCACTAACAGTGCTAAAAATGGTGTTTACAGAATACGATGGCGTTTGTTTGTAATCAGAAAATAGTTTTTTACTATTGAATTTAGTTGACTATATTTTTTTTTGTTTGTGGTGTTTGAAGACGAAATACGGAGACACTATTATCAATTATTCTTAAAAAATTCTTTATCAAATATTATCGTTATAAAAGTGTAATAGCAGCCATATGATTTAAGTGTTACTATTTCACTCTCAAATTCACGGAAACAAATTTTGATTGGGTCAACTAGTTACATTTTTGGTTCTACCACATTCCATTAATAGTTATCCAATAAGGTTAGAAAAGTTATCTAAAGCAGAATCTGATTCATGTTTTCATTTCTATACTCTCAAGCTACACAATGGAATCAAAATGTTACAGCAAATTTTTCATTAGTGTATTAACTTTTTTCGTGAGTCCATTTACAAAGGATACTTGATATGGCTTTACAATGGAACATTATTTCAAACAAATCCCCCACAAGTTTGCAAAGTGTTTTATGTACCTGATTCGTAGAGGAAACTGACGAAAGTTTGTATATAGGGTAGTTTACATAGTTAGAAATCCGAATGCCCTGCAGTTTAATAGGCGTAATATGGAAGTACTGCAACTTACATTTTTCAACGTAAAATTGTTCTTAAATTATATGCAACTTTAGTATGCACGGGCTACTTTTGTGATAGGGTTATTTTTTCGCAAGTTCGCTCTTCGATATTCGTATACTAGTTCTATTGATTTTATAGGTGGTGTATGTATTTAGACACCGACTTTGTATTTGTAAATCCGACTAGTTGCTTTCAATGTGATAAGATGAAAGCTGATTTAATCTGTTCATTTGAAATTGCTGCAGGAATAGCAAATCATTGAAGCTAATAGGTGATGTATATGCTGGATAACTTATATTCTCCAGATAAACATAGACAATTCATCTAGAATCGCTTTAGTGCCAACTAAATTTTCAATATGTCGATACTGATAAAGCACGAAAATCTATCCAGTAGCGATAATATTGAACTTGATGCTACTAGAATATATATTACTTTCTTATACGCAGTATATGTAAAGATTGTAATCATGAACAAAATCGATCTCGAGATTTTAACGGAAAACCTTTCCTGAATGGAGTCTATGTCTGGAATGACATCTAAGAAAACTCCCATTTTTGAAAAAAAAAATTAAACCGGAAGAGCTTGTTTACCCTAGTAATTTTTGCGGTTTCTGCAATGTCTCAAAAATGGTTGCACTAGTTGGAATAAAAATATTGCGCACAACTATTGTTTAAAATTTTTCGTCAAAAAAAAATACAGTTTACAAGAAAATGGTTATTAAAATTTCTTATTTGATTTATTTTTACATAAATCTTATCATCTGAGCCTGTCAATTGCATAGCAGGAAAACCATATCAGCAATATCTTACACCGAACTATCTTATGCGCATTTTATTTAGATCATATCATATTTTTATTATTTTACTAATTTATAATATTTTACTAACATTCGAAACACTTTTTCCCGAAATGTATTGCTTAGAATAATTATTAAATTTAAAATAATAAATTATTTCAACCTATCTTGTTTTTTTTTTTGTTAAACAGGCGCAGATGATACGACTTATGTAAAAATAAATATAATAATATTATTTTTTAAATAACCACGAGAAAAAATGACTGTTCAAATAAATGATGAAAAATACATGTACGAACAAATTTATTCAAGGATTATAGATAGTCTAAAACGTATATTAATTACTAATACAGATACAAAGAGGTTGATTTTATTGAATTATCAAAATCAGATCGGTATTTGTATTTAAACAAGTGAAATTAACGTTGCACGTTACATAACGTACAAAAGTTTTACGATAGTACCTACTACAATACTTTTTCATTTGTATTGGCAAACAAAGTCATGTCAAATAGCGCAACGTTACAGATCATTGATGCGTTAAGGTTTGCAGAATACTATACTCGGTTTGATTGAAAATTGTTAGCGTTTTATTGGAAATAGGTTATAAAGCTTATTGCATCCATTGAAAACATACTCAAAACTTTCAAGTACAATGAAACGTGAAAATTAAACGAGTAAGTCGGATGTACTTCATTGTTTTTGTTGTCGACCAAATGGCCGTAGTACGAACGAACGTGTTTTTGTTTAGATGTATTTGACAATATTAAAAACGATCAGAACATGAAAACGTGTGAATATTCATGGTTTGCGGAGAAAATTAATAATATTGTAACAGTATTCAATATATGCAATACTTAATTATTCTGATTTATATGTTGCAGTTTATTAAAATAACAACCAATAATGTCATATGCTGCTTTCCTGTCAAATTTTCATCAACAGTTACAATTTTAATTATCATACCATAATATAAAATAATAATAGTAGCATTATTCTACGAACTATTTAATATTTTGACCATTTATAATCATAATAAAACAAGGTAGCAAATTTGTTGATAATTACTAAATATTTATATATATATATATATATATATATATATATATATATATATATATATATATATGTGTGTGTGTGTGTGTGTGTGTGTGTGATCCGAATACGTTTAAAAAGTTCAAGTATTATTAGGTGGACCTAGCAATGATTAGCGCGAGTAAATTAGTGTAGATATCTCATTATTTTAGTTTGGAAAAGAGTAGCATTATGCAATTATAATAATTATTACAATTTCATAAACAAGGTATTAGTTTATTGTATTATTGTTTGTGTGTTTGGGTTTATGTGAGCAATCTACAGCTTAAACGGTTGAGGGTAGAATTATAAAACTTTAAACTTAAACCTGTATATGCCTGGCAAGAAAAGCCTATTCAAACCGGAAGTACCTGTATACTTTAGTCACTTCTTGCGGTTTCTGTAATAATTCTAAAACGGTTGCACTTATAGCAAAAATAGTAAAATAATAATTACATATGTTAATAATTTGTACAACTTTTGTTTGTTTTTTTTTTATTCAAAATTGGTACCAGTCACTAGAATATTCGAATTAAAATGTGTTCTTATTTTATTTATTTTCACATAAATAGTATCAACGTGTGTTTGTCAATAGTTTGAGCAAAATAAAATAGACTTAAACAAAATATATTTGGCATTTAATATCTATTGTAAGAAATAAATATAGTGAAAATATGTTGGGAAAGATTTGTAAAACATTAATAAATAATAATATAATAAAAATATTAAAAAAAAATTGTATTTGAATAATTCACTTATCTAAAGAAAATACGTATAAGAAAGTTCAGTGCAAGCCATTGTGGATATTTAAAATTAAAATAAGAGTTTTACCTGTGCAATATCGAAATATTGTACTATGATCATTGATATAATAACATATACAGATGCCAGATTTCAACTATTTAGACTAAATTAAATTAATAATCCATTAATATCTCGTTACTATAATTCATCTACAAATAAACTACGCAAGTAAAAAGTATTTGTATAAGTACAAATAAACTACACCATTAGCTTGAACCACAGTCAAATATACTATAAAGATATCAATACTATATACAAAAAAGGATTATTATTTCACCATAACTCCCAGATACCTACATAAAAATACAAGAAACCTTCACTAGAAGCTCAAGTCTCTAGAGTGGAAATACCAAAAAAAAAAAAAATATATATATATATATATAGGAAGTGAATGAAAAATGGAATACTCCCTAAAAAACAATTTAAAGGCAACTCCGCATATATTTTCAATCGACCCATGAGAAACCAGTACGTATAGTATACGAGAGCTAAAACAAAATGGGAATGGAAAAATTGTCGAGCGAATCATTTTACCCAGCCACCCTTCTTTTAGCCGACCAGACTTCACAGGTTCAACAAAACAACACATCGATTTCACATTTATGTCATCCACACAAAATGAGATGTGTGAGTGAGTATGCACGGGTGTATGGGTATATATGT
Organism: Nebria salina; assembly: GCA_944039245.1. Lineage (NCBI taxonomy): Eukaryota > Metazoa > Arthropoda > Insecta > Coleoptera > Carabidae > Nebria > Nebria salina. The sequence goes on from OX063271.1 coordinate 13,719,767, forward strand.
GAATGTGTATACATAAAGCGTCTCGTTTGGAAATAACAAGTTAATTAAATTGTATAGCATTTATCTTAATTATAGAGGAACATTGCGAACAGATGATGAAGGTACATTGGCCAGTTTTGTTACGTGTATGTGTATAAGCAATGCTTTTAGCTTTTAATATGAGCAATCAATAAATATAGCCATATAATACCTGTATTTAATTATCTCATAACGCAGCAGATAGTTGTAACTGTGTGTGGTTGAATTAGGTGCAGTAATCATAATTTTTAATTAAGGAACACAGAACGCGGATTAGACTATAACGGCGTTGCTATTCAATTTGAGGTAGCACTGATTAGATACGTTATTTTATTTAGAAGTTTACCAAACTGACTTACGCTAATTTACTATATATCTCTTCTGGATAATTAAATATCTATAATGCTGATATATCAGTAGATCACGAATGTATTATTTAATAAAATGAAATTGCTATAATAAAACGATTCTGTTATTACTGGCATGAAATAAAAATTTCTTTTAGAAACCAATTTATAAGTATTTAAAATTACTGTTAAACCTTCAGATTATGTTTATTTTTAAAATATTATAGCGGATATTTAATAGTCTTACAATAAATATTAAGAATCAAATTCAAAATTATCTTAATATATTTTATTTTTCTGTTAAACAATTTTCTTGTAACCGGTAGCTTTTTTGAGAAAATCTTTTTAACTCTAGTTTATATTCTAACTGTTTTTATTTTTAAGTGCAACTATTTTTGAGTAATTGCAGAATCCGCAAAAAATAACTAGAGTAAACAAGCACCTCTGATTTGCATATTATTTTCAAAAATAAGTTTTCTTGCCAGGAATATATAAATCCCAAGTCTAATATATTTTCATGATTACAATATTTATTACTTCATATATGAAAGTAAAAAGAATCTCAAAAATTAGTAAAATATTAAAGAAAAAATTAATTATTAATTATTAGTATGAATCCATTTTAGCGAATGCGTATATATTAATTGTAAAAAAATCTTTGTTCATCTTTAAAAATAAGTGCAATAAATTATCTGAGATTTACAAAAAACATTATGTATAATAAGAAATAAGGGTGACTTTTCGAATGTCATCTGAGAGCGATCTTTTATGTTTTGGTATAAAAGTCGTGACAATAACAAATTATCGTTGCCTGCGCAAAAGAAAATGGAAAAATCTCCAATGAAATCTTTCGGCAACGAAACATATTACGACGGACAATCTCGAGCGACGATCAGAGAGCAATAAAATGCATTTGTCAGAAAACGGTGTCGCCATCTCAGTATTAACGGAACGTGTAGCTGGACAGAAGTTGACAGGATTTGAGTTCATAAAAATACATTTAAAGTCAGTTGGACATCAACGAACATTGTATTTAACTTGTCATTTAAAATTATTATAAATGTCTGATATTTTCAGGAGATACATTCACACCACGACAAATCTTAATAGTAGATTTTTAAAGCTAATATAGATGTATGACTAAAGGTGCCGCGGTATTTGAAGATTTAATGTTTTTTAATCATTCTTAGTTTTCAAAAAATTTAATTAAACTTGTATTTTTACGGCTTTGTCATTCATTTTGAGGAAAATAATTTTCTTTTGCAAAATATAATGAGAAAGAGAAGGTCGCGAAATTGTAATGAATTGCAATGGCAGACGAATTTAATACAAATAAAATTGAAAGTTTAATGAAATGTTTAGAAGTGTCACACAGATTTAAGGGAATAAAAACATCCTAGAATTTCCGTTTAATAAAAGTTTGTTTCGTTAGTGTTTAGAACGCTGGCGGCAACTGATTTCAGTGTTCATCGTGTTGGCTGTGCTACCGACCACAAGACAAGTCTTTCGCCGTCGGCTGTCAACACGCAAGACTTTAATTACGCCCCGCTGTACTTCTTAATTTGACACAGCTACGCTTTGTATATGCTGCAAACGCCTTCTGAAGAGTAAGTTGTACCACCCAGCACCCAATAACATACACGCACACAACACCTGTGCACACAGAAATTAATTGATATTGGCGGAGACGATGATTGTCTTTTCCTCATAACTATACAGCGACTTTCTAGCTTGGTGGTCTGGTCACAAATACAGACATAACTTAATTCTATAGCTATCAACTTGTTCTAGAAGTAAATCTGTGAAAATTTTTTATCAATTTTCACATTTAAAGACTAGTACATTTTATAAAGGGGATTATTTTCATTTAGCTTAAAAGTTAGTACTGAAAAAAATTTTATGTTAAGATAACATCAATATGTCATAAATGTAGTTTTTACTTTTTTATACGAAGTCTAAGTATGTGTGTGTACAGCGCGTACATTCTAAACGGTTTTAGGTAAAATTATAAAGCTTTATACTTAAGAATTCTATACGCCTGGCAAGAAAACCTCTAATTTTTGAAAAAATATTCAAACTGGAAGTGCGTGTTTACTCTAGTCATTTTTTGCAGTTTCTGCATTAACTCAAAAACGGTTGCACAACAAATATAGTTAGAATAAAAATTAGATGCCTTTTTTTTTATTGACAAATAAAAACAAAATAGACTCAAATAATTTGGAATTTGACATTTATATCTATTGTTCTAAAATTTATCTATTTATCTAGAAATATATTTAATGAAAAAGTGTTTGAAATGTTAGTAAGATATTAAAAGTTACTAAAATAATAAAAATATGATTTGCATTTGAATATTCATGTTATCTTAATACGTATAAGAAGGTTCAGTGCATGCCATTGCGAAAATGACCCTAATAAACGATCACATATTTTAAGGTTTTAATATTTGACTAGCAAATAAACTTTAATATTTCTGATGACTAGCGTTTGAAGAGTTTCTTTTCCCAAACTCGTTTTATTTTTCTGACTACGCTGGACTACTTTTATCAAAATAAATCTTTTATCAACGCAATTAAAAAAGTTTAGGTATTAGATATTTGTAAAACAATTTTTTTCCGGTAAAATAAATTAAAAACAAGAGTTCCTTTTTTAATTTAATTGGATGTATCTAACCATCACTATTTAACATTAACCAAAATATGTTTTTAAAGAGTATTAACAAGTAAATAGCAAATTAAAATTATACAAAAATTAGTTTCGTTATTTTACAGCATTAATAAACATCGTTGAATATTGTTTCTTCAATAGATGTATGCGTACGTCTAGTATATCAATTGAGTATCTATCGAACATAACGTATTTAGTTTTCTCAGCAAATTTTGTGGTGATGTAGGTAATTCGAAACTTATGCAAAAGCAAGATAATACCCATAACAACAACAATTTTCAAGCAAGTTTAGTCGTATCTTAACAATAAATCATACACGGATCTTCCTATCTTAAACTCAAGAATCAATACCGAATAATTTACATGTTAGAAATCCCCATAGGGTTTCACCAGTTCATGCTTACCACGAAACTAAAAGCAGGATACTATTATTAAAAGTAATAAACTTGCTTCTTCACGTTATCATGTACCTCTCCAAAGTATAAAAAATGTTTTCATATATTGTTAATTCCAATAAATCTTTTATTTATTATCAACACTCAATTATTTCCTTCAATACATTTTATCAGTATTTCCTTCTACTTTATTCATTTTAAATAGCAAACTAAAAGGTTATAATATTTTTTGAATTCAAGATAGATTCATAAATATCTGATTAGCAGACATGATACAAAAGAATAACAGTTACCGGCAGTGCAACCAAAAGGTGCAATATCTAGGATGTACATCTACAGAATAAAAAAGCTAATTTACAATTTAAATTTTCTAACAAAAGCTCACAATAGAGCTTCGGCATCACTTCAACTTTTATAGGGTAGTAAGTTTTTTTTAAATTGGCGGCACAATAAGCCTACCTCCAGTTTAGCCTTTATATATAAATTATTCCATGGAAATAAATTAGGAGTTTTTAGTTTTACGTTATATGAATTTAAAAAAAGAAATACAATAAAAAAAAAAACAAATGTTCAAAAAGAATTTATTATTAAAATTATATTTTCTTGAACTAATAAAATTTTTTATTTGAATTTCTTTCTTATCTAATCAAAATACGTATAATAATGTTCAGTGTAAGCCATTCCGGACATTTTTAACAAGTTTTTGAGTTGCATGCGCAGACCAAAAATGCGTATTTTTCAGAATAGCGACATATCTCTGTATTTGGATACATATTGGTGAATTAAAATTCCGGTCATTTTTTAACTTCAGCTTTAATTTTATGCAATAATTGTGAAATCGGTTTTCCGCTGTTTTGGATTTATATAAATATACATGAAAGAAGATGGTTGGTAAAATTCAACAAGATCTAATAAATCGAAATATGTTAAGCTTTAGCTGAGTATTATAACAGGGAGAAAATCTCCTTTTACGGAAAAAATAACGAACGCGAAGAAAAGCATGGTAGTGTCAGCATGGTAATCATTCTAAAATTAAATGAGAAAAACGATTCTAATTAAAATATAATCGAAAAATGTGTACAGGAACCCGTAGTCTTTTCCGTCGCAATGATAAATGAATCTGCGTTACAGTATTGTGAAACACCCTCAGCAGTTTAAAATAGGCCGTTGATTTGTGGTCATATATTTAAACAAAATATTCTGCATAAAAGTGAAATCTTTCCAAATAATATCTCTTATGAAATGAATTATCTTTATTTACGAAAAAGAAAATAGATCTAATTTTGCACTGCTGATTTGATAATGAATTACGTCAAATACTAATTAATTTGTTTCAATTATAATTAATTGTTGCCACGAAACTTTTCAAAAGTGAATTGATACAATTATTTAGGTATTGGGTCGTATCTCATTCTGTGATTTAATTGTGGGAATTGGATATTTATTCATTCAAGTATGTAATGCCTGCCTATATAAATTAGACAAAAATTCAGGTAAGCTCATGGGATTTTCCTGATTGATTGTTTTCATATTAAATTATATTCTAAATTGCTTGATGTATGCCATGCAATTATTTTGTAGCTTTAGTTTAATTTGCCGAAAATTGCCATGAATGGAAAAGTATTTTGTTTCGATTAAAAAATTAATCACTACAGTATTTGAAAACTTACACTGGAAATATGTAAGAAATATGATTGGTAAATAAATATGTTTCTAAGCTATTTCTGTTTATTGATTCGAAAAACTTATAAATATACGTATGACTAATCAACAAATTTTTCCAAAACCAAAAAATTAATCTTGCATTTTTAAATATGCGTATGACGAATTTAAATCAAAAAATCTAGAGCAAATTTGACATTTATTATATTTTATCTAGAAAGCATAAATCATACGATGTTTTAATTAATCGTACTAGTTACTTAAATTTAATATAAACGGTTCTAAATCAAGAAATTCTTTAGTGTTTAAAATTAACTGATTACGAACACTCTTAAAGTACAAATATCAAAGGAAGAGATGCACTAGAGTATGATGATAAACCTAACTAGAATGAAATTAGGAAATAAGAAATGTGGTTTACTAAAGTGGCCCAGACAGACGACTGATCATGTCAGTCCCAAAGGAGCCACGACGTTGAGCATGCGTATTGTTCGAATTTGATCAAATTGCCATGAAAGAGAAGAAACAGATAACATTTCCCAGAAGCATGAGCTGTTATGGATCTTCATTATAAAACTAAGGATCTTTAGTCTAAAATTGAAAGGAGCACTTTATATTTTTAAGTAACCAAGCAATCTTTTTATTAGAAATTATTCAAACCAAATTTATTATGTAACTACAATGGTATAAGAGCGCTATTGATAACATGCGGAAAATATATAAACTTTTCATTCATTCATAAAATAAGTTCATGTAAAAATGTTCATATAAAAATTGAACTTAATTTTGAGACCAATAAATTAAGTAAACACATTTCCCAGTCATTGTTCTGCTAACTTCCATATTTTACAGTAAAAAGCCAATCTATTGTTGAATAACTACATATTCGAATTAAAATGTTCAGTGATATGATACAATGAATTATAATTCAAATTAAATATTTATATTTCTTTCATATATTACTAGAACTGACAAAATGGTTCTTGAAATATAAAAATAAAATTAAAATATTTAAATTATGTGTAACTGATATCGGCTTTTACATATAATCACTACAAAGCAGAGCAAGCGTGATTCTATATAATTTAGATTGAGCAATATAATCGTGCTTAAAATTATTAAGTTATTATACCTAGGTGGTGAAATGGTTATTTCTGGTTTTGAAGCATGTGGAAAAAAATTATGAATATTACACACACATATGTTCATGCCCATTATCATCAAATGTGTTGGCAGAAAACATTGTACATTCAATCCCATCTTGACAATATTTCACCATTCAATTCTTATCAACTTCAATCATTCTAATTCATGAAAATATATATATACATTCTTCTATTTAGTTTAATCGAACCGTTCATTCCATCTACATAGATATTCTTCGTTAAGCTTTCATTAAACATTCTGTCAACATAATTATAACATCTCATCTAGCTCTCACCTATTCTATTATACACACGGCATTTCTTAAAATATCGCTCTATTCATACACATACGTATATTACTTCTTGGCTGCATTACAAAAATATATTCATTATTACTTTTTCACAGTTGTCTTATACTTGGTTTTCCAAACTCAAAATTCGCTATATAGACACAAGTAAAACATTGCACACGCATAACTTTGCATCCTTAGAAATGTTAAAATTTCATGGAAACATTCCTAAAATCTTATGACCAGCAAAAACTTTTCTCTCAAACCTTTCATCGCTAAAGAATATGCGATTGTTCTGTATTCATTCTTTTCAAACATGATAATTTTTGATTTACCTACGCTCATTTTAATAGTCGTATACTTTCCGATTATATTTATATTCTGTATCGTTCAATTCAGTTGCTCTTGTGATTCACTCAAAAATCACGAAAACATCTGCATAGACAAAAGCAGAAACATACCACCATCCCTCTCACATAATGGCCAACGTAATTATACATCCATGTGTATATCAAATAGCCAAAGTGACTTCACGCAACCTTGTTTCACACCAATTTCAATATCAAACGATTCATTCAATCTACCACTCTCACTACTACATTAATATCAGTATACAATACATGTATGGCATTTAACAGAAATCCATTCACACCATATTCTTTTCAACTGTACCAAAAACCTCATACGTACTACACAGATCGAAAAAGTCACAAAATAACTTTTTGTTATTTTCAAATTACTTTTGAACAATCATTCGACGAAAGTCCTACGGCCAAACAGCCACTTAGTATATCTTGCAATTGTATTCATGTCCCAATTATAATATATGTCTATACATATATGTGCGTGTGTGTAATATATATTTGAGGAGTAAACGAGAGTATTTTATAAACTTGAATTTCGTATGCATAGTTAAAATATTATATTATGAACTAAACACTCAATATCTATTCTGAGCACAAGAATTTAACATGACAAAATCTGGTATATCGCCAACGAGTGTCATCCATGCATAGCACGGTTAATTAGGTAGCCGTTCTATAACGTGCTTTAACCGAAATGCCGTCATGCTCATCTCATTCATGTAACGAAAAGAGGAAGACATACGGAGAAGGGCAAGTATATTGATTTGCAATACCTGTCCGTCTTTTAGCTACCACCTTTTGTCTGTTACCATGACCGAGATCAAAGTACCTACATCTTAGAATCGATAAGAGATTGTTTTGGAACTAACACGCGGTAATATTGGTGGGCTACAAAATTTGTGTGTGTATCTGTGTCTGGATGTATGTAAACGTGTAAGTGTGTGTATGTGTGTATTTGTTCGGGGATGTGTGTCTTTGGGGAGTATCCTATTCCGGGAACGTGAACATATTCCGAAACCCGCCTGGGCGACCACCTAGCAGTATCGGTTTTAGGAGAGAAATTTCGGAACAGTTCAAAGAGCTATCGATCTATTTATAGTTTCAAAATATTGATTCGATATTTTTATATGAGTTACTTTATTTAATCTGAGCAACTGCAAATACTGTTATTTTTAAATAACCACCAGGAATATAGTACAAAAACGCAAAGTAAAATTTGACTTCTCATCAAACTACATTATGAATTATTTATAACTAGTCTAATATTCAAGTTATAATTATAGATATATTTATAGATAGACACATAAGCTACATCTAATAGCAAATGTATTTTCTACGCAGATGTCATATATTTATAGGACCTACAAAGCCTAGGTACGCTTGGTATTATTTTCAAACCATATCTATAACATGTCTTTCAAAATATAAAATTATGCAATTCAATTACTTTACAAAAAAATATTTATTTGGGAGAGATGAATGGTGTGAGAATGCGAGGCCGTCCTAGGAGGATAAACATGATTTGAAGATAAATACATCTCATGTTTTTCAGCTGTAAAATGAAACACAGAATTATCTATAATATCCTTAATTTGCTGAGAACATTTTAATAAATTTGCAGCAAATCAGCTCATTGGGATTGCTCTAAATTGACCATTTTTAATGAAATACTAAAGCTAGTAACTACGTATTCGTTATTAATCAATGACTAACTACAACACCGTGATCACAATTAATATTTTTGTTACAAATAAATTATGTTTGTCAAATTTTGTTTCGAAAGCAAACGTTTGAATATATTTAGGGTATAGAAAAGTCTGAAGACGACGCTGTGCTGTGGTCTACATGAAGTATCCTCCTTTTTCCCTTCGGTTGGTTGTCGTCCTTGTCCTGTCATTTCTTCTTGCTCGTCTTCTTCTTCATTTAGCTTCACCTGGTTCTATCGCCAGGACAGGATTAGGTACATGCTTTAAAGTTTGCAACTTGAAGTTTTGTGTATATAGACGTCCTTCATGTTGTTTTGAATTTAAATTTAAAACACCGTGATTTACATATATTTACAGTTCAACCGACAACAACAAAAGTTAATAATGAAATTGCATTTTGTTTTGGGGAAATATGGATACAACTTGGCAACTAATTTTCGTTTCATTTCACTAATGGTCTGTTGGTAGTGTTGAGAATAATCCAGGCAACGTAACATAATACCATTATCTAGATGAAATAAGAATTAATGAAATATATTTTAATATTTCGATTGCAAATATATAACATACAATATTAGTGGCATGTATTTAAAAGGTGCAAAGGAGTGTATTACATTTTATAGGTATTCTTATAACGCAACAAAAAATGAATCGAATATTTATTCCCGATTGCAGAAAGGTTCGCCAAGCACTAGCACAGTGTGCTTTGTCCGTCAAGGAGCTAAAGTGTTTGCAGATTTTATCCTTGACAAACTGTCAATCAATTTATATTTTATTAATACTTGATGATTTTTTTGCAACTGGGTAATATAATAAATATATAAAAATAAGTTTTAAAAATAAAAGCCACTAGAAAATAAATATGAAATATTTTTATCAGAATAGAATCACATCAAAACTCTTTTATTTCGTTTATTCTTAAAATAGCTTCAACATTAAATAATATGCTAATGAAATACCGAATAAATACTATTTTACTCCCTTGAAATGTATTGGTGATCTACTTAATGTCAAATGATGTTAGTTCATTTTTCTTACTGATATTTTAATGCATTGCGCTGAAAATATGTTATGTGATCTTTGGCTGCGAAACATTTTCATAAATATGATTAATGCTGTTTTGAGTTATGGCGGTGTCTACATTCTTGTACTTGGAAATGCAACAGAAGCTTTTCAGAAAATGGGAAAAAGAACAAGTCCATGAATTCCTAAAAAGGTACTCAGCTGTAAATACGTAAATCCTTCAAGAATACTGACTGACTGCAACACGCTTTTACATGCAAAACAGTGTTGATGTTGCAAGTATGCTATATGTAACATTGCGCTTGAATGGGATACTTTTGTTGTGGTTTTCAACACCTTTGTACAAAGATAGTCACCGCTTTGCCATTATAAGCTAACACACACACACAGACCTAGTTACATCATCTGGTACGCATTACATGGGTTTAGACCTCTTGTCCGTCGGTAGATTCCCAGAGGCACCGCAACGCTGAAGTATCAGCACCTTTATCCAGACGCGCGAACTTCAAAGTGAACGAGTGATTTACAGTTTTATTTGTTTTCAACCATAAAAGCACATTCACACTTCTTCAAAGAAACTTTTTTTCTTTTTCGTAACTGTCCATTCGAAGGAAGTATTTGGATCACTATATATATTTTATTTTCACCATTTTGCTTTACTATACAAAACACTAAGTAAATATTGTTATCATGAAAAGATTTTCTCTCGAAATATTAACTTAAATATATCTTTTGAACTTCCCTGAATCGGGTCTTAATATTTTTGCAATGATGTCTTTGAATGACGTCTTATTGTGTGTGTATATCTGTATGTGAGTGCTATACAGTTTAAGCGGTTGAAAGTACAATTATAAAACTTAAGATTTGCATACGCCTGGCAAAAAATTTTTTTGCGGTTACTGTAATATCACCGAAACGGCTACACATACACAATAAAAATTGTTATAATATAAATGTAAGATATTAAGTTTGCAAACAGTCTTTGTTTGATTTTTTTTCTAAAAGTGTTCTGGTTACAAAAAAATCTTAAAAAAGTCAAAAGTTCAATTGAGGTAGCATTTTAAGCAAATAAAAGTTATTTACTATCGTCGATATATAAATAAAAGAGATATACAGTTTCGTGGGAGCAGAAAATTGACGAAAATTCGTAAATATTATAAATTAAATTATACCCTGTGGCAGAAAAGTTCGTGCATTGCTAACAGGGTTTATTTTTTATCCTTGGCGGACTGTTAATATTTGGCAGTTTATTAATGTATGACAAACTTTTCGGCAGCCGAGTATTAGTTCATCAATCAATAAATTGCAATAAAATGAAAGTTTTATGATTAAATCAAAAGTTTATCAATAATAAGATCTATTTGCACTTAAAGTTTACGAAAATTTTTTCATAATAAAGTACAACATAATTTAAATCATAAGTACAGCTATTTCCACATCATAAATCTAAAGCCACAGTATATTTCTAAATCTTAAAAGCTTTACTACGTTGATGAGGGTTTTGATAAACTTTAATACAGCTTTGAGCTTTGAGGTAAACTCATAAATGAAGGGAAGCTAAAATAAAACATCTTCCTGTTCAAAACATAGTAAACGTGTATGAAACGGAGAAAGAATTAATATTTACATTATCCCTCCTTGAGCATGGGTACTGGTGATATTTCCGGATTATGAACACGCAAATGCAAACGGTATGAAGTACGACTAACTGAAATCTCGGATTATCAATGACAGAATTATTAATATCACGGTATGAAATGTACGCTCCTTTACGAAACAAGAAGATTACATTTTCCTTAACAAAGCTAAATTCATTTTCATTCATCATTAAATAATATACATCGACAGGATATTTCGTTTCTTTACACGATAAATGAATAAACGGGTGTTTTATAAAGAGGATAGAAAGCAAAATATAAATACATTCTCCCTGTATGTCATCTCTTTCAAGAGTTCAAGGAAAGATATATAATTGATAGATCAAAGAAATATAATACAAAAAAAATGATAAAAATAAAATGAAATATTTGAGAATTAAATATTATGTATCGCTAAATTTCGATTTATAAGATTTTCCTCTAAGTTATGGATTTAACAGATATTCTCCAAAGTATTGAATACAACATATTTTTATTGATTTTTATTTATGACGTTTAGTACGCTGAAAAAACAGATCATTTTAGTAATTATAAGTTACATTTTTATAATACAATCATGTAAATTTTCTAATTGGTTGTTTAATTGAAATACATCACAATCACCAATAAATGCAACTAATAAAAAATTGATTTTATCTATAACGGATACTATGTTATTATATTTTTATATTGCTTTACTAATTTCAGGATCAACTTGTCGATTAAGTAAACAACATAAACTAAAAATTCGTGATACATTTCATAGTAAAAAAATCGCGTTTTCAAGTTACGGCTATATTTCATTTTCTTCTGAAAGCCTAAATGTAAATAAAAATTATTTATAATGATAACAAGGCTAGTGCTCGCGTGTGCAGTACATTATCGTGAAATTCTATGCATACGAAATGAAAGAACAAATATAGAAAACGAAAGAAACTGTAGCATATAGTATACAGAACAAATACATTGAATAAATGATATTTTACTTACAATTACATGTGTGTAACTATACATATTAAATTGATGGCTTTACATAAAAAATGAAGCAGACAAGAAATTAACAACAATACTAGCAATAAAAGACAACTTATATATTGTGAACTAGCCATTCCACCTTATAAAAACTTTACACCAAAAAGCATGAAAAATTGACACATCAAAATAGTTCAATCTTAATAATATACGTATACGTTTATCGTAAATTTTATAATGCTTGAACAATGAAATTTATAAATATGAATTTTGCTATCTTCACTTAAACAAAATAAATCTAATAAACTAAAATGCATATCAAATAGTATTGCATGTCTTTGTTTTAAGAATATAAATGTATAATTTAAATGATAGATTAAGATAAAATTTGTACTACTTTCACAAAAAAGAGACCGTTAACATTGGTTAATGTTCCAAAATGCACGCAAACTACTGTTGAGTAATTCGGAAGTTAATCTGTAATTAATCATAGTTATATATATATATATATATATATATATATATATATATATATATATATATATATATATACATATATAATATACATTTACACGGATGTAATTGATTTGACATAGAAGAATTTATGTTCAGATTAAATTAAAATTATATTAAATTATTTGATAGAATAAATAATAAACTATGAAACACATGTTTATAAAAAACCACAATAATATAATTGTAAAAATAAAACAAATTGATAAAGATAAAAGTAAAATGTTGGAGTATAATTGTTTTATTTAGTTAACGTTTCAGCAATTGTTACAAACTCCGTTGTATTGGATTGACTGATTAACTAACGACATGCTTAAATGACGACATAAGGTTATATGAGACGTAAGATCTATGCCAAAAGTTGAAGTTTCACGACATATAGCGTTATCGCTATTAATGGTTCTTGTGATTAGGTTTTATAATTTTTAAGTAGTATTTGTTCTAAGAAATCTTAAAAAATATGTTTACATTTTATGAAAATGTAATTATGCTTGTTAATTATGAAAACAAATTTCATATTTTGTTCTTTTAGAAATTAAACTATGAACATTTTAGGGACATAATAAGATACTAAAATGTTATGTTTAGAACTTTAAATAATTAATTAGAACAATCAGAACATGATACGTCTACTAAAATAATAACTTTATTGAAATATAAACCAAAATAAGAAGTGTTTCATATCGGCAACATATCAGCGATTAATTTCTTTAGTTGGTTGCACATTCTGTAGCTTCGGACAGCTGAGCACTAAGCTTATGATTAGTTGTAAGCTCATAGAAGTAGTCGCAATAGTAAATACGTTTGCAAAAAGAACTTTTTATCCATCAATAATAATTATATTTAATCATTTACATATGTACATATGTAAAAAATATATAATTATCTTATTGATTAAAATATTCCATTTGGAATTGCAAAACTTGAAAATAGAAAGAGGAAAAAAATACGCTGACAACCAATGTGTCACTTACTCAAAACGACTTACACTGTTACCAAGTTTTCGAATTACCAGCATCAGAATCTGAAATGTTGTACTTTCCATTGAATATTTTTGTTAGACTCTCCAAATTATATTAATTTTGAAATTGAACTGTTTATTAAACATGCGGCAATAATAATATTAAGATTTGAAGTCCCTATCAACGTTATTTATATTGTTTTTTATAAATAAAGAGGAAAAATCTTGGAATCCATGTCCATGTTAAATTAAAATTTTCAATCTCCTAAACTATGTACCAACATTTCATGAAACTTTGCAGAATTGTTGACATTAACAATATCACAAAAATATGAATAACTTTTTGACATTTTTGACAACAATAAATTTTGAAATTTTTTTAAAAATATTACCCGTTTTTATAAATGTACGTCCATTTAAAAAACATTCGCATTTTGGTATAAATTTGTATCGAAGTATCGTTCAAATTGTTGTATATATACGGCTTAATTTGTGCGTACAATTACTCCTACAAAATGTGTATACCTACGTATAATACAACAAAATTTCAAACATATTTATAAACATAAAGCATTTGCGAATATGCTATAAATAACATTATTATGGATGTCAATATTTACGAATTCCACCCTAACATATTTCAATTTACAAGATAACTTGGGTCAAACAAGCTATAAAAATCCAAGCTTTATTTAAATTCAAAAATCATCGGTAAGGTATAAAATAAGCTACAAGATCTGCCAAGCGTAAACACAAACAAAAGTTATTACTTCATTTATATTCCGTTTAAATCATTTTCTCCTGAGAAAAACGGATGACGCTCCGAAACAAAGGCATCAATAACGTTGGAAAGAAGAGTAAGAAAGACAAAGTATTTGCCGTTTCTGTGTGGCGGATATATTTTCAGTGTCACGCGCTAGTCGCTATGAGAGGCTGTAAGGCGTTTGGCGTAAAAAAGGAAGCAAACACACAGGCTGTCTCGTAAAACGATAATGTCTGAAAAACTGATGTATAGTCGACAGCCACCTCCGGCAATAACTAAAATATATGAAACCGTCACGTTTACTGGGTGCCGCCGCCGCACCGAGGCGTTCTTGAACGTTCGCGTGACAAATTTTCAGTCATCATAGACCATCGACACACCCAAACCACATATCACGTTTTTCAAGAAATATCACCGCTAAAAGTCAATGACGACATCTCATGCTATAAGACTTTTATGCATAACAGTTATATATAAATATATTTTTGTTTACTCATATTGTTAATCAAATATCTATTTATTTGCTACTTATATATTAAATTAAATAAATTATGTCTTTCTTTTTGATCTAATTTTCTCCATAAGTCATGACACTGATATGACGCTCACAATAACAAAAATAATTGACATATTATTCTTACAGAAATTACAAAATTTTAAATTAATAGCTATATTTTAATGCAATTTTTATTTGTTCTTTATTTCAATTAAAAGTACCAATTCATAGAAAAATTAGAAATTACTACAAGTTTGAAGTAAATAACAAAAAAATTCTTCATCATTACTCATACAGTTATTTATAAATATCCATGTGCAGGATCCAAACAAAAAAGTGTAAATGCCTGAATAATATGAGCACATTAAGGTACGAATTGCTGAACTTTAACCGTCAGATTATATCAGTATTAATAAAATAATTGTGTGTAACGCGCACACAACCGTGGGTTGAGTCTCACAAATGTCACATTACAGTCTTACGACCGTGATAACGACATGTGAGCTAATTTATCTCTTAGTCATCCTTAATAGGTTCAACACATTATTGTTACATATCGTCATTTCACTAAAAGCTTTGTTTACCTTCATTTTGTCTATATATAGCCATAGAAATCATATTATGAAGAAAATACAATATAGATTTAAATAAGCTCAATCAATCCTCAGAATTCACTTTAGATCATATCGTTTATTAATAAATAACGATTAAATTTCGTAATTGATGCCACCAAAAAAATAATATTATATCTACCATACATAGCACAAAAGAGCGCAATATTCTTTTATTTAACGTGAACAATTAACGTTTAAGAAAGCAAGTATACAATTTGAATTATTTCTCGAATTGGCAATATCAATGATAGTGCTAAATATCAGTATTTAACAAGATAGTCACCAAATGTAAGTAGAACAAAATTAAATTTTTAACAAAAATTAAGACAATAACAATAAGAACGAAAAACTGTCATTGCTTAAATTGTTGCCAACACGCGCATTAAAGAATCACCATCATAATTTACAAAAAAAAACCAATAGATACACTCTCTTATTGACGTCATCCGTTGTGCTGCCTCGACTCAATATTCATATTAATTAAAAAAATTCATATCATAAGATATATGATTTTCCACGGTAAAATTTAGATCAATAATATTATATTTTGAGAGTTTCATAAATATATATTAATTTACAAGTTATAAACCCTATTGTTCCATATATTAAAGAAAATGCTGCGTTTTGTTATAGCCTGAAAAAAACTTTAGGTGCATCAACAAAAATAATGTTACGTAGATATTTTTGTATTATCAGATATCTTCATGGAAACTTATTCTTAGTAGCAAAAATATTGTGGCAGTCACTAAAAATTAATTTATGAGGCTTCCGGCTTTAGGCGAAACTTTTTTAAGGCAACAAAATAAGTGTTCGCAAGGCGATGTTATCTTTTTTGCTTAAGGCATGTCGCTGCTGTTGTACCAATTAACCGTAAATTCATGAATTTGGTTTTATTTCTTGCTTGTTATTAATATAAAATACATACACACGATAAAAAACAATTTTACAAACGCATTTCTTTGTGAACCTGATCAATATATTTTGTTTGAATTTGATTGTGTTTTATTTACTGGTACATAATGTTGCTATACATTAACTTTATTACCATATTGTTATGATAATAATTCGGGCAGAAATTCCTATAACCAAATTAGGTTTAAAAAAGTATAGGTCGAATGCCGTATGTAAAAAAGTAGATTATATGGATACATATAATAAAATTATGTAAATACTTTAATAAATATTTAGACAAAAAAGATTCTAAATTCCAAGACTTAACTGGCGAAAGAAGGTTATATTTTCCATTTAAAATAACACTTATTATATTACTTATGTATGTAATAAAAGATATAATTATATACATAAAAAGAAAAACTAATTTTCCTTCATACTACTACTTATAATACCATTTTATCGATCTAGCGACTAAGACATTTTCAGAAAATATTTACTGTTATGTGTATAAAAGTTCTTTGCGGTGTATAAAAAACGGAGTCCATTAAAGGATAATAAATTATTTCGGAAACAGTGAAATTAAAAATTCGTATTTTCAACTACAGTTGAAAAAGTAATTTGTATGGCTCAAATATTCACCACCGAAACTACCTGATCTTCAAATTAATAACCAACAAAAACGGAATGAGTTTTTTGTATTTTAATTAAATGATAACTTACTCCAATGATTGTTTGTCTTATTGTTTTATTTTATTAAATAAAAACATAGAATTTATTCTTTAATCAAGTTTTCAGCTTTTTATAAATGTTTTTGATTGTTTGTATAAAAGTGAGTTGATTGAAAAACAATTGTTTTCCAAGTTACGTGATAACCAAAATACGGTTGTAAATTGGATTTTTAAAACAGGAAATCAAAGTAAATATGTACATTCTTAGATATTTGCAGGTAGTTACACTAATTCGCAGATAAATGTAGATTGATAAATTTGCTTTTATTCTTATCAAAAATAATAAATCGAATTTTTGTCTTTTATATTATATAGAATAGTTGTTAAATTATTTATATTTATATTCAATTACATAAATTAAATTTGTAACTATAGTACCATATTAATTATTTATACTGTCCCAAGATATCCAAGGAAATAGTTAAATTTATGCAATATTTTGAAATTTCTAACTATATGGGTTAATCAATTTCCTAAGAATTTTAAAGGGTTAATTATTGTTGTATCTACACAAAATTCATTTTGTGATTATTTTAAATTTTATTATTATTTATGTTTATTTTTTACACCTCAAAACGCATTTTAAAAGATCGTGCAAATAAACGAACATTTGAAGAATTCACAATTATACTAGCGCTACTCTTTGCGAATATAGTAATGATTATCAGATTGAAAACGAGCCGACACCTACATACTTTTAACATTTGAAACTAAAACTATCTTGGCGGCACATGTACATTCTTTTCACTTGGCCTATGCTCTACACAACTAATTCCTAAGTAATGTATATGCGAGTGATACAGGAACTCATTAATTAAGAAATAATTAAGAGTGATATTACGATCTTCAAACAATACATATGAGTACAGTGTTCAAATACATCAAATTTTAAAGGATATTTCGTTATTGAAAAAAAAAACAAAAACAAATCTAACACATAGATTTGTTTTCTTTTTCTCAGTATAAGCTTTGCGCTATTCGAGGTATCATTTAGCAAGTATGAAAACGTCGAATTTTCAAAATATTGAATTAAATTTAAGGATGAAAATTGAAAGTAGAAATAACCATTTAGTTTCGATATTGTTCGTCAAAAATCCATGCAGACATGCATTTATAGATTTGTAGAAACCAACATATTCTGTAGACTTGTTTTTATTTAAAAATGGCAGAATATTATTTAATGAATTTTTTGGGAACTCTAGAATTAAATGAAGGTTTCCAATTAATTAACTGTAAAATTGTGTAGGTTTGGTAAAATATATAATAATGTTGATAATATTATCAATTTTCACTGTATAACAGGCCGTTTTTGTCATCTCTGAAACACAAAGTGGGTATATATGCGTATCTCATTAAATATTCATAACACAGGCAGGCAGAATGTCAATTGGCATTGCTGTACCGAGCTCGATGACAAAAAAAAAACAGTAGTAGCTTATGATTTTCACGTCACAGGCTGACAAATATAAAACCCATGCGGGAGAGATGGATTAGCCCATTATGCAAATCAAACTAGTACGCCATTTTGAGATTTGTGTCGGGTTGTAAATATGTTGTTTACCACACAGTGTAGTCACCCATATTTTATTGTGATTTATTTCAGAGTAGGTACTTTAATTAAATTAATTACAAATTCCAAATGCTTTAAAATGTACAGGTAGTATACTGCTGAGTAAAATTATTTGCGTTTTGCAATTCAATTCCATTTCTACTCATAAAACCAAAATCCAGAAATTAATTAATCAAAAACATTCTGGCCAGTTATAAATAAAAAAGTTCAAATTACCAAAAATTAGGGTGTCTCATTATTCATTAAAAAATTCTGTTGTGGCAACTAAATTTTAGCAACTGCAACAATTTTCTACTTGCAGTTACAAACATATTGTTGCTATAACATACTTTTATTGGTGACACATAATCAATAAATGTATGTATTTGCTTGGAATTTCTTATTTTAATTAAGATCTCTCACTCATTACATATACAACAAAATATTGTGTGGCACTTCCTTATACTTATAAGTATTTAGTAAGATCGTTCAGGAATTTATTGATTAATTTAGGAAAATTAAAAAGGAAATATTTAATTATTCAGAGTTTCTTTAATGTTCATATATAAATATACGACCGATTTCAAATTTTTATTAAAAAAGTAGCAAGTACAATCATAAGAAATTATTAATAATTATAAAGAAATAGGATATGGAGCAAACTTTTTGTAGAGAGTTGTATGCGAAATGTTGAAATTTATTGTTGTTGATGGATGAATGAGTTTAAATTGGAAACGTTTCAGCCTCTCGGGATATTCACACCGTAAATGAAAAAAAAATATATATATATGAAAATAAATGTAGAAAAATGGTGTAAATAAATACAAGAAGTTGAACATATTTCTTTCATTGTATTTATTATTGTTAAATTGAAATTGTATATTGGATGATGATGTATGTTCGTAAGTGATTTTAAGATATTATTGACACAATTAAACATTATTAAAAATATGAAATGAACAATGTCACGAATAAACTATTTTTATTTGTTATTACGTGTGTATTTTTTGTACATCGGCGGGATATTCTTTGTGTCATATATTGGTCAAATTTTTTATTTCATTTTATTTAAAATGACCCCATTGATACGATATCGCATGTTAAAAGACAATTCATTTTTTCATCCACTTAAAGTATTGCGTTTTATGTCAAAACCTTGAACGAATAATTTTTCATAACACACAAAAAGAAAGGATTTATTAATTCAATTTAATATACCTACGTTTGAAAAGAAACAAATAATAAAAAGATTTTTTTCTAAATAGAATTAAATCAATTTTAATAAATAAAATAACATAAGATTTATTCAAAAATTTGATATTTCATATATTACAAATATTTGTTAGATGGGAAATCAATTTTTGCGAGATCTTCCTGTTTCATCAAATATCTTCTCAATTAGAGATATTAGAAGAGTTGCGTAATAAAATTTTATCCAAAAACATAATTTGCAAGAAAACGACTTTTGCCGCCTACCCAAGCGTATTCGTTTTATCTGATATGTTTAAGTATTAAGCCGTATTATCATCGAAAAACTTTCTCAACCTTTATGATAACAGTTAATTTCTTAAATTTTATTCATGATTGCAGTACCATCTGATATGTTTCATATGTTTTAAATGCTGTTTTGAAACTGTTTTAGCCATATAAATAAATGTATCATCTTAAATATTCAACGTTGAGAAAAAGCACCTTCAGATGTACGCTCTAATACCGATAAATCTTTCTCAAGTCGAAGAGGTGTGACCTAATGTGCAATTATTAATTAAAACTTCGAAACTCGATATTGACAAAGACACAAGATTGCTAACTCGTCACATCTTGAACGGGAAACTACCGTTAGTTAGATATGTTGAAAAGTTTTAAATATTAAATAAAAAAACTTTTAAAAAATGTATCATAATTTTCAACTATATTAAAAGTAACAATGTTTAGTAGTTTGATAAATTTTATATGTATATTCATTACCAATATGGTAAAGTATATAATAACAGACGATGCGGACTTTGATGAATCGGTCTCCTAATGCAACGGACACATGAAACAATTTGATGAAGGTGAGGCATTGATTTGTGATTTGACACAAAATACAAAATTATTGTTTATTTCATATAATTATTGTATTTTTTGTGTTCAGGTAAATATACACTTTAATTAGGTCTCCAAGTTGTCATACTCAATTCGTAATTATAAAGTGAGTGACGGAAAGATCTATTATTCTAAAGTGTTATACGTATTTCGAAAATCGATGTAGCCATTGCCAAGCTGTCAAATTTGACACCAAATATAAAAAATTATATTTTCGAGAACTATTTAAATTTTATATTTAAATATCTCTTATCCAAATAAAATACGTATAAGAAAATTCAGCACAAGCCGTTGCGGATATTTAATCTCATACTGCAGCTAGAGCAAAGATCAAGTTATAATTTCACACAGTCGTGGACGAAAAAACAAATAGCAGAATTATTAAAAGATAAACATTCGATAAATGTATGCTTATTATTCACAGATGTTCGCACAAATGTTTATCAAAAGCAGATGTATGTTTACTTTTATATCACACAATTAATAAAATTATTAAATCAAACATAATCAGTAGTGATTTATTTTCTTAACTTTACTCAATTCGTGGAAGATTATTATTATCGAAGATTTATAATATATTAATCAAGTAAAATAATATATAATGAAACAATATTTGGAATAATAAAAAAAGTATAATTTTATCCTTTTGAATTAATTTTTGATATTACAGATTTCAAACATAAATTAATTCTGTAATCTACAAAACATTTATACGTTTTACACCACCTTCCATTGTCAACTTGTGTGGAATAATAAAAAAATGAAAAGTTTAATTTTAGAAGAAAAAAATTAAATATGGAAAATATTAAGTAAAATTACAAAAAGATTGTTATCATAAATTAAAAGTAGAAAATTATTTTTCCCAGACGGATGAAAAAAAAAATCATAATTATATTGGTTTTGTTGCCAGAGTTTGATTTAAATTACATTCTGCTTAAAAGACTCAAGAAAATGACTATTTTTCAGTAAATTCTTGATGGACACTTCAATTAATAGGTTTCAACAATTTTACTTGAACTTTTATCATTATCTCAATAACTCTAAAGTTCATAATGGGAATTTTCGGAAACTCTTTTACCATGTTTGAACATTAATTTTGCTTGCATTAATTTAACTAACATATCTGCATTAGAGATCTGGATTTTTATAGATAGTATTCCAGAAATATTACTCGTAAAGTTAAATCGCGATAAAAAATTATGGAATTAATTGCAATATGAACTACCACGATATTACCTAAAATTAGTAAATATGAAATATAGCATTATTGTTGTAATTTCTTTTATTACAAAGCCAGTAAACGAATTTCATTCATTTTTATCAGGACTTATTTTTATCATAATATCTACAGATATTTATGAAATTATGCTATTACTCCAAATTAGATCATTAATAAAATAATAATTATGCCTATCAGCGTAAGTCTAATGAAGTAAATTTAACAAGCTTTCATTTCGATAAATAAAATCAAGCTTATATTTTTATGGTTTTTACTTTCTTATACGAAGTATAAGTAAGTATTGTAATCATGAAAAATTTCGATCTCGAGACTTTAACGGAAATATACGTTTTGACCCTCCCTGAATCGAATCCGACTATTTTTGGAATGACGTCTGTCTGTGTGTGTGTGTGTGTGTGTCTGTATGTGTGTGTGTCTGTATGTGTGTGTGTCTGTATGTGTGTGTGTGTATGTTCTCTACAGCCTAAACGGTTGAAGCTAAAATTATGAAACTTTAAACTTAAGATTTGCATATGCCTGAGGTGTGCACCTCCTATTTTTGAAAATAATATTCAAAGCGGAAGTGCCTGTTTACTCTAGTCATTTTTTGCAATTTCTGCAATAACTCAAAAATGATTACAGTTGCATGAGCAAAAATTAAAGGTATTACTATTTAGCACAACTTTTGTTTGAATATATTTTCCAAAAAAAGTACTGGTTTCAAAATAAATGTCTGCTTATTATATATATTTTTACATAAATCGTATCATCTGCGCCTGTCAATTGTTTAACAAAATAGACTTAAATAATTTGAAGTTTGACATTTTATATTTATTTTAAGAAATATATTTACTGTAAAAGCGATCTAAAGGTTAGCGCAAATATTATAAATTAGAAAAATAATGTAACTACGATATGGTTTAACCCATAAGCGTATAAGAAAGTTCGGTGCATGACACTGCAGATGTTATTATTGATTTTTATCTTATACTCGTACTTGTTACGCTCAAAAAAGTATTAACTATTTATTATTTCGAAATATATTATGTATAGGAGGTGATCACGATTGTTATTCTGGACAATTGTATTAATTATTAATTATATTATAATGTTATACTATTTTTATTTCTAAATATTTACCGAATATAGCTTTCATTATATTTCACAATAAAAATTGATAAATCCATACTCCTTCTCTACAATATGTAGCAAAACT
This sequence comes from Nebria salina, assembly GCA_944039245.1. Classification (NCBI taxonomy): domain Eukaryota; kingdom Metazoa; phylum Arthropoda; class Insecta; order Coleoptera; family Carabidae; genus Nebria; species Nebria salina. The sequence continues at coordinate 13,743,035 of OX063271.1, forward strand.
AGTAACCGTAAATAAAATAATGAGAAATAATGCGTAGAAAACACTCTTTCATTTTAATAAATACTTTGAGTAATACCTTTATACAACAAGTATTGTAATCTCGAAAGAAATTCGTTATCGAGATTTAAATTGAAATATACCTTTTGACCTTACCTGAATCGAATCTGACTATTTTCGAAATGATGTCAGTCTGTGTGTGTGTGTGATTTTATGTATGAGTCTTCTAGAGCCTAAACGGTTGAAGGTAAAATTATGAAACTTAAAACTTAATATTTGTATATGTCTGGGAAAATAATATACATACCGGAAATGGATGTTTACTTCAGTTATGTTTTGAGGTTTCTGCAATAACGCAAAAACGGTTGCACTTACCACGAAAATAGTTTTAATAAAAATACAACTTTTGATTTATTATTTTTCAAAAAAGTTGCGGCTTATAAGAAAATGGTTTTTGAAATTTGTTCATATTTCTTTATTTTTACATAAATCGTACAGAAAAGTAAAATAAACTCATATAATTTTAATTTTTACATTTAATATCAATTCTATTGTAAACGTATTTTAAAGTTAGTTAAATAATATAAATTAGCAAATAACAAATATAAGATAGATATGTATTACAGATAGGTATTTAATTTAATTTAAAAATTATATTTTTGTTTAGGTATTATAATATAAAAAATGTTTTTATTTTAAAAATAATTTGATACAAACTGATTTATGTAATATCGAAAAAATTAGCAAGTTTATATTTATTTATCATTTAAATAATTTCATAAACTTTTTCTTTTCATTCCAGGCCATTCGTGAATAATGTAAAACTTTATCCAACTTTGACATTGTCAGTGAACGCACCGAATACGTAAATTTGTTTCTGACGTTTCAACTCCGATAGATATTTGTATGAAAATAAATTTCTCAAATATAAAATGATTAGAGCGCAACTACATTGTGAAATACATCGGTATATTCGCAATAAATCGTCGAACGTTTTTCGTCCGTTTCCTCGGATCCCGATTTATCTGCAATGGACAAGCATACCAACGCCCCTAGTAGCAGTGACACAGCATTCATACACGCTGGCAACAAGAAAAAGAAGACGCTAGCAGAACGACAATAATAATCTCCTATATCACGGCATATGAAAAGAATGAGTAGCGTTCGGTCCGTCATCCTTGAAGGACGAATAACAAGATAAGAACCTTCAAATACATAAGGAGATACAAAGAAGGCATGACGCCTCGAGCCTTACCTTGAGCATTCACCACGACTCCGGGAAAGGATGACTGAAGCGCCAGAAGAATGAAGACAGTCGCGTGGAAAAATTCCGTCATTTCTAAAGCGCAGGGAACGCACGTCTAATATTTAAAAACCAGCAATACGCGTTATTTTTTTTTTTTTGGGTGATGAATACAGTCAAACAATGTAATGAATGTACCTGTCGAAGTTTTACACAAACATTTATTAACGAGGTGCTCACATATATATATATATATATAGAAAACACAATCACAAATTCACAAGTTTAGTAGTTTCGTTTGTATAAGACGTTGGAAGATGATAACACTACCCTAATAATTCATTCTACAAGTGTTTTTCACACGCAAAGTTTACAGATAACTACGTTTTAATTTAGTTTCACCAAGTAATCTTGTATCATATCCGAACTGGAACAGAAACGGACGATATTTAATTCGGATGAAGTGTACGAGTGCCGCGATTCCAGATTCACGCAACTGTAATTAAAATACAGAACGGTAGGGTTGGAATGAGTGCAGCAGATACCTCGCTGAAATATTGTCGGACGATATGTAAATTCACCGGCAACTCGAAGCACATTAATGTATGCGAACTTGTTCGAAAGTTTCCAAACACATGTATAATTCTGCACAAATTCACCACAACGTTATAGAACAAGTATTAGATGTGAGCACAACACCAATGGTAACATGACACGACACGACACTATAATCCAAAGAGCTATTAGTACCACCCACTAAACTATTGGACAATGCGTCCCAGCATACAACCGCGATTAACTGATTATTATTAGGAGAATCACTACGAATAATCAGAGATGTTTGAAAATTTCGGTGGCGAGATGCGTGCGCAGTTATATTTACAATTCTAGTTGAAACATTGAGCGTTATACATGGAAGTTATGCGTGTTGCGTCGCTTGAGCGTATAGGTATCGTCGTACGGATCAAAATACTGGCATGTACGACACGCTATAGAAGCTCGCTGGCGCGGCACTGAGCCGTTATCGTGAGAGCGCCCGCCCGGGTCTTGCGCACGCAGACACTACCTTCGCCGTTTCTCTCGTTTTCGATGGTGTTTGCTCGCTCGCACACTCTCCCCCCACTGTCAACCCACAACTAGACACAAGCAAGCCGGCCTTATCAGGCCGACAGCCACCCTTACTCTCCGGCTCTTTTATCAAAGCTTAAACCACCTGGTTCAACACCCAACCCGGACAAGCAATGTCGCACCAATACGCCAGGCACTAACAACCGACCATATAACTAAATACCAATACTCACACAAAGCGCGATTGTTTGGACACACACGGTCTCCTATAGTAGGTGCTACTCACAACATTTACCGCACCGGTCTGTCTGTGTGTGTGTGTGTGGGAGTAAGTGTAGACAGATCGCGTCCTCATGTACAACCGCCTTTATATTGCATATTGTATCAAAGGCCTCTGGATTTGTATTATATATTCATTATATGTATTTAGAAACACTCCATCTATTTATCTTGTTGTTTTTCATTGGTATTCTCCAAATGTCCTGTAGCGCAATCCAACATGTAGATACTTAATCGAGCAAGCACACCAATCAAAGTAATTACGCGTTTATATTAATAAATTATTACAGCCTAGAGATGTTAATTTACTGATTTTGTAAATAAATAAATAAATATCCGTAATTTAACTGTTTGATTATTAGTAATAAAATGATTCATAAATGAGCATCAAAATACATTTTAATTTAGTAAATTACGTCATAAATTAGAATGTATTATATTGCCTTTATTTTAAATCTTTAAATAAGAATATTCATTATAACTTTGTATATGTTTTAACAGTGTACATATATAAATAAAATGATAAACCAATACCCGAATGATACCAGATTATAATTTTATATTTATGATTAAATAAAAAAAACATATTCCAATATAAAGATATTCGCAATGGCTAGCGCTGAACTTTCTTATATGTATTTTGTTTAGATACACGGTCGGTGTGTGTCTGTGTGTCTCTGTGTGTGTGTGTGTGTGTGTGTGTGTGTGTGTGTGTGTAAGCGCATTACAGCCTGAAATGTCAAAGATAAAATTATGAAACTTATTTACTATAGTCACTTTTGCGGTTTGTGCAATTTTTAAAAGATGGTTGCACTTACAGCAACAATTGACTAGAGTAAACATGCACATTCAGTTTGACAATCTTTTCAAAAATAGAAAGTTTTCTTGCTATGAATATGCAAGTCTTATGTTTGATAATTTTACCTTTAACCGTTTGAGTTGTAGAGCGCTCACACACACACACACACAGACAGACGTAATTCTAAAAATAATCACACTCGATGCAGGAAATGTCAAAAGGTGTATTTCTGTTAAAATCTCGACATCGACTTTTTCATGATTACAATACTTACTTTTTACTACGTATAAGAAAGAAAAAAATGATCTAAAACGCGTATTTATACGAGTGGAATCACCAGTATTAATATTTCACTTAATCGCGACCAATTTGCCTTTGTTTGAATGAATTACTTATGAGTAAAGGATTTAAAGTATACATTTATATTATGTTGTAATTAAATTTTATTTATTTAGAAAATAATACTATATCATATAATAGTTACCAAAATATCACCATATACATAATTAATAGGAATAAATCGTCTTACAAGTCAAATATCACACGGGGTTTTGCACAATATCGCTATCCAGTTTCCACAGAAGAAGAAGACCTATTAAACTAATGAAATCCAATTTCGAGATATTCTTCACAACATGTAGTATGATTACATTTGGGTACGATCCTCCTACATAAAGAGAGAAATAATATTGTAATATATAGTGCAGAATGAAACTTGTAAGATTACATTGAATGGCCAAATTGAATATCTAAATTGAAAATCTACCTTGATATTAAATAAAAATTTTAACTCCATGATTTTCAAAATAAATATATTGGATGCGCTTTGGTCGTACGGTCGCTTGCTCAATTGCCTAAATATATCATTTCTTTTATTTTGGAGATATCTAACCAGTTTTAACCAAATTTAGTATACATATAAGTATCAATAACCATTTTATTATTGATTTTTATCTTATACTCGTACTTGTTACGCTCAAAAAAGTATTAACTATTTTTTATTTCGAAATATATTATGTATAGGAGAGTGATCACGATTGTTATTCTGGACAATTGTAATAATTATTAATTTCATTATATTTCACAATAAAAATTGATACATCCATACTCCTTCTTTTCTACAATATGTAGCAAAACTAGTAACCGTAAATAAGATAATGAGAAGTAATGCGTAGAAAACACTACTTCATTTTAATAAAAACTTTGAAAAATACCTTTATACAAGATAAATATGATGTAGAAAATGTAAGTCAAATTCAATTAATATGAATTTGATAGTTTAATAATATGCGTAGTATCAATTTACCCTTTTAAAAGTACTAAAGTTCTTGTTTCTATAACTTGTATAATTTTGGTGGAATTAATATTTTAAGTAACAATTGGTATATATTATTTTTGATTCGTTTTCAAATGTACCAGATTATTTATATGTGAGCGAATGTTTACTTTTTATACTTCCATAGAACCACAATGCATGTAATTATACTTATATTCGCATCAGCTGAAATATGCCCATCTATAGTAAAATTTATTTTCGTACCTCGTTATGTATTTTGTACGTCATGCCGCTAAAATTCGATTAGATGCGTATCCTTTTCTACCCAGCCACAGATGGTTCAATTTAATTTAACAATTTAGAAAGTGCTGCGTAATTGACAGATTTTCATGCAAAACTTTAGGATAATTTAATGCCATGGTGTAATCAACATTTATTACTTACACACATACACCTCATATATTTATATATATATATATATATATATATATATATATATATATATATATATATATATATATATATATATATGTATATATATATATATATTTATTTATTTATTTATTTATTTATTTATTTATTTATTTATTTATTTATTTATTTATTTATTTATTTATTTATTTATTTATTTATTTATTTATTTATTTATTTATTTATTTATTTATTTATTTATTTATTTATTTATTTATTTATTTATTTATTTATTTATTTATTTATTTATTTATTTATTTATTTATTTATTTATTTATTTATTTATTTATTTATTTATTTATTCACTCACACATAAATAAACTGGTTCATTTGAGGGATCATTCTATAAGATCTGTAATTTTATAGATTAAAAAGTGACAGATGTTTATTAATATGAAAAAGGTTTTTAATAGCATAGAGTACAATAACGTGAGCTTTTTTTACATGTAAAAATAAAATAATAAAACCAATTACAGGCTAAAATAACATTTATGTAATAATTAGAAAATACATAAATGTACTCGTCCTAGCCTTTAGTTTGAAAACAAGCAGTAAATGTTACATTACGAAACGGTCGCATTGTACTTTCGGTTTTGTTTCGATAAAATGTACGTGCAGAAGAATCGCGACTAAAGTTTCCCAGAAAATATACTAAAACAGCCTTAATCACATCTAAAAATATGGACAAAAAATAAAAACAATATTTGAAAAAATATTCATTTGGCCATATATAATTATATCTTATCAACAATTTTCATTTACTAAAACCATATACCATTTAAATGCAAGAAATATGTTCGAGAAGCAATAATCTTTTTCTTTTTTATCAGCGAGTTGCCTTCAGCAAAAACTCTCGAAAATATACACCTTATGTTTCAGGAACTAGATGTAACCAATAAATGTTTCTATTTAATATTCCCGCATTGCAAATTGTTAAGCCAAGATTCCTTTCGAGTACAGCACAGTTCACATTTTTATAATTGCTCTCGGATAGTTACTGGTCAACCACAAAACTCGAGAATGGAGTGCCTAAACTTCACACATTGTACCCAGTTCCCTTGTTCTCATTACCTTTGCCACAACGGTCTTCCGCAGGGATTTCCACCCTATTGCCAAGTTGAGACATGAGTTGGGGTAGAATAGCTACATATTTTTCTTGCACGAAACTTATATAGTACATTTATCACCAAAGATCCCCTATTTCTATTAGTCACATACATTATTTGAGCTAGTAAGTGTTTATTCATTTTTGGATTGATTTAAAATGTACATTATTATTGAATTGATTCTTTTTTATATATACGAAATATTTAATTTGTATCAAGATATATGGTGTATTATCCACGATAAAAACAAGATGAAATAATACTTCCATAAATCACAAATGAAATTAGATGGCAGTAATTTTTATTGGCAACGACATTAAATATTTGAAATTGATAAAATTACACGCATTAATTTGCCCAATTACAGTTGTAAAGAATGAATTATGGAAAGTCAATAACACGTTCCATCATCATTCCTTTTATATTCTATTACAATGAATTTGAACCAAGCTCCAGCGCCCGTACCTTGAGAATTTATTTTAATCTAGTCAGTGAAGCATCGCTGTACTACCGACGATCGTGAATGGGTGCAAATTTTTCGCTCTCATGGGTATTCATTTCATCTCATTAGATTTAATGAATGTGCAAAAAATGTATAAATAAAGAGTATGTTTGCACGGATGACCATGATCTAGGTATATTGATGAGAGTCAATTGCAAATATGAACCTAACATTTTTTGATATTTAATGATTAATATAAATATGAATAAAATTGGGTACACATTAAAACAAAATTAATAATAATTGATCTTATAAGCGCGCGTAGTATATGAAAATAAATTTTTTGAAAAATTTTTGCAATGTCTTCATAGAACTTCTTATACGTATTTTGTTTATATAAGAGGAATATTCAAATACAAATTTTGGATAGTACAAAAAAAAATAAATTTCAAATTGTCTGGTGATTTCACACAGATTAAGTTATTATTTCAAAATGAAACAGGTATAACCCAGTATCTCATTGGAATATAAAACAGAAGCCGATTGTTGATATGAGATATAAAAGCTGTATTGTAAATAAATAGTATTTATATAGGAATTTTGATTGAGTACACGTGTATCTGACGAAAAGAAAGAATATGATACAAATAAAATATATATCCATCAAAAAATGATACAAAGCTTAAAAGAATTTTCAATAAATATCAGAATACGATGGAAATATGAAGTACGCATCCTTCGTTTTGAATTGAATACACGTTTCTGCATTAATCTCTGCAATGCGAATGTAATACAATGCTTTGTTCAGGAAATGATTATTTCGTTTTAGTTTTCAAGAAACATGTACCTTCATACAATATTATGCCACCCAGCGACGATAAAATACAAAGTCTGAATGTAAAGATAGATTTATGTTTATAATACAGTTTTCCAGTCATGTATCTTTTTATGAATTTCCCAAAGGAGACGATTGTGAACTATATATTCATTAAACAAAAGCTCATCTCTTAACGCCTGGAACACACTGTTTATGTGCTGACAACCTCCGCTCATTAAGCTATTTACTTTGCATCTCATTTTAAGTTTAGAATAGCCAGTATAAAAACCACGCTTTAAATTTTAAAGAAAATGAACAATCCCAACTCATGCATAATTTAAACTATTTTTCTTCGAAAGGAGATTAAAAAAGGAATATGACGGTTTTTGTGCTATTACATTTTTAAGGAAACTTTATGATTAAATATTTAATCGGTCTATCGAATTTTGTGTTATTTCATTTTTACTTTCTTATACAAAATAATAAGTAAGAATTGATATAAAAAAAATAAAACGCAAGATTTCAACGGTAATACACCTTCTAATTTTCTCTGAATTGATTTTGACTATTTTTGTAATTACGGCTACCTGTTCTACAGCCTAAACTGATAATTTCAAATTTTTAACATTTTTCCATATAGGATAAGATACAGCTTCTCTTGAGGCTGTGGTGGATCACATGTGGATATCTTTTTTTGAAGAGGTTTTTTCTTTTCTTCCGTCTTCTTCATAGGAAGAGTTCTCACGGATGGTCTTCTTGTCTTGTTTTCTTTGTCAACGCTGTGGCCAAGCGGTGTCTGACTTGGCCGATCCTGCTAAGTTCTTGGTGGTTTAGTTGATTCGCGGGACGAAGCTGATAGTGTCGGGGGCCTGTCTCTGAGCGGGCGAGGTTTACGTGATCCTGATGGCAGCCACTTGTCTGGTTCAAAAGCAAAGTCAAATGTCCATGTTTATACAAATTTAACCGCACTTATTATAATTAGGTATTATACAAAACGACACAACTTGTCTGTTACACAACTTAATATAACAATTCCCTAATAATCTCTCTAACAATTCTGTCTAGCAATTCTCTTAATAATCAATTCCTTAGATACTGTCGGTATGCTCTCAGTTACTGTTGTTATCCCCTCAGATATGTGTGCTTAGTCTTTTTATATCAATTTATCTTTCACTTATTGTTGACAATAATATCCAAAATCAGAAAATACAATTAAAATTTAAACCTACGGCAGTTGACAACGAGTATTGGAATAATGCCAAGAAAATTCATTAAAGTTATAGTAAACAATAAACAACAAGTAAACAATTTACAATTATAATAGCTACGTTGTCCACACCAGATATTTAGATAATGGTGCAGCTGCTACAATACAGACAGACGCACAGCCAGACTGACAGATACACACACACACACACACACACTCAAACACACACACACTCACACACATACATGCACATACATACACGCACACACTTGCACACACACACACACACACACACACACACACACACACACAGACACACAGACACACGGACACACAGACACACAGACACACAGACACACAGACACACAGACACACAGACACACAGACACACAGACACACAGACACACAGACACACAGACACACAGACACACAGACACACAGACACACAGACACACAGACACACAGACACACAGACACACAGATACACAGACACACAGACACACACAGACACACAGACACACAGACACACAGACACACAGACACACAGACACACAGACACACAGACACACAGACACACAGACACACAGACACACAGACACACAGACACACAGACACACAGACACACAGACACACAGACACACAGACACACAGACACACAGACACACAGACACACAGACACACAGACACACAGACACACAGACACACAGACACACAGACACACAGACACACAGACACACAGACACACAGACACACAGACTCACAGACACACACAGACACACAGACACACACACAGAGAGAGAGAGACAGACAGACGTCATCTCAAAAATAGTCAGATTCGGAAGCTCAAAAGATATATTTATGTTGAAATATCGAAATTGAAATTTTTCATGATTACAATACTTACTTATACTGCGTATAAGATAGTAACAAATTGCTATTTATAAAATTGTCAAGATCTTACATATTTCGTGATACCCTAGTATCATAATGGATATTACAATTATATACCGTTACATTTATATTCGTATTATCCTACTTTGAACAATATTAATTTTAGAATAATTAGCAATATAAATAAATTTCTTAAATTGAAATCAAGCGCGAAATAGAAAATAATTTTAATTGAAATATAAACTAAGCTATATAGCAGGCAGACGACCGCGTTGCATTGTATATTGAAGGTGTTAACAGTTAGATCGTGTGTGATGAGAACTTACATAGTGTAATGAAAAGTCAACACAGGCGAGTTGTACAAAAAGAATGAGAAAAAAGAAATATGTTCTCAACTTACCGAGGCTCACCCGTGTTCGGTTCCACTTAGCTGGAGATAGTTGGTACGGTGTTTATTCATCCACCATTAAAAAGGTTTCTCAAAATTTAGAAAAATACACCATTACAGCTTATTATGTAATATGAAGCTTATAGACATAATGTTTACTTTGGGTTTTGGCCTCACAAGCGTTCATAGATAATAACTGTAAAGGTGCTTTTATTTCTTAAAAATAAAGATGTGGCGCGCCAGCAAGCGATAAGGAATTGCTGAGTATGCTCCCTTATCCCTCGACCCCGCCTGTGCTTGGTAGACTAAGTAGGTAGAACAGTAAGGGACGGACAGTTGAAGACAAAGTGCTAAAGTGAGTGCACGGGAATTAGACATAAGGCTAGAGACGCTAGAATTGGTTACGCTACAATGGTGACAGCGGTGTGATCGAACTTATTACACGCAAATTAAAATTAAAAGATTAAAAATGAGTGATGTGCAGTGCCCAAAGTTTAGTTGTGGAAACTGGGAAGAGTGGATTGAAAGATTCGATGCTTTCGCGTTAATTAAAGACTGGGACAATAAGAAAAAGATTACGGCGTTGCCTTTCTACTTGGAAGGATCCGCGTGTCAGGTGTATCGGAGTTTATCAAACGAACAACGTGCGGATTGGGTTACTGCATGCGCTGCGTTAAAACCGACATTTACCAAAGAAATAAATGACGCGGAAATACGATTTCGCGCGCGCAAACAAGAGAATGGCGAAACGCTGGCTATGTTCGCGGCGGGTTTACGGTTTTTGAGCGGACTCGCGTTTACGGATCATAGCGACATCACACGTGAGAGGTTGGTATTAAAACAGTTCTTGTTGGGAATTGATGCTCAAGTGGCGGAGGAGACAGCACGGAAAAACCCAGGTACACTTAATGAAGCTCTGGAGGAGGCTCAAGTGGCATTAAGGATTAAGCTGAGGTTGTCTGAGATACGTGAACATCATTCTCAACCTGCGAGCACTGCAACAATTTGCGCAGCAGGTACCACACCAAATACAGATCTGGAGGGCCTTACAAAGTTAGTGGGAGAGCTTGCTACCGCTGTTAGCAAGCTGACTACATCCACTCGTGAATTAGAAAGAAATCAACAAGACAATGAGAGGCCGAGAGAACCTAGAGTTCGCTGGCGTTCACCAACACCACCAGTAGACACGCACTTTTATCATAAGGAAAGGTCGCAGAGAGTCTACAGTGGGGAGCGTTCGCCAACGCAGTTCAGGGATACCCGTCGACGTAGTGCTCAAAACCGTGTAACATCACCTGCTCCAGTGCGACGTGGACAGACTGATGGATCGGGGAATAAACGTTGCTATCTGTGCAACGCTTACGGTCATTTTTGTAGAAACTGTCCAAATCGCGATAGTAGGGATTCGGGAAACTAAAGCAAGCGTTGTTCAGTCCCGGAGTGACGCTTGGTACTACGATGGGACAGGCTGGAATTCAGGAGGATACAGCAGTAGTACGAGTGAAAGGACATATAAACGAATATTCGGTGATATTCTTGGTGGACACAGGCGCATCTCGGTGCTTCATGCGTAAGTCCTTGTGGAAACAGTTAGGAAGTGCGCCGTTACGAGTCGCGAACGGACATGTAGTACAGGCAAATCGGGAGGTTTTACCGGTTCTCGGAATATGTGACATTGTAGTCCGGATAGCCGATTTACGTATACGAATACAAGTTAGTATTTGTGAGAACTTGACAGACGATTGTGTGTTGGGATGTGATTTTTTACGACAACAACAGTGTGTGTGTTACCCGGCCGGTGGTTACATTGAACTACAAGGGAGACGAGTAGAGGAATACACTATCTCTCCAGTAGCCGCGATATTATGTGAGACAATAGTCATTCCCGCACGTACGGAGATCCTTGGTTGTATACAATTAGTTGGTGAACATTTGAACTTGCCGCGTGTAGTAGAACCATCGCCGCAATGTTGGGACAAATTTAACTGTATGTTGGGGCGCGGGTTAGTGTCGGCCGAACACGGGACTGTGTTATTACGTAATCCAACAACTGAACCAATCACCTTACGGAAAAATGCACGCGTAGGAACCGCGTATGAGTGCGCGGTAGTGAATGTGAAGTCTCCCCCGGATGTTTCGACTTCAAGTGAATTCGATTGGAGTGAAGCTTCTTGTCATTTGTCTACCGAGGAATTACGGCGGGCTAAATTGTGCATTGATCAATTCAAAGACACTGTAGCACATAGCAAGAACGATACGGGACGCACACGTATTCTTCAACATCAGATTGACACTGGAAACGCAAAACCTATTCGCCAATCACCACGACGACTTCCAGCGGGACGGCGAGAGGAAGCCAAACACGAGTGTCAGCGAATGCTCGAGGCAGGTGTTATAAGACCATCATTATCACCCTGGTGCTCGCCTGTCGTGCTTGTCCGGAAGAAAGATGGATCTACTCGTTTCTGTGTCGATTTCCGGAAGGTAAATGACGTAACCATCAAGGATAGTTATCCACTGCCACGAATGGACACAATACTCGATTCATTATCTGGTGCTACTCTGTTTACCGCGTTGGATCTGCAGTCGGGCTACTGGCAGGTGGAAGTGGCTCCGGAGGACCGAGCTAAGACCGCATTTTCAATGGGAACGGGTCTTTATGAGTTTAATGTTCTTCCGTTCGGAGTGTGTAATGGACCAGCCACATTCCAGAGGATAATGGACGTTGTACTGGAAGGCCTAAATTGGGAAAGCGCGTTAGTCTATCTAGATGACGTTATTGTGTGGGGCCGTAATTTCGAAGAGCATCTCCAGCGGCTAGAGGCAGTCATGACTCGTCTGCGACAAGCGGGCCTAAAAGTCAACCCGAAGAAATGCAGACTATTTCAGGAAAAAGTAGAGTTTCTTGGTCATGTCGTGGGTCGTCATGGAGTGGCTACAGATCCGGCTAAGGTACAAGTTGTACGCGACTGGCCCACTCCTAGGAACCTTACGGAACTGCGTTCTTTTCTGGGATTGGCCTCGTACTACAGACGCTTCATTAGTGGCTTCGCCAAAGAAGCTGAACCTTTGCATCGCCTATTGAACAAGGGGGTAAACTATAGCTGGAATGAAGATACGGAGGCAGCTTTTAAGAAATTAAAACAATGTCTCATCAGCGCCCCAATCCTGGCTTATCCGAGATTTGATCGGCCATTCATTGTCGATGTCGACGCAAGCGGTGTTGGGCTGGGAGGCGTTCTCAGTCAAGTTCAAGATGGTTATGAGCGAGTAATTGCCTACTTCAGTCGAGCATTAACAAAGCAAGAGCGCGGTTACTGCGTGACTAGAAGAGAACTACTGGCCCTGGTATCAACTTGTAGACATTTCAAAGGATATCTAATCGGAACACAATTTCTAGCCCGGACCGATCACAATTGTTTAAGGTGGTTGAAAAACTTTAAGGAACCAGAGGGTCAGGTGGCCCGGTGGTTAGAAATTCTCGCCGAATATAACATGGAAGTATGTCACAGGCCAGGCAAGAAACATTTGAACGCTGATGGGTTGTCCCGACGACCATGCAGGCAATGTGGAATGGAGGCAGTCAACGAAAATTCGACAGTACCACCGGATACTAGGAACGCGTATGACCCGAATATCATTAATACAGTGTCGGTAGGGTCTGTACCCAATACTCTACCGGTAGAGTACGTGAAACCACTGGTGCAAGCACAACTGGAAGATGATCGGTGCGAACCAGTGATTCGGTTTTTACGCGGTGAACGTTTTAATTCGACTGAACTATCAAAAGAAGCAAAAAGTCTGTTTGATTTAAAACCGGAGTGGACAGACGAATATGGATTGTGTATTCGGGACAATAAATTTGGTAAATATCGTGTTGTAGTACCGCGTAGTAAAGTGTGCGAAGTGTTGAAAGCGTATCACGACAATGCAGCCTCGGGTGCACATTTGGGGGTAACAAAAACGCTTTCGAAACTAAAAGACCGTTATTATTGGAATAACATGCAACGTGATGTAGAACAGTGGTGCCGCGATTGTGAGTCATGCAATAGACGGAAAGCTATTACCCCAGGACCAAAAGCCCCACTACAGACACAACTGGTAACACGACCACTTGAAAGAGTCGCGATCGATTTGCTTACATTACCAACAACTAAAAATGGAAATAAATACGTCGCAGTAGTGGGTGATTACTTTACGAAATGGACGGAAGCTTACCCGTTGCCAGATAAGTCGGCAACGACAGTTGCGCGTGTTTTCGTGCAGGAGTTTGTGTGTAGATACGGTGCTCCGGAGACATTACACTCGGATCAGGGCAAAGAGTTTGAGGCCCTGCTATTTCAAGAAATGTGTCGATTGTTCGGAATTAATAAGACTCGTACGACACCGTTCCATCCGCAGTCGGACGGTATGGTAGAACGGTTTAACCGAACACTGATCGCCATGCTATCTCATTATGCAGGCGAACGACAACGAACGTGGGATGAGGAGCTCCCCTTGGTTATGATGGCTTATCGGTCGAGCCAACATGACAGTACCAAACACACTCCTTTCTCCTTGATGTTTGGGAGGGAATCCCGGCTACCAGCAGATATCCAGTATGGCCTCCCTCCGGGAACATCATACCAATCCGAAGAGAAATATCTTCAGCAGCTCCGTTCTTCATTGGACTATGCCCATGCGACCGTGAGACATCAGCTGGAAGCTTCACACCAGAGACGTAAGGAGTATTACGATAAGGATGCTCGAACACCAACTTTTCAAGTGGGCGATTTGGTATGGGTTCATCAACCAACACCTAAAGTTGGTGAGAGTTTCAAGTTGCACCGGCCATGGACCGGACCATATCGCGTGTTAAAAAGCATGGGTATGAATACCTTCCGGGTGCAACATTGCGCGTTTCGTCACAAACGCATGGTACTGCATGCAAACCGAATGAAACCATGCTATAAGCAACCGGGTCCTGAGCAAGCCAGAATAGAAGAAAGGGCCAACCGACGTCCCGGACGACCGAGCAAGCGGGACGAGCCAGTAGTCAGCCGAGGTGCTACCCCGGCCAAATTCTCCTTGTTGGAAGTAAGCGGAGATCTCTTTGATGCTCCCCCTCAATATGCGTTAGCGCATTGTGTAGCACGAGATTTGCGTATGGGGGCCGGTATTGCTGCAGAATTCAAATCGCGATTCGGAGGGCTACCCGAATTGAGGAAACAGGAATCTACAGTGGGGACCACTGCGATGCTAAAGCGGGAAGGGCGAGCAATATTTTACTTAATAACTAAGGAGAGAAGTTATCAGAAACCTACGTATACCAACTTACGCAAGGTTTTAATTTCTCTACGGCGGAAATTAGTTGAGGAAAATATTGTTAAATTAGCTATACCAATGATAGCATGTGGACTGGACGGATTAACGGAAGATCGAGTCAAGGATTTGTTGCACGAAGTCTTTGAAGAAACCGATGTAGAAATCCGAATCTACCGGAGGCCCGAAACCCCTAGAAGGAGACATCTACCGCAGAGGTATTCATCCCGAATTATAGAGCCAACCCGGACAACCAACTCTCCGCTTAATACATCATCATGGAGCCGGAGTTCTGACAGAATAACCCCCTTATCCGAAGCGTTCCTCGCGACTCCGACGGGATCACCGGAGTCGAGGAATACTCGGTACTCCACTCCTCTGATGACGCCAGAGAGAACCGAAGTAGAGACGCCGGGGCCAGCAGAAGACGTCCCGGGCTATTCGAGTGTCGGAGATGCTACACCACCACGAAATCAGGAACCTCTCGAAGGGGAAGTTGCCTTGGAGAGGCAGACATCAAGCGAAGAGGAGGTTCCCCTTGACCAGACCATAACTCCCCTAGTGCCGGATCCAATACCTACACGTCTTCGTGTATTGCCACCACGAAGAGCAAGAGAAGAAGCCCTGCTCAAAATACGCTTCCAGGAGGAAGTATGAAGTAAGGAGGAGGTAGTGTGGCGCGCCAGCAAGCGATAAGGAATTGCTGAGTATGCTCCCTTATCCCTCGACCCCGCCTGTGCTTGGTAGACTAAGTAGGTAGAACAGTAAGGGACGGACAGTTGAAGACAAAGTGCTAAAGTGAGTGCACGGGAATTAGACATAAGGCTAGAGACGCTAGAATTGGTTACGCTACAAAGATTTACTTTGATACCTTTTAAATTTTAAATTATTTCATTGCATGATTGCAGTTATTCATTAAAAAGTTTCAGTCTTGATGTTTTGACAATACATTTGTTAATATCATAACTAGAATTAAGCAATCATTAAAGTGTAATTTTAAGAATATCATAAATAGTCAGTAGATAAAACGTTTCTCATTTACATTTAAAAAAATTTTAATTATGAGGCTGGCATATGCAATGTCTAAATGTCGAGTGGTAATGAAACATTTTTAATAAATGACTGCAACCCTTGTAAAAAATTAATTGACATTAAATAATAATGTTATAAATATGAACTAAAATAAAATACGCTGGTAAAATTATTTCAAATTTAAAATTAATTGAAACATTGGGAAAAAGGACGTATTATTTCATTTTCATTTCAACAAGTACAATCACATATCTAAAAATATGTTACCACTGAATTATTAAATGCATTCGACAATTATGGTATCGACAGAATTTTTTTTGCTTAATAAAATTAGAATATTCATGGAATACCTTATAGTGACCACAGATTTGGAGTGATTGCTAAATGGTAAGGGACGCCCCATGTCCGTACCCTAAGCACTTTAGGTAAAGCAAACAGAGCCGATGTGTAACACGCGACACCTAACCTAAAGGAGATATTGTGTCCATCGATCGTACTGTTCCCATACGTCGTCATGACTAATTTCTCGCGGGCGGTAGTCACATATAAGGGAACACTCGCATTACGTGGCATGCAGCTGGGTCTGGCCATTTGTCGCTGTTCACGCGCCACATCGCTTACACACATATACATATGGCACATAGCATTCATGGAAGGGCAACAGTGAAACATATACAGACTGACACTATAAACAAGATCATATCCTAACAGATTCCGAATGAACGATGATCATACAAGAAAAATTGAGTGATACCTTCTTTCTTGAAATCATACTTTTACAAAGTTAAATTTTAGAATTATAGCAAAGGCATAGAAACTAATAAAATATATAAAAATATACATTTCTTTTCTACACTAAATTATATGAAAACTATCGAAAAACGCAAAAATTTTAGTCTAATTACAGAATCAGGCGACAGAATCATACAACAGAAAGAGCAAGACATATGATTGTGCATGTACTTTGTTTAGATGGACATAAAAATAAATAAAATTAAGCATTTCCGAAATTATAATTTCTCATTACACTATATTCGAAATTATTACGTTCGAAAAATGTTTAGTTTTCATATGAACTTGAAACCTAACAAAATATATAAATATATTATTTTAAATATGTGACTTACCTTTAAAATGTTTTTGCACTAAATCAATTTGTGAGTTTGTGACCGTACATATTAAATATCAAATTATTCGGCTTCTATTTAGTTTTTTTTGTCAAACATATGACGGGCATAGTTCATACGATTTATTATTTTAACTTAGTTCAGGAGGTATTGCAAAAACATCTGCAGTGACTTGCACTGAACTCTCTTATACGCACCTTAGATCATATAATTTTTTTAATATTTATCTAATTTAACATTTTACTAACCTTTGGAACCCTTTTTCACTAAATATATTTCTTAGAATAAATATTAAATGTCAAACTCCAAATTATTTAGGTTTTTATTTGTTTTTATGTTAAACAATTGCCAGGCCTAGTTGATACGATTTATGTGAAAATAATCATAATTAGAACCAATTTCAATAGCTATTTTCTTGTTTCCGGTAACTTTTTCGAAAAAAATTCAAATAAAGGTTGTACAAAATGTTAATATCTATAATTTTTATCTGTGCAACCATGTTTGAGTAATTGCAGATACCCCAAAAAAATGACTAGGGTAAATAGGCACTTCTCGTTCGAATATGTTTTTCACAAATATAATGTTTTCTTGCCAGGCATATATAAAGCTTATGTTTAAAGTTGCAGAATTTTGTCTTCAACCGCTTAGGCTGTAGAATGGTCACACACACACATAGATATACGTCATTCCAAAAATAGTCGGAATCGATTCAGGGAAGGTCAAAATGTATATTTCCGTCAAAATCTCGAGATCGAATTTTTTATACTGCGTATAAGAACAGAAAAACACCAAAAAATGACTAGGATTAGGTTTGAATATTCTGTTTAAAAAAGGTTTTCTTTACAGGAATATTCAAATATTTCATTTCATTAACTTCAACTATTTAGACTGTACAGCTCACATACACACACGCACACTAACGAAAGTGCACTTACACACGCACGCAACACACATACATAATTCCAAAAAATAGCTAGATTTGATACAGAGACGGTCACAATGTATATTTCCGTTAAAATGAGAAAAGTATATGCCATAGAAGAAGAACAGCATTGAGTAGCGGGTGAAAATACAAAACATAGAATATTGAAACGCAAAATAAAAGATTATGCTCCGTGGAGAATAATGCCAGCACGGCTAATCAAAACATTTCTGAAGTTGGCAAGGTGAAATTATAAGCTGATATATTGATTTCATAATACATATGATACCTTGCTTCCGTTCAATAATTCAAGTTTTACAAATAAAATGTTTGCAACATATTTTTAATCTAACAAAATATCACCGAAGAATTCAACTATATGAAATTTAATTCACTAAATGTTGGTTCTCCTATACTTGGTAGAACTCCATATTAAAAATTAAGAAACTTGAAATATCAAACTGCTAAGTTTTACTGTGAAAATTATATTAACTCATTATTAAATACACTTTGTATTTTGGTATATAGTAGATAGACTGCTGAGATCATTTACCTTTCGAATTTATCTGTCTAATTATAATGTGTTAGTACATAATAAGATTGTCCTGATGACAAGATTCGAATTAACTTTTTATCTCGTATTTTCATTTTATCGTATCGGTGTTATTAAAACACTATTATTATTATTAGTCTGGCAGCTCAAGTTTTTTTTTATTTTTCACATAAGAAACATTGCACTTCAGCATGAAATGACAATGACAATTATGTTGTATAAATATAAAAACATATTTTCAAAACTTGAATGAGTGATAGCACGTGGCCCTTACTGTGTAAACTGCCTATGACCAAACGCATGTCATTTGTATGTATTTATGCGAAAACGTGAATCAGTGTGTGCCTGAGTATATTATCCTTGTATTTGAGTACATTTGTAATGCTGACCAACATTAGCTGCCACTAGTTTCGACAGATTCAACAGTGGTGAATATTAGTACAATTCACATATGTTTCCACGAATGTCTATGTATGTGTGTATACAGAACTGATACGCAAATAAACACCATGGACCTACGATATTTGATATCTGCGAATTCACTTGCATGAATTTAAACGACATGATTTGTGAATCATTTGCTGGAACGTTTCACTCAGATCACAATTGTATGAGTTACGTCTGCATCAATCAAAATATATGAACAGAAATACATTGAACCTATTATCTACGTTAAACATAATATTTTATCCAATTATGTATGACGGCCTTACTTGGTGTCATAAACTTCGATTAATTTAACCGATTATACAGTGCTCTATCTAGTAATTAAATTTGAATGGTGTAAATTACTTATTTATAAACATATATAAATAAATCTTTCAAATTTGATCATTTGTGGACATATTTAATGGCTAGAGTTTTATGTAAATCTTGTAAGCAATAGCAGTAATCTTATGGGTACGTAGCTATAATGATTTATGATTGTTATTTAATAATTTGTCTCACTTATTATGTAAGAATTAGATTTATGTTATGTTGCTTTTAATACTTGGTTTGCCAAACCCAACATTCACTACCATACGTCAACGATGACACAAGTACACCATTTTACACGCATAGCCTTGCATCCTTAGAAATATAAAAATTCCTCGCAAACATTCATAACACTCCTAAAATGTTACGAGCCGTCGACACTATTCTATCAATTCTGCAATCATACTTTGCACCGCTAGGGAATAAACAACCCTAATAAAAAAACTGTTTGACTTGCTTTAGTCGATGTTCATTTACCACGGTATTACACATTGTCTCACATTTATTCTTTTCGAAACACAATAACTTTTGATTTAGTTACATTCAGTTTAAGATTCATATCCATTCCAATTGCACTTATAATCTATATAATTCTACTTAATTGCTTTTCTGAATCACCAAAACTACGACATCATCTGCATTAGCTAAACCAGGAACAGCTATACCCACAGTTATATCATCATTTTTGCCATATAATTCCCGGTGTAATATTCTATTGAATGCTTTTGTTGTCACTCACATCTTCCTATTTACGAATAAATACTTTGTGGATTATAAAAATAAATTTTACTTTGTTACACAAAGTAATATTATGTATTGCACTCTACTAAAAGCGATGTCGATATTTCCAGCAGGAAAATAAGTTATTTAAAAAAAAAAAAACTCATAACCAGAAGTACATGCTTGCTGGAAACATTTTTTGTTGTTAATATATATAATATCTAAAAAGGCGCTTACACTCACACAAACACATACACACACGCCCACACACACAAATACATACACATATATAAGCACGCATATACACATCCACTCATATACACATACACACATATGGCGAAATATTTCTTGATTACAATACTCATTATTTCGTAAAAGTATGTAAGCATTTGAAAATTTATAATTGATTTATATTTCTATAAAAATGGTATTAATTTTGCATGTGGTTATGTTTGGTCCGAAGTCCATTTTAATAAATTTATTCTTTTGATTTTAATTTCACTTATGGCTTCAATTTTAAATTAGGTCACGACGCGTTTCGACTGTTAAGTCATTATCGAATGACGGTCATTCGATAATGACTTAACAGTCGAAACGCGTCGTGACCTAATTTAAAATTGAAGCCATAAGTGAAATTAAAATCAAAAGAATAAATTTATTAATTTTGCTTTGATTGCTTTATTTGAAGCGTACTTTATAGAGAAATAGCAATTTGACATTTAGCAGAGTTGTCCTGACGTCCTGCTATACCATAAATTAGATCGAATTTGCAATATATCGTACAAATTGGTAACGGACAAAAAAAATATATAACCGGCAATGTCAATGAATTTCCAATTGCCGATCATTTCATAAATAAAATGCGAATATCTCGATATTTATTTGAAGGGGCTAATACTAAAAGTTTCAAATGATTCAATAAACAATTTTTATTTAGTTAATAAAAAATGTAACAATCGAAATATATTAGTTGCTTCAGTTAGTAGGTAAAAGTATATTGTATATACAATTAGGAAAAGTATGTAACTGACATTTATTATTAAAGAAAGAATGGTATATTCATTACAGGTTTTTCTCAGTATATGGATGAGAAACTATTGTGAAAATTATACTGTAAAATGAAATGTCGCTAAGACAACATTTCCTTTTCTACATAAATTTAATAATTAAATAGCAAAACATAACGATAACATGCATGAAAATAATTGTAATAAATGCTGTTATTAAAAATTTTCGGAAATCAAATAGTTACTGTATATAAAAAAAAAAAAATTTGTAACCACCATTTGGAACAAGTTCATTAAAATGAATATGCTGATTTCTATACAAAAGAAATCACCAGATATATCAGGAAAAAGTTGAACTAGCAATAATTTTCAAGTAGCCCTAAAGCTTTCAGATGGTCTATTAATATTTATTTCGTAGTTTTATTTGTGTTCGCCTCTAAATAAATAAGTTATATTTAAAAAAATTAAAATTACCTTATGGGTAATCAGATACTCTTAGCTATATTTGATAGCATTTTGAGTAGATTTTTGCGCATAAAATAAACCCACACTAAAATAATATTAAATTTACATCTTCTTCTAATCTACGTACAACTATGCAAGGTTATCTTTTTTATCAAGACTTGTCTTTGTCTAAAATGACACGCTTGACTATGAGTACGGTAGTCTGAGTCTAAAATTCAGCTGCTCTCGATATTGTCTGCCAGTAGCACAACTATACCCACCCGCCGTGTGGACATCACTCTAGTTCGAGTACGGGTGTGAAGCCAGCAGCAGCGGTGTCGACCACTCACACTGATAAAAATAACCTGCCTCGCTCGTGGAGATGTGGTGGAGCACGCGTTTACCAAACATACACAGTCATACAATAAAAAGAGACAGATATACACGATAAATGTGACAGAGCAAAGGCAGGAAGAGAAAGAATATACGTCACCGGTGACGGATGTTTCGTAACAACGGGTGACGCATTGTTCACACGATACAGACCAATTTACACCGGGCTCGCCTACCTACCTATACCTTTTCACATTATGCAAATTGTCTCGACGTATAGGTGCTGCTGAGCAATAAATACGAGTGATCTATATATGTGTACCTTTCCACCAAACATTACTTCAGCGAACATCTATCGCGGCGATCCCATCGCGGTGGCGTATGGCACTGTGGCCAAACGGAGGGACAGACATTGGTTTTCCAACAAATTTAACATGTGCTTGGGTTTGCCGCAGTATGTTTAAAATTCTATTCTCCATGCCATTTAATACTGAAAGATAACTTACCCTGACAAATCATTTAGAATAAGAAATTAATACATATTTTTACTCTTGCTAACAAAAAATGCAATTTTTTTTTCTCTGCTTATGTTACGGTCGAGTACTCTCCTTACTAGTGTCTTTCATTGTTGATTTATTATTTATGCTTATTAATAGTATTATTCTATCTTATTATAAATTCTGTTAATATTCAGGGATAGTAACTTATAAAAACAAATACGAAAAAGAACCATTAAGAACAGTTGCATATATACATATATATTTAATGTATGCATTTTTTCATTTCCCTCATAAATGACAAAATTGAACATTACTTACAATAGTAAAAAAAGTTAAGAATTCTGCTGCTTCCTTCAAAATTATACTTCTATAGAAACATGCTTTGTTCGTGTTAATATGCATATGTGAAATATTTGTTTTCAACATATTTCTATTATATCTTGTGAAAATATAAACTTTGCAAACATAGAATAACATTGCTTTTCCAATTATTTTTCAACCAATTTCAAAACTGCTATCCAACTATATTGAACTTTTGCTATTTGCCTAGCAACAAATATTTTCTTTCCGAACACTATTTTATTTAGAATTGAAAATTTGCAGTAACATTCTTATACGTATCTTACCTATATAGGAAAATTCGAGACAAAATACCCGTACACATTGGTTGTGTTTATTTTTATAATTTCTAATAAATCAAATGAAGTTATAATTAATATTGCATTACTTGAAATGTAATGTGGGTTTAATAATTGAGAATTTAGCGTGAATTATTATTAAAATAATTAATTTGCATACGATATTTATAGTTGAAAATGAATTTGCATACCCTACCTCTATATAAATCTATAGAGAATCAATAATCAAATATTAAAACATATTTGGTACCACTGATACTGTTCTACGGGCTGTAAATGGTGAAGAACCAAAAAGAGAAGTTTATGCATATAAATAAACAAAAGTTGGAAAATGAAATAAAAAGCCGTA
Organism: Nebria salina; assembly: GCA_944039245.1. Taxonomy (NCBI): domain Eukaryota; kingdom Metazoa; phylum Arthropoda; class Insecta; order Coleoptera; family Carabidae; genus Nebria; species Nebria salina. The sequence continues at coordinate 13,766,701 of OX063271.1, forward strand.
AGGAGCAGAAAATTTGCGTCTTAACCTACCGTGCGCGATTCAAAAATAATTAATACTTTAGCATAAAAGTTTAGAGTATACGAGGTTGCAAGTGAAACGTAAAATGAAATAGCTTAATTACAACGAACGTTGCAAATGCTAACGTATTTCACACAATTTAACATTCGGCCTGAAACGTATTTATAAGTTTGGTGATTTAAATTTTATAGTTCGTGCGTCGAAGTATCTGTAATACCATTTTGCAGATTATAATTGATAACATATTATAAATATATATACATATAATTAAATAAAAAATTACCATACATGCTTGCTGTAACAAAATTGTAGTTGTTTGCTTTCTACATACATAATCAATCTCATGCTTATTCCATCAAATATTAAAAAAAATATGATTTAATTATTTTCTGTAAGCATGTATATCATTATTGAAAAACATGCGTAAAATAGTGATAATAATGGATAATTTTTGAGAAAAAGAATTCTACGTAAACATTAATACCAATTACATTAAAATGGTACAACCATATTTCTTCTTTTTTTTCTTCAGTTAGTCAGTTAGCAGCAAAACACCATGTTCCATAATTTGTGAATTTAAATTGTAATTCATAAGCTTCCTCTTCACTGGAAGGCATAAGTAATGCGGGGGTGGATGTTGATGAAAGGAGAGATTTGTGTACATCCACACTTTTCACAAATTAGCAAGTTCGTATGCTGCGTTTGCCGCCGAACCCAAACAAACTTTATTTACTGATATATTTTCGACCCAAACCGAGCAATAAATTACATTTGCTCTTTCGGCTGAAATTGATCGCGGAAATTTTCAAAGGTGGTAGATTAAATAAAATGAAATGGGAAACACGTTTCCCTTAAGCCGATTTAATTTGAATAAACAAAAACAATTAAAATCCATACTGGGTAAGTCATTATTTGCCTGGCTATAAACTGAGTTTTACATTATTACAAATGTTGATCTGAAAATTGGGATACGCAAAAACTGGCGTGGGATAAATATTTCAAATTAATCACTGCATAGCTATTCATTTTATATTTTCACTTCAATATACAGTGAATTTAGTTTACTCAAAAATATTAATGGTTTCGCTTATATTTAATTAGCGCAAAGTGTAGAGAATGCTTGTAAAAGCATTTGTTGGCATTTATTAATTACGTTGAAATCAAATCTATGCCTTTATTACTGCAATACCTACATAAAGTAAATATTTAATCATATTATTATATTATAGAGAATCCTAAATTACTATGCAGTTCTACACAAAATATATGTGAATCTAGAACTATTGATTGTTCTAATATAAATAGAGTCTATGGTAATTCTAATTGTGAAATTGGTTCAGTCTTCTGTTCCACCTTAAACAAGCTCCTCGAAATTGTATACCATTATCCATTTATCGCTTCACTGTCATTTAAACAAAAACCTTTAGAAAACCTGTTTGCTATTTAATAAATAATTAATTTTGCTTCTTCTCTGCTTTATCGTCGGTCCTATTTTCATAAAACTGTTTTAGCCAGTACGTAACACAGTCAATATGTATTTAACAATATTACGATAATTTTTTCTATTTAAAGACTAATTTAAAATTAAGATTGCGTATGAATATGCACAATTTTTAATTGCAATTATCATCGAAATACTAATAATTATACCATCTTTTAATAATGGCTATTATTTTAGCGATATATTTCCGGGAAATGGAATAATATGATCTAAATAAATGCGTAAACTCTTTTGATGATACTTAAACAAAATAAATTTTATTTGCAGTACTAATAAGTTTTGAAATTTAATTTGAATATGTTTTGTTAATACATAAAAACACGCACTTGCTATTAAGATTTATATCTTTGAAGCAAGTCACATATAAATATTATTTCAAAGTCATGATAATCTAGATATATAAACTACAAAATGTTTATTCATTTTTACATTCTTATACGAAGTAATTTGAAAGTATTGTGATCACGAAAAAATAGATCTTGAAATTTTAATTGAAAGCAAAGTTATGAAAGTTTAAAAGGATGCCTGTATATTTTCGAAACGATCGCACTTACAGAAAAATAGTTATTATCAAAATGAAAGATATTAATATTTTTCGCTATTGTTTGAAAACAATAGAACAATTAGGAATTTGACATTTAATATCTATTTTAATATATACATTTTGTGATAAGTTAGTGAACTAATAAATATTTACGGTAAAAATTTTTTGTATGAAAATTACTTGTTAAACTAAGGTATATTGTTTAAAATAGTAACATTGGATATTAAAATATAATTCGATATTCTATAGAGCACGTAGTGGATAGTATGTAAGCATTTAATATTATATGAAAGAAGACATTTTGTTGATAGATAATGTATAATTAGGGCTGACGTGATCAAATTATATTCAGATAATTGAATCCAAATTGCCCCAGTTAGCAATTGCTGTTGTAGCCTACATAGGACTAACACTATTCCTGCTAATTATTCGATATACACATAATCGTTGTTCAATCTCATCTACTTATGCGGTGAAACTGATTACGCGGTTCAATGATCAGTAGCTGGCTTAAATTTATCTAGTTTAATGAATATCTGTTGTTAACTTTGAGTTATATTTAAGTTTTATTACATTATGCTTATATTCTACACCGTCTGAAGATTTATCATTGATTCGCGATATCATAACACAAATATAATTTAAATGTAGATAGTAAATATCATGCACATGAGCATTATAATAAAAAATCCCTTATTTAAAAATAATGAATTCCTGTCTTTCTTCCGAATTATTGCTATGAAAATATATGTTATACAAACATATATTATTAAAATCAATGGTCCGTAGCACGGACTAGCTAATATAGGCTTAGTAGCTTGTCCGTGCTACGTACCAATATGTATTGGCAGCATATTAATCAATTTGTGTAGATATTATAAAGAAAAATAGTTAAATATAATAAATGCAAATATAAAACTAATATAATAAATGCAATTGTGACCGTAACATTGAATAATTTTTTTCACGAAATATTACGTATTATATTTATATTAAAACATTTGTTTTTTGAGAAAATATTATTGTGAATTTCAGAGTTATTTTCTCAGCATAGCTACAGAATAATTAAATTTCATATTTCTTATATTTCATTCTAAATTATATTCGAGAACCAATCTATAAATTCTTAATCATTTTTAAGTTTTACACAAGAACAACACTTCAAATGTCATAAATGATTTTAAAATGCAGAAAATTCATGTAGATTAATATAAGTATTACTAAATATATTTTGGTTACTAATGCATGATCAACTAATCACCATTGTGAATTTTATAAAATACACGAAATTAGTTTTTTTTTTTGTAAAGCAACATATTTTGTGTCACCTTGAAATGAACATTAATTTATTAGCTTATTCTACTTACATATTTAATGTATTTTTTATTTCATCAGTCTAATTATTCAGTCTGGACTATCAGCACCTGTCTAACAATTATAGTACTAGAGGGTTAACACCCTAGCGTTATCGTATAAACAATATAAGGGTCACAGTAAGTTCACCCTATTGTTCTACACGAGGGTCACAAAAGAATTAATCAAACTTACGTAGGTCTCTACTGGTAATTAGTCTAGCACACACAAAAAACGAGAAATAACCCCAAGAAATTAGTGTATATATGTATGCCTGCATAGAATAATCCGAAAACATGTTCAAACGGTATAACAGATGCGTCTTCTTTTTCATTAGCATACTTTTGTGAAATACGATTTAAAGTTTTGTTTTTAATGTAGAACGGAAAGAAGATTTATACGCGTGAAGAAAACCATGTGCTAAGCATAAGACAAAAAAGATGAGAATAAGATAAAGGAGACAAAAAAATTGCAGGGTAAACGAAGCCCAGCCCAATTCAAACAATGACTACGACATTAATATTCCGGAATACGTTTTTACCTATAAAATATGTTATTTATTAAGTATAACATTAATGTTGAGCTATTTGCTTATTTCTGTAACAAATTGCCACCAGGGTATAAATATATTTTTATTTCATTACTGCAAACAAATAAATAGAAAATAAAATGCAATGCACTAACAAATGTCATAGCTAAAAAAAATTTAATCCACTTTTTGTAACAACTAACCCCGCATTCCCATTCTATAAAATAAATATTTAATTTACTGAAGAAAACCAATGAAATATTGCATTAATATTTTAAACACATAAATAAAGTAAGATGAACAACTCTTCTTCTTCTGTTGAAAATTATGGGATACAGTTGAACTTTTAAATACTGATCGTCTAAATAATGAATTTGCTTAATTTCATGTGTAAGTTTTTGCGAAAAATATGTGATATTGATTTATTTACCAAATACAAATTAATTATTAAAATTTTCATAAAATAATCGCACATAAAAATTAAGAAATTCAGTGAACTAGAATTTTAGCTGCAAATATAATTGTAAGTATATCATCACTTTGACCGAAAAATAACGAAATTGTGCGCTAAAACAATCTGACAGTACATTGAATGATATATGTATTTAGTATAAGATACATAAAATCTTTCTTCTGCGCCATAATTTTATGATTTCAAAAGCGATTTAATGTTAATTTAACAATTTTTTATTGATTTATTAAATTTTTAGTGGTTATTGAGTTCAACATAGAACAAAAAAATAAATCAAATGTCGTTAAAAACTATATAATTGATTGTTTAGACAGTGATTTAATGTTGCTACTAACATATATTTTTGTGTAGCAAAAATGTCGTAAATATAATAGATTAAATACTTTTCAATCCACTGCTATCAAAAATGTCCTTGATATTTATGTTTGCAGTACATATATTGTATATATTCACAAAAATTCACCATGTCAAACTTAGGGCGTTGGCAATGCCAATGCCAATGCTTGTTTTAAAAAATAATTGAATTTACTAAACATATAAATGCCGTAGGTAGGGTTCGTGCACATAAAAATTATATTAGTATTATTTCGCTTGCTGGCGGGTGTGTTTTATATTCAGGAACATAAAATGATTACGCATATGGCCTGGTGTATATTACTCATGCGAGTATTCAAGAGTGAAATTCATTCTACAGAAAGTTTAATGCATAAATTATTACCTTTTCGATTTAAGCCGGCAAAAGAAATACGGTCATTTTATGTTTAGGTGTTTCAACGTCAATGTTATTATAACATCAACCCATTTTGAAGTTACCTAAATTAAAATTACCAATTACATAATGACACTTATCTTTGATCAATTTTAGGGTTTATATACAGAGTTCTATATAGATAAATTCAAAATGAACTTCGAAGAAGTTTTAGGCATCACGTTTATTATCATTGAAATTGATTGAATTTTGCAAGAATAATAATTATGGGTCAAATAAGTAAAGGTAAGTGATTCTATATAAATGATAATATTTTTTTCATCATTATCCGTAATTTGATATTGGTAAAAAAAAGCAATATAATCAAGTTGATGCTCTCAGCTAATTTTGTATGATTTCTCTGCGTTATAATGATATTTATAGCAAGGAAAGTGTTAAAATACTATCTTGTGAGTAAAATGTACCCTTTCATTTTCTCTGTGTAATCTGCCACTAACTGTAAAGAAATGGCCAAAGATATATCGCTGTCCCGCAATTGTTATGCCGTCCACGTCTACTTGGCCATTTATATAATTTTCTACTGGTTATATTCAGAACTGCAAGGCCTTGTTTCGCTTTATTTTCCTTTTTTCAGATTTATAACAAACATCTAATAACTTACTCCCCACGTAGCCGAGATGCGCGAAATCGTATATCACGCGAGGAACATACTCGCGTACGTGGTGTCCTGTACCCTATTTTCCACACTGCTCGGTTCGACGTGCTCTACTCGGCGTTCTGTCCTGTTCTGGTTCCGTTTCAGCTCGAGTCCTTCTTCATGATGTGCAGCATAAGCATAACCGCCAACAACAGACGTGATTACTTTCTTGTTTTATTTATTTCTAGAATTTCTTTTGAACATGTATTGACAAAGATTCTTGATCGAATTTATTCCCACATGTTTATTATAATTTTTATTTTCTTATACGACGTAAAAAGTAAGTATTATAATTGTGAAAAAATAGATCTTTTTTAACGGCAATTTACATTTTGGACTTCCTAGAAACGCGTCGGATCATTTTCTCTCTCTATCTGTGTGGGCGTGTGTATGTAAATATATTTTTGTGTGTTTGTGTGCGTAGCGCGCGTGTGTGTTTATGTGTGTGTGTGAGTGTGTGTGTGTGTGTATGTAAGTGCGCACGCGCGCTCTACAATCTAAACGGTTGAAAGTAAAATTATGAAACTTTTAATTTAATATTTGTGTATGCCTGGCAAGAAAAGCTTTTATTTTTAAATAGAATATTCAAACCGTAAGTGGTTATTTACGGTTTTTGCGGCTTCTGTAATATTCGAAACGGCTGCACTATTTTACTATTAGTAAATTAGTACTGGTTACAAAATATTGCTATTGATATTTTTCTTTCTTATTTATGTTGCCATAGTAACGTAATAGTAGGAAATACTATTAGTCAAAATTATACATGTAAATTGCTTAACAGAAAAATAAAATAGACTCAAATAGTTTAGAATTTGAACCAGTACCTTTTTTGGAATATATTTTGTTAGAAATATATTTAATCAAGCAGTGTTTTAATAGTTAGTAAGATATTAAAGATATAGGATTATGAATAATTATATATTTTTATGAATTACTCAATATTTGTATTTTAATATCCTTTCCATCTAACCAAAATTCGTATAAGAAAGTTCAGTGCAAGACAATGCAGATATTTTTAGTAAATAGTATAAAATAATAGTATATAAGAGCATAAGTGTTTGTCTGCATATTTTGTCTGTAACATTCTTTAATAAAAATTAATTTACATTGTCTCGAAATAAAGAGATTTGATAATGTTGGTCGTTCGCTCACTAGTCTTAAGATATAAAATTAAATGAAAATTGAAAAAATGTATCGAGTGTGGCCGGGACTCAAACCCAGAACCTACAGATTTGCGCTCTGTCTCGTATGGCTCCCAACATTTTAACAGTGATGTACGAAAAATATTGAAGAAAGGCTCAGGGCTCAATCTTATATTTGTTGTATATTTCTGAATCATGTAAGTCGTGATAAAATTTTGTATGGCGTCCAGCGGTAAATAAAAATAATATTAGCACCCTATTTATTAGAATTTAGCTTTTTGAGATTTTAACATCTGTCTTGAATTCGGTGACATATGTACCCCATATACATCATCAAATATATCACCATCATTGCTGAAATACAGAATAGACAACTAAATGAGGTTAATAAGTCTCGCACGGTTCCTGGTGGGCATTATTATTGTAGAAAGAGGTTTATATAAAAAAGACGCTAATATGTAATTTCAACATACAATATGATAATATTATTGGTAGTTGATATTGCTAAAGATGAAGTCGCAATTAATGATAAATAAAAATTGAAGTAATGGATATTAAAACCGGGTAATGTGTTTGTTTGGTATGATTTTAATGAAGAAGAGTTAAGCTAAACTAATAGCAGAAATATTAGATTCTAAAACAAACTCATACAACTTTGTATATTATTACGTAAATTTAATAATCAAGTTACTAGCTAGTCCTTCATAACTTTGTTATTTAATTTGAGAAATTTCTAATAAAACTACATATAGCTCTAATAAAATTATTGTATTATTGTTTGGATTAATAGAGCAACAAATAAAAATAAATACATTAAAAAGTTTTCATAATCGACAGCTTTACGCTTATATAACACAATACATTAGATTTCAATATTACAAACAATTAATGGCTGCCTAATAATCCGTTATACACATCCATATCTGAATCTTATTTTGAAATATAAATACAGTTTAATTGTCTGGCAATATAAATTTTATTTATACATATATTTACCTTACATTTATTTTTTGTTCAGTTGCCATATTAATTGTTGTTACTTTATGTTTATATAAATACGCAACCACTTAACACAAAATGCTTTATTGTACAGTTGATTAAACATAAAATAATATTTTAAATAATGGTGTTTTTTTTATAAAAACAATCATTTATTTATTTTTCCAATTGCATATTTCATTCTTCTGTATATATTATTGAGCATTTGCATATTAAATGTAAAATTGTGAAAATATGATTTATTTATTAAAAAATATATTTTGTTATTCAAAATTAAAAATTATGTTAATTAAAAACTTTTTTAATAATTATTTCAAAGGTTACTAAAGCTGCACCTAGCAATTTTATAATTAAAGTAATACAGGTTTCAAACTTTTTGAAGATATACAATAATTATAAATTGTTTTTCCTTAGAAATTATATTATTTGTGGAGGGTACTTAGGAGCAGATCACACGTCGATTTAAATAACTACTTCATAAATAACTATCATTTCAATTTTTTGCAAAAAATGACCTGGAAAAATACTATTTGTCACAAGATTATTCATTCATACAAAATACAAAATCCGGATATTCATAGAAAAGTTCCATTCCATCATATATGCATTCATGTCTCATATATGCGCGCAGATACATTGTAGTACAAAAAAAAAGACGCGATGGAACATTTTCTTTTGAACAGGGTATAAAATTGGGTACCAAGTACGAGGGAAAACGAGATGAAAACTGCTTCAAGCAAAAAAGTTTAGACTTTTCTTTAATATGAAGCGGTATGAGGAAGCAAGCATGAACAACGCCCAGAATTCTCGTGTGACGTCGCAATTCTCTTGTGGTATCTTGACATTGGCGCTAGGCAATTTGTCATAACCATAACCTAATGACTTATATACGAGACAGGTATCCCCGTCTAGAGATATAATATGAAATGGATACACTGTTAGTGTATAATGCCATCAAATGTCCTAATTTTGGAAAATATAAAATGCCTGATTTTAATTTACAGTGACAAACTTAGATTTGAATGAAATATATATTGACTTTCATTCATTGCATTATATAAATGACAGAAAGCTTTTTTTCCAAATTATTATAAAGTAATACGTTTTGCTCTGATTCTAGAACTATTTATTTTATAGGTTTATAAATACTTGCACTATAATAAATTTAGTGAGACAATTGTAGAGAAGTGCGTTTTAGAATGATCGGAGTGGACTTGTTCATTCAATGATAACAATTCATGAATCCGATTAATAATTCTTCAAATCGTAAGAGAATGTGACGCTGCCAAATGGAGAAGGGCAAAAAGAGATTTTATTACTAGCATTACTCATCTTCATAGATCCCGCGCTCCAGTATATAGGAATTTTGGGAATGTTAGAATAAAAATATAAAATAATCAAAATTTGATGGAAATAGACTTGATGTTATGTATGTGTATGTATCGAAATATAAATGTAAGAATGTTAATGCTTATAAGATATTTATATGATATAATCTAATTTTCTATATATGCTTCTCAACATTTGATCTTTTTTCTAAAAGAAGCAATCTTTTGTCTAGCCTTTTAGTATTCATGTTTTACATCTATATTATCTTATCTGTAAGTAAACAGATCCATGTAAAAAAATAATGACAGGGAGAACAATTAGTGTCGGGTAATTTGCTTTAGCAATATGAAGACTTTTATTAATTTAAAATTGTACTGTGTTTATGCCGCACAGTGACTCATCAAGCACATTTTTGCTGAGATTGTTAACTTGTCAAGCAATTTAATCAATTACTTTTCTGCTGATCTTTTTTTCTCATCTTAAAGAGGGTGCTAAAACGCTGATATGCTGAAGGCATGCTGCATTTTTTTAACAAATTATTTCTTTTGTTATCTTCTTTAAAGTTTTTTTATTCAATATTTACACCTTATATATTACAAAACACTTACCTATGTTTGATTAGGGTAACAAGGTAATGATACATTAATATCAAATTAACTATTGATCCTACTTAATTTCTTATATCTTATATATATTAGAGTGGCCAAATAGGTGTTGACGAAAGCTTTTTCGCCTGGAATTGGTCGCCGCCATTAATTCACAAACCATTCAAACAAATTGCATTGCGCTATATGAAGCGCGCGGCTCATATTTTCTTATGCTCTTTAAATCTAGAGGAGCACATAAAATAATTACACCCCGTATTACTTATGTTATTCGACAATAAATTCTGCGTGATTTAATCCACAATCTATCTATTATATAAAGATGTTTTATTATATTTTTTATAATAGTGGTTATTAATAAAATAATATTTTCTGCTTTCATTCATTTCAATCAATTAAAATTAATTAAAATGTATATGATCGCACGAAAAAGATAGAATATATTCATTCATAAATAATTAAGATCAATTGTACAAACTAAATAAAAACACATAAAATAAGTGACCTGTCAATACTCTACGCTAGTAATAATATTAACTTAATATTTTATTCATTGTAAACATATATTTACTGGTGTATGAAATAGGAAAAATCTTTTATGAAAATAATTTTTTCTTAAATACATTATTTTTTACGCTACAATTGTACCAACATATAAAAGTAATCTTTTTTTGTAATTCTGTATTTAATAATAAAATATACATACATATTTCTTGTTTCAGTAATCCATCAGTTAGAGCTGAAAAATGAACACCAAACAATTTAGTGTTCGAATTGGTCGGAGTTCTTTTCTTCGTTGGATTTAATTTGAAATTTTCTGATAGCCCAGTGTACGAGAAAAGATACTTAGGAAAGAGCAATAATAGCACAATTTATATTTTAAGTTGTTTTCCTTTCAATGAAGATGTACTAGTGATATAAATTCGGTTCAATATGATAAAGAATACTTATTTCAAAAACACGTTCATTTCTGTCTTCAGTATCATGCTACTATCAGCTGATTATTATACAAAAAAGCTACCACAAATAGTAGGACCAATTTGAGTAAAATTTATGTATATGAACAAAATGCAAAAAAAATCTATTAATAAAGATTTAGATTGTCAACATATTTTTGATTAATCGAATGTAGGTTAAACACAATTGATCTTCGAAGAGAATTCCTTAGAAAAAGTAACTCGAAGTCATCATTAATTTGACGTCGGTCGTCGGATATAAATGCCATGTCTTGATAGGTGTTACTTTTTGTCTTGTGCGCGCTTGCAGCAACTGTTTTCTTCGAGCGTTTATTTTTCTTGTCTCCCAGGCGACCGATTTGTGTACCCTTGACACTTGAAGATGATGGGAATATATTCTTTTCATCAATAACGTAAATCATTTCCAGCTCAAAGAATGCTACGAATTGTTCAAAATGAGCTCACAGTGCGCATACAAACATTCGTCCTATCAGTTTTCTTTTTTATATTTTCCTACTCTTTCCTATATAAGGGTATGAAATACGACATTACTGCTCTATAAAGCTAAAACTAGACCCCCTTTTTTCATTAAATCAACCATCCGTATTAGAGTAAAATTGGAAAAATATGAATGCTTGAGAAAAGTACTTACGTGCGACCAAATTTAATTATAAAACTCATTGTATCGTGGAGAGATATAAGATATTTATAAGAAGAGATTAATACCTAAATTTCAAATTATAGATATACAAATTTATAACATTTATAAGACAGAAGTGAAATATTGGCTAGTAATTTTACATAAATATAGAATTTATGAAAAATATCAAATTTAAGTACACAACTGTTTAAAACAGTCACAAAGAGTTTGTGGAAAATTTACTCAAAACTATATTTAACTATAATGCACTTTAAAGGCGTCAATTTTTCATATTAAAATTCTGTAATATGAGATAGGATATTATAAGTCTCTCTCTGTAGTTTTTTATTGAAAATTAAATCCTTTTTAAATATTTGAAATATTACCGCGATATAAGTGGTATTAAGTTGTACTATAGCGGAGGCATTAGCGTAAATATACGATAAATGTCACAGAGTGATATTTAACATGGAGATGCCATCTGCATACAACTACATACTCTGAACAAACATCAAGATTTCATTGTATGTATTAGCCATAAACGTCGCATTTGCACGTTTCCGTCGTTCAATATTATCAGCGAAAAAGGAAGGAAAGCGCAAAAGAAAAAACGAGAAAGATGAAAGACGTAAAAAAGAGCACCGCAAAGGATTCCCGTTCGATGCCACGTTGCATCAGAATTGCCTGTAGTAATGACACCCGGGCGATGTTTGTGGATCCCAGCTGGCAGGGACTGAAACCGATGCGGCACCGCGTCGCTCGAACGCACAATATGTGGACCGAGTGCCGGGAACTAGCTTCTTTTCGGAACCATCTCGCGTTATGATAAAACAATAAACGAGAGTGGGGCAGAGACAAACTTTTATAAACATAAGCAATATAATATGAAGTATACAGGGCCATATGAAACAAAGAAGTTTCTTCTTTAAGATTCAACCATATTGCGCTTTAGATAAAATACAATTCTCTTAGATTTATATCTGAAAAATAAATTGTGAAATAAAAAACCAACCCAACCACTAATTGTAATATAAAGAATTAGATTTCGATTTAAATGATATTTTTATACATCTACCATATTCTTCATTAGCAATTAAATTTTCGAATTATTCACTATCTAGATAACTTTAGAAAGATAATAATACCAAACCGAAAAGAACGCGATAATCTTCTATTTAACGTGATTAATAGCGTCTTGGAAAGCTAGTATATCAACTTAAATTGTCTGTCAAACTGACAATATCAATTTTGTTTTAAACCGTTTGTGTCACATTTCGTGCAAAATTTCAAAGGGAAATACGATAATCACCAGATAAATTGAACAAGATCAAATTAACGACAAAAATCAACTAATTAGCAATAACAACGGAAAAACTTTTACTGGTCAAAATGTTACTAACAATCGTCAGACAATGTCACGAATCGTTGTTAAAAACACTAAATAAATACTCTTTAATTTTTTTTTCTTATGCGCAGTATAAGTAAGTATTGTAATCACGAAAAAATATTATCTCGTGATTTTAACGGAAATATACGTGTTTTATATTTAAATATTTAAGATTTTTAAAAATAAAATTGATATATTGTTAGCATCTTTCACAATAAAGATTTTTTTTTAATATTAGAGGTATCAATCCTATTGTAGATTTACATAATAGCAAATTTATTTAATAGTAAATTTATATAATAGTAAATATAAGATAATGTTGTTCATTGTTATTTTAAAATAAATAAAAGCCGCCAAATACTAACTTTTAAAGTCGCTAGCTTTGGTTATGAAATTTGTGATATGATCAAGTGACGCTAACCTGTTATTGACCTTTTGCAAATACATACCTGTTGTCGTAAATAATAATGGAAACTTTCAAGATATATGTATATTTAAAAAAATTTTTGTTAGTAAAGTCTGATACGTTTGTATATACATACTTCAAAATCTATAAGAACGTCAAATATGAGTGGAAATAGAGAAACATGAGGGATACCGCTTCTCAGTAACTGGCAGACCACTTTTGTTTCTAAGTTTCTTATATCGATGGGGAGATCGGGATCAAATAACAAATGGTGCAAAATAAAATTCTGTTTATATATTCAATAAAAATAATTATAGTATAAATGCAAAACGTCGTTTATATAATATATAAATTAAGATAGATTTTCAGTTATTGAAATCATCTGATTCGTATAACTTTAATAGATTTGTTAGTTTAACAATACATATTTCTAAATGAGAAATTTGATATATTACATTTACGTAAACGCATATTGTCCCGATCTCCTCCATATCTTCATATAAGATTTCATGCTTGTGTTTCTGTGAACTCCGTGAAGTTTTCAAAACTTATACATTGCCTGCCTTTCATCACAATTTCGTTCTATTCTTACTATATCTTTTGCGTAGTGGCTTTGTAGGGATGGGTTATCGATTTAAAAGGAAACTGATACATCTTGAACTCAACAACAGAAGTAGATACATGTCGCATACATTTCGAGTTTTTTATTTTATATTATAGATATTGTTGATCACAGAATTTTCTATGCCAAAGGTAGATGCTTTTATTTTGGGAAATGCATATAAGAGTGATACGTATATATTTGTTCGCAGTGCATCTAAAATAAATCGTATATAATCCTACGTTATTCTTTCTCAAGCATCATTTTTGCATCTTATTCAAATTAGCATATTTTTATCTATGCACTGCTATACTTATTTACAAATAAAACATCTGAGAGTTTGTAAATAGGATGAAAATATTGATATATACTCGTCAATGTTTGCTGCATACAATACATATTTTCATCATATAATCTCTGTGTATGACCGTTCAGGTCTACGGCGAATTTAACATAGGAGAAATATATTCTATTACATATTTCAAATAAAGAGTATATTTATATTCATCCGTATATTTATTTACATATTAATGCAAATATTGGCTTCGCCACATTTGTAATTTTATATATATACTTTTTTTTTGCAGTACATTTTGTTATTAGATTTAAATTAGTAGCAGTTTCAATTGGGCACACAGAACATGTACAAAAAAAAAAACAGCTGCTTAAATTCTTTTGTACAAAACCTAATGTAGTAATAAAATATATAGTAATGACGCTATTACTGTTAAAATCATATTTATTATTCAGTTAATTATACATCAAATATTTTACTTAATAGCACAAAAAATATTATTTCCTTATTTAATACACTATATACCTCTTACAGTATTCATCTCCAAAGCACTGGCACATTTTTACTTTCTTATACGCAGTATAAATAAGTATTGTAATCATGAAAAATTTCGATCTCGAGATTTTAACGGAAATATACGTTTTGACCTTCCATGAATTGATTCCGACTAATTTTGGAATTACTTCCGTCTGTGTATATATATATATATATATATATATATATATATATATATATATATATATGTGTGTGTGTGTGTGTGTGTGTGTGTGTGTGTGTGTGTGTGTGTGTGTGTGTGTGTGTGTATGTGTATGTGTGTGTGACCGCTTTACAGCCTAGACTGTTGAAAGTAAAATAATGAAACTTCAAACTTAAGATTTGTATATGCCTGGGCAGAAAACCTCTTTCTTTTGAAAACAATATTCTAACCGGAGGTGCCTGTTTACTCTAGTCATTTTTTACGGGTTCTGCAATTATTCGAAAATGATTACACTTACAGAAAAATTATAAGGATAAAAATTATAGATATTAGCATTTTGTACAACTTTTATTTGAAACTTTTCTTCAAAAAAGGTACCGAAAACAATTAAATGGCTATTGAAAGTTGTTCTTATAATTATTTTCACATAAATCGTATCAAATGTGCCTGTCAATTGTTTAACAGAAAAACAAAAAAACTTAATTAATTTGAAGTTTGACGTTTAATATTTATTCTATGAAATATAATTAGTGAAAAATGGTGCCAAAGGTTAGTAAAATATTATAAATTAGAATAATAGTGTAAATATGATATGATCTAACCAAAAAGCGTATAATAAAGTTCGGTGCATGACACTGCGCATGTTTTATGCGTAATTTGCCAAACCAAACATTCATTACAATACATCAACGATGGCACAAATTCACCATTGTACATGCATAATATTCTATCTTTATAAATAATAAAAAAGATTACTAACTTCCTAACGCTCCTAAAATCTTATAACCAGTTGCCATGAGTTTTACGCTTACGCCATTGATACCAAAAGTATTTGATATCAGATTTCCTAAAGCTTTACTATTTTTTGAATGACACGAGTGTATTTTCGTCACTAATTGTTGATTTTAACATGATATACATGTAAGACGAGCTTATGCAAAAATATTGAATGAATTAATGCTTTGATGTAAAAGTATTAAGCTGAGATCATTATTTATGTTCGGAAGCAGAAAACCATTTCAACATTTATCTTTTATAAAAAAGTCAAAAGTGGAGCCCATCATATATTTCAATATTTCTTTTCTTTTTTGCAAGCAAAGATGCGACTGGAATTCCAAGGACGCCGGTCCGGATGAAGCGACACCTTCACTACACGACCCGGAATTCCGGACCAGTGACAAGGCTGGTGTGTCGGAAAGTCTCGAACAATGAGTCCCCTTCAGGGGTTAGAGGAGGCCGCTGTCACAGAATGCCAACACCGCGAAGAAGAAAAGTGCCCAAAACTTTGTTTCACCGTAAGAGTTACTGAGACTATTTTTATCAAATCATAGCGATAAATTTCAATACCTGTGCAACTGTACGGTAAAGTTACAAAGTGTGGACGTAAACTTGTGGATACGCTAGTCACATGTTCTGTGAAACATTCTAAATGGTCATTGAGCCAAGATGCAATTCATGTGTTTATATTTTAAATAGATATTATGCGTTCGATTTATTTTAGAGAACTTTCTCTATAATAATTAGCAGCAAAAATGAAAATACTAGTAAATTAAAAAATTGTATATTTTCATTAACCAGTACTTCTTCCAATAAAGAGTCCTTATTGGATTTTTATATTTATTAATACCAGCAGAAATAATACTGTATCCCATGCTTGAATAAATTTCATTAATTAAAATACCAATAAAAACTGTTTTTATGTAAAAACGCTAAATGATACATTGAATAGTTTCATAAAATCGCTTTAGGCCACCTTCAAATATAAAACATTATTTAAAATGTATAAATTAATTTTAACTTCTAAAAATAGCCTTTTAATTGTAATTTATTTTACCTTTAATAAATATTGATGGAATGTTTGAGTAGCGTATTTTGTTAAGCAAACAGATAATATTAAAAGTGTAAAATATTAAAATGCTCAATTTTTGGGTGATGATATCAAAATATAATTTAGAATGTTCCGCAGAGGCTAATTAAACGGACTTTTTTGTGTATTCGCTTTAAAATTAATTCAGATTATAAACAGAAATAACTTTTTGAAAACAGAAGATCGTTTTTATCATTTTAATTTTCGTGTAAATAGATTTTATTTTTTAGTCACCAATATTAAATGAGTAACGGCCATTTGTACTATTTCTTCAGTAAATTTTTAGAATATAATATCAAAATAACGTATCTTATTGTAAATGAGAATTTTATTGCTATACGTTTTAATTTTTATAAGCATATTTCGTAATATGATTTTTCTTTGCCATTTTACTCACTTGTGTTTTATATTTGAACAAAAGTCAAGATTTTTTCTGAGGAAAAAGCAAATAGTATGCTATTTACTAAATAGAATCATTGGCGTAATCCAAGATATATTGAAAGATCAACAACAAAACGTTTCGCTTTACGAACTATGTATCACTAGGAACGAGATGGTCTGCTGTAGAGTAGGATATAAACTCCCTTCAAGTATATCCTAGCGCGTATACGAGTAGTACAAAATGGGGGATTGTGTAACATAAAAAATATTCGGTTATTTACCCCAAATTGCAGGACGTTACCGTACAACGGTGTTCTGCAAAGCGAAACCGACATTTAGATACATTTTATAAGCGACGTCGCTTAATAATTGTTGCCTCCATTGTAAATGTAATCCATCTAGAAACGTATACAGCCTGGCTACTTCAGTATAGTAGTGGGATATGTACAATTTAGTACCGCACTGCTGTAGAGAAATGTTTTACAAAGCGTTCACCCACACCTTAGGACTACTGATGTCTGCTGGAAGGGTGGAGCTTTAGAACCAGTGGCGGTTCGTACATAAAATACATTCAGAATTTATCTTTAAAACAAACATTACATCAGGAAACTCACCAATGTAAACACAATTTTGGCGTAAGGTAGATAATATGTAAGAAATAAAATTCATTATGTTCCTACTACAACAGTATTTATATTATTCAATAGATTTCATGTTTGACATACGCAATTTTCACAAATCTTTCGTGAATAATATATCAAGTTCTCAGTACATTATGCATAGTGAAATTGACGAAATAGAGACGAATTATACTGAATCAATATAAATTAATTAATTGTTTCCGCTGATATTTATGTCAATAAAATATATATACTAAACGATACTTTATAAATTTATATTATACAAACATAGTGCAAAAATAAAACTGTTTTTGTATAAAAACCATATTTGCATTCACTTGGGCCAAGTAATATTTCCAGGCATTTGTTTTATATAAAAATAGTTAAAATATAATTAAGAAATTACTATATGCTACATTACATATTATATAAAATTTCATTAAATATTGTATAAAAATTCAACAAAAATTTATTAAAAAAGATTAATTAATATTGTCAAAAAGAAAACTCGTGTATTTTGAATTCCACAAATATAACATCTAAGCTACCACTGGAGCTATAGCTAAGTTGCGATATGGAAAGGCGCAAGCTCGGACAGGGGAAGTGAACGCGTTTGTGCTTGTTGGATGCGCTCGGTGACTGATAGAGAAGAAATATGCGAATAAACGAGAAAGAGTAGATGGTACACCATACCACCACCAGTAGCAACAGCTCAAGAGGACGCTTCGCAAAGCTAATGTATCTTCTGCAATATACATTTTGCGTTTTAAAATTGCTACGTATCTATATTATTACAACTTGTTCCTTTTTCTACTGTAAATCAGTCAAAACAGATAAATATACGTCAGATAGTTATTGATTTCCAGAATGCTTATAGAATACAACTAGATATTAGAAATATATATTTGATAAAAAAAATTCATCATGTACGAATATCAAATGATCTACATAAACTTTAAAATGATCTTAAACATTTTCATTTAGGATAATTTACTAGTAAAACTTGTAATTAGTTGATTATATAGTACTGAATCAAATTTATAGCAAATTTATACTTAGAAAGTCTGATATATAATTTATTGGTAGCAACAACTGTTAAATTGTTCTTTTTTTAAATATATTTTCAAGAAATTTTGTCTGGAAATATTTCTCCGTATTTAGGAAGTCGAATTGTAAAAATGAAAATATTCATATAAATATAAAATATTCTCTAGTATACAAAAAGTATTAATTATGAGAGCAACTACAATATATTCAAAATTTATGTTCGCTAATCTACAAACTATAAAAATATGCAGAACAGTAAATAAAGTTGGTTGGTAAATATGAATTTTAAAAGATAAACGCTAATAGTGCAATATTCATTGCGGATACTGTTCTTGCTACGTGGAAATATTTTATGTGTACAATGCCACAATACAATTTATTGGAGATATCTGTTATGAAATAGAAGAACAAATACCATCAGCAACAAAGAAAACAAAAATATTCTAAATTAAATTCTGGTTAAACTATATTTATTCTAGAACAATTGATGTACTAGAAATGGAAAGACTGCGGTATTGTAGTTGATATTAGTCTCGTATTGGTTTTATTGATTAAAGTTTTATTGTGATACTACCAAGTGAGTCTTTATTTTAATTAAAATTTTATTATGTTATATTTACATTTCAAATTTATTATTTTTGAATATATATTGCATACAATAATATAATGTGTTTGTGTATGGGTTTATCACAATTAACCAAATATTGCCAGACAGTTTAATAGTAGTATTGAAAAAATATGCCAGTAAAACTGAGACTTAATTAAATTTTACAATTCTTCACGAGAGAGAAAAAATTTACAAATAGAACCGAATTGAAAAGAAGGCTGCCACGTATACCAAACACACATGTTTAACGTCAGCCGATATATGTAAATAAGTAGACACTGTTAAATAATAACGCTAGAAGGATGGAAACATGCTAGAAAAGCGTACTGAAAAAGGAAGGAAATGGTTGTTCGTACCATTATTTGACACACGGTGGCACAGCATACCGCACCGCAATTACCATAGGTTCTATATATGTTTGTGTGAGGCTGTCTATCAAGTTTATCCCGGTTTGTGACGTGCAGGCGTGCAACCGACGCCAGCACAGAACCACCACAAAGCGCAGCGGGAAATATGAGGAAGGTACATGAGCGTGGCCAGTCGTGGTTTACTCTCATCTGTGCTATTTTTCAAATCTACAGAATACACATCCGAACGTTTATCATAATCATTGTTGAGGGGGAATTCAACATTCAACACCCAACACCACCGCACAGCGCAGAACACACTACAGCGCGTTACTGAACCATGCAATATCTCCTTTAATAAAAATTGGGGTTATTTATTCGTAAGCCCTTCTCTCGTGCGCACGTCCCATAAACATGAGAAATTCGAAAGAATGAAAACACTTTAATGTTAGTTTATTAATATATTTTTATTATCATACGAATGTAAAACTTTTCACATCACAATTGCAATTATTAATAGTATACCAAATACAAGCTTTTATATCTATACTTTTTTTGAACAATTATTATTACAATAAAAGATTAATGTTGCTATATGGGTAATTCATTCAGCATCGGTACATTTTTATTTAAATCTATATGGAATTACGAATGTAATTATTTGATGCAGTTTAGCGAACGTAATTACACAGAGTTGTGTATTTCCTTCTTTTGATGTGTAAACATTTATGCACGCGACTGAATTTTTGTTTTTAAATGGGAGTCAATCTGCAACTCGTATTGTGTTATTCTTGATCTGTCCCGTTACCAATCGGTGTGCCAGCGCATCCGAGCACTACCGGCTTTCTACGCACTATCCGACACGTATAGCACTTACGTGTATGGGTGAGTAGCGACAGAACATAGATCAGCTGATCAATTGAAGTATGCGTACGCGAGCATTCGTAATTGTTTAATTATATTCAAAATAATCATATATATGTATATTTATATAAAACAATCGTTTAATTTATACGTATAAAATTTGTATGAAATGCAACGCGCAGGAGATATATGCACCGCAGTTTGCCAATTTCCTAACAGACAAAAAGTGATTTCCGTCATCAACTACATTTTGTCAAATCAAATATGTTATAAATACGCCACCGAAAATGTATACATGAGTATTTATTTTCGGTGGCATCCAAGCAGTCACTGATGTTTACACATCTTCAATCGTGAATGCCTCCACTCACCCGTAATTATTTTTATGTTACTTTCGTAACTCAGCTAATCATAATAAGAGTCTTCAAGTAAAGATGGTTGAGCGACAGCTTTTTTAATAAAAGAAGCATCAAATTTATGATAAAAACAAAATATAGGTATATTTTCATGTTTTTGTTTGTTTTCACAAATAAAAAGTTGGAAAACTGTCAATATAATGTCAAACCTACTGCGCTATTCAAATAAATGTATTATTCTTATTTGCTGGAACTTTTGACGTAAAGCAAAACCACTGACTCATATAAAAAAGATATGGTACTTGTGTTTGACAATAAATGAAAACGAACTATTGTAAAGCGAAGCAATTCACTGTATAATAAAACATAACTATATTTATTTGAAAAACTTTATAAACAACTTAATGTGGGTTTCTTGATATTCTCATTATAATTTCAATTCGAACCTTTGCATTCTAATGCAGGTTGTTGGAATTGATACAGTGCGAAATTGATGGTGGATATAAACTTCTGCAACACGTCTCATGAGAACAAGTAACTAAACAAGCATGTAATATACCATCCACTTTTATTTTCTTTTATTATTTTCTATGAGAGATCAGTATCATAAATTCAATAACACAAGTGTACAAGGAATCAAAGTACTTTGGAGAATATCAGAAAGAATATTTTCAACAATTCAGTTGTTATTGATTGTGTTGTTAAAAGTTTCGCACGTAATAGTTGCACTGGGAACTTGTTAAAAACATATTTTTCTGCAAATACCTTCTTGTACAAACGATACTTTTTGTTTCTCTGTTATTGATGAAACTTTCATAGATTTATTTAACATATTAACAAAGTTTACCATACAGATTTGTAGAATCGTAAACGACAATTGTTGAATATGAATGACTATTCTATTCACCTGTCATTTGTCAAAAGTAGACCAATAAAAATGCAGGATTTTGAATTTTACAGCCAATCAAAATGAATTGTAGTACATATTTAGTACTAGTAAGGTTGTGTGTCGACAATTCAGTACTAGTACTTTAAGCGAATATTTTAAACAAATGAAATGACAATATACGTCAAAAAACACTTTTGACATTGAATATTTGCAAATAACAGTAACTGTTTTTCTGGTTGCTATGGTTATGAAAACATAACTAAATTGCTATTTTTAAATTAAAAAATAGATTTGGTTCATTGAATAGTCTCTCGAATACGATTCGTAGTAAAAGTTAAGTAGATTATTTTCGATGGTGTATTACTCATGTCTCTTGTGCTTTCGAATATCACTCGTGCTGCGCACTCGTAATATTCATACTAAAGCACAAGAGACATTTGTAATACACCATGAAAAATAATCGACAACTTTGACTACTTATGGTATTACATGTGAATATTATAACTTTTAGCCAATAATAAATTATACTATCAGGATATTCGAAAAAAAAAACTTTTTTTTTTTAGTATAAGTTTATTTAAAAATTATATTTTTTTGATCTATTACAAATTTTTATTTAAATATCTAAGCAAAAAAAACGTATAAGAAAGTTCATTGTAGACCAATGTGGGTATTTTTGAAGTACAAATGTATAAACGTTGCTGCTTATTGTCTTTGAGCGAGAACTAAACGCGTTGTAATCTGCCATTTAAAACAGTGAAACCAACAGAAGTATATATTGTGGCACTGTGATATTTGCGGTATTGTTCCGCATACGAAGGTTAATGTAAACCTTGTTAGAAGTCCCAAGTTTCCTGTATAAAATGAAGTAAGCGCATGAGCACGACATGTTGTTGAGTGAGACCAACAATGAGTTTAGAAAGAAAAAGACAGAGATAGCAAATTGAAATTAACTAATTCCATGTATAACACGAAACCGGGTTAGAGACGACGTTTGATACACCAAGAGTGTCTATCATTTACCGTCTTCCATTTTACACACAAATTCCCCACGACAATAGAGCATCTCGCATGACGCCACAAATGCACGTACATACATCAAGAAAGCGCGCTTGATCAATGTTGTGTATGTGTATGTTTTGTTCAATGCCCGACAGATGTCTTAAACGACGGTTCAGAGGGGTTTGTCGCTTTTGTCTGCAGACAAATCGAGGAATGTAAATGTGGGTATGGGAGTATTTACGCTTTACTCGTATATAGTGTAATTATTCTATTTTAATGTGTTCTACAATACGATTACGGTTGAATTCACAAGAATGTTTGTATATTTGATGGCAATAACATGAAATTATTGTCGCCGTTTATATTAATTATTTGTGCTACTATTGCGTACCTTTCAGTCATTCAATTTTATCAGTTTCACAGTTATAGATCATATTGAATTTTGAAATTTCTCAGTTAATTATCCATTGCATAATACCTAAATATGTAAGAATATTAATATTAGACAAAGTTGAACTTAATTGTTGTTAATTAAACTATTACAAATAGTAACAATAATTAACTCATTTTCCTTTTGCAACATCAGAGTAACTATTGCGCGCAATAGTTACTCATTTTTCCACTCTCTAAGACTGCTAATATAAATGGTTCAATGGTAAGCAGATATTGATGTGTTTGGCAGATTTATTAAACTTTATAATAAATCAAAATGTACAGCATCATATTACTTATTAAAGAAACAAAAAACTAAATTCAACAGAATGACAAATAACTATAATTATACTTTTGAATGAATGCATACCTACACGAGAGATAGAGACTACAACCTAATTTCCACACACAATTTGCTGAACGATATACCAGGCATCAAAATTACATTACCTTTCTGCTTTCATAATCCACGAACAGATGATGCTCTCATCACTCAAAATAAATGAATGGTTACACATTATATAAATGTTGCCGCAAAACCAAAAGCTACAGTAAATATTCAATATCAGGGTTGGCCTACAATTACATACTACATGCACATTAAATTTCGAAATTTTACACAAGCATATTTATCCACTTATTCATCTCGTATACATAAATCTTTTTTGTCAATCTTTTATTTTACATTCTCTTAATATAACCATATCACCTATTTTACGTGCTATATTTTCTATTTAAACATGTATTAATAGGATTTCAGTAACAATGGAAATAAACAATTCGAATTACCAAAATAATTGGAATAAACACTCATCAATATGGAAGCTACGGCAATAAGTTAAGGTATAGGTGAGTAGGTAATAGATACATACATATGGGCTACTCGGAATAGGTGCAACCGCGTTAGGCACAGAGTATGAGTAAGCGGCACTATGTTCTGCGCACATCAAAGCTATTCCGAGTAGTATGTATTAGAGTGAGTAGATATATAAGAGTGTGGACAATCGACGAGTAGTCACTATCTAAAGCATAGAGCGCAGGTTCCCCGCCTGTGATTGGTCGCCGCCATAGTTTGTCTAAATGTTCAAATGAAATGCATTGCGTTATATGGAGTGCGCGGCTTATATTTTCTTATACTCTTTAAATCTAAAGGACCAGATAAGATAATTGAACCCTGTATTTTTTATGTTATTTCTGAATAAATTCTGCGTATTTTATTCCGCGACAGCATATGTCTATATTTTATAGAAACATTTATACAAAAGTCGAAACATTTCCCGCTCAAATATTACGGTATAAACATAATTTTAAAATGCACAGTTTGAATTATTAAATGTAATAAGCATAATAAACTGTGTTTAATTTAAGAGATTCGCGAAATGTATAACACTAATATACTTGCAAGTATACAGCACAAATAGTTATATTAGCCCGCGAAATGTTTGGAATGTAGTATAAATGTTTCTATAATAGATAGACCTATGCTGTTGCGGAATAAAATACGGAGAATTTATTCAGGAATAACATAAAAAATACGGAGTGCTATTATCTTATCTGGTCCTTTAGATTTAAAGAGTATAAGAAAATATGAGCCGAGCGCTCCATATAACGCAATGCATTTCGTTTGAACATTTAGACAAACTATGGCGGCGCCAATCACAGGCAGGGAAGCTATTGTCCACACTCTTATATATCTACTCACTCTAGTATGTATATACGATGCTAATTTAAAGATTATCTGGGAATTTAATAAAAATATATATATCATTTTTGTATATCATACATATAAAACAAAACAATTCAAAATAATGATAACTTGATAGTACGGGAAATTATAATTATTGTTCAATATTCCAATTTATTTAAAATTGATGCTTGTATTACACCGCATAAGAAAAACTAGTACTTGCAATCAATAATGTGGCGGAAACTATATTCTCCAATAATATGTTATTATGGAAATTGATATCGAAGGTGTTGAAGTAAGGACATGATGTTATGTTAAACAATTTTTCTTACTAGAAAACCTATTTTACTATAGTATTTTTATATTTCATACATTGTTGGTTTTTTACAAACATTCCAATTATAATAATAAAAATATCCGATAAAATAAAGAAAATAATAAACCGAATAACTTAGCTTTAATAATAATATACTTGATTTTAAATTCACAACTTATTTTTCATAAATAACTTTCGATATAAAATTTTTTTTTATTTATATATATCATATGGTTTCTACAAATGAATATACGTGGCTCTTTAAATTGTTTGGGTGTGGTTTGCTACATCTATCTTGTCGAGTAGCTGATAGTTCGAATGTCTTACGATTCGTTTTGCTTGAAGATGTTCAACAAGTTTCGAAGAAAACAGACGTTCAATTATCAATTCTCAGCTAGCAAGTTAATACACGTCTGCACGATACACTCGTGTGGTTTCATTTCTGAAATGATCGACTCACATATCACGATTGTGGTTGTGGTATCTGATTAGATCATAACACGATAATAATTTAACATTAAAATTGCTACCTCAATATGCACCAACGTCTAGTGGTGTATTATCTTGACAGTAAAAATGATATAATTTTGAGCTGCTCTATTCAAGACCTGGATGATAATAATCAATATATTTTTATACAAAAAAAATTCTCAATACACGTATAGAATGACTTTTATATAATCAGCCATTGTTTAAATTATGTAAATAATTGGTAATTGTAATCAATATTTATCTAGAATTATTTATCTTATTCACTTATATTCTCAAAAATTATAATGAAATTACAATTAAATAATATACCAATTCAACCTATTATAACACAATTGAAGTTGTAATTGATATAATTGTGAAATACTTTTCTCGATGGTATTCTTCTTAAAGTAATATCAAAATTCAATTTTTACGCAAATTAAATTGTTTTAGATATAAGAAAATGTACTTAAATATCAAATAGTATGTTTGTAGTTCGTTTTATGAATAATCTTTATATTAGATATAATTCATGTGTCGAGCACTAAAGATATTTTTTTTGTATGTTTTGAACCATCTGATCTCAAATTAAATCTATGCTGATGTGTTATTTCCAACAATAAATACATAGCATAACAACACACGCAGATGTATGATCAGTCATGATTTATAGCAATACAAAAATAGTTTAATGAACATGCAACGTTTTAGCGGAACTAGTACATACTTTTTCTTTTTAAGTATTCATGAACACTTAATAGCTTTATATTCATAGCGATATAGAAAGGGGAAGGTTTGTCTTGGAAAAAATTAATAACTGGTGTAATAGCAAATTCGTAAAAAAAATTTCTATTCAGTAATGTTTTACAAACGTGAAAAAATCATAAATAGAAACAAACATGCTACATGATAACGACATTTTCATGCTCCAAGAAATACGTGTCAAGTTCAAATGAAATAATCGATGAACTTGTGATTAAATCGGAACACAAGGACACAGGAAATTATGTAAGAAATATTATTATTCCTTTAGTACGTATAGCACCTTTTATTATTTCCGGAATATTATTTCCTTTAATAATATTTCTTGTATTATTAGTTCATCAATTATTTATTTGATATTTTCAAATACAGACAAAACATAAGTAATCCACTATTGATATAAAACAGTTTACAATATTTTCTTCTCAGCATATTGTATTACGTAATTAATTTCATATATGAAACTCATATAATTCTTAAAAACTGCGTTTTTCATGACGAATATCAAAAAAATTATAAAATTAATATAACAAAATCGGCCATGATTCTGAATTTTAGTTTAACGTTTTGAATATATTTCAGAGCTCATGGATTCTTTAAATCAATCAGATGGAACACATATTATAAAGCTTCATCATTAGTTTAAAGTAATAATACTTATTAAGTGTGGCAGTATTTTTTTTTTATGTATTTAAGCATTAAATATTTTAAACGCCAATTGGATAAGCTATTACTTTTGATTGCTGATCCTAAATCAAATTTTTATAATATTTTGCTCATTCACATTTTAACAATCTTTCATCGGTCAACTCTATCCTGTAAGAGGTGTGGCTGGAGTGGTCACTTCTACTCTTAGAAACTCGGGATCTTTCCAAATAGGCGTTTAGAGTAAGAATGAGAAAGGGCGGCCACTGAACTATCGCTGTGTCTAAAATACTTGCCAGGTAATATTAAAACTAATATTTAAGATATAATATAATACGATGGAACAACTGCTTGTCGTTTTCGACATTGAGGTCTTATATAATCGGTCAAAGTGCTGACATAGCAATATGCGACTATATTGTTCTATATACTTGCGGTAGGCTGACCCAGTAACCTCACTGAACTGGCATTTACTATGCTTTATTCTTACATACTTCGTACGTTTTAGTCAACTTCAATAAATACTTCATATATGCTCTTCTATTCTTCTTGCTAAGAACTTTTGTTGCCTATAATTCATTAGTAATCATTTTTATCTATTTATCTCGAGGATTACCCAATAGCTCTTAAATTTTTTTATTTTCAATACAATAACTCGCTTTTTATGCCTGGTTTGCCGAACCCAACATTCACTTTCATAAATTTATTCTTTTGATTTTAATTTCACTTATGGCTTCAATTTTATATTAGGTCACGACGCGTTTCGACTGTTAAGTCATTATCGAATGACCGTTATTCGATAATGACATAACAGTCGAAACGCGTCGTGACCTAATATAAAATTGAAGCCATAAGTGAAATTAAAATCAAAAGAATAAATTTATTAATTTTGCTTTGATTGCTTTATTTGAAGCGTACTTTATAGAGAAATAGCAATTTGACATTTAGCAGAGTTGTCTTGACTTCGGACCAAACATAACTACATTTCACTTTCATACATCAACGATGACACAAGTAGACCATTGTGCACGCATAAACTTGTATCCTTAAAAACGTAAAAATATCTCGCAGAAAATTCTTCAGGTCCTAAAATCTTACAACCAGTAGACACTTTTTCTTAATTTCGATTTTCTATTGAGAGAATAAACAACCTATATCTATAAACTGTTCTGATTAGTCTAGTTGATGTTATTTACGCACTTGCTCTTCTGATTCACCAAAAACAACGACATCTGTATAATCTAAAGTAGACAGTCATTCCTCCCACAGTTACTTCCCTCACTTTCGGTATCATAATAATAATAATAATTAATCAAAATAATTATATACCTAAACTACTTAACGCGAAGCAATACAATCATTATTTTATGAATAGCCAGCTAGTTGCTTTTATATATTTTTATATAGTAGAAGAAATAAACAACGCGAAGTACATACTTATTAGCACATTTACAGACAGAAACAATTTATTATATTGCACGTTTTATGAAAGCTATTCTGTAGGCAATTCTCAGAAAGATCATAAATAAATTGTACTCATAACTGAAATTACACAACAGCAAGGTATATCCATTAAGCATTTATTTTGCATTACAAACATATATGTATATAAAACATACATATTAAATGTGCAAGACAAGCAAATAACATAGAAGAAGATTATAAGAGCAAGTGAATACAGAATTTCGATTGATTCTTGTTTATTTATTTATTCGCATAGACAATATTTTCTACGGATTTATTCCTCGCAGCGAGTTCTATTTTATGATAAAAATATTTCTTATAGATGTCGGATGCAAATATGAAAAATTGTTTTAAACAGTTATTGTTTTACATGGATTGTTGATTTTGACAGATAATACAAACAATACAGATGTTTTAGGTGTTCATATTGAATGGTTGTTCATTCTCTAGCTAACGTACTCTGAATCTAATTTATATTAGAATAGAAACTGCTTTATTTAGAGGATATAGTGCATTGTTTGCCAACATAATTTATATTAGACAACCAAAGAAACATGATGTAACAATTCATTATAATTTTAGTATTGAATTCAATTGAGTAAAAAATAGCAATTTTTGCAATAATCATCCAAAAATTGTCCATTTTTATCAAAACTTTTCAAAAGCAAGAAAGTCTTATTCTTCATGTGTTTACTTAGGTAAGGTTAAATAATCAATCGGCGTTTGAGTAACTATTATAAAACATATATTAGTTTCCAAAAGAATAAAGTTAATTTCAATAACGAATATTCAACAATTTTATATATTCTTATACTATTAGCCTATATTTTAAATCTCAACTGAAAAAAAATATTGCTTGTTTTTAAACTTGTTATTATAATTTAATCAGCGTAATACCCGACATGACATGTTAATAAATTTACATATATATTTCTCGCAGAATAATATTTTTCACACCAAAACTATTTGGAATGCAAATTTCTTACCGGTTTTCACATAATTATATAACAAAGCATAAATATCAATACTAATTCTTTGTGATAGCCAAAGTATTGCAAACAATTTATTTGAGTCAGTAAGTGTATAAAATACTCAAGTTTCACAGTTCTTTCGACGTGGTATCTAAAGAATCGTATAAACCAAGATGTCTAACTGGACAGCTTTCTAGTGAGGGAAAATTTGACAGCACAACTTGCCTTCAATTTCCGTTTAGAAATAGGAACACCATACCAGGACGTTCACTTCGCGTAATCTTCCACTTATGGCATGCCAATCACATCTACATATATCCCTACTAGTCACCTCCATTCTGATATACATACATATATGTCTATCTAGATGTATCTATCAACTGTTCTGAATAGTTAGTGAATTTGCGAATATATTACCATAAATGTAATAGTCGCTTTCCATCAAATAGGGGGGGGGGCAAGAAGTCCTTCACATTGTTTCACAATCTTTCGCCATTCAATTATATTCTTTCACACTTTTTTCGCTTCAATTAAATTTATAATATCCTTCACTACCATGAAACAACGATGGCACAAGTACACCATTGTACATACATACATACATTGACTTGCATCCTTAGAAATATAAAAATTTCTCGAAAACATTCCTAACGCTCCTAAAATAATCCTCTTCTATATTAATTCTTTCTTTGAAGAGTAGAAAGCATCATTGAACACATTAAACTAAACGAACTTTATATGCAATAAATTTTAAAACACAAAAACTAAAATTATTTTGAGTGCACATGTTATATGATTTAAAATTAAATATTTTTTAATTATAAGAATTGAATAGTGAATTTCAACATTTAAAAGCGTCAACAAAGAGCTAAATTATATAGTATTATTTAACAATAATATAATTAAATCTTAGATATTAATAGTGTGTTTGTAGATAGATTAGCAAACAAATATTTCAGATTGGTAATTAATTATAAAAATATAAGATTATTCGGGTCATATAAATCTTAAAGATCAATTACTTATTAAATAGATTTCGAGTCTAATTCTAGGTTGACTTACGTTTTGACAACAAGTAAAGAACGTATGATTAACTGCTGGCATACAAAATAACTTTCCACCCTACATTTAAATACTCATTAGAGGGTAACTGTTATTAAAAGTCACTATTATCATAATAACAAACCACATATATTTGGTATGGATATTAATTATGAAATCCAAAGGGAACACATATTTTGGTATTATTTACATATATAATAATGCGGACATATAATTAATAAATTTTGCAATTGCAATTGAAAGACAATAACTTGTCGTTTTTATATATTAATGAATAAAATACAATTTATTTGTGTAATGGGTACGAGGTTTTGTATAAAAATTAATTAAGTTTTAAATCGTATTTTTTACAGAAATATTTTCTTGTAACAGACTTATATATAAAAAATATAATAAGACGAAAATATTTTTTATTATTTTTTCGTTATACTAAATAGAAAATTTGAAATAGGTACCTGTATATATATGTAGCTTGTACTCATATTTGTCGATTTCAATAAGTTTGGTATTTTCATATTCTTTATATTGAAAATTCTTGATCGATTGATTAAATATCACTCTTGCTAAGTAAATATGGCACTTTGCAAATATTTCTCATACATGCAAATATCCATCAGTAAAATAATATTGTTACTTTTTACCTTATGATCACTTGTATCTGACATTTTCATTCTTGCGAGATTATTTTATGTATAACAATCTATTATATAGATAAAATAAAGACTCCAACAAAAAATATCAGTGTTTAAAAGAAACATAGTTGCTGCCTTATTCTTTACTAACTACCGTCTGTTGTGCAACGAATTTTTACTAATTGCAACAAGGATACAATATTTTAATCCTAGAAACCGAGTATAAAATTACAATAAATATTTTGTTCTTTCAAATCATTTATCTTACATTAAAATTTGTTTATGTAAAAATTAAATGGAATCCTTGATTATGAGAAATTAAAAATATATTTATAAATTGTATCATCAAAGTTATTAGCAAAATTAGTACCAGCGAAGCTACTAATTTTGTATGAAATGTATTTACATCAAACAAAACTAATGAAAGACGATAAACACGTCCGACTTGAAAAGAGTTTCGTTTTGTAAATGCGCACATCGAAAATAAAACTTTGAGTGGAACACTTGGAAGTGATTAAGGTATGTAAATGATATAGCCGAAAGTTTATTAGGACCAAATGCCCCGCCTCTAGCCATCATTTGCGCCATTAATTATTTGCATCATTATGGCGAGGCGTTCTGCCGATGTCGTTGGTCTTGGTTGTTCTTCTACTTCTCCTCGAAGCACGGAGCTCCCGTGCTGAGAGACGAATGCTAACGACATCCGCAAGCACTTCTAATTAATTAAAGAATATGCTCATAGTTTATTAAATAACTTTCGTGTCATAATACTTACTATTGTATATCACCTCTCTTAAATGCTACATACAGTAGATTATGTACACCTATCTCAATATACAAATACTAAATACGAAATTACGGCTGTTTTCATCCTGAAGCACTTTTAATAGTACATTTCGAAATATAAACGCACTAATATAGGCTGAACTGATTGGAAGAGTGTAGAAAATGCTTGATGAAGCTCATATGATTGAGGGTGAACGTTGAAGGAAGTTATCTGTGAATAAAATATATATAAGCGCTACTCCTAGATGAGACACTAGATTTTTGTTAGAAGTAAACAATATATTTAATTCTGCAATTCACTCAAGATTTATGTAATTTTATTGTCTGAGACAATATTATTGAGAAGTATTGAGTATTGAGAGTATTAAGTAGCTAATTATTAAAATAAACGGAGACAAATATTTCAAAATCTGAGTTACGAAGAAACTTACTAAATATATTAATAAACTTGTTTTTATACCCCAATTATAAAAATTTGCTTATTATCATTTTACCAAACTAATAATCTTATATAACGTTATTTTAATTGTAAAAAAACTTTAAAATACACATTTAAATAAATTGTGTTTCTCATTGTACGTAAATATCGTAAATATATACATATGAACATATTCTTGAAGTATAAACATGCAATACCATCATCATATTAGTTAATTAATTAATGTTTATAAAATAAAATGTATATATTGTAAGGACTCCTCTGGCGAGGGCTTACAAATGAAACTCTCAAATCGGAGTTGGGGTGGATTGGTTTACTACTGCGGCTAGGTAACGATAAATGAAACTCACTAGATTTTTTTTTATAAATATCAACTATTTTTATTACAAATTCTAAAACCATCTTAACTGGGCATTTGAGGCCAATACAATCTAAATTAATAAGAAACGAATAAAAGAAATACTTATAGGAGTCCTTTCCAGTGCTGGTGTAATCCAGAACTTTGTTTTCATTGGGCGCTAGCCCAAATTCTCATTCGAACGTCCTGGATGCGGCAGAGTGGTGTTTGCCTGTACTGTCTTCAGTTCTCCTCCGTAAATATGGCTATATTTATTTTTTTCAATTGATGGCCGTTTCGGTTTCTCAAAGAAAAATAATCTCACAAACGCTATAACACACAAAAAAACATCTGCAGTGTCATGCACCGAACTTTCTTATACGCATATGGGTTAAACCATATCGTAGTTACATTATTTTTCTAATTTATAATATTTGTTCTAATCTTTAGATCGCTTTTACAGTAAATATATTTCTTAGAAATTATATAAAAAGTCAAACTTCAAATTATTTAAGTCTATTTTGTTAAACAATTGACAATTGACAATAAGCAGAAATTTATTATGAAATGTATACTCTTTTTGGAAATAGAATTCAAACAAAAGTTCAGCTAAACATAAATACCTTTAATTTTTGTTAATAAAAATTTTCTGTAACTGTAACCGTTTTTGAGTAATTGCAGAAACTGCAAAAAATGACTAAAGCAAACAGGCACTTCCGCTTAGAATATTTTTTTCAAAAATAGGAGGTGTACGCCCTAGGCATATGCAAATCTTTAGTTTAAAGTTTCAAAATTTTAACTTCAACCATTTAGGCTGTAGAGAGCATACACACACAGAATCAGAATCGATTCAGGGAAGCTCAAAACGTATATTTCCGTTTATATCTCGAGATCGAAATTTTTCATGAATACAATACTTACTTATACTGCGTATAAGAAAGTAATTAACTATCAATCAACAATTAAAACTCTCTTTTTTTTGTTGCCATGTTACCTCAAATATTATTATTATAAATATAATATATTTATGGTGTGAGAATGCGAAGCCGTAATAGGAAAAAATGGATAAACATGATTGAGAATGAGCTGTGTGAAAGTCAAGTTGCGAAAAAGTAGAATACAGCATGTATGAATGATTAAATGAGTTTGAATGAAGTAAAAGAAGTGTGTAAGGTGTAAGATAGAGTTACATGGCGAAAGATTGTAAAGATGAAAATAATGTTACGGGTTTTCTGCTACACTATTCGATGGGATTAGGCGCGATGAAATGTATGTAGTATGTATAAATATATATATATATATATATATATATATATATATATATATATATATATATATATATATATATATATATATATACATATATATATATATATATATATATATATATATATATATATATATATATATATATATATATATACACTGTAAAAAATTGATGTAATTTTACTATGCTTTTCTCTGTAATTATTACAGTAATTATCAGAAATATTACGAATTTATGTAAATTTACTAATATTCTGTAAATAATTTACAATATTACATAAATTAATGTAAAATCACATTTATGCAGTAAAATATGCATAAAAGTAATTTTCTTGTGTAAATTTGGTATATTTATGTGGTAAAAATACATAAAATTATGTAAAATTACATTTAATTATTGTTTATTATGTAAAATTACATAAAATTTGTATTAACTAATTTTGTTACTTATTTTTAACCGAAATTTACTTTGCTTGCTGTAAATTTGCTATAATTATTTGATAAATTTACATACAATACAGTAAAAATACTATTAAATGGGATTTATTAGGTAATTTTACACAACAATTTGTATTTTTGTTTTGTTACATCTTTGAATGTAATTATTATAAAGTAAATTGGCAATGGTTATGTAATAAAATTGCCTAAAGTAATGTAAAATTATTATATTTCATGATAAATATGTGATATTACACTATATTATACATTTTATTTTGTTTCATATAGACATGTGTATGTTACAATGTAGGTATTTCACCACTGTATTCTTTAACAATACTGATACTGGTTGCGTTCAATGGGCCTCAGTATTTTATTTTAGTGATTATTTTGCGAAATATTGAACTTGTTCGTTGGATATTTGTAAAGGGATTGGATGCTCTACATACATCATAAGATTATTATTAACACATTGAACGCACCCAATATGTATTAGTAATCTCTAGCACACAATCGCTCAACATATTGCATAACATTTTAACAGTTTATTGCAATTGTAGTGACCAGCAAGTTCGAGTCATCCGTTTATATAATTTTGTGAATTGAAAGTTAATATTTAAAAAGAAACTACTTTTTAAGGTAAGCATAATACATATTATTTTGTGTTAATCGTAGTATGATTTGTGAATAGCTTTGTAAATAACTGTAGATCATGGTAACTAATTCATAATGACACTGACAAATCTTTCAATTATTCTTAACTAAACGATCATGTACCTGCTTGCGTATAAATAATTTATTAAATAATATTAAAATGCGTATATACGTTGCATTGCATATCTCTGTTTATAATTACATTGAGCTAAAAATGACCTTAATTTTACATTAAAACAAGGTAAAATTACATAT
Organism: Nebria salina; assembly: GCA_944039245.1. Classification (NCBI taxonomy): domain Eukaryota; kingdom Metazoa; phylum Arthropoda; class Insecta; order Coleoptera; family Carabidae; genus Nebria; species Nebria salina. The sequence goes on from OX063271.1 coordinate 13,802,178, forward strand.
TTATTTAATATTGCGCAAGCGTTGATTATACTTGAAAACTATTTGCAGTCAACAGTATCGTAGCCCCCAGGACAATCACCTGATTTTGCAATCCTCGAAGATTGAGGTCCTGCTGCTCTAGTTACTCCCCTGGCTTGGAAAAAAATAATAATTTCTAAATTTTGTAGTTTCATTCATACTATGTTACCGTTAAAGTGCAACATGTGTACCGTAAATTTTAAAACTTTAAAACAATATAATTATCATTTGCACTTACACAGAAATATCTCAAAAGGTCAATTTCATTGTCTTTTTCCTAATTGCTTTCAAAAATATATAAATTTTAAAATGCATCTTTTTAGAAAACACAAAAATAATAATAAAGTGAATGCAGTAAAGTGTAAAATACAGAATTGTACACAAGAAATGCTTTCTAAAAATATTGTCAGCCACATACGTAATCATTTCAAGACAAGTAATGAAATTTTATGCCCTTTTGATAACTGCGCAAAAAATGCATTTACTACTATAACACAGTTCCAAACACATTTTTATCGAAAACAACATTGTAAGGTTAAAATTGATAATCAAAATGAACTTACGTTTCAAAACTACAGTAAAATAACGTACGATTTGGATAATATTTCTGATTGTAGAAATTCTACTGATTTATTAGAAGTAGAAACTAACAGCTTTGATGATCAGTACAGCAAGACTCATTGTATTTGAAACTTCAAGCCAAACATTTTGTAACAGATTCTGTATTACAGACTGTAATTGAAGGACTGAGAGATTTAAATATAATAGCAATTGATAAATTTTATTCCTTTATTAAAGAAAATTATGGTGACATAGCTTTTAATTCAGTTTCACAATTATATGACAATAATTTTTTTCAAAAGGCACACAATTCGGCAACTGGTTTTTTACGAACCAGTTATATGATGAAAGAATATTATAAACGGAAATTGAATTTTGTTAGTCCCGCATGTATAACTTTAGGAAGAAATGAGAAACATCAATTGTGCACATATTTTTATATACCGATATTGGACACACTTAAATGTTTGTTAAATAATGAACACATTATACATTTATTGACAGTTGATTCGAGAAGATTAATTAATTCAAATATAAATTATTTTGAAGATATAACAGATGGCGAAGTTTATAAAAATAATAACTTTTTTGTTACCAATGAAATGAATAATAAAACGGTTCTTCGAATAATTTTATTTCAGGATGCGTTTGAAATTTGCAACCCATTAGGGTCATCTAAAAAGAAACACAAAATGCTAGGAATTTATATGACTATTGGTAACCTTCCTGCATACTGTAGATCTCAAGTTGACCAGATTCAATTAGTTGCACTTTGTAACGAAAACCATGTAACATATTTTGGATTTTCCGCAATTTTTGACGTAATATTAAATGATATTAAAGTATTAGATCAGAAACAATATTTGGTACGATAGTTGCTGTCACCGGAGACAATCTCGGCAGCCATCAGATCGGAGGATTTTTCGGAAATTTTAGTACAAGTAAATATTTTTGTAGATACTGTTATATAACACGAGAAGAATTACAAGCAGGAAATATTTCTATTAAAATATTAAGAACAGCCGAAACATATGAAAATGACGTATTGGAATTCAAAAATAATTCTGTTAATAAAGGAGTAAATGAGTCGTCATGTTTAAATCATTTCCACGTCTGTAATCCAGGTCTTCCACCTTGTATTACACATGATCTTTACGAAGGAATTGTTCCATACGATTTACTGTATATTCTACAAAATTTAGTAGACAAGGAATATTTTACATTTAATTATTTAAACGCTAAGATACAAAATATTCGATTTGAGAATGAATTATATTATAATAAATTGCCTGTAATTAAAAGAGGTAAAAAAATTCTGGTACTGCTAGTGAAAATATGAGACTGTTACAGATTATACCTTTTGCAATTAACGATACAATTTTGGAATGTAATGACCCGGTCTGGCAAATGCTTCTTACTTTAAGAGAAATGTGTAGTATTTTATTATCAGTTAAGATTTCAATTGGACAAGTAGCAAAACTACGTTCACTAATACACGAATATATGGATTGCAGAAAAATAAATTTTGCAAAATATAATTTAAGACCAAAACATCATTACATAATGCACTACCCAGAGCTAATTCTAAAATTTGGCCCTCTTCGTCACCTATGGACGTTACGATATGAAAGTAAACATCGATACTTTAAAAACATTGTCAAACATTCGCAAAATTTCAAAAACGTTTCATCAATGCTATGCGAAAAGCATCAATTGCTTCAAGCATTATTATTATCAGAAAGAATATTTTACAGTAACACAATTATTTCTGACAGTGCCGTTGAGTTCAACGAAAATAATTATTCTAAAGATATAAATAATGTTATACAAACACATTGTAATTTTAGTAACCCAAAATTTATAAGTGATAATGCTGTTATCAAAGGCACAAAGTATAAAAGAAATAATTTTGTTTGTTGCAATAAAACAGAATTTGGTACATTCGTATTGTGCAAAATTTTATATATTTTAATTAATAAGGATTATTCTGATGCATTTATTTTGGGAGAAAGATATGAAATTGGTCTGAACTCCGAAATTGGACTATACGAGATTTATAATCATGATAAATTTAACTACATTTGTAATAACATCTATAAGTTAAACAGTTACGAACTAGTGTTACATTATAAAACAAAATTTTCAAATTTATTTTCTTTCGAACAAGCCCCTTTCGATTTTTTATAAAGTACTTAGTAGGTATGTCTTTAAGTATACACCGTAGATGTTTTCTATTTTGTAATAATTCATGACATGTTTCAGAAAATGTCGAAGTTATTGTTCAAAGTTTGGAACTATACTAGAGTGAAAAAAACATTTTTGGTTATGGAAGAATCCCATGATATTTATGAAAAACTAATAACAGAAGGTTCGCATGAAATAAATTATCTGATATATAAACACTAAATTATCATTATTACGATGCAGCATCAGCTAAACTTGAAATTGATGGAACATACTTAGTTCTCGAATCGGACGGCACATCCGTCGACTGCAGCGAGATTGTCTTGTTAGTAAAAAGTGAAACGCTAATTTTATTTGAAAAGAGGATACCTAAAAATTTGGAAACTAACTCAGACAGTACTGAGTCAATATTATCAAGATCGTCTTCGTCGTTGGGTCTACAAGACATGCCGTTGTATACAGATGACTCCGAAACAACGTCTGATTCTCCTTCATCAATATGTTCAAAAGAAAATACATGGTATCAGGTGAATATACCATGGGAACAATTTTCCACAAATACTTTAAAAGAGTGTGAAAACGGGCTTATAAGTAAACAAACATTCACAGACATTGTTCACGTTGTGGTTCGGCAAATGAGAGAAATTAGCACATATCTTACTTCCAATTCCATCAAAATAATATCAAAACGAATATGCGATAAATATCCCGCATTTAAAGATATGGACGACGATGGTATTGTCATTGGTATAGGAACGCACACCCTATTTTCAAAAATTCAAGATCGAAATAATTATCTGAATAGACCTCACAAAACAAACTCATTAATAAGTTCTTTAAAAATTCCACCAAAAAAACTGAAAATCATGTCAAATTCAAGAGCCGGATGTGTAAACTGGCAACCAAACACAGAAAATTCTCCAGAAGATCTTCAAGAAATGAAAAATAAATTAAAGGAAGGATCATGGGAAACTGAAGAATGTATGTATGCATTATTAAACAATACTCTACCGCTACAGAGATTGTATTTAAATAATCCGATGCCACCTACTTTAATTGATTTTCAAAATGATTGGCCCATTTTATTAGAGCAAAATGTAATAAAGTGGCACTATGAGAAAATAATGGGTCATGATGTAAAATTATTGACTGAAACTCTCACGAGTAAAGCAAAAAAAATTATATTATTTCTAAAATCAAAAGGAGTAAATGTTGTTATTGAACATGATACCGATGATGCCATGTGTCTCAAAACAATTACTTATATTGCTAAATATTTTAACGAGGACATAAATAATTTCATTAAGAAATTTGAGGTGTGTATGCACATTAGTATAAGCGTTATACTTTAACTTATATATTTACCGTTATTTTTTAGCTAGGAACACCGCTAAGTGACATTACAGCCGAAATTGCAGCGCCATCCATTGCCATGATAAAAGGTAATTTAATATATCTTTGCAAATATAATAATTTTTTTATTTTTCTGTCAGTTAGCCAATAGTGGAATATTATTTATATTTATTTTTTACAGATTCGAATTCCAACAACATGATTTATTACACCATTATTGAAAATAAAATCATAAACAAAGGAACTAACAACTTCTTAGATGCCCTGCAGACTACTTTCGCACTATATTTTAATTTAAATATGGAGTATCCAAAACAGTTTTGCTGTGTTATGGAAGTCTTCCAGAGGTATTTATTAAAGATTTACCCAGAAACAGGAAGTCGATCCAAAAAAGTTTACCTAAATAAAGTAGTTGCCTTTATGAATAAACTTCACAAATTCAAAGTGCCTAACGAATAGTTGAATTTAATTTCTCTTTTTATATTATTATTTATTTTCTGATTTTTACTTCTCTTTCTATATTATTATTAATTTTGTCTTTGTTATATATCGTTCTAAATCATTATAGATTTTGTTTTTTTTATTTTTATAAATAAAAAGTTTAATCAAATATTTAAATATGTTTTTATTTTATTCCAGTATTACAAACATAAATTCGCAATGAAATAATATTTCAAACAAATTGTAAAGTTACATTATGAAATGTAATACCATGTGTATTTTTACATTTCTAGCTTTAATTTTTACGGTTATAAAAGAAAAATAAACATTTTAATATGTATTTTTACCTTTCTAGATCTTAATTTTACGGTTACAAATGTAATAATATACATTATAATAAGTATTGTTACATTTCCAATTGCAAATTTTACAACTTGTAAATGTATAAATTACATTTCAAAATTCAAACTTTACATTGTAAAACATAATTTTACATATCAAAATTTAATTTTACATTTTAGAAATGTATTTTTAATATCAATAGTATTTAAATTACGATTTTATATGGAAATTTAAAATATGTAAAATATTTACATTTTTCTCAGCAGTAAATCAGTAAAATTACATGCTAATGGGAATTTTCCGAATGAAATATTTGGTATGTAAATTTACATTTATATGTATGTTTACTACAATTATTATTGGTCACAAATTAGCCAACAATTTTTGTTGTAAATTTACACAATTTTTTTTTACAGTGTATATAAATATATATATATATATATATATATATATATATATATATATATATATATATATATACAAATATATATATATATATATATATATATATATATATATATATATATATACCGTTGCCTATTTTCGAAAAAATGCAAACAAAAATTGTACGAAATATTAATATTTCTAATTTTTATTCTAACGATTTTTTGCTTTCAGTTTGAATATTCTTTGAAGAAATACAATACATATAAGAAAATTTCTGGGAATTATTAAATATAATGAATTGGAAATACGAAAATAAGATTTTAAAAAGTAAATTTATTCTAAAATAAAAAACACGTGTTTACAGATACACAAAAGAATTGCAATCAATGCATTTTTACATTCTTATACGCAGTATAAGTAAGTATTGTAATCATGAAAAATTACGATCTCGAGATTTTTACGAAAATATACGTTTTGACCTTCCCCGAATCGATTCCGACAAATTTTAGAATGACGTCCGTCTATGTGTGTGTGTGTATGCTCTCTACATCTGCTCTCTACATCCTAAACTAAAGCTAAAACTATGGTGTATACTTCTAATTTTTGAAAAAAATATTCGAAGCGGTAGTGCCTTCTTACTCTAGTCATTTTTTTCAGTTTCTGCAATTACTCAAAAATGGTTACAGTTACAAAAAAATTGTATGAACAAAAATTAAAGGTATTTATATTTCGCAATCCTTTTCTTTGAAATTATTATCCAAAAAGAGTACTGGTATCAAAAAACTGGCTATTTATATTTCTTCCTATATTTATTTATACATAAATCGTATCATCTTCGCCTGTCAATTGTGTAACAAAATAGATTTAAATAATTTGAAGTTTGACATTTTATAATTATTCTAAAATATCTGCAGAGTCATGCATCGAACTTTCTTATACGCACATCGTAGTTACATTATTTTTCTAATTTACAATATTTGTTCTAACCTTTAGATCGCTTTAACACTAAATATATATTTTAGAATAAATATTAAATGTCAAACTTCAAGTTATTTTAGTCTATTTTGTTAAATAATTGACAGGCGCAGATGATACGATTTATGTAACAATATATATAATAAGCAGAAATTTATTTTGAAACCAGTACTTTTTTTGGAAAAAAGATTCAAACAAAAGTTGTGCTAAATATAAATATCATTAATTTTTGTTAACAAAAAATTTCTGTAACTGTAACCATTTTTGAGTAATTGCAGAAACTTCAAAAAATGACTAGAGTAAACATGCACTTCCGGTCGGAATATTGTTTTTAAAAATAAAAGGTTTTCGTGCCAGGCACATACAAATCTTAAGTTTAAAATTTCATAATTTTCCCTTTAGCCGTTTGGGCTGTAGAGCGCTCACATACACACACACACACATACACACAGACGGACGTCATTCCAAAAATAGTTGGAATCGATTCAGGGAAGGTGAAAACGTATATTTCCGTTAAAATCTCGAGTTCGAAATTTTTCATGATTACAGTACTTACTTATACTGCGTATAAGAAAGTAAAAATATATTAAGTGTAAAAGCGATCTAAAGGTTAGAACAAATATTATAAATTATAATAATAATGAGACTACGATGTGGTTATACAAATGCGTATAAGGAAATCAAATGCATGACTTAGATTTCGAAAGACAACCGTTTAGCTATTTAAATTCATTCCACATTCTACATATGAACAATGAAAAAATTATAATGTGACATAAAAATTATGGAGAAATATTGACCTATTGTTTGTACATATAAATGCATAAACATTATGAGACACAAAAAATACATACTAATATGCATGGCATTTAATTTATATCATATATAAATGAATGTGCAGAATGAAAATTTCCTCAAAAGATATTTTCCAATTCATGGATTAAATACATTTGTTATAGTAAAAATTTTATCATCCACCTATAAATATGGTGTTTTCAAGTGATAACTCTGTCCCAGAAGTCGTCATTAGTGGCATTGGTGGCTGCTTTCCACAATCAGAAAACGTTGAAGAACTTAAAAGAAAATTGCTAGATCAGGTAGACATGATTGATGATGCAATTTGGAAAGAAGGTATGTTATATAGAAATACAAATTTATACCAATATTTCGAAATTCTTGGCAATCTTTCCCTATTCAAATCTATCTTTATACACTTCTTTTCTTACATTAAATTTCTTAAGACTTGCTCACAACTCTTCTTTAACGCAAATCATTGTCAATCATGTTTAAAAAGACATTATGCAAAAAAAAACTAGAAATTTAATTGGTTAAATTCTTCAGAAAACTAATTATTTTTGTTCATGGCTTATTTTCAAAGGACATTATATACAAGAAATATTTGTGAGCTTGCGATTTAAAACTTTATCAGCTCTATTTAAGAACTGAAATTATGTATGTGTTAAATGTGAATAAATCTGTTATCATCAATGTAAACGAACAAGCAAATGTGGCTTTAGAGCAGAATCAAAAATATATGAAACAATGTGTTAGATTATGTTGATTTCGAGAATGATACAAATCCGAAATCTATTGTTTTTGCTTTCTTTTTTGATTTAAAAATTTTACTTATGCTGTGATGCATTTTTATTTTTACAGAACATTCTGATATTTGTAGTAAAACTGGTAACATTCTTACGAATGATCGCTTCGATTCAACTTTTTTTAAGGTGCATCATAAACAATCGAATTTCATGGATCCGATGGGAAGAATTTTACTAGAGAAAACTTATGAAGCTATTATGGATGCTGGTAATTTTTCTTTTTAAATAAGCGTATTCATTTATATTGAAGTTATTATTTAAGCATAATAAAACGCGATTTTCTGAATAATAAATATAAAATAAATTTACTAAACACCAAGGTATTAACCCAACGGATATCCATGGAAAGAACGTCGGTGTCTATGTATGTGCAAGCCTTAGTGATAATGATAGTGTCATTACGACAAGTGTCGAAAATGGGTTTGGAGTAACGGGACAGTCTAGAGCGTTGATAGCCAATCGAATTTCTTATTCTTTTAATTTTACTGGTAAGTAATGATTTTTTATTATATTTGAAATATATTATTTGAGGAACATTCATTATTTTAATTGTATCTTATCTATGTTATTCTCAATTTATTTGTTTACTACAATGTAATAAAAATATATTTATACTCCGGTGCAAGTGTAATAACTTGCCGCTTGACGGGACAATTTGATACGAAACAAGGGCACTTTTTTACAACATTCATAATTTAAGCAAATAGGAATCATAAAGACAAATTTATTAAAATACCCATTTGTAAAAGTTTTAATAAAATCTTTCTTATAAAGTGATCAGCAAAAATAATGTTTATCTAAACAATGAAATATAAATAAAATGTTTAACAGAATAAAGCACGAAAAAAAGAAAATATTATGTGAGCCGTTAGTAATTAGTAATTTTATGTATAACGCTTTAAATAAACGACGACCCTAAAGCTACAGTATTGCAAAATGTGCTATGGATCTCTTGTAATATAATAAAAGCATTCACCTGTAACCCTAGTAGCACAGTAATATAATACCAATATTAGACGATATATTGGCTCAATGTGGTTTGGGTAGGAGAGAAAACTATTTAGCGATAAATGTAAATTACTATTTCAGTTTTTAAAATAGGTTTCATTAAAATTTTAGGTAGATTTATGCTAGCTTCAAATAATATGCTACTGGTTTGCAATACATTGTAGAAGCAACTTGACAATGTTTTGTTATAGCGCTTGCGCAACTATGTGAATTTGACATGCCATATTGAGCCAAGATACAATATATATCCAATATTTATTTTATATTGGTTTGGTATTACGAAAATGACTACAGTAAAATAGGTTTTGTCTTAGTGCTTCCATTTGCCATACACACGCATATCTATGTCTACCATAATCTCTAATTAAATATGTATTTATCAAGCAATTAAATTATTCTCGACACTATGCTCATATAACATAGAGGCACATATAGATATATTAAAAGATGATAATTATCACTTTAACGATACTCAGCAGGAATTTTCTCCATACTGGCACATATGGATAGAAATAAAAATTGTATATATTATTAACATAAAGATATTTGTTCAATATCACCATTTATAACCAAATATCAAACAAAAAAATTCTTTGTTCAGGACCAAGTTTGGCGACAGATAGCTCATGGCTATGTGGTGTTCAAGCCATCAGCCAAGGATACAACGCCATTATTTCAGGTGAAATAGATGCGGCTATTGTTGCATGCTGCAATATGATTACATGCGTGCAACCAACACATCTCTTTTCCAAATTCGAAATATTAAATAAAGACGGCAAGACTAAAGCATTCGATGAAAATTGTAAGTTCTACTACTTTAATTAAAATAATAAATCCAACTAGTAATACAGATAAAAATGTACATATTTTTTAATAATAAAATAATTAATTTCAGGTGATGGATATACTAGATCTGACACAGCCTGCGCTTTTTTTATACAAAGAGCCGATTTGGCAAAACGTAACTATGCAACTATAATAAAATGTGAGGTGGAGTTCAATGGAAATCGACCTGAAACTATCTCAGATATAAACGTGGATTGTATGTCCAGATTTCTAACAAACTTCTATAAAGAAGCGAATGTCGAACCGAAAGATGTACAGTATGTTGAAACATACGGTTGTGGGATAAAGGTTTTGGATGAAAAGGAACTAGATGTAATCGATATCGTATTCAATAAAGATCGACAAGGACCACTCGGAATTGGTTCAGTGAAATCAAATGTAGGACACGCTGAAGCCGCATCTTGTATGGTCAGTATCGTTAAAGTGCTAATTGCCATGGAAACTGGCATTATTCCTGGAACTCTTAACTTTGAAACACCGAACAAAAACATACCAGCTTTACACAATGGAAAACTTCAAGTTATTTCAAAAAATAAAAACTGGACTCCATCACTGGCTGCTGTAAATGGTATTGGGATAGCAAGTTCATTTGGACATATTCTTCTGAAACCTAACAATCGCCTTAAAGTGGAACGTCACCTTGAGATACCAATGTTGAATCTATTATCAACCAGAACTGAAGAAGGGATGCAAGATATCATTGCAGAAGTAAGTATTACACGAATAAACAGCGAAAAGAATCAAGTTATAAGGTAATATTTGGCTATTCTTAGGTAAATTCAAACAATGTTATTGACCCTGAATATTCTCGGCTAATTCATGATGTATTTACCACTACAATACCAGGGCATTTGTATCGAGGATACGTCATAAATGGAAAAAAAATTACCTCCAAATCAATGGTACATATTATTTATTCAAAATTAAACTAATTTAATATGTAATAATTAAAAATAATTTTATAGCATTTTGCTGGAGCTGCACGACCAATTTGGTTTGTATACTCCGGAATGGGTAGCCAATGGATAACAATGGGTAAAAATTTACTACAATTGCCCATTTTCGCTCAAAGTATAGAAGAGTGCCACAAAATATTGGAACCCAAAGGAGTTGATTTGAAACGCATTATTACCGACGATGATCTAAATATTTTCGATAATATTTTAAATTCTTTCGTTGGCATTGCTGCAATTCAGGTATATATTTTTATTAGATTCAAATGTAGTCCTTTCTAGCAATGAATTTTCTTTTCAGATTGGACTAACAAATGTTCTCCATTCAATTGGGATTGTAGCTGATGGTCTAATAGGCCATTCAGTGGGTGAGTTAGGTTGCGCTTATGCAGATGGATGTCTTACAGCTGAACAGACGATCTTATGTGCTTATTATCGCGGAAAAGCTTCTCAAAAAATTAAGATCATTGATGGACTAATGGCTGCCGTTGGTAATTAGCAAATTTATATGAATAGAATTTTGACGAAAAGAGTATTATTGAATAGATTCTCAGACTATTAATATCTGTTAGGTCTTGGTGCCCAGAAAATGGAAAAACTATGTCCACCATGTATTGATATAGCTTGCCACAATAGTAGTACGAGTTGTACTCTTTCCGGACCAAAAGAAGAATTGAAAACATTGGTTTCAGAGTTAATAGAGAAAGGAATTTTTGCTCGATTAGTAAACGTTGCTAATATTCCATACCATAGCCGATATATCAAACCTGTTGCGCCACTATTATCAAAATATTTGACAGATGTAAGTACTGCCAGATACTTGAATTGATAAAATTTGTCTTCTTAGCAGAGTAAATTCAAGATAAATTATTGATATTTTCTTAGGTAATTCCAAATCCAATAGCTCGATCGGCAAAGTGGATCAGTACGTCTGTGAAAGAATCCGCTTGGAATACCGATTTGGCGAAAACGGTTTCATCGGAATATCTCACCAACAATCTACTTTCATCCGTTTATTTCGAGCAGGGTTCGAAATACATACCGAACGGTGCATTGGTAATTGAAATTGCGCCCCATGGTTTACTACAAGCCATTCTCAAGAGATCTTTACCTCTCGATTGTATGAATGTATCTTTAACTAAACGGGGCACTGAAGATGCGTTACTCTACCTATTTACTGCTTTAGGAAGGTAAGTATTGAATTCGCAAGAATTCAAACTTTGTATTTGAAATTCAGTATACGAAATTAAGATTATACTGTTTATATTTTTCAACCATTAACGATATGTTAACCAATCACTTTATTTATTTACCAGAAATATGTATATTTTCAAATAGTTTATTCATTAATGGGGCGAGTATGAATTTATCGTCTTTATACCCTACCGTGGAGTATCCAGTTTCTCGAGGTACTAAAAGTCTTGCACCTTTGATTCGTTGGTTTCACGAAGATATTTGGCTTGTGAGATCCAATATTACAGAGGTTTTTTCCAAAAACGAAGAAAGTTATGCAGTCAATTTAAATAGTGAACATTTTCGACAGTTGATTGGGCATAGGGTAAACAATGAAATTGTTATACCAATTACTACTTACTTGGTAAGTTTTTAGCTTTGAAGAAACTAATAAAATATCAAACCAGCAAATGCAAATGCTTGTAAGCAAATGCTTATAAGCGTATAAACATTTATCAGATCCACAAAATATATGTATAAAAATATTTGTAATTTTCATTCATTTTCATATTTTAACCTTTCTGGCTTGCGACTAGTCAATACTACAATACTATTTATATTTAAAAATAGAAGTAATTATATTTATTTAAAACAATTTTCAGTTTTTGGTTTGCAAACTATTGAAAAACAACAACGAACATGTAGACAATGTTATTTTCGAAGATATTACTGTTAAACGGCATATTATCATTTCAGAAAAAGGTAATTCTATTTATTAAACTTGGAGCATGCACATTTATGAAGACATAAATAATTTGTTTTAAATAACTTCAAATCGACGTTGACGTAGCTTTTTGCGATAAAGTTAAATATTTTATATATATTTTTTAGATTTTGTGTCTCCAATATATATAATGCTAAAAACAACTGATTTTGAGATTAGCGATCGATATGGACTGATACTTCTGGGACGAATAGCCATGTCCAAAAATTACGAAATGGAAGAGATTTCTACGCCACCGATTAAAACTGAAAATGTAAACCACACTTTTTCGAAAACCAATTTTCAAAAGGAGCTGTTTTATCGAGGCTATACATTTAATGGCGCTTTTAATACAGTTCAACTTGTCAATACGTATAATGAAGGTAATCCTAAACTTAGAAACGATCAGAATTTAAACTTTTCTTTATAACTCTGAGAAGTATATATTTGCTATTATTTGTGTACTATATACAAAACAAATAGAAAATATGGTATTAATTCATTGCATTCTTTATAATCTCTGAAAGAGTTTTCGTTTAAATTTTTGTTATTTCTAGGTTTAACAGCTAAAATTGAATGGCAAAATGATTGGCCTAGCTTTGTTAATGCAATGCTTCAAGTTAATATATTACATGAGGGTGAATTCGAAAATAAACCAATAATACCAACGTTTATTAGGCGCTTGATTATTGATTTGGGTCAATTACCTTCTGAACACAAAAGTAAATATATATATCAATATAAATTACATTTGATTGTAGCTCAGAATGTGTCTGTTTTAGATTTTGATATAAGTTACAATTACAAAACGGGAATATTAACGTCACCCATTGCACAAATCAAAGATGTTATTTTTAGTCCATATATTCAAAAAGATGTGGTACTCGTGGCCGATAAGTATAGTTTTATTAAATATTCGGAAGATATGCAAGTAAGTTATAAAAACAGTAAATAATTTTCGAAACATTATGTAATTTAATTTTGTAGAATCTCCAAATTGCACTAAACATATGTTTGCAAATCGTCCAACAGAGTTTAAAATCAGATGATTCATTATATACAATCAATGAAATAAAAGATTGCGCATTACAATCTTTTGAAAATTATATATACAATTATTCCGAACATCATTTCGCATCAAAAGTAAACAGAATTTTTATTTATAAGTTGTTGAGAAAGTAATGTTTCTCAATTTCATTTCAATATTATTCTAGATTCAATTGCATATTTTAAATGATTTGAGTGGTTCCATTCCAATATCATCACTTACTATTATCGGAGAACAACATATGCAACATATAAATAACTTTTTCAAAATAACTGAATTTATATTAGTCTGTGTACCGGCAACTCAACCAATACTGACGGATTCATCCACTTGTACAATTTACTCATTTATTTCTGGGCAACTTCAATATCATCTTTTAAGACAAGTGCGTTACCTGTAGAATATAATTTTTTGATAATTGGTTCTAAAAATTTAAGCTGCTACATAATAATATTACATAAAATATGATAGCTAAAATATGCGTATGCACAATTCTTAGATAAATCATCAAATGCCAGTAATAATAAACTTGAAGTCGACATATTTCAATAGTTCAGATTTAAAAAATAAATGTCTCCCATGGGCAAATCAACTACAGAAATCATTAAATACGTTGAGTAAAAATCAAAGAATTTTTCTAGTGTCGAATGTTTTACCCGAAAATGGTATCGAAATATTCTTGAAAGACATCAAAACTTTACAAAATGGTTCAAATATTCGGTATGTAAAAATTTGATTTGTATTTAAAAATACCTGCAATGCCTTACACTGAACTTTCTTATATGCATTTTGTTTAGATCATATCATAATTTTATTAATTAACTAATTTTTCCCAATACACTGAACTTTCTTATACGTATTTTATTTAAATACAAATTTATAATATTTTATCAACCCTTAAAAGACTTTGCAGTCTATTTTATATTCTGTTAAACAAGTGACAAGCCGATGAAACGAAAAGAAATTTCATTAGCCATTTACGTGAATCGCTATTAATATATCTAATTTTTATTCGATCAATTTTTGCTGGAAGTGCAATAAATTTTGAGTAATTGTAGAAACCGGAAAAGATAACTTGAGTAAACAGGAAATTCAGGTTTGAATATTTTTTCAAAAATAGGAGGATATCTTGCCAGACATAAACAAATGTTAAGTTAAGGCTGTAGAGTGCTCACAAACATACACTCATACACACGCACACACACACACACACACACACACACACGCACATACACACACACGCACATACACACACACACACTCACACACTCACACACACATACACACACACATACACACACACACACACACACACACACACACACACACACACAGACAGACGTCATTCCAAAAATAGTTAGACTCGATCCAGGGAAGGTCTCAAGTTCGAATTTTTTCATTAGTACAATATCTATTTATTACTTCGTATAAAAAAGTAATATATATGTATTGGGTTTTAGTCTGATGTTTTTACTGGATGAACATTTACCAGAATGCAATATATCTGCAGAGTTTTACAAAGAAATATTTCAAAAAGATTTACATACTACTGTTTTCAAAAATGGCGGTTGGGGCAACTATTTTAAAACACCATACGTAAAATTGAGCAATGAAAAAGCAATTGAAAAGAATACTATGACAGCCAAAGATTTAAGGTATGGAACTTCTCTCTCACTTCTCACATCTCTCTCAAATGACCTCAACGTCAATTGAAGGTTATTTGATAGTAAAATCACACGCTCAATTAAATATCTAATATTATAGAAATATGTTTTGCGACTATGACGTTAAATATTTGAGTATAAATGCCCAAAAAAATATTCCAAATGTAAATGCTGAAGCAACAAATTTGGGTCCAGTGTGTTTCACAGGATACGATAAATCTGGACACCGAGTTATGGGCCTCACTCAAGCTAATATAAACAACCAGGAAATGATTGTAGATCCAAATTTGATTTGGCCCGTACCTGAAAAATGGTCTTTTACGCAAGCAGCATCCATACCATATGCGTACGCATGTGTAAGTATTAAATTAACAAAAAAATAAAATAGTCATACTCATTTTTGTCAATTTGTCAATTTTAGGCGTACTATGTATTATTTGAGCTGGTTTCCTTGACACCATGTGATTCAATTCTGATAAATAACGGAGGCAGCAGTTTTGGTGAAGCCGCTATTCATATTGCGTCTGCTTATAAATGCAATATATTTACAACTGTTGGATCTGAAGCTCAGAGAAGTACTTTGTTGGCTTCCTTCCGAATGGTAAGTTTTATTTATGCTACAAATTTAATAATAGAATTCCGTATGCAATAAAAATATAAGTTTCCTGATACTCTTAACTTATGCTCCTTTATTCCAGTTGTCACCACATCAAGTAATATTGTACAACAACACATCGTTATATGCATGTATTATGCAAAGTACTTGCGGTATTGGTGTAAATAAAATCATTAATTGTTTGCCGGGCAAAAGTCTGCAAATGTCTATACTAAGTTTAGCTAATCAAGGCAGAGTAGTACAAGTAGATCTAAATAATTCTGATTTAACATATACTGTTGGATTAAATATATTCTTTTCGTGTATTGGCATGTATGGATTCATACCAAAAAATATTTTTGAGTGGTCCAAAAATATTAAATCAAAAATACATGATTTGGTTTCGGATGGAATAAAGAAAAACATTGTACAGCCTTTAATATCTACTGATGTTAAGAAAATAGATTTGGATCCTGTTCTTAGGTAATAGGATTCTATTTGATACATAATAAAGCATATAAAGATTCCAATCTCACATGATTATATTTCACACAAAAATTGAGTTGAATTGATTTTACAGGAATTTGAAAAGTAATTATGGTACAGGAAATGCAGTTACCGATTTAAATCATGAACTAAATTCCCAGGTTTACTCATCAAATAATTTCACAAAATGTTTATGCAAGAAAAATGCATCATACATTATTTTCGGTAATTATTTAATTTCATATATACATCATTTAATTTTTCTCATTTTCTGAATCGAAGAAAAAATTTTAATTCTTCTTGTCATTATTTACTGTTTACAGCAGAAAATATAAAAACAATTTCTGAATTTACAGGTGAGGATGCAAACATGCTCCTAAACTCAATCCGCTGGTTAGCTGCGAATGGCGCGAAATTAATTGTAGTTTTCACCACCAGCATTCAACGTAACTCTAGCTTTATAAAGCGGTGCAAATATTTACTGGAAAAACAGTATAATACAAAAATTGTACTTGAAGCAAACTGTACCCAAATGGTGACTCTATCACCAAAAGCGTTACATGACATACATAATATGAAAGAAATCGACGCTGTTTTGATTCTGAACAAAGAGTTATCAACCCAAATATTAGAATTTATGAAACAAATCGATGCTCAATTGATGGAATTAAGTTCAATAGCGCATTTAATTTGTTTTTGGGGTCAGATAAATATGACGTACAGGCGGTCGAATTCATTACCTGTGAGCAACATTAAATGGGACAAATCTCACGAGTTTTTTACCATAGTGAATATACTAGAAGATATTTGGAATAATCCTTTAGAAATTGAGATTCTCAGCGATCAAAAATCAACCAGCCTTAGTTTCTCATCTAAAGGTAAAAATTAAAGAGTTTCAACAGACCATAACGATCGTAATTTTAGAAAATATACGTAATTTTAAAACCTAGTGTGTAATGTCACTTTTTAAAAATATTTTACTATTATATTTTAGTAATGATTAAATTTCAGATTACTTTACGTTATTATCGAAATCGCAAAGTTCATTAATTTCTACAGTAGATGCAGTCACCTGCACCACAGAATTAACACAGGTAGTTACATGCGGTGCTCGAGAATTAAAAGAAGCAACTCCTACGTTTATAGTTCCTGGATTATTGGGCCATAAATGCAAATTCCTCAAGTGTTTACTCAAAAAACTCTTATGTCCAGTTTATATTATTAATAATGGAGCGAGTGACAATTTAAACACTATCGCTGCAGCTGCTGTTAAGGTCAGTTAAACTTTTTAACAAATATCATCTCTTGATCAATTATTAAATTATTTTTTATTAAATAGCAAATAAAACAAAAAAATCGTAGTTACTATAATATAATTGGAATATCATTTGGCGGGGCACTCGCTCTAGAAATTGTTAAACTGTTAGAAGAGCAAGGGGAACATGCGCAATTATATTTGATTGATGGTGTACCGGAAACTATTCAGTCCAAAATGAACGATACTGGAAAGAAAGAATGGCTTGAAACATCGCTTTTGAGTGCCCTATTGCATATAAACGATGCGAAAGTATAACATTATTTTGTCATTTTATTCTAAATGTTTAATCAATTTTGAAACAACTATAAAAGTAATTTTGAATTTAAGGACATCAATTCCCTGAGAAATATTTCAAACTGGGACGCTAGGATTAAAACTGCCTTACAACTTGGGGAGCATTCGATTAAAGAATCCTATAAAATCACTAAAGGTTTAAATATTATTTTGAAAAAGCTAAATCAAGTTTTAAATTATAAACCTTCTGATAAAATGATCACTGGTACTACGCGGTTATTACAACCTCAAGATTCAAATCTAGATTGCAGTTACAGCTTAACAAACGTAAGTCAAATCTATAATGGGCGTAGCGAAAGACGAATAAAAGGCGTTATGTTATGTTATTTATAGTTATTTATATTTTATGTATTTCTTTTAGTGTTGCAAAGAGATCACAGTGGAAATAATCAAAGGTAATCATTTCACTATTTTAGAATCAGATCAATTGGCGGAATATATAAATGGCACTGTTATCGTAGCTCCCTTATACCGTTGAATATTTATTACATTTGTACAGTTATCCATATTCATCCTTAATAATTAATATGTTTTCTTGGTGTAATAAAAGTTTTCAAATAAAATATTGTTTAGATATCTGTATATTTCAATATTTAGTATGAATTTATATAATTGGCTATATACAGGAAGTAAATAAACTAAATACTAATTACATTTTCTTCAATTTTTACAAATTTCTTTTTAAATATCCTTATTATCTTAACGAAATAAAGCAACAACGTATAAGAGATTAAAACACTGTACATATTTAAAATTAACTTTTTACTTATACGCAGTATAAGTAGGTATTGTAATCATGAAAAATTTCGAACTCGAGATTTTAACGGATATATACGTTTTGACCTTCCCTGAATCGATTCCGACTATTTTTGGAATGACGTCCGTCTGTGTGTCTGTATCTGTGTGTGTGTGTGTGTGTGTGTATGTGTGTGTGTGTGTGTTTGTGTGTGTGTGTGTTCTCTACAGCTTGAACGGTTGAAGCCAAAATTATGAAACTTTAAACTTAAGATTTGCATATGCCAGGGGTGTGCACCTCTTATTTTTGAAAAAAATATTCAAAGCGGAAGTGCCTGTTTACTCTTGTCATTTTTTGCAGTTTCTGCAATTACTCAAAAATGGCGACAGTTACAGAAAAATTGTATTAACAAAAATTAAAGGTATTCATATTTAGAACAACTTTTGTTTGAATTTTTTTTCCAAAAAGATTACTGGTTTCAATATAAATTTCTGCTTAATATATATATTTTTACATAAATCGTATCATCTGCGCCTGTCAATTGTTTATCAAAGAAACAAAATAGACTTAAATAATTTGAAGTTTGACATTTTATATTTATTCTAAGAAATATATTTACTGTAAAAGCGATCTAAAGGTTCGAACAAATATTATAAATTAGAAAAATAAATAATAAAACTACGATATGCGTATATAAAAGTTCGGTGCATGACACTGTAGATGTTTTATATACATTATTGTACAAGAAGTACCGTTCTTTACTCATATATAAACAGTTACCAAGTTCATAAACTTATCTTATGATTACTTAATATAAAATTTTCTTAACATATATTTGATATATAATACCCCTGGTATTTCAAAATATATATTGAATATGAATGAGTTACAAATTACGTCTATGCTGGCAGTAATGTGGGACGAGCGACTTAATTTAATTAATATTTTAAACTTATATTTTCTATTTGCGAAAAAGTTTCATTATTTTGCATGATTAAACATTTTTGTAATTTTCAAATAAATTAAAATCAAGAATTTAATATTAAAACTGCAATTATTTTATTCTTCTAGTCACTCTTATTCGTACTTATATAATTTAAATTTTACTCAATTAATTAATACTAAACCAGTCAAGAAAATCCTTCACTTAAATAATATAATTCTTCTTCATAATTTATTTACGAATTAACTGTCAGCTGACAAAATTCACAGATTACATATTACTAAAAGTTATATTACTAATATGAAAAGTCAACCATAAATAAGTAAAATTAAAATTTGGGAATACTGCTGAGAAAACAACTTCTACGTAAATTAAACATCTAAGCAGTTATAGAGATTTTGTAATTTTGGAAAGATGTTTGGTAGTTCAGGAATAAAACTTCAAGTTTTATTAAAAAGAAAATGAAAATACTTGGTCGACGTTGTCACTAAATTATTATTGAGAATTAATACATTGTACAACGGATGAAATACAGAAATCTTGTGTTTATTAAATATAAGCATTACGAGATTGTAAATGGAACGACGAGACAAAACGCGAATTCCCTCCTATAATTATGTCTGAAAGCAGTATCTATCTCACAAATGAAGAGTGTACGTGAAAAGGACAGACTTTATATAACAGGTATATATAGAAGGTTTTATCAACACATTGCGCTAAAAGGTGTTACAACCGTCCGTGTTTTGGCCGTGATAACGCGTCTGGGTATCGTTATCTTTAAAACGAAAGTAGCTACCAAAACCAAACCTAGACAGCGCAGGCTCAATAGCATGCCCATAATCCTCGATAACTCACTGTACACGTATCGTGTCTCCCGGACTCGCTAGCTTACATTCGGATAATATAACTGACGTCGTTTAGACGTCCAGCCAATAGACTCAATCCTACTTTATTGTTTTTGATTTTTTCTTTTTATCTTTAAAGGTATAGCACTGTACCGAATTACTGGTTGTTACCGAAGACTGTCATCATTGTAAGTATGCGATAAAATAAGAATAAATTGTTTCGACTATCGAATATACGATCTTCATCTTCAGAAAGCTTAGAATGTTATCGGTAAAAAAGAATAGTGAGGTTTATATATGTAACGATTTATTCTGTAGCTATATTCTGATTTGCCTTGTTTTGGAATATTTTTATCTAGAAGTATCGTTGATCATGAAACATTAATGCTATTTGTATTATGAACTGAAATATGGTAAACTGTATTGCAATTGTTATTATATTAGTATTATAATTAAATAAATGAGATAATTGGGAAATGTGCTCCAAACTGTCAATTTAGTTGCAATGGTCTGTAAATACAACCAGCACAATTATCAATTATAACTAGAGCAAAACAAACATTGTATTCTATTGATCATGGCAGTTTTTTGTATAAACATAATAAACACGGGTTAAATGTACTTAAGTAAGCCTATCGTTAACTCGTTTGCAATATACTTAATTGTAGTTTTATATATAGAGGAAAGAAAATTTAAAAAAAGGTTGTATGTGAGAAGAAATAAAAATTTATTTATTTTTTAAACATTTATTGTGAGACTTTAATAGGTAATTTGATTTAATGAAAGGATGATATACATTGCTGGCTAATGGAATGATGCCAAGTAATTACGTAAGAACCTGTGCCTGCTATAAATAAGATATACACATATTTATTTCCTCTGATTGTTAGCCTTTCGGAAAATTTTTCATTTCAGTGACTATTTCATCAATTTCATTTGTCCGCCTCTGCAATGTATCGTTACGTCAATTGTACAATTGATCTTATGAGCAAAGGCTTGTATTCTTTATACGTACGAGCAGAGTGCTTGATCGATTCGTCATTGCAGCGGAACAACATTTGTTGGAAATAGTATTGCTCCAAATCAGAAAGAAATTGTTTTGAGACACGAAATTCCACTGTTCACCAAAATCTAAAACGTATTCTATATTTGTACCTAAATACATAGAAGCAAAAGAAACATGTATGCGATTCAATCTAGCGGCTTAATATAAGTATTTGGTGTGGTAAACAAGTATTTTGGTGTAACAGTGCTATGAATATAAATGAAACAAACTATAAAAGCAACACCAATTAAAGCAATGTTTTTGGAATAGCGCATGCAAAAAATACAAAAAGTACTTAAATGTCCCTATAGAAACACAAGAAAGAGAGATAAATGTATCAAAAACGTGGTTTTCATATACACTAGGGAAAATCAAATAATAGAACTCCATTGGATGAAGTTAAAGGTAATATAAAATCAATAGAAGTGCCGAAAGAAGAGGAATCAACAGAAAATCCACATACATACTCACGCACAGTCGTGCGTAAAATCCTAAAGCACCTTCAGCCATTGTAGATTATATCTCATCGGTGGCAAATTACCCATTATAATATCGCATTATTTTAACTGGATGCAGCAGCAAATTCATGAAAATCCATGGCACAATGGCAGTTACATAATACGAGTATTATTATCTGAAATTTAATAAATTTGTGATATTGCATTATTGTAAATATTTTGAATTATATGAAATTATTAAAAATTCGAAGAAATTGCTTTTAAAGTAAATTTCATCGGTTATATTTACTAATACAAATTGGCTATACCAACTTAAATCTTTTCACTTACAAAATCACTTACAGAGACTGATTATTAGTAAAACAATAACTTCTGCTGATTATAATATCTATAATTTGTTGGCATTAACAAATTTAATCGTTGATAATAGTAGCAATAATTTCAGTTTGATCGTAATTGAAGCCTTTCGTAATATGTATTTAGTATTTTCATTCGATGAAGATGTGGGTATTTAAAATTGTAGTAACGCTTATTGGAAGTTACTAGGAACATACAGAATACTTTGAAGTAAATGACATGCAGTATATACAGTGAAGCAAAAGAGCTGTACATTAATCAAACAGAACATCAAAGAACTCTCTGCATGATTGAAATATTGTCAATCTGTCGAATTTGTTTGATTTTGGTAAATCGTACCACGATTGGTAGAGATATGTATCTATAAATGTATTTATATGTGTATATAGATATCAGCAATTTATTAAAGATTTAATCCTTTTATATATCCACTGTAAAATTATAGCGTAATAAGTTTAACAATTAATATAAATTATATATACATATATACATGTATATCATCATGCCAATTTCCATCAATAAGGTGGCAAAACCCTTTACAATCTTTTACATCTTTCGCGAGTCAACACTCGCCTTACACACTACTTTCATTTCATCAGTATCAAGAAAATTACAAATTTTTATTCGCTTAATTCTGTCGATGTCTTAGCATATCTGTAGATATGGTTGTTGAAGCTAATATTTAGAATTATATCCACTAAAAAACTTATCGGTCGACATAATCCCTTGACTAACGTGAATAACTTCTATTTTAATTAATTCCCGTAATTGAGTCTTCTCTGTGTGAAGAAAAATTTAAAAAGCAATTTCCGAGTTATTTTAAAATATTAAATGCTACATACGAATTTCAAAACAAATTATTTTTGTTATGTTAATATTTGATTTGATAATGTTAGAAAGCTGAAGCTGTTACATAAATGTACCAGTTAGCAGGTTTTCATATATTCAAGAATTCTGAAATCCAGTTCGCATTAGACATTCAACGAGAAAATTGGAAGGCGCTTCGTTCGCACGGCAGTTACTTAAGCTTAGGACGCGTCTTTATAGTTCGAAAATGACTCCCTAACATTCCATTAGAGAAAATGACACTTTTATCTTCTTAAGAGCTACCTTCCGGTACTATATATTATTATGTAATAGGATTTCACGCAATCGAATTACCAAATGATATATTTCTACAGATATTACTCTATCTTGTTCAAACTCTTATTATCAACCTAACGCTAGTAAACATTATTATTATTTCATTTATAAGAAGTTGCTATTTTCTTTCACATACAAGAAATACCTAAAACTCTAGCACAATTTTCAGTATCTGTTTTCAATATTTTTGTGTTATATTATATTTCTATCTTTCCTAATTGCATATATGATCAGTACGAATTATTGTGCTTAAGATGTTCTTATTATATTAGTAAAATTATCTATTTTTGACGAAATCATCAAAATCAAAAGATAAAAGCGTCATTATTATTATTTTCTCGATATTTAGAACGATAATTGCTTCATTATTACTGAAAACCAATGACCAAGGTTTGATTCTTCACTAACATTTTTCTTTGAATTATAATATGAAATATTTAATATTTGTCAAAACGGACAGAAAGCTTTCAAATGATTTCGATGGATGGTAAAAGCTATTTGATTTAGGAATTGTTTAAATTATTATGAATGCGTCTGTTGATGAATTTTTTTCATAATGTACAACAAGAGAACTTCAAATCCATTAATACTATGTAAATAAAGCAAGCCGTGATATAGTTTGTTTAATAATTCAATTGGTGTATATAAATTTAAGAATTACATATTAAGAACTAATTGATTACACGGTATATATTTCTTATAAGATGTATTAAAAAGAACTGTTATGTAATTAAATTTGTTTATATTTTATTTCTATAAATGCAAGATGATAAGTAAATATATAAATGTATATATGAATATATATAATTGCATATATAATGAAATGCTGTTGAAATATCTTTGAAAATTAAAACATTATACCATTACTGAGTTAGAAACTGGAAATAAAAATAAAGAGAAAGATAACGTCATTAATAAGATAATTAGTTAAAATTGATCCCAACGGAGTGAGAAATTATTTACTCAAAACAAACTGTTAGCGTGAACGCTTTCGTTTCGTGGATGTTCATTTTCTTAGCAGTTAATTAGTTCAAAGAAATGTAAAAACATACTAGCCTTAAAAGAACATTTACATTATTCAAATAATTGTATCTCACCTTTTCAAAGCTGTTATTATAAAATCGTCTTTATTAATTTGATTCTAATGGCAACTGCAACTCAAAACACTTTCTTTTATTCATTCGCGACGAGTAACGAAAAGAAGAAAATAGGGGTTTAATGAGCCAACACGTCATTTGTATTCATTAAAGCTCGACCAGTTAGCACAGCAATTAACTAGAATACATATATACCCAACATCGCACCTATTCTCGTCGAATAGGGTGGCAAAAAACCCTTAGCATACATCTTGACAATTTTTTTCCATTCAACTCCCTGCACAATTATTTCGCTTCATTCGAATTCAACAATTTTTTCATACAAGCTTTTGTATTCTGCTTGCTTAAAATTTATGTTTTACGCAATTCATTATCAATCACATTAATCCACTAGCACACGCAAATCTATTTTGTAAATGACCATATCGTATCATTTGACTTTCACAGATACACTAGAATAAATAATGATAATAGTTGATTAATAATAAGAAATACTAAAATGTAATACTAGTTTTTTTAACGAAACGTAACGCGGCAAATTAGACTTTTATTCTTTAGAAGACATATCTTTTAATAATTGCTTTGGCTTCGTGCTGCTATCAGCAAGTATACAAAATGCTTAAATATTTATGCTTTGGAACATTGGAAACTATGTTATTTAACACCAAATAACGTGTATACTAAATAATTTGTAAATCACTGCATAGATACGTACTACAAGCAGGAACAACAGGTTTCACATCATCTGTGTACGACACATTGTATTTGCAGTCGCAACGGTAGCATGCATTTTTTATGTACTGTGCATAGTATCCGCATAGTACAGAACATAATGTTAGCTCAGCATTTTCTTATTTAAACTCTGTGACCTCAAACGCAAACTTTTACCATTTACATTTATATTTACAACAACTGAGATTGTGTGTTTGCGCCAGGATGACGTTCTATATCACATTTTCCATGTTCAGCCCCTCTTACATGTGTACATACTTGTTGCTCTTTCATGGAGGCTTTTCAGCCAAGCAAAACAATATTCACTAGTAACATAAACATAAAAATAACATATACGCAGATTCGTTTCTTCTTGTTCTTTAGTCGATTCCAAATTGCTTCGTCGTCGCAAAAAATCTCAAATATTAAAAGTGGTTTTCATAAAAAAAACTTTAAACGATTTTAAAATTAATTCATGTATTTAAACTTTTTATAAATTTAAAAATCAGGCACCAAGATAAGTTTTAATGATCAACATAAATTAATGTTGGAATTGGTACTAAACAATTTCCACAACAAATAAAATTAATGCGACAATTTTTTTTTTTTGATGTTTGTTGTCCAATTTCAAAAATGTCAATATATAATTCAATAGTTACGAATAGTGGAAGTGTGAGTTCTAAATTTCCAGAAACTAAAGGTATTTAGCAAAAAAGTAAAATCCAAAATTTTCACTTTTTGATGATATTAAGTTTTAAAGATAGAAAAAAGTAATATATAACGAATTCAATTTTATATAGATATAAAATGAATAAAATGGTTTTCAAGTGATATTTTTACTTAGCAACAAAATAAGTGTCCATTTGCTGAAAAGTATCACCGTGAGGCGTCAATAATGGAATCAGCTTCTTTTGTTCAGCCGTTGACTGGCTACAAAATCAAAGTGAATTTTACTATAGTTTCGCCCTTCCACATTTACATGCTACTTTACGCAGCACTTTTGCGACAGCTTACTTCACTTTTCACCCTCTTACCTCACTTTTGTATCGTAAAGTGAAGCTGTTTCACGCATATGTTTTGCTTATTTTAAACCACGTATATTCCATGCTTCACGCTTCGTGCCATCAAAGTTATAACTTATTCTCGTTGTTCCTTTACTTGACTCGCCAACAGTTACAAGTTAACATATATTCCTGTAGAAATAGT
Organism: Nebria salina; assembly: GCA_944039245.1. Lineage (NCBI taxonomy): Eukaryota > Metazoa > Arthropoda > Insecta > Coleoptera > Carabidae > Nebria > Nebria salina. Next base: position 13,828,729 of record OX063271.1, read on the forward strand.
GTAAATAGTTTAAAAGCTTTAACCCGTGTTTTGAACCATGAGTTTATGAAGTACATGTGGTATTTACATTAATAGATTTTAAACTATAGTATAATGTTATTATTAAATTTACATAAATATAATTAAAATGGGTAGGATTTATAAAATGATTCTGTTGCTTAAATTTAGAGGATATATTAATTTAGTGAATAAGAAAAGCATTTAAGGTATTATCTATGAAATTAAATATAATTCTAAAATAATATAAATTAATATCTCTGAAAGAAAAGTGTCAGTGCAATTTAGTTTTCTCAAAAGAAAGTTCATTTTCTTAAAAGGTTGTCATTCATAGTTATAAATATTAGTAGCATTACTGACATTAAAATTACTTTTATATCTTTATAAAACTTTTCTACTAATTATATATGAAGAACTTTCGAAAGTCGTATTCAAATCTTTTAAATCTGAAAACTATTAGCAAACAACTTTACTCCACAAAAGTTAAGAGACTGTCGTTTTGCAAAAAATTTAAGTATTTTCTTCACAAAACTATTTATTTGATAATTGAAACATTTATGATAATATAATTGTTATATATCTGTATTGTACATATCCATTTTATAATTGTAATGACATTAATGTACAGCGTTTAATAAAATATTTAAAACAATTCTATTTTTATAGTGAATTTAGCGCAAAAAAAAGAAATCATTTATATTCTAAAACAAATAAATTATGTAGTTCAGCAAATTCTGCCAAATAGTATAGCAGAAAATTTCAAATAACTTCTCAGAATCGAAAAACACTCAATTAAAAAATTCTATTCTGTAACCATTTATCACTAGGTTGTAGCTATATAATTTGTTCACAACTGTATAAATACAAATCTATATAGGTAGTCATTTAGGTGTGAAGATCGGAAAGATGAAAGATCAAAAATTGTAAACACGGTCTCTTGTAAGCAACGTTTAATTTGTTGAAAACGTATCTGTGTTGGTTAGGTAATGGACGATAATATGAACTGGCCCCGGCAGGTATATAGTAGAGAAGTGTGATAATTATATCGATCACTTCTTCATCATCGTTTCGTTTCGCGAGAGAAAACGAGTTAACAACCGGTAATTACTGTCATCTCCGCCACTCAAACGACCATCTAGCCTTTTCAATTCGTTTGGAAAAATGTTGGCTTACAAACAGATAACCCAACTGCCTGAACAAATATTAATAAAGATATCACAAACATACCTCAGGCTACGGACAGATACAGCAACATACAGCCATCTTCAGACCTGCATTTTCGATGAAGGTTGTGTATAAAATACAGGCTGGTAATAAAATTTATTTCAAACGTGATTTAAATGAACAAGCATTGGTTTTTCCACTGCTCTAAGTTCGGATTCGGCAAATGTTTGACATGAAAAAGATATGTATAAATAAACAATATATGTACCATAATTAGAATTATCAAAATATTTTTTTAATTTATTTTTTATAAAGAATAAGAATACCATTATTTATGTTATACTATATTAATTTTACTAAAACTATAAATATCATTAACATTCTTAAAGGGGCATTACAGGTTGCAACTTTGAAAAAATCGTTTTTTTTTTGCATTTATTCTAGGCTACATTCATGTAGAATCAGTGACTGAAAGGCCTATGCGATCCGGCTCCTACGGTCACTTATACACAGGTACCTCCCGAGCGCTCAGCGGAGCGCCGGTTCTGCAGGGTTATTATGTTTCATTTTTGGGGGGCCATTTCAATTCAACCATCTTTTATTTTGCAAATTATTATGATTCCGACCCCAATTTCTTAATTACAAGACCGCAACACGCTTATATGTTCAATTTCACGAGAATTGGGAAATACTTATTTTGACATCATCCGCCATATTGGATCTGTGAATTATTGCAATTTGATAACAAAATCAAGATAATATAGTCACAACATATTAAAGAATATTTTCGTTCACATTGGAGACACGGAAAAATTATTCTTACAGTCGGAACTATTGCGAAAACTTTAAACGCGTTATTCTCGAAATCACTTTTTTTTAGTCTGTCGTGGATTGCGGTCAAACGATTCCACCAATTGACTTGAAACGAATTGGGCTGAAAACTAAACAAAATTTACTGGATCCTGAATCTGTTTTCATTAAATTATTGTTAAATTTTACTATTTTTTATCACGTTTTAAGCTCAAAAAAACAATCGAAATGTCATCACTTTTTTTCACACGGTCGTAATTTTGTTATAATTTCCAAAAATTTTCTTGAAATTAGATTCAGGATCGAGAAACTCTATTATTATTTATATATTATCCAATGTGCATTTTTGGTTCAGATGACCAGGAGGGGCCCGGGGCACGACACAGTGGGCACATGTTTCACGTGCGCGGTGCCAAGATGGCCGCCGTTGCGGCCATGTTTGTGATAATATATTGTTGATTAAATGGTTAGTAATAGAGAAAAAATAGATAAATTGAACCCTTAAAACTGCATGACTCTACTGATTTTAGTTCATTCATAAAAAATTCCCGAAGTTGACTCACTTTTCAGGCCTAAAACCTGTAATGCCCCGTGGTGCTTATAGTAGATAATTGATTGATTGATAAAGCTGATATGATTAGGCGTCATGCATCAATATGTTGCCGATTTCGTACTATGAGTTTTTTTTGAGGTTTCAACAATAAAATATCATTATTAATCTTTCGGCCCAATATTCTCTAACGTAAATCGTATGTTAAGGGGTTAAACGTTTAGAAATTGGTGTAATTTCAAATCAATGTACAGGGGTTGATGACGCATCGGGTTTTTATCTTAAGATCGATTCAGGGAAGGTCAAAACGTATATTTCCGTTAAAATCTCGAGATCGAAATTTTTCATGATTACAATACTTACTTATACTGCGCATAAGAAAGTAATAAATGGTCACTCCCACCTGTACCATACATTGAATGCAAATTTATTCGTGAAGCTACGGTGCTAGTTGCATCACGGCCATTGGAATACCAGACGGGGAATGTAAAAGAATTTTATTTCAGAAATTAGAGCAGATTATAAAAAACGTTATTAGCAAAAACTCATCGGTATCACGGGATACAACTTTTAGACAATACCGTTGCATATCATATTGAAGTTAATTTTATGCTTGGTTCTTTGGAACTGTTAAAATAACTAAAAAGCTTGCAAATTTAGCAATATTTTGGTGACAGAAAACGTCATTATTCAAATTTATTTTAGTTTTATGAGTTCGATGTATGTAAATATAGTTAAATATGGAACCAGTTATTATAAAAATACGTCACAGGATATGTCTGTCCTTGTTTCTCTTCTATAGAGTCTGAATTTAATTCCCATGTTTCTTGTTTTTACTTGATAACTTGTGCAATTTAGTTCGAAAATATTATTATTGTGAGAATCGTCGGTCACTGCAGTTCGGTTTTTACGTTAGTCTGCATGTAAAATGCTATAAATTATTATTGCTACAAAGTGCGGGATAATGTAGACTAGTATATGAACACTTTCAAATATAGAGCAATCATTCGCATTGCTAAATTGTAGACTCTTGTTAACGCTAATGGTTTTAAACACTATTAAATTCAAGATTAATTTTATTTAAATAGTATATACTAGAACATTCGCGTTTTGTTGTAATGTGCCGGGTATAACATAGACATTTATAGTGCGCGTGTGCAAGAAGAGGAACCGGAAATCGGCTCATGCAGATCAACTCGCTTGTAACTCTAAATAAGGAAGTGAGTATATCTTAATAAAAAAATTGCACCTTTCAGGAAATTATATCGTATAACGGATTTTTATTATAACAGTTCACATTTATCCGAGAAATTTATTTCTTCACAATAATCTTATTAAATACTATACTTGCACACTATTTATTAACATTAGCATGTACCCGAAATAAAATAAAATCGCGTGAGATTTTTGCCGGTCTCGTTTGGTCCGGTTCGGTAACAAGTATTTGCACATAAATTCGAAAAACTTATGTATAGATGTTATTTGTATTTATATTTCCATATGATTTTTCAATCGAACTGATTTAACTAAAATTTTATATTCATATATGTAGTTGACTATGATTTCCAAAAAAGTACGATTTTTACTTTCTTATACGCAGTATAAGTAAGTATTGTAATCATGAAAAATTTCGAACTCGAGATTTTAACGGAAATATACGTTTTGACCTTCCCTGAATCGATTCCAACTATTTTTGGAATGACGTCCGTCTGTGTGTGTGTGTGTGTGTGTGTGTGTGTGTGTGTGTGTGTGTGTGTGTGTGTGTGTGTGTGTGTATGTGAGCGCTCTACAGCCCAAACGGCTAAAGGGAAAATTATGAAATTTTAAACTTAAGATTTGTATGTGCCTGGCACGAAAACCTTCTATTTTTAAAAACAATATTCCGACCGGAAGTGCATGTTTACTCTAGTCATTTTTTGCAGTTTCTGCAATTACTCGAAAATGGTTACAGTTACAGAACATTTTTGTTAACAAAAATTAATGATATTTATATTTAGCACAACTTTTGTTTGAATCTTTTTTCCAAAAAAAGTACTGGTTTCAAAATAAATTTCTGCTTATTATATATATTGTTACATAAATCGTATCATCTGCGCCTGTCAATTGTTTAACAAAATAGACTTAAATAACTTGAAGTTTGACATTTCATATTTATTCTAAGATATATATTTAGTGTTAAAGCGATCTAAAGGTTAGAACAAATATTGTAAATTAGAAAAATAATGTAACTACGATGTGGTTTAACCCATATGCGTATAAGAAAGTTCGGTGCATGACACTGCAGATATTTTATCTTAATACGGAATGTTTAAAATTTACCATGAAATTTGTTTTATTCAAAAAAACGCAATATTTGTCATTTTATAGTCAGATCTAAAATGTTTGCAATTTTTATTTGATTAAATATTGTTTTAAAATAGAAAATAATGGTAGGAGAGGAACAAGTATGGATTTGGACTTGGTGAGTACCTTTTGGACTTCTAATACATCAAACGTTCGTATTTGTCAGTGGTTCTCTTATAAAATAAAAGAGAATCCGCTGTCTTCGGGTGTATTTATATTATTTATTCTTTCTTTCTTGTTTTCGTTAACAGTTTCTTAACAACAGTTGATTAAATTGAATTTTACTCATGTCATTTATAATAGTTCAGATGTGCAGAAATTGCTTGCGCTAGTAGAATCAAATAAATTTTTAGCAACTATCAAATATTTTATACGACGATATCCTATCATTTTCCCAAAAATATATTTGAATTTAATGTATATTTTGGAATATTTTCTAAAGTTATAAATTTAGAACTCAATATCTCCAGAAATAAAAGGTCTAAATGATTTTCATATGCGAAAGTTACAAATTGTGTATCTCTAAATTATGCATTCCAAATTTCATCAAAATCCGCTCAATATCTTCCGAGTAGAAAAAGTGACACATTTTTATCTTACGAGCGACGATTAAGATCCAAATATCCGATATGTATTTTATATCATTGATTTAAATAAAAGACAGTTACTTATGGTTATAAGTAATATAGTATAACTTTAAAGATATGCACGTATGTAAATAAAAAAGGTTACCAAACATTTAATTATCATTTTCATTTATAACGTCTCTGCATGCGTGAGTGTGTGTCTGTGTTGGTTTGTTGAAGCAGTGGGGCACTTCTTGCCGTCAAACACAATCGATAATTAATAACAGGTTTATCTGAAACTTCGCGGCAGTGCTTACTGCATATTCATTAATTCTGTTCTACCCACATTCGGTTTTATTTACAGTCCTGCATGATTACCTAGCGACATGTTCTTCATCTGCGCACCACGCTCGACTGTCTGCAAGTATATACGTACCAGCTAATCAGTATTTCTACTATGTGCTGTATTTAAATACTGACAGTGTTAACGGATGATGTCCATATTAAGAGTTTTAATCAAAACTTTTGCTTAGCAGTACCTGTTATCATAAGCTTGTATCTAATTTTCGGCCAAATTGAGATGTGATAATATAGTTTTGTGTGGGATGGTTAAATATATACAACAAAGTTTATATAATTTATAGCTGTGGTATCCAACAACTTAGTATATAGAACAAATATTCTCATACGTGGCGAATTTGTATACCCATTGCATTTATATGAAATATAGGGTGAAATATGCATATATGTATAACATTATGCATATGAAAATAAGTTAATTTTATAGTAAAAGTTGTTACTTTATTTTCTTTAAATTTGGTTTAATATTATATTATCAAAGTTATTCAACTTTATGAACAGAGTTGTTCTTTTTCAACATGTTAAAGACAGTAAAATATGTTGTTGCTTATGAAATATTATATGGGTCGTAGTCACGTAGTATGAATGTAAGAAATTTGGTAATAAAAGATAATATATTAAATTCTGAAAATATATGTTTAACGTGTTTTTTTATGCGGTTTCGCCGCATAGCTTATCTTATTTAGCTCTGCAAAATTTATGTATGACTACTTACTCTTTATTATTTGTCCAAATATAACATAAATAATGAACTATTAACAATCGCATATTAATTACATCCGATGAAATAGTTTCTGTATAATTTGGACATTGCTCTAATGCAGTTCACAGTATGTGCAATATATATTATAATTCGTATGATAAAATATACAATTAGCATCATATTCTATAACAAATGATTACTTTACAATAATAGTACAAAAAATTCTTTTGCAATTAAGTGTAATAAAACACATACAAATTTAAGCATATTATGTTGAAATTAAAGAAAATTAATTATAATATATACTGAAATTCGTTTAAAAATTAAAATAGTTATTCTGCCCAAAAGATAAAATGTTTGCTATATTTACTATTTCATGAAGATGATTTAAAATTTTTAAATAAATAGTTTAATATAATCTACAAGGAAATGATATGTTCAACAAAGATCAATTATATTACTGAGCACAAAAAAATGTTGCTCCTATTTTAAAGTAAAATATATAAAATATTCTGATTTGACGGGTTTTATCGGTGAGAAAAAGCGCCTTCCAGCAAGGATCTGAGTAGCCACAAATAAACCATAAGCAGGCAACCGAAACATCAGACGGTGAGACACTGAGGTTCGTCTATATATATATTGGTTGATGTTTGTAGATGCTGGCTTCGAAAAATATGGAACGGGGCTGAATCATATACAATGAAGGAAGTTGCGGAACAACAGGAATGCTTCCAGGCGTTTCACGCTCCTTTTTACCGGCCTGAAAACTGTATACCATATGCCTTTGCATCAGACTTTATACACACTCCAACTGATGTATTCTTTCACAATGATTGATGTTATTTATAGTTGAGTTTGAAGAAGCGATCTTTTTCATCTACAGAATGTGAGTATTTTATTTCAATACTGTAGTAAGTGTTTTATGAGGTTTAGTTATATTTATTAAACAATGCTGCAATGAGCTTATATATTGTTAATACGCAAATAAATAATTATGGAACTTTTTTTAATAAATGAAAGTAATAGATCTCAAAATTTTAACGGAAATTTATATTTCGACTTTCTATGAATCGAATCAGACTATTTTTCGAATGGCATCTGTCTGTATATGTGTGAGAAAGAGAGAGAGAAAACGTGGTCGTATCTAACAAAATATGTTCAAGTTCAGTGCAAGCCATTGCGGATATTCATGGCTCAATATTTGATTAGAAAATAATTTACACATATTTCCAGTGATATGTCTCGTAATAAAATCAATTTAATATTTAACCCGTACAATGTAAAATTAATGTGCAGATATTATTTATCGTAAAGTTTACTTGATATTGAGGTATTGTGTAAAAGTATTGGTGTACCGTTCATGTAAATGAAAATTCATTATCAAAATATGCAAATAATATATTGTAAACTTTTCATAACGTGTGGATGTCATGCAGGATTTAATACACCACGTTTTTGATATATAGCCTGCACTTGTGTATACAGAGTACACACTGGAGGAAAAAAAACATTGACTCATTTTTTGTATGTTTGTCAAATATAAAGTAGACCGATCAGAAACCAATAAAAATTAGTTACATTAAATTTAATCATTTGCTTTTAACCACAAGTAATTTCTAGATAAATTCTGTATAATTTAAAATATCAATAATATATAAACAGTAAATAAATAAAATAAAACTGTACAATAATCTAGACAACATTTGAGTGTTTAATAACATACTCGAATAACAATAGCGGTTCATTATTAATTCAAAATAGGAGGTGTGATCGGAACAGCAACAATAAATCCATAAATAGCGGCGCCTGCTACGATTTAATCACACATACGATTTACACACAAACACTCACTTATACAAAGATAATTCGTATAACTACATGAGTATTGCCATGGATAACAAAACAGTATATATTTACAAATACATTCATACCACCTACAGACACTGTTAAGCGCATCTCACCAATACACTAAAATAATACATACTACCACAATACACACAATAATACAAGCGCATACACGTAAACAAATACTAGCGCTAACAAAGGTCAGGATAATTTACGAGCGCCAATAAGATTCGAAATTTTGATAACAACCTATCCAGTCTAGTGGATAAATAATGCATGGACAGCGGTTCCATCTGTCGAGGGGTGTCATTACTAATATTGTGACTAATTACCGGTTCGCGTACGGACAAAACCCAATTGGTCGTCAGTAGAAACACAGGCAGTTATTGTTTGATTTGTTTCCTAACTATTCTGGTATTTCCTTGCCTTCAGAAAATTTAAATTGATGTATATTTAAATCATTACTGCTTTAGTTTTTCTTTTATATACTAAAATGATATATATTTGAGAAGTTAAATTTATATCAATTTCAGGTTTTATTAATTAATTTTACAAGAAACATTTTTTACGAAATACCTTCATATATTTTCTGCAAATACTAAAACTTAGTTACAACTGACATTATTTGTAAAAAATGTACCAACTAATTTTCTAGTTAGGATGATTGTTTTTTTGAAAAAAAAAAATAATCTGAGTTTACAATAAATTTTTATATTCAAAATAATCAAACAGTGGTAAACATAATTCCCTATCATTCAATAATTATCCACAAAAAGGCCTATTCATCGGGAATAAAATTGATTGGTTACGTAAGTCGCACGATTTCACTAAATATTGTGGTATTTAAGCACTCTATAAAAAGGAAGGTAAATTGAAAAAGTTCTTGTTCCTCAATTTAACGACGCGCAATCCATTTCGATTGAAAACACGACGTTACGCCATACGAATTTTAAATCCGTAGTGGCGCTTCGTCGCATATGCCCATGGCAAAGAAGAAAGAAGAAGATGGCGTTCGTTGCCGTGCTGTGTTAAACTTTCAACAAGGCAGGAAGACAGAGCCAGCTAATTCCAGGCAGTACGAACAACATTCGTTAATGAACATCAATATATACAATTATGCAAATTGATGCAAAGCTTGCCGTTTTCCCGAACCGCCTCCTAGATTTGAATTCATTAAAGGAACAATAGAGGAACCCAGATAAGAATTCTTCCGCAAACTGCTAAGGAACGGGACATGAATATCCGGGATTCCACGCGATTCTAATTCTATGTAAACGCTCTGTCTAGCTCTCGAACCGTCCGTATGTAACACACTGCCCATTTGATTATTTACTACACTTAATTCCACTTTGAATTTTCAATTACGTTTGTCATTGCTCCAGTTGAAACGTTCAAGTCGGCCAATAGTATCACAGCTGCTACACATTATGCTTATTATATATACATTATTTTATTTATTGTTATTGGAAAAAAGCAATTGTGTACATAGCAAATTCAAAATAAAAATAATGAAGATATTTACATATATTTAATTTGGATAAACGGAAATTGTCTATTCTTGCCCTAAAAATTATTGCTAAAGTTATTTAAAAACGGTAATATAATTTTATGATTTCAAGTTTAATGAGAGAAATCTATTTTAATAGATTTTACTCATAATAGCATTATTTTAGAGTCATTGTCATTACACTAATTATCTATCAGAATTAGATTTTCTTACGAAAAATAAATATATCTGTATTAAATATAATGACAACAACGGAACTTTTTACAAATATAAATTATTGTATTTAATTCTATCATTTCTAAAATTGGTTCATCAAAATTGCTGAATGAATTAAGTTTATGCTTTCGTACTTTATTCTATATTTAATTACACACTAATAACAGTAATTATTAAAAAAAAATTATTTATTCAGATTAACAATACATATCATTTTGCAATAAAAAAATATCTGCAGTGTCATGCACCGAACTTTCTTATACGCATATGGGTAACACATCGTAGTTACATTATTTTTCTAATTTATAACATTTGTTCTAACCTTTGAATCGCTTTTACACTAAATATATTTCTTAGAATAAATATTAAATGTCAAACTTCAAATTATTTAAGTCTATTTTGTTAAACAATTGACAGGCGCAGATGATACGATTTATGTAACAATATATATAATAAGCAGAAATTTATTTTGAAACCAGTACTTTTTTTGGAAAAAAGATTCAAACAAAAGTTGTGCTAAATATAAATATCATTAATTTTTGTTCACAAACATTTTCTGTAACTGTAACCATTTTTGAGTAATTGCAGAAAATGCAAAAAATGACTAGAGTAAACATGCACTTCCGGTTGGAATATTGTTTTCAAAAATAGGAGGTTTTTGTGCCAGACACATACAAATCTTAAGTTTAAAATTTCATAATTTTCCCTTTTGCCGTTTGGGCTGTAGAGCGCTCACACACACACACACACATACAGACACACACACACACACACACACACACACACACACACACACACACACACACACACACACACACACACACACACACACACACACACACACACACACACACACACACACACACACACACACACACACAGACGGACGTATATTTCCGTTAAAATCTCGAGTTCGAAATTTTTCATGATTACAATACTTACTTATACTGCGTATAAGAAAGTAAAAAAGAAATAATCTATAGCTGACATCGATCCGCGTGCATATAATTAGTTTATTCATTTCCAAATTAGGTCTCCATCCTTGTCAAGTTAGATTATTCTGTTTGAACATCTCTCACTCTCTGCAAAATATCTATCTGGATACTGCAGTATTAACGAGAGAGATTATGCATGTATTGTTCAGGCAAAACTGTCAATATAGAAATGTGTGTTCAACTACAATAGAGCTATATTGGATGTTTTAAAATTTGTTGTTAAATTCTCGTTTGAGTTTTGCAATCAGTGCATAAGGTCATCGATTCATTTTAATTGATCAGTGGATATTAAACAAGCGTTTGCGTTCCTGCTATATACTATAAGTAAAGTAACAATCAAACCAACAATGATATAGTAATCAATCAAATATTTCAACTGTCATATATTAATATCATCATACAAGCCTGAAAAAAAAGCTAAAATAAATTCATTTGTTATTTGATTAATTTTAAAAAAGATTATCATTATTGTTTTACGACATTCGTTAATATCCTGAAAAAAAAAAATCTGCGTAGAATAAAAGAATAAAAGAAAATAAAATATTTTGAAATTGAATATGAAATTCTGCCGTTATTTTACAAATCCAATGTCTACTGAATTGCGGTACTGATTAGGTAAAATTCTATGTGAATACTATCGGGCACCTACAAAATATGTGCCCTCGTTTTAATTGAAATCGAAGAGACAACATTTCTTGAGAAATACTTAAGCTTTTTGTACTAAGCACGAAAAAAAAAAAACATTTTATAATATCTATTGATTATGTTTGCAGCTCTCCAATAATCATTTTTACTTAAAAAAAAAAAAATTACAAATACCGATATGATAATAAAGCATATTTAGAGAGCAATCTCAAGAAGTGTGTTGGTACTTTAAATAAAATATTTGTACACAATAAAAAATGTATATTATACCAATATACAAATCATTATACGATTAAGTGCAGTTTAATCATAGCATAATGTCTATTTTTTCCTTCATTCCATGCATTTTATAGCCTTATATCCCAAATTTATTCCAAAATGCTGCTCTACTTTTACTTAACTTTTTTCTGCGTATACATGCAGACATTAAACATGGCGGTGTTTGTCAAGAACCGTATTCTTAAATCCATATCTGAAGTTTTGCAAAATTGTTTTTTTAGAGTTATAATATATAATCTATAAGTCTTAAAATTAATTAAAATTAAGAGGGGTATCAAATCGATAATAATAAAAGTTTATATATGACTGATATATATATATATATATATATATATATATATATATATATATATATATATATATATATATATATATATATATATTATCCTTCAGTTGGTAAAACCAGCCAATTTTACGCAACAGTACACCAAAAAAGCTCCAATTTAAGAACTTTAATTACGATAATCACATTTAGTTTGTTATTGTAACAATATCAGTCACATGTCTACTATCAACAGTTTACAAGACAGACGTTGGTCAGCAGCTGATAGAAATGTTACTCCGTAATGCAATGACCAACGAACGGACACTAAGATAATAATTGTTTAAGCTTTCCCTTGATACGAATGAAGCACACTGTACCGTACCATACAGGACGACCAAATACAGACTGATATATCTATCCCAGTTGTTATCACAACGTCATCTACAAACAGTAACGGGTCGTACCGCACGTAACATAGCATTACCATTTATTTATACTACATTCATTTGTTCTTCCTCAGCATCTCATACTTCTTTTCATTTAAAATTGCACCAACGTAGACGAGCTGGTTTAATTAATCATGATTAGTAATTTTAGATGATTAATGTTCTCAATAAATTGCATTAATGATTATTTTTGCATACATTGGAAATTTATAATAACTATAAAACTGCTTTGAAATCATATTACCAATGAGGAGAATTAGACAATTACGAACTTATTATTATATTATATTCACTTATTGTTTTTATTATATATTTTACAGGTATATATAGTGGTACAACACAGAAACGAAATATCACTAAACAATGTAACTGGTTTTTATAAAATTCACTAATTACTGTGGAGTGTATTAAAACTTCATGTATAACATTAATAATAAATTAGTAACTTATTGTTTTAAAAAAATCACCATAGTCAATTTGTTGCTCAAATCACCGGAATTCTTTCGAAAAGAATTCTTTTCATAAATTATTTTCTGGCGTACCAGTATGTTATAAAGTTCGTCATAAAAACAAAGATTGTTAAAATACCTAAAGTTTTCTTATGTTATAAAAAATGCAAACTAATATTTCCTCATAAACTTAGAGCTTATGGGATGGTTTTGTGGTAAAAATCCAGACGGAAAATATTTATTCAGTATTTTGGCCTTGCCAAGGGGTGGGCATAAAATGTGTTGTTTAACAATTCATGATAACGGAAAAGTTCACTGTTTTGTTTGAACAAAGTATAACATAAATAACAATTTTAATTTCGTGCCGAAAGTCATTGAATACTGACTCGGTGAATATCGTTTAAATTAATATTACCTTTCCATTTTAATATGAATTAGCTTATTTTGAAATTTTAACCAATTTATTCTTGTACCACAATGGGGAGAGTCGTGAAAATATGAATTTAAGAAAATTAAAAAGGTACTTATTACTGACATTACTTTATTAATACACCTTATAATATTTGATTTTACAATATGCGTTTGCAAGAAGATGTTATCTATACATATATAAAACTTGATATTCTGGATATTAATATATATTATTAGAATTCTCAAATGTCTTATCTTATTATACATTATTCCAACGTCATCACGTTCTTTCATTGCATGTCTCATCTTCTTAGCTCCCGTCTTTTTGAACTTTCATTAGCTTTATATTCGGCACTTGCCATTTGCAGGGTCATCTTCTAAAGTTTTTTTTATCGCTGTTCGATGATGGAACTTTAGATCAGACAAGAAAATTTTCTCATTGGCTTTTCTTGTCAACTTTAACTTGTTTTGTTGGTAATATATCTTAACGATATTTTTAAGTTACTTTTTATTAGATTTTGACAAGTTTAAACATTTTTAATTCAACCTGAAATATTTTATGCCTCCGATCAAACATTATATTACATAAGTTAAATTCTGATTACACGAGATATTTTTCATATCTATATTTCTTCTTAATTTTATTGTTATTTATAATTTTAGAGTGATTTTTATTAGATTTACAGTATAATTTTTCATTTAATACGGTACAACTAATAAAAATTGGTATCAATAAGTAAATATGCAGGAATCTAACGTAAAGTCAAATAATTCAATGGATTAAGTCCATTGTTTCAAAACCAATTAGTTATCAAATTAAAACAAGCAAAAGCCTTTACATATTTTCGTATTTTAAGTATGCGCCTAAAGATAAGTAATGGTTCATTTCTTACCTCTCAAGTATTAGTGGTTTATAAAACAATAATAAGGAATTAAAAAGAAATCAATGTGTAAAAAATTATGTAGATTCTTGATGCTCATTTGAAATCGTTTGAAAGATCTTTGCAATTCTTTCTCCCTGTTGTTAAAAAAAAAGTTTGGCCATACACAAAATTGAATACAAAAGTTCAACAGCTATCCACTCATAACCAAAATAGCTCATCATTATTCTGCTTTGATTGTAAATAATAAGTTCAAGTATTTCGTAACAAATTTGAGATAGAGAAATGAATCCCTAAAGAGATGTTCCTCATGCTTGGATGATTCTCTCGATAAAGTTGAACCTGTCTTGTGGCAAACCAATTAAGATCCGGCACAGAAAATACGGATCAAGTTGGTTAACCATTTGCGTCTTGTACATCATTAGTAGGACGTTAAAGAACACTTTGAAACTTAACTCCTAGAGACAAGTTTAATAACCAGAAGATCGCTTGGTTAATCTAACAGATTTATATAAGAGAAAGCTTTAGAACCATGATTGTACGGTATTTGCAGAGCGTTATGTATTCTGACAATAACAGTACAATGCTGCAAGTAGTGTTTAAGTATCTACATATATACATATTAGTATAATGTAATATTACAGGTTAATAGATATTAAGTTTAAATATCTGTTGTTTTTCGTATACGTGTTTTTTCTTAAATAGGAGAGGTATTCTAATACAATTTTTAAATATTTCAATATAATTATTCATTATAATATATTTTGAAATAAACTAGAACTATACATATATATTTAATTACTCTGTTAAACAATTGACCGGCATAATTGATACAATTTATCATTCAACTAATAAATAAGATGAGAAACGAATGTAAGCGATTTTCTACTATCCAGTCAATTTTTGAATATAAAAAATCAAAAGTTATACAAAATATTAATATTTTAAATTTGTATTGTATTTAATTTACGGTAAGTGTAGCTGTTTCGGTGATATTACAGAAGTTGCAAGAAACGACTGAAGTAAACAAGCACTTCCGATTTGAAATTTATTTTCAAAAATAGGTGGTTTTCTTGCCAAACAAATACAAATATTGAGTTTATAGATTCACAATTTTACAATCAACCGTTTAGGCTGTAGAGCGCTCACATACAGATTAACGTCTATAGTTTCCATTTAGGGAAGGTCAAAAGGTATATTTTCGTTAAAATCTCGTAGGCGAAATTTTTCATGTTTACAATACGTACTTATTACTTCGTCGAAGAAAGTATATATCATGTTTTAAATATTCATGAATTTGTAGAGATCATCAACCATGTCTATCATAATGCTGCTATTAACATTATATGCGAAACCTATATGAACTTACAAAATCGTGCTATTTTCAACATTGGTAATTATCCAAGCGGTCAAAATTGTATTTATTTTATTTTATACCGTAAATATTTGAGTTACTAATTATTTATTATCAATATAGTCTAGGCATACATTATGCACAATTTACATTAGAACCGTGTTGTATAACATAGTGCAATTATATTTTGTAAATAACAATTTGTAAATTTAAACATCTTTATAATTATAATAGTATTTGTATATGAAAAGAGAACCAACGTTTAGACTTTGTGCAGTCAGGTACAAAATTAACGTGGGTCGAGTCCAGACAGATGCTTGTCGCTTGGGCGGAGATGGTTAGTCAGTACAACCACGGGGTCAGTTTGTAGTTGGAACAGAATACGAATAACGTGGAGCGGATGCAGTCCACTTTTGGCCGACTGCCAGAACTGCTCTCTAGGTATATTTTGATATAACGTTGAAGTTTCATGTAAAACAAATTCGTTACTGCATAATATTTGTAATACAAGCCCATAAATAATAGCAATATTGCACAATATACATCAACGAGTAAAATCCATGTTTAATTTTAAAACTATAGAAAATATTTCCTGAACAATGGACAGTGGGTTTTAGTAGTCCTATTCTTATACTAAATTATTCCTAGCGCAAATACCATCTGGTAATTTAAGTTAATATATAAATAGCCGTATAATATATTTCAATTTTTGACAAAATAATAAATGTGAATTTTAAGAAGCAATAAATTATATCATTTTTATTATGAATTGACTAGTTATTCTCTTTTTCTTGTGATGAGATTTAAATAAAGGGTCATTTATACAGAGTTAGTTTTTTTACTAGTAAGGAGAATATGAATAATACCGTCAACGAGTACAAAAAGAAAATAATGATGTAACGAGTATATTGAAATGTCGGCAGAGATATTTTATGAGCTGAATATAAGCTTTTTTCAATTATAATGAGTCCAATTGGTCGGGTATTTGATCAGTTTTCCTCGAAAAATATTAAATTCGGTATGTCGCATAGTATCATAATACAATGTAGATATCAATTTTTGTGCATGCTAGCTAAAGAAACCATAATAATAATAATAATAAAATAATAAATCCAATTAACTTGTTTTACTCTGTTTAAGAATATATAAAAATATATATGTATTACAAAATATCCCTTATTTTCAATTGTTAAAAATCGTATTCTAGTAAAATTATCATATTAAAAACTTAATGAAAAACATACAAGTTTTGAAAAAAAAACTCTTCTCTACATATTTTATTTATCACCATTAACAATTTATCATTCCCTCCTATTCGGTTATGCATGTTTTTGAAGAAGAAAATGCGATGGAATGAATTACACTAAGCACCATGTGGTTTTACAAACACCTATCATTATTTTAACATAAATCTTTAGTTAATTACTGGTTGAAGACCGTCGAATTCCGGTTCGCCACTTTAAGAAACACTCTAAATTACTAAACTAGAACGCATTTCAGTACCAAATTAATTGTGAATTGCAAAAGAAAGAAGAATAAACTAACTGCGTCATTAGAAATAAATATCATTTTAAGAATGTAAAAAGTTAACGTTATATTCAATTTTTTTTTTTATAATTATAAAATAAATTTCCCACTAACATAACATGATAGAAACAATGATATATTTGATAATTTCTACAGTAGATTCCGCTCAAGATCCGGAATGCTGATAACCTTCCCATACCATATTACAACCAGGTAGGTAATCACTAATATATTGAAATCAGTCCAATATTCATGGTACCCCATACAGATTCTCTAGACAGTAGTTTCGTGTTAGAATAGATTGCACACGCTGTTCTACAATCAGTACAGTCAAGAAAGGTGTTGAGCCAATGAATTATAAGTAACCTGTTCTCTTCTGACATTTATTAAACCATACCTGTAATTACTTATAATGTATTCCCCAGGATTCGATTTATAGCATTTTCGAAAAGGGAATTATTTAAGGCCTTCACGTTGGAATTATAATCACTGCCGTATCGATCTTCCTATAGAGGACAACACCTACATTAATGTCTGACGATAAATTAAACCCTACTTTGACTTGTTATTAATTTCGTGTATGTTAATCAAAATATAGTCATTAGGGAGTTATTTTAAAATTGAATTTACCCGAAATATCCGGCAGCATGTTTAAAACGATATGCAAGAATCATTTATGGCTGTGGATATTTCCAATTATCCAATATTAATTTAATTAAACAGTACCATATGTTTAAAGTGATATGATTATAAATAAAGATCATCATTTTGTGGAAAGAGTTTGAATAATATTTATGAACCTACTTAGTACAAGTTAAAGTATATATGCATACTGCGTAATTATTAGTAATAATTTCGCAGTAACTTAAATTTTATAGATCTTTGAAATGAAATAGACAATTGCACAAACATTAGAATTAATTAATTTTAAGAAATGATAACTGGTTTGCTGAAATATTAATAACAGCAGCAATGTGTCGTCCAAATTTCGAAGAAGCAATTCCATTCGTATTTATATTTTAATTAACACTTTACAATCAACATAATTGAGAGAAAGTTTTGAAATAATAATACTAAAAAACTTATCAAAAAGAAGAACAAAAGACACTCTGTTTTTAATTAATGTTGAGTCCGCATGACAGTGGAATACAAACAGGCCCAGTATTACCCGAAAAATTATCGTCAGCGTATGCTCGGTCAGCAGGTACAAGGCGTGAAGAATTACAGAACAATCGCACACCCCGGTGGGAATGCCGCCCGAAAACTTTTGGCATTCGACTGTCTTTCGCCACCGACAAGTAATTGATTACCTTTCGCAATCTGGCGTGCGTAGCACCGTGAAACTGTAGCACACAGATGTGAACGTTTAGAGGTGCAAGGCAAAAGAGGAGAGATACGTATATATTGCACAGGATTCGGATACATGCCGAAAAGCAGGATTCAATGGCGTTGTTTGTAGGTTTGTTTGTTTGCCGGTTGCCAACTTTGTTTGGAACTTGAGTATTTTCGGTGAACACACGTTATGTGACTCGTTAGGATAACGGGCGGATAAAAAGGAAATGCAGTGACGTGCACTAGTTTCTAATCGAGACAATTGTTAACATACAAAATATGTTATACGTCATTATATATTGAAAAGATATTGGCGATAATAATTGCCATTAAAAATTCAAAAGATCTGCATGTAAAGAAAGAAATTATGCTTAGTTCTTTTTAAGTAAATACCAACTTCAAAATATAAATATCCACATTCTTATATGTATTTTGTATTGATGAGAGATACAAATCCAAATTTTGAATCTTTCAAGAAAATATAATTTTTAAAATAAACTAAGAATCTACCTGCATTATATTTTATAATTTTACTTATATAGCATTTGGAATACTTTTTCACTAAATATATTTCGTAGAATAAATATTAAATGTCTAATTCCAAATTATTAAAGTTATTTTGTATTTCTGTTAAACATTTAACAGGCATAATTGATCCGATTTATATAAAAATAAATAAAATACGAACCAATTTTCTCGTAACCGGTATCTATTTTGAAAATAATTTCTGCAATAATTCAATAACGGTTGCGCATATATTGAAATTAAATGATTTTATACAAGGAAATATTAGTGATGGAATATTTTTAAATGTTTATGGACATGATATTTACAATCATAGAACATAAATTGTAGAGAAATATCCGTCACGCCACTGCTTTATGATAAAACAAGAAACAAAACAATAAAAAGAAAATGTAACTAAACCATAATGAAAGGATGCTAAAAGAAAATGAAAAGACACACATACATATATTGATAGGCACATATGGCTACACATACAACGCTATGTGGAGTAATGATTGATAAAATTACAATGTTTGTTCCAACGTGAAAATGGAGACCAATTCTCGCGAGCTGTTCTTTCTATGGTCTAACGTATTTTTATCAAAGGCAAAGATGTCTGAGACAATATTCTACTTTACGAAACGTAATTGACCATTCTCAGTGGCGCAACAAAGAAAGATCTTTGTTATTAGAGCACAATGAAAAGATTCTCGATTCTTATCATTGCTACCCAAGCGCCCACGGAACCATTAGAAGTGATATTACTATGACTTTACTTTTCTTATTTATAATTATGTTCTTCTTAGTGTGGTTTCATTTATATTTAACCCTCAGGCGAGCATCCAACTGCGCTTCACAATGCGTTGTCAATTTTTTAAAGACAACTTATTGATATAAACTCCTCTTTTGTTATGTCACTAACATTATGGTACTCTGTTATATAAATGACTTATTATTAATTATTTGTGTGGTTGAAACTTGATGAAACATATTTTCACGAATCTTTAATTTATTATTAATTGACACGTTTCGTCTTTTAACACTTGATGTTGACTAAAATGTGAAAATTACCAAATGTTTTGTTTATTTAAAAAATTTTATAGACTTATATTTTCACTATCGTTTTATAAATAAATTCACACAATATTTGATTTTTGATACCTTGCAAATATCATTTTGGTATTTTTATTCTTACTAGGAGAAATAAACTTTAATATTGAGAATGCTACATATGAGCGATTGTACAATTTGCTAATTCAAGCATTCTCTTAATATGAATTAAATATTATATGATAATTTGCGAATATAACTGAAAATGCGTCTAATGGAATATTTGAAATTTATCGCTAATAACTAGACTATTCATGCTAGATATAAAACTTTTTATAAAACGAATGAAAAGCTTAGTAGATTATTTCAACTTATATAACAAGAGTTAGACAAGTTCTCATCATTTTTATATTAATAAAATAGCGAAACCGTCCGCACAATCCGAGTCATTCTATACTGTTTGAAATTCGTATAATCTGCAGTTTAAGATGTAAAAATAAACGTTTGTGGTACAGTAGTCAGTCGTGCGCAATTTTCTCAGTATTTTAATTAAATTCTTCAACAAAATAGGAAGATAACAAAAAATACGCTAGACGTATCGTTGAGGTAAGAAATAAAAATCTATATTGTGCAATATTACCCTGGTAAGTAAGCTATAGATAACTTCAATAAAATTGGTATTGAAATATAGGTACAAGAATTGGAAACTAATCGAAATTTGTAGTTAGAAAAATAATAGTAAACATATGACATTTATCACAGACTTAGTAGCTTTGGTTTTTTTTTTTGTTATGGTAGGGTAAATGATTATCATTGTAATACTCTCTTTAGATAATGTTAAGATAATTTTATAATACAGGATCAACATATTAATTTTTCTGTTTATTTTTAATTGTCAGAGAAAAAAGAAGATGATATATAACGCGGAAGGAAGAAATAAAAAGAGAATAATATGGTGTTGGTTTTTAATTAAAATCTGCTTGGCCGCAAGCAACATAATCTACCAAAAACTGATATAACCGTTTGCGTATTATTGCTTTTTTATTTGTGGAAAGATAATAAATCGTAATATAATAATAATGAATACAACATTTATAAAAGTTAATAGATAGAATTTGGTAAAAAAAATAGGATTTTAAATACATATTCAGTTCAATCTTTCATATTTCCACAGTAATTTTCCTTATAATAATTAAATTAATACCCGTCAATTGTTTAACAGATAAATAAAATTGACACAAATAGTTTCAATTAAATATCGTAAGAAATAAATTTAGTGTTCCAAAGGTTAGTAAAATATTAATACTATTATAGGTAAGTTTTTAGTTAATTTTACCCTTTAGAGGACCGGGATGACGCCATGAGGCGTCAAGCCTCGACCCGCCAAAGACTTGGTCTTAGTTTAGTCTTTTGTGCATGACCCAAACTCACTTTTTAATAGAAAAACTGGGCTTTTGAAATTTCTCAAATCCCGGTCCTCTAGAGGTTAAAACAATAAAATATTGCATAATAAATAATTGTTTCTTGAATTATTTTAATATGCAGTGTTTTGCACTGAACTTTCTACTCCTATCTAAACAAAATAAGTATAAGAAAGTTCAGTGCAAAACACTGCAAATATTTTGTACCGTGTAATCAAGTATTTTTGTCTTTTATCTCAATTTGCATAATACATATTTCACAGTTAACAATGCAATTGTTTTTGTGTGGAATTTGGTTGGATACTCATGGCATATTTTGTCCATTATTATTATTATTAATCTAAAAATGCATTCTACAATATTCTTATAATTTTCATATAAATAAATATCATTTATAGAAGTTGACTAGATGATACTGGAATTTCGAGAATTCATATCTGAAATTATATTAAAGGAATCAGTAAATAATAATAGGATATAATTTTGTATAATCTTAAAATTATGCTTGGCGTATATTATTTATGTTGAAATTGTTAAGTTTAACTCATAAGATTTCTAATTATTATACGAAAAATGCTTAGCTGTGTATTTTAGAACGGATATTTGGTTGAAATTAATTAATCAGATAAATCGTGGCTTTTCCATTTCACTAACTTGAAATTTAAAATTAATAAATAGATGTTGAAAACTGTTGAAGCTGCATATGTATTCATGAATAATTAATGTCTACCACAAAGTTGCATCATTTAGCGCAGTTTAACGTACCAAACTCGTACAAGGAACCCCGTTACATTCAAATTTGAAACATATGTGATACATTCATAATACTCTACGTACTATGTTTGATGCGGTAGCAGTATACTACGTTATTTGGCTTAGTACTACGTCCGAACAGCAATCCTGGTTGTCGCGTTCTACAAAATTATTGCCGTCCGCGCATTGCGACGCAGCAGTGTACTCACTCGCTTTCAAAATTATAGTAGGACACTTAGCGGCATCTAGGGCGACCACACAAACCTGCACAATTTAATAACCTGCGATCATTACTGTCAAGTTAGTTTAATAGAAAAGATTTACAACCGCGAGACTTACCCGGCATTGCGACGTAATTACTAAGTATTTAAGTACTTTTGTACATCATAATATTTATTGCAATTCACCGAAAAACTATTACTTAACTTCATCTTGTCCCAGTTAGCACCAAGATGGCTTAAGATACAATACATTGACATTGAAATCATATTTTAAAATTTTATTTGCTTATAATATTTTACAAATCTTTGAAACACCCTTTCATTAAATAAATGTCTAACAATATATATTAAAAGTCAAATTCCAATTTATTTGAGTCATTCACACTTAGCCAGACACACAGACGTACACAAAATTAGTTACAATCGATTCAGGGAAGGTCAAAAGGTATATTTTCGTTAAAATCTTGAAATCAAATTTGTTCAAGATTACAATACGTATTTATTATTTCGTATAAGAAAATTAGAAATTCGATCGTATTTTTTGTGTAAATTGAAATGATTTTGTGAAATTAATTAATAGTAAACTGCTTAAACACACCGATTGAGGTTGCATTAAATCGACTTAGTTATTTAATCTAGATATGTATGTTTTGCTATGCGAAGCGCTGAGTGGTAATGACGGAGTGTACGCTGGTGATTACATTGTTCTTGCTATAGCTTATGCTAATGATGTTTTTGGAGAATGATATAGAATGTCAACTTAGATGAAACTTGTATGAGTGATTCCAACCAACAGAAATAACAAATTTTTTTAAATAATTCGTATCTCCATGTAAGCAGTCATTTAACTGAGATTTGTTCTTCAAGTTTAAAACTTTAACTTTTATGTAATACAACTAAAGCAAGTAAGTCCTCAGTATAGGCACTTTTAGAAAATTTTATATAATCCCAAGAAACATTGAAGTAAACAATCAATTCCGCTTTGAATAATCTTTTGAAAAAGACCTATTTTTTTCACCAGACAAATATAAGTAAATCACAACTTTTGGTTTAAGTATTCTTTTCAAAAACAGGATTTCTTGCTAGGAATATATACTCGATTCAGGGAAGGTCATTTTCATTAGCATTAGATTTAATTGCCCTGATTACTATACTTACTTATTCCTTCGTATAAGAACTTAATAATGCATTTAATACTGAAATCAATAGACCTCTACGCTATTGTTTTAGAAAAATATATGTTTTCAGTGTTTGGGAAATGACACTAAACTAGGCCAGAATAAAGAATTTGTTTACACAGTGAGGTAAGATGTTATTTAAGGATAGTCAAATCAATACAGAAATTGTATAGGTATAGCACTTTTTGTAAGATATGTACAGGTCAAAATGCCAGTCTTGATCATTATTATGTTGTTTTATATAAACCGGAGGCTAATTTTATTTGCTATCGTCTCCTTTTAAGAATATATATGTTTATTTGAAATGAATTCGTATTTATTCGGCCATAGGAATGTATTAGAAGTATTATTTAGCTCAGTCAAAAGCATATATAATAATTTTTTATAAAAAAAATCATTTTTCAATAAGTTATTGTGTTAATTTATCCTGAATTTTAATTTAGTTCAAGTTATCTTTTATTTTATATGTATTATTACAATCGTATAAGTCAAATATGGCAATTTTTAAATTTTTATGCATTTGTCAAATGATTTAAGTGGTGATGTGTGTATGGTAAGGAAATTGCTAAATATCACATTTGTTATATCATACACACATTCATAATTAAATTGATTCGTGATTACAGCCATGCATATATACCTAAACTAGTATGGACATATATTCACAATATTTAACCAAATTCAACATTCCAATCCAGCAAATCCATCAGTTAATACCGACAGATTATTGCAAATATGTCTGTCACAATATCATGTTTTATAATGCTCATGTTTATTTGAAATTATGAAAGGTATTTATGTGCTTCACGTAAATACCCTAATGTTTATTACTCAGTGGTGCTCATTTTTTAATTGGACTCTAAATTTCAAATATTAGTTATATTGCAAAAAAAAAAAGTTAATCTTTATAATTAGTTTACATCTCTGGCCGCATTGTGATTATACTGTAATCGATTTTTTTATGTTCACCAAGCCGCACAAATGTGCTAGGTGACCGGTGGAATTAGCGCGCGCGTGGAAATCGGTAACGTTCGAATTTGTATAACATCAAACGTCATCAATAAATGCGCACGTAGTACGGGAACAAGGCCACATGCAGATCGGTCACGTTCATTTTGCAGGTTGTAGTTATAGGGCCAATCAAATCACATACCGAAATATCAATGTAGGGATGACCAAATGTTTTAATCGGATATCGAGTTTATTCCTCTCTCGTGACGAGATTAATTGTATTCTATAGGATATTGTTTAGTTTGGCCTAAGGGTGTATATTTAATATTTATGTGAAATGGTGTACAATTTTGGTTGTTCATTCGATTTTAATACAATTCTGGTGTTGACTTAAGAATTTCGTATCATTTTCTACCTTATATATAAAACATCTGCAGTAACATGCACTGAACTTTCTTTTACGCTTATGGGTTAAATCATCACATTTTTCTAATTAATAATATTTTACTAGCCTTTGGCACCCTTTTTCACTAACTATATTTCTTAGAATAAATATTAAATGTAAAACTTCAAATAATTTAAGTTTTTTTGCTTTTCTGTTAAAAAATTGACAGGCACAGTTGATACGATTTATGTGAAATTAATTAAAATAAGAATCAATTTCAAAAGTAATATTCTTGTTTCCGGTACCTTATTTGAAAATAAGTTTCAAATAAAGGTTCTTTAAAATGCTAATATCTATAATTTTTATTTCAACAATTTTTTTGTAAGCGCAACCATTTTTGAGTAATATCAGAAACCGCAAAAAATGACTAGAGTAAACATGCACTCCCGGTTTGAATATTGTTTTCAAAAATAGAAGGTTTTCTGCCCAGGCATATACAAATCTTAAGTTTGAAGTTTCAAAATTTTACCTTCAACCGTATAGGCTCTCACACACGCACACTAACGGACGTCATTCCAAAAATAGGTCAAAACATATATTTCCGTTAAAATCGCGAGTTCGAAATTTTTCATGATTACAATACTTACTTATACTGCGTATATGAAAGTAAAATGAATTATTTATAATATATTAAGTAAATTCAATCGATATTTAATTCGTAATTTAATTAAACGATTTACTCATTATAAATTGTGTAAACTTCTACATAATACATGCATTATAAATACTGTGATCTGCAATATAGCGCATGGCTACTTACTAAACTAACAACTATTTAAAAATTCGCTAGTTTTATATTTGCATTTCTTCAATAATACTGATACAAGAAAGTTTTTTTATATCTGCACATTTTTATAAATTTTTGCAAAGTAATTTCAACTTTACCTACTTAACACACGTTTTTACTTAATTTAACAAAACACACATTTATTTATTCATTGTTTTCAGTAAACTCTTTCTTCACCTCAGTTATATTATATACATATATCCTCTTATATTAAAGGATACAATATAGAAGTACCTATGTGATATTAATATTTGTGCATCCCTGCTATTATGAACAGGAATAGCGATATATGTACATGGTATTACACTCACTAATTACAAATATCGGCTTGGAACGATTCCACAACAATGCGTTTTATATCACACATAATAAGATTAGTGTCGTGTGCCACATCATTCATTATGGAGGGATGCTACTACATTGTCACTAGTCCTATATAGATACACCAATACATAGATTTTATTATGTAGATTACACACACATACACCTGCACATACAAGCATAGTCCACTCATTTACACAATCACATACATACAAGGGCACACATACGGCCACATATTATGTAGACACATTCCACTTCATAGACACAGTCATATGCATACTGTCGCATGTATACATAGTTCACTAAGGTGCTATAATGATCTACATCAGCCACAATATAAGCGAGAGATTCAATGCATGTATGCACAAGATATGATAGTGTATGTGTGTGTGTGTGTGTATGTGTGTGTGATTCACACATGATACTGATATGGTTAATGATATTGGTTTACCACAGTACCGTATTGAATCTAATATAAGCCAAGATATACGAGCTTGGCATTTTTGTAAATTATGAATGTTTTAGTTCAGAATTAAGAATGTTGAATTGACCTAATGTGAAAATAGCATGATAATTTTAATTTAGTTTCTAAGTTTTCTATTCTAATATCCAGCAGGACTGTGAAACTGGGTGTTTTCTAATGGTTGTATTACTATTAAACATTTCCATAAAATTTGGCAGCTTTTATCGTCAACATATCGGTCCATTTTATTCCACACATATGTATGAATATGATTGAATTTTAAATACAATAAAAAAAATTTTAATTGAATACTGCCATTATTTAAAATAGATTTAAATTATTACTAATATTTATTTTCTAATAACTAATAATATATAAGTTTTGTAATCTTGAGAAATTTACATGTCCTACCAAAACAAAATAAGTATAACAACGTTCAGTTCGAGACCCTAAGTTCTCCTAGAAATATTAACATTAAATACCATAGCAAACCAATCGAAACATTTAAATAAGAGTTTATTTTTTTAGATAATATATTTAAAAAAAATATCTGATGCCAAAAATGGCAGCTTTTGAACATAAAATAAATGTATTGCATTAAGTTCTATTCTATAGTTCTATCATTTAAAAAAATAATATAATAAGTAATTTTTATATTTTTTGCGCAAAAAAATATTAGTTGAAGATCATTGTGAAGACCCTTCACCGTTGCATAACTCTGACACTGTTTAAGCTAAATAACCCTCAAGTAATTACACTATCACCACACACGTTTAATTATCCTGGGCTCATGTCACTTGGGAGGTTATACAAAATAACACGAACACACATTGGCGCGTGTTTGTTTCAGCGTGTGCGCTCTGTAGCTAGCGAACAACCAGAGCCATAGATGGTAAACTATAAATAGCTAGTACCGCAGAGACTAGTATGGCATATCCACGTAGGTTTTCATTTCTATAACTATATAATTGCAATACAGACTCATAATTATTTCACCATGGGAGGCATTAACATAATTACAGTTTGTTTTGGTTACCACATCTGTGAGGGACGGCCTAAACGGATTTAGCTTTCTGCTCTAATTGTTGTACGCCCTTGAGTACCTTGTCCAACCAAAAGTACCTAGATTAAAAGATATTAATCCATAAGCTATCCGCTACGAATCTGCAGCTTTGGTTTCGGAATTTGAATTTGAAATACTAGGTTTATTTGTGTTCTAATTTATTCTATTTTGGATCCAGGATGTAAATTAAAATTGTATTTGATAAAGGTCATACATTTGGTTTGATCGTTAGTACTAAATTGCGCATAGTTGTTTAAAATGCATTAACATTTCGTGATAGTAGATGAATTTAAAATGGATTCAGAAACATGTTAGTTTTGCACGAAAATCTCTCGAATAGTAGTTTTAACATATACATTAATATATATATTAATACATTAACCGTAAATCTAAAAGATATTTTTCCAACAATCAAAATTACCAAAATTATATTGCGGGTTGTTTGGTCAAATATTTTATTGATGTTATAAATAGGTGAAATTACTATAAGTTTTTAGATAGAAAATATAATACAGCTGTAAAAAAACCATTTCCGAAATATTACCGAAGCGCTTACACTTACAGTAAAATAGCTACAATATAAATAAAAGACTATTTCGCACTGATTTTGTTTGAATTTTTTTCAAAAAGGATTCTGTTTATATGAAAATAGTTATTTTTTTATTTAATTATTTTTACATAAATCGTTATCAACAGAAATACAAAATAGCCTCAAATAATTTGTAATTTCACATATAAGGCTAGTAAAATATTAATAATATAATAATCGTATAATTATTTTTTTACAAATGAAATTCTAATTTCTTAAAAATATTAAATGTATAATATCCTATTCAATCAACTTGATGATTTTATTACATATAATTGTAAAGATGTCAAACATGCGAAATTTTGCTTAATAAATTTTATATATGTCATTATTAAACGAGAATACAAAGTACATAAGCGTGAAACATGGCTAAAAAGCATAATGTTTGATTGAATATTTTTGTTTGAAAATCTAAAATTTAATACCAAACAAAATTGAAAATTTTCATTCACGGAAGACCATCTAAATTTTAAACTCAATCTTTTAAATTTTACGGCGTGGCATCGCGTGTTGCACTATGCCATTCACAGGGGTACAACACACTTACGTCGTCATCGGTTCAAACACATTTATCCTAGAGTATATGGACCACAGAACATACACATGCAAGCACGTAAAACTCTAGATAGAGCGCGTGCATATGGGGCGCGTCCAATCGGCGAAGGTTAGGTTTCGTGCCGGACTACCGACACATTTACCGTCAAAACATATTAAAGTTCATTTTCTATTTGTAGTACGCTCTTGATTATACAGAATAACCAGTGCAACGTACAACTTGTCACAGAGAATTATTTCATGCAATCACGCAAAATGTCATACTGATTGCCTCTAACTTTGCATATGAAATACCAGAAAGTAACTTCTTCAATCAAATATTTCACATTGCTGTGATGCCATTGTCATGAAAAACACCTTTGAAATAATTTAAAATTATAATTTTACCTTATGCTATATCAATGACCGATATATTCTTATTAAATATGTAGTTCTTAAAATATCTGTAAGTTTAACAGATTTATAGAAAAGGCATGCTATGCTGGTGTTTTTGGCTACGTATATAAGCTAACTTTTATTTTATTTTAAGCTATTAGTATATATAGATAACACTGTTTAAACCAAGTTGGTATTTCATGGATAAATTTAAAATTTGTTGAATAGCATTCAATAAAATATAAAGCATTTTACTTGTTTGTTGATTTTTGTAACTAGTCGGAATCTTTTATGTTTTGCTGGCCTTAAATCTCTCTTGTTCAGTTGATAACAATACGCTAGAACTCGTCAGTGTTCGATTGATGAAACAGGTAAATAGTGTCTGTAATGGATGCGTTTCATACACAAAAGAGCGGGCAAAAAAGATAGATGAGATCCGATCAATTCTTGAATGATTCAAAATGCATGACACCAAGCGGCCGTGCCCGCTACGTAGCAAAATGTAACAATGAATCTATCAAACTGGAGGAAACTAAAGGGATCTGCTTGTGTTCAACATATATAAATATATATATATATATATATATATATATATATATATATATATATATATATATATAAAAGTGTGTGTGTGTGTATGTATTGTTCTTTGAAACTCCGGTAAACTGTTATTCAATGTAAACAAGAAGGATTGGTATCGATTTGGAACTGATTTCAATTAAAATTGCAAGCAGATAGAGAAGAATAATATACCAGAAAAAAGGACAGCTTAATTAACCTAATAAATAATGTTAAGTAATAATGAAAAAAAAGCTATTCCTAGTAGAAAACTTGAATTATTAGATATAATAAATATAACACAAATGTTCTACAAAATATAATGGTTCGCAAAACAATTTTCGTGTAGCAAATTCCTTGATACTACCATTAACACATAATGCGGTTTGCATATACGTTAAGTGATTGATATTTTGAGTAAATAACAAATGCATAAATACTACATTTTTTTAAAAATTAATTTAGGGAAATTTATTTCATACAAGGAAAAAGCCATGTTGCGCACCAATATTATTTCAAAATCTAACCCCGAATGGAATCGT
Source organism: Nebria salina (assembly GCA_944039245.1). Lineage (NCBI taxonomy): Eukaryota > Metazoa > Arthropoda > Insecta > Coleoptera > Carabidae > Nebria > Nebria salina. The sequence goes on from OX063271.1 coordinate 13,859,153, forward strand.
TAAATAAGCTAGATATGTAAAATAATAAGCCTCTTTATCTCTTACATGGGTAAAGAAAACATACAATATATACAAAATTTTCAGACGACTGAACATGTCTTCAGTGATGTACATATATCGAATAGAAATTGGAAAATGTTCATCAATATACGTAAACAATTGAATGTCAGATTAATTTGAATTTTATTTCAGTATTCAATCCTCCTTGTGAACAAGGTAAGTCAAACATAAAACGTCTGAGCCAGACTCGGCGGTGAATCGGTTTACGCTCGTATTTTACTGGTTTCTCTGTCGGTAATGACCATTTATCACTTGGTGAAATGGCCAAGATAGATCGATTGTCTCTTATTCTGAAGCGGCTGGAATGAGAGAGCCAAAGAGCGTACAGAGTACCTTGCCGAACTTGTGCACACCGGTTCATCGTTCACAACTGATCGCATGTTTGAGAATCCAACCGTAACCAGGGATGGCATTGAACGAAATTCTCACACCGTGTACTACATTAAACAGATTGCGCACTCTGTATAAACTTTAGCAGAGTTGTATCTAACACTGAAAGGAAAATAAATGATGCGAACAGTCATATTATATATTGCTAAAACTCAGGGTTGAAAACTTAAAATCAATCTTATATATTAATTTGCCTTTCAACAAACGAAGCAAAATATCATTTCTTTATTTTTTGTAAAATTTTACTTCATTTTGTATGTAATTAATGTTGCTTAATAATGCAAAAGACAAATTTTCAACTCATAAATTCTAAAATATTTTTCTTTTTGGTGTTTCTGTTAAACAGTTTTCAGTCATAGTTGATACGATTTATGTAAAAATAAGTAAAATCGGAACGGATTTCAATAGTTATTTTCTAGTTTGCACTTTACTCGAAAAAAAATAAGTTGTGTAAAATATGTATATCCCCAATTTTTATTCTACATATTTTTGCAACCATTTTTGAGTTATTGCAGATACCACAAAAATAATTTTTAGCCATGCATATACAAATCTTAAGTTTTAAGTTTTATAATTTTACCTTGAACACACAGAAACACAAACACACACAGTTACAAACTCATACATACATACACAATCATGATTACAATACTTATCAATTATTTCGTATAAGAAAGTAAAATTTTAGATATATTATTTTACAAATTTTTATATTTATATAATTTAAAAATATTTTATCAAGACCATAAACAAAAACAAAGCGTTTTTTCAGTTGCAAAAATGTAATTAAGAACGAAGACAGTATCTCTTTATATCATTTCAACGAACCTTGTATTTACATAAAATAATATGTAGGTGTAACTTCAGAAACAAATATTTAGATTTGTTCACTAGGAACAAGCTTCTTAACGCCGGTAGACATATGAATTATAAAAGTACAAAAGCATGTTGTATTATAAAAGAATATCAGCAATGCTAATATGTATCTTGTCCTTTTGTGAATACAAGTTTATTTAGACTTTGGAATGCAGACAAAGTATGTAGTTCGCATGATATTTAGAGCTCTTTTCAACAATGTCATTGCACGAAAAACGTTGGTTGTATCTATAGAATCAAAAAACAAAATAGAACATTCTTCTTCAATTCTTTTCCTAATTCACGTCTCTATTTCTCTTATATAATGTTATACAAATGCAAGAAAATAAAAGCAAAGTATTTACAAAAACCAAGATATTGGTAATTCGTTACGTTAAAGGGAAATACATGTTTAACTTTTAAACTCAATTTTAAACTTTCATACAACTATCAATTAGATCATGTGCATTAAGATTAAGCCTGTTTTAGTTAATGCCAGTTTAATCCGTCATAATACGATAATGAATAGGTATATTTCGTCGTAGTGTTAAATAGAGCTTTGAATATTACTAATAAAGAATTAAAGACAGACAAATATTTATTATTTTTTGCTCCATTTTCTGTACATCATATTACTTTACTGAATTGTACTGGAAACTGGACGTGCCTAATGGTATCATTCATGTATTTTTTTTTTGTTTTCCACTGTTTATTGACGCTTCCCAACTTTAAGCTACAAACGGATTTTGCATGTTCTCGTCAATTACCGAGTTTTTTTCGTGTACAATAATCCTGGATGTGTTGGTGTCAACATGAGATCACTTTCACCGTTAAACTTTTCATACTGTTAGCTAGTGTGTACGTTTGTATTCAACATTGCGGTTTGAGTAGGATATACGCAGTGGGGAATTGGCCATACTCCTATACGTTCACTGGCTGGATTAAGATGGACATACACGAATAACATCGTCCGGACAAGCCGTATCCTTCAGTAGACAAACAGCTTCCAGTGTGCGTTACGGATTACGATCAGCATTCGCTTAGCTCTTGCGAACAACGAGCCAAAGCTATTCGTTCACGGATCGTCCACCCAAAAGCGCTATTGTACTATGCACTGCAAGGCGTTGCACGAGATGCACATAACAAAATGCAATCTACAGAATTGTGTATATGCAAAATATAATGCTAATGTCTGCATGTCCTATTTATTATTGTAATATCTTTTATGTTTATTAGTAATTACATTCTCTACTAGCCAGTTAAAATAACTAAGAGCAGGTTTCTAAATCTTGGTTTACGCTAATGTAACCAGCAAATTAATTTCAAGTACGGTCAAATAGAGTTTCATGTAATGCTACTTTAAGCTACATTAAAACTACATTTAAATAACAACGCAAATACCTATTTATTGATTGAATTATTTTTGCAACATCATCTTATTTCTGTTCCTTGCAATTCAATAAATTAAAATATAATATGTAGCCGTCTCATATTAATCATAAAATAATACATTTGGTTTGAATGGGTGAATGGTTTTATTTTGTGAATGTGTTAATTTTATAACTTTGTATGAACTGTGATCTCGATTATTTGGATGTTGTATATAATTGCATGCAAACTTGAAATATTTACCACAGCAATCTATATGCATTTCATCCATAAATTGCTAATTAATTCAGTAATAGTATACGGGACCAAAGTAGCCACAATACTTAAGTTAATATTATCAAAACATCATTGGAATGCAAGAAATGCATAATAATATCTGATTGCATCTATGTGTATATGCATATGCCTTTCAATTATCTCTATTATCCAGAATAAATTTAACAAAATTGTAGATGATAATCTGTAGTACAGAAATATATGACTATCTTTTGAAATTAGATGTAGGGATAATTTAATAGATTTATAGTTTTTGATAGTTTTATAGAATTTTCGTAATCAAACAATTTGAACTAAAACACTTTAATTTGGAAATATTCTTGGCAACGCAAAATATAAATTCATCAACTATCATTTTGAATCTTCGACTAATTATTCTTATTTTCTTTGTATGATGTAAGAACTATTATAAATAAACTAAAACTCCTAAATGTGCGTGATACTAGAAATTTTCTGTACATGTTTTTGAACCAATCTTAAAATACTAAAAACCAACTTTTGGCCAAAGTTGTTACAGAATCAAGATACGTATGGTAATACATAAAAAGTCAAAAACAACATGTAGTTTATCTTTTTCTATGATTAGCACCATTGATTTTTGTGCATTTTAAAAGAATTTCGCACTTACGATTATAAACTGAAACATTTTAAATCATGCAACATTTTGTAAAAATAATTTGTACTTTTACTTATTTAATAATAATATATATTTGATGATAATAATAATGTAATGCTTGTATTATGTATGTTCTAATGTTTAATACAAGAATTCTTTTCGTTAAAGAAAGTTTAATGTACGCCACTTCAAATACGTTCATTAAAAAATTCAGGAGGGTGGACAGATACCGGATAAAATCAAATATTAATTGTGAATATAAATTAACTTGATGTAAATCAGTGAACATAAAACATGACACATTTGTATAAAAAGAATTTCCACTTAAACAGTAATTTCATTAGCCATCAATCATGACAGTCAAACCAAATTAATTTCTCATATTTTCAAGTAAATTTTATTGACAGCAACAAAGATGGAAGAAAACTTATGAAAACCAGTTTCGCTCATGAAATATAATTGAATTTTCCTTGCAGTCCATCAATGCACGAAAGTTTTATTCCAAAAATAGGTCATTTGTTTTTCTTTATAAACGGCATGAATCTTGAACCAATTATCGCAAATAGTTTTGAGAAAAGGTATTTTATTTAACACGAGTTTTATAAAGGTATTGTCAATGACACGGAAAACAGTAATCAGGGAGCAATAACAATTTGTAAATGTCAAAAACCTAACAAAAGAAAATGACTGTTGTACCACGCCACACAGAATACATCATATTTGTTGCCCGTTCGAATGCTCTAATTTCTTATCAAGAAACAATCAATTTCAAACTCACATATTTTATCAAAAGAGAAATAACTTGAACTTTCTGATAGGTACCTATTGGAACATCGTACTCTTAATTATAGCTGAATACACAATAATATTTTATAATCAAGGTAAAATGTGGTTGCACAAGATATAAATATATAAAATAATTATGACTTAGACTAGTAACGATAGATATTCAGGTCAGAAGCATAAGTATACTACGTTTACATATGAATAAAATATAAATCACATGCCACGAATTACGATGACCCCTAACTAACACAATAGAACTGGGTTGTCAAAGTATATTTAAAGTGACAACAGCAATATTCAAATGGCAGATTTCTCTGCGAAAATTATATAAGGAACGCTGGTCTGACAAAGACAACTGTCACGTTACATAAATTATTATCGTATATCTTATGATCATATTGAATTTAATATATTTAGATCGTTTTTCAACCATCGATACTTAATAATTTAGATGTTCATTATAAAATATTATTTCTTATCAATGAATAAAATTTAATATTTAAAATCAGTATATTGATGATATTAACGCGATAAACATTTTACATGTATATTTATGTATTTTAATAATAAATTTTACCATTGTTACAAACAAAAATTCAATATTGACTTTTACAATTTTTTATTTGATAGTTTAGTAATTGGAAACTTTAATTTAGTGAATTTAAAATTATAAATACGTATTTATTTTGATACATCCCGAAGCAATCAAATGAATTACTCAAATTTCCGTGAATGTTTTCATGTTTATTCATATATCATTTATGTTTTTAACATATATTGAATTTTGGCACAGATAAATAAAGCCAGAAATCAAAAAAATATATTTTTTTTTAATACAATATAATATGCGCATAGAATAGATTTTATCATAGATTAGTCGAATAATATTCACACTCAAATTACTTTTTTAATATCCGGTTTTATAAAACAGCGAGTTTAATTTAATATACCAGTAAATTTAAAAAATCTAATCGAATTTATATTTATTCATCAAAATTTTGATTCGATTTTGTTACTAGTTTGGTTAATTTATCTGGTCTTTATAAGACCATACATTTTTTATGAGTAGTGGTAAGCTGCTTGCTACAACTTTAAGCTGAATTCACAAATTCTAAAACTAAATAGTAAATAGCCAAGTCGTACATAATTATTTATCTTAAAACAGTTTTACATAATCTTTCTTATGGAAAATGCTTTTGAACAGTAGGGTCCTAATTTAATCAAATACAATGTAGGTATTTGATTTTAAATAATTAAAATCAGCGATATGAAAACGTGGCTTATATGTCGTTGCCATAGAAAGATCAATAGAGGAAAACAATTTGTCAAAATTTCCATTAAAATAAGTGCAGTAAGCTTGAAATCGTTCTGAAACTAAAGATGATAAATGAAACGAATTGTAGGCGGTACTGACGTTTTTATTCAGTTTTGAGTAATGTGGTTTAAAGATACAATAAAAACCGACGCAGTTTTTATTATTCTACTTATTAGACTCCCGCTATAAGTACTTAAATTGTGCTATTGAGCATTAAAAAAATAGAGTTGTTTAGTTTAGTTAATTTTTATTCAAATGAGCTTAAAGCTTTATAAATATATTGTTGGGGAAATACTAATTCGAGAAAATTTCATGAAATATAGGATATGAAACAAAATTAATATAATTTTAGATCTTTATTCATTTGACATATATTATAACTGTACCAATTTAAAATATCTTTCAAATATCTTGTATTACAGACTTATCATGTTTAATATTTATTTCGTCATTTATATGAATTTATTGTTGTATTATCAGAATTTAAAAAATGTGCGTCGCTTCTATTTTGGTTTCTTTATATTATATTCATGGAAATTTAAAATCATTATGAAATGAAATAAATTCGTTTTACGATCATTTTCATACCACTTTACATTATAGAATTTAATATCTAATCCTGCCGTAAAATTTATATATGAAATACAGGCAGGAATTATACAGCGGGAATAGCAGATAATAACCAGCGAAATACTATTTGGTTACTAAAAATGAACAATGACAATATTAGCGAGCGTTGTCTTAAATGATACTTCAAAATAAAAAACGTTCAATTACTGGAAATATACCTAACTTGGCCTTTTTAAAATATTTGAATATTCCTTTGATTTGCCTTACTTTCGGCTTTTAAAGACATATTTAGCTATCTTTACCAGTACTACCCAAGTATCTCCGACTTTCGTGCTTAATCCAAGTAATGTATGTAGATGAAGCATAAACATAGAAAAATACCTACATAACTTTGTAAAAATGCAACGAAATACTTGGAAAACAGTGTAAGTACCAACAGTGCGAATAAAGGACTATACCTTCAAAAATTCTCATAACTAATATCATGCAAACCCAAGAACTCTAAAATAAATCCATGTTTAATAATTCTCTTACAGAGCGTACATGAAAGTAAAGTTTACAGCGTCTTCAAAATTCATCAAATCCACTACTGTAGCTAATACACTGCAATGCTTTAGTTTAAAAGACAAAAGAAAAGATGATTTGAAAAATAAAATTCAAATTCAAATTTCATTGCATATTTATTTCAATGAGCACTGCACAGTTATCGGTACCTATCATATCTACCAGTATATTTATAGTTCATTTTATATGCACAATGTAAATAATGTTCAATGGATATATTTTATTGTATAGTGCAATATTTAGAGAAAATTATAAAATTCCTGTTAACATACAATAACATGTGTTTTGTTTGATTTTACCTAGAAATAATGTATAAACTATTGCAACATCGAAGTAAAATTTTATTATATTGGACATATGCATGCTCCTTTGTTATGTCAAATAGAGATCATCGCGTTATATAACATTTGTATATACAAGTATATTGCGATAATATCGATTAAGTCATGTGATAGAACAATACGATTCCTGATATTTCATTCTGGCATTTTCATAAAATTTCAAATACATCTGTATCTATCGAGTCAGGCATATTTTACGTATAGCAAAGTAAATTATATTATATTTATGTAAGTAACAGTGTTTTAAAAAGATGTATGTTTTCTCTTCGAAAATTCAAAGACAAATTTTAAAATCGTGCATACATATTATTTATAAATTTAAAATTAAGTCTGTATATGCAAAAAATCTTGCTTAATTCGTGACTTTTATAAAACAGAAGACAAGTTCTCACAGGTTTTAAACGTAATAATAATAGGTTAAATATGTGATTAGTGTTATAGCGAGTTAATAAAATATGTTTAACACTTAAAGTAACCTATAATTAGTATAATATACAGCTGTAATAATAAATCATTTTATAGATATTTAATTTTACTTACTGCCTCATTTATTAAATAGACACAAAAGGTTTTTGCATTTTATTTTCATAGCGGTGAAACAAACTGTTACAAATGACAGTCGTCTGTATAAAATAGTGATAAAGTTTAACAAGCTCATTCAACAAGTTTAATAGGAAGTAATTTAACTTTTAACTTGTTTTTAATTTTCAAGAAAACTAATTTTTGTTGGTTTAATGGTTGTTTTAGTAAAGTTTATCCGAAATTTACAAATTATAATGTGCTATATTTCCATACAGAAACATTTGTTGTGTTCTTAAAGCAGAATATTGCGGTTATCCGCAGATACATTTCATTTTTTGACCACGTTAAAAAGCAGTGTGCATAATATTCTAATTATGCTTATGATTATTGTAAGGGCTATTAGCATTAAATATAATCAATAATGTGTTATTGATTCTTAAAAAAATTGAAATATGATATTTGTATTCTATTATTCCTGACAGTATTAATTATATTTAGTATAGGTTTATAATTATTGGAAATTATACCTATATTTTTGCGCCTTTATTAATTAATAAAGATAACAAGGTTTGAGTGGATGACACACGCAGTTGACCAGATTATAAAATTGTGATATGGTAATTATGTAACTACATTCAAAACCAGGTGACGCTTACATGCCTTTTGCAGTCGAGTCACCATGTCAAATGATAAATGTTTTCTCCTCATTATACTAGCACAGGTGAGTCATTTTTTTACCCTTATACTGAGACCCCTATGTTTGCCATTATTACTCGCCCATGAGTGATTGTACAGTAAACCTAAAATGTAGCAAATGTTAGCATTATGAGTCAATGTGAAATTTCAATGATTCTCACGCTTGATGAAAATTTATGTCTTTGTATTATTTATAAATTTATTAACTAAATTATATCTTAATATTTGTTTGTGTTCACAAATAGTATTACGCTTTTATATTAAAGCTGTTGTCGCATTCACTTTTCTATTACAATATATCTCAAGTTAGTGTCAACTAACGTAACTTTGGTAAACTTAATATGATAAGAATTATGATAACGTAACAATATTACGGTACTAGGTGAACTTCTTCAATGTGTAAAGTTTTTTTTTTTTAATAAACTGATAACGACCGCTTAGATGCCGCTTTTAATGTATAAAACAAGCAGCCCCATTCGTTTCATTCGAAATTGTATCATTGTCAAAATATGCCATAAAATCGCATTATCTTTAATTAAAAGATAAATTAACAAAAAAAAATTAATGCTGCTACTTACAATAATTCCAAAACAGCACCACTCTTAAATCAACAGCAATTTAATCGTGCTTTTTAATAATAGTTATTATTAAAACGTACATTTGCTTATACGATTATATTTTTAATAAATCGCGTTTGGTTTAAAAATTTTTAACATAAAACTTTATATTATATTATATTAAATATGTTGTGATGCTACTCTATTTTAAGAAAGTTGCGTTATCTTTGATGAAAAGAAAATCTAAACAGCATTAAAGTCGATGTGAAAACCACACCGGTCGGTGACGAGTGAACCATATCCAATGACAGAAAGTAACGTGTCCGTTTCTAGAGTACAACTAAATTCGTGGATTTCATTTGACCGCAACTCTCTCTGATCACATGTTCTATCTCGTACAGCTGCAGACATCTTCTAATTGATTACTTGTTCCTTTCCGGGTTCGCCCTCTCTTCTACTAGTGTTACATCTCCGCACCGCAGTTCTACTGGGGTTTTTTCTCGAATCGGAAAAAAGATCAATTTCTATCAAAAACGTAGGTTTTATTGGTTCATTTCTTACTCGATAATCAACCCTAGAAAACATCTCTTTTAGCGTGCTATGAAACTTTAATAGAGTTAGTTTTTTCCTTAGGGAATGGTTTATATTCATTGTTAATTTATCCACTCAATTAATCAAGTTTATAAATAATAAACGTAATTTTAGTCTGTGGAAATATTTAATTGAGAATTATTTGTATGACTTAGAGTACTATCCCATAGTTAGACAATATTTTGGCATCAATGTATTGCTGATATAAAAAAATATTTTAATGCGATTTTGCGTAGTAGGTACTAACTATAAGTCATGAAGCTGTTCCTAAGTTAGCTTCAATATGTCCACATAATAACGAATTTTTTACGAAAGTAACCAAATTTAAGAAATTGCAAGCATCATATCTATGAATCTATAATAGATTGATCACTTCATTGTAAAATTTTCCAATCTTAAATGAAATAATTGGTATTTCTTCATATGTTCTAAACTATTTCTAAAATCATTTCTATTTTGCAAGAATTTTTTTTTGTTGCAATGATTAAATGACAAATATCCTCTTACTTCCGTAGATACATTTACTTATATTCTACTTCATTAATATCCGTGTACGAATATTGTTATAAAATGAAAAAATTTCGAAACATGATTATCGTTTATCAAAATAAATATGAACAGCAACAGGGAATATACCTGATACAAAATATAATTACTTGACTATTAATTTATTTCCTAATGATTCTCGAACGTCAATATTTATATTGTCAAGTGGGCGGTGATTAAATATCAATTCTTGTTATGTATTGTGTACCTGTACACTAAATATTGTTCATCATTAATTTTGTTTCTTTTCATTTTGTAACAATTTTTACAGCTATCTAGATGTAATAGGCAGTTGATTTATTCGATCAATAACTACCTTAGTAGTTGTTGATAGTGTATTTCGGGTTTCGGATATTCACAGACTTGGTATTAATTTCTACTTGCATTTTGAAAAATATTGATAGATACCAGATAAAATCCATGATAGTATCGATTATTTTGCAAATATCATGAAACGGATAGTAATGAAATGACCAGTATGTAAAATTGGAGAAACTTTTGATTTAATTCTCTTTCAAAATAGAGCGTATGAAATGTTGTAGTAATAAGCAATTAGATCTAATGTTAAATAAAATGTATTTATATTTCATATTATTTTATTTTCAAGAAGAACGGCACTACAAATTTTTAGCAAAAGTTATGGAGTTTGACAAAGATCGATTAGAATAAAGGAAACATTTTGTTTATTTAGGTTGCATATTCTGTAGCGATGAAACTCATTAAATTTTAAATAATTTCAGTTCTTTATCATTTGAATTTCATATTGAATAATATTTTACGTCCATGAACTTTTATGACTGAGTCTAAAGATTTTTCTTGATAATAGCTATTCAATTTTTACTGTTCTCACTGTTACAAAAAAATATACTTTTCATGTCTCATGCATAAGAAAAAGTCTCTTCAGAACATAGATGCACTTTCTCAGAAACCAATTTGTTCTGTAATATCGTTATTAATAGCCTTCTGCTTCATTTCATTTTCAAGTCTGATTCTTTATTGGAACAAATAAACACACAGAAGTTCGTTTGTGTTTATTTCTTGCAATCCTCAAATTTGATGATAAAGGATAAAATAAATATTCTTTCAGCTAAAGACAGCACAAACATACTTCACTCAAACTGAGGTATTTTTAAGTCAAGACTCAATCATAAGTTATGCTTCATTATTATTTTCTAAAGTGATTTCTTAGGATTTAATTTAAAATATCTCCAATGCCTTGCACTGAACTTTCTTATACGCATTTTGGTTACATCACATATTTTATACCTTTGGAATACTTTTACACTAAATATATTATTTAGAATAAATATAAAATTTCAAACTTTAAATTATTTAGGTCTATTTTGTATTGTTTTTGTTAAACAATTTACAGGGAAGGTCAAAAAGAATATTTCCGTTAAAATCTCGAGTTCAAAATTTTTCATGTTTACAATACTTACTTATTCTGCGTATAAGAAAGAAAAAATGAGTTTTTTTTTTATAAAATTAGACTATTTTGAAGCAAGGTTTTGGAAAATTAATTCACTTTAGTGCAATGTTCAACAAGGAATTTCAAAAAGTTTTCACTTAAATTAAAATATGTTATCAGTATTAGTAAAAAAAAAAAAAACACATACACACACAAACGTCATGAAAAGTCAAGAAGTTTATTTCCGTTAAAATCTCAATATCGATTTTTTCTTGTTTACAATACTCATTAATTACCTCGTATAAGAGAGTAAATATAATTATCATCCATACTTTCAAATTTACATTACTCCCACAAACTTTGGCGTAACCTATTGAACAGTAATCCTAAAAATAAAAAAACCACAACATGAGAATCGGATAATCGGTTGGGGAACCTTATCATGTAATCAATTACGTATCTAAGAGAGCAGCGACTGCTGTGCCGCCTCAGCTAAGATCCAAATTAAAACCATAGCCGATTGCCGGCCGATGGTGAGGCGGTTGCCCACCCACGGTACGTATAATTACAAGACTGTGTCACGTCCGTGGAATCTCTGCAGTGAACGCACATGATGAGGCTTTGGTAGCAAACGATTTCTGACAACACTGCACACCGTCGTAGGTGTGCCATACCAAACCTCGGACCATCTAACGGAGCCACCGATAACACCAGATACACTGCAAAACTTACGGATTGTTTTGGGCGCGGCAATAACATAATATTTATTTTTCAACTTTTGAGTAAATTTTAATTTTATATGTTGTAGTTCTTTTGTTATTAGATATCCATGTTCTTGGCCCCATTATCAGATGAAGTGGCAATAAGTCTGTTTGCATCTATCTGAGAACATTATATAGCCATAGCAAAAACCATAAACATAAAACTTTATATTTAATTTTTGTATGTAGCCTGGAAGAAAATTTATTTTCAAAAAGAATAATCTAACTGGAATTGTATGTTCACTTAAACTTTATTTGTCGTTTCTGCAATATATCTTAAACGGCTGCACAAATATAGTTTTACTCAATAAAGAAAAAAGGTTAAATTTAAAGTAAAATATTATAGTATTGATGAATATACTATATATATTTTAAAATTAACAAATTTCAAGTGCACATAATTATTAGTATATTATAATAAATAATTATATTTCTTTGATTTTGTTCAAAATTCAGATCTAAATATACTTACTACTAATATATTTTGATATATGATGATTTAAGCTGTACGTAAGTTTAATATTCTTGCAACCTACTGTAAAAATAATACATCGTAAAACACATTTAATTGGACTTAAACAAAATAAAACTACTATTTTAATAACTAAAATATAAGATAATTATTTTCTCGGTCTATGCTAGTTTAACGGCATCGTTCTTTAATTATGTAGCAATATCAAAGCCTTATATACAAATTCAATACAAATAGTAAATTCCATTAGATTAATTAATGCATACATTGTTAATAATTCATTATTTAACAGTATGAAATTGTGCACAAACATAGTGATTTCATTTAATTTAATTTTACCGACAATTTCCTTTTATAATCTTTTTGCTCACAGCAAAAACCAACGACACAATTTTCAAACATTTGTTTTCATTAACAAATATTACGTTTTGTGAAATGTGCTCCAGACGGTTGGGTCGAAAAAAGATAATGAATATTATAAAGGTACACACGTTCCCAAGTTCGTTTGTTTCAACACCCTGAAATATACAAAAACGCTCACGGCCAGCACTACACCTTTATTTTATAACATGCATTTTGTTTAGGTAAAATAAGCGTATCTCATTATCCTGTTATTTGTTTTAGGACATCATTCGTACATAAAATGGTCGACCATTACGATAATTACACCGATGTTATGAAGACTCATTATCAGGTTTGATGTTACAGGCTGTTACCATATTGACAGTCGATATACTCATCTATATTAATTTGAGTACAATTTCCGTAACATTCTTGTTATGCATTTTCAATACGTAAGTACAATATGGTAATAGATCCTATCGTACGTATAATGTTGTATTGAGAATGCCACTTAGTATGATGCTGTTAGAAATTGATACTATAGTTTGTAATATGAAGCTTTATTATGAACAGAGTTATTCATGGCAAAAGGTATCCATGTAGAAATGTTTGTTTTAACATTTTTCTTATCAGGACAAAATATTCCTACTATAAAAAAGTCCGCTGCATTACATTGCAGACATTTGAATTAAACACAAATATTTTAATTATACAATGTTTATCAATTTATCACTTTGTTTTTAATTCGTATTGGTTTTAACCAAAGGGCCTAAAGCTAATTTATATATAACAGTGTTTTGCTTTTGGTTTTCAATGGCAGGTAAATTATTCGTGAAATATTAAAAATATCTGTACATGACAATTTAAAATTGTAATAAATATACAAAAAAGTCACTGAAATTTTACATAAGTTATATACTCTTCATAGCAGACACTAAAAACTGCACCGATAGTTTAAGTATTTAGTTTTGTGATAATTGCAAAAGGCTTTTAAAAAATTATGAAAAATAGCGTAATTTATGGCAATAGCGCTGAATAACAAATGCAATAATGAGTCCTAGTTTAGCAGAAATCCAGGATCTGATAAATTATATCTTTCAATTGAAATAAACATATTCAAAGAGATAAAATGCTAAATCTGTATTTACATGATAGCCTCATTAAGTTTCTATTATGAAATTGATGAAATAATTTCATAGTGAGAATTAAACATCATTTAATGAGTAATATCGATCAGTTCAAATACGCTTAATATATTTTATAATTGCCACTTATTTATTATGTATTTATAATTAAATATAGTTCTATTCTTAATATAGGTTCAACAACTAATTTTAAAAATTCCGGATAATAATATATATCATTGCAATGATATATTCAATTATACTAATACTGGTTGAAAATAGTTAAAACTTCTATATATAATACAGATGAAGCTAGAATTAATAATCGGATAGAATTTTCTTCAATATGCATCAAAATTTCTGAATTTCGTTAATAGTTATGGCATATTTAGTCTTCAAACATTTTTGACAATATTTTACTTCATTTGTAATAAAAAGCAAATTTAAAAAGAGATTATTTGTTTTAGTGACTTTTTTTAATTAAAACGCATATTCAACTGACAAAAAAATCTAGCATAGTCATGGCTAACAAAAACAAGGAAATGTAAGGGAAGCTTGATATTAATCTGTTTAAAAATTCACGTCCATTTCTTTTGTTTCGTAAAAGAATTAAAAAATATGGTTACGTTTGGATTATTTTTATAATCTTGCGGAATTATGAAATGGAAAAGTAATTTTCAAAAGTACATTGCTATTAAATGAAAATATTCTATTGTTTTTCTGATATATTTATATATGTACGGTACTGGTGTATATTTTATTCATCGTTTTGTATGCTGCAATGGAAATATTATCAATTTATATGGTCATTAAAATTGTTTGCCAACCATCAAAATAAATTGTATTACAATTAATGCTCGATAAATTTTTTTTATACCGAAAATATTGAGAAAAACTGTGCTATTTTAGAATAATTAACTCTTAATGCTAAGTTTATATACTGATAAAATCTCTTTTTAATTTAATTTAAATTATATCTGCAATCCAGGATTATTCCTTATAAATAATTACTTCGTCCACTAAATCTACAAGTATGAAAATTATTGTGCATACAAAGTTAAGTTAAATTAGTCATCCATATATAGATCTTAATTTAAGTAAATAAGTATAAGAAAATAAATAGGACACGATTAAGGGATTTCATAGTTTGAATGCAGATTATTTTGTAACAGAAAAATAAATATTTTGCAAATTTGGGGCATGCTTTAATTCTAATTTATTCAATAGTATTTATATTTTATTTATTTTCAAAAATGAACACATTAGCATATGTCTATTAGATATATACCTGCAAGCGTACAAAAGATGCAGTGATTATATATTATCATATAGCAGAGGCAACTTTTAGTAAAGTCTCACTTTAACTTTGAAACTCTGTTTCCGAATGAGAATAGAAAAGTATAATCGGAGAAAAGATCGTATTCCAATGGGATACATAAGGAGCACGTGATTCCAATTTATAACTTAGATTACTGATTAGATTCTCATTTCAAAATGGGTAAGCGAAGATTCAAAATAACAAAGGAACGAAAAAATAAACCAGGAAAGTGATGATGTTGGCGTCAAGTGTTAATTGTAGGTCGAACCTTATGCCATTACATTATAATAATTGTGAATTAGATTGGTCGTAGATGAATCGTTCATTCGCAATTACTATTTTTACCGAATTAAGATTTGTTTCTGGTTTTTATTGATCGTCTATCCACAATCACATATTGTATTGAATACGTAATGGTTGAAAATATATAAATACATATTTTTAAAGAAATTATACAAACCGTTTTTACGGGTCTAAAAAATTACTTTTATATTGACAAAAGCATTTGTTAGCTTATGAAAGCAAGAAGTATTTTTATGTATATCATTATTTGCAACAATCTAAAAAGTTGAGTTTTATAATTTGTTTTAATAATTCAAGCATTGACTTTACAAATCTCTTAAATTTGTCATGGCTGTACTTGTAGTGTAATGAAAGTTATTCAAGTAAAAATCAAATTAATGACATATTAATTATTGTAAGATATCTATTTTTATATTATAAAAACTTCATACACGGCTTAAGATTTTGAGATACCGAAAATGCTCAAAATTATACCTTCAACGGTTTATATTGGCATACACAAACATCTTTTCAAACATTGATTCGGGGAAAATCAAAAATAGTATTTCCATTAAAATTTCAAGAGTAATACTTATTACTTCTTAAAAGAATCAAAGAAAAATCACTGCCACTCAATTTATTTAATTCAGTAAATCCAAACTTTTTTAATAATTATTATAAATATTAAGATACCACAGACGATGTCTTTTTAACAAATATCAAATTGTGTAGATTTATCACATTCATTATTATTTTCTAGGAAGTAACGAGAATTTTTTTAATATTATTTACATGTTCAGGAGTCTTATTTTTGTAAACAGTGCAAAAGTGCTTTCTTAGAATCATATTTAGTGTTAGTTAAAAAAGTATATTGGCATATTGCGGTCTGTATACTGCATTTTTTATTTTAATTCTTATTATTAATTTAAAAATTCATATATAAATATAAAAATATAAAATAAATATATATTACTCTGCATATCTAAAAATAGATCCATAATATTTTGGGAAATTAAATCAATACATATGTCGATAAAAAAAACATAAATCTTACTATTGGAAATATACTAACATAATAATGATCAAAATTGAAACTTGTGTCTAGAACAAGGAAAGGTCATTTATAAAAATGTATTTCAGTGAAAGCTTAATGTAGAGACTAAAAGACAATTTGTTTTTGTCACAGGCTTTCCGACAATTAATTAATTCTTGCGATGAAAAATCTATATTGAATACCATTCGTGTTTTCTCTCGTATTTTATATATGTATATATATATATATATATATATATATATATATATATATATATATATATATATATATATATATATATATATACATATATATATATATATATATATATATATATATATATATATATATATATATATATATTTATATAAATTTTTGTGTGTGTGACTCAGTTTAACAACAAATATCTCCTCGATGTATTACTTAATTTTTGTAACATTCATATAAGCTTAGCGTACAGGAAGTAATAAAAAATTATATTGTTTAATATTTGTTTTATCTACTTACTTTAAGGGAGGCTTATGTTATATATTTATTATATTTGCCATGATTGTTTACCTATATATATTACGTACTAATAAATATTAAACTAATAAAACGTTGAAAAACATGTTATGTAAACAAACTCCATAAATATCAAATCTCCGCTATCAGACGCGACGCGTCTGTTTGCGAACATCGAAACATTTTGTGTACACTCATAAAGTGGATAGGTATTTAATTTCTACTTTTATCGCAATTTCCAATTTATTTCTGCCCATTCAAGCCCGACGAAACACAAACTCTCGATTGATTGTCAAGAAGATAAATTGATTGAGACCTCTAGAACATTTGCAATAGAAAATGTCGTAAAAAAGAAGATTTTATTGATATTTGAATGGGCACTAAGGGTTTTTTTTTACATAATAAAATACTCTTACATTTACACCTTACCTTGGAATAAAATTATATTTGAATAAATTTGCAAGTAATTAAGTATATTAACATTTCTTTTATATACAGCTATTTCTTAAGCCCAACAATTACATCATCACTATTTTATTTTATTTGTTTGAATAATCCTCGTGAAATTTCAGATTATATAAATTTTGTCTGATGGTAACTTTATCGAGAACAGTGTAGCAAGAAATCTGAGCGGTAACAGTCATAATGATAATGCTGCGATAATAACAGAAAATTAGTACCTACCACCGTGGTCAAAGATAATCGATTGACCCTTCTTGCTGTCGACATCTGGTTATTACTTTTAAGAAAATTGTTTAATATTACTTTAGGTACCTAATTTTTTAATTAATTTCCTCATGCCGAGATAAACGCATCAACATTAATTTTATTAATCGATAATTATAGTCTACTCTGAAGTAATTTTGCACGTTTATGACGGAACATATAAATATTGTTGCCGTGATATAAGAAAAAAATTGCTTTACTGATAGCAGAATGCTGATAAAATAAATCAAAACAGAAATTATTATTTAAAATATTTTATATTTTCCTTACAGTCAATTTAACGTAATTTAATTATACTTAAGTTTAAATACTGTTGTAACTTGTTTCTGTAATAAGTTGAATGGGTAACCAGAAATATATCGCTCATGCAAAAAAGTAATTCTTATGGCAAAGGAATTTAAACGTGTTCTAAAAATAAATGGATTCACATAAACTCCAGTATATTAAAACTACATAAAGTATGATTAATTGAACAAAGAGAAGGTATGGTATATGGGAAGATAAATGGACTTGATTTAACAAGAATGAATGAGAAGCTGAACATTGGGCGCATAGATATTTCATTACATTTTCAAGTTTGTTATAGATAGCTTTAATATGTTAAATGCGAAAAACATTTTCTTATTTATGTTTAAAAATTCTTAATTTTCCATTTGCTATGGACAAAATATGCATTCTTTTTTTATATTATAACAATGAAAATAATAATATATTACCATGAAATGCAATATTGATTGTTCATAACAGGAAGAAAATATATATCAGTTACTCTTTGTATTTTTTAAAGCACGCAATCTTTCTTTTACTACTAACTTTTGGTTTATTGTCGTAAAGTTGATTTTCAATGTCAAAATATTTTGAACACAACGTATCACAAAAGTAATATGGAAAATACCAAACTATAACAAAATTTTGGATTCTCTATTATTTATGGGAGCATATTTTAACTCTATTTACAACGGTTAACATTAATTTGAGTGTTTCACATGTTTTTATAGAGACACTTCATACAAATTTAGCATTTTCATATATCAAGTAAGTTATAATATCTAAAAAATAGGGTACAGGCAAAATATTGGACGAAAGCATAAATCATACTGTTGAATCAGATGAAAATAAGAACAATCCAAATAAACGCCAAGGTTTTTCTCTATCGAATTACGTTCAAAACAAGAGTAATTAAGCCCGGTTTGCCAGATCAATGTTCTGTTAACGTGGTGGCGCTGTAGTCTCTATAACTTTGCTCGTAGTATTACCCACGACCAATTATAGAGAATTCACAAAACAAAAATGATTTTCCTCCAGATTTTTTTTGTCCATTATGTGGGGTGCAATCAATTCCAATATATTTTTATACAAAGAAATTTAAATTTGCCGTGTTTAGAGTACCTACAACTGAGAAAGCTTTTTTCCGCTTATTATAAGTTTTATCAGCAAAATATAATTTAATATAAATATCAATAATATATCCTAAAAATTTTTAAAATTTGAATTGAACTATTTGTTTTAAAAACCTAATTATGATTTGCCTATATTAATATGCATAACCGACTCATTTCATATAAAATTAGACATTCTTAACGAAAAATGTATGCATAAAAAATTAAAGCCACCGTACACAACAAATACAGTATATTTATTTTTAATAATTTTAGTCTGTGTAAAGATGCTAAAATAATATTTTAAAATGACTTTATGTTACATTGTTACATGTTACATGTTTTTGGTATAATATAAACACAAGAACTGAAAGTATTATCCTATTAATGTCAATAGAATAAAAATATATTCAGAAAATATTTGAAAAATCCTTTTTTGGTCACTTGTCTAGCATTTCGTCCCATTGTGTGTCATGGTCTACCATTCGACGTAATTTCAAAATAAAGTGAGCCAACGAACATTCATCCGTCTCGTTCTGATTTTATTGCGGCAGGCTCATCGTGATGGATCATAATTGAATTAAATCCAGTTAATTTGATACTTCGGAGAACGAATCCCCCAAACTCTAATTTATCGTAAGGATATAATTCGATCAAGTGTTTCCCCATAAGCGTTGATTGTACCCAGTGCCGCCATATTTCTTGATCACTGTCTATATGACAGCAAGATATTTACAACATTTATTACATGCATGATGTAGTTGTAAGTCAAAACTTTTATTTATTAATTTTTAGATTAACAATATAGTAATTTGATTGACTTTATGAACATTTCTGTAAATCTGATTTTACTTCCTCAAGCAAAGTAAGGTGGTAAATTTTAGAATTCGATATCAATAATTTAGCGTAAATATTAATTTTTATCTTGATCTATATTGATCATTTTCATAATATTCTTCATCTGTCTTTGTGTATTCGTTACTCTAGAACATAAATAATTTATTTGTTGAAAATTTGTATCGTGCACTTTTTAATAATCGCAATTTATTGAATAATAAATCATGTTTGTAAGAAGAGCATAGAACTATAATAAATATGTACATGACATTAAGTATCTATATACGATATTTTTATATATTTGTTTAGATATTAACAATTGAAACACAGAGTCTATAAAAACTAGTCTATTAGAACACCGTTGTACATAGTTACACGATCTACAATTGGATTTCCTTTAGATATGTATCCTCACAACGCCAGTGCAAGCGAAACCTTTGGCTCGTTATATCGGTGCCAGAGATAGGGTCGCGTACGTATAATATATAATACGTGGTCTGATCGGTGTCGCAATCAAGGGATATTTCATTAGGATGTCTTGTTAATTAGAGAATGTGCTGTATCCAGGGAGGCTGGTGTTTAACGAGAATTCCGTCCTTTCTCTCTCCCCATACCACAATGTCACCAATAAACCGCTGACTAGGTCTTCGAATCAACAGTACAGAGCAATACAAAAGTTTCTAGCTCCACATACGCATCTAACGCAATTTCAGCAATATATGTATATACGAACATGAATAATTAGATGTCTAAAATACACTAATCAATGAAATTTTTCTTACATAATTGACAATGGTAATTCTAATATATTCAAAGAAAGACATATAAGAAGCCAACATACAGTGCATAACCAAGTGAAAAAAAAAAAATGAAAATGAAAAAAAAAAATGATTTCATTATAAAATAGTAAATTAAATTGTATTAAATAGTGTCAAACTAATTTAACACCAGAGGTGATACTTGTTTGAAACTCTGAACATTAGTGATCCTGAAGCCTCGAGCTTGTATGTGAACATAAAGGATTAGGAGTCAGTGTTGTGCACAATTTCCCATTACCATTCTCAGGTAATTCGGTAATTATTTCGTTCATCGAGAAAATAATCGAGTTAAATTAATAACTAATTAATTCCTTCCAAAAAGTTTTAACCAACTTTTGCTTTGAATTTTGTTACTAATTGCTGTTAATTGTTGGAAATTTTGAGTCTTTCAAAGGCGATGCGATGTTTCTATTTAAAGGATCATGTCATGTTTTCGATGAAAGTTTAAACAAAAAAACTCAATACATAAATTATAATTTTCGAAATTTTTTGCATCGCACTAAATGGAAACCGTTCGCATTATTAATTACTCACGTGTAGAGTCTAGCCGAAATTCACTTTTACATTTATTTTGAATAAATTTTACATGAAATTATACTAATAAGGGACAATTATTTCCGGATTAACTTTTAACAAGCATGGAAAATTAAATTTATTAAATATTATTTCACATACCTACAAAGCCATGGTAATATTACTTGGTATATAATTTAAGACTTTCAATAGCATTTTTCTAAAAATTGGTACTGATAAATAATATTTTGAAACAAAAGTTGTGTGAAATAAGACAGATAAAAATATTCAATAGATAAGAAAAATTAATATATTTTTTTTTTGATTTGCAATACTATTCAGATATATTTAAATTTTCTCTATCAAGAAAGAAATCGCAAATGAACGCTTTTGTTTAAATAGTGATAAATCGCCGTCAATGCTATTGATTCTTATCCCCAAATATCCACCAAAATATTAGACAGTCAAATAATATTATTATTTATTTATATAAGAAAGACTAATAGTTTATGTGATTAATGCAATCATTGTGTATTGCAATTTCAAATGATAGAATGCATGTCAAGCAAAGTCAAGAATAACGATTAATCTCAAACAACCAAGGATATTAAAACCAAAGGGTTTGAACCAAGTTCGTTAATTTCCTATCACCAAGTAATCCGTAGAGCCCCCTTTATATTATTTATGAAGTAAAAGCATCAAGCACGTCAATTCCATCACAGTAAGTACTAGCTTTAAGTGAGTGTGTTCAAAGGTCCTTATTCCTTGGACGCCGCCATTTCAGGTCACGTAACAAAACTTATTTATAGGTGTGCGTGAATGCAAGCAGTGATACGGTCCCAAGCTTCACAGACATACATAAACGAATGAATTCCATACAGCTACTTGAACATTATGTGGCCAGCATAGTAATTATAGATTTTGGGGTTGCTTCAAACTTTCCAATATTGAAAGCTACTATATACGTCTCACGTGAAATATCAACTAGTAAATAGAGTATCAAATTATATGGCTTATAGAAAACATAAAACATTCTTTTATAAGCATATATTTCGTAATAATATAGTAAATAAAACATCTGCAGCGTCGGGCAGTAGATTTTCTTAATCGTAGATCACTAAATAAGAAAAATTATTATATATAATAATATTATATTTATATTGGGTGCGAACCCCAGCGGCATTCGATGAATTTATGTCATTTATATAATAATAATATATAAATATATTTAGAATATTGAATTTTCAGGTTTATCGATAACCATCATAAAACGCATATATATCTAATTTCATCTCTTTTGTGGCGACTAAACTACCCGATACCCATATCCGCTCACTACATTTTTTTTTAAATCTGGCAAATGGCAAAACATATTATGGACTGCGATGTGCTCCATTTTCAGGCTTTAGCCAATGACGATAATTGGATTAAAATTGGTTGAATTATATATAGCTTAAAGCCTAATCGGTTTATTTGTAGTTACGAGTTTGTTTGCTTAGTGATAAACAATACCCATTTCTTAACTATATATCTAAATATACATGAACAGACTTAATATTGGTCAGCTCATTACTGATCATCTAATTCTAATCTGTTAAATCAAATATATATATATATATATATATATATATATATATATATATATATATAAATATATATATATATATATATATATATATATATATATATATATATATATATATAAATATATATATATAAATATATATATATATATATATATATATATATATATATATATATATATATATATATATATATATATATTTATATATATATATATAAATATGCATATTATTTCTGAACTATAATATCTTTAGTTATTAGTTAAAATGTGTATACTGGTAAAAAAAAAACAATTTAATGTGACATAATAAATGTCAAGCTTAGCTTATTTTTCCATAATATAATTTTTCTAATTTTATATAATTTTGTAAGTAACCAATGACTTTCCGCAGCCAATCTTAATACTAATTTTAAATAAATGATAAGTGTACAACTAAGTTCATGCATAATGAATGAGTAAACATTGATTCCTTTACTGGATGGTAATAAAAAAATTTCAAAACTTGTTACAACTATAAATATATAAGGAAAACATTAGATATTCCCGAGGTACTTATGTGGATTAACTTTTGTTTGTTTGAATTGAGTAAAACTGTCTGATAGTTCAAGTAAAAGCATTGACATAACTACCGTTTTCTTATCAAAGAGACTATAAAACGGTTTGAATATCCTGCTATAGAATAATTTAAGTGCTTTCAAATATTTACTTAATGTGAAGTAATTCAACAAAACTTTAGTGTCAGTTCAAATATTTACAATATTGATTTCACTTGTTAGACCGACTAATATAATATTAAGTATATACTCTTCAAATTAAAATAATAATAATTCAACAGCTTTTTATGCTTGTCCCAGGAATGCCGTTTACAGCAGTCGTTTTTACAAATTCTGCAATATCACCGAAATGGCAGTACTTACAGTAAAATTGTATAAATAAAAATATCTAAATGAAAAATATTAGTATAACAAGAAAATTAAATTGAAAACTGTTATTTTATTTATTTTTACACATGCTTGTCAATTATTTATCTGGAAAAAAAATTGACCTATAATTAAATAATTTAAAATAGACATCGTTTATTTAAAAAATTATATTTTCTTGAATATCAAGATTTATATTTGAATATCCCTCTTATTTAAGCCAAATACTTATAAGAAGTTCAACGCCAGCCATTACGAATATTATAGATTCTAATAAGATTATACTGCAGTATTCTCCTAAAACTTTCCTCTAAAATTCATTAATTTAGTCAACGATCGGCCACTACTCATATTTTTTGTAGCAAAATGATATTCCATAATTCGTAAGTATTCTGCACATCAATACCCTAACTGAGTCTTATTAAAGTTATAGTCATTAATCATATTATTCGTGTCAAGAAATACCTCATAGAGACTCTACCCCTAAATGAAAGAGTTATATAATTTAATTCATTCATGAGGAGCTGTCCGTTGGTGGTTCTGACGTTTCTCGCATTACAAAGACTCAATATCTTTATTCTGATTCATGAAGCATTCAAGGATTATATATTTTAATGAGTAAACCATTCGAACAGAACTTTCGCGTTTCTTCAACTAGCTATTTGAATCACTACATTTTTCTAGAGTGATATAATATTTTGCAATATATTTAATAAATTTCCTTATAAATTACACGAATTGATAAGCAAGTATTGCAATCATGAAGAAATATGAACTTAAGATTTTAACCGAAATTTCGATCATTATTTTTGGCATGATTTCTATCTGTGTGAGTGTGTGTGTATGTGAAAAGTTACTGAAATAGTGAATAAGTATTTGAATAACTGGAATTTAAACAAAATACGAATAAGAATGTTCAGTGCAAGCTATGATACGGATAATATAATATATAATATGAAATCCTTTTCATAAAATGCTGGATTACAGTAACCGACGATGACAGAAATACATTGATGTTTGCTTCTGGTTTGCAGATTTATGTCATATTATATTTAAATAAAAATGGTATTCTTAAAATAATATTGGTTTTTACTTTATATCAATAAAAAAAGCCTGCTATAGATAATATAGAAATTTCAATCTGTCAATATTTTTTAATTGTAACAGTAATTATAGGACATTTATCTACTTGCATATAAAAAACTAATGTTTAATTAGCATTTTGTAGTATATATAAATAAATAAATAAATTTAACACATTCTTATGTTTGCGTAGCATAGATATGTATTTTTTGACTCTATTGAATTTTCGAAGATCTGTAAAGTAAAGAATATGAGTAAAATTTAATCGTATTCTATCAAAGGTGTCAATTTAAAATGATGCCACCTGAAATTGTGTTTAACTCTAGTTGTGAATACCAATGACTAAATTTAACAGATAAAATGAAATAGAATCAGTAAAAAGAAAATTATATTTGAACACCAACCTATTTTGTCAAATGTACAAATGTTAACTGTGGAATAAAAAAGATTGAAGCTGTATCAGTGTGCTTTGTAATCAAAACTAAATAGAATAATCAGGTTTGTGCAAACGTGCAGCCGCCCTTGGTTTGAAGGCACGCCTTTCTACCCCCATAACCTTTGCTCTATCCCCTTTAATTTAAATATTTTATCACGAGTACGCTACCTGAATACGTCTCCAACAACGTAAAGAAAACGACAAACCCGTGACAGACTTCATTATTTGATCAATTTTCATTACCTAAACTAAAGTGTGTTCAAGTTTTATGGCTATAAACAACGCTTGCCGTCTGCAAATGCTTAGTTGATAGATACACTGATTTGTAAAATGTCTTAGGGACCTCATCCAATTGATGCATAAATATTTAATAAATTTGTACAGCTAAATTTATTCTTTTTGCACGTCATAAATTTCAGCAAATATCAACATTATTAGCTACAAATCTAACTACAACTATAAAATAAAATTCTGCCCTTAGAAGCATCTCTAGTATTTAAAAGTGAAATATTTAAATAATTATCCGCTGTATGACTCAAGTTATAATATAATTAAAGCGATTATATAATATATTTCAAAAAATATACATCCTTGTTTTTTAAAATCAAAACAATATTAATTTATATAAAGTTAATTATATAGTTTTCGTAATTATTAACATATTTTACCAACTTATTTGAATTTTGAGAAAGTCAACTAGACTTGTAAATAATATAAGGCTCTCAAAAATTATGTAAATTACAATGCTAAACTTCATTTAATTTTATAAAAAATTAAAAAATTTAAGATGATACCAAGGCTAAAAAGTAATGAAACCAAAATTATAATATAATGAATTTTGCATATGCGAAATTTAATTATTCAGATTGAAAAAAACCACTTCACACAGAACGTACAAATAAAATATGATCATTTTTAATGAGTGTAAAATTGTATAATAGAAATGAGCTGAGTTCTTGTTGTAATATCAATGAAGTAAATTACCATAACTACAAAGAATAACAGTAGAAGACATATATACAACAAATCTGTTCAGTTGTCATATTTATTTAATTGTATCAGTTATTTCAATATAAAAGGTTATCAAGTATCTCTAGCGTATTCTTTAGCAATTTACAACAGGTTATGGGCCCAGGGATGGCATCAAACATTTATCAAATTGAAAAACTCGACGCCAAAAATTTTGAGTCATGGAAGTTACAAATGAAAATGATATTGATCCACTCTGATTTGTGGGAGTATGCAGCAGGTACTTTAGTGAGACCGTCCGAGCCATTTGAAATTGTATCTTGGGATAAAAAAGATAGTAAAGCTCTTGCTACAATAATATTAGGAGTATCCACATCATTGCTGATTCACGTAAAAAGTTGCAAAACTTCAAAATCTGCATGGGATATTTTGGATGACGTTTTTCGTCCTAAAGGACCAGCAAGAAAAGTCTCTATTGTTAAACAATTGTTACATATCAAAATGAAAAATGATCAGAACATTCAGGAACATGTTACTAATTTTTTCGAAATAATAGATAAACTAACAGAAATTGATTTTAGTATACCTGATGAATTTCTATGCATTCTGTTGCTATGTAGTCTGCCAGATGAATATGACATTTTTCGAACTGCAATTGAATCACGAGACAACTTACCAGATCTTCAAACATTGAAAATAAAGATAATTGAAGAAGGTACTAAAAGACAGGAAAAATCATCGGAGGTACTGGATGAAAACGCATTATATACAAAATATGTCAATAATGTCAAGAAAGATAAATCAAAAAACTTTATGTTCAAATGCAATTATTGTAAGAAAAAGGGACACAAAATTGCAGATTGTTGGTTTAAAAAAAGGGACATTAATGCTAAAACTTCTATTGTCACTGAATTAAAAACGGATGCTGCCTTAGGCATGAAATCCAAATTGAGATCGAAGATCCTTCAGCGAGATGAATGGTACATAGATAGTGGTGCAACGTCTCACATGTGTTCCAACAGAAAATGGTTCATCAAATTAGAAGCTCTAGAAAATAAAAATGTACAACTTGCTAATAATCAATCCATATCGGTAAGTGGAATTGGAACTGTACTTATAAAAGCAAAAGTAGGTAACATGCTGAAGAACATCACACTTGAAAATACATTACTAGTTTCAAAACTACAAGGTAACCTAATTTCATTAAGTAAAGTTACAGATCGATCATATACAGTAAAATTCATTGAAAATACTGCTACAATAAGTGATGGTAAAAATGATTTACTTATTGCTGATAAACTAGATCATCTATATCAAGTGCGATTAGTAAAAGATTACGCAAAACTCATTACAGATAAGAAGGATATAAGAAAAAGGCAAATTGCCTTTTTATGGCATAATAGATTTGGGCACTTAAATATGGGGCAAATGAATTTCCTACAAAGTAAAAATATGGTACAAGGGTTAACATTTCAAAATGCAAACGCTATTACTTGTGATATATGCTTGAAGGGAAAACAAACTCAACAAAAATTTCCAAAAGAAGCTTCAACACGAAGTACTAATATATTACAACTTATACATAGCGACATATGCGGACCCATTAAGACCGAATCAATTGGCGGAGCGAAATACTTCGTAACCTTTATTGATGATAAATCAAGGAAGCTATCTGTATATTTTCTAAAAGCCAAAAGTGATGTTTTAGATGCTTTTAAAAAATTCAAGAATTTATCTGAAAATCAAACAGGACAAAAAATACAAATCTTGCGAACAGATAATGGACCAGAATATTTGAGTATCAATTTTAAGAAATACTTGGAAGATAACGGCATCACAAGACAACTCACTGTAGAGTATACGCCACAACAAAATGGAGTTGCAGAGAGAGCCAACCGAACACTCACCGAAATGGCACGATGTATGCTTTTACAAGCTAATTTACCACCGTCTCTTTGGGCTGAAATGGTAAACACAGCAGCATATATCAGGAATCGCTGTCCTATAAAAACTTTGGAAGAAAAAACACCAATGGAAATTTGGAGTGGATTTAAGCCAAACGTAGGACATTTTAGAATAATTGGAAGTAAAGTTTATGCCCTGCAATATAATCGAAGCAAATCTAAATTTTCTCCAAAAAGTAAAATATATACATTAGTTGGATATTCTGAAGAAAGTAAAGCTTATAAATTGTGGTCAAAAGAAAAACCTCGTTCCATAATAAAAAGTCGAAATGTCAAGATTTTAGAACCTGACTTAAAAGTCCTTGAAATGCCAAAACAAGAACTATTTGACTTTACGCAAATTGAAGAAAATTATGAGGAATGTTCAAACGGAAACAATGATGTCCAAGATGAACTAGAAAATCAAACTGAAGATCTAGATACTCAAACTAAAGAACTAGATCCTCAAACAGAAGTAGATAACCAAATGAAACCTTCAAAAAACCGAGGTAAGGGAAGACCACGAATACTAAGAAACGGTCGAAAAGGAAGACCACGGAAAGAATATTGCCAAAAAGTGGAAGAGATTAGTATAATAAAAGATCCAGAAACTGTAAAAGAAGCATTGAATTCAAAACAATCTTCAGAATGGAGGAACGCAATGTGTGAAGAATATAAATCATTGATTAATAATGAAACATGGGAATTAGTAAATTTGCCAAAAGGTAGGAAATCCATCAACTGTAGATGGATATATAAAACAAAAAGGCGTGCAGATGGTTCGATTGATAAATATAAAGCAAGATTAGTAGCGAAAGGTTGTTCACAAATCAAAGGAATTGATTATTTGGAAACATTTTCTCCAGTAGTACGACATAGCACTCTTCGACTTCTACTTGCACTTGCAGTTGAATATAATTTACATATTCATCAAATGGACGTAAATACAGCTTATCTGAATGGAGATTTAGATGAAGAAATATTTATGAAGCAGCCAGAAGGATTCACCAAGGAAAATCAAGAATATAAAGTATGTAGATTAAAGAAATCTTTGTATGGTTTAAAACAAGCAGGTTTACAATGGTATAAAAAACTTACAGAAAGTTTAAAGATATTGAAAATGAAACAATTGATTAGCGATCAATGTGTTTTTATACAAAATGATGCAGAAAATATCATTATTTTAGCTGTTTATGTTGATGACATCATAATTCTTAGTGACAGCTTGATTAAACTTAACAATTTGAAACTAAAATTAAGCAATATATTCAAAATGAAGGACCTTGGAGAACTTCATTATATATTGGGAATAGAAGTACAAAGAGACAAGGAAAATGGAACCATATCTATGCAGCAAAGTAAATATATTGAAGAATTACTAATAAAATTTAATGCAAAGGATATTAAACCAGCTTCAACACCTTTGGATCCCAGTACAAAACTCTCAAAAGTTCCAAAAGTTGACGGTGAGAATGTACACGTAAAACGTGAAGATTATCAAGCACTAATTGGATCACTTATGTACTTGATGGTTTCAACTAGACCTGATCTAGCTTACGCAATCAGTTTACTAAGTCAGTTTAATGAAGAACCTAAAAAACAACACATGAATGCAGCAAAACGTATCCTTCGATATATAAAAGGTACAAAGAATTATAAACTTGTATATAAAAGAAATAATCAACCAATCCTTGGATATGTAGATGCTGATTGGGCTGGAAATATAGACGATCGAAAATCGTACTCCGGTACTACGTTTATATATGCAGGTGGAGCGATAAGTTGGGAATCAAAAAAACAAAGTACTGTTGCTCTTTCAAGTACGGAAGCTGAATATATCGCTCTCACTGAAGGTGCAAAACAGGCAGTACATTTTCATCAACTATTAAAGGAACTACAACTATACAAAAATATTGAGGAACCTATAAAAATATTTAATGACAACCAAAGTGCAAATAAATTAGTACATAACGCAAATTTTCATGCTAGAACAAAACATATTGATATAAAGTATCATTATATTCGCGAAATTATTCAAAGGAATAAAATAATCGTGGATTATTTACCAACAGAAAATATGACAGCAGATATACTAACAAAAGCACTAGGACCAAATAAACAAAAACAATTTTGTACAGAACTTGGAATTACATCAAAAAATATCCATTCATTGAGGGGAAGTGTTGTAATATCAATGAAGTAAATTACCATAACTACAAAGAATAACAGTAGAAGACATATATACAACAAATCTGTTCAGTTGTCATATTTATTTAATTGTATCAGTTATTTCAATATAAAAAGTTATCAAGTATCTCTAGCGTATTCTTTAGCAATTTACAACAGTTCTCCCTAAAAAGTAATTACTTTCCAGACTTTACGAAGTTCGTTCACTAAATATAAATTATGAACCTGTTGAGTGGCTCATAATAAAGAAATTTCCAATGGATATCTATTCCGATCTACTATTTCCGGTTTTTCATTTTATTTGCTAGAGACTTTTTATTTGGTAGAAGAAAACTTTTACCATTTCGGAATTGTGTTGACTACTTATGGCGGAGGTGCCGCTTCGTACGCTTGGGTGAAACTTTTATTAAAACCGGTATTCTTGGTAACACACTGTTCGATAACAGATGCATTATAAAGATCGATACCTCAGTATACAGATAACTTTAAAATCGGTTTGAAACGTCAGCTTAGCCTCAATCTCTCTTTTACACCAACCAAAAAGTTTCGAAACGATTAAAGATTTAAGCCTAGAAAAAATATTGCTATTTAAAATAATTTCACCAGTAGAATAAAAAATATAAGTAATATATGGAAGTATAGAATCTTGTTTGGCGAAAGAATTAAATATCTACTTGGAATATCAGAACTAAAGCGGTTAAGAAGTATTTAAAACGAATAACGCTTTGAAACTGATCTGTAAACGTAGTAGCAGTGAAGACGAGACTGCGAAGATTGGTGGCAGCGCAGGAAGTATTCTACTATGCCTGGAGGCGGTCGCCGCCAATGGTGGTACAATGAAGGATTGCTGTTGGTCGACTGCTACCTGATAACAGACACGGATTGAAATAAATGGTAACCCCAGAGTCAAAAACATATTTCTCCACCTAATATTTCCTTCCACAAAAAAGAGACGTACCTTGTACGTAGCGTACTGACTTGCTGCAGGTAAAAAAGAACATTACTCACATATTCACACTTTGAACATGTCGTAAGTCTCTTTAACACTCATTTCTCTTACTAAAGTTCTTTGTAGTTCCGGCTAGCGCATATTTCAACACGCCAGTCGGTCTGATAAATTACCAGTGGCTAGTTATACGATCATACATGCATTTTACATCAGATATTGATCTGAATTTAATTGGGATGTTTTATACTAATATGCCTTGATTGATATTATAAATGTCGTATTTACATAAACGTATATACATGTAAAATGACACGATATGCTGTTTTACATATTCGATAATGGAAGTCTCATTGATATACGAATTCATAACAATACTAATGCCGATTAAAACCAAACATTTCATTTCCAAAATAAAAGAAAAAAATTATTTGCGATTTTTATTTATTTTATGTTTATTTATGAAAACTCATAAAATTTTAACAAACTTTAAGCTACATATTTTCATACAAATAATTTAACAAAATGAAATTATATATTATTCATATTTCTAAATAAAGATAATTATTATTTGACATTTCAACCCTTGTTTCAATAATTTAAATAGTTAATGGAAATTGTAAAAATCATGTTAAATATTATTTGGTATCAATATAAAATACCCGCAAGGACTAGCACTGAACAACATTCTTATACGTATTTTGTTTAGATAAGAGAAATATTCAAATACAAATATTGAATGGTTTAAGAAAATAATATTTTCTTAACTTCAACATTACACCCTTTAGGCTGTAGAGCGCTCACACACACACACACACACACACACACACACACACACACACATATATATATATATATATATATATATATATATATATATATTTATATATACACACACACACATACACACACATACACACACACACATACACACACATAAACAGAAAGAGACAGACGCCATTCTAAAAATAGTCAGGATCGATTCAGGGAAGGTCAAAAAGTATATTTCGGTTAAAATATCGAGATTGATTTTTTCATGATTACAATACTTCGTATAATAAAGTGAAGACAAGTAAATAAAAAAAACTTCAAATTGAGGAGAACATATCATAAAATTACATATTGTGCAAATAAACCTATGTTAATGTTACGCTAACGATACTTCGTTAAAAGATTTAATTGTTCGAAAAGTATTTATGCTGCGTTCATGATAATATTTGCAAATAATCGATTGTATGGCACTCAAAATATCGAAGAAAATTTGTATTAAGTATTTTATTGTTATCTATTATAAAAGATTAACATTATGAATACTGAAACATGCGATTTTTCGGATTGCATGTAATCATGTAGATGAACCATGTTAAAAAGCATAAGAAATTTACATATTTATATGTAAAAAGAGGCTCTATTTATAAGAAATATTAATCATGTGCAGCTGAATTGTTTATGTGAATATTTCCATTTTTATAGTTTTCGTATTTACTTTAAGCCAATGATAACAGTTTCCTACCTACTTATTTTATAATTATAACATATATTAATCAGTATAGTATGTGCATATTGTTAATATTAATTTACAGGCGGATCGAACACCTTTTTTTTTCTGCGCATTTCGCGGTACAAGGTAATCCGAGTTGTTTGAATAATATTCTATTCATAAATTGAATTTAAAAATAAAATACGATTTATGAATATCTTAATCAAAATAACGAAAAGAAAATGAAATTTTGAATTGATCAGTTTTTAATGTTGCCTTTTAATAAGAACTTGGTTTTCAATATACCAATTTAAATTGTCTTCATTTTGCATTATATTGAGTCACATGATAACTGTAAAAAGAAGATACTGATAACATATTTGAGGGAATCCATAGAGTATGCATTGAGCCGGTCCTGACTGATGGCGTGACGGCGTTTGCCATAGCGTGCAGGGCACCCTATGTGACCCGTTCGGCCTCGACCGCAAATGTTCATTCCACAACACCTAACCCCGCCATCGACGCGACGCCGCCTAGCACTAACGGAATAAAGTTTCATAAAAGGCTTTCGAAAAACAAAGCCTGTTGGAAATGTGTGTAATTACTAGGTAGACGAGGAGAAAAAATACAACGTTATTGTGTCCCACCACACTATACAGTAGCGGCGCTTCAGACAAATCAAACATCTAATTCAATCATTTTGTAAAATACCAAAATGCTCAATGGGTTTGCTACAATGCAAAAAATCTGATAATATTTTTAAAATATCAAACTTATTAAAAATTGTATAAAAATTTTTCACAAATGAATTACGAATGACACTTTCATTTTTCATGTACGAAATATTTTATTAATATATATATATATAACAGCAACTTGTTATAATTTTACTTTTTTAATAGTTCATGAAAATATTTAGTATAGTTCTTAAAAACTGATTCAATATTCTAAAAATTTATTTAATTATTAACAACTATTTGGGCACAATAAGTAAAATGTTTATTGTGTAAATTAAATTTTATCACGAGTAATTCGAGCTCAAATATATCTTCCGAGCCTTGAATAAACGACTGAAACATTTCAATGAATACTATTGCAAGAGTTATATAACTTTTCATTGTAAATTCTGTGTAACTCTAATCAATGTTTTTTTTTTCAATTATATCCGGTAAAAAAGTATTAAAGTAAACTTTTATGCTATAAAATTAAATGTGCTGTAAAAATAAGCTATAATTTTAAATTTAATAAAATTACAAGATAATTTACAATTACCTCATAAAAAACCAAATAAAAATACACTTATTTAGAACATTGTAAAATAAATTCAAACTTAGTTGTTTTCAAAAATTAAATTAAATTGTACTTCACGTTATAGTCATCATAATACCATGATAGTAAAAGTGAGAAATTCTTTTATAAAAATTGAGTACTCAAAGATAAATTTGAATAAATTCGAGTTTTTCTTCTCAGTTTTTAATAATCACGAGCCGCTACTGAATACATACGGGTGTTATGATGATGGATATGTGTTTACGATTTTGTTTACGGAGCCCGGGTGAATACATTAATTTTACAGTACGCACTACGTTACATAAATGCTAACATACGTAACATTATGTGAAAATATGTACCTCAATGCGGGCTGAGCTAGGTTCTACGTTGAAGTTTGA
Source organism: Nebria salina (assembly GCA_944039245.1). NCBI lineage: Eukaryota > Metazoa > Arthropoda > Insecta > Coleoptera > Carabidae > Nebria > Nebria salina. The sequence continues at coordinate 13,893,963 of OX063271.1, forward strand.
GCTGCAAACATATACAGTCGCATAAATAATAAAACTGTCTCTACGTTAGGTGTGTTTGAATATTAAATCGAAACAGAGTAAATAATAAAAAATGCAAATGATATTTTTTTCGTTGAACAATTTAATTTAAAACAGTTTTCGAGAGAAACATAAAATTGCCTTCGTTAATACAAATTGCTTTTTATTTTAAATAATTCATTATTCATATGATATTTTCTGGTTAAGTTTGAGTACATATGTAAATGTTTTATTCAATTTCTCAAAATCTAAATTTCTTATCTGCTTTTGAATAACGTTAAACATATTTGTATTTAAAAGTTAAAAAAACGTCGGAAAAAGCCCTGATACAGTTGCAATAAACTAGTTTATTCAATAAAAAATGTATTTTAAAAATCAGATAAATACAGCTATTATTAAAATGAACTTACTAAAATATACAGCAGCACTTGACAACTAGCTCAGTGTTTCAAAACCAATTGAAATGTTCATTAAAAACATGTTTTAAACGTAACAAACATTCCAAATGTTATTAAAACATTTTTGCGGGTAGACATAATAACGGCTTTTCAACCATTGCGCTAGTTAAAACAATAAGTAAGTTCATATATGTTATAAAAGTTTTAATTAATATGATTCTAATTAGAGAAACCTATTTTTTTCAAGATACATATATTATACAACTCATATTATTATACTCGAAACATGTACATAGTTTCAATATTTAAAGGAAATTTCATTAAAAGCAGTGTTGTGATGTAGAAGTACAAAAAAATGTTTTAATATTTTAATTTAGTTAGTTAATATATTTTCCAACCACTTTGGCAGTTGTTTTATAATTAAAATGTAATATTCAGTAACAAAAAGTAATTATGTGAATTGTAAATCCTGGAATTTTTATAATGAAAACTTCATTTATGGAAGAAATAAAATACGTAAGGTATAAATATAATATTTATCATAATAGATTCTCCAGTAAATATAAATAATAATATACCACAAAACTGTAATATTTGATGTTATATGAGTTGAATTACACATCCATTGAAGGATTAAAACAATATTTATCAATTTATATATGTATAATGAAACCAGCTCAATCAAAATACTATGTCTTCTCCAGGGACAACAAGTTTTAAATTCAGATTAACAAACAAATGAATAAAAGTAAATATAACTGAACAAATAATATAGTATCGCAGAAAAAATATTATAAAATGGGTTCTAATGACCCAAAGTTATAGAAATACTCTTTGTTTATGAAATAACCTTTTTACCAATCATCTACGGAATTCATGGAACCATACATAGAAATTTATACAATTTTTATGCCATTACACAATTCTTCAGGTATATAGTACTAGTATATTTCGTTGGTAAGTATAAACCAACAAAAAGCCGAAAAATTGAATACACCAGTAAAGCCGGTAAGACAAATCTAATATTTTTAAATAATAATTTGGATAACAAAAACCTAAACAAAATACAATGCAAGCCATTACGGATATTTTTAGTATAGTCTTGCACATATCACAAATTATAAGATTCTCAAATAATATATTGTTTGCTGTAGATGATTTTATAATTGATCAAATGAATCAATTAATAGCAAAGTAATTGTAAAAACATCCCAGTAGTTAAAAGTACCTTCATAAGAAAGTAAATGCGCACGTATCAAAAATATAATGCAACTTTTGCAATGGTTTCCTAATTTTAGACACCTATCCACAATTTATATATTGAATACGTTATTTACTTTGTATAGAATCGTTTATAAATGCAATTATGAAATTCGGCTGTTACTAATTATGTATTTCAGTTATTTTAGGAGAAATATTGTAAATATATTTTTAACCTAGTTATTTTTATATATATGTGTAGGATCAAATTTTTGTTTACAAAATAAAAGACTGTTTGTGATTATGAAGAAACTTCAGCACGTGCAACTATTTAAGATATGTTTTTCTAATTATTAAATAATTTTATAACCATAAAAAAATAACATTAGAAACTATTAAAATACACGTTTACAGCATATAGAATAATTATAAATTACACAAAATATCCTAGCAGTGTATAACTGAAGTTGGGCATCAAAAGCTAATTTAACGAAATTAAATTAAATATTACTATTACCGTAGAATAAAACAATTCCGCAGTCATTAATTATGTATATGCACGATTTTATACAATTTACTGATAATTTATTAACTAAATTCAAATGATTTGTCATGTATTGTCAGTGTTTCAATGTTCACTAGATTAAACAATGACAAATTAAACGTGGCATATAAATGCGAGTATCATTGTTATATCAATAACTAAAATGTAATAATCCATTTTCTATTTTCATCCATGTTAATAAAATAACGCGATTATAAATTAAACTTTAAATTAAAGGTTTAATGCGAAACAGTTTTCCTCGTTTAACTAATGCATGCGCTAATCTACAATACCCGTTTAACGAACAACGTTGCAATTATCGTTCGCCACCGTTAAACTATTATAGAACTAAACTTTGCTTTTGTCTTAATTTAGTACTGACAGGCAGACAGACCGGTGCCGCACCGTGCCGGAGCAGGTAATCTCATAGAAGGACTGAACTACCAATAAAAGAGAATAAAGGTATCCCCATGATTTATTCAAGCCATTAATGTATCTACGCCTGCTGCCAAACCCCTTCATTGATTGTTAGAAATACAAAAATATCAAATAAACGATAATACAGTTTTAGCTTTAGTAATGCGATTATTCTTTGTTTGAAATTGTTATGAAATTATAATGCAATTTAAACTAATAAGACAGCAAGTAAAATTTGATATTTTACACAATTTTTTATTGTAGATGAATAAAATACATACTATAAATTTAAAATTGTCTTATATTTATTTATTGATTTAATAATCATCAATATTTTACGAATGTAAACATTGATATTGTTATGTTATAAATCTAGAATAAAATGTAATTATTATCGCAAATTTTAAATATTCGTATAAAATTAAAATAATTCAAAGGAAATTTAAGCAATTTGACTAAAATTATTAATCAATAAATAATTTCTATACTCACACAGATTTATATGCCTGTGGTCAATTTGGTTCATTGCCTTTCCAAATTTAGTTTTCCGTATGCTTCTTAGGCAAAAGTTATATAGCATGTTTATAACTTCCAGAGTGGTAGTTAAAAAAAAAGCTAATTATGTTCAAATTAACTATATTTGCTCGATGTGGACACACACGTACATATGGTATAATATAAATATTTATTTATGTTAATATATCACACAATTTTTGATTACGATTTGCTTTGTTTTATAAATGGTACTTCCCCCTATTAACAATTATTACTACCCTTCCAAAACTCTGCTATCCTTTGAAATAACGGTTTCTTGAATCAAATAGCGCGGAAATCTATATGGAGTTTGCATGGAGTGGCCCACCTCGAAAACAGATGGCAGTCATAGTACTATGAAAATATTTCTCCGACTAAAATCTATGTTATATTTATTCATTATGAAAAATGGAAATATCTATTACCTAATTAATTTCACACTATCCGTAATGGCAAATAAGTGATTTATATTTTAATTATGAAAGTATGTAAAGATGTGAAAGAATATAAAAGGTTTTCAGCCACCCCATTTGATGGGATTAGGCGTTATGATATGTATGTGTGTATATTTTAATCACAACTAAATTTGGTACATTATCAATTTACAAATCGGACTATTTTTTTTCACCGAACAAATAATATAGTACGATATACATTTTTCATAGATTATGTATATAAAGTTTTTACGAGTATGTATTATACATAATATATTTTTATTTCATTAATTTTTATATAAATAGATACTAAATTCATTATGGGGAATTGCTCGTAACGGATTAGAAAATATCTTCCAAGAGAACTAACATTTCGACTTATTGTTTGTTATAAACCTTATATTTATTCTAAATGGCTGTATGCAAAATATCTTGGAAAAAAATGGTATAATCCTGAATTTAAGTACCATATAATTATTTTATAGATCAAATAAAAATTAATGATATATATGAAGTATGTAGAGTCTGAAAGGTGTTGAGAATCGTGGTGTATCGTGTTGTAGGGTGCGCACAAGACACAAATTGAAGTCAAGTATTGGCGCTGGCTCTGAGTTCGTGGTTTATCATTATTTGGCATCAACGCTAACGAAGTCTAAATAACACTCCAATTTACTGCACAAATGAATTACATTCTCGGTCGGCTATTTTACTTGCTGTTGAGTGGCCGATCATTAGGATGCGCGACAGAAAATGCTACGTCACTCATCTGCAAACACACACACGCCTGATTAGCCTCGGGAAACGGGGCCTTTGTGTTTTAATTTATCAGCTGTTTGATCGGGCACGTTTTTTTTTTATATATATAATACACTCATCATTATTCTCAACACTCTTGATTTTCATTCGCTTCAAATGGTAAATATTGCTGCGTGAACGAAAATAAATTTTTTGCTTATATTACAATTTATAATAGTTATTTTCATATTACCGACCCTTAGCGGCATTATGTCAAACTAAAAGCAATTAGAGATAAAAATCAAATTAGTTAATTAAAGTTAGTGTATGGATCAAAAGCAAAAATAATAATTAATTTTATTTAGATAATCAATTATTAAATGGATTTACAAATCTGATTTGTCAAAATATTACATTCCGAGTAAGAATTACTAGAATTAAATGAAAATCCAATTCTTGAAAGTAATTGGTAGTGATTAAATACTGTCATAAATATTTTATTACATCAATTAAATAGTTCGTAAAACCTCATTGCTGCACTTAAATATATTTTTCCCAATAATAGCAAATAGTAGCATATAAATTAATTTTTGATAATTGAATCAGGTCAAATAAATTAATATAATAGCCATATTTTCAGTTTAAAAAAATTGTTATTCAATATTACTAAATATCTTAATGTTATACTTTATATTTATTATTGCTTTATTACCAATACTATTTCATTTGCACGAAATATAATTCATATTAATTTGGGATATAATGACCGAAACATTTCTAATAAAATAAAGGTGTGTTTGTTTTTGATTCATATATTATAAAGATAGTAATAGTAATAGTAATAACAAAATAGTCTGAATTTTCTATCCTTTCTCCTATTAGATTGTATAATATTTAAAATATGATTTCGCCAACAATTCTCCTGTCAGCTAAATAGATTAACGATATTGTCAGATTTAGATCACTGACTATATATTTAACTAAAAACAGTATCACAATGAAAATTATGATAGAAATGTCCACACGTCATTTAAAGATTAGAATCTAACAATCATATCACTTTAAAGGTAAACAAACTATGAATAAAATAATGAAGTAGGTCAAATTTATATTCACAAAAAAAAAAATATGTTAAATTTATAATGAGAAAATTTATATGTAAAGAACAAAGATGAAAATTCTTCTTATGTTTAAAAATAGCTAATGCTAATTCCAAACTATTTTTGTTGGTATCCTGTTTCCTGTTCTCATTTGTCACTCGAAGCCTTTAAACGATGACATTGGTGAAACAAATTTGGTAGTTCTGAGAAATTGGGGAGCAATTATATTTGCATTTATATAAATATTACTCATTTCATAGATTACTATGTATTTGTAAAATAAAAAATTCTAGTGACGATAAAATCGGCAATCAAATTTTAGTTTCTATTGGAGAAGGATAAAAATAATTGTAAAAATGTTCATGATTGACGTTATAATAAAAATAGGATTTAGATGAAAAAATGGTTAGTTCACCTGAAAATTAAGTGTTCACCATTGCTCACAAGAACACAAATAAATTAGAATATAAATGTAGCGGATTTAACTGCTTGGGTTCAAGCAAATAAACCTGACAGGATACTAATGACAAAAGGGTCATGCATGATAGTAGCCACCAGTGGCGTACTCTTTCGTGAGATCTACTAAAATAAAAGTTATCGTACTATATAAAATTCCAATATGCATAACTAGCATGCATGATTTACATTAATACATTTATTTCTGTATATATTATATATTAGCTTTTAAATTATACATTTGTTCAAAATAAGCTTGGCGTCAAACTAGTTATACAAAATATTATGATTATACCAAATAAGAGATAAGGTATTTTTTCGCACTAATTTTTAATTAACTCGTACCACAAATAAGTCAATTCTTTTTTCTTGTGCTACCAAATACAATTATTATTTAATGAAAATTGCAATAAAAATATACAAAATTATATTTCCGATTTCCAACAACATAGCACGTGATACAAGTGATGTTTAACATTAACATTAACATAGATTCCATCAATTGAAGCTGTAATAAACACTAATTGTATGCATTCCTCCAAATTTAGAAATCTTTCGCTACTCTATTCTATCTTTACAAACTTCTTTTGTTTCATTTGTATTCATCATATTCTTTATACACATTCTAATATTTTGCTTCCTCATATTACATTTTCTAAATCACATTTAATCTTTTGTTCCAAGGATAACCACGCATTATCGCACCATTCGCTATTCGTGTAAATTTTCTTCGTCAATATTTCATTCTCTCAACTATACCAACTCATTTGGCTCTCAGTTATTCTACTTATTTAATTTAAAAATAAAATTACTGCACTAATATTTATTTGTAAAAGTTTGAATTTAACAGAGAACACCTAAATATCAGTATAACTGTAATATATATCTTTATTCGCAATGTGCAGCATTTAGTCAATAAAACTTGATCTATTAAGTATGAACGATATTTACGAGGGAATGATTGTTGTTCCATCCTAAATTAATAAGTCAGTTGTTAAGGATGTTCACGTTTGTTTTGGAATTACTGCATGTGAATGTCCAATCAAGTACGCTGCTACTTTTTAATATGAATTATTTAACGTTTGAAACATATTTTATCAATACTCGAAATAAGTGAAGATTTTTTGTCTCCGATTTATATGAAAATTAGTACAGTGTAAAGCGTAATGCGTGTAATGGTTTTCCAAAAATATTATTATTTGAGCATTTAAGTAATATTACATTAGTAAGTGAGAATGTAGAAATGGACATTCGAAATAAAGAATTTTTATGTTACAGTTTGTACATATTTGTTTTATAGTATAATATGAAAGTCGTATAAATATGATACAATTCTAGTTTCGTGGCGTTTGCCAAGATTAATGCATCATATGGAGACTGAACAATTTTTCACAATCTCAGGAGACACAAGATGACAGTTCATATTTCCATTCTGTTTTACATTACGTGAGGAAGCCAACGTAATATCTTAAATCATGTAAGGTTTTATATATTTTATGTGTTCTCCAATATATTCACTACTATATGCAAAAAAAAGGTACCCTTAATTCATTACAACGACAATGTTCAAATATTCTAGAAATAAATTGTCTAGAAATGAATTGTCATTAATATCACACATTTTCTTATGTATGTATATCGTTATTAATGAAGTATAAAATCTTTTACTATTAAGAAATAGGAAAGAACACTAAAATTTGTCGATAATTTTTTCTCTCATATACTACGATAAAGAACAATTTAAAATATACTATAAAAAATATAAGAGATATCTATAATTACGATGCTCTACTAGATATAAATAAATATGTCAATGTTAATTATCTCCTCACTTAAAGCTCTATGAGAAAAAGCACATATTCACAAATTTAAATACATTCATAAAATGAAATGTGTCTAATCGTTACGTCTGTTTTACATGATTATTCATTCTGGATAGAAATTTTACATTTTTAAATATATTTTATCATAGCGATACTTTTTTAAGTTGTTAGACTGTATTGTAGAGTTGTTTTATAGATCCTATTAACATAGATGTATAGATTTAATTTTCTTAACGCCATAGTTTGCCTTACAACATTACAAGAGTAGCAAGTGAACGTTTCTGAGGAATATAATATATGTGTGACAAATTATTGAATCTTGTGAGTTTAAAATCGGTGGTCCGCTAATTTCATTAAATTAAATTGCACAAATAAAAAATGTAGGCTAGAAATTTAGTGTTCTACGTCCATGAGCGTATTCGTATCATATGAGACACGAAGGGGTTGGTTGCAGGCAGCTAACGCCGAACTGCGAGCGACCAGTTCACTGGACAACAGGGGTTAATACGATCATCCCTCAGCTTCTGTTCGCCGGCCGCAACTAGCTCCCACATAATCGCTTGATTCATGTTCTAGTGCCGTCAGACGGCCCCTTTAGATGGCTACGCAGAGATAACGAGCATTAATATAAGCTTAAACAGCGCGACGCCCGCCCGCGCTCGTCTAAATCGTACGGACTCTGCTATGCTGAGTAACCGAAGAATTTTATTACAAATGTCTGTCAAATTAATGTTTTGTACTGTTCATTTATGTCACATAAGATGATTGTTTGATTGATTAGAATTTTATTTTGTTCTTCTACGCCATCGTGTTGAATAAATTTAGCTTGTAACCAAAAAACTGTTAATTTATGCCATAATAAACATTTTAAAAATATTGTTTAATTATTTAAATATTTGACGAAATTTTGCAATAATACATATCAACTTACAAATACATTGAAAATACTATTGCTACAAAAAAAAATCAATTGATAAAAAAGAAAACGCTAGATCAAAAATTTATTTTAATTATAATATAATACAGTTGTAGCTATAATGCATTCATATATTCATTTATTAGTTTAAACTCAAGCAGAGAGCTCTCAAATTGTAATTAAATAAGTCTGTTTTAAAATTATATCTTTAGATTATACTAGGATAAATATATGTAGATATATAGGTATACACTGTAGGTAAGGTACTGCATAGGTAACCCGGCTAATCCCAGTTGGAAGCGCATAAATGATTAAAAGTAAACGGGGTTCGCGGATTTAAATCTGTTACACACAGTGGATGTGAGATTAAAATAACCGTGCATCCCCAAGGAGCTCGATCTAATAGTCATTTCAACTACCGGCTCACAAGTGTGCGCCGTATAAATAAGACCTTGACCTGATCATTTGTTTCCAATTAATTGACCACTAGATGCTGGTATTGGAGGATACTCTCTACTGTAATTTCATAAAAATGTATTATGCCATAAAATTCTTTTTTTTAAACATATGTAACTTGACGTCACTTTACTTTGCGTAAAACATTAATCGTTTATCCTATATTATTCTATTTTAATGTAGTAAATATTTATCATATAATATTTTTGTTTGTATTTTGTTAATATCTCGTTAACATTAATTATAATATAGAATGTATGAATTATTATTAATTTATTATTTATTATTAAATGATTATTAATTGTTAATAAATTTATCATGATATATTTATCTGGAAATAGAAAGTATTATACATTGATTCGCAGAATTCATATTAGGCAGCTACGAGGAATGAAATGTAAACGTATACTGGTCTTTATACATACATATATAAATTTAACTCATGTAACTTAAAGACTCTTGATTCCTAATTAATTTTACTGTTTAACTAATTTGTTGTAGGTTTTACAAATGGAAATTATATATTTTGAAACTAGAAACATGATTTAAATGCTTCTGAATTGATTCTGTATATGTTAATGATCACGCCTGCAAACTATAAAGTGTTACTCGAATAATTATTACATGTATTTAAAATTTTAATATACATTTCCTAAACCATCCATCAGGCAGATTTTTTTTCTTACTTTCCTTTTTGGATATAATTAAACAATATATTAATACATTTATTAAATCATCTATTAAATCGTCTATTGCAAGGTAATTCATGTATTTTCCTGCTTATTTTAGAATGTTTTTTACTAAAGTTGTTCTTCTCCTGTGACTAACAATAAGAAAGATACTGGTGAAGTGGCAACGTTATTTAAATGTTGTTGGTTGTATTTAATTAAAAAAGGGACAAACATTTTTAGAACTCTAGATGAACAGAAGCACTCGTAAACTTGTGAGTAAATAAACGAAACGCATTTGTAACCGTTTATTGCTGCTTAGTTTTTGACCTAATTTAAGAAAACTATATATTCAATAAGAAAGCAACTCTTGCAATATTTCATGTTTGAAATTTCAACATTTTTCGTCGTTTATTTAATAACAAAATTATGTAATAATATTTTAAGATCTTTGTTCTTATTTTATTTATTTGTTTTAATATATTAACAATATTTATTATTCGATCACCCATTATATTTGCAACAATTTTTCCGGCAAAGCAAATGAAATATCTGTATGCGACATTCAATGTCAGTGAAACATTTCAGTTTCGCAGAGAGCGTGCGCTTCAGTTAGTGATGAGCGTGAAGCGGCCAAGTTAATCACATAATACATCAAACAAGTTGATGGATGGCTGACTGGATCATACGGATACAAGCCGAGTTCCCGAGAAAATTTGTCCGATGTGGAACCTTGGCAACTACCTAGTGCATTACATGGGTGTTCAAGGAATTCAATTCGCCGTCATCATGGTACACTAATTGTACACTCACGTTTTTTATGATAAAATATAAAATGCGATATAGAACTAGTTGAATCTATTTGAAAATAACGAATTGTATAATGTGAGATATTATGAATTTACCACAAAATGTATCTTATCTAAAAACGCGTCTGCCTATTTTTCATTAATAAATTCTGTTCCGGTAAAAAATCTTTTTTCAGGGAATGAAAAAGTTAAACAGAGATTTGAGATGTATTTATTGGGCTTTATTTGATTATAATGTGTTATACTGATTCAAATCTTCAGATAATGTATGAAAACTAGAGAGATATCTGCAGATCTAAGATTATAATCATCGTATGTGTTGATATATTTCATTTAAAAATATGACTGAGCCTGTGTGTGTGTTTATTTGGTATATGCGGAAGCCCGATATATATTGGTGCCTACCCGTTAATAGGATATTCATGTATGCATGAGTTTGCTATGCGGTATTCCCTACATTCCTCTCACTCTGTATATGACTAGGTCTATTTGAATATGTGTTTTGATGTGTGCGTGTGTACGTTGGTTTGTGTACATGTATGTAATCAGCACGATCGCTAATGAAGATGTAATGAGGCCCTGATCGCAGAGCTAGAAGAGCGCAGCGTCAGTATGGTTGTGGCTTAGGTCTATATATTGCGTGACGCGTTCCTATTTAACCGCATAGCTTTGGGACAATTTAACACATTACCAATGTATATTCGCTAAGGAAATATCATTTTATACAGATAATTAACACTGCACTTTTGAGATGTTTTGAAGTACCTACACAAAAAAATTATTTCTCTTTTACAACGAAAGACGTACATACTTAACATTGGCACTATAACTAAGAATGTCGTTGTCTTATTTTTGTTCTGTAACTACTACGAGATTATTGTTGCAGTTATATGAAAATTAATAACAGATTAGAAAAATAAAACATAATTCTTAGCTATGGTATCATTTTGCATTAGTTACTTTATAAAAGGAAACTAACGGGTGTGAAATTATCTGATGTTTGTAATTAATTCATGTTTTTATAAGTAAAAATATATAGTCAATAAAGTATTAAATTAAATATCAACTACTCTAAGAACGCTAGCTACGATCTACACGATATTGTACTTTTATAATGTAAATATTGTATGTACACGTATATTGAAACCTTTTTATTATATATTATTGAATTCATTTCTATATTAAAATAATAATAGCTTTATTTTAATAAAACTGCAAAATTATTTATCTTAAACTAGAGAATAGATATAAAATATCAGATACATTTCTTTATAACATCATTATTGTACAACTACTTCTTATATACAACCGCGGTTCTTTTCTGCTCATATATTAGTTATAAATAAGTTATTATGACAGCTTGCGAATTCATTCTCTCGGTAAATCATTTAAAACGTGAATAATATTATTTGACTACAAACATTTAGTAATGCATATTGTAAATTAGTAAACATAAATCACCGTAGTTTACTGAATAATATTTACTACAATAAATGATTTATTTTACGCCAATTTATCCAATTAAATCGACATATTAAATTATATTACTGCTTATTTCGAAAAATATCAAGTTAATTAAGCTAGATACTTTCCAAACATAAAGTAAGAAACGCTACTTTTAATTTTTAAAAATAATGGTTTTTAAAAATATATTGAATTTTCTGTTTTAATATGAGAACAAAATTAAGATTGGTGATTTGTTTTAGCTTTAATAGTAGTAGTAGTAGTAGTTTGTCTATGAAATATAGTGTACTTTTAAAGATAAAATTTATTACTAAATGACCAAAATGTAACTCAAAATTTGTAAAAACAAAGCGATTCCTCATTTTGGTTGCGATAATGAGGGTTAAATTCTGTAAGTTGTAAATTGTCATTTACGTAGCTTTAACAAGACTCGACGCACCAGACGACTGGTATGCATGCTGATGCCTGAAACAAGATATCACGGGCGTGTAGCACGTATAAGCATACGCAATGCACGCTTACACATCACCGGTGGTCTATGGACTGTCTCTTTTATGTAATGCTTAAAATAAAACATTTTTCAAAAGCTAAATTTCATTTTTAATGACGATGGTAGATTTCAACACAGTAGAAACTTTTTCATTACTCATATGAATTTCTTAAAAATTCTATATTTTTTATACATATTCTTCACAATAATTTATTTGTATGGAATACAAGATAGTCTAATTAATTTAGTTGACGTGTTGAAAAATTGCGCATATGTAGAATAAAATCTAAATTAAAATTCGTAATAACAAACTCTAGTCGTCTGTTCTATTTTCTATTTTGTTTGTGTAGCGCCACTGTTATCCATACATATTAGCGCACATACAAGTATATATTATATACACACAGTTGACTCTCTGCCATTTTCATACCACCGCGCTGTTATACACACATCTGTATTGCGTCGTGTCATCTAGTTATTCTCTATACGCCACGCTCTCAGTGAAATAATGACGATGCCACATGAGACTCAAGTTCACCGCTATAATATGATACGTGGGACTACATACACGTCTTTCACGTATTACTTGACTATATATGAGTATGAATTGTTAATGATATCAAAATCTCATTGTAGGTTAACGATCATTTTATCTATACATACTCGGAAAATAAGGTGAAATATGGAAATTAAGTTTCTCATCACGGGTTCTTCATGGTGATGATGTACGTGCCGTCAACATTATTGGATTAAATTAATAATGAGTTTATTACTATATTCGTTGTTCATAAATGTTTTTAATGGAAATGTAATTATTTAAAGGATCATTCTTTCATTTATACATAATTTTATGCGTATTTTCATCAAATAAGGTGTCTATTACATCTTTTACATTAATTTTTGTCTTGATAAACTATTGCCATTCGTTCTATCTTGGCAATTTTCTTTTACTTTATTCAATTCATAAAGCTCTTTATGCACACTACTTTTATTTGCACAACTAATTCACAATCATATGTACACACCTATTCAGAGAACGATCCTGCATTCTCACATTATTCATGCCGTTCACGCAAATCTATTTCGACAAATATTCACTCAACGTGAACATTTCATCTCAACTGCGAAATCTTTTACAATTTCGTACTGCTCATACATCCACGTAATTTGTCTTCTACCTTTCTTAAAACACCACAAATATCTTTTAAACATTTTATACCTAAATCAGACATAGATTTTAAGCTTGATATGCCAAATCTAATATTTACTCCTACACATCTACTATAGTATACCATGCATTCTTAGAAATGTTAAAATTTCTCGCAAACATTCCTAAAGCTCCAAAGATTTTATTTCTACCTAATATATAAATTATTTAACTAAGTCAGCAAATTACACCAGTTAAACTGACAAAAATAGCCAATTGTTGCCATAATAACAACTCGGTATAATTTTATTATAATTCCAATCTTTTGCATTTTTACTTTAATTGAGCTTCTATTATCTACAGTTAATCTATGTTGCATGAATAACGCTGTAAATTTATTATGTTCTATTTATCTCAATTAAATTGTATATAATAAAAATTTTGTGGGCGCAATCAATACAAGCATGACCCAAATTGAACCAAATCCACGTTTACTACTGTTTTATTTTTTATTTCTCCTTTAAAATAAATAAAATTATAGCATTTGTAAATAAATATTTTAAATATATTTGGATTCTTGTAGACTGTGTAAAGAATGTGGGTACGATAGAGATGGGTGAAAAGGTCGAAACATTTAAACTTTTTAGATTCATGTTCTGCGAAATATTATACATCTGGAATACATTTTTGACATTATATAACAACCATACTTTTTATATTTAGATAGTAGCTTATGGGGAATCATATCTTTATTACAGCTTCAGCATATTATTTTCCAATTAAAATTACTATTTTACACATATTACCAAAAAAATAAAAAAATTATACGCGTGCTTTAATATTTAGAATTGAATAGTTGCTTTAACAAGAAGGTCATCTTTCATCTATTTGAATTCAATTATGTATATTTTATTTACTTGGATGTTCATTTGTTGCTCTTCTCTGAAGCCTATACTTATTGTTGAACATTACGATTTTTTTAATGGACTATTTTAAAAATATATTAATTAAGCATTTCGGTATTCACAAATATAAAAATTTAACATATTCATCTTATTAGTATCTGAATTGATTTTATATTGGAATTAAGAAAGATTCGGTAAACAATTGATTTTCGTTTATCAATCATATTTAAATAATTGCCACTGAATTTCAATAATTTCGTTACATATAATATAATTAAAATTTGGGGAAATCAACATAAACTATAATTGATAAGCAGCGTTAGTATTCTTCACACATGTATTACATTATCTGTTTGCCTACGGCACTCCGCTTAACATGCATGTTGCTCGTCTGTAATATTGCTGTATGCATATACGATTATGTACGTATGAGATGTTTGGGACATGGGAGTCGACTTGTAACCAAATATGTCTGTGATGGCGTCTAGAGCCGTCAAATTAGCGAGAACTGTGTTCTGTGTGCAGCACTCAAATATATATTACATGCTTTGTACTAGTGTATAAAATTACAAGAATAAAATTTACAATCTAGAATAATTAATAAATTTGGAGATATATGCACATATTTTTTAGCATAAAATTTCAATCACTTACTTAGAAATAGCGCTACATATCCAAGGAAATCTCAAATATTCTTTACACTGGAGTTATAAAGTAATAATAATTTGTCTTTTATAAACTACACTGTCAAAAGAAAACTCCAACTTCAGCCAAGCTGGATTTGGTCATGTTCGTACTACTTCTATTCTTATTTATCTTTTTTACGCATGTAACGTAATACATATAGCTTACTATTTCATAATATACCATTAAAGACGTATTTAATTAGGATAATAAGAACTATCTCTAGATATAACCATGTCTTTTCAATTTATATTTCATTTTAATAACCGTAAATCCCTTCCATTAATTAAAATTTAATGATATTTGAGAATATCGTCTACGTGTACGTTAAATTAATGTATCAATATTTTCAATAAATAAATAAAATATGTTGCAGTAATGTTTTTAAGTGAAAACTATAGCGAAAGATAAAAAGCCTGCAAATACGCGTCAAGAAAAACTTCCTTCCTTTTAGTGTTGAAAAACTTAGTTAGACTTCTTGCTCTTATTATGTTTTTCGCGTTTCTTTTTTGTTAGTTAACTAAATTAATCAATTCTCCGACATGGAGAAAAAGAGTGTTCAACTGGACGACGAATTGGAAAGATGTCTAACTATAGCAGCTCTCGGAATCACGATTACACGACAGAAACTAAAAATGCTTTTCATTTCACGTGACGTTTATTCAGACGTTCACTTCTTGTCTTCTTATTTTTTTAACTCTAAATAACGGCTAGCTTTAATATATTTTTGTTTCGTTTCAAGTTTTGGAGGCATTCAATGTATTATCTATTATGTTTTAGTATCGTAAATTAAAAAAATATATATATATTTTTATGAAATTTATCCCTTTGATAAAAAAATGTATGTAAAAAGTTTGAGGGGATTACAAAATTTTGTATATATAAGTTTATTTCTTGTGCTCAAAATAAAAGAAGCATTAATATAAATGATTTATGTCGAGGACACATGGTATATCCTCATTATATTTATACTATTATTTTGGTATTAAAAATAGAACGACCTGTAATAAAACCATATACGTATTTTTTTAAATTTAAAATAATTTATTTAAATAAAATACTACAAATAAAATTAAATTTACCAAATGGCTATTGAATTTTCAGCAAGAAATATAGGATATATAATAGTGCTTCTATTAGAATTACCTACAAATTTACATAAATTAAAATAAGTAATGTTTAAGTTATTCTGCACGGCCCTGTCTTGCTTAAATTACAGGTTATTAATCGTTATATTGTAGGAGTATTATTTTCTTGTTCTCTAGTTAATAATTATATATTGCGACAAAAAGTAGCAGCAATTTAAATTTCGCAATTTATAAAATATAATATAAAATTATTTAAATGCCAATAATATATTATTTAATTATAGTAAAATATCTTAACTAACAAACAAAATACTAATGCATTTAGTAGATACTTATTTATATAAAATACATAATTTATTTTTCTTACAAAAATCATGAGAGAGGTTGGTTTGCCTTTTCTGTTAAAAATAGAGTTTCTGTTATCTTGCAGCGTATTTTGTACACTTACCTATTCTACAATATCTGTAGCACTAAAAGTATTTTCCTTGTCCAATCTGAGTCTGTATATGGGCAATAAAAATGAATCTGTGTGGCTAGTGTATGTAGTAGGTGTATATAATAATGAGAGAGGTATACCAAATGTCAGAGTCGTTTTCTGTGTTATGGAAATCTTTTTCGCTGATAATACAAAAGTGTATCGCCCGTAGGCTGTTGGAAAATAACGTAACCCTATTTGTTAGATACTCACTCGCGCACGCTGTTGGACAGCATTTTGCGTTGTGTACGTACAAACAGCGATAATACCGTTTTGTCCGTAATGCATTCCTATAAAACTGAAATATTGCATATGAGATTATAAATTGTTTGAAATTATTGCGTGGATATAGAGAGTAAAAATTTTTAATTCTATAATAAATCGGTAAAGCTATATGTTGGATTACAAGCTCATGCTGTACATATATGTGTGTATTATTTATCTGATCGTAAATTTTTGGTTTAGCATTTTCCTGTTTCGATATTTTCATCTGTGATTGTGTATATTACTTTGATAGGTTATTGTGTAAAAAGCACAAAATTAAACGCAAATTTTCATTATCGATCACGATCATACTTGTCGTTTATTACATTCAACAAAAAGCTTTTTCTTGTCGAGTTGAAATAGAAATTAAAATATTCTAGAAGTTATTCATTATAATGTTTTTTTGAAGAGCTTCATTTGTTAATGACTCCAACACCCACATTAAAAGATGTTTGAAGCTACATTTAAATCAAACTTTAATTGTAAAAAGAATTATATTCAAGATGTTTAAGCATTCTTTGCATGTATAAATATTTATATTTAATGTTTTTAATTTAATCTGTTGAAGTATCGCACCAATTGCCAATAGACATGCAAAAAAGCATACAAACAATAATTTTAAAGTATTTTTAAAATAAGTACACAATAACATGAAACATAATCTATATTATCCAAAACAAAATGTAAACAGACACAAAACCAAGCTGTTTAAATAAGCAAGGGAACAACTGTATCTCTATATCTTTTTGTGCGGTTGTGTTTCCATTTCAGACGAACTTCTTTTACGGTTGCTTTGACATTAACTGTTGACGATATGCCCAAATAGCGTTCTTCCTGTTAAAGACATATTTTCTTTAAATGAGGATCAAAAATCTTATGGCTTTTCTGTGAAATACCACCTCAAAACGATGTTCAGAAAAGAAAAATAATGACACAATCGTTAATATTTTGAAATGGAATGAGATCATATCTTTTATGTTTAGTACTAAAGTGTTTGTGACTCAAGTGTAGATACCTAATTTTGTATAATTGTGCATAATTAAATATTGCGGCTACATTTTAAATAATAATTGGAATTCTGGCAGTTGTGTAAATATACTTATATTTGAGTCATCATATTATTTAGTTTCGTATATCTGATATTTAAAGTTTATTGCGAACAAATGATTGGATATATTATAATATACAATTATATACAGATTTACATGTTATAGATATCATATAATTTATATATTTTATAAAATGCTTATAGCAGAATAAATGTTGCTAAATTTTTAGATGAGTAAACTAATGATAATTCAGTCTTGCCTGAATTGACTCTGAATATATTTTGAATAATGTCTCTCTCTCTCTCTCTCTCTATCTCTCTCTCTCTTGCTCTTTCTGTGCGTTTTACAGCCTAAATAGCAAAGGGAAATATTGTGAAACTTAAGATTTGTATATGCAAGTAAACCTCCTATTTTTGAAAAAAATACGCAAATCGAAAGTGCTTGGTTACTTCCACCAGACTTCCATCCTTGCTTTATTGAGTTGCAGTTTTGAAAATTAATTTTTTATTTCCAATTAAAAATATAATTCATAACATAGTCTTTATTTGTGTTCCACTTTTAATACCAGTGGATATTAAATGAAATATTAAAAAATACACTGGGCTTATAGCATAATTTATATTCTATAATCCGAGCTGAATTCAATTTTAAATGTACTATAATGCATAATAGGGATTGCGCATATATGGTATAATCTGAAAACATAATAATTTTAAAAAATATTACAAACCAATAAATTTCCAATAAATTCGTTTTGTACTTTTGCAATTAATTAAATCGCCTCTCATATAAAACAAAACATTATTTATACTGATAGGAGTCTATAGCCAAGCAAGAGCCAAATAGCTGACCGGATGGATATTCGTATGTAAAACTGAACAAAAAATACGTTTGTGCCAAATTGTCTTGAATTAGTATATAAACTGCCAACCATAGAAGACGAATCATCGAAAAAACAATGTGCCAAATTTCACAGCACATAAGTAACATAATATCATTTAGTATCTATTTATGAGAGAGCGGAAGCCGATTATTTTGTAAATTATTATCTTAAATGCGCGTTTGTGAATGTATAAATAGCTTTTTAAAAAAAATTTAAAGGCTATTAAACCATGTGGCTCGACAATAATTTATTATTGAAAATTTTAACTGTGAATATCAACGAATTTGTTCTGTTAGATAGAAACAAATCTATATAAATTATCAAAATATTTATAATAAAAAAGGCTAAGAAATGTAACATTAAATATATTAAACGTTTGAGTTGTGTAGAAAAGTGTTTGAAATTTTTTTTTATAAAAAAAAAAAACCAGTATCATTTATAGCATCTTCTTGACAAATCTAAAATATGACAGTCATTTTGGAAACGTAATCTTAACAATTGAAGGAATTGGATTTGAAATGCTTTTTAAGTGGGCTGAACGAATCATTACAGAGACATGCGTCAACTTTTGATAAATGGTATCTATAGATGATTGAAATGAAGAATTGTAAATTAAAATAAAGATTTATGAAATTACCTTAGTGTCAAACTATTTGATATATACATTTAAAAGTGCAATGAATTTAGTATTACTAATGCTGCTGCTCAAATAAAATTATTAGCTGGAACTTTTGCAAGGAAAATATGAAAATACCGGATATTATTTATTTTTATATGAAATAGATTATAAATAAAAGCTACATAAAAAAATTAAATCATACAATTATATTCTACATTAAAATCATATTACATTATATCATCAAAATACGAACTTATGGAGGCTCTACTAAAACTAAATTTTCAATCGATATCTATAAGTATATTGCCAATATCTTGATGATAAAACCAAGTGCGCAGTATGATTTTTCGAACGAATGCCGTTAAATATACTGATCCTTGGACATCAGAATCCTTGTCGATATAAATCTGCAGAAAGTAATGTTATCTCTGGTCTATCATAAATTTGATTTGATTGAATATTCTTGAAAATTAATTCAGTGTGTAAATACCAATCATGAAACAATTATTGAATTGAAACAAATTAAAATCAACGCTACACCTGCTCTAATCCAATCAGATGTTTATAATAAAGATAGTAAACACAAACATGTGATCTCTATCCGCAAATAGATTGATGAAATGTAAAAGGGTTCTCACTCAACTAAAGCGTCCGTTCTAAAAATATGCACTATCCAGTTTAGTTATAGGAAAGGCAGAGAAAAAAAAACATTCAAAATAAAAACAAATAATACACGAACGGAGTATTCTGACTTTTGAGTTCCTATAATACTTTATTTATACTCATGCGTGGAGCGTCGACGAATGCAAAACCGCGTCACCGTACTCAGTAGAGGAATTCAGTTGGTTCGGTTGACTTTACTAAGTCACACTCATGTGTAAGCATCTGCCAAACACATCGCGGCTTACTAGAATGAGGAGAAAATTTTTACACACGGATGTCCACAGCGTTGACGAAATTGTGTTGGATACAATTGACAATTTGCCATTTCCTATGTGATTATTTCAATATTTGTTGATATGGGTTAGCCATTGATGATTTTTAACTAGTTGCTTAAATACTGACGGAAAATGCTACTTACAGGTTTTTCTAGAAAAGTTGTTTTTAATCAACGGCGTCTTGAACTTGTAGTGTTAAGTTTAGTGCTGTGTTTAATTGAAGTGGTGGGTGTACCAGATGATTCTATGGATTTTCAGAAGACCTGTAAGTAGTTTTTATCGTTTTTCTTACGAAGAATGCTATTCAATAAATCATCACTATTTAAATTAATAAAAATATAAAAAAAATATCTGCAGTGTCATGCATCGAACTTCCTTATACGCATATGGGTTAAACCACATCGTAGTTACCTTATTTTTCTAATTAATAATATTTGTTCCAACCTTTAGATCGCTTTTACAGTAAATATATTTCTTAGAAACAATATAAAATGTCAAACTTCAAATTATTTATATCTATTTTGTTAAACAATTGACAGGCGCAGATGATACGATTTATGTAAAAATATATATAATAAGCAGAAATTTATTTTGAGACCAGTACTCTTTTTGGAAAAATAATTCAAATAAAAGTTGTGCTAAATATAAATACCTTTAAATTTTGTTCATGCCATTTTTTCTGTAACCATTTTTAAGTAATTGCAGAAACTGCAAAAAATGACTAGAGTAAACAGGCACTTCCGCTTTGAATTTTTTTTTTTCAAAAATAGGAGGTGCACACCCCAGGCATATGCAAATCTTAAGTTTAAAGTTTCATAATTTTAGCTTCAACACACACACACACACACACACAGACACACACACACACACACACACCCACACACACACACACACACACACACAGACGGACGTCATTCCGAAAATAGTCGGAATCGATTCAGGGAAGGTCAAAACGTATATTTCCGTTAAAATCTCGAGTTCGAAATTTTTCATGATTACAATACTTACTTATACTGCGTATAAGAAAGTAAAAAGGATCATCATCAAAAAAATGTACAACCTTAATAGTTACAAAATTAATTGTGCTACATATTTTGTTACAAATATCCATTTAAGTTTAAAATCAACCACATATTTTTACCCCTATCAAAATCTAAAAACTTGGATAGTTTTAACTATCAAATATTATCATATTCAAATGATACCATATTTTTTAATACTAATATTTTTCCATTATTAATCCAGTAGATTTCAATTATAATTAAAGTATATCACTATCAAAAAATACGTTTAATCAAATTGACCGAGACTGAAGTATACATTGAGTTAAATTACCAACAGTAGGAAATTGCCATATGTTAATTTACATAACACTCAGCATAATAAAGTAAAACAATTCACTCAAATCATTGCATCATTGTTCTTGATTATCATAGAAAGGTCATCTTAACTATATATAGGGGATCGAAAAACTATTGTTAATTAATATTATCATATTATAAAGGTTTTGTAATAACCTAATAAGAAAAGTAAATGAAAATTAATTTATATATCCAATAAAAAAAAAAAAAAATTTCTGTTCGTACTAATATTTTAGAAATTTAATTTTAAATAAAACTTGTATTTTTATAAATGTGACATATAATCTCTGCAGTAAATATTATTTTTCGAATCAATTTTCAAATTGACGTATTGAACGAGTAAATATTACATATTTTGACGTAGCTAAATGAATTTTTGATGTATTTCAGGAACAAGTAATCAAAAGTGGAACAATTTGGATGAAATATTAAAAAAATTTTCATTCCAAATTGTTATGTATTCAAGATTACTTTTTCAACCCTTTCCATCCATTACTATGCTAGATTGGGAAACTTAATTATACTAAGTATTTTAATTTATACTAAGGAGTTACTAATTATTTTAATGCAATTTTACGAAGTGATAATATTTAAATATTCGAATTATGAGAAAATTCTTTCGTACCCAAAACCTCTAAATATACGCTCGTTTACCTATCACCTGAGCAACTTCATCCATTGCAGGCAAGCTGATAAATCTTTCTGAAATCGAACAGGGTGTGACCTATAAGTTGCAAGTTCATGTATTTTAAATTTCCAAAGAAGAATTTGTCTTCTTTTAAATAAAAAAACAACAATCACATAATTTTTTCCATTTGTAATAGACTAATAAATGTTATTATTTTCTTCTATTTTTGAGTGAAATTTTAAAGTTTACCTGTTTAGTGTTAACTAATATTTCATCAGTTATTGTATAGCAAATTTGCTGTACAATAATTCATATTTAATTATATTTGTCACTTTGGCACGTACAATATTTGGTAGCTGCCAAAAAAGTATTTTCGAGAGTATTTTCTAGTAAAATGGCGTTCATAAATCAGAATGATAACTTCCGGAAATCTGTTGTTTTTGGAATGCCAAGGATTAGCAATATTTTTGTAAATTTTTGGTATTTAAGTAACATTTTTATCGAAACATTGGCTTACGTGAGATGATGATGTACCCCTTAATCTAAATTAGTCCAGTGGTTAAATATTTTTATCGCACATTTGGGTTTGATAATAAGACTCGATATTCCCCTTTCGCGCTGTATAAATACGATATGTTACAATACCTTCGTACCTTCCCATTTGGTTCACACTACGAATACCTATTTCTCCTGAGGACGTTATAAACATATCTCGCAGATATATTTTTAATAAAAGGAGTAGTTTCTTGTGTATTTTTTGCCTGATAAGAATCTATAATACAATTAACGTGGAGTCTTTTTCAAGCGTAGAGCAAGAATTACGATAAATTCCGAGATTTAGATATATGAAAGCGAAGGAATTTGTTTTGAAGCCGTTCGATGACAGGATGAAAAGTGAATATTGATCCTATAAATTAAATTTCCCACCATAGTTGAAACAAATTTTTTCAATGCCTTAGTAAGTTTTATAATCATAAACAAAATCTAACTCGAGATTTGAACGGAAATATATCATTTAACCTTCCCTGAATCAAATCTGACTGTTTATGAAATGGTGTATGCGTGTGTGTTAGCACTCTATAGCCTAAGCAATTGAAGGTAAAATTATGAAACCTTAAACTTAATTCCTTGCAAGAAACCGCCTATTATTGAAATAATATTCAAACTGGAAGTGCATGTTTACTCTAGCCATTTTTGCGATTTCTGTATTAACTCAATAGCGGTTGCACTTACAGCAAAAATAGTAAGAATATAAATTATAGATATTTATATTTCGTACAGCTTTTTTTTCAAAAGGAATTGTTACAAGAAAATGGCTATTGGAATTTGTTTATATTTTATTTATTTGTACAAAAATCGTATCAATTATGTCTGAATTCTTTAACAGAAATACAAAATAGACGCAAATAATTTTAAATTTAACATTTAGTGACATTGTTTTTCAAATATTATAAAATAGTAAAGCCATTGCGGCTATTTCATTTAATAAATTCTCTGTTCATTTATGGTGGTAATATGAAACTTCAAATGAATTATAATAAATGGAAGGTTTATATTATTATTATATGTTAATACATTCACAAAGTGTTTATAGATATGTGTATTTGTGCTGCATTGCTTAGTATACCAACAGGGTATTATTAGCTTGACAGAAATACACTGACAGCATATCAAAGAGTCGACGAATATAACGTTGTTAGCGTTAGTTGCAGTAAGTTTTTGTTCAAGGAGAGTCGCATTTTAACTCAACAGCATAATAATGCACTGAATATACCACAAAACGAATGAATCTCTGCAATTGCGGATTGCACATTTCAATAGTGAATAATTCAGCCAACATAACCAGGTAGATTAAAAGCAATTCTAACGGAAAGAATTAAAATTTCAGCGTAATACCAGGATATTGTTTTCGAATATGAACGTTTAATAATTAAGAACAAGGTGTGAGAGAGACAAAGGGATAGAGAGGACTCACTAATTTATCATGTATAAAATATAGCGTGCTTTAGCGCGAGAATCGAGTGTTCAAACTAATGGAGATAAAACTGCTACGGGGGTTAAGTAGCTGTGTCGGTAAATCACCTCGCTGCTGAGCCGGCACAATTTCACAGTCGCCCGATGTTTCTCCATCTCGCTTCTGCTTCTAAAAGTCTCTAAGCTTCCATCTCGCACTCGTCTAACCCGTCAACCAACCAACCAACCAGCTACCACTGCGCGAATAACTTCGTTTTACCATCCTCCCTGTCCTGTGTTACACATACACACTATACTGCTAATTCTATAATAATTTATGGCGATCTTGGATATCCGATTATGGAGAGTTCACCCAGAAGTTCACGAAAATTAATCATAATCCTAGTGCAGTTTACGAAGCGCTCGCCGCGACTCGACCGCCCGGCGGTATTACGGTATTTGTAAACTACGTGCGACGAATTGAAACTATCGAAAGCATTCGCTTTAAATTTTACATTCTCAGCGCGAATTCTCGGGATGTCTAGTTCCTCATCGATGGTGTTTGTTTTAAATATCCAATTGTAATTTACAATAAATAAAACTTCTTTTATATATAGAATTGTTTTAAATTATTTCATTTTATCATATATTTCTGTTAAAAAACTGACAAGTATAGTTGATAGGATTTATATAACAATAAAGTAAATTGCAATAGCCATTTTCTTATAAACAGTCCTTAAACAAAAAATTTGCAAAATATTAAAATCCTTAATTTTTATTTTAGCTATTTTTGCAACCGTTTTTGAGTTATTGCAAAAACTGCAAGAAATGACAAGAATAAACTTGCACTTTCAGATTGAATATTTTTTCCGAAACTAGGTTTTCTAGCCAAGCATATATAAATTTTAAGTTTACAGTTAAGTATGTCTATTTCGTATTTATAATAAAAACATTGTTATACAAATTGTTAACCCTTCAAATACAAACAAGTTGCTTGCATTCATCTCTAAATAAAAAATGAAACACAAATATCATAAATGAGATTAATAAGGAAGAAGATATTAAGTAAAAAGCTGAGTAATAAACTTTTTTGTCATCAGTGGACAAACCAAGACTCAAGTAATAAAGTCTAACAAACCATGAACCACCAAAGTCATAAAACCGACAATGTTGATATAAAACAATGTTAACTTTATGTAACGACACAACTTACAATAATCTACGTTGTAACTTCTAATTTTATTTTTAATAAGTCGACAGGGAATACGTACCGCGCCTCCCTGTACAATTCGCATGAATCACCCTTGTAACAAAATTGGTGATGATGAATAGCTGGATATATTTGAAAAACGTACGGGACCACCGTGTAAAAATTAAAAACTACGTTTCTCGGAATAATTAAAAATTATTAAAGTTTTTATAGCTTGTTTTGTTCCCAGTCGGCTTACATTAATTAAATCCATTTAGAAGAGAACTGTTTTTTTTTTTGCATATACCCAGTAAAACCACAAATGTGACTCATAAAATTCTAGTGTTGTGGAGTAAACAAGCAGGTCGAGAAACTCGTATGTGAATCCACTCGTTTCCCATTAGTATAATTTAGAATGAAAAAAAATAATGCACACTTTCGCACCGTGCAACATCAAGCAGATTAATTCGCTGTATTGCACGGATAATGAAAACAACCACAAAATTAGTATATACATATATATGTTATTTCCAACCACTATAATTATTTTCTATCGTAAAAACTACCACTTATTTATTACTAGAAGAAATGTGTAGTTATATTATTACAAACTCTTTAGCTTTAAATTAATGAATATGAGTTATATCGATTCAAACTTGATTTTTCAATACTCAAAAATCAAATTATTTATTATTTTAGTATCATGTATTTTAAATTGGTTTTATATTAAAAATATTTAAACAGTAATATTGGCACGAGCAAATATCAACATATTTATTTAAACGTTTAACGAATTGGAGCACTAACCGCCAAGGTTATTAATATGACATATATGTATATTCTGATTTCTCAGAATAAGAAGTATAAACAACTATTATTTTTCAGAATGTAGTAAGTAATTTTGTAATTAATCTTAGTTGTGTACTCATTATGTATGTTACGCTTATAAAAAACAATTTAACCAGTCATTTGACTTGTCTTTTATACCCGGAACCAAATAACATGACTAGAAAATAACATGAGGTACCAATCTCAGTTAATAGCACAGCTGTTTGCTGGCCACGGTCATCTTCGACTTAAGTTTTTTTTTTTAATAATGATCGGTAAACAAGCGAAATTAAACGATGAATGATTTGATCAACATGTTTGAAATATGTGAAAGTGAAGCAAAATTAGAATGATGAGATGAGAGACATCGTAGAAATAGTATAAAGATGCGCTTGAATCTATGGATGAATTTTAGCATAATATTTATTTAAAATTGAAACATTAAAAAAAATAAAATCATTTATTAATAATGATGCAAATATCATTTTAAGATATCACCGCTAATGCTGCACTTTTTGTAAACACTCTTTGTTCAAAATACAATAAACCGTCAACAAATTCATATCTTTGATGTAACAACATATATTTTATGAGCAACAATTTGTTGTTAGAAATATTAATGCAGAGCTTCTACTTTCTGTCATAATTATTAATTAATTAAAAACACTTTAATATGAATATTCGAAATGATGTTAGTTTAAAATTAAAAAAATTAAAATTATTTGAAATAGTACAGACAACAATCAGGTGGCGCCACTATTAGTTAGAAAGTTATATAATGCAGGTCATTCATCACAAAATTAGAAATTTCATAATTCTATTCGCGGACAAGTTGAAATTTATTATTGCTTATGTATCTGGCATATTAACATAAGTTTTCTTTTCTATGCGCAGTTGGCACCTGTGCATGTGTGTGAAACAGTAAATTTAAAAATATTGAAGTATGCAGGCCAAGAACCAAATTAGTACATGTGTAAAATAGGCCTTGAATATTATGCTGATATAAGTTCACATTACGTAACCTATCTTTATTAAAGTACAAACAATAACATCAGATTGAATGCTTATAATAATACTACATATTGATATGTTATATAAGTAATACATTGAAAATCAATAAAGAAAATCTATTATATGTAATAATGTTACATTGCGAAGATGAAAGTTGAAACTATCGAGTGTCGCCGGGACTCGAACCCATAACCTACAGTATCTGCAGGTTCTGGGTTCGAGTTCCGGCGACACTATAAATTTTTCTCGTTTCGATTTTCATCTTCGGAATGTAAAAAGGGTCACTTTATAGAGTTGTGCGTTATAGAAAAAGCATTTAATTGACTCCTGATTAAATTTTAAAAGATCAAAACCAGTTTATAAAACGTGTTTTATTTTTCACGCGAAACCATCTTTCGCTCATTAAAGCAAAACTTGCAGTCATATCACACGTGAAAGCGTAGTCGAGTACCCACAGCTGAAATAGTAGTGCATACGTACACATAAACATAGACGCTGGTTTTTCACGGGCGAGGCAGCAGGCAGGTTCCAGATTCACCGCGTGGCAACGTCATAAGTTTTCACTGAAAACAGAACAATGAAGCAACATGTCTGCTTTTGTCCGTTGCTCGGCAGCACACGGTTCTCCATTTGCGTCCAATGTGTAAACCATACCAAACCATGAAAACAATGGACGCAATCGCTGAAAGAGCGCTGCGGTTGCTCCGTATGTGGTGAGGTGAGAGTCCGCGTCCAAATCAGACAACCACTACTGTCGATTCCACGGTGGATTTGTTACACGCGAAAATCACGCGGAATAGGTCCCATTTTTTGTTTGGTCGTTTTCCTTGTTTCTCTCGTCTCTGAGTCAATTATTTACAGAATGATACAATTATTACATCATTTTTATAAATTGTATACCAGCCATAGTTTTCCAGAAATATCTAATGCCAATAATAATACAATTATTTTACTGATATTCAATAATTCATGTTAAATTAGCCGAATAAATAATGCAACAAAACTTTTTTTCTGGCATACTATGTATTAGAATATTTATATTATATGAAAAATTAGGCTACTAAGAATTTTCTTTTTATATATATTTTATAGTATGCTCAGAGGTAACCGCTCAGTTACCTATGACAAATGCCTGAAAATATCTGATGGAATAGACTATAGAATATTTCTAGCATTTGGAATTACGGAACTCAGACCAATTTGCATATTTGCACATTTATTACAGTTTAATTTAAGGTTTTTGAGTTTTAACAATACAATATTTCTCTAGCTACATAATTTTGCATTTTGTTATATACTAGTCGTATAGCTATTCTTTTCATAGTGCTTCTTAACCCTTTTTCAGTTTTAAAAACCATATATAACACAATTTCTGAATTTAGAGCAAAATAAACTAGCATGAAAAAACATTTATAATCTTTTTTTTATTTGCGCAAAGTTGCATATTATATAATATATAATCTGATTTTTCTATGGCAAGGATTCAGTACGTATGATACTTTTAACTAATCAGTCTATGTTACCGTATAAATATTTGTATATATTATCAATGAGTACGAAATATATTTCGTACTCATTGATATTATGTTTACACAGTGGATTTTTGATTCAATCCAACCCACTTCCAAGTTGAATTCACTAGTACCAAGACAAAAATGGCACGAATTATTTTGAAATTACGAAAATAAACGATAAAAATATAATATTTCTAGTAACTACCAGAATTCTAAAAATTTGTCACACTAAATTTATATTATGATGCAGATGATGTTTATTTCTTAATAATAAATAAATTATTGTTGCTCTTTTGCTTTAATAGTTATGTATGTATCTCGTTCAGATTATTAAATTAATTGGGCATATATATTATATTAGCATTCATAATTTGGAATTTGACATTTAATAATTATTGTAAGCATTTATCTCTGGTAAGCAATATATTTAGTGAAAATGTGTTTTAAAGGTTAGTAAAATATTATAAATTAATAAAATAATAAAATTATGATATGATCTAACCAAAATGCTTATAAGAAAGCGCATTGTAAGACAATGCAGATATTTTTATATAAGTTGTAAGATATTTAAATTATTATTTAATACAAAAATACATTACAAGAACTGCTTATACTCACATAATTATAATAATTAAACTCTATATTGTGCAGTATATCTCTGTTGAATTGCAAATTATGTGTCTCCAATTATATTTCTCCAATTAAGATAGATAACTTTAGTTACATTACACATTTCTTATTTAACAAGCGTTAAATTGACATTCGTAACTGGAAATAGGGTGCAGAATTTCACGTTAATTTAATGATGATTTATTAAGTGTTTGCTGTTGAAACTTGTTGATCGATTTCATGAAAGCATGTTTGTTTACCAATACACCTTGTTAGCAGCTTGCCAATAATTAAAGGCGTATGTATTCAACTAAAGCACATATAGTCGTATATATTCGAAAATTTAATTTTTATGATTTGTTTGGAAAACAAAATAAAATATATGAAAGCGTTCAAGTTAAAATAAATATAACGAATGTAAAGCTCTTATTCAAAAAAACATATGCTGTACATTGAATCCTGCTTTTTGATAATTTGCTTGTATTTATCTAATTGTAGAATAAATTAGGTACATTGAACATATGGAAATATCCATTATTTAGAAAAAATAAAACACTATAGAATTTGAAAAACTGAAAAGAATATAATTTCTATTATAGAAGCTTCATATGTTCTGAATATTTATGAAGTTCATTCAAAGCTGAACCATTTAAAAAGAACAATTACTAAGTTTCTGCTCGTATTACTGCATTTATTTCTACATTTGCTATGCAATTATCCTAGCACTCTTGATTGCGTACTTCAGTGTACTTTTGATTAGGATTTTTTAGCAACTAATTTCTACGTGTTGTTTTACTCTTGGTTCTATTTTTGTCATGACCATCATTGTTTATTTTGACGTTGTAAAATGTTGTGAAGTATTTCAACCAGCCACGAATTTAAATATATATTAATTAAATAAAATCCACTACAAATAGAATTAATTTTAATTATTAAATTTAATTATTAAAACTTGTCATTATTTGCTAAAAACGTATTTGAAGAATTTCATGATTTTGAATGAAGTGAAACAAGTATCTTAGAATAGAGTTGAGCAGCGAAAGATTCTCAAGAAGAGAATTACTGTGAAGGATTTTCTGTTACCCTATTTAATGAGAGTTGGTATGTTGTTATGTATGTTTGTAAATTATTTATTAAATAGATAATATCAATTTTGTTTTAAAATGTTTATGAAACTATTCACCAGTGCTAATATCGATGTATCATGAAAATGATACCAAATAAACAACATAAATCTACAATCTTATCACAGCGTAAAAATGTTGACAATATTCGTAATATTGTCACCAACCGTAAGTTGTCACAAGTTGTCACCACCTTTTATGACGGCATTAGTAGAATTGAAACGCGCAACTTTAATAATTCATATTTTTAAATATATAAAATGTTTGACAATAAAATTTAGATTCAATGGTCTCATAATATAAGATTGTATTTTAAAAACATTTAAACATTTTATTGATATAAGCTAGTCAAAAAACATATAAATAATTTTATAATTTATAATTCTATAGATCAAAACGAGTATTCACATAATTTCTTAATTAATTAATCTTTATTTGTTTATTTATTATAATTAATACATTTCGTGTATTATCCGGTTATTTGCAATAGATATCATGAATTCTGTTCTAATTTTACTCCATTGAAGAAATAGTGCATTAATTCCGCGTAGTTTTTATTATTTAAGATTTTCAGATTAGAACACAAATGAGTCATTGTTAAAAATAAACATAACGTTTCTATTCGTTAATCGATTCAATAGTGTACACAATGCGCTAGGTGCCGCGCAGTCCAGAACAGTAAAATACCAATTGTAAAATGGCATATGTATTTATACTTGCTTTTCCTTCTA
Source organism: Nebria salina (assembly GCA_944039245.1). NCBI lineage: Eukaryota > Metazoa > Arthropoda > Insecta > Coleoptera > Carabidae > Nebria > Nebria salina. The sequence goes on from OX063271.1 coordinate 13,925,425, forward strand.
GAGAAACACAAATACGTTCGTATATTCTCTCTAAGCCGAGTACGCGAATGTTTATGTGCTTGTTAATGAGATTTACAAAAAGAATATTATGACTCTTACAACATTGAAGCTACTTTAAAGGATTTTAGTATTATAGACTAAAATAAAATGTTCTCATACTGTTCGTTCTATTATTATTTGCAATTCTGTTGTTTAGAGGCAACTATTTGGGATATTAGCACACTGATTCCTATTTGTATTTGTTGCATGCGCAAGTTTCTACATTGTTCTAACATCGGAATAGAAATGATTCACCAAAACAAGAAAGTTTGATAATTGTTTAAAGGAATTACGCAAATCTTAATAACAAAGTTTAAAAGCGCTTTACGCGATAAAAAAGTAAATGCGTTATTATACTAAGGATCATATAATCGATGTATTTAAGTTATACAACAATTATAATTCCCTTTTTTATACTACTTATATTAAATATTTATATGCTTGTAATAATTTATAATATATGCATGTTTAGAATTTAGAATTTACCCTTTTTACTTATTTTCATAAAACCTAAATCAAAATATAACCTGCTTTCGCTACAAATAATCGAAACGTCCATATTGGTTTTGTGTAGTTATCTCAGTAAAATTCCCAATTTAATATAAGGTCTAGTAGACCAAGTAAAGACGAGAATGGTTAGAGGGTACTGATTTTTATAGTCATTTTGATTGATGGTTCTTATTCAGCAATTGCTGCTTTCTAATTTTCTACAATTTCTCACCAATAAAATATATGTAAAATACAAAATATAACTATACCAACCAAGTTAACTAATAAACATTGCATGTTGCACGTATTTAGGCGTTCAGTATTTATATTTTAGATAAACTGTAGATGTAAAGCTCGCAGTTTTTTTAAGAAATCTAGTGGAAAATTTCATAGCTACTAATAACCAGTTTAAAATTTTATATTTACATTATCATCTAGCTTCGCTATCTTGACACGGTTTCATGTACAGTTATGAGCGAGAGTTAAAATTTGATATTCGTGTTTTCCTTCACATAATAATTCTGTGTGTTGCGGGAGAAGAAACGAATTTCTTGAAGTTTCGAGAAATGTTTGTTATGTGTTTGGTAACTGCGTAAATTATGTTATTTATTTTAACAGGAACTGCTCATTATTTCGACTCAAATAAGAAAATGTTCATTTTGCTTAAGTTTTAGTATTATTCAATTTCATATTTTGGTTACGGTGTTTCTTTGGTAAATATTTTATTTTAAATATGCACAAATCAGACCACGCCATTATAATTTAAAATGCAGAGTTTATTTAAAAAGAAAAAGGTATTGAGTAAATTACTGAGCCAAATATTATATTTTGAAAATGTTCAGCTTTTTAGTTTAGAGAATAATCTTCAAAAATACTTTCATGTTTGTAGGAATATATTCCCTTTAAATTAAAACATGATCAAGATGTATTTAAAATTTCTAAAGTTGAATTCAATATGATTATTTGAAGAATTCAAATAATGAAATAATTTTCTTTACCACAGGATTGAACGTCCAATATGGGGAGAGTTAAATTTGATTAGAAGTTAATAAATTTGCTCGAAAAATAAATGATTTATTTCAAGAGGTATTTAATCTATAAAGTTACAGAAAAATCTTCAGAATGTTAGAGGAATCCAACATGGCCAGTAGATGAAGTTGCAGGCATCTTTGGAATCTTTGAGACTGTTGGGAATAACACTGCTGAAAAGTATTTTCGCTAAATACAACACAGATGCGCTGTGTCCGTCAACATTTTTATTTCTGTTTACAGCATTGTCCAAATACGAATCAATGGAATTAGTACAGTCGGACAGTGCTTTATAAATTTGCTTGTTAGATTTAATAGTTATTTATTTAAACATTTGTCAGAATTTTTGTTTTAAAATAGAACAGAATGTAAACGTGCGAAATGGTTACATTGACAAATAACTTTTATTTTAAGGATCAAAATTGCCCAATGAAAGACAAATTTATCATATTTCTAATTTCTTATAAATACTAACAATTTTTTATTATTTTAAGTTTTAAATAAGTGATTCTTGGCATCTGTATTTATTATATAAATATTTTGACATGCATTATATTATGAAGTAGTTAAATTCAATTTACTTCTATCGCAGTATTTGAGATATCGGATGTATGATTTTCATTGATATATAATATTCTTCATAAAATTGTAATTCATCCATAATATAGGATTATTCCATGAAACACATATTATGACATTATGACTTTGCCTGCTTTTTCTATTCATAAGCAACGATTTTATTTTATGGCTAAGTTCATTAAATTATATTTTATCTAGATTATTATTGCTATTTTCTTATGAAACACCAATAAAGTATTTGTTCACATGGAAAATGTAAGTTATATAGTATATACTTTGATGATTCTTAAGTAAAATAAATTGAATTTTGCGAATAGTAACATATAAGTAATATTTTTTTTCTGAAATTGTCAGGATGTGAAGGAATGTCAAGCGTTTTCTGTCACCCCATTGATGAGAATTGGCATGATAATATGTAATATAGAGAAAAATTATTATCAAAATAGAACCAATATTTATTTATATTTGGTCATGGAATTCGAAAATCGATTAAAACATGCATATAAATATATGAAGAGCTTCATCAAGGGCAAACGTTAGGTGGTAAAAGTCAAAGGCTTCTGAACTGATGTTGTGTGTGCAGCACCCACACATCTATTCCCGTCTTTAGCTTCTATTGGACAGGACACACAAGGCAGCGTAAGCGCAGTACAGAGAACAGTCGCAAACGAATAAGATATCGGGCATTCTGCCAAACACTGAGTTCCAGAACACGGCATTGAGCGTACACAGGCAGCACGTGCATTCCGAATCGCATCGATGCCAGAATTCCAGAACGATGTTCTTATAAAAAGAGACGGAGCAGATAATGTACCGAAAGAACATCTAGTCAGCGGAAGACGATAATTACCATTTCGGTAGAACTAGAAATGTGTCTGTTTGTAACTAGTTCTAATATGATCGACTGACACACAACACAAATTTAACTATCGCGATGCCATCCAAGAATTTTTCGTGTTATTAACCATTTTTCGATGAAAGATATTTATAAATATAAAGATGGTTTCAGCGGCGCCAGCTGAAAACATTCCAATGTCGTGACTAGCAAAAGAATCAATATATTGAGATACATAAATATTTTTGCAGCCCATTATACTGTGAATTCATAACATTTGTGTTAAAAAGAAAACACAAATGTAGACTATACCTTTTTATACGAAATAATAAGTAAATATTGTAATAGTGAAAATTTTGAGATTTTAATGGAAATATACCATTTGGCCTTCCCTGGATCGAGCCTGATTGGAATCTATTTTTTTTTTCATAGAAATAATATTCAATATATTATAAACAATGTTAGTTTAGCATTGACAACGCTACTATAGTGACTAAATAAAGAAAAAAAAATAAAGAATTTATCAGCTTTAGCAAAAAGAATTAGAATATTTCATGATTTTGGAATGCCGATAACAATGAGCCATGAAATTGTTTCAAAGAGAATGAATATTGTTATGAAACATGAGACATAATTATTTAACCGTAATTTATTTTTAAATAAGTATACACTTAAAACTTCAAAGAGTATAGCTTTGCACATGAACTTGAACTGCGAAAACGACATTTATAATTAGAACAGATTTACAAAAGTTAGATTTTAAGCTGGCAACGGACAATGATACTTATTTGCTGTAATGTATATTGTCCATTAAAGTGTAACTTCGGACATATTTGTAACATGTCAGATACACGTTTCGCAATTAAAAGCATATTTATTTTGTAACATGAAGAATTCCTAAGTGGATAATGAAACAGTCACCGCAAGCCATAACAATGTTAAAAGGAGACTAAGAAAAAAAAATGGTAAAAGATATGTAGACAAAAATCGAAGAAATTGAAAAATCAAAAACAAGTATGAAACTAAAGACGAAATATATTCCCTTCACTTGACTTTGACAGTGAATAATTAAAAGACGTGTATATTCTTTGATGTATTTTTGTATTTACCACTGCGAAGCAGGTATATGCAATTTTAATAAGTATTTCTATTTTACGAACAAATAAAAATATTACTAACACAACTAAATGAAAATTGGATAAATTCAAAATACAGCTTTTATTTGAATTAAACAAATGTATATATTAATAGCATGCGACCTTTACGCAGTTCCTCAACAAGTTCGGTGCAAAATTTTTATGTTTACTGCCTCATATGTTATGCTGCATTATTTTAAATTTATTCGACATATTTAAGATATTGAATAATATTACCTTAACGCGATTCTTTTTATTTTAAAAGATAGAATAACCTTTTAATTAAATAATAAATTACTTCAAAGAATGAGAAAAATTTGGCTTGACTGTGTTCTTAAATTAGGCTAGTTCATGTAATTCGATAACTGTGAAGTTTATGTGAGGTCTTATGACTAACCAGTGAGGACAGATTTAAATCAAATGTTTCCCTTCAAAGTTGCCGCTTAACCATATGATCACCACATGCCATCAGTTGTAGTATTTCTTTATATGGTGCACTAAATTCGGAAGACAATTATAATTCTATTATTAAATATTTAAAAAATGAGATAATTATTTAAGAGTAATTAATAATAAAGACAAATTAGGAACATATGTCCGTATAAAAAATTGTCACGTAAAATTTTACAAATTATACCAATCCATTCGATGACAATAGGTAATTAAGTGTACTTTTATAAATCAAGATTTACAAATTATAATTATATATTAGTACTCTTCCATGTCTGTAATTCGAATGAGATAATTTGAATTTAATTTTTGTCGGCTTCCGTTGTAGGGTAGGTATTTGAATTATAAATATAAAGGCCTTGATTGATTTCATATATATAATTCTGCTGATATTGCACCGAAAAAATGGAGTGGAAAAACAAACAGGAAAAAAATCGTTACGCTTTTTCCGATCGCGTTTGAAATTTAAAAGGAGAAATAATATCCCAGGAGGCCGAAGAAGATATTAAAATTGAATTAAGCAATGCTTTATTTTTTAAATACAGTGCCTTATTAATTTTTAAATCCACATTTTCCTTATTCAGCAGTATGCTATGAACTCTAACAAATTTAAAACGTTGAATGCTTATTTATTCGAAAAAAGGTTCTATGGTTCATACAGTTAACAAAAATGTTTGCAAAGATAAATATTCATTATACAAAACAATAATTATTAACGAAAAGAAAAATTTTTTAAATTGAAAAGTTTATATTATAAAATCATTATTTAGAAAGTTGTACCTTTTTTTGCCTGAATTTATTTAATATTTATTTGTTGTAAATCTAGTGGAAAGATCATAAGTATTAATAAATTACCATAAAAATAGTAATTTTTAATTAGTATTATTCTTAGTGAATCGGTGTAGAAATATGAAATTTCTTGGCGAATGTTCATTTGTTCTAGATTCCGGCATTAAAATATCTTTGTATATTATTAAAATACATAAATTTAGAATGTATAAAGTACATTGCCCGTCAAGTATATGCAAAAAACTTTACCCGCTATCTATGGATATGCACTTGCTTCGATGAGTCTAGTTAAATGTCAAAAATGCTACGCTGAATAATTTACAAGAATCAAAATTATGAACATTTAGATAATTATTTTAATATCTCCAATAATACATTTCAAAGCAACAAATTTTAATCATAATCTTATTATTACATCTTCTCAATATAATATTCACGAAGACGTATGCTAATAATGAATAATGCTATAGTAATGAAATGGTTCGATGACAAACAATGATGATGGATTTGAAGTGCGACAATATACAAGATGATATTATAGGTGTGCGCTGTCACTAAGCGGCTCTACGACAGAGATCTCTAATCCTGCAGTCGACCCAGCCTAATCTTCATTATATATCTTCGCTCGCAGCTTATAGGTCACGCGTTAAATACGATTAAATAATCCTAGAAATCCTGTTAATTAGAATCCTAAGTTGCTTTCCGGTTACGTTGGTCCAAGCAAATAGGATAATCCAACTTAAATGATATATAATAACCGGAGCTAAGAACGACTTGGGGCTCTTGTGATGGCATGCCCATAATACAACCTACATATACCAAACCTAACAGTGGCGTGTCTCGCATAATATTCACTGGAGCGAAACAACAAAATACACATAATAGATTAAAAGGTCTTGAGATCGGCACAATAGCACCCAAGTGCGGCTAAATCTTGTCACTCTTTATCTCATTCATCATACACATATCACGCGTCTATTACATATTCTATTTTAGAATTTATGTAAAACTTACACAAATTAGTAGAACTTTGTTTGAATCAAGTGCTTTACAGCCTAAACTGTTGAAAATAAAATTATATATAACTTCTTTTCATATGGCAGACCAAATGACCACTTATTTTTGAAAAGAATATTCATACTGGAAGTGCTTATTTACTTCAGTCGTTTTTTGCAGTTTCTGCAATATCCCTAATACGAATTCACTAACAATAAAATAGTTATACTAAAAATGAAAGATTTTAATATTTTCCATAACTTTTGTTTCAATATTTTTCCTAAAGGTCACTGGTTACAAGAAAATCGCTATTAAAATTGTTCCTTCACTTATTTAAATTGCCATGGCTGCATAGGTATAAAAATATTATTGTTATCTGAAATTTCTATCGCTAACTTATTCTGTTGAAAATAAAAATAAGCGAATAAGCGCCGGATTAAAACAGTGGCAAACTACTCTGTTTATGTGCTTTAAAAGACGCATCGTATTCGCCAGGTTATTAGTTGCAACGTAAATATTTAAAGCGTTTTTCCTAATGTATAAATAAACCCTCCTAGATACGACATAAGTGATTTCACGCGAAACATAAACACGCCATCTAAATATAAGTTTGCTCGTTTTCGATAGAGAAAACGAAGGAGCGGTAGTAGCGCAGGCCAGGGTCGGAATCTATAATATTATAGATTTAGAACCAGGCATAAAATTCAGTTCTTAATTTATATTATTTTAATTTCGTTTCCTATATCAAATCTTTGTAACAGATCGCGAATATTTATCAAGCTCTCTAGTTTCGATTTCGAGAAATACTTGTAAAATAGCATGTAAAATAATTTTGTACTCAAGTCTATTTAAAAAATCATCAGAAAAATCTAATCAAATTTATAAAATTTTCACTTTTTACCGTAAATTTTTTTTTTAAATCAAATCCAAAATTGCCTATCAAATCTTTTATCATGCCAAACCAGATGAAAGTATGTGCAGATGTAAAAATACAAACTTTTAGCATGTATGATAAATATTCAATAAACGTTTACAAACACTTGAACACATGAAAAAATGAGCAGTGAAGTTCATAAAGAATAAACTGACATTCAAGCCTATAAATAGAATGGCGCAACTAAATAATTCGATGTGCTTAAGGAGGCTCTAAAATTCTGAGCTGAAGGAATAAAAGCTTTCACTGTATAAGTAGAGTAAAACAAAACTAATTTCGAATTAAAATTAATTCCTGTTGTTTCAAACGTACATTAGTGGTATCAGATAATTAGGCTCCCTAACTGTTTTTAAATAGAGTAATTTATGAATGTGTTTCGCAACGAAACAATAAATTGATAATCAAATTTTTCTTTGAACCATATTTGGATATTAATATGTAAATTGTGTTCTACTTCTAATAGTTAAATATTTTTCAATTCGTATAAGGACGTTAAAATATACTTATGACGAAAACGTAAAATAAGTTGTTATTCAAAGTTCGTTACACGAAACATATAGCATATTTTCTTGTTCTTATTTTTCATGCATTTAATTACGCTTACAATTATGTATATTTTGATGGGAATATAATTGAAATTATCCCGTGAAAGTCGTAATGTTTTGTTTGCGTGCACTGTATGCAAATTAGTATTAAATTCTGAAACGTAACGTATCGCCATGGAGTGCGGTTGCAGAATAACCAAAAGCTTCAGAGCATGTGCCCGACACCCTCCATACTATATAGACGACGACATACCCATTAGTCGCAGGCAATACACACAATGACTATCTCACTTAGCCTATACATACACACTCGAGAATCAATTTTAACATATAAATAAATATCCGTAATTCCATCATATGGGGTTGGAAAAAACCCTTTACACGAAGCATACACTCGGCCTTTTTGACTCTTTTGCAGCAACCTTGAGCTAAATTTATACGTGGAAGAACTAAGAAATGATCATTCGTACTTAACACAGCCTCAAATCTGACTCTTACATCTACAATCTAGCTCCGCAAACGTTCTTCGCAAATAATGAAATCAATCACACTTCTCTGATTTATTTTTGCATTCTTTCACATGTAAATATGTTATTAATATACTTAAAGCACGAATTAGTCACGAAGAGTTCAAATTCTAAGCAAAATGATAATATTCCAGATCTGTTGTCATTTACTCAATCAACTCCAAATATTCCTAGTGCAGTATTACTAGCACTCCACTTAATACCAATCTATCCATTGTGATCACCGCTTATAAGCAATTTTTTAACACAAACACAGTTATTAGCTACACTAGATATTTTGTTCCAACATTCTTTCTCTGAGTCCTACTCAGAACATTGACAGAAATTATGAAAAGCCTAATCAGTTCTACCTTCATTCTATGCCAGAGTATTCTTGAAGATACGTATTCAAATTCCCGAATACAATATTCGCTTACTGACAAGAACTCCAACAGCCTTTCTAGAACGCCCATTTTCTTTTTATAGCAGACCATAATCGAAAAACACCATTACAACTCATCCTGTCTTCTTAGTTTCACACACAGTCAAAACATCCAACTCAGATCTAAGCATTACCTTCAAAAGTTCATTTGTGTTACCATTTATACTTCTAACATTCCGAGTTCAATTTGACATTTTTTCTTGCTTTTATTCTATCATGCATAGTTACATTATTAGTATTCAAAAAACGATAAATAACGGAAAAAAGAGCAGTCACGACAGTTTATCAGGTAATTCCCCAACAAAATAGAGATATTAAATTAAATAAACATCATTTATAAATAATAGCAAATTGAATTATACGGAATTTATAATAAAAAGCACGTGTAAATTTACAAAAATACGCGAAAATCAACCTACATATTTGAATAAATTTAAAATATCAATTAGTTCAATCAAGTTACATAATTAAAATTTAAAATGAAGTCCAACTTCTATCAATATAATTTGATGACAAGTTGCAAAGATGTCGATTATCTAGTATCAAGGCCAACAGTTCACGCTATTTAAATGTTGTAATTGTGACAGGAATGCAGATGAAAGGAAACCGAACATTGATGGAAAGACGCCAAAAAATGTTGTTGACTGTTTTTTAGCTGCAAAAAAAAATTCCGGATGTTCTTCTCTTTTTCTTTATTTCTAGCTATTTTTAATCATTTTCACCGAGACCCACGAAATACTTATAGAAAACGAATAACAACAACAATTAAAAACAAAAAATTGATTTCACTTTTAAACTTTTAGTCCTATTTGAAAATGCTCTTCACTTGTTTATTTGAAGTTTAATCAATTGTAGTGTTAATGGAATATCTTGTATATAACATGAGTAGGAAATTCAAAAAAGAAATATTTCTCTTTCTTTAGCATAATATCGTTTTAAGAGTCTTTTATCACAAGGACAAGCTTTCTATTCCGACCATTGTCTGAAAACGAGAGCGTAAGACAGTTAAGAATAAAATTCGCCGTGCATTTTAATTGTTCCACCAAATGACACAATTGGCATACTGGAAGTTTAAGATACCCATTGTTCGAATAGTTGGGCGTACATAATATTTTAGCTGGAATACTCTGACATTCACGCAGTCGCTCGTTATGCGGAAATAATTACCAATTTTTGTGGCTACACAAAATTGAATAACTTTTTAGTTGAATAAATAACTGCATTGTTGGTCAAAGTTTTGATATTGCAGAAATTATAGAAGATTTTATAACTGGTTCATAATTAAATAGAACTAGATGGAATAGTTTTTATGTAATACGATTAAATTCAAAGTTATTACTAAATATTTAACGAAAGTAGTATTTAGTTCGAAAGATGCTTTACAATGTCAATATTACATTTTGGTTAATCTTGCGTGCTACAGAAAATATCACGGATGGACCTTAGTGTAACTGGAAGAGCGTTATTTTTAGTATAAAATATAGAATAATTCAAATATATTTAATTATTTGTATTTGTACATATTAGCATTTTATTTGGCTTTATGATAATATTAGGTTGAATTAAGAGCTCTATATATATTTGTGGAATCTCAATAAAGGACGCTTTATTATATTTAGAATCTCTCCTTCACACATCGCTGATTAAATATAGATATTTTAGTAACTTCTTCATCGAGTCTTTCCCACACTTTATAGCGCTAGGCACAAATAATTTATTTTACTATTTATAGAATAATTCTCAGACAGAACAAAACTATGTAACCTCCAGTTGTGGCTTAACATATTGCCGCAATGCAAACTCATAAAGTATTTCGTAATATTCTAATTTTTAATGTTTTAGTCTATTATGATATTAATATTGATTATTTTTAAGATGTTAACCATAATTTCACGCATATTATAGGTAATAAGAACGAGTACAATTTTTACTATACGAAAAATATCATCACTGATTATGCTAATATCGCGTTATAAATCATTTACAGTAAAATGTCGAATGTTGATAATTATTCGAAATTGAGTTACTAACTATTATCACGTCGCATGAATGTTTCGGCATGCTAATCAGTTACACAGTGCCAATATAGCAAAAAATAAATTTTTTTTATTATATCTTCCTTTGAGTCTCATTTACGATCAGTCCGGGAAAAAAAAATAAAAATAAAATGCGCATGATAGTTCCGCAGACAGTTTATGCTGTCATATTATTTCAATTATTTAAGTTAAATATATAAAGTATTCATTTTTCAAATTTTAACGCTTTGAGAATAGCCTAATAATCATGTAAAATTACACAAAAAAAATAATTCAGTAAAGTTTTCCAGCATAATATATTTAAAGAAAAAAAGTAAAAAAAAACTTTATGACTCAGCTTTATGGAAATATCACAAATAATATGAGCGTTTAGAATTAAAATTTTTCCTGGAATAAAATGTAATAAATTTGAATTTAGAGCTATCGATTTATTTTGATTATTATACCGATGACAAAAGCGAATAAAATTGTCACAAAATGCTTTACATATTTGGAATATGAACAAAAGATATCTTCCGTTCCATCGATTCCATTTCATTGGTTTTGTGCGATGACGCACACTGCTACGATATACGCACCGTTCAGTACAACTATCAGCAACAGCTAGCATTTTATGGAACGAACGACCACGTTACAGTATTTATGTCGCAACGTGTATCCTGGCCATCGACAATGCTCACGTGCGCTCCCTAATCGTATTACACATATGAAAATGATCCGAAACAATGAAATATGTATGGTATATAGTCATTCAATGCCCAGTAATCTGTGTAATTAGCGGTCGGCTTTTATCCCTTAAAAACTAATAAAGGATTTCTGTCATTATTATTTGCTGATATTTGTAGAATGTGTGTGTGTATGTGTTTATTTGTATGGTTACGTGCAATGAGTTGTAAACATTTCGAACGCAAAGCGGACGCAAAATGAAATGTACGATTGAAGCTTTTCAATGTAATATTGATATGCTAATGAATTCAGTGAAAGAAATCAATTACAGCGAAAAATGATTCGTACAGAAAATATGAAATAGTACCTTTTAATTGAATTTTGCATTACCTATAGTACATTCCGCAATCTTCAAACATATTTGTAATTTTTTAAAATGATCTTTAACTAGCTTTATAATAATTTGCAATTTTTTAGTAGTATGTTTTACTGTATGTTTCTTTATTTATGAAATGATATTACTGCAATTTACAAACAACTTGATATATCTGCCCTTTTTCAAACATCTATATTTGTCAGACTGCCATGTAAACTTCTTTAAACACGTGTTAAAAAGAAATGGTACTATTTTTAAGTAAACCTATATCACAGAGTGTCAAGCCAGGCCACAAGCACTCAGATTGACTTTGGTAGCAAAACATACAAACTGTCACACAAAGTTACATATATGCACACAAATATCTATACTCGATTTCAGCTGCCGTAGCGTGTTCAAAATATTAAAGTACGAATATGGTAGGTTCACAATACGGAAGAAATTCCAAAAACACGCATCTTTCACAAACTCAAACTCATTTTTGTTAAATATGCTAAGAAAATTAACATTTACTATAACATATTATTCAGATGCAGATTATCAATTTTTACTAGATCCGCATATGTGCCTACATATAATATAGTTGTGTAAACGAAATTGACTTAAATTTAATAATGCATATGATGCAATACATCTGTTTCCTATGGCCAGCAATTAAAGCTTTCGTTTTAAAAATATATAATTCGTTCTTATTAGCATAAAATGTGAACTATTTTAATGAATGTATGTATTTATTGTTAACAGTATTCCTTCATATATGTATAAAAGAACGAAATAGTAATAAAGTTAACAGAACTAAAAATATTTAAATTTATCTACAATGTGTGTCGATTTGTTTTAGTACCTGCACAAGTGATTTGGGCAGTTCAGGGCAAGGATGTAGAATTACCTTGTGACGTCACACCACCAACACCTCGTGACAGAGTCAATATGGTTTTTTGGTTCAAGGATTCGATTGGGATACCTTTGTATAGGTAAATACAATTATTATACAGACAATGTATTGCTTATTTTTCAATTGTATGAACAATACAATATTTAGATGCTTACATTTTCCTCTATTTCTTACTAATTCGTTACTGATTTATTATTAGTAACAAGGAACTAGATATAAACAATCATCATCATCATTTATATTTGCATTTGATAACTGTCGTAAACACAGAATATTAGTTGTTATTTTATGGACCATCATGTACAGATATATGAATAACAAATGAAAATACTAGAAACGCTTATGTGTATCAAATAAAGTTGAGCGCGTTTGATGAAAATTTAAACATTATAAATGTGATTTACAATTCGGAATAATTTATATTGTAACAAAATTGAAATTCAAGCAATGAATAACTATGCAGTATTAATTAGTGTAAAAGCACTCATTAATTTCAACCCACAAAGGCACTATATTATTCAGGGGATTTTATTAAGCCCAATAATAAATTTTTGGATAAAGCACTGAGTATCCGTGAATCTTTCTACAAATTTATTGGTCAAACAATCTATAGCACCACTTTTTTATTAATTCTTGTTTAAATTCTAAACGATTGTAAAAATTAAATACGGCTTTTCTAAATAATACTCGATTAATGGTGATTCTACTAGTTATGTTCTACTAAATACATGTAAAAATACAATTTTCGGTAAATAAATTTTGCAATATATCAAGTGACTCATAATCAGAAAAAAATTAATTGATAACTTTCTTAAATATTATTTGAATATTAAACTAACGTTTCCAAAATTATCTATAAATTCTGTTTTAAAACGAATAGTAAAAACAAAACCGTACTGCATAGATAAATGTTTTTATAAAATGCATGTTTTTTATAACGATGAATGTATTGCAAAAATTTACCATCGATCTGAATGACCGGAAACCAAGTGCCGCCATCGCCTGTGGAACCGGAATATTTAACGATGCTCCGGATGTATAAATCAAAGACTCGGGGAGTTTGGGTTTGCATTTGCTGAGCTCGGAATTATTGAAGGTGGACAAACGACCCCGTACCCAGAGTTCACCGTTTCTCATTCGACGACCGATAGTTCACTAACGCTCCAGGGTTGTACAACATTAATCGAACAATGCACAGACGTGTCCTGTTTAAACTTACTACTAAATTAAACAAACTTAATCAATACCCAATCTAGTATTCACTTCTTAATGACAAGTAGACTGCCCTTAACTTTTTGGATTAAATTGATTGCTTGAAATTAGAATTTAAATCGAGGTTGCGAGTGACTTTTCCTGGAAAACTTTAACTCTATTGATAATAAAGGCGATGCCGCTATATATGTCGAAGAAACATTATTTATTCATTTTAAATATTACAGTATTAACATATTCTCAAATTTCACCTAAATAACTAGGTTGATAATTGTTACAATTAACATATATTCCCACATCATTAAAAATTAATTTCACGAAAATATAATAATTATTTTAGTGTATTTGTTCGTTCAATGAATCTTGAACTTCAATCATATAAATTCTAAAGTTTTTATATCAATGCATCGCTGCAGTGTGGAGCTGAATTAATTTAAATGTCACCTACATACCTTATTCATTATTATGTTCCAAACTAACAATAAGCCAAAAACATTTCTCATTAATTGCAGTTTGATATTTACTGTAAAAATTTATAAGAAATCATGGATAATCAGTGTTTTAAAAACTAAATATTAAATGAGACGAGATAAAAAAAAATTCTATGTGATAAAGCGATATGATACGAAGCATTGCCACAATAAATGAAAAAAAATCAAACATGTGAGAACTTGATAATTTGGCGTTATTAAACTAATATACAAACATACATATTTATCTATTTCAGTAGCCATATTAATATAACGTGGAAATACGAATTTGGTCATTAATGTTTGAAATGAGTTACTGTAATGAGCTAGTTATAATTACCGTAACTGTATCGCTACCATTTCGGCAACTTAACCGTAAACGTAACAAATTTTGCTTGTACGCGTAAGCGTTTTCACAATATAGCAGAGTTCATAATTAGACTTATGTGTTTAGCAAATTTCTAGCAAATACATTTTCCACAAATTAATATTAAAAATTCAAGAATTTCCAAGAATGTTAATTAAGTATTTTATTTTTTATGGGGCCGCCAGATTTATGTATTTTGGACACACTTTGCAGTGAAGCAAAAATGCATTGAACTACACTGTTGGCCATTGGCCAAATCTAAAACGGACAGTGCACAGAGATTTTTGGAATATTGATAGGTTTTTGTGAAAAAAAAATGGTTTACTAAAGCAGTGAAAAACTCTCAATGAACCAGTGACTCTGACATGTATTTACTGATAAGTGACGTTTACATATACTACGTCATACTTGTGACGTGTTATCTGTACACGTGACAAACGTGATGTGATCTCCTGCCAAGTCACATTTAGAAACATCGAAATAGAGTGCTCATGGTGGAATAATTTAACCAAACCAAAATTATGTATTATGGTTGATAAATATTAATATACACCATACAGATATTAATCTGTTATACTTTGAAAATTGATAGTTTAACAGATGAACACACACACAGGTTGAAAGGAAAAATACCTTTTTTTATTCCTTTTGGCATGTAGTGTACGGGTAACAATTCAAAACCCTGTAACTTCATATTTGACTATATTAATATTTATAAAATACCCCATATGTAATAAATCTTGGAACAATTTATAAACTTGGAAACTAGCATAATTTTAAATAAAGTATAACTGCACTATCAATTTATTTCCAAACAAATAGATTGCGCAGGTGTCAGTTGCTTAGATTTTTGGTAGCTAAAAATAAGTAATTTGCTAGTTATAAGTGTATAAGATGTAGAAAATAAAAAATAGCTCTGAAACGAACAAAAATGTAATGTTATGCTAATAAATTTAATTGTGTAGCAACATTAACTATAGTGAATTTACCAATAATTTTCATCCAAGTAAAGAACTGAGATTTAACATTTTTATGATTTGGTTATAATAATAATAATAAAAAAAAATTATTAGAAGAATTTTATTTGATAAATATCTTGCATTCGTTTTATACGTAGAATCTTGTTTTATAATGCAAACAAAAATAATTTATAATTTTGTTTTACCTTTAGAACTGAGCTAAGTGTGTCACATAGGTTAGGTAAATATAAACACACACACATTTATACACTTTCAATGTACGTATTAAGCTTCCTCAGTTTGATCTGGCAACGACTACCTTGCGTGATTTCACAGGAGTTGCAAAGGATAGATTATATTTAGATAAATGTTTACAACAAAAAGAGTATATTTTTAAAGATAGGAAGTTTCGTAATCGTTTATTTATAACATATTCCAATAAACTGGTTATAAATTTACTTCAATTACAGAATATCTCGTAATTGCTCTATTATTTTTTATGAATAATTATATCGTAAAAAATAATTTAAATTTTTTTAAATATCTATATATAAATATATAATTTCGAGAAAACGTTGGTTTTCTCGATTCAAAATATAACGTATATTTACACAATTTCTAATATTCTACAAATTGAAAAGCCATATTTGTTTGCATAGCGAAATTCAATAATTATTGGATTTGCCCCGGTATAAAATTTTGTTTACATTATAATTTTGAATTGCTGATTATGAATTTTATTCAAAATTTGCCTGCAGGTTATGTTTGCTTTACGCGAAATAATGAAAACAAATTTGTATGAAGGTTAATGTTTAACAAACATATACGTATTGTGACTGTTGTGTGAAATCTACAAAAAAAGCACAAAAAATAATTTTTCAAAAGTTAATAAAATTGTCTGTTCATTTGTTAAAACATGAATAAATTATACATACACATTCAAATTTTTTATAATTAAAAATAACGTAAACCTGTGTATCAAAATCTTTTTTATTTCACTTGAGTCGCTTTGAATTCCAATTTTATGTCAAAAGTTTCTCGATTTTAATATTTCTTTTTGTCAGAAACAAACGAATATGACGGGTAAACATTGCTGATACGTAATTGGCAGTATTCCAAATGGGTAGAAATTATCGCGGATGACAGAAACTAAGAGAAATGAAATAGGTTTTCCATTTAACAATTATGTAAGTACAGTAACTCACAATAGTTTTGTTTACCAATTTCTGATAGTACTAAGTCATACAAAATGTCCACTTGCCTTACAGTTAACTTATCCTAGTTTATCTACTGCTACTAACACAAAACGGTAGTACAACGAATTCACTTGTAGTTTGTTTCACATATACTTAAAGTACCTATTTGATTTGTTGTATGTACCTACAGGTACTACATGTACATATTTTAAAATACGTCAAAATATGTTAAGTTGCTTTGACGAATTATATAACTTTAAAATAAATTTAATCTGTATATTTCAAGCATACGAGTTTTTTTTTTTAGATTCAGTACCTATGTTAAACGACAGGAACTACGACCACAATCTAAATATAGTTCACCTTCCCTCATTTAACTGTTCTAAAAGCGGACTCAACTTGGATCATTCACCCGCATTAAAAATAAAATATATGGTACATTAAATGCAATTTGTTCGAAAGATATTTCATAGAAAAAAATTTCGTATATTTAGTTAGAATTTGTATATCAGAAATAATAAATAACAATAAATATCAGCTATAGGAAAAGTACTATTTTATTGATTTTATGTATCAATATTGTAAGATAACATAATCGACGTTAAAAAACGCATTGTAAAGAAAAAGTAATAAATTGAATCATTTCACTATTGAACTATATGCCAATGTTGCCGATGTTATATCTTTATTTCTACGGTAAACCAAATGAAACGAATTTAGATGGCGCTCATGTAACATTATATTCCTTTTCCTGCACTCGAGGGAAATCAAGAAGAATTTAAACGGATCTCGACGGAAATTGTTCATAAAAAAAGTACAGTTAACGCTCATTATAAATGAGATAACTAAACTTTAACACACTTTTTTTTCCAGAATAAAATTTAAAACTTTTATATTGAAAACTTTCTGGACAATAAAGCGATAGACATAAATTAAAAACGTTTCCAGAATACTAGTTTAACCAGCTCGTGCAAAACAAAGCTGGTGTAATTAATGTATGGGAAGTATGCTTGAGATTGCATTATTTGTTTCAGAATCTCGCTACCATTGTTAATTTGGCATGCAAGTTAGAAATGATTAATTCTTTTTCTTCAGGAAAAAAAACTCATATAAAAATCAAACTTCCTACCCAAATAATTAAATTTTATAATAACAAATTTTAAGAAAGCCTTATTGCTTTAATACATACCATAAAATTAATAAATCTCTATTTATTGTCTGCTAAATTATTACAAATGTAAGTTTAAATTAGTATTTTAAATAATATATGTATAAAAATGTACATATTGCATATTTAAAGTGCCTTTCAATGCAATATAAATTTAATATATCGATTTTAGAACAATGATATGTACTTACATATATATATATATATATATTTTATGTGAGTTTCGTCACTACATAAAAGATAAAATTGCTTCAGTGGCATCGTTTTTGATGCAATGAACTCAGGGTTTATTTGAAATAGAGAAATATTGAATATTAGCATAGTTCCACAGTTTATATACACATACACGTATTTGTTATTATATTCCACCAATGCAATATCTTCAAAACATTTCTAAACTCACATATACCTGAGAAATAATATTCTTTGTATGCATTGAATTTAATTTTAACGTAGGTTTGCTGTGGCCACAAAAATACAAAACCATAAAAGTAATGCATGGAGAAACACAACAAAGTCATACAAAATATCATACCTACAAATGTGTTTTCTTTTCTGTGGCTGTGTATTATTGAAGTATCATAATATACACTTTAAAGAAATAAAAATCATATTTCGGTTCTATAAAAACAGCGTTTTATTCACAGAAAAAAAATTGTTAATGCAGTGCTTCTAATAATTATGACAAAAAATAGCTTTTGTTTCTAAAAAGGACGTTTTTAAATAACTTTCAGTTAAATGATCTATATTGTTTTCCCGCTATTAAATATATAAATAGTTCTATGATATAAATGTTAACGCAAAATTTATTCACAAATTTTGCGTATTTATAAGATTTTTAAAAATTGCTATAAAATGATAAATTTTGAACATAAACACATGAAAACTTATTAAATATAAACACTTGGTAGTTTTCATATTATTTAATGGTACGACGCGTTTCGACTTTTCAGTCACCAGAGCAGTTGCTGATGATGACTGAAAAGTCCTTAAGATGTGCTAAAACCTACTAAGTTTACCGATAGTAAAATAATCAATATAACAAAAACTTTTAAACGAGAATGTTTCACATTTATAGTTTAATTTAATATTTAATATAGAATAAATGTATTTTTATCACAATATTAGAATTTCATAAAAATAACAATACGTCATGGCATAAATGGTTGCCAACATCCTGCTTTGCTGTCAAGATATCAAAATGAAATTTACGTGCTCAGCAAATTATTAAATGCGTTCGTCTGACAAAGCACCAATAAAGACAATTTTACACCGTTCCGATGCATGTCCATAAATAACGAAAGGGATTTGAATTTCGTCGTCATAAATAAAATATTGACGTTTTGGGTTACCAGCTCTTCTACGCTTGTATAATATATTATTGCTTCAACGGCACCTTATTTCACGCATAGAAAACGGCAGTTTGGGTGGTCCAGCGAGCAACGAAACAAAACCACATACCACTACTGACATCCAACAGGGCGGTGCGTGAATATATACGAATGATTGATTAGCTCTAGAAGGGTAAACACTCACTTTTGATTCATTTATTTAAAAAGCATACTAATGCATATTTATGACATTCCCTTTTATTGCTTTTATTTTCGGGAACGTTATAATATTTCAGTCTACACCCACATCGCTTGAATTGAGCTGTGTTGCCCCTACCACGCTATAAGTAAAATATTCATACACTTTTCATCACTACGTTAACGATTGTTCATCGAAATATGCAACGATATTAGTATAACGAAAAAGATTCTATTTTCTCTTTATTATTATACAATGAATTTTTTAGGTGTATATATATGACATTGGAATACATTAAAAGAACATCTCTGATAGTGTTGATGGACTATTAACTTAATTTGGAATAATTTTTCAGAATTTTCGTAGAATATAAAACATTACTTTTATTTTGTTTCCAGTTTGGATGCTCGTGGAGGTCCTTTGAGTCAAGCATCGCACCTTGCTATTACTGATGACCTAGGATCAAGAACCTACTTTCTCACCGATGGTGATCCAACACGAGCTCGTTTGCGCATAAACAATGTTCAACTGAAAGACGAAGGGATGTTTAGGTGCCGAGTTGATTTTACAAACTCACCTACCCGGAACTTCAAGGTCAATTTGACATTAGTAGGTCAGATTTGAGTGAGCTTCGTTTTACATCAACTTTTTTATTGATATAATTTGCTTTATTTTGTTAAACTTTAACTTTCTATTGGTATTGCTAAATAAATTTCGGTATAGATCTGAAAAAGATATTGAATTTCTTTTTAAGCTCATGACAAATTTCGTTTTTATGATCTAAAATAACGTAATTTTCTCTTTTAAACTATTGTAAAAAAAAGTAGCTATATTCAACTGGGCCATGTAGCAAATAACCTAATCCTATCTTGTAACCCAAAATTGTTCCATTAACAAGACTCTTACGTCGGCTATCACTTTTTATTTTATAACAAATATATTAAACTTCTATGAGCTAAATAAATGTATATTTCATTCAGATCTTTAAAATTTAATTTTGTAATATTCATATTTTTGAAATGCAACAAGAAGCGGATGAAATAAATTAGATAGCTTTACTTCAATAACTTTGTAAACTCTCATAAAGTCTTTCGTTATCCAAACCAACAACGAACTTACAGTAAACAAATAAATGTGCCCATATTAATATTACCTACATAAATATTTAACGTAACGTAAATAATGTCTTTGTATTTTAAAATAATAAACTTGAAAACATAGCCACCTGGTGTCTCTGTATTACTAACCGACAAATCATAAATTACGAAAAAGAAATAAAATTATATTCAAAACTTAAATCAAATAAACAAAATGCTTCCAGTAAAGAGCTTGGCTTATTTAAATATTTATCCTTAATATATTATTATTATTAAGTAAACGAATAATTTTTTAACGAAATTACTCTTGTCGTAGTTCAGCCATCATATCCTAAGATCTTCGATGCCCAGGGTCAAGAACTCAAAAACACGGCAGGTCCGTTCCTACAAGGCCACGAGCTGTTCCTGTCATGTCAGGTTACAGGAGGTAAGCAAGGCAAACGCGATCTTATCACAACCAACTGAATTTACGAATTACGAAACTTTTCAAAAGAAATTGAGTTAATTAGAATGAAGTTCCCCTGTACGGAAGCCGTACGAGCCAAGAAAACACGACACGAGTTTGTTTTTTTTTTTGCTATTTTATTTCGGTTTCTTTCTTTACTATATATTTCTCGTGTAAAACTTACGTAGGTACGCATTAGTGTTTAACCTGAGTTTTGAATGTTTCTTTTGTATGTAATTAGAAGTTATTTTGGTAAATTATAATAAAAACTGTAAGTGTTACGGAAAAGTTTCTAAGTGAAAACTGATTTTAATGACGGGAAGTTTCAAGTGATTCTTGCTTAAGGTTAAAAGGTTAAAGTACTCTATAATACAGGTAAAAAATACTATTAATAATTTTATAAATATATAGTGTACTTTCAATACCAAGTATATGTTTTATTATATATTTTATTAATATACTGAATTATAGCTTAACAAAAATATGTAGTCTAATTAATATATTTGCGAGAGAATTTTTTGTAATATGTTTTTGAAATAGGTACTTCATTTTTTTAAGTGCATTGCTATTTATTACTCTCCATCCATCTTTTCAATTCCATTTCACAAATTAGTTACAGTGTGAAATGTTTTGACTTTTTTTTATTAAAGATCTGCCATTACAACGTAACAAGTTTATAAAATATGTACTACAATGTAAATTTCATGAAATATCTGTTGGAAAATTTCTCGTCAGAGTGATAAATTATCTACAATTCTAAGAAAGTCATTTAAATTACTAACTTAAACTCAAATTGCACAAATGTTTGTGACAATTTTACGTAAGCGATGTTTAGTTACTCTCATTCTATAAGTTTATAATGGAAATTTAATAAAACAAATAATTTTTAATATAAAAGAAAAAACTTATTTTTCTATAACTTAAAAAAGAAATATTAAACAAATTAGCGAAAGAACCAACATTTTTAAATATCAAATTAAATTTTGTATCTTTTGTGATGATATATTTTTATCTATAGCAATTTATTTGTTAAGTGGTAATGCAGCTGCTTAAATTTTCTTTTAACAATCAGAATTTTTATAATGAATTAAGTTGTGTAATGGAAGAAATTTTGCGTGCAGCAATTGCATATAGGCAATCATATATTCCTGAAACATAACATAAATAAAACAGGAATATTCTGACGTTGTAGACAATAATTTACAGTTCTTCAAAGACAGTATTTTACGACGGTTGCATTCCCAACTGAATACATACTATGTAGTGTGTACAATACGTGAGTTCTCGTAACGGATGTCTATTTGTAGGACGTCCGGTTCCAACGGTGACATGGTGGCAAAACGGCACCCTAATAGACAGTGTGGTGGACAGTACAAGAGAGGCGTTCACAACCGTCAACCAGCTATTTATATCGAAAGTGACCAAGTCCCTGCGGAACACGCGGTTCGAATGCCGAGCGTCATCTAACGATGTGGCTGGTTACCGCTCCAAAGAAGTGGCTATTCTTATTTATCGTGAGTAACTACACCATTTTTATTTCATATTTACATTTTTTTTTTTCAATTATTAAGTTTATTTACAAAATATATGAATTATCAAATTATTTCACTTGAGATATGACAAATAAAATTTAACAACATTTCATATTCCATGTGATGTACAATTGGCATCATTCGAAATGCGGCAGCGCAAGTGTGAATACTTTCTAAAGAAAACATGCAATACATTCTAAAACGGCACTTCGCTGTCCTTTGATCAACACGCTATTCACACAAGTATACTTTTGCATGGCATGGATTCTTAATGGGCTATATAAAATAAGTTATTTCAATTTTTAAGGACGAAAAAAAAAACCATTTCATGAACTGAAGATGTTTCTAAATATTTATGGAAATATTTTCAAAAAATTCCATTAGTTGTAACAATTTACTGTAATTTGCATCTTAAATTAAGAATATATATATATATATATATATATATATATATATATATATATATATATATATATATATATATATATATATATATATACAGGGTGTAACAGCGAAACGAGCTACCTCGAATAACTTCTATGTTATTAAAGATACAATAAAATAGTATAAGACAATCTTATGCAGAACCAAGGAGGACATCCAAATATAAAAGGAAATATTTTTTTAAACTAGTGATTCTCTAGCAACAACACAAAGTTATGTTTTTTCAAATGAGATGCTATATATTTTTTAAGCTCATTAGATAGAATATTTTTTTCTGAATTCCATTATGTATTCGTTTTATACCCTTACATAAGTAAAATATTGAGAAAAATGCGATTGAAAGATAAATAAATTTTATTTTTATAGTTATTTTTCAGTAGGCTATGAAACAAAATTGAGCTTAAATACATGAAATTATTTGTTATTTACTTTATTACACTATTTATAAAGTAAATAACAAATAATTTAATGTATTTAATTTATGTTTCGTTGTATTTAAGCTCAATTTTGTTTCATAGCCTACTGAAAAATAACTATAAAAATAAAATTTATTTAACTTTCAATCGCATTTTTCTCAATATTTTACTTATGTAAGGGTATAAAACGAATACATAATGGAATTCAGAAAAAAAAACTCTATCTAATGAGCTTAAAAAATATATAGCATCTCATTTGAAAAAACATAACTTTGTGTTGTTGCTAGAGAATCACTGGTTTAAAAAAATATTTTCTTTTATAGTTGAATGTCCCCCTTGGTCCTGCATAAGATTGTCTTATACTATTTTATTGTATCTTTAATAACATAGAAATTATTCGAGGTAGCTCGTTTCGCTGTTACAGCCTGTATATATTATATATATATATATATATATATATATATATATATATATATATATATATATATATATATATAATATCATACCTATTCCCATCAAATTGGGTGGCTCTACAATTATTCTCATCTTGACAATCTTTCACCATTCATCTCTATACTTACATACTTCTTTTGCTTCATTAAAATTCGTCATACGTGCTCTTCTATTCCGCATGCTCACTACATTTCATGCACGCTCTTCATTTTCAATCATATTTATCCACTTCTTCACACCATTCATCTCGCCCTGTTAAATCTTTTTCATCAATCTTTCAAAGCTTCTTGCTTAAGAGTAGAAGTTGCAAAATTAAAATGTTAAATTTATAGTATTTATCCTGTTTGGTTAAATCTACTTTTATTATTAAATTCTTACAAAGTTATGAAGCCCTGGAGGGAACTAGTCGTACTTCACTGCTTTGTTTTTTATTTTGATAGAAAGATTTATATAATTGAGTATATACAGAAAATGTAAGAATTGGGTTTTAAATGGTTCAACATTTATGTGTGTAAGAAAATTTATATGTAATCGACGACTCCCAAATCAAATATCCGATATCTATTGACAAAGGGAAACTATGACCTTTTTTCGTCTCTCCTTTGTCGACAAATATCATAAGTCGAGTGGAAACTGAAATATCGAGCAAACGCTAAACCAATAAACTATTCATTTTGTTGCAACGTAACTGAACAAAAGGAAAGAGAACAGCTAATCGTAAAGAAAACCGCGCGCCAATCTAGTAGCGCTGGGAAAATAAATGTTTCACTGTGGAAACATCGAATGGGGAGTAATAGAGCGGAGAAATTATTTGCGAGCATCGGGCCAGAAAGCGTGGATTCACGTGCCTCGTTCGTTGCTACGGTCTTGCCATTGCAGCCGCACACCAAACGTCTCTGAAACTTTTGATTTTCTTCAACATACGTGGCTTTATTTGATTTTTCTATGTGTAAATTCAAACTGATTAAATTTACTCTACAAACGTTGGTCTTTGATATAGTTTTTATTAACATGATTGAATTTAACAAAATAAAAAGTATTATTTGCTTTAAACTATAATAACGTGCAACAATTTTAAAGAATTCTTCTTCAAACCATTCCGTGTATTTTCACAAAATACTATCCAACATAAGAAAGAATTTAAATGGAATGGCTATGACTTACCTTTTTATTGAAACGGGAAACGGGTTAGAATGACTTGAATAATGTAGTATTTAGGTCACCGGATGTTGCATTGCCAGACGGGGTTGTTTGGATAAAGGGCATGGCTTTAAGATCGAAATAGAAGAATTTAATCTATTTTACATCCCTTTTTTGCACAATGAATTCCATTGAAAGTGTGTGGCTATTTTATTTGTTGTTTAACAACGAATCTACTTATCATTCGGTAGTATTCCGCAATATTACATTATATTTTTAGATATTAGAAGCCTGCAAGTTATCATATGTGATTTAGCGAATTGATTATATTGCAATAATATTAATATTTGATGGTTTATATTTAAATAATTGTAAATAATATTTTGACAATATTGTCATATCTACATTTTATTGCCGTATATTTGATACGCGTGTCATTCTAAATTTACTATGTTACATAACATTTATAATAAGTGAATATTGACTATAGTCATATCATTAATACATAAAATTAAATTTTAAATATCATTGCATATTTCATGTTATTTAATATATTAAATAAATGTTTATTTAAGTTGAGCTTATAGTTCAATATATTTGGGTAAGCTTCTATATTGAATAGAAAACAGAATTTATTTTCAATTTGAAGAGTAAAATAACTAAAACATGGTAATCTACCAAATTATATCATAGAAAACAAAATTTAATAGTTTATTATAATAGTGATCAAATACATTGTGCATATTGTATATTAATCAATACCTACGGCAAGTATTTTTGAACAATACATTTTCCCAAATGGGACCATATCCAAATTATTTGAAAAAGAAAAGAAAGTACTAAGAAAAAAAATGTTACCATAATTATGAAATTGACTCTATTATTTCTCGCAAATAAAACTTCATAAAGCAATTAACTTTTAGTAATTGCAACAAGAATATTGTCACAGTAATTAAAAATTAGCTACCACAGCGAACTTTGTTAGTGATAAGTGAGGCAAACAAGATTAGCATTTTTTTCTGAATGTGTAAAGTGCGTATACTTCTGTTTACCCTCTTATGTAACGCTGATTAAAAAGTTCTTTCTTGCGTAGGGTTAGGGTTGTTTTCAATAGTTTCTATTTGTCGACTAACATCATCATTATATTTATATAAGAATTAAATTCTTACAACAATACATTATCGAATAGGTCAACATTGTTTTCTATTTAGATAGATGCTGCGTAATAGCTTGACATTTTAGCCACTTTTGCAACAACAAAGAGTAATTACATTGGATTCGTTTAAACTCATTGTTTTGCAGACTTTAATACAGATAAGATAATACGTCGGGTAAACATATTTGTGTGGTCAAGGTGCGCAATATCTTTTTATTTCGATCTTCTTTATTCTACGAATTTCCTTCTCTTTGTATTCTTTTTTAATAAAAATTCGAAGATATAAACTGAATGTTTCTAATGTAATGAATATATTTTTGGAAAAGTAAATCGTTTGTCCAAATTATATCTTTATAAAAATATGCAATATTTTTTAGGTTCAATTTAAATTTAAAAACTTTTCTTTTTTCTGATTTGTAATACATGTATATATATATAAGTATTTAATTAAATCATTTATACATTTTCATGTTCATTTTTTTGTCGGTACTTTTTAGTTACTAAAGATTATTATTGATTACCATAATTGAATAAATTGTGTAGCGCGTCTCCAAACTGAACGAAAACTTGACCAAATTTCACATAAATTATCAAATTGGAGTGACACATCATTAATTCCCTTTAACAATAAGGAATATTTATTATAGTACTGTAATCGGCATTACACAATATCTTGCCAGGAGAGTAGAGGTAGTGCAAGGGGAAAGCTAATACTGCAATGGTACGTCGACGAGGGGATATAGACAACAACAGGGGACCACATTTCCGCACAAACATCGACTATTAGCTGGATTCAGTAGGATTACGCAAAATTCGACGTTCCGTTGAAGATCTCCTATGGGAAGCAGGGCACAACCACCACTAACAACAATCACGATCTCTTCCTTTCCAAATAAAACTGTAGGCTTCATGTTTCTGTAACATTTTATTATTTCATCACCATAGATGTAAACGAATGAACTTTGAAGAATAATAATATTATCTCCCAAAAAACCACGCACTAATTACATTGACATCCGGACTCTGCCAAATCTGAAATAAGTAGTTAATAATAAAAGTTTTGAGGTTCCAGAACACATCTGGCATTAGAATTTAAAAAAAGGGCAGATCTAAAGGTGTCCATGCTGTAGGTATGAGGACGAAAGAAAATAAATAATTACTGTAACTAATTTAATAATCTTAAGCAGATATAATATTCAGTTCATCAATTATCCTCAAATGTTTGGATATATTTGCAAATAAATGTAAAGTGTGTTTTTATTGGATTTTTGTATCCACTATTTATAATATCATTGCTTACACCAACCCCTATTGCGATACTTCCCATTCATTGCGTTCGTCGTTTCATCCCTACTGTCGAATTAATACTGAGCTGTCGCGAAAATTTGTTTTTTCCAGTTAGAGTTTAATCGTTTAAGGCTATTAACTAACCGAATTGATCGCTTGATTAACTGCGTTTTTTCATACGCTCGTAAATAACACCAGCCAGAGGCTTTACGAAAAAGAACTAGAGAAAGAAATGGGAATTGTTTTTATGATAATTAATTTGTTTTTTATCGTAAGATGACAAGAGAAAATAAGAAAATATTTTCAATTATGTACTATTGATCTTAAGACAAATAATATAAAGAATTATTATTATTTCTGTATTCTAAGAATCGTTTATTAACGATATCGTATCATATTTTTAACTACTTTCTACTGTGAATAGTAATTTTCACTTGTATGTAACATCATGCAGAAAATCTTATATAATAATAATAATCCAAATCTTACCACACACACAAACTCACACATACACACGACACACATACACACACACGGATGCACATACACACGACCACAGGCGCTCGTGCATAAAATAACATATATTTCCTGAAAAAGAATTACAAATTCTGCTTTAAATTATTCTGATTGTAAAGACATTGGGAGTAAAAAATAAAAATAACAAGACAAAAACAACAGCCAAACTTTAGCGTTTATTTCCCCGGAGATTGAAGAGATGTATATCACAAACAAAAAAAAAACTAAATTTTGTACGTCTTGTGAATGCAAATACTGAGGTGAGATTGACACTGTTTTATTGATTCGCAGTGATGCCCCAAAAGGTCAAGATTTCAGCACCGAATGAGTTGATGTCCACGCGAATGCCACAGTTGTGTCGTTGCGAGACGTCCGGTTCTTATCCGCCTGCCAAAATAGTTTGGCTCTTGGGTAACAGAGCCATTAGAAACTCCTCAGTAACGGTAAGCAATATTCTCATTTTGTGACCAACAAAATATTTTTATTTAATATCCACATGCCAAAAGATATGCATTTCGCAGAACTAATATCTGATTAGTTATTCTGTATGTTATTTATAACATTCATTTAGTTACATTCGCACTTTACTACTTTTAAGGCTACATGTGTCAAAAATAAATTGTTGGAGTTATAGCTAATGGATAATATGGTCATTTTATAATTAGAGGAGACTTTTATGAAATTCTGTCAAAGATAACACAAAAATAACAATAGATTCTTAATTTTTTCGTTAGTTTAGTATAGTGTGATTCACGCCCATATCTAAATAAAATCATATTTGAAAACTAAGTAACACACACATTCTCTTGTAGTGTGCTCTCCAGATTCTGTAGCGGTAATTCACTAATGTAAATGTTTACAGCTCACTCTAGGTTGATGCTATAGCTCAAGTGCAAATTTGATCAATGCCTGCGTTGAGGTTTGCATATAGTAAACCTGCTTGTACTACGATATATAAGTAAGGGGTTCATGTAGTAAGTGAATCATACTAAATTATTTAAACATAGAATCATTGTTATTTTATCTCAAATTACGATCACTTAACTTTAGTTTAGAATAAATTATTCTTTATTAAACAGATAAGGTTGGTGATGAATCAAAATTAAACATCGTTTAAGTAAAAAAAAATTGAGAATAAATTTAAAATAATAATATAGATATTAAAAATGTATATTGTTTATATAATATTTTATTTTCAGTGATTGCTAGGTCTAATAATTGAAGTAGCTTTCATGACGGTTTCGAATGAAGTATTTTAAAATTAATATTTCTTGTTCCGCATTGGGAGTGTAGGGTATCATTTGCTGACGTTTTAGTATTTTGTGTTACAGGTCTCTGAAACAGAAGACTCAACGACGAGTATTCTAACTTTACAGGCATCCCCAGAGGATGACGGCAAGGAACTGGTTTGTCGTGCAGACAACCCACGTTTCCCTGGAGGCAGCATGCAGGACAGTATGACAGTACGAGTTGCATGTAAGTATGAAAGAAATATATATTTCAAAAGTAATGCTATAGCTTTTATCGTTATTAAAATACAAGTTTAATTAGTTGTTTCTGCACCTTTCTCAACTGTTTGAAGTAAAATAAATAAAAATACTCATTTTTAACCAAGAATAAATTAATAACTTTCTATTTATATTTGATTTACAAATACATATTTTCATCTAAACCTCACATGCGATCAACAAATCATGTACACTTATATACGAAAACTTGTGTTATATATTAAAACTAAGACGATAATACTTATTTAACTAATATTTATTTATATACTACACTTTGTTTATTTAAACATGAATATTTATCACTACAGTTTGTTATTTATCTTTACATATAACCCTTCATTTTATTATCTGATAACTTATAGCGATCCCTGATTAGTGATTCGCAACGAACACTGATTTCTGACTGTCTGCTTATATGCCCACGTGGAGGGTTTTGTGGAACTTTCTGGCTTACGTATTTCGTTCCAGTATTCTAGTATACCCCGTAGACTCGTTACAATGTACTTTTACCTAGCTTACCGCTTTTGATAACAACAATTTGATGATAAAACAGGTCTATGGTACATCACTGTATTTCAGATAGCCTAGGACATAAAAGTAGCTTTGAACTACACTACTTAAATTATATAACCGTTTGAAATAGAATAAGTTAGGTATAGTTCAGTAAATGCTCTATCTAATGAAACTAACAAAACTTATTAATGAATAAACTTGCAACTCCATGCATGGTAACTAATGGAAGAGACATCGTAGGCACTGTAAATTAGATATCTACTGCATTCAGACCACTGATATACGGCCAGGGACTATTCACTAAATGCAATTTAAAATCGCAACTGCTGTACTAGCCTGCATTAGTGCACAGAATGCTGGTCACGTGATTAGTAGACTGGGAACGCGTACTGCGTCCTCTGCTCCACTGATCCCTTTGGTAATCAAAGGAAAAGACGTGGTTTTCACATCCCTTGTTGGCAACGACAAATGATAAAAACATAAGCGAGAACTGACTTTCAGTCATGAACATACTTTCGCATTATATTTTCTAGAATTTCACTAAAATATGTTACAAATATGACATAAAATACATAGCATGAATTCCATAGTTGATATGAAAATACAATTTGAAAGTTTGTTCGTGACGGAAAGAGTTGAGCAATTTTCCTCCTTGTTGTATTTCAAATGGACACTTATCTAAAATATTTCAAACTTTTTTAAGCATGGTCCTCTTGTGTATATTTTGAATTGTATTCTAAAATAAAAATCCGATACAAAAATAAAATAAATCTAATGGTCACAGAATTCGTTTCAAATGTCGTATTGCATGCTACGCTGTAATGGAGACAAGACAACAAAAGAGATTTAAGCATTACATTCGAAACATTTTGCAAAATAACATGCAAGATGGAAAAAAGAGTATGGCTATTACGTACTAAACTCGAGCCTTTTTACACACATGGACTAGCATTTATTTTTTGCGAAGCACTTCATATAGAATAGTGAGCACAAAATTACCACTTAACTAGGTCGTAAGTAGTGCTAAAGAATAGTCCTTGTAGATTCTTTAACGATACCGTATTCATACTGTGCTACTACGTGAATACCTAGCAGTCACCTTCCATGTTTTGTGCTTCTAAATCATTTAATTAACTGTAATTTGCGTATTTATATCAAATATAATAGTTTTATAAAAAATATATGCATTTTAAAAGAGTAACAAAACATATACAAAAGTTTTTTAAAAGCAGCAATGTGCCATGCTAATTTCTTATCACCTTTGCACAAGAATATAGATTTATTTAAAAAATATGTATTTCTAATTTAAATTATATTTTAATTTATTTTTTATTATATTTTATTTATCATACTTCGCATAATTTCTAGCGAATTTATTATATATCTATTTAGAACAAACCTGAACTGACCAGATGTCGATATTGACCTAATATATAAATATAAGTATTTGCGAAAGCTATTTGTTAGTGAAATGTCAAAAATTTTAATAATGGATTGATTATGTAAGTAAATGAAAAGTCATTTCATGTAAAAAACACTAAATGTTTCACTGTCGAGATAGCCAAAAATAGTATTGTTTTGTAAGAGAACGTATGTTTTTGGCAAGGCGGGTGAGTATAGAAAGGCCCGCAAGCATGCGCACGCAACCATGTCTTTTTTTCGGACAGAACCTGCGTGGAATTGAAGATGCTCCTCGTTTTGGAAACCAAGCAGCACAAATGCCACCGTTTGTATTCGTATCGGGTACGTGGCACAAAGTTTCGTATCTTCTTCCTTGTTTCCCACATTGAGGCTGCTCAGGGGACCCGCGATTCGGACATAGGAATGCAAACAGTCACTGATATAAACACCACCGGTATATAGATATACATATACAGGGTGTTTACTCTGAATATTAACATATAATTCAAGATTTATTTCTTTTCATTTTATTACTTTCTTGTACGAAGTAATAACTAATCATGAAACAATCTAAACCAGATTTTAACGGAAATATTTTTTTTGACCTTCCCTAAATAGAGTCTGACTACTTTTGAAATCACGTCTGTCTCTGCGTGTGTGTGTGTATATGTAAGCAACAGTTAAAAATAAATACATACATAACATCATGCCTATTCCCATCAAATGGAGGGACAGAAAACTTTTTACATACTTTCTCATCGTGAAAATTTTTCTCAATTCAACTCGACACATTTCTTTCACTACATTAAAATTCTTAAAATTCTTCGTACACGCTCTTGTATTCCGCTTGCTCATGACTTGTCTTTGATAAATTCATTCTCAATTATATTTATCCACTCTTTCCGAGGCCGACCTCGCATTTTGCACCATTAATCTCCCCTACGAAAATTTTTTTGTCATACTTTCATTCGACATTCTTCCAATATGACCATACTGTCTCATTTAATTCTCACCTATTCTACGTGCGAAATTTTTCTACATATCACTCATATACTCACGTATATATTTTGTTTATTAATACAAAAACTCCACATGGCAAAGTTGAAGCACTTGCAAACCAAAGCCCTCAGTAATGACGAAGTAAAAGCTTGGTGTTTTAAGTTGTGAATGTTAAGCGCTTGTCGTTTAAATACCAATTTCATTGCTCTTGCAAATATTATGTTATACAGCTCTTGTAATGGCAATACAATATGCTAAGCCAGCTGGCTGCTGTTTCGGTTTTGGTATAAATTGATACATTCTTGTTAATGTTGCTTCTATGAATGTTATTTTTGTATTTAAACCAAAATTATTTGTTTAAAATTATGCAACATAGAAATATTGAAAATTATGCGTTTCCAATTTTTTGAATAATTTTTTTCAGCTTGCCAGGTGATATTACATATCACCTCTATATGCTTCTTAATCACGATAATTGTTATTAGATACAAATATTTACAATAACTTAACTGCGAATGATTTCTTGATAGTGAGAGAAATTATATTAATGAATACACAGCAAAAGAATAATTTTCTTTTATATAATTATAATAAATAGTTTATTTTATTTTATTGTTATTTAACATATTTTTTCGTTTAACTGTTGTCGGCCATGACCAGCCTGTAGATATATATCAAATATACGTTGATGGTGTAATGCGCGTTGGGTTAGCACCCCACCCCGTACTAGCTGACATCAAAACCTTTGTCGGGCGCTGTATCTGAAGCTAATCCGGAGCCAATGAGGATCTCATCAAACGTGACTCTTCACCGTTCCGATATTGTATTAAATGCGGAACAGGGGTTCACTTTACTGCTCAAGTACGCGACTCGAATACAGATCCGCTGTACTCTATACTTGCAACTGCGACTGTTCCTATACAGATTGTATACGACTTCGGTTGAAGGCCATGTCGGTCAGGTTATGCAATTAACTGCTTCCCCAACTTTATTCATGAATTAAGGACATTGCTACATTTGATTTATTAGCCAACCGTTTACTAATTGAAAATAATGTTCTGTATCAATGTGCGCCAAATTCTTGGTGACTTCAACTTCTGTAACATTTGGCAATCTAAATAGTTCGTAGCTCGTAAATGGTTGATGTATTATATTCATCAATTTAATATGTTTTCATAGTTTCATTCTGTGTTATTGCACAATAATTGATGTGTTGCTACCATTTATAGTAATGCCAAATGTTGCTAAATACAAAATATCTTGCACGGCTATTTTATTGAATTTATATTCTCGCAGTTCAGACATCTATTTAAATTGGCAATTTTTCTCTTTACTATTTATCAAAATAATTGCTTAGTTTTTAACGAGTTCTGTTTCGTTGTTTTATTTTATCTTTTATTTGTAATTTATAAAATCAACCACTTTCAAAACAACTTTCATTTCAATTATATCAAATAAATACCCATAGCATTTTTTTATTTCACCTCATTATAATAATGCTCTTTAATTATATTTGGACTTTTATTAACAACAAGAAGGAAAACGAGATAAAGCCAAATTTTATCGGAACTTAACTACAATACAATTATTTACCAATGATTAATATTAATTCATGCTTTAATTAATATAGTTTAACAAACTCTATACAAGAAAAGAATTGATTTATTGGGAAAGATATTTGTTTTACATGTATTGAGATAATCGGGTATTCAACTTAGTAAATATTGCTTTATGTTACTTAGTCTAGGGCAGTAATTTTTTGCATTAGTGTATAATTTTTTTTTTTGCAGATCCTCCTAAAGCTACTGTCCATTTTCAAGTAGGAGCCAATGCTGTATCGTCAACACAATCTTCGACGCCTCAACTGAAGGAAGGTGGCCATGTTCGACTAGTATGCAAAACAAGAGCGGTACCACCAGCCTACAAATACACATGGTACCATAACGTAAGTAGTTATTTGTGAATATTTATACCCTTGTTAATATTGTATAAAGCTGCAATTTCATTCTCCTGAGACTGGAAGACCTCAATACGGAATAACACATTTCGTTTTCGATTTGGCTTGTGGTGTTCCAGTTTCCTTTTTACCAGTTTTTTCATGATGCTATACGTGTCTAGAATACCTGACCAGTTGTGATGCGTTAGTTTTTATATGGATAATAACTGCATTATTATAAACGATAGTGTTATTTTTCTTGATAGTTGGATGTTCGACGGTAAAAACGAAGCTGTGAGTTGGTTTATGATTAGCCTGTAAAACATAATTTTTCATTGCATTTATATTTACTCTATGGCTTTTTTATTTGAGTATATAACTAAAATTTATGTTTATTTGGAAATATAAGAATATTTTGTATGCGTTTTAAGACTTTTTCTCACTACATTGCTTAGTACTCTCCGATGGTGATCTTTTTCTGTGTTGCGTCTTCCATTTGACTTAACAGTGCAAACTATTTCAATGCCCCGTTTTCCGTTTAGCCTATAAATTGAGTGCAATTTATGTCTAGTGAAAACTTTTTTGCAGCTTTTCCCGTCGCGAAATAATTGGAATAATATTTTTTAGTAAACTTTTCCATAGATATTCTTCGGTAAAATGATAGATCGGCAGGTTTCACCTGGTACTCCGGTTCCCTTGTTTAGGAAACACACACACTATATACGACAAAAAAAACCCACAACATATAAAAATACAGGGATTCAGGGTTCGGTTAAGATAGTTATGTACACCATTCACAAATATAGGCCACGCACAATGACATCAAACAACACGCTGAAGAGGGAACATTTCCTATAGCTGCCCAAACAATAATAATAATAGATATCGGGAAATTTTTGATTTATTTCCATTGTTTAATTTACAAATATATTGAAAATCTTATATTATGCAATTTTATTGGTTCTATATACCAAGATAAAATCTGTTTAAAATACATTGTATGTTACTTATGTAATTATCATGAAATTTTGCATATTAATTTAAAAAATTTTGCGCTATATTAACATATTTTAAAACTTAAATTTATATTTTTCTCTTTACTATTTATCAAAATAATTGCAAATATATACCTAGTTAAAGCCTTATATTTGTTTTATTACTATTGATATTTTTGCAATTGGATCAATGTTTATCTTTGAAGTAATATTTAAATAATATAATTAATGCAAGTGCATGTAATTTTCACAATAATGTAAAATTTTTATTCAAGACCAAAATATTATTGAAATTCTTATAAAATGACGGTAAGAAACAATGAAAGTATTAAAACACAGACTGGTTGTAGCAGGCAGAGTTTTGGTTGGAAACAGGATGCTGAAGGAGTAGGCACGCCCGTGGGAGCGGGAACTGACTCATTTACATACTACTGCTTTCGATTTTTATTTATATTGGGAAACTCCCGGCCGACTTCAGTGTGCTCTCCTACATAACTTCCGAATACATTAGATTACTTGGGAAGCTAAAAAACATAATGGACTTGAATAACAGTCGCATATTTTGTTTTGTTCTGCTATTCAATTAAGCATTTATTTTATGTAAATGCAATTCTTTCAGAGTGCAAGAAAGAAGAATAAAGAGTGGCCTTTGCTTGTTTACGTAGATGCTACCGTACATTGCATAGCAAACTCCAGCTCACTAAATCAGAATCGTTATCTTTAACATACAATGCTGTATTTTTCTCTCATAATAATGTGAATGCAGGAAATTTGATTTATTCCTTCAGCTATTTGAAACCTTTCTCATCTCGATTCATAAAGATCTAATTTTTGATTTATTGCTAGTTACAACATTCATTAAATTTATACAGAATGAAATTAGACTTTCTTTAGTTCTTAGTTTAACATTTGATGTCTCAAATTCCAATCAATATAATGACCAAATGTTTTTTTTTTATTGTTAAACGTACATAATGTTAGTTAGTTGTTTCCCAAATTTCATTTAACTAGAGAGCTTACTGCTACATTTGTCAAGGTTCTACTTAAAAACCCATATTACACGTAATTTCAACAAACAAAA
This sequence comes from Nebria salina, assembly GCA_944039245.1. NCBI lineage: Eukaryota > Metazoa > Arthropoda > Insecta > Coleoptera > Carabidae > Nebria > Nebria salina. Next base: position 13,961,988 of record OX063271.1, read on the forward strand.
TTCTGTGTACTGAGGCAGCCTTTCCAGAAATTATTATGATTACTTTCATAATAATCTTAAAGACAAGCACTGCAAATGTAACAGTAGATATTTCAGATTTATGCTGTTATATCTGGTAAAGTTTAGCAGTTATTCATATTACAAATATTCTTATCCACAAGGCGTAAAGTGTGAGTTGGTTATTTTATTCCTTCCGTCGCGTCGTCGAATCTACATCGTCTCTTGTTATCTTGTTGCTAGTCAAGTCTAGGTCGCGCTGATAGGCCAGCATCCGAATGAAACGAAGGGCTTAGTACAACAGGGTCGCTTGCATCCGACCACTGGTGACACAAAGCGTTCAACATCGGAACTTTATCGCTAGTCGCCACTTGGATTCATTTGGTGCCGTCGTCGTTGCTGGCGTTTATCTCTAACTTTTCGAGTACAACGCACGCAGAGCTATCCTTCTTTTCCAGTCCATTCCGTCCAGGACGTTTGCCACTTCACTTGCCACCTAACACACTTAACTCTATTCGTCGCACGCCGCATCAACTGTTAACCAGATCCATTGCAAAATCTTATTCTTATTGTTGATATAACTGAATCTCCTCAATAGAATTGTTGGATTGCAATACCTGGGTGTTCTTCATCAATTACGTTAAGAAGCAGGTGTGGTAGTAAGTTTTTTTAATTAACAAAAAATTGATTCTCATATCTAGTTCCCATAAGAGTGGCGCTTGTCTCATTGGCGCAAATGATAGGTTTTATTGGTGCAAATTATATACATCCCAACTAAAGCAACTTCGCAAGATTTAAATTTAAAATAAATAATTTAATGTCTACGATTTTATTTTCATACAAAAATTATCACAAAAATTGATTCTACAGTGTACATTTATTAAAAAAATTACTTTACAACCTTCGCAAACTTTCTTATAACATAACGGGTAATAAGGCAAAACATATTAAATCTCACTTTTGTAAACTAGCTATCGATCTATGTCGTTAATTTTTGTAGATTTTGCTAGTAAATATATCTGCATTTGCAATAATTTTTAAACAAAAACATGAGTTTTAACAAAATAAACAAGAGATACAGATTTTCATTTTAAACAACTTTATCTACAAATACGACAAAATATATAAATTTAAACATAAACTTATAAATCACGATTCCTCTGAAACATCACTACGCTTAATAAAGAATCTCACAGCTTAGATTCAAAGCCATTCTAATACTTGACAATGTATCAAGCTTCATAAATAAACGAATTTTGAAAACGAATTACTCATCTAAACATGTCAAAACCATGACTGACTAAAACGAATAAGATATATTAAAATTCGGTTAATAGGTGAGAGAATTGTATTAATAATTTAATTATTTGCCGTAATTTAACTAAATTATATCTTGTGTTTGAGTGGTGTATTACTAAATAAAAATTTTCAACTTTAATGCATCTTTCACATTAAAATGTTTGTCATCTATTAAACAAGGAAAAAACGTTACCGCATATACAAAATGATAGCAATTAATTGAATCAGTGAGTGTACATCCCGTTAAACGACTAATATCGATTTCATTTAGTTCGAACAATGAAATAGAGTTTTCTAATTAGAATCGTTTCTTTGCAGGCAAAGTTACAATTAACCGGAGTTACGACTGACTGACAAATAAAGAGACTGATCGGAAACAGATAGCAAAAAATATCGTTTTCAGTTGCGAGATAAGCTGATCGTATATGTGCAGCACTGCTTTGGATGGATCCTATTTTAAATGTATATTGTTGACGAACTTAAAGTGGAAACAGTTACATTGAAGCCACGGAATATGCTTATAACGCGCCTCAACCCTCAAACTCATTTAAAGTTGCGTCTCTGAAGCAGAAGTTTTTCTTCTTCGTTTTTAAGATAAATAACATACATTTTTCTAACTGATACCATGAAAATATTTTTATCATACTCAAAGTTTTTAAATAGAAATGTTATCATTTCTTATATACGAAGTGTTCAAATTATATTACTCTTTACAAATCGCTTGAATATCAACAGAATAAAAAAATTTCATACATTTATCCGAGCGAACTAATAAAATATGTACATCCAAGATCAAAGATGAAATTAATTTATGTTTGTAAAAATATATAAAATGAATATTTAAGTTTTTCCACATTTACAGCTAACTTAAAACAGTCCATCAATAAGAAGGAAGTCTAAAATCTTGATTTAGACGTAAACCACCCACCAAAGAGTAAATATATAATAATATTTCAGGGCGCGAGGTCTAGTGGAACTATACATAGGTTTCTTATAGGAATGCGCACATCAGTCAAACAGTAATTTAAAAGACGCCCGGCGGCGGTGTGATGTTTGTTTCCTCTTTTCTTGTTCAGAAAACTTTACAATGAAAGATATTTTTTGTGCAAAACATATTTTCTTATCATATATTTCGAGTGCGTGGAAACGAAAGATGCCATTTGTTATCTTCACGGCCAATAAAAAGCGGTTGGTTTTTTTTGTTTCCTATGCATCCGGTTCGCCTTTCGTTCGAAAATCGTTTCTCTTCCCCTTTCATTCATTCCGGTGACAGTGGATTTGTGTTATCTGTATGCGTCTATATGTCTGTCTATGTGTGTGTGTGTGTGTGTTTGTATATCTATCTTTCTCTCTCATGTCTGATATTTATCTGTTATTCTCGATATCCGTTACTTTACGTTCTGCGTCACTTCTTCCCTTTGGACCATGAATCCTACCGTGTTCACTCAATAGCGCGACGTACGATTTTCATGTAGGGACATGACGCCCATTCCAAGAATCAACAGAATTTTTTTCCTCAAAGGCTTTTTCTATTTACTGACATGTGTTACATTGATCACCACTATACCTACTCACTTCCCGGCTCACAAGTATCTTTATTCTTACCGTAAAATAACTGACAGTTTAGGGTGACTTTCAATTTACCCTATTTTCATTATTACATTATTTGAATGCATTCTACTCCTATATTACTGATACAGATACACATAACAGTAAACAAATACTACTTTATTATCTGGCTTTTGAAATACATACATATTTTAAAACAATTAATATATGTTTTTACCGGAGATCCTGTTATTGCAGTTTTACTGTACACGTTGTTGTCGTTGTCAGTTTTTCCGGTTGCTTACTTTTGCACGGCGAAGCGAAACAGCGTCCGGACATAAGATGCATTAATGTGAAAGGTTTCGCATTAATAACACTGCGTGTTTTATTGCGCTTCTATTGTTACTACTGCACGAACTCTGCCACCAGTCGTAAGAATGTTTCAATGTTGCATCCGTGCATCAAACTTAATGCAATCACATTAAATGAAATCTCATAATTATTTTACGTACATTATTCCTATAGGTGTTTCATTTTAAAAAAATGTCATATTTATGCTTATGTTAAAATATTTTTTATGCAGGAAGTTTTTATAATCATTGAAAAAGCAAATGATTTTCCTGTGGTCTCTAGAAATACAACTGAATGTTTTTATTAAAATATTTTATTTTTTATATGGCGAATCATACATAATAAAACTGGTTTTAACTATCAATAATAAATGTCTGACAAGAGATGATTACATTCAAAATATACCAGTACAAGAAAATCCAAGTTGATGTTGTGTTTTTATAGATCCTACAAAATATTTACCAAATAAATAATTCATAGCTGGTACACTACGAGTTCGAGTTCAAATGAAATTAACAAGAGTGAGAAGAATGTATGTTTAATGGTTTTTCATGTTGCAATTCCGATTACATTCATCGAAACTTTAAATAGTTAAATACTATTGAATGCACGTTAAAAAAACGAAATCATTGCAACAACTTCCAACAAGATTCTTTTATCGTAAAAAATATCAACTAAGAAGTTAGTCCATGATATAATTTCAAGTCATGTCATGTCGCGAATAATTGACTTAACACTTGTTTAAAATATCGAGGAGTAATAAGAGACCAAATTACGGTCGCTGTTAAAGTTATATATTTTGATAAAATAGAAAACAAGTTAACTCTATGTAAACGAAAATAAATTTTAAATAAATGTTAAAGCAAAAATTTTATTTCAGGCTTGTTTCATACTAGATATTTTATAGATTTTTTTATCAGTATCTAAAAAAGATGTTTTCTTAATATGTAACTCATAATTTCAAGGCAATGTGTTTATTTAAAATATAGAACAATACAATTATTATACATTGCAACAAAAAAAACTTTTATAAAATTTACAAATAATGATTTTTATTTTTTTGCGTTTATTTAAAAGAGATTCATAATGTTATTTGCCAATGCTAAGTACTATAGGAATTAACAATCCTATTCAATCATACTTTAATTTTGTTTATGATTCCTTGCAGCAGCTTTTGAAAACATTTATGTCAAAGAGTAATTGTATATATCTTCTTTATTTGTGAGAAATAAATAAGAATCATTTTACTGACATCTTGGAAAAAAGTAAACTAAATCTATTGTTTTCAATAAAATAACGAATGACTCTTTACCACACAATTCACTTATATGTGATATTTTCTAGCTGCGTTATACAATGCCCACATATCCATGTGCTGTTCACACGAACGTTATTTATTGGGTGTAAGTGTGTCTTTATTGTTGCGGTAATGGTGGTACAGGGTCCACGTTCATCTCACGTACATACACACGCATACCACATTGAAACACGTGCGTATATATATATATATATATACACACACACACATTCATACATTAATACGAACATATACAAGGGCAGCAACCACACGCATATAACCACGCAAGTTCTGTTTCGTAAGTGTGCGCAAAGAAAAAGGGTACTGGGAACGCACGTTTGGACCCTGATGGATATCCCACGGGACCTTCTGGCTATCCGTGCGAGTACAGGGGTGCGGCATACCGCAAACGGAGGCACGTTCTTGTACAATATGCCACCAGTGCCACTGTGCTGCCGCTGTCGTGCCTCACGCGAAAAATGTCATCTTTCTTCGCTTTTGCTCAAACAAACGCACGCGTGCCCATTCATTTCCTTTCTCGACTATGTTATTGATGTTGTGTCGTCTTCTGTAGATGCAGTTGCCATCAAATAATTTTTCGAATGGGTTTTTGTTAAGACTAAATAAAAACCAGACCCCCAAAGTTCGGCTTTCATGTAGGAGAATGAGATATAATTACAAAAAACTATATATTCTGTTAGTTTTTAGTTCTAATAAACTTCGTGAGTAAAGTATTTTGTTTACTGACCATTTTAAATTTAGAATGAATGTGCAAAGAAATTGATATTTTGAAAAATTGTTAATAAATAAAGACAAATTTTAAGTACCTACTCTTTATTATTTTAAATCTATGTCTTAATTTTACAAACTTTAACCATAATTGATAGTTGAATACAGAAAGGATGTTATTTATAAAAAATTATATAAATGTTATTTTAACAAATATTGAATTATTTTTTGTCTACATATTTTTATGTTACGTTCAATATTTCGAAATAAGTACAGAAATATATTTCACATACAAACGCGACGAGACCACAAGAAAATCGTGCAGCGACCATTTATTATTTAAAAATAACGCAATTACATTTTTGTTAAAGTGTTATTACTAATTTTTACATCAAACCAACGTCGCTGGTATCGTCACGCTATGCACGTCTCACACGCACCTTGCTTGATATGACTTTATCAACATTCTCACGTCGCCAACATACTTCAAACTCTCGATACATACGTGTTTAGTGCCCTTTGATACATCCAAATGTTTACTCCAAACTCATGGCAATCTTACGTATTTAATAATACAGAGAAGTTCCGCGAAGAACCCATATCTCAGCAAAAGATATTTTACTCGGCACCCTTCTTCATGTCTACACAAAAATGAAAAAAGGAAATTGATAGTGTGCGTGAATCCATTCAAGAAGTAAACACTTAGCGTGTAGGTTTTGAAGTGATTCAGTTGGAAAAATATTAAATTTTTCTATAAATTTTCGCTTGTCCTACGTAAAATACAACAGTATTTTCAAAATAGTTTTTGGTAATCATTTTCGCTTTATATGTATATAATTTTATATTAATAATATTTGTATTGATTATTGGTAAATTATTAAGCCCGATAAAAGATTATCGATAGCTTGTATGTTTTTTTAAACATATTTTTAGTTATTAATACGACTACTGCTTTTTGATATATGATTATTGATATGCATTAAAATGTGTGCCTGTGTGTCTGTCGATGATGGTGGGACGCCATAGTAATTACGTTATATAATTAGCGAAAATATGTTGTACTGTTAACCGTTATAAATATTTTAATTTAGTTAAGAGACTAATGATCCTTTGAACATGAAATTAAGAACAAAAACGGGAAATAATTGCCAAGTTTTTCTTTGATCCGCAGCCAAACAAACTGTTGATACAAAATAACTCTAGTCAAATGTTCGAAGCGCAACAAAAACGTTAGAAATATGGAAAAAGAAGATTCGTTAATTATTTTATTTCCACAAAGACTGCTCGTTTCCAGGAGGATTATTTTGTCGTCGAAACGTTCTATATAAATTAACTTTTTACGAATTGGAAATGGAAAATTTAATTAACTACGATATGCCTGGAAACCGAGTTCTGATTATAAGTCAGTTACGCACTGTCTCTTTTTTTGTTTGGCCGTATATAATAATTTTAATTGAAATAGCAGGCATTTATATACTGACCTGTGCATAAAATAAATGCGCATGATGACATTTGCGCTCTTTATAAATATAGGTAATTTTTTAAGATTATTTGTCTGTAACTATTCAATTTATAAGAAAAAAATTTGTTTAAATCTTTACTGATCATACTCAAAATAATTAAACTTTGTATGTAACACCAAACTATTTTCAGTATATATGAACTGAAAACTAATTGTCATGGTTAGATAATGTTAGGCCTCAGTAAATGAAGGTTTAAGACATAAAATAGAAACACAAAAGTAATTATTAAAACCAGTGTTCCGCGAACAATTTCTGGAATGTTTTTGGTTAACGAAAATATTAATAAATCAGTGAGATACGTCGTAATACGAATGAAACTGAGTGGATAGTGCTAGGATAACGACAAGAAGGCAGAGTATAATGTGCATCACGCGTATACTACGTAATCTTGTACACTGAAGTATGGCTAAGTATGATTTACATCAGAACTAAAATATTCAACAGTAACGTTGACAAAATGAAATTTAATTATTTTTTTCTTACGCTACATATACTCATATAAAGGCGACGTCATCCATTAACATATTTGCATTTATATTTGTAACAAGGTTAGTAGAGACCTGTTCGCAAACTGCTATTGGAACAATCGATAGCGCAACACGTTTTTCTCATCTTTGCACTTACACAGTTTGTGTGAAGCAAACATAGATTATGCATATTTGATTGTTATTTATTTAAGCAGCGATGACATTAATCTATATCAATATTGTTTCTAGAGTAGATGACTATTTAATAAAAATGTATTTTGATATAGTGTATAGGCAACAACTCAATTTAAAAACAAATATATGAAACCGATTTACTAAAAGAATGTATGAAATCGCTGCTCGACATTTCGTCTTTTTTGATAAATAATTTACTTATTTTTATAAAATAATTGGTTTTCTTTAATATTTCTCTCTACAATAATTCTCCAGTGAAGTAATTTCCGTTTTAAGAAATAAATTTAATATTTCGAAAATTTATATATATAAAATGGTCGCCAACTCATTTGGATGTATGTGATTTAAATTTATGAAGCACATTGTCTTTTTTGTATGATTAGTGCGATATTGAAAGAATGTCGAATGAAAGAATGACTAAAAATATTTATGTGGGCGACATGAATGGTGTGAGAATGCGAGGCCGTCCTCGGAATAAGTGGATAAATATACTTGAAGGAAAACCGGTCAGTAATCGAAATACAAGACTGTGTATGAAGAATTTGAATGAAGCGAAATAAATGTGTAATGGAAAAAAATTGTCAAGATGCGAAATAATGCAAAGGGTTTTCTGTCACCCCATTTTATGAGAATAGACATGATGTTATTTATGTATGATTAAGTAAAGTTATGTAAAATAGTTTTTACAATTCGAAACCCTAAAGCGAAAAAGTCGTGTGCACCACTGGTAGTAAATTATGAGGAAGAAGTAAATAAAGCATCAAGCAAAAGAGAAAGGAAAAGGAATGGATGTATTATGTGACGTAAGGATGCTCGATTGTACTGTAAGATTGTATTATGAGATAAAATTATCATTTTGAATCTGTATATTGTGTCTTAGAATAGTGTGAAGAGATATTACGCGACGAAACGAAAGCAGCAACCAACAAGAGTAACTCGACATGCGAGCACGCTGTATGGGAAGCTCGGTGAACTACTGCGAAAGACATAAGACACCGAGTTGAGCGTCACTCACTTGGAAACGTCGAAGAATGGAAGATATCTCACTTGATAGCTGCGATACTAAAACAGTTAATTAGTACTATAAACATTTATCTGATCAATTGGAATAATGATGCAAGTAACCCTCTTCACTCCATTTAAATCTATAAACGGAAGTCTAGTGATTCCCTTAACTAGATTTCATGACTGATGGGCTTTATACGAATACGTTTCCACCATATAACTTTAATATAATTTCAATTGCTTTTCATATTATTATTAAATTATAAAAATGAAACTGTATAATATTCTGAAGGGAAATTTGACTGTTTAATCTATTATGTTCGAACACGTTATTATTCATAAATCAATCAATACTTTTTAATTTTCTATGATACTTAACAAAACAATTTTGCGAAACCAATTTTTATACTTAAACCTGATTATTCTAAATAATCGGGGATATAATAATACTATTGAGCTAGTATGAAAATAATTTCTTTTTATATGTTCTAAATAAAATACTTATACTTTAAATAATTTTTAGTTTAAAAACTTTTTTAAACAAAAAATTGAAAAAACATACTATATGTTATTTTCATATTTCTCCCATGCAAACATATTTCAACAAAAACCCTATAAAAGCAAAAATCGTAGAAGTTGGTGACGTAAAAGAAAAACAAGCGTTCCATATGGATTAAGCTTCCACTTGTTGTATACCACTGTCTCACACACTTCTACACAAATCCAGAGGCATCCATATGACATGAAACCTACACAGGCAGGCAGTGAAGTAAACTGTGGGCTTTTCCAAGGGTATTCTCGTTTATACATCAATTCACACGGCAGCTGTTATACACTCAACGAAATGACTTCAGAAGATATCCAACAAACTTCGAACATTGAAGAGCAGCATGATATGGCAGTTGTAGTAAAGTATGAGAGAAAGGAAGAAGAGAGGCGTTTACTTCACTAATGATCAACTCACGTGTTTGTGGATACGTACGAACGACGTTCAAAAAGTCATTTCAAACAATTCTCTGTTCTGCTGTTTATGAAATAAATTATAGGTTTTTTTCATGACTGGAACTTAAAAATGGGAGCGAGACGACTTTTTATGATCCAATTACTGTTGACAATACATCGATAAGCATGTATTTGTTAGAATCAATAACAGTGATTGCTAAAATATTAACAATTGTTAGGATGTAGTTTGTCAAAAAAAAAAATGTCTTATTACGTTCTTATCCTCTCAGGTTATTCTCCATCGAAATCAGACCTCTATATTTTTCAGCACTTTACCCGCAACACTCTCCAAATATTTTAGCAGATCATTTGCTACTGACAAGCAATTTTAATGCAACAATAGATGATCTATGACGTTTATTTCGTACTCATTTATCTCAATGCAATTTTATTGTATCCGTTTTATTTTGAATATACTCTTACAGAAGGCAAAGTATTTTATTTTTATACGCAACACTTTCAACTAGCTGATTGTATATAAAAATCCTATCGTACATTCCACAAAAAATATTAATTAATTTTATAATTATTTCCATAGTTATTATTTTACTGTAAGTGCTGCAATTTCGGTGTTATTGCAGAATTTGCAAAAACGACAGAGTAAAGATGTACTTTTCAAAAATTGGAGATTTTCTTCCAGACACAATTTCTAATTTGCCACCAACCGTTTTGTCTTTCTATTATGTTATGTGCTTATTTGGTCGTATTTAATAGAAATCATAAGATGTATTTATCGATGTACATGAAAAGCTAAAACATTCAAATAGTATATGTATATAATGAGCAGATTTGAAAAAAACTGAATTGTATTTTCAGCACTAAGGACTTTCATCTTCACTGTATTCTTATTTAAATTTCAATCCAAAAATAATGTGCGCACTTTTACTAATAACATATTTACATTTATAGGGTCACCTGGTTGAGTATAATGAGTCCGCTGGGACGTTACCTTCCGACCACGTACTTGAGCTGCGAGGCCTTAACAAGAGCTCTGAAGGCGAGTACTCATGCGCTGCTGGTAATTCAGAAGGCGAAACCCTCAGCGAGCCGTTACGCCTTAGAATACAATGTAAGTGACAGTAATTAATTATAAAAGCTTGCGCTCATAAGCCTAATTCTGAAATATTGTCAATAAAATATCTATTGTGTTCTCATTTATTAAAAATCTGGCATAGAACCTACATCAAACGTTAGTAGTTCATACATTATATTACAAAAATGGTCTTTAAATAAGTACTTATAAAAGTTAAGTTTACCAAAGGTTAATTAATTTTTGTCTTTGGTTATCATACTTGGATGGGTATAATATGTGTGTGTGTGTGCATTTGTGTGTGTGTGCATTTGTGTGTGTGTGTGGGTGTGTGAGAGAGAGAGTAGGTGTGTGAGTGTGTGTGTGCACGCGTGTGTGTGCGCGCGTGTGTGTGTGTGTGTGAGCACAGTCTAAACAGAAGGTAAATTTATAAAATAAAAATATAAATATATAGAACAAAATATGTATACCCAATTATCTGTACCGGAGTACCAATGACCACGTTGTCGACGTACTCCTTAAATAAATTTATAATAAAAAAAAAATATATATATATATATATATATATATATATATATATATATATATATGTATAAGATAGTTCAGCGCAAGCCATTACAAATATTTTATAAATATAATACCGAATATATTTTCTATTTTACGATGAACAAAACAGTAAATAATACCATTTTATTTGTATTTTAATATAGTGACTTTTAGTTTGTAAAGCGTTACATTTATGAGAAAATTGAACAAGAGCAGGAATTCATAAGAAACTGTAGCGGCAGTATAATGTGCGAATGTTAAGGGGCACTATGAAATGTATTGCGTTCGGATATATGTTTGTCCTTTGCGGGCGTCACGAGACATATTTTAATTGCGTAATCGGCTCCAAAACTTGTTGCTAACATCTTGAAACGAGCTCTTGGAACACAAACGAGGGGGTTTGAGTGCTGGGTACTTCCCGTTCCGGAAGTAGTTTGTCAAGTAGAATGGGCTGTGGCGTTAGTTACTCTACAGCGCCTGTTCTGCGTGTATGTATTGTGTGGCTGTGGCCACACTACAACAGCAGTACATCATGTCTCAGCGGTGTAGGAACAATGAGAGTTTGAGGGAATACCGTTACTATTACTACCATCGTATCAAACGAACGACAAAGACCTTTCAACAAAGTCATCAATTCGTGATCATTATTAATTTCACATTCTCAGATATCAAGTTCAGTGAGTTTCGTCAAAAGCGTCAAAATCGTGTATAATATATTTCCCTTGAATAACTATATCTTCATTGCCATATGAATAACATAATACACAAACAGTTTTGTGTAGATTACTTAAAATATAACTCTACTATTGAATATTTTGTTATATTCTATGTATTTATTGTAAATTTGAAATGAAAAGAAATTAAATGCAATTACCATTATTGGTAAAGAGGACCAAAGTAAAATGGATAAATTTGCTCTTGATCGTGAAATAGTGATTGCACACGCTTGCCGGAAGTCGGTTTATAGAGATGTAAAAAATTGGAAAGATTTCGCAAAATAGTCGACAGACGACAAAACTGAAACATCTAAAATGCAAACATATTGTATCATTCAAGGTCAGCAATATATTCTGCTATGTTCGTGTTATATGCGTCGACGATCCGTACCTATGATATACGACTCGGCACGGTACGGTACGCGATCCGTCCGAGTCGGATATCCGTCGGCTTCAATTGGAACAATGAACCAACGCTAATGTTTGATAATGCAGCCATTTGTAGCCGAGATTATAAATGGACTTCATTAATTTAATATTACGCATTTAAATAGGATTGATGCGTTTGTTATTTACGTAATTAAATTGATTTGAAATAAATATTAATTAAAATTGTTTATACCATTATTATAATTCAGTTCATGTTGTGATAATCACGTTATTTAATTTTAATATATAAATTTCCGCAATGGCTTGCACAGAACTTTCCTATACGCATTTTGTTTAGATAAGAGAAATATTGGAATACAAATTTTGAATAATTCAAGAAAATATATTTTTTGAATATACCACATACACATGCACAGACAGACATACGTCATTCCAAAACTAATCAGTATCGATCAGGGAGGGTTAAAATGTATATTTCCGTTAAAATCTCGAGATCGAATTATTTCATGATCAGAATACTAAAATAAAATAGCATTTCATTTCAACAAGTATCCAACTACTATTGAGAATAATACTTGAGGTGGGAGGTGAGACGATGAATAAACTACGAAACAAGTTAAGAACATTGTCCAACAATTTCAAAACTTGCTTTTAGAACTCTACAATATTCAGAACTTCTCTTTAAATAGTTATTTTTGAAAAACAACCGTACTATTCTAGAAGACGCCCATAAACAACAATCTATATAGTTATAGAGAAATTTCGCTCAATATGCAATACATTTTTCATTACTTAAAAGCAGCATCGGAAAAACATAGTCAGTGAAGTGGTCAATTCAAGAGAGAAAGTAGTGAATTACAATGTGAACTGAGACTGCAGAAAATTAAAATATTCACTCGAAATGATTTTCCGATTGGATAACCACGATCGACGCATTATTCTCACAGCCAGACGCGCGTCTCAAATGCGACTAAACTCTATCACGATTTTATTGGCTCATCTAACTACTTAAATTACTCTGGCAAAAAATGTGCAATTTCCTCCGCAGGAAGGACTTCGAACAATTTCAGATAAAGTTAATTTTTCTTTCGCGGAAGACGAAAAGAAGAGATTCCAACCATTTGGCTATACTTTAACCCACTCTAAATATACTAGCAGACCTATTATACTCTAGTCTGTATATTTAACTAGATTATTAGCAAATAATGCATTTCATACATAATATTATTTAAAAAAATATAGGCGACATTATTTACCAGAATTTTAAAATTCACATCGAGCAATTATGAATCTAATATGAAAAATATATCTATATTCTTAGAAATAAAGTGAGTTACCTGCATTTCGCTTTAAACTAGAAAATTATTTTTGCTACAAACTCTCTTTTAAAAAAAATTGCGTATTGTAACACATAATTAAATGTTTAATAAAATAAATGGAAAAGTAATCATATTATAGGTTTTTTATTTTTCATCAACTTTATAGCATATTTTAATATTTTACATTACATTACCGAATATAGAAAAGAAAATGTGGAATTGAGTGTATATTCTGAACGGGCACCACCAGGTTGTAACAACCGGAAGAATTCTCGTCGCGACGGACAGATTACTCACGCAGCACCCTATTTCCGTTGCGACGGGCGTATACAGCTCATTACATTATTACGTCATAGTACTAGTACATGACGACGTTGGTATAGCAGCATCGTGTGTGTCGGGCGTGTCCAACTATTCACCTATTCTGTTACAAACAATTATTCGTCCTACTAACTTACCCTCGGAGCTATCGTTTATTACATAAAATTCTATGTCTGTAATTATAATGAGTTTGTATTTTATTCCAACAAATAAAATATTTCCGAAATGAATTTAATAACTTTCAACATGTTAAATAAACATCAAAAGAATAAAAATTATCTAGGGAAAATCATCAACATAATTATTATATCTTTCTTCTCATTAATTAACTCAACTTGCTTGTACTTTTATTATATACAAGTGCGAACATTATTTGAACATTTTTCGTGATCAGAGTACTTTAAAAGGAGAAGATACAGATTCAGTATCTCTCTCTCTCTCTCTCTCACACACACATACACACACGCACACGTATTGACAGATATCGTTTCAAAAATAGTTAAACTTCATTAAGGGAAGGCAAAAACATGTATTTTCGTTAAAATCTAGCAACCGATTATTTTCTTGATTACTTCGTATAAGAAAAAAATTAAATTTAATGCTACACACATTCTTGTTTATTTCTATCATAGTACATACATTTTACTTTATTTTCTACACATATTACGGTTCAATCTATTCCATGTACATACAATTTGTAATTTCCCTGCCTACTACAGTGCAGCTCTCGTAATTATATCCTGTCGCAAAACATACGCTGAGTAATTTAAACTTTTTTAACTCTTACTTGTCAACTTTTATTATTAAAATGTGTTTTGATGACAGCAATTGTAAACTGAATTCAAACACTGAGAGAAATAAAACCAGAACAATTAGTATGTTGATAGGTTAATTAAACCAAACAAAAACATACAGAACCGACATACATATAGGTATACAGAAACTTTTGTGTAGACCATAGTTAGTAATGTTTCATTAATATTAACATTGTTTACCTATGTTTTTCTAAACGTGGTTGATGTAAAAAATTAAGAAATTAAGTGTTTTGTTCAATTCATTGTAAAATACTTTATGATTCCAAGAAACCACTTAAAGTCTCACGAGATGCTGTAATTATCAGAGATAATTACCTAGATATATATTTTTAATTATAAAAATGTTGCTGCTACTAAAGCCGAATCTTCAACCCTGTTCTGGTATTTACTTTTAGGTAGATGAATAAAATTGATCTTAGTTATATGGTGAAATTGAATTAAAAACATAAATATAAATTTCGATTATTTGTCATGTTAAAGAAAAAACCGACGTATAATTCAAATATTCTTTATGAATATGTTTTAGTTTTACACGGATATTATCGTTACTCATTCATAATAAATAAAATTCTGACAAATTCATGGTTTGAATCAATAATTCTGATTTTGAAAATAAACTACCCTAGTCTTTCTGCTAGTATACACAGTGTGTATGAACACGTGTCTTCTTTTGTTCTTTGGCTTCATAAATAAGAATGATTTATAGCGTCATGCTCTTCGTGTCCAAGTCTCAGATTATACTCACCTACTTTTCTTACCAACTTCTTCTTTCATGCCTTGTTATCGCCATCATATTTTGGCTCCCTTCCGCACTGCCTGAATTTATTATTTTCATAATTTTTGGGATTGCAATTTCTTTTTGCGCGACATTCATGAATTAAGAACTACGTTCAAGTATATATTTTAATGCGATAAGAACTTCATCGAGTTTTAATTGTAAACCAGATAAATTATTTATACTAGAGTAAATTTGCCAAAAGTCACAATTACAATCTAAAATTCCACAGATTAATAATATTCTATAACGAGAAAGGAATGGTGACAATAAAAATTATTATTATAGGAATAAATTATGCCACAATAATAGGCATGCACAGCTTTTTTTAATAAGCTAGACAATTTTTTTATTTTACAAAATATAATTTTAACCTGTTTTTATAATGAAATAAATTATATTATACGATCACTAACAAGTTTCGAATACACATTAATATTCTTATGTATGTCAGAAAAACTGCAATTATATTTTAAATACTTTCTTGAGAACAATTGTTGATGTAATCTGCAGCATATGTAATTTAACTACGTATTATGAAAGTGGCAAAAAAATTGCAGTTTTGCAAAGGTGGTAATTATACTAGTCATAATTTTTTATCGGGAAAGTCAATTTGTCATGGTTTTATATTTTATTATTATTTAATATTTTATGGGAAATATATTTTTTAAAACAAGTTGTTTAAGAACGTAATGCAGATATAATACAGCAAAAGAATATTCTGTTTACAAAGCAGTGTAATATTTATAAAATTTTAAATTATGTATGATTATCGCCGTAGCAGGCCGCAAATTTATTCTGTCGTTGCTTAAGGCGAATATCCAAACTGTGCTTTAGGTTACATAAAAATCTTTTTAGCAATTGTCGCTTTTATTAAATAATACAAAAGTTCATAATAGCATCATGAGCAGCCATGCCATAAAATTAATACATACATTCTTCATTCAAATAGGGTGGCAGAAAACTTTTTAAATCCGTTCTATTTTAAAATAATTTCATCATTCAACTTCATCCATACTTTGCATCATTCATCAAAATTTACCTAGTACATACATATATACATTACGAACAATATTGGCTTGGTAATTATTTTGCCCTGCATACATGTGTACATAATTCTTACATTACATTACGCATGCGTACTCAGCCAAACAACAATTTTGGTCTGTGTTGATAAAGCATAGCCGCAACATGATTCCAACAAATCTACTCATTTAAATTGTATGTCAATATTCGCCAATGTATCATAAAATCGACTTTTTATTCTCATGTATCGCTTTCAATTTTAATTGGATAGAAATATAATATTTAAACATGAATTATTGTTTCAGATGCTCCAAGATGTCGTGAAGGTTACGAGGTGCTACATGTTGGTGCAGTCCCTCTGGAAACTGCTTTGGTAAAATGCCATGTTGACGCATCACCAGCTACAGTTAAATTCAGTTGGACGTACAATAATAGCCGAGATGTACTACCGGTTCAGGGCGCCAATAGAATGAACAACAATGGCGTTATCAGTCAATTACACTTCACACCTGGTGGAGGTGATCTTGGCACGTTGGCATGTTGGTCCAGCAACGCCGTAGGAAGACAAGCAACACCTTGCTTGTTCCATCTCATTCCAGCAAGTAAGTTGTAGTAAATTATAAATAATTACGAGCAAACATATAAATTAATTACGAGAAATAAAATGGCGTGCAGCTCTTATTAAAATATCCGCAACGATAACCAATTACTAACAATAAGAATAAGTGAATCTAAGTAGGTTTTTTTAATATCGACTAAAGGATTTAATTTCAAGCATAAAATCATCAACTTATTTTTCAATATACAATCATTTTGAATATTTTCGGAAACAAATATTGAACAATTAACAATATTCTACACGCATTTTCCAAGTTGTATGCAGTAATGAAAAATAAAACCTTGAGAATCTCATATTAAGAAGAGAATAAGAACAAACGTATCATGGCATTATTTGTATTCATAATATGAAATACTATCGAAATATTTGCCTTGTAATAGAAATATCATTGAATAAAAGAAGTTTTGTTTTCGATATACGATTCATTTTCTACATCTTCCATCAAAGTCGCAAAAGAAAAGAGAAATGTTATTTTATTTCGATGGGGATACCAGAATGGAATACAAAAGTAGCAGCCGGCAGTAAAATAATATTAACATTTTCCCGGGTACATATATAGATAATATTACGAGTAGTAGAATACCGATACGGAAATGTACCGGTGAAAGCACTTATCGACAAAGCAACACTGCAGCGAAAGCATAAAACCCAATGAGTACATTATCAGTGTACTGTGACACGGGAAATACTTCAGCATTAATTTGAGGTTCGAATCAAAACGTGATATCGGAGAGCGGTAGCGCCGGTAGCTTTCTAGTCACGACGACGGTGTGACAACGTTTGGCACTTAGGCATGTTCATGACTTATTGCTTTTAATGATATATTCATTATATGGCCTATTGGTTTATTGTTATATATGTGGCTAGAAGTCTTTTTATACACTTTGTTCACTCCACAGAGTTGCAAGACTGTGTTAATCACAGGGTTAGAGTAGATTTAATAAATGTTAGTTTTGGTGTATAAGTATATTAAATACATAAATAGCTTTTAAGTTGCCAATTGGCAAAAAATGTTACACTATCTATTCTTTATTATACTTATGTTCCATATTTTTATGCATATCCAGCGTATTTGACTAGATTGAAAATTTCAAATAATATTTTTCGGAGATATTTCTATAGCGGGAGAAATAGTATCGATCCTGAAGACATGAATGTATATCAAAATATATATATTTTGTTATTCTTATTGACTGATAAAAAAGAAACACAACAATAAGTTTTCTATTCAAACGACGTTCTGTCACACCATAAAAATATCAGATAAATATATTCAAAACATCAGTCGAAAAAAGTTTTTGCAAACTTTGTGGTATCTTTCGCGTTTGCTTGGTTAAAGCAGTAAAACGCAGTTACCTATATATATATATATATGTATATATAGTTGCATCGCCTATTCATGTGTGCATCGTATTTGCTAGTAGCATAGATCAAGTCAATATCATGGAGCTATGAACGCAAATAAACAGGAGTCACAAAGGTCGTAACGTCACCTGTCTAAGTCGTGCAATCGTTCGGATTATAGCCGTCACTGGAGACACGTGAACACATCATATCGTGAGATAGTGCAGTTTTACTAGTTCAAATATGGCTGCTGCTACGATGTCTCCGAGCAGTTTGCCTTCACTTTTGTGCAGTAAACATTTTATATACATAATCGTGTCAATGTACCGACAATTTTATGTTACTAACTCGAGCAAATTTTAAATATCGATGCTATTTTTCATGATGGTTTAAGAACGTTGTTTGTACTATATATTTAACTAGCTTTTATTTCTTCATATAAGACATACATTAAACTTAATAGATTATCTTTTTATGTATTAGATTATTAATAAAGTGAATAAATATTTATTAAATAGATTTTGTTTATATGCCCAATTATATTAATTTGATACAACTTGTAATATAACTTACGACATAAATTGAATATTAAAGTAAGGTGACTGTAATTATTATGATGTTTATTTCGATCTTCTAAATCTTTTAATCAAACCGAGTTTCTTACCTACGGCTTATATGAAACAAATTTACTCTTTGAGCGATTTAATAGTCGGCGATCTTACATCGAGTTATTATTTTATTCATGTTGTTATGTAACACATATATGCCTAAAGTCTATAGCATAGTAACTTCAGAGCTGTTGCAGATATATGTTATGGATAAACCGAGCCACATATAAATTAACTGATAATAAATACAAATAAAACAGCAAAATTAATGAAATCTTATTTTTTTATTTTCCAAAATAGTTATTTATGTTATAATAACTCTATTAAAAAAGAAATTTCTTTATTGTAGCGCTACCCGAGCCACCTCGTGATTGTTCTCTGCGCAGACCATGCGACCGGTGCGTCGAAGTAATATGCGAAGCAGGCGAAGACGGTGGTCTGATGCAGAAGTTCGAGTTAGAGGTGAACGAGATCGTTGCACCACCCGAACGTCTGCAAGGCAGCACGACGCTGAGCGACCAAGGTGCCCGGCCACTGCCGCTGTTCCGGTTTCAGGAGAACGAACCGGTTTTCCGACTGCATGCGCTCGAATCGGGCCGCGACTATCAACTTAGTATATACGCGGTGAATGCTAAGGGACGCAGTGAGCCGCCCGTGCAACTGTCCAATGTTAGGGTGTCCATCCCTGAGGACGCACCCGTCGCTTCGGGTAAGTTTCATGGGACATTTAATTTAATTAGAGAACACAATGGCAATAACGTGACAGTATGAAGTCAGGCATTAGACGCACCATTAGTTCTAATTCGTACAATCTTCAAATAGACGTTAGTAAAATTGTATTAGCAAATGTATACTATATTTGTGAATAAAACAATTCAGTCATTCTGTTTAATAAACAATATTATAAATTAATTTGTTTGTTAAAATTTATTTTGAAATATTCATATTCCTAAAAAATTAAAAGGGTGTTTATTTTATGTCAAATAATAATAATTTTTACAGTTATTTTTCAAGGTATTTTAATTAAAGACACCTTTGGATTTTTTAAGAATATGATCTATATTTAATTTAATTTAGTTTTGTTAATAGTTTTTATGCTTATTTCCCATTGAAAATATTCTAATATACATACTTGATCCATAGTTGTAAAATAATGTATGTATCATGATATTTAATAAAATAATAATATACTGTAAAAGGAAGGTCTAATGGTCAGACGAAGAATATTGGGACATTGTATACGTTTATTAAAATAGTTATTGTCACATTCCAGGACCGACAAGTGTCATCATGACAGAAGGACGTAGCGGTAACAGTTTGACCACTCCAGCTCAACATTCCCTAGCGCTCATTCTTGGAGCATTAATTGCGGCGGCTGCCCTTGTAGTGGCAGGCATCGCTGCAGTGACCGTAATAATCTTCTGCCGAAGAAGAACCCCACGATCATCTCCAGTGGCTGTCCATCGCCGTCATGGTCCCAGAGACGGTGACGATGATAAAGTGGTCGAAGAGAACTTGGAACTGCGGGAAGCTTCCGAGCATGGCTTCGGCGAGGGCTTCCAACGGAGATCGATCGAATGGCGCGAAAGAGGAATAAGGGCGAGTCTGTACTTACATGATGCCGACGGCAGAACATCTCAACACATTACTATAGGTAATTCTGTTTGCCAACTACATTACCGCTGATGTTTCCAATGTAATTTTGCGTTCTACTTTGAGCTCGTTAAGACTTACACAAAAGCCGGTCGGACACGGATGAACAGACGGGACGGAGACGAAACATTGAAACATGCTTTGTACAAACAATAGTAACAGGTGTCTATTTGCAAGTTGTTTAGAAACATATTGTACCGTTCAAATAACAACTGCTGTTAAATATTACTCCAATATAATAATTGCGTTATAGAAATTCAAAATTCAATTGAGATGTTTATTTTAGTATAACTGTTCAGAAATTTTAAAATATTTAATTTTATTTGATTTACATTTTCAAAGCAGAATGGCGCACTTTAGAAAATGACGTTATTATCGGATGAAAATTTAACAATACTACTACCCCACAGTTTATTCGGATATTCTGACTTAGTTCAGATATATGTTCATTTTGATTCTTATCTGAATTACACAATAACATTTATTTCAAACTTTAAAAGCAGTCACAGAAAATGTTTTTTATGGCAAACGAAAACATTCTGTAATGGATTTTGGTTACAATAATGACAGAGACATGAAACTAACTTTAAGTTCTTTCTTAAAGTCAACGAATCTTAAACAGTTCACAGTAAGTCAATGTTTTAACATCTGACATAAACTGTGTAGTAAAACGTGATAACATTTGATATAATAAAATATTTTATAGTTTTAACTCATAAACAGCTGCATTTTAATTTGGAGCGTACCAATAAAAATAAAAGAAAAGTTTCCTATAAAAATTTACGCATATTAACTGACAGGCCTTTGCTTCCCACGATATAGTTAATTAAATGTTAATTTTTTTGATATGATATTAGTGTACACCATCAAAAACATATATATTTTTAAGTACTTACGTACTTTTGATGATCCAGATCTTTCCTAACGAAGTAAAATTCTACTTAAAGAGTTACTCTATCCTTACTGCAATGTCATAATTTAGGGTATATTGTAATTGATAATTTGTAAGGATTATGAGTATACTAAAACCACAACTTATTATTTTGAATATACATGTTATCATATAAATGTAGTACATGCTTAGCAAGAAGAACCACGTACATGCGGAACGTACTTTTGCAGTTGTATTCAATTATATTTATTTAAATATTGCGTAGGTGTTTACCTCTTTTCTTATATAGCACGTAAGGATAGTCTTTTATTAGGTGTTTATTTATGGTTTCAAAAGAAGTTATGTACAACCATACCCCAAATGGTTGTTTTAAATATATCTTTTGTTATTATACATAGAGATTACGCCAAAAAATAAATCAATCTATAATCATTAACAGACTACTGCGAGAAATGGTTAATGGAAAAAATCGAGATATTTTGAAATAAAACTGCCATTGATTTTAAAAAAAGGATTATTTTCGAAATACAATTTGTATGATTCTAGAAATCTTGATACAAATTTACATTACCTACTATATTAAATCTAGCTTAATATTTCGTATAATGTTTAATGTTCAAGTAATTAATAAGGCATATCAGATATTACAACTAAACAATATAGAAAGTATTAAAGTTGAGTGCATTTAAAAAGACACCCTGTATGCCGAGCGAACGTCGCCGTAGCCGTTGCCGTCGCAGCGAATGCTGGTTTGTTGTAGTAACGGTGACGCGGCTAGTATAGCGTACCCAATTTGTATTCTGATCCCGGCGAGGGTTAGTCGCAACGGTAATCAGAGAACTAAATGCCGTCGGTCCGTACAATGACAGCACGCGAAAGCACACGTGCTCATAACTGCTGAAAATAAGGACACACATTTTGTGAGCGAGCTTCGGTGACTAGATCTGGTGCACGCTGTAGGATGACGCCCTCCTTATTAAAACATTAACGCGCGATGTCCTGCTTATTTACATACGGGCCAGTGTGCCGTGGAAAGTGACGGATTTAGTTCGGATATCCCTCTGGTCTTTGCGCTGTCGTATAACTGTTTCTGTTTTAATTGTACGCTACTGTAATTGCTGCACGTATAACGCGCACCTGTGCTCTCGCTCGCGTCGCGTTATTAAATCGTTTTAATCTAAACACACGTGTATGTGAGAGGACAGGCGACACAACCAATACACTTTCCTATACTCCAAGCGATACACAGGCACAATTAAATTTAATTCTTGCTATCACGTACTTATTTTAAGCTCGTTTGTCATTCGACATTTATTTTAAACCGAATTTTAATCCTACGTTCTACATTCACCACAAAATACCCATATTGATTATTTTTCATAATTAATGACTAATTTTCACGATATACACTAAATTTAAAATTGGTTTCTTTATTACCAATTCTTTTAGCTTATTTTTTTCTTTTTTACACAATTCATTAAATTCATCAGAAAGGATGATAAATAGCTAATACATGGATTAAAAAAACATCACCAGATGCATTAAAATTTCAATCAAGATTTGAAAATCATTAGAGTTATATGAATATTAATGAATGTCAAAGCTTAATCGAAACATTAGTAAAACTGGAAGTGTTTTTCTAATCCGTTTATTTTCCAGCTTCCAACAAACCATGCCGCCATATGTTTTTAATAAGAATGGCATATTATGAACTGATAAATATTTAACGAAAAAAATGAGCCCATTGTTTATTTTAATATTCTACTATCAATTAAAAAAACAAATTTGTCTATTTATTTTTGTGATACACTAAAAATATGTTTTCTCTGTAATATCATTTAATTTTCATATTTAATTTGTAGAAAGTAGAACTAGAAAAATATAAACACATGCATTTTTCTTATAGACGCTGACCGAAGTAACCAAACACAAAATACATAATGACTAGTGTAAGTAACTCGAATTTTTCCAAATTACGATATTGTAGTAAATAACAATATAACACAATTATTTTTGTAGAATTTTTACTGATTTAAAATTATTTAATAATACAATTTGTATTGTTAACGGCTTCAACAATGTAACAGTTTTCAAATGCAATTTCCATGGTAGTTTCCAATAAATTAGCATGTAAACTGTTGTTATTGCAAAGTTTTAGGTAATAGAGTATGCTTGGAAACATCTGTTTTGATGCGATTTATTTTAAAAATAAGAGACTGCAGCACTATGCACCATTCTGTCATCAAAACTGCATAATATATACATAATAAATATGTCTAGTTCTTCCATCAGATTAGCTTTAAAGTGGACGAACAGCCGAATGCGGCGAAAACGTGTTCGTGATCCAATTTAAAAGAGGTTCTAGTAATTTTATTATTTCATTGCTGTTATTAGGGAATATATTTATGCCACGCACTCGGCAAGCCAGTGGCCTGGTTTGCATGTCCAACTGCGGTTGTATGTATGTACCATGGTTCGTATCGATGGAAATTTCTGAAGCTATACATTATCGTGCAATCTGCGGTTATTACACGAACGCGAGATGTGATAACACCATAAACACCGTACAGCAAAGTAACACTGGCGGCTACTACACTACACTACACACCGCCAACACATGTGCACACACACCTATAATGCCTAACCCAGCGACTGTGTATGCTTAGGCAAACTTCTTCCGTGGCCACAACACCTACTATCCATATCGTTTTCTTACAAATTACACTGAAAATTAAGACATTTCCATGAATTTCTAAACCGTTTCTCCTAGCTGTGCTTTCAACACAAATGCAACCATTATATATTTGTTTTTGAAACTCACGTTATTTGTTATTTCATTTCTATAATCAATATCAAAATTAAAATTAATTGATACTGTTCTTGCCACTCGTTGAAACATTAAAAAACTTTTTTTTTTGAATAGAAAACACTCGTTTAGTTTCAAAAGTATTCAATTTATTGTAGATACTTCACCAATTAGCGAATTTTCTTTTTCCATTAACTAATTAAATATTGTAATATGTATGACGTTAATAAATGTTTCCCATTTATAGCTAAGCTCACCTGCAACAAACTTTATAAATTTCCAAAACAAAAAAATTTAATTTATTAGACATTTTCTTATTCATGAATACAAATATTTTGCTATTTAAAAATTAATACATATATTCTAGTACTGAGTTCAAAATCGGATATTCAAATTTTGTCTATGTAAAAAGCGATTTTAAATTTCGTTAGTTGATAAATTAACCTCCAGTTAATTTATAGCTAGATTCATGGATTAAAATAAATTATATATACCAATGTATGCACATAATAATCACTTTATCATAGATTCTACATTATGCGAATTAATTCCTTGGCTTCTCAATTAAAATACGTATGAAATGCCTATTTATTATCAAACAGAAATATATTAATGAACTTATCGCGTGTACGAGTTACGAATTATTGCTGGAAAATACAATTTAAAAAACTAAACGTGAGAAAAAGTATGAAAATACCTATAATAATATTAGACATAAACTAATCGATTTTTTAATGCAAAAAGATATCTCTTGATTTAAAAATTGTAGCCATAAAACTAAAAATTAATATAAAAATTTTATTAAACGTTTAATAAAATTAAGAATAACTTCTACCAATTTTTATATTTTGATGAAAGTTTTTAGTTGGAAACTAAATTTGTTGAACTATTAATTTTATTATTTATTACAAAATGAATTGAGTGTTAATTATAACATATATTGTAACTAAGGTATATATATATATATATGTTATGTGGTTACATGATTACACTAATGGAACACACCTTCAGAATAACTCCTTAGATTACGTCCATAGTTGCTGAACTATTTTCTTCGGTACACCGAGCAAGCAATGGACTGAAAAATGAAACGCTAATCGATAAACGAACAGTAAAAATAAAAGAAATATTTTCAAGGCAATCGCATTAAATTCTCTCCGTTTTCTCCTTCCGTGTCATAAATGAACCAAAGTGATGAACTTTTCATTTGCCGTTGCGCACGTCCACTGATAAAACAAGCACTAAAGATAAAGGGTTAATCTACGAAATGTCTTAACGAAGTCTTCCATCGTCCGCCATTAATCAAACAAAGTAATGAATTGTTAGTTTCTCCAGGTCAATTTGCACGAATGTCACTTTATTATTTCTCATTAATAACACAGAAAAAGATAAATGATCAAACGGCAATATATAACAAGTGCTCAGTCTTTTGCAACAATGATGAACTGCTTCATCAACTTCATTGACAGTTTTAATAAAAGTAATTACACAGTCTATTTTTTTTTTATTTTTTATTTAATGTTAGATTTTCCGTTATAATAATATGATTCAGTGACTTATATAGAAAATTTAAATCGAAACCAGAATTGCTTAATGGAACACACCTATTTTTGATTTGCCATCTATTCTAAATTTAATTGAATTTGTAGTGCAAATGATTACCGAATGACTTAAGCTTTCAGAAATCGTTAATGATAATCATCGAATTCAATGAGATTTTTGATTAGTTGTCAGATTTGGCATTTGAGTACGGTGGAAATGTACCCAAAATAGGATAGAATTAATTATTTATTGGGTTGAAATAAACCGAATTGAATCACGATGTAATTACTAATAGCTAGACGTTTTCAAAGAAATAAAATGTTTCAGATAGTGAGGCATTAATTTTCTACATTTAGATCGTTACATTGCCAACTACTACGATCAAATATATATCCATTTCCTAACAAGGGGATTTCAATTTCATTGATAACGGATATCCCGTGCCTTTGCCTTTGTGTGTCAGTATATAATCGTTTGATATGAGATGTTTTGAACCTCATACGTTTTACCATTACCGCTATTCTAATTCTCTTTATCTATCCTTCGTTTTGCTCTTCACTTATCGTTGCTGCTTACTAAACGGACTTGCCCTATACAAGTTTTTATTTGGTATCAAAGAAAATGTATATATATAGAGTATGTATTAAGACCGTATACAGAGTATACTTAAATATATTGAAGTAGAATTGAGTTACTTTCGAATTATTCAAGAATATTCTCATAATAAATGAAGAAGTGAAATAATTAGTAATTAGCGTGTATTTGTCTACTATAATATTCCGTATTTATTGAAGCAGAAACATATTTGTCTGCTACCCTTCGATTGAAGCAGACTTTACGCAAAAAGAAATTTTTGTCTTTATTTATCTCTTATTCTTCAATTAAAATTTTCAATTTTAACAGCAATGTTTGTGTGCCATATAAAATACTATTTTGTTATGGTTTTAATGTATTTTATCCAACTTTTTTTTAATGAATAGCTTCATTTAAAAAAAGTTGCAGTATGCGAATGTGGATTGTTTAATCGAAATTAATGAAGCAATTTGTAATTTTGAATTTTTTTTAAGGTCCTGATTTGATTCTGGCTCCAATTAACCTTCAGCATCAATATCAGTCAAATATGCAGAGCCCATACGGGGTACCGGTTACAAGAAGTGATTCCCCGTGTTCATGTGCATCGACAGCAATTACAAGACCGAGCAGACTTGTGTAGTTATTACTATAAATTAAACTGAACATATTACATACATAATATATTCGATATTAGTGACCAGTTTATTTTGCAAATGAAGTGTTACGAACTGATAAGAAGACTAATGAACTTCATCCGAAAAATTTCTAATGCAAATAAAAACAATTTACAATCCTCACTAAAAGTGATATTTTTATGGTATTTACTTTAGTATAAAAATTGAAAAATAAATTCTCTGACACTACAAATATTTCATGGAACATAAAAATGCGAGAAACACTAATAACACTCAAGTGCTTATACGTATGCGGTAAATACGAATGAGTATTAGGATCAGTATGAAACCACATTTGGTTTTGCAGCAACGTTCTACAATATTCCTTTATCGTGTAGATGTCCTGGAGCCATGCAGCAAGACTTTCGAGCAGTCTTAGACCCAAACCCATTGCTATTATCCAAGACGAGACTCGTTTTGTTTTAACAAGATAGCAAATCGTTTTCAGTTTGAATGTGAACTTTTACTTCAAGAAAAGTATATTTTAAGTTGTATATACACACATCCCTACATATAAGTTTAATGTCATCGTGCTAGGATTGTTTGCTCCACTTATATAGCATACAAATAAAATATATTACCTCATTTTATTTTTATAATTTATATGCATATTTCAATATATGATATTTAATTTTGTACAAAATATGTTATAGTATTTTATTCATTTCTAGTTTCAATTTAATTTTACTGGTAACATTATTTGATTGTTTGTTTTTAAGAAAATTATAAATATCGCTGAATCGCAATTTTAAGTCAAAATCTTTGTTTAATTCCTTAATAATTAAGATCATCTAATCTTAAAAATCAAATAGCGTAAATTATCCATGCCTCAATCGATAAGAAAATTATAATCTAAATATTATCCAGTTCATTTGTAAATAAGTTTCCATCAATTTTTTTGCACCTCATTTCATTATACATACATAATTATTCATTAATTAATCCAATGTCATACTTATAAATTAAGTGAACATGTGTACAAATGTTCTATTATATTATTTATTCCCGGCACTAGAACTAGATTAATATTAACCAGATTTTGAATTCTACACACATAATTATGGTTCTAAATTAAAATATACGAGTATAACTATTAACTCGTACTTAACTATGAAGTTGAATCGTAGTGCTTTCACTGTTTAAATAAAAAGCAAAATTCAATAAACATTTGTCATGTATCAAAAACATGTTTACGTAAAAAATATTGTTTTTTTGTTTTTTTCGAAATTGTAATGTACATTTATAGTATAATTGTAGGTATTATTTCTAACATTCAATACGCACTATTACTTTTATCCATATTTTTCTCCTTGTTTCATATATTTAATGAATGAAAATTAGAAAATGAAAAGGGAAATACTGTCATAATCTGGCATAGAAATTGTATAAAACATGTAAATCTCAGGTATATTTAAATGTATAAATAATAAACATATTTGTTACTAACCTACTGGTATAGTAAAAATTTAATCAGAAATAAAATTAAATACATTTTAAAAAACGTCACATAAATAATCATTAATCCTTCACTGTGGATCACTTAGATAAGAACGAAAATACATGACCATAAATAATTTGTACAGCACAACCAAATACAAAGTTAACTTTACTGCAATAACTTCACAAAGAACTTACGAATTCATTGCAGTGTATGTTGTTTGCTAGTCTGAAGTGAATTTTGTGGACTTAAGTTGAGGTTTTGTTTTTGTTGTAGCAAAACAATATCCTTATTATTATAGTGGTATCTCGACATCTATATATATATATATATATATATAAAACAGGAAACTGCATATTATGAGAAAACAATTTGCTCCATAAGGTTTATTGTATTATAAAATAAAACTTACAAATTCCCATAACAAGAAATAACTACTCTGCTTTAGTACCTAATTTATAAATCAACGATGATTTAAACTTAGTTAAATTCAAATAAAAATAAATAAATAAACAGTTTAGAGAACCATTACACGTTATGAGAACTAAAAACAATACACCAGATATAAAAAATTACAATTATTTTTAAATTGAACGGAAATAAAATTAATGTTTAAAATAATTTAATCTTAATAACAATGATAAAATGTGCCAAGGATACTATAATAAACTTGTTTAAAATTTTATGTGGTACACTTTCAAGCTTTGCATAAAATATAAATAATAATAGTTGCATCTGATAGAAACGTTACCATTTATTATACCTAATAAAACTGTAATGCCGTTGCCGTTATGGTTAGTAGGGGGAGGTAGTTATATAAATAGAAAGTTTTCGTTTCATGCGCTAGCTAGGAAAATTTCCTTTAATAATATTCCGTGTATATAATAGTGCGAGCGCGCTTTCAAAATTTATAAATGTGTTACTTCAAAGTGAAGCAGTCGTTATCGGTGCTGATGATCGTAGTTTTACATTCAGCCGCACCAATTCTACCCATCACGCCAGATGCAAACGCGTGCCATTTGTAACACGCAACACTTGAAACGCGATCGTTAACACTGCAATATTAAAATTTGTGCGTTTTTATATTTTCAATATATATTTGAATAAAACTGCTTCTTGTCTGAAATGCACATCTATAGCTTCAAAGTAAGTATTTTACTATTTCGTAATGTAATACTTAAAAAGATTAATTATTTTTATTTATGTTAATGCAGCGATTCAACACCTTGAAAAACATCTGCAGTGTCCAAACTTTCTTATACGCATATGGGTTAAACAATATCGTAGTTACATTATTTTTCTAATTTATAATATTTGTTCTAACCTTTAGATCGCTTTTACAGTAAATGTATTTCTTAGAATAAATATAAAACGTCAATAATATGAAGAAATTTCAAGAGCCATTTAATTTTTTCCGGTACCGTTTGGGAAAAAAAGTTTCAAATAAAAGTTGTACAAAATGCAGATATCTATAATTTTTGTTGTAATAATTTATCTGTAACTAGAACTATTTTTGAGTAATTGCAGAAACTGCAAAAAATGACCAGAGTAAACATGCACTTCTGGTCGGAATATTGTTTTCAAAAATAGAAGGTTTTTTTGCCAGGCACATACAAATCTTAAGTTTAAAATTTTATAATTTTTCCTTTAGCGGTTTGGGCTGTAGAGCGCTCACATACCCACACACAAACACACACACACACACACACACACACACACAGACGGACGTTATTCCAAAAATAATTGGAATCGATTCTGGGAAGGTCAAAACGTATATTTCCGTTAAAATCTCGACATCGAAATTTTTCATCATCACAATACTTACTTATACTGCGTATAAGAATGTAAAAATTGCTGCGATATGAACGCAACATCGATTATAAAAGTATATCACTTTCCTTGAGCGCTAGTTGCAAAATAAATTGTAATTAACTCCAATGATGAGACTATTCTGGATAATTTACATTATTTCGGTCCTGTATTCTTGCATAGCCCGTAGGATCGTTATAATATTTTAGTCGCGAATTCATATTTTAAAATTGAAACTTTTATGCTACATTGCTTATTAATTGATAATATTTTAGGTAAAACACTTTTACGTATAAATTATATTTTACTCAATTATTCTATATCGAAGCGTATGCTATCTGTTTTATAAGGATTTACTTTACCGATCAAATGATCTAGAAAACAAATTTTTTTTAAAGTTTCAAGAACGTTTCACGCGCATCACGTACTAAAAACCCAACAAAGATAGAAAATCATCAAGTCGTATATTCAAGGCGGCGAAAATCCTACGATAAAATCCAATCGTTTTACGCATAGGTATATAGTATGGAGAAGTAAGACCGTCGAAAGCAGTCATTGAAAGTTATCGACAGAGATCTCATTAACCACAAGAAGCTGAATACGAAAGTACGGTCATAGATATTTTCTGTCGAGAAGCAGAATGGATAATAGGTTTAGCCTAGTACTTTTGTAAAAGGTGACTCGTATTAGAACCAAACGGCACTAACCAGTTTGGCAAACATGTACTTGAAATTTCATATATTGTACAACTAAATAATAATAACACTTGACATAATTTAGTGACATTTTATTCTTTAAGAGACTATATTCATATTTAGCCATAAATTCTAGTTTCTATACAGATCATACAATTTCAAATATAATAATTTTCGCTAATTATCTGCATATGTTATGTTATAAATAAAAAACAAAAAAATATAAATATTAAGTAAGCAGGTTGGATTCTAAACGATTAGAAATAGAAATATGCTTAGTCCGGAGTACAGAATGAAAAATGGTGTTTTAGAGAGCTAATATGCTGTTCAAATAAGAGTGATAAGATTCAATTACGTTTAGGTTCTTATAATTGTTTAGTTGTTTTCCGTTCGTTCAACTTATGTACTGTTAGTTTATGATCCTTTTATTTCGTCAGTCTCAATTTCTTTACTCCCTCCCAAGAATCTCCATTCTTCCGCCACTGATTTTCCGAATGGATAGCAGGGGTACTTACTTTTTTCGATCCTCTTTCGAATACACATACAGTCATACATTACCCAACGATTTCCGCGTCATTTCGCATTGCTCACGGTCTGACGCTCTCAAGCCAACTATCGTATATCAAAGTCGTGACCACATGACCAACCGGATGGGATTTATAGACAAAGTCCCCCGTAAAAGTTATCTAAGTTAATCATAACTATAGGGTGGTGTTGGTATATTTTATTTTTTTAACGATGGTTTTGAATATTCTGCAGTTGTCAATGATAGGTTCTTTGCACGTTCCGATCAATATGAAGCTTATATTAATTTTCGATAAATCAAAGTGGGTGCAAACAGATCTCTTGCGTGCAGATATCGGAAAGTCTCGGTGAAACTTGGCAGTTTTGAACAGAATAAATGAGAAAAAGATTACGAGGAACTGCTGGCGAATTCTTAAGTTTTTTCAAGCTTGCAATGCGAATGACCAAATGAATATCGAATTAATTTCTAAAGAAATTCAAAATTATTTTTAATTCAAATACATATTTTAACTGATAAACTTTAGATTAGAGAGTACCAATTTAGTATATGAGATACTTTAACTTTTGCTCAAGTTACAACTATATCGATAATGTTTGTTGTATGACTTATTTCCAGAATTAATAAGCCATCAAAATAACATAGGTACAGCAATAAAATTGATAACATAAAAATAAAATTGAATAATAACTAGTGCGTATAGTCAAAACTTTATATATAATTGCATTATCAAAATACCATTGGTTCAAAATAAACATAAATTGTCTAATATATTTAGAACATAAAACTGACTCTATCGTAGTTCAATATTTGTACAGTATTTGCGCATTACGTAAATAATATTACAAAAAAATTATTCAATGAGCAGAATATATGTATGCAAAGATAAATTAAATATTGAAAACTAATTCGCAATTTCATGAGCTCACTGTTAAATAGTTTTTATATCATAAACTTTATTTGCAATTTTATGAGCGCATTAAATTATATTAGTATGCACACTATGAATAATTTAATATTAATTTCGGATTATGATTTCTAATTTAGGGTTTATTTACAAATTCGTAAATTAAATATGTTATCTCTACTCGCATGCAAAAATAATTCAATTTACAATGAAAATAAGCAATGAATTCAATTATTATCGTTTTAAATATGAAAAATATCAGTATTACATATGTAAATATTATGGATTTCTATTATCATAAAACGAATTAAAAGTTTCATAATTTTCACTTCAATCGTTTAGGCTATTGAGCGCTTTCGCACATACACACACACACAAATACATACACGCACGTCATTCCAAAAATTGTTTCGATTTAGGTAAGGTCAAAAGGAATATTTCCGTTAAATTCTCGTGAACGACTTACTTATTACTTTGCATAAGAGAGTAAAAATGACTAAAGACAGTATTTTCTTACGTTATATCAGAAAATAAAGCTGATAAAAGAGTCATTTGCAAAGCAAAACGTTGAAAACTCATTCTTTATAACGCAAGATATCCTTTTCAAGTGAAACAGACTGAACTAACGAATTTATATGCAAATAAAATTTCATGTTACAACGTTAAAAACCAGTAACTTCTCCATTTCTTATGGCAACAGTAAACTTACATTTAAATCCTAGTGAGCTATGAAGAATAAACATGAAAAATCCAAACAGAACTTAGTCACTGGAAATTCTGAAAATGCAAAGTCACGCTTTCAGATACAGGCAGAATGAAAGTGGACTGTAATAAACTAAATAGATTGCAAAATGAATCTGATTTTTACATGGCAGTAAACACTTCAGTATTGACCCACCCACTCAATTTAACTCTAATACTCAGAAGATGGCTAGAGCAGCTCAAAAATCAAATAATGTTATGTCTATTAAGTTAAAGATGATTTTTTTTTTAAATTAAATGATGTTAAAACAAAGAACCATGTCAGCGGGTCTCATTCAAAATTGACAATTTGTCTGCGAACAACGACTAAGATAGTTTAAACTTAACAACATATTAGCGTAAATCAGAATATAACCTTTACGTATATCCACTTGTTTCATGCGCTAAAATTTTAGAAAAGGTGTAGAATAAAGTTTTTATTTTATAAAAAACCATATATATCATTAATTGGAGAAAATTTATAATTGTGTTTTCTTAATTACAAGGAAATTATGAAGCTAGTTATAAATGTGCAAAACATTGTTTTATTGATAACAAAAAAGCATTAATTAATTTCTAATATTTTAAAATAATATTCTTGTTTCTTCAAATAAATTATTTACATCTGTATTTGAACTATGAAGACATGTTTCTGTCTCTCTTTCGTTTTCATTTTTTCTTTGAAGAACCGATATCACTTGTATAGTATATGACGATGGAGAATCGTCGAAGAACGACCGAACACACCCTTGTCATTTGTGGGCACTTCGTTTTCCTTCTCCCTTATATTCAGCTAAAGATACGCTTGCTTGCAATAGTAGTAGCGAACGCGAAGCAGCGCACTTACGCTGACCAATATCGTAACTCGGTGTTCCGCATGGATGGCTCATAATAAAACTTCCCACGTGGTGTACCAAACCGTATTTTGTTCAGCAGCCCGTCTCCAAGCACAATTGTATAATTTTCCGATATCTCACGCATGCACAACCTTATACTTTCTTTTATAACTATTTTATTACAAAAGAAACATTTTTTCAATCAACAAAACTAAAATAAACTTTTTATCATTATTTTTCAACTAATTGGGTACGTTGCGGCTGTACTAAATTTAATATAAATCTAGAACATACTTATACAAATCCTTTGCTTTTTACATATATTTATTTGTTTGTTAATATTAATAATATAATAAATGTATACATAAATATCTTAATATGAAATAAAATTGATTTCGGTATATCAGAAAAAAAAAAATATTGAATCGACTTAAAACTAAATAAAAAATAATGGTAGATCCTATAATTATCTTTGTTTTATATGCTCTTCAATATTTATGGGATTACAGAAAACATGAATTATTTGAAATGTAATTTTATCCTATATTTTCCAACTGTTTCGTTTTAAAATTATAAAACTATAAAAATAAATGGTACGGTATACTTTTTTTGATAATACAGAATTTTGTTTCCTTAATTTCAAGTAATGATCAAGTTAGACATAATTTAATAATTAAATACTTGCAAACATCCTAAATCTAAATATTTATGTTGCAAATTGGATCCAAATATATATCTGTAAAATAAAATTGATTTCATGGCTTGTTACAATATAATTCATTTCGCTGCTAAGACAAAAAGCTTTCGTATTCGGCAACATAATTTGTATTTTATCAGAATTCGCCATCTAGGATACATTTGCTTACAAAACTGAGTTACTTTATTTTAAGATACTAAAACTACAAATAGGTGCATTTTATACTTCATGTACGATTTGGGTCACATGAAAGTACATTCAGATCGCTATCTTTAAACCAATGTTTGCAATTGCATTCAAGGTTTCTGGAAGCAAAGAAGCACTCAATGGAATTAGAAAAAATGAATTGAAAACAGTGTGTTTATTTTGAATCGCATTTTCCGCCTCGCGACAATCTTATATAACCGCCCTAACGCAAAATGAGAACTCTTCCGCTATGTGCACGTAATACTGTTACGGTTATGGTTTAATATAGTTGCAAATTTCTGTTGCTGCATCTTAACATAAAGTGCATTTATATATTCTGAAGTTGATGGGGGAATAGTTAGCTCTTTTGTAAAGTTTTTAAATTCAAAGAATGTTAGGTACGCATATCAAATTGCGGAAAACTCTTTTACCAAACGTGCAAGAAAGTAGTTCGTTAAAGTTCAAAATAAATAATAAAAATAATTTGCTTTCAAAGGTAAATATAAGTTATATTATTCCAAGATAAAAGATGCGCACATTTATATATAAATATAATTATATTTGTAATTTCAATTTATTAATAAAGTACATAACTTTTTACAAATTTCCAGAGTAGCAGAATACCCATTACATTCTTTCCTATTTTAACAATATTTCGCGATTATTCTTTACACACACTCTGCAATTCCGCATGCTAACAACCTTTCTTTGGTGTAATTTATCATATTTATTCATTTATGCCGAGGACGACCACGTATTTTTACACCATTCATCTATTCTACGCTAATAACAACTTTTTTTTGTAAATAAAAGCTTACCCATCTAGATAATAAAAACTAACAACGAATTTAAAACCAATAAGGTTAAAAATAAAACGTTATAACATATATATATATATATATATATATATATATATATATATATATATATATATATATATATATATATATATATATATATATATGCTTATCACAATCACATAAATGTACGTTTATAACGTATATGCAGCAAATTATATAATAATATAATTGTAGCATGTGACAGATTTCATATAGATAATGCTCATTTGTTTCCAATTAGCAGATTACTAATTGTGATATAATGTAACTTCTAAATGTTTTAAACATGCAATTCTAATTATTTTTAATCAAATATATACTATAAAGTTAAATTTTTTGTCTGAATATTATATAAAATAAATTGACCACCTAGCTATCTTCTCAGATGCGATCCAGGTTATGAAAGAATGGTTCTGCTGCATAATATACGCGAAATACCAAATATTGGATATCCGAAGTTAAGATACAGTACAAACTACAGCCATTTTTACTAGCGTACAAATTTACTATCGATAGTAATGCTAGCTGAAACTTTATATCTATACCTGTCCAATTTAATGAACACAAAATATAGACCATTTAAATTAATGTGCATTTCCCTACAAATACATGAAGCCAAAATGGAACTACATACATAGTTAGAATAATCGTACAATAATTAAAATAAATTCTCTAAATATACATAACTACCAATTGGTGATCAAACTAAATACAATAATTACAGCTTTAAAATTATCCTTTAAAATATCAGCATAGTTTGACCATATTTGTTGAAATTGAAAGAATAACGGGATATTGTCAATTTTTTCTTCATAATACGAGATGATTAATTAGAACCTCATACTGCTGAATCTATCAAGGATTTTTGAATTCAAAGCTAATCCTAATTGGAAATCTCTAGGCTGTTTTGTGTTGTACTGCAAGCATTTATGAAGTATATATGGCTATGAGAAATAATCATACTAAACACATTGGAAAGAAAACCGAAAATAATATCGCCCATTTTTTTCAATTAGTATATTAAAAGGAAGGAAACTGGAAGTTAAAATGTACGTTCCGAAATTAATTAAGGATTGTCAGCTCCTAGAAAAATTATTCTTGTAAAGAGAAACAGCCACATTTGCGGTTGCATCCAGATGTGCTGTATATTTGTACAGAGAATAAATGTACAGCTTACATGAATTTCCTGACTTTGTGAATAATAATTACAATAAAAAGAGAATACTGCAGATAAGTGTGAGAAGGAAACGAAGTGGCGAGTGGATACATGACAGGCTTTTATCATCCTTTGTTGTAGGTTGTACATTTGTCTAAAAGCTTGCAGAATATCTCGAAGCACTCTACCCGATAGCCACTAATAATTCTCGTTCTGAATTTCTCACAGCATGGAATTTGAATGTAGAAAGTATGTTTTCTAACCACGTATTAGAATTATACTTTTTTCTGTTTCGTGCAGTGTAAATTTAATTTTTTTTATTCACATAAAATATGCTAACTTTTTGTAATGAAATATTTGGTATTACAAAAACATAACTTCTTAGAATAAGATTATGTTAAATTTAAGTGACTAAAAATCAGTTATATCCTTAAAATCAGTTGCTAAACAATCTAATGATCTTCGGGTATTATTTAGCAGTAGGAACCTTTTAATATTAAGTATCATTTATAATAAATATTTTAAAGGCACACAGGTATTTGATATTTATGTAACCATATAGGCAAACATTTTGTTAACCGATAAATTTCTATCGGATGGATTATTCAAGTGTAAAGGGAGTAATGGTACGTGGGTTATAAATCTGGGTATAACTTTTAAAGTTCGTCTGCAGATTGACGACCGGAAGTAACTGTGGAACCAGACATTGCACTTAGAAAATTGAGGAAGCCACTTATATTGAGAGACCTAAATGATTCATGCTTGGTTACGAGTTTACTGTATGCCGAAACCTAGTATATGAACGTCAGCAAAAATATGCTGCCGTCAATATACTTGCGTGCAGTGGGCGCCAAGCCTTTCTTGTAGAGCTTTGCTATCAAATACATATTTAATCACAAATATTTTTCTTACCATCAAGTAGTGGGTGTAAATTGCAGTGTTCGTATTTGTACAAATTACACTTATTATTTTCGTGCCTATTTTTATACTTGCATGTTTATAATATCATTCTATAATTGCTGTTTAGTCTAAAAATTACTTTTGTGCATATGCATATTGTTAGATTGTAAGCAGTTTATAAATAAATAAAGTACCATATTACTATAGTAAATGCAGCTTATTAGAAATAATATTTGTAGTTAATAGATGAGTGAAGTCTGGCAAATTGTCGATTTAAATTAAAAGTATCTGAACTACTTTAAAATTATGTCTATTCGTTTTTTTTACTTTTTTACACGAAGTAATAACTAAATAATGTAATCATGAAAAAAAACTGACTTCGAGATTTAGCGGATATACACCTTTTGACCTTCCCTGAATCGAATCTATTTTTGGAATGACGCCTGTATGTGTATATGTAAACTTTTGAAGAGTTTCCTTATAATTTTCATTTTACTATACTCAAAAATAATATGTCCGGAGAAGTGTTCATAAAAAACACAACCTAGATAAAAACCCTAGGTTAAAATAGCGAAATATTTCATAACTGAAGTATTATAGTGATATAATTATAGTGTAACGAGTTTTCTTCAACTGCTTTTTGTTTTCCATACATTTGGAGCTGGCAAATATTACATTTGATACAAGCCAACATTCTACTTTTTACGAAGTTGTTTTGCAGTCAAAAGCACATCATATTATTGACACATGGGTGTTTTATCACCGTATATGATAAGACAGACCGAACAACGAACGTTCCGCGCTGTCAGCCATATTTGCATTTATGTATGTTTTATACATATTTCATTACTTTCGGCAGAAGTTATAATCTCTAGTTCCATTTCAATATGCTAATGTATGTATCCATACTGTACTGTTTATTCGTTACTATTTAATGTCTCTACTTCATAATTACTACTATAGTTTTTGTTTTAATATCGTGTAATTCAGTAGCTGCTCGTCATAAATGGCATTTCATTTACGGCTACCCCATATAAAACTCGAATAGCCCAACGTAAAGCGCTAAAGTGTCCTGACATATGGCTATAAATCCTATACTTATTTAATCGATTAATATTTCTAACTGATTAAATTTAGTTGCAGAGAAACAATTAACATATACCTAAACATGTTATTGTGCAGCGTGATAAATGAAGATTCCGTACTTTGTGGAAACGTAAAAACTCGAAGAAAACTTTGGCCCCCGTAAATGAATGTCCAGTGTGGCAATGGTACATATTTACTAATTCTGAAATAATTTGTAACGTTTGTATACGTAAAATGGTGTAAATTTTAACAAATTGTTATTATTTATGTACATAAATATTTTATTGATAAAACTCAAAAATTACGCGCCGCAAGTTTATTTTTATTTATACTCTTTAGCATTAGCCGTGTTAAATATGGGTTTTATTAACAATATGAATTTTAAAATGCTGCAATCTACAGCCTCGTTAGCAGTTGTGTGTTTGTTATCATACCTCGTTAATAACAAAATAGATGTAGATATAAATTTATAATGTCGGTTTGTCACAATTGTCTGTTTGGAATTCGGCCAATTTTATCTTGGTCTTCGAAAGCCTGGAAAACCATTTGGCTACGATCTCAGCATCATTAAATGTTTGTACAGTAATGCCATTTATGTGCCTGCGAGTGAGTAACCAGTCGCATGTTAGTGAGTGTTACAGCTTCGGTTTCCCCCTTCGCAAGGAATAATATAATTATGTAATGTATTAATATATAATCAGTCAAGCGAATAACATGCATTATTACATTCTATTATTACGTATGTTCAACTCCTATAACAAATGGAATAGTAACTTATTCATTTACAAGAATTTATGTTTAGCTTTAATCATCTTTATTACTATTTATTTATAATTCATCATATCACGTATTTTACTAGATATGTACAAGTGATTACTGAAATGACTCTACGTATATTTTACCACGCTGTGATCAGATATATATAAGTAATGAGAAATGCTATATACATACATATATATTTTTTTAGTTTAAATTTATTTAAGGAGTATGTCGGCAGCG
The DNA here is from genome assembly GCA_944039245.1 of Nebria salina. Taxonomy (NCBI): domain Eukaryota; kingdom Metazoa; phylum Arthropoda; class Insecta; order Coleoptera; family Carabidae; genus Nebria; species Nebria salina. The sequence continues at coordinate 14,001,862 of OX063271.1, forward strand.
TGGTCATTGGTACTAATGCTAAAGAGTTTAAATAAAGATAGACCCGGGGCACAACTTTTGAGTGTTATTAATAAAATACTTATGTACATAAATAACAATAATTTGTTAAAATGTACAACTTTTTATGTTTATAATAATGCTACAACAATATTTTATATTTCTTTTTAATTCCATGGTTCTCAGCAAATTTTCTGCATTCCTGCTCTCTTATATGTACCATATTTTTTTTGGTTTATTATATTTTAATAAAATTGTACAACTAGTTTCACCAACACAGTGTTATCACCAAACATAATAGTTTTCTAGTATACCTGATGACACTGTGTTGGTGAAATTAGTACAATTTCATTAAAATATAGTGAATCAAAAAACAGTGTATTATTTTTATTTCGTATTAATATGGAGTTTCACATAGTAACAGCTCACGAAGTTCAAGAATATTTATTCATGATATATTTTTAAACATTTACCTCTCGAACTATTTTCCACAATAAAGATCAAATGTCAAATTACAGACACAGTTCATATGATTTAAATATATTACCATACCTTTTTTACTAAGGCAACATAAACAAGAAATTAAAGAATTGCAATTGTTATTTTATTACACATTTTGAAGAAAAAAAAGAAACCAATGTTGTGAAAAATATTTTAATTGTAAAATACACTATACAATTATGGATATGACATCAAATCGATATTTTACTTGTATTGTAGAATGATATTGACATCGTTGACTTAAAATCGTCATATACATATATCCATGGAAATATTTGACGATCTTTTAATTATTTTTAAAATCATTTCAGTGGACAGCTACAATTGTTTGGATTAATAAACAATATGTTAGAATCAGTTACTGCAGCAATGAAATTAAAAATTAATATTTAATTCTAATGTATCAAGACTAATGACAACACAGGTAAAGTTAGCGTGGTAATTGAATACATAATGATATGTGTCGAACACTATGGAAATTAACCGGGACGTTTTACTTCGTCACCATCTCTCATTTTATTCAATCGTCACGGAAGAGTTTTAAAAATTGTAAACATAATTTTAACATAAGTTTTAATAATAACTGCAGACGCAACAAGTTATAAAAAAATGATCTGTTCCCAGATATTTATCATGTTATTGACTGTTGACAGGATGTTTGTGTTTAAGAATATAATTCGATTAGGTTATATTTTAAATTACACCAGATATGTTAATTGCGATATTATGATATTATTATGATTCTTGTTTGCTGTGCCTCCTAGTTACTTTTAAAATATTATTCTACTTTCAATTTCACTCGCAATTTGTAACAAAAAATAGTCGGAATCGATTCAGGGAAGGTCAAAACGTATATTTCCGTAAAAATCTCGAGATCGTAACTTTTAATGATTTCAATACTGCGTATAAGAAAGTAAAAAATGGTGATAGTATTTACTATTTTTTATTTACTATTTACAGAATAATTTTATATTTATGCACATCATATATTTTTTTATCAGTACTTTATAAATATATAGAAAACTATAAAAATGATTAAACATTTTTTTCATGGGCTATCATATTTTCCCAGCTCTGCTTCCCAAAGGATGTTAATATAATGTTGTACGGTACACCTTGCATAATTTGATGCGAGCTTTCTAACTTTGCAAGCAACGTATTCCCCAAAAACAGAGTACTCATCTCTAGTACTCGGCGTTTGCGTCACTGGTTGGACGATGTTGTCATCACCAGGTCTTTCATCAAATTTCCTTTTAAGTGTCGGTTTTTCAGGTAGTTTATCCAAAACCTCGGTAGATGCAACATCATTTTCTTCGTTAAATAAGGTTTCAACTATTGAAATACTTGGAATACTTTCAATTTCATTTTCTAGTTCAGTATGGCTGACTTCGATTTTAAACCGATCAATTGTATCACTTTCGTCCGCGGATGAGACATAATGTACCTACAGGAAAATTTAAGAACATAAGTTCTTTGTTTTTGTCGATTATTTCAATTTTATATTTATTTATATATGCATAAAGACGTAAAATCTAAACAATAAATATTTGGAGGCTCATTCTTAGTAGATAACTGGATTGATTCCCTTACCCCATCTTCTTGATCTTTCGATTTTCGATTCACCTTTATTCTGTCATTCAAAAATTGTAAACTCTCAAAAGCGAACCACTTTGAAACATAGTTCCGGCCACTAGTATTTGCATTTTTGCTCTCTCGCATTCGTTTCATTTCACGTGAAAACTGACCAATCAGATTTTTTAATTTTCGCTCTGCCTCATGTCTTTCTTCATTTAAGGCTTGGCTGATCTTAAACCACGCTTCTTGCCTTTTAAATTTATTTTTATAATTTACATCTTGACTATCCCACAACTCTGGGTAAGTATGATATAACTCAATAAGTACTAAGCATTTACTTCTAGTCCATTCCATCTTCAAATATAAGATAAATATTGTTCTATATTACTAGTAATTGCAATAACAATTTTTGCGTTTCAGCAAATGTTAACAATATTCATTTCAACATTATTGTCATGTAATTGTTTAACAAATACAAAATAGCGTAAATATTCTCATATAATACAGATTTTGTATTAAAATTTAAAACTGACTAACCTTGCACATTATGTTCACAGTACAAACTCTCGCTCAATACTGTTGTCAGTGACTTCACGTCCCGGCCCCACTGAAGTCGCCAACATTTGTCTGCGACATTTACAGCGGTCGAACTTAAGTTTGATGGTCGATTTGTTACTGCGCATGTGAAGGTCAATCAATTGTATGAAAATTTTACTAGACTACTGTAATATGATGTTTACCAATTGCTAGCGAAGTGTTTTAATTTTAAAAGCAACGTAACACAAACATAGTTACATATATCAGACTCTACGTTGGAATGTTATAAAACATCTCATGTGAAAACAACAATGTTGATTCATGTTGGTATGCTATTATTGTATACACATATTCAGTTTATTCAATTTTATGAATTATTTTGTTTCATAATGTTGAAGCCACTTGTAAATAGGTTCTAATTTTTAATTTAGTTTGATATGTAACCGTAAATAAATAAAAAAAATTTTAGATTTAGTATGAAATCTAGAATTTCATATAAATTTGAAATCATATATAAAGGACGCAATTATTCAAATTAAATGAAACGCAACTATGCAAAATATGGAATAAACATATGTAATCTGGGTATAACTGTTTTTATACTCTTTTAAATGCTAGAACTATTTACAATGCTGATTGAAAATATCACTTGTATATAGTCACGTATCAATTTTCTGCAGCCATAATAAACTTTTTTAATTACGCATTAGTTCCTACGTAAAAAAGTTTTTATTTCAATAATCTTTTGTACATGTTCTAGCATCAAGATTTTCATAATGAGAGTATGTCTAATCGAAACATTTTTATAATTAAATTAAACTATGACAGCCACAATCTTGAATATACAGTAGAGTCGCGATATAGTGAACACGCTAAATAGTGAACTATCCACTGCAGTGAACACAAATAAATACATTGAACTCGTAGTGATCTCACTGAGATCAGTACGAGTTCAATGTATTTATTTATGTGTTCACTGCAGTGGATAGTTCACTATTTAGCGTATTCACTATATCGCGACTCTACTGTACTATGTTATTTAATAGTGATTAATTTGTAGTCTTTGTAACAATTTTTTTAAACTTAAATTTACAAAATAAACGAAAAACTGTCTAAAGACATTAGATATATAATAGCACACAGCTAATCGGTTACTGTGTCAGATCATATCGTATAATACCCTTTCTGATCACCACCAGGATCTGCCGCTACTGCTAAATTATGTTATAATCGATGTGCGCGTAATGATTTTTATTTCATCACTTATAATGTATTATTCCATAGTTCGTAAAATTTGTAGCAGTCGCGGCTAAACATCGACGAAAAAGCAATATTGAAGAATAGCTGTACCATTTCGCAGCATGCGAAATGTCCCCCATATATAAATAAAAATGTTAAATTAGTTTTAAACAGCTAGAGAAACTTTTAACTATTGTAGTCTATGAAGTAAGTCATAAAAGATCTTCCGAAAATGTGAAAACGCTTATATATTGAAAAAAAAAAATGTATATGTAAATGGTTTTATGAGTACTAATATTCCAGGAAGGTTTGGAGTTATTTTAATGTCCGTTTTTTTTTTTAAATTTATTTTCTCTGCTCCAACTGTAAGTAGCCTTGGAGTAAACAACCCTAAGAAGGTCACTTACTTCTGGGTTGGGGGCGGTACACGATATCCTACCCACCAATAGTAGAAGTAAACTTTAAGCGGGAATTGAAAATTTTTTTGTTTTCTTTAGTAAAGAGTGTATTACAAAGTGTAAAATGTACTGTAAGTAATTTTAATAGTATCCCTCTAAGAATCGTTCAATAACAACCACCAGTTTGACAAATTTTATATTTAAAATAAAATTTATAGAAATCTATTACTTTTTGTTAAATCGTGAATGATCAAAATCCGTAGATAAAATGACCGTATATATTTTTCTATGAAGCACGTAGTGATACTTGCAGGATGACGAGATATTCTACTTTAATAATGTCTTCAAGCACCGGCACGCCACTGACTTTAATTCAAGTAATGAATCGGATCATCGTGACATGTCGTAAACCAAGAGCGAGCGCTCGTTCGTGAACAGAAAACGTCGGGAAGTGAGTGTTCACCATGTGAATATTTTCTTAATGATTTCATTAATTTCGACTGATGGGTTTTCCTAGTTGAAGCACATTTAATTCTAAGAATTTATACTTGCTAGAAACCGTCGTCAATTCTAATGAGGTTTGCGCTGCGGTGAATTATGCAAAGTTTACCAATCCTATGAGAGAACAGACATTGTTGAAATCGTATTAGATAGACTTACCAACATACGTAATTACGAAAGGAATTCCGAATACAAAAATGCTTCTATAAATTATTTAGTGCAATCACATTTCATTCGTAAATTGATAATGTAATATATTCCAGAATTATAAATTATTATTATTTGCTGAGGTTTAAATTAAATGAGATAAATGTGTGCTAGTTGTAAAATTTAAGAAGCGAATAAATAGTTGTTTGTAAGATTAATAAAAAAAAGTGTCTGCTAATTGATATACTTTTAATACATTGACGATTGAAAGCTTTATATTCGATGACAAGACGATAAATCAGAGGAAAGTGGCTGTGATCGAAAAAAGAAAATTAAAAATAAATATTTAGCTTTCGTTCTTCATTCTAATGTGCTTCAGAATCTCTTTGGTTTGGGCATATTTATGTGTGTTATTGTTCTTTCATTTTTACGAATTTTTATTAGAGAAGTATCTAAATATAATTTTGTTTGCTGTTAACTCGAAACTTTCATCGTAAAATGAAAGATCGGAATCTAAAGTATAAAAATATGTTTACTTAGCGCAAAGAAAACAAGCGAAAGAAAATGAGAAAATGTAGTAAAAGCTTTTTATGAAAATAACCTGAAATAATTAAGCATAAATTCACAATTTTCCATTCTATTCGAAAACTGTAAAAAAAAACTTTACGTTATCTTAGAAAAACGCCCAAGGCATTACCATTATATTAAGACTACTACTCACACATATACATTATATAGGCTATGAACTGAACTCTGTGAAACTCAATTAAATTCCTGAAAAGCAGATACATACGTTACATTTGAACTTTTCGGTGTGTTTTAAAACTTGCAGTAGCACTTAAATAAACTTTCAAATACGAGGAAGTACGCCAGAAGTTTGACGTTATAATCAGTGTTGTCGGTTATTACTATATGATAGTTACTTCTTCATTTATTACTTGTCAATTTAAAATAAAACAAATGTGCAAATCTTATTATGTACCGAAATGACTTTTTTTTAATGAAAAAAAAAATTGCATGTTTCAGAAATGTACCCAGAAATTGTGTTTTATTTTTACCGCCATTTCCATGTATTTTATTCGTATCACTGATTAAACATTAGATAAATTGTCCTTCAGGTACAGGTATTAATGATGTTGGTAGTTTAAATTTTTTGAATCACTCACTATATTGACAGCATACAAATTTTATACATATATATTGTAATTTGAATAAAGTGACATCTGCAGTGATTTATGAACTTTGTCACGTACAGTTATGTCACATATAAAATAATCAGAATAATTCTATAAACAAGCTTTTATACTAATCGTCTTGTTTATTTTACAATTTCATTCTATTTGTGCTTATCATAAACTTAAACCAAAAGTAACTTTATAATTTGCAAATGATAATTAAAGGTGTTTTACATTTAAAGGGTCATATTTACATGTATTATTTATGGATAATATTTTAGGCGGTATTATATATTTATATGCTTATTAGTAAAATATTATTATATTAATAACACAAAATTGTTAATGTATTTTGTCCTTTAATAAATAATATATAAAAATGACACATCTTCATATAGATATTATATAATTGGCATATTTATAACTATTATGAATGTTTATCCTTTTATCAACGTCTCTACAAGCCTTTCATTTATAGTAAATTGCGTGGTAATCTAATAACAAAGTTAGTGTTAAGTTTATATTCCTCATTAGCTGCACAAACAAATTGTCTGTATGCATTCACTATATTTAATATAATAAAGGAGGATGACTTAGAAGCAAGAGATAGAAGGTAAGCGATAGAAATAGTGCAATATCAACATAGTGAATATGTGTTTTGAACGTAACATGCAATTACGTTGCTGTGTTGTTAGAAATTGCACAATAGCGAAGAGCCCGTCTACGTATTATATAGAACTCGGAATACACCTGGTGCGCAGTCAGCCGCGGAAGTAGTATCGTCCAACCCGCCAGCAGCGGACGATGTACGACCAGTCCTAATCCCAAATGAACGAAGCATTCGTCTTTTTTCGAACGAACATGAACTTCATCATGAACGAGGTGGAAAAAAGCTACTTTCAAATATTTCTCATCATTCTCAAACGTCAATTCAAGTACTAATCATTTTCTTTTACTCTGCTACACTTTAAAGTAATAGGCAAGGATAAAAACTAAAATTCTAAACGAAATAATTTTTGGTGAATCTATGTAGAAAATGGGATGATAAATTCCATCTGTTGAATTTTAATACTTTTGTATATCATTTGGATTTTTCTTTTTTACAGTATACTTATATCGAGTTCTGCTATCAAAATTATATAATATGCGAAGTAAATATAACTACATCTAAATTTAAATTTAGCATAGACCTGAGTTGAATACGGTTTAAAATGCCAATGATGTTACTGGTTAATCCTTAGTCTGTTATTATAACTCACGAGAAATATAAAATTATGCATTTCCAGAACAAAATTATAAAATTCTTTTACTTAGAAAATAAGAATTCTTTATTTGCCCATTTTTATTTTGGCTAACAAGAAATTTTATTTTTGTCAACTTAGAAATACGTTATGCAAATTTAGATTATTATTTATATGACTACTAATAAACATCATTTATTTTCCTATTGTGTGGAGCGGCCGATTAGTGGTAAAAGCGAACTCAAACCGACTTGACATCCAGATCAAAATTGTTTTTATGATGGAGTCTTGCTGTGAACTATTTTCTACTTTGTGTTTGTGGTTTGTCACATAAAAGGACAGAAAGAAAGGGTAAATTAAGAATTAAAGAGTACAAATTTCAATATTCAATTTATTGTCAACATAACGCAAATTGCAATGATTTAAGCATTTCTTGCAAAATGCTATATAAGGTAATTGTTAACTTTCCTATGGAGTATTGGTACTATTTTGCTAACACGACGATAAAATAAATACATTTAATAATTAGGCTAGTTTAACGGTTGGGCTATATCGTAGTTACTCCCTAATTGTGTATGTAATGCACGGCAAGTTTGTTAGACAATACTGCGGTTTGGCCAGTAGCACAGCGTATGATGCCGGGCTTCTGGGGCAGGCCGGTAGACACGAAATTCGGGCAGCGGTTCGCCGAACTAACGTCTCAAGCTCGAGATTTGATAGACTCTGGCTTTGGTGGGTCAGCTGGGCTCAAACTACGAACTCTGGCCCGGTCCTTTCTGTTCAGTCTGGGGCTCCGATGGCGGGCTTTTGGTCTAGTGGCTGAAAAGCTCTGGGGGAACTGGTCTGCTTTTCTCATACTGATTGAACAGTCTTATTTTGGCCGTGTTTCTTCTTAAGGACATGATTTTCACGGACCTAGATCTCTGGTAAGACGGAAGATATTTAGCTTCATATAAGTATAACAAAAAAAGGAAGCTAATTTTAGGGATCTCTTCTCTCTAATCCGAAGGCTAATTAATGATACCATCCAATGTGGCTAGTTGTGTGACCTCACAGCGAAAACGAATTCCATTAGATATCACGCTATGAAACTGTACAATACAAAGAATATGACCTTGATTTCAACACAAAAATCGTTGATTTTTATTACGTTTAATCAAGATAACGTTTTTGTTGCTTGTGGCGTGTTATCATTTCAAACAAAATTATTCCATTCTATAATAAGTTTTTAATAATTAATTTCAAATATTGCTAAAATATTAATTGCGGGAATAATTTATAAATTCCAATTAGCAATGCGTCACAATATCTTATATAATTCAATTTTATTCAGATTACATACATATATTTTTGTAGCTGCTCAAATATAAATTAATTATTTATATGTACATATAAATATATTCCACGGTAATAAAATTATTTTTATTTTTATACATGTTTATGTAAGGTTGTTCTATATACAATGTAACTGTAGAAATGATTGTTAATATATATAACTCGGAAAAATACAATTTTATTTCTATAACAATTATGTTGAACAAACAACCATTTTTATGTTGCCATCAAAATTCAAGAACAAAGTTAATAACAGTTACAGATGGTTTCTGTACAATGTTGTCAATGTAATAGAGAGTTTCATGTATTGTAACAATGAAGTGAAACAGTACCGATGTCACGAAATGAGCAGAGCACCATTCCATATCCTATCAAGGAATTGAATGCCATCGGTGGTCGTACTGAAGTTAGCCGCAAGTCCGTGTGAACGTAGCGCAGACCGCACGGAAAACACTAACCTCCCCGTAACCTTGTTCTCGAGACGAGATTAACTCGATTACGGGGCACGGCTTGTTTAGATACCGTTGTCAATTAATCTATTTTGTCGGGGTTAACGTTCACAAACCCTCACCAGTCGATAGTACGCACTGATTCAAAGACGTGGACGCTGACACGGACAGATCCACTATATAAAGTCAATTGTGAGGAAACTGATCCTATTTTTTTATCTTCTTAAATGAAATCTATTGAAGTTCCTTTTTTTTTATCAAACCTGAATCAGAATCAATATATTGTTGTATTATACTATTCATTAATTTCAACATCTCATAATACCATAAACCCTTAAGTATAGTGAGTGAATATCTACTGGCATTATATTTTAAGCCCTAAAATTATTGGTTCCCTAAAATGTTGACAATCCTTAATACAATCCTTAATTTCAAGCAAATTTATCTATTATACTTAAAACCCTATGATATTATATCGTGGATTTGGTTTTTTGCCATAGTTTCTTAATATTCATTTAATTATATAGACAAAAGTTAGCGATACACAAATATACTTACGTTATGGAGATTTGAAATCATATTTAAATATTGATTTTTATTTAGGTATTTCTAGAAGGGAAAAGACCATAAACAGACCATAAATGCCACCAATATCTTCTTAAATATATGCACTATTTAATAATTGCTATTGTAAAATTATTCATATATCTTAATAAAATTTCAATCTTTGTTACAAATATAAAATATTACGATTTTATTTTGAAATTCCACAATTTATACCCCATGCACTTAAAAACTTGAGACCACCAGACACTCTTCTTCTTTGAATCACAGTTGAGTATCATTTATAAATTATTCTCTTGTAATCTGTGAAGCTCTCGCAGTGGAAAAACCATTCTAAAATCTTGAAATATAACTGGAATTGAGTGTCCATGAAAGACGCAGAACTATAAAGTGTTTAGGTACTCGTCTGGTGCCTATGCAATGTTATCTTTCAGGCAAGGGGAATACAGTGAAGGAAGGAAGAGACACAAGCATAGATAATCGTTACGTGTAATGAGCGGAATCGCCAGATAACGTTGGGCGCGCTTAATATTAGCGAATACTCGTTGTTACATTACACAACGAATGCAACGAGAAAGAGTCGTTTCTAGTTCACTTAAACGTGGTGCAATAAACTCCAGCTCGTTTCAACTTTTTAATGCACTCGTATATTTCTCGACAGCCATATTTTTCTCTCGATTTTTAAAAATGAAAATCTCTAGAAAAACTGTGGAACATTTTGACGTGAAATAATATTTCATTTTTATCGTGTTGCTCTTTCTTATATTATGGTATATGTTTAGGTTGGTTTTTGTATTTGTTGGCCATAATTCTCAATTATTTTTATTTATTTTTTCGTTGACTGAAAAGTGGGTCTTTTAATAAATAATGCATGTGGAAATACTTGAATATTAATTTGTTTTCAATTCTAGAAATTGGTACAGAATAAAAATGCACTTGACTTTAATATAAATTCATATATGTATATGTAAAACTATTTCATTTTTATTCAACTCTTCATACAAATTGGTAGATCTTTTATACCAGCAGAAATAATCATATTTGCGAATGCTTAGAGAATTGAAAACATACCATTAAAACGAAATTTTTATTTCTTAATAAGCATTACGTAACTCGTCTAAATAATATTGAATTTTATAAGCAACCAATGAAAGGCACTATTGAATTAATTAAAATTATAAGAGTAACATATTTCTAAACCAATATACCTACGCATAACTATATTTTATGCGAAAATATTTTAGATCTTAAAATATTATGATAATTTAAACCACATACTATAGAGAAAGTAACTATGTGCTTTTATTTAGCTGTGGATTACATCTAATCTTAATAAGCTTTTGCATTCAACTCCATCCTTACAAACTTTTCTTGCTGCATTCGAATTTATAAAAAAAAATATATATAAAGTTCTCCAAACAGACTCTTCTATTTTTTATTTATCCACTTATTCCGACATTAATTTTGTTTTAGATTTTTTGCGACATATTTCGAGCAAAATTCCTGTTTTAAATGCAGTAATAGAAATAAGCAACAAAGCTCAACAAAATAGCAGTCACTGGCAAAAATGGTTTTTATTATAGGATTATTTTATAAAAAAAAAAAACCTTGTCATCATTCCTAGAGCTATTGATGAATATAATTCGTGTTGTTTATTCGTCATTAAATTTTAATCCCTAAAATATAATAAGAAGAACCTCTAAAACGGAGATTATATACGCATAATTAAATGAAATATAGAAAAACATGGAAACACCCTAAATAAACATGACTATATATGATTTATATATACATATGTATATTCTTACATTCACACAATTAACAGAAATGAATTTAATTTGTAAGTAACCATTGTTTTTCTGAAATAAAGAATATGATTAGCATTAAAACATAAAAGTGGGAAACAATTACGAAGGCCATCGAATCAAAACAGATAAACAAATTTAATTTATCAGTATGTGTGGATGGCTGAATACGTTTTGATTGCATTGCAATATTGCACATTTGCAGGATATAGTTTCAAATTAAATGTCAGAACATGAGTTATACTCATCCATATAGAATTTCACAAGTAGAATTTTCACGGCAGTTATGAAACACAGAGAGATCGATGTAAATAACTAACACTGGCACACAGGCACAGTCAAAAAGACACTGCAGAAGCTGAGAAAGAAAACACAAAGTAGAAGAGAACAGTGAACGCACGTACGATCATAGAAACGAAAGGAAACAGCGGAAATCAATATTGATTTAATCAAACAAAGCCACATAAAACTGGGAAGTTTATTGTCTTTGACATTGCCGCACAGTCATCGGCTGCCCGCATATTTGATATTCAATATTGCAAACGGCAAAGTTATTCATGTGCGCGATCCTCCATCGTGTCCCATTCTGCCATACCTTACTCCCTTATATGTGTGTACCAAACATAAAAAGTATAGATAACGGCTGAGTAGAGGAGCCGTCGCCGCTGCAATGAAGAAATGGTGATACAATAAAAATAATATTTTCCGATGAAATATTTATGCATGATTATTTTCCGGAGACTCGTCTCCTACGAATGTCTCTTACACTTCAGTTTTCCCCATATTTTCTACTTACTTTTTCTATTCACTGCGGTACATTTTAAACATGACCATACCATCTAATTTAGCTCTCACCTATTCTATTTACGTCTTTCTATACAATATCTCACGTATTTCGTTTCCTGTTCCACTCAGATACACTAAAAATATCTGTTAAACATTTCATTTCATCACAATTTTATGCTTTGTTTGTCAAACACAACATTCACTCCCACACATTAATGATGGCCATCAAAATACACCATTGTACACGCATAATCTTGCTTCCTTAGAAATGGAAAAATAACTCGCAAACATTTCTGAAGCCCTAAAATCTTACAATCAACAGCCACTCTTCTCTCAATCTCGCAATCATACTTTTCATCGCACGAGAATAAACAACCTAAATAAACAAATTGTTTAACTTGCTCCAGTTGATATCCATTTACAAACTGTCTTGGATTCATCTTTTTCGAAAAAAATCATTACACAAAAAATATTTTACGTATTAGGTCTTACAGTTAAACTGGTAATTATAGAATAGGTTGTTTGAGCTACCTATTATTAAATAAATGCAAAATATTTTTTTATGTATGAGACTTTTTATAATTTTTTTTTTTTTAGTGTTATTCTAAAACTCTTTGTCTAGCTTAAGGTTTTTAAAACAAGTTGCTAACTTTGTTAGTACCTACATGGGAAATAATCTATTAGAAAACCCCATTTTTCTACATAGTTTTATTCAGTTTATTTACTCCTAAACCAAATTAAATACCCAATTTTCAATTGTAATCGAAAGCTTTAGAAAATATGGGTACTTATACATAAAATCAATCTTCAATATTCAGTACTTTAGTTTATAACAGATAAGCTGAAAGGATACTAGGATAAATATTGCTTGATAATAGATACCAGATTAAAACAATGGTTTCTCTACATATTTCGGAATATTTATGAACTGCTAAAGGTTCATGGTTAATTTAGAAAGCAATTATAATATTAAATAGCTTATTTTAGTAGTTTCGGAAGCACCAATATCGGTCGTTGTTGAGTTTTATATACTATAGTAAAACGAGATTATCTCTAACACAACGTTTATATTCGTTGTTTAGAATGGAGATTGCTATTTGAATTTTAGATATACAAATAGAAAGACTGTTTTGCAAAACAAGGCATGCATGCGGACTGCATTGAAAATCAAATTGATTATATTTAGAAATGTTAGTGTAGTGTAGCGTGCAAAAAATTAGTTTCAAATTCTACAAGTTTATGTACAATATTAACACTGATAAAATTATATTAGAAATTTCTATAAATTATAAATAAATGAAATGGAAGCAATATAAAGTAAAATTTTAGCAAACATTTACAGTTTTCTCAAAATTAAAGATATAATTTCACAAATTAAATTCGTTGAGTAATGCTCAAAAATTGTATTGACAGATCGGAGGTTTACATATTTTAAAATTCGACGACTAATCTAATTTGACAAGATTAATTATAATTATAAACGAGATGGCAATGAAAAGTTTTCAAACCTTTCAGTACATATTATAAAAGCGTAGTATTGGGGTCTCTCAAACCCAGTGCGAGTGATAGAAGGCTAATTGAGTGATGAGTAATAAAAATCTATAAAAGCTGCAAAGAAGAAGAGAAATACAGTAACGCGTACTTGTATTATACTAAAAAATTCGTTTATTTGCGCATTATTATTTTCTGACAACAATTTAATATATGAAGTTAAAAATACGGTGCTTTGATTACTGCTGTCATTCTTGAAACCACTGAACTTATACCGTTATTTGAGCATGCACAGATTTGAAATGTTACTGAAAATTTAAACAAGAAAAGTTTATGGAAAGGAAGCCATCAAAATTTAACAAGAAATATCCGACGGCGGTGTACATTTAGGAAATTTATAAGTGAAACGTATGAGGAATTGTTTCCGTTTCGTGCAATAGAACCAAACAGTCATACTCAGTTTTATTATTTTAATAATAACTAAAATATATTTCAGTATACACCAGTACTATGGACGAAACAAGATGGCACATATTTATGCTATGATTATCTCTGTTTCACGAGTATCTATTACACAAAAGACAATTGACATACGGTTTGTTCCAACTAACGTAAGGATCGCTTTGAAGCTAAACGACGTATGCACATACGTTCCAACGGAACGCTATTTTCATAATGCGAATAAGTCGTACAATTTCATTAGTTGGAACACCTTATAGGTTTCTTGTTGAAAGTAACATTTAAGTGCAAGATTTTACTAAATTTTATAAAAATTGGGAACAACTTATTTACATATTTAAAATATTATTGCATTAAAAAAAAACAAATATATCACTAAACTACACACTAAAATAATATAAATTGTTACTATAACTATGAATTTGGTTGACCCATTTTTCAATGACAGAATCTGTTGCGGTAATTAATTTTAAATTAATGCAACAATGTTTTTATTGCATTTGACTTAAATTAGTTGTCATTTGAAAAGCGACAAATACTGAAAACAGAATTGGCATGTTAGACATATGCATATCAAGTAACATAATATCGAAATATGTTCAATTTTGATATAACTAAAAGCACTCTTCATTAATTTTGTCGTCTCCGATAAGATTTTCTCTTCAAGAAAAATCCTGCTTTTAGTACCTCAATATCGTTTTCCAATTACATTAAGATGTGTACAGAGTTGACACATGTCGGAGGCTTGTTTACAGAGGGTTCGACGCGCCAATGGCACTGGGTAGCAAACGAGCTTACTAGATCGAAGGGTTTGTCGAAGAAAGAAGGAAAAAGGAGAGAGCGTGAGCGATGCAGTAGTAGTTTCAGTAGGTGAGTGCAGACTGACGCTCCTCTTAAGCCTATAACAGCTGATGGAATCAATGTGGTTCTTATCAGAGCTCAATGACACCGGCGAAGCGGGGATAGAGAAAGGTGGGAGCGATTCTCTGTGATTGCAGACGAATCGAAGAGTGTGATAGGTTTGGCGAATACAAGAGAAGAAAAGAGATGGGAAAATGGGAGAAGCAGACACCGCGGAACGGAAAAGCCATTTGGAAATGTTTACCAGAGTTTTTCTGTCACACGATGCCTATCTGTATTGTGATCAGAAGGATTTTCTGTTTGGGAAAATAACGTAAGAAATAACAGCTATAAAAACGAACATTCGTTGGAAACAAAAGTGAATAAGCGACACGTTAGAAATGACAATTGGTATGGGACAACGAAGAGAGTAATGCGTATAAGTGTATAGTTTCTGATGTCGTTTCATTATAAACATGTCGATAAATTTCCTTTTATATTTCGGTCGGAAATGGTTCCCACAAATAAAAACTTTCCATTTAATCATATTTCGATTGTTTTTGGAATGTAGTTTCCACAAGTAACAATATGTCATCGCATACTAAATAATGACACCATTACAATACTGTTTCATCTCTATCTATATTGATAAGTCAATATATTGAAATGATTTACAATATTATCCGACAAATAGTCTGCCAAAATGAAAAAGAGATAATCTCGTCTATATAGTTAAACTTTATTGTAAATGGAAAAGGCATTTCATCAAAGAGAATATTTTATGCTATAGCCTTTGTAGAATATAGTTCAATAAAAATTAATTAATACGTAACATTCTTATTGATAACATAGATCGAAATATATATTTATTATAGAAATAATAAATTATAATAAGTCGCAGTAGGCTTTCTTAGTGAAAATATGAAATCTATTTTTAGTTTTACAATATTTTTATGGGTTTTCTAATCCATATAGAAATAAAGATATCGAGTTTATGTATGATGATTTAATAAAAAGACGAATTTCTCATCATATACGATACCTAATGAAAACATTCACCCTAAAGCACCGCTATGTAGACCGTTTCAATAAGGCCCAGTTGATGGCTCAAACAATGCGCTAGCGCGATGTGACATGCCAATTTGTCGTACAAGCTGACGTTGCAGACATCTTACAATGTTTACTACACATGGAGCGAGATCTGATAGCAATGCTACTTTTGCTACGGCAGCAATCACTTTTACGTACTTCCTGCTCCAAGCCTAGTTTTGTATATTATGACTTTTTATGGAGGAAATCAAACAGTCAATTAATGTATTATTTTATATTTTTCTATATTGGAGCAAGTTAAGACATTACTTTAGAACTAAAATAAATAAATCATTTGTAAATTTTTACTTCACTAATTTTTAGAATTTAATATTTATTGTACCTAATTATCAACCAATATTTCATTAGAACCTAAATTAGACACTAAACTAGTTTAAAAAATATTTTTATTTCACGGAAATAGCTTCGATCTGTCGACGATAGAGAAGTCGTGAAATAAAATTATTTTTGAAACTAGTTAAGTGTCTAAATTATTGTCTTTTAAACATATTTCATCAAATGCTCATTTGCCATAGACTCAAATGGTAATGATTTTGTTTACTGTATTAGCCTTGGAAATAACATACATGCTATTAATGTTTTGCACGTTTGAACTTATGTCATCTGAAAATAAATAAAATTGAAAGTTTAATTAATTTTAAGATAATATCAAATTGACTTTCCTCCATACACACGTAAATGCATATATTCAAACAGATGGAAGTAAGAAGCATGTTTGAGGCGTACAACGTGCTCCGATTCGCGAATTAACTTCGTCGTTCGGATAAATTTCATCTCGAACCATCGAAATTATCATTTACACCATACGTGTTCAGTCGTGTTTCTATATCTCAGCCGGCGGGAATTTGTTGAATTTGTGTTTATGTTTCAATGAATATCACGTATGCAGTACTTTCTGTATTCCCTGTTATAAGTTAATATTATCAAACTAAACACGTAATCAAGTAATGTTTATCATTATGTTTGTGCAACTTAATTAACATATCGGATATTATACAATTTAATTTATATTCAAACAAAATTAGTATATCTGAATATTATGATAGATGTATATAGTTATTTTTTGCGTAGAGTAACTATCGAACCCCTATAAATATAATAATAATAATAATAAACGAAGTTGCCCACTTGGATATGTAAAGGTGGCTACACACTAGCGTACTTGTGCGTCATGCATGATGGTCATAAAAGTGCGCACGTTGATGTTTGCCAGTGTGGGGTCAAAAAGTCGCATGCTTGTGCGACACGCATGTTTTCCAACTTGACCGGAATACATCAATGCGCAAACATGCACTCGCATACAAGATTGTCGGTGTATGGCCAAACATCACGCTTTCTTCGCATACATTGTGAATACGGTGTCTCGCGTATTCTAGTTCAGTTCGCTTTTTTTTATCTTTCTTGCAATGTCTGATTTAAGTGATTTAACATGCGTGTCGCACATGCTTGCGACTTTTTGACCACACACGTGGTATAACCAGCAAGTATGATGCACCAGTACGCTAGTCTGTGGCCACCTTTAAGTCATTTATTTTCTTAGGCTTAAAAGTTATTGATCTTAAGATATTAACATTAAAAAAATTTTAAATTTGACACTATTTATCAGTATTTTTTTATATATTTAACTGAAAAATTTTAAGGAATGAATACGCATTTATTACGCAACTTGCATTTTTCAAGTAGTATGCTGGTTGCTGACTGTGAAGGTAAAGGAGCGACAAAAGTGCTCTCATAACATCGGTAAACACGAATAGTGAAGCATGCAAACTTTTAATAATTTGGCAGTCTACGAAAAATATATAAGGTAGAAAATCTAGCTCTTTTATTGGTAACAATTCAAAATGTATTTATACAATGACATATACAAAAGGAAGGAAATTGCATTATCGCGTATGTTTGCTGATTTTGTTGTTGCGTTCAGAGGCCGGAAACATTCGTACTGTGTATAATTCCGGTAAATTTTAGCAAACCATTTCAGTTACACATATACATGCAACGTATCAGAGAGTCAGCGTTCCGCGGCGAACGCACAGAGACCCTGTGACAACGGCATAAGAGTAGATTGCTACGGGGTCCCACATGTCCTGCTCTCTACCGTTATTACCTCTACCTATATACAGAATCAAATCAGGGCAAAGCAAATTTTCACAACTGCACATTTGAAAATTGTATACTAGCAAACAAAATATGAACCATCCCAGCCTTGATATAAAAAACATTGTCAATTCTAATGATAACGAATATAAGGAACCAAAACCAAGTCTAACGATTAATATAACATAAAAATATGTTTTTCTTTCTTTTATTGGAAAATACATACTTTGAGTTTGAACGAATAAAGGTACTCTATGGAGGCATTAGAAATATATTGTTAAATATATTGTTTAAAAACAGGAACAATACTAGATACTGATTAGTTATGAGCGAAAGATTCCCTTTGATGATGATGTTTCATTTTCGACAAATATAACCACTCGGTTGGCTGCTGAACCGATTCTTGCTTTGTATTTGTAAATGTATTTACTTTAGCCAGGGATGGAATGTGTATAGACCCATATATCTCAAGTCCCAGCCTCATCAGCAATTCCCTGACGATTCTTCTACGGTGGTGATTTCTCGAGAGTTGCCGCACGCTGCTCCTCCACTCGTTCGACCAAATAACTTTCATGGCAATGCAATGTGATGTGAACGGTGAAGATGTCCCTTCATGCCATTACATAATGTAACGTAACGTAGCCAGGTAATAGAAACAGAATGTGCATAAACATATTTTTGAAAAAGGTCAACAACTTTCATTGAAATCTTATGCTATGATGGTTGTTCGAAAATGTTTTAACTCTAGAATTATTTGTATTTTATTGTTTGTTGTTTCACTAATTAAGTCTCAACAGTTTTAATTTTGTTTCAGTTTTATTATTTCATAAATATTATTTTCGATAATTTAGTTTCAATCTATTTACAGTTGGTGATTATCGTAATAAGCACTTAAATTTTGCACAAAATGTGGCGCAAACAGTTTAAAACAAAATCAATATTGTCACTTTGACAGATAATTTAAGTTGGTATACTTATTACTTGTAAATAGAAGATTAATGCGCTCTTTACAGTTTGGTAGGAGTAGATAAAATATGCTTTGCCGTCACCGAGATGGTGCAAAATACGAAACTTTAATTGCTAATAATTAATGAAAGGTACGGTCTAAAAAGGGATAAATTCGAAAAGTATGATTTAAATTTTAATCTAATTGTAATGTTTAATTAAAAAATATGATGTGTATGAAATATTTAACTCGTCAGTTATTCTTGAAGTTTGCGATTCGTAAAGGGAAATGTCCAATATAATAATTTTGTTTTAGCAGAAATATATAAAGCATTTCTCTATCTGAAATTTTACCAAGAATGCTATAAACCGTCTTTTCTCATAAAGTTTTCCACCACATCGAGATTAAAACACGATAAATAAAATATACCAAGCGTAAGATAGAGAGTGACAATAAAAATCTATATAAGAAGAGAGGCTGACGACCACTGGTAATTGTGCTATAAATTGGCCAAAATATCGTATTGATTATATTTAGGATTTGATATTTTTATAACCGAATGCTCATTGATTTAGAAGCGCCGCATTTGTCGTGGCATTTAGTTGTCTCTATAGACATTGCTTTTATTGCGTGGTTTCCGTGTCAGTGTACTTTGGCACTTTTCGTCGTATTGACCGGGAACCCCGGTGACATGTATAATGCATTTTACGATTGCCGCAAAACGAATGCTTTCACATTTAATCGATTGTGTTCAGTTACCGACGAAGAAAAAGTCACACACAGTCACAGATATCTATATCATCTATGACGTAATAGCAACACTAACTAAGCCACTAAAAGCTCTTACACGTTCGCTACCTATTTCCATAATATACATTCATGAGCATATATTTTCACTTAACTTCAATGGACAGATGAGACTATATAGGTCAACAAATACTGTGTTTCTAAATGCGATCAATTCTGGTTGAAGTTTTATTCCATAATAAAATCATTAATTACATTTTCCAAATAAAAAATACCGAAACAGAAATCGCTAGTTATGAACTCCCACTTTCCGAATTTTATTTTAATCAAACTAAACGTTCGTAAGATATTTTTAGTATGATAATAGTGCAATTAATGTCGGACAATTTGCTAGTCCTGATATAGTAATTGGTCAATTCTAAAACATCAATCAATTTTCAATTTCGTCGTCTATTCTGTAGCACATACACGATGAGATTTAATTTGATAAATTCATGAATTACACGTTTTAGTTTAAGCAGACACAAGGCTGTTAATCGAAGTAGCTGTGTCCTGTAAATGGAAGTGACAAACGGTAACAACACAGTATGTGCGATGTCAAACGTGAGAACTTGTTATTCATGAGTCCTTTGTACCTGTCCATGTTGTGCTTTAATTGTCGATTAAACACGAGCAACGTGTCGCGTGTCGCACAACCGTCAGTGTCTGCGGTTCGGCTGCGAAAATGAGACAACGAATCAGTCATCGAGCTATTCATGCAGATCTGTGGTGACGTAACGATCTACATGATGCAATTCATAAATATCAAAATAAATACAAATTATTACAAATATTTGCATAATAGGAACAAAATTAGGAAGTTTGCGTTTGCTGATATCCACTGTCGGATGAGACTTTTACTTGAAAGGCATGATTTAAACAGAATCAATTAAAAGATTTGTTCAACACCTTCTAAAGTCAGGGCCACATTTATTATTCAATGAGCATGTAATCAGCATGAAACTACCAAGCATACTGTAAAAAAATATTAATATTTATTTAAATTACTTGTATTGAAAAACCACAAGGGTAAATATTTAAATTTATTAGATTTTGTTAAATTATTAAAAAATACTTGTATTACACGTATTTATGATGTAATTTTACGGTGACAAATGATGGTAATTTTAAAGTTCACAACTCTTCTTTTGTGTCATTTTTTATAAGTTTCTTTAGAATATGTACTACATACATGATAAAGCGAGAAAAGAAGTACAAAGTCAAATATTCGTATTGAACGCAATACAAGGAAGTAAATTAAATATTTGACGTTGATGTATCTGATATCACTAGGGATCGTAGGTTCTGGGTTCGATCCCCAGCGACATCCGTAATATTTTTCTTAATGCCAAATATTTATTATATAGTATATGTTGTTAGTAATGGATATCATAATCATAGATTAATTGAAGAGTTCAATGAAACAACTGTCTATGTGCAAAAAAATAGTTTTGAGATAAAAAGAAAAATCGTTTTTAAACCAATGCTTAATCGTCTATGCACATATAGACTTTTACATCTAAAATGAAGTACGATATGTGTACGGTTGTTTTAATAAACGACGAAGGAATTTTTTCTACCTAAAAAATATTTTGAACGCAAAATCCCGAAAATGTCACCTGGTTGGTTCTTCAATTATACAGATAATGCTAGATGCAAGTGTAGTTAATTTATTTAATCTTATTTATTTTTAAAAATAATTTATTTTAATTAGCAAGTATCTACAAAAATTAATTGGTAGTTATGTTTGTTAAATATACCGTTTATAATTAGAGGAAATAATTTTCTAATTCCCGGTACTTTTTTCAAAACGTGAATTTTTGTTTTCATTCCTTACTATACTACTATTAATAAAATATGCAACTTGCGGTGCGTGGCAACAGATTTAGTTGCTATAGTGTTATATTATTTTATTACATGCTTACATGCTAACCTTTGCAGTAATAATAACCAAAGGGCATCCGAATAAAAGCAGCCACCAAAAAAAAGTATTTTATTAAATTGCTTTATTTCCATTTTAAAAATAAATTCCAACAACGTATCTTCTCACCTACCATTATTTCTCGAACCCAAAATATTCGTATGCCTTCCTGCAATATTTCCTAATTTCCTGCGACCGATGCCGCATAGCCTCTTGTTGAACGTCGCGGCCTGAAAAAAACATTAAAATGTAAATGCAAACCAAATAGGTGGGATACAAGAAATGTATAACAAAATAATCTCTGGAAGAAGAAATGGCACACGGAGACAGTAAATTGCTTAAAATCTCGTTTTAACTCATATTTTAAACATGTATGTAAATGAGCCGTAAAAGGGACGAAAATGTGAGGCAACTGAACTCGAACGAAATAAACTGAACTTTGGAAAGAAAACAAAAAAACGCAACGAGAGGCGCGTGAACAATAAAACACCATGCGCCCTCGTAAAAAGAAAGATATTCGCAATTTATCCGAGAAAATGTTTGCTTTCGTACACACGTTCTTATTTTTCCGCTGCTGCTATAACCAGTGTTGAATTTATTGGTATTTATATTTGCTGGTAAATGCGTTTAAGTCATATTGTTAAATGTGAATCTCGCGACGAGTTTTATTATTTATTTGGAATTTTGCTACCATAATTAGTTACTATTATATATAAATATATTAATTTACTTAGCTCCCGGCAATGATGAATGCAATCGGATAAATCATAATTTAGCGTATCGCTACGATACGCTATCGGTGTATTAATATAATATTCGCAGTGACTTGTATTGAACTTTCTGCTATTTTGTTTATATAGAAGAATAATAATACATTTTGCTTTACATTTTTACATTTTAATATTAGCTAATACTGTCCAGTATTAACATACAGTTTGTATACGCACAATTAGATATATTTAGTATGTATATTTTAATGTTTTCTGAATATAATTATTTGACGTTTTACGATAAATCATTTGATGGTAAATAAATTAAAATAATATGCACAGATATAAAACATAACATACTCTAGTATGCAGCTTGTCCTACAATAATATGTTTGTATGGCAATGCGTAGCGATTTCTACGCATGAAATATTGGAATATAATATAATATTTTATAGTTTGTTGCCATAAATCAACGAAAATTTATGTGCGTTAAAGCTGTGTCAGCTTTATTATCCGGCATCAATGCTCGTCCTGTAATGTCATTCCAGCTTGCCATAGATGTCCAATATACCAGATGTGATGTATGCATGACAATAACAAACTAAGGTAAAAACTTTCATCGCATGCTGTTATGTTCAACCAAACATAATGTTACAATACCGGATGCAATACTGCTATGTTTGCGGAAGCACTTGTCTATTCAACTAAGATATATATTTTTGCTGCATGGTGACAATAACAGAACTAACTAACTACATTTACTAACGCGAGTGATATTATTTTTACTTTCTTATACGAAGTATATGTAAGTTTTGTAAGTTTTGAAGAAAACAATCGATCTGAAGATTTTAACGGATGTTTACCTTTTGACCTTCCCTGAATGGATTTTGACCAGTTTCGAAATGATATCTGTGTGTCCCTATGTGAGTCTGTGTGTAAGTTAATCGAGTCCTATTTTTGAAAAGAATAATCAAACCGAAAGTGCATGTTTACTGTAGTCATATTTTTGCAGTTATTGTATTAACTCAAAAATGGTTGCACTTAATGCAAAATAGTAAAATAAAGAATTAGAGATTTAATATTCTTTGAATATAGATGTTATGGATTAACAATTTATTTTAGTAAAATTTCTGTCAATAAATACATGTTTTTATGTATGTAGAATAGAATATTTCTATAAATAATTTCAAATCTTTAGATGTATGTTTATTTTTTATATTTTACTGGTGCATGAAATAAAGCAATAATGTAAATTGTAGATAACCACTTATTCGCCATCACAATAATTCTTCGGCGTATACCATTCGATTTAGATTCAGCATATGGTATAAAAAATTGTACATGTGGACGATGGTTGCTGAGACTCGGATGAATAGGACTCGCGGTACAGAATGATTTACGGAATAGGCAATATCAGAACTTGCCACAAGGATAAGGCATCCCGGTAATAAATCCTGTATTCGTTCCGAAGAACCACCGTGTAAACAATAGAAATATTGAATGACTAGCGCGCATACCGCGTTGTGCTCCTATCTTCACTCGTGGCGTGCACTACGTTACGTTAACGATACTGCTTCGAAATCGGTTTGATTTGAACGAGAAAAGATATAAAATACCTTGAAAAATGTGTGTTTACATTCCAACCTTCAAAAATGATTAACAGTATTTCCAAACCGAAAAGTTATTTATAAACTACAGTCTAAGTTATATCTGTTCAACTATTGGAAAAAATATTGCTTGGTCTTTTCTAAACTTTATTTACATATCACACCACAACTGTAAAGGACCATTAGTTATTTCTGAGTTATATTTATTAAAATATGGCGAAATAAACTTGGAGCATGGACTTATCGTCGCTATAATTAGTAACCATTATTATTCCTAATATTCCAAGTAGGTAATAATAGAAAAGTTTCAATATTATAAAAATTGTTTGGACAGTAAAATTTACCCATTGCTGATAAATTATGAGTATAAGTTTAATCAAAATTTTTGTACATATCTAACTAATTTAATTTAGCTACTTTTGCATTGGTATAAAAATATATGCAACTTTTATAAATTTTAATGGTGTATTAAAAATATTTATGTCACACTAGTGCAAAAGCACTTTCTAATGATATGTATTAAAATAAAAGCGAGTTACACTGGATTATATGTGAAGCAAAAAGTTTTTCTAGTGCGAATAATCTCTGAAATTACATAGAAATTAATTTTAAAAAGGTTTACACAGGACGTGGAGAACATGATAGCATGTTCGCAGGTGTCCCTGATTGGGTAAGTTAAGCCGATACAAAGACCTGACCCTGCATACAGCAATAGTATCCTCGTTCCACGCCAACCCCTCTGGCAGACAAAATGCCGCATGGTCGATGCTGGTGATAATAATTTGCATATAGCAAGGGGAAAAACATTAGGGCAAAGTTCACACGACATATTATAAAGTATATGTATATACGCTGGTTGATGTCGCATCTTGCATTTACGACGTTATCTCAAGCGAGTTAAGAAGATGAAGAGTGTCTTCAAAGCTGTTAGCTAGATTACCGAAAATTATTAAAGACGTTTAATGTTTTTAGCACAATCTGTAGAGCCGTCGCAAATACAACAACTTTACGAATGAGTTTCGCTCCGTTTCATATTATAGTTAATCTGTTTCTTGTCAAGATTTATGCGCTGATATTAAGTCCCATTATTTCAAGTATATGATACAGAATTTTGTGCAATATATCGTGTTCTGCAAAATAGAATTTTGATGGTGTAGATAAACTTCCAGTGCTGATATGCACATGTTGAGTTAATCGAAATGGTTTATCAAAATGCTTAAGATAGCAGCCGGTTAAATAACAATTATACTTCTGCAGTATTATAAAAATAATTATAAGTTTAATGTAATTTATGACATTTCAATAACAATGTATAAGCAATATTTCTTAACTTTCACATTTAAAACTTTTTCTGTTTGAAATTGTAAAGCTTACTAGCTATACAAAAATATTGCTTTACTTGCGATTAATTTTAATTTCGATCAACAGAATAATAATAATAATAATAAACAGTGTATATAATGTTATGAAATGAAAGTATTCTAATTTTTCAAGGTAGTTAATTATTATAGTATTTACTAAGCAATTTGACGAAAATACATCCACAATTCTAAAAGAAAGTTCACCCAAAATATAGTTACAAACAAATATGTATTGATTTACTAAAAAATTATGCTATGCTAAGGGAAACAACATGATTGTTTATTTTCTCTTTGACGTATGTTGACGTGAAGGGGTATACAAAAATAGTTCATGATATTAGATAATAAAATAGACCTGTCTAATATAGAATGTGTACAATTGCTATTGTTGGCAGATTTGATTGATGTTGTAGCGATTGCTGGCAAAAGTAATGAGTTTTCATGCGGTGAAGTCGACATGCGAAAAAATCCTTTGTCATTTAACGATGAACGAAGTGTCAGACATGAAAATATTCTTCGGAAGTTTTATTTTTTAATACTTTCTATTACGCACGAAATTAGATACTAATTAAAAAGAATATATATATATATATATATATATATATATATATATATATATAGAGAGAGAGAGAGAGAAAGAGAGTGCATGAAATGCTGTTATTATATATAGAATTATATGCAATCCGCGACCTGCAAGTTTTATTTTGTAATTTATGACTAAAAAGTGTTGTCTGACGTTGTAGATACCGTGGATAGAATTGTTATAATGGATAGAGTATAAAAGTTCAATTTGAATAGTAATGAGTCTGAACAGAATGAAATAAATTAAACATATCTTGTACGAATTTAGGTGTATATTGTTTTGAAAAGTTAATTTGGGATACAGATGCACTTAAGGTACATTATATAGAGCGGTGTTTGGCACCTAGATACATTATTTAGATGAAATTCGTGTGCCGTATACATATGTATCTCTAACTCCCTTAGTTAGGAGGCGTTGGCAGGAGATGATAAGGTTACGCAACGACGTTCTCTTTTCTCTAGTGGTCGAATACAGCTCTCAACCAGACGTGGGCCTGTTAAAAGCCGAGGCGAAAACAGAAGCTACAAGAATAACTTAATCTGTGCGGCAAGTTTCGGTTTCCGCCCGCCCACCGGCGCTTGTTTAACACAGAACATGAGGCGAACAAGACGGAAAAGCTAAGCGAATGCCAGTACTCTATCCATCAATGTTACACTTCCGACTACATTAGGGTTCCTTCCTTCGACGGCCTCATACTACCGGGACTCTTGCAAACATCCTATCCCCGTCACGTTTGCTCTTGTTCAGCCATTAACCGACAAATGATACCGCGGCGTTTCTACCTCACTGATGGCATCTGTCTTCGAGGCTTCGAACACCGCTACTGCCTGTATTCTGCCTGTCTCAATGTGACCATAATCTCAGTATAATGGGTAGCTATTGTTTTTATATAGGTTTTTTACTTGATCAATAGATTTCGAATTATATAACCACCCTGGTTAATGTTGCTTAATAGACGAATATGCAACATCTTCATTTTACAATTCTGGAATTTTTGAACGCACATCAAGCTAATTGAAAGTAAGTGAGTAATCTATTCAAATTCAAAAGAGACGCATTCAATGAATTTTTACTACAATTTTAACTATATTAACTGTTAATATATACAAACAATGAATGAAGAATTTGAATGAAGGGAAAGAAGTGTAAGGGTAGAGATGGTGAAAGAATGTAAAAGGTTTTCTGCCGCCCTATTTGATGGAAGTAGGCATGATGTTATGTATTGTAACGTTTTTACGGGTGAAGAAATTAAACACTAGTTTTAACTTAAACACTACTAAATAATTGTACTAATACTTAACTAATATTTATTTATACACTATGCTATATTAATTTTAACACACATATTTATCTCTACAATTGTATTACTTGATAACTAATAAAGAACGCAGATTACAATGAACACTGATTTGTAACTGTTTGCGACTGCCCGAGCTGTTTGCTTATATGCCGACATAGAGGGTTTTAGAAATTAGAAGGTTCTGTAGAACTTATTGGACTATTCTACCCTCGTTACAGTATGTATGTACATATGTAATTACATGATATTAAGCATACATCCGAAATACCCTAACGAAATGAAATTCTGACTTGTTAATAGAAAGAAAATGATTACTATTTGGACAATTAGATCAGAAATGTTGGACTTGGTATAATAATAATCAACAAACTCTAAACAAGCTACGATATAATGGAGGCGCCGCTACGATGGAAGTGCGCTGTTATAGGAAGGTAATAAATAACCTGGTACCTAAAGCATTGATTAATTCATCATCACTACAACATGATAACTCGGCTTGACCGTTTTGAACACGCCTCACAAGATCGGGTTGGATATTTCAATGCGTGCGTTTCATGTACGTGTATATGAAGTCCGTCCACAACAATCTACATAACGTGTGATTGTGGACTGCGGTCTATAGGGTTCAGGTAGTATAATTATAATACACTCAAGTTCTTGGCTTGCCATAGAACTAACAACGTATGGATCTGTCACAAACACGATTTAATTGAAATACATACATTCTTCATTCTTCAACTGAAATTAATTTTCGACTGGCCTAGGGCGTGTTTATTGATTTACATACATATATAGTTTATTTCCGATCAAATTTTAATTTTTGATTAATGATTCACCCTTTTTTTTATCTCTTATCTATTTAACTGATTATCTTAGTTGAATTTTGACAGGAAATATATTACAATTTAAGCCTCTTTCTTTCAGGATGACTCGATTATGTACCTACCACATGCAATATTTTTGTTTTAAACTTTGACTTAATTTTCTGAGATTTTTTAATTTTCTTATACGCAGTATAAGTAAGAATTGTAATCATGAAAAATTTCGATCTCGAGATTTTAACGGAAATATACGTTTAGACCTTCCCTGAATTGATTCCAACTAATTTTGGAATGACGTCTGTGTGTGTGCGTGTGTGTGTGTGTGTGTGTGTTGTGTGTGTGTGTGTGTGTTGTGTGTATGTGCGCGTGTGTGTGCGTGTGTGTTCGTGTGTGTGTGTGTGTGTGTATGTGTTTGTGTGTGTGTGTGTATGTGTGTGTGTGTGTGTGTGTGTGTGTGTGTCAATTGTTTAACAAAATAAACTTAAATAATTTGGAATTCTACATTTTCCTTACTTATATGAAACTTTTTTTGCCAAACGCTACCGGAAACAAAAATATGGCTCTTGAAATTTTTTCTTATTATATTTATTCTTACATAAATCTTATCATCTGCGCCTGTCAATTGTATATCAGAAAAAAAAAACATTTGTAGTGTCATGCACTGAACTTTCTTATACGAATTTCGGTTAGATCATATTTAGACTATTTTTCTAATTTATAATATTTAAGCCAAAAAAAAAATGCATTTTTTTGAAAACTCAAAGTGTACTCCCCCCTAAACTAACTCTTTTTCACTAAAGTATTTCTTAGAATAAATATTAAAAGTCAAACTCCAAAATATTTGAATTTTTTGTTTTTCTATTAAACAATTGATAGGCACAGTTGATACGATTTATGTGAAAATAATTATAATAAGAACAAATTTCAATAACTATTTACTTGTTTTTAAATTTATCCTAGTTTTCTGTGTTCGATGTATGTAAATATAGGTAAATATGGAACCAGTTATTATAAAAATACGTCACAGGATATGTCTGTCTTTGTTCCACTTATATAGGGTCTGAATTTAATTCCCATGTTTTTGGTTTTTACTTGATAACTTGTCCAAATAAGTTGGAAAATATCATTATTGTGAGAATCGTCGGTCACTGCAGTTCGGTTTTAACGTTAGTCTGCATTTAAAATGCTATAAATTATTGTTGCTACATAGTGCGGGATATTGTAGACTAGTATATGAACACTTTCAAATATAGAGCAATCATTCGCATTGTTAAATTATAGACTCTTGTTAACGCTAATGGTTTTAAACACTATTACATTTAATATTAATTTTATTTAAATATATACTAGAACATTCGCGTTTTGTTGTAATGTGCCGGGTACAACAAAGACATGTATTGTGCGCGTGTGCAAGAAGAGGAACCGGAAATCGGCTCATGAAGAGCAACATGCTTGCAACTCTAAATGAGAAAGTGAGTATATCTTAATAAAAAAATTGCCCTTTTCAGGAAATTAAATCGTAGTATGGATTTTTATTATAACAGTTTACATTTATCCGAGAAATTTATTTCTTCACAATATTCTTATTAAATACTACACTTGCACACTATTTATTAACATTAGCATGTACCCGAAATAAAATAAATCGCGTGAGATTTTTGCCGGTCTCGTTTGGTCCGGTTCGGTAACAAGTATTTGCAAATAAATTCGAAAAACTTATCATTTCACTATTGTTATATGTATATATGTTATTTGTATTTATATTTCCATATGTTTTTTCAACTGATTTAACTGAAATTTTATATTCATATAGTTGTCTATGATTTCCGGAAAAGTACGATTTTTTATCTTAATACAGATTGTTATTATAACAGTTTAAACTTATCATGAAATTTGTTTTATTCAAAAAACGCAATATTTGTCATTTTATAGTCAGATCTATAATGTTTGCAATTTTTATTTGATTAAATATTGTTTTAAAATAGAACTGCATATATAATTTTAAAAAAGTACTACGTATATAATATATAGAACACCTGTACACTATTTATTAACATAGAATGCACCCGATATAAAATAAAAAGTTTTTGCCGATCTCGTCTGATCCGGCTAGGTAATAAGTATTTTCAATTAAACTCATTTTACTATTGTTATACGTATATGTGTTATTTGTATTTATATTTCCGTTTCTCTTTTACGTATAAGATAAAAAAATCAACACAAGATATAAACATATTAAAAACACCGTTAAGTTAATTAATAATAATCATTGTAGTTTGCCGTGGAACGTCGGTTCTAAGCAGCACGGCCGAATTTTTGTTAAAACTAATTTCATTGAAAACGGGGTAAAAAACGCGATTCTATTATATATTTTAGTGTTAAAAATTAACTAATAGATTGCTAATTGATATTCTATAACATTTATTGTGCGAGGTGACTGATAACATTATATTTTTGCGAAAATATGAAACATCTACTTCTGGGTTATTGAAATGTACGCCGCGGCGCACCGTTGCTAGCTATGGCATTCGTAGATCATACACTTGCATGTTAAATTCGTATATTAATTAATTGTTTTTATTTATTTTCGTTAACTTAGCGGTCCCAGTTGATTATTAATGTTTAATAAATGTTTATGTGGGGTGTTTTTAATAGTGTTTAAATATTATTTACGATGATCTCTAATTCATTTGCTAATGTTTTAGGGGTGTCCAGTCTACTCAACTCTGCATTTTATTTAGAACAAGTAAGTGATTTTTTGATTTTCTAGCTTGTGCTATTTTTATATTTCCCAGTTTCTTTCTTTCTTTCTGTATTTATTATTTATTTATATGTATGTACTGTGCGATTCGTAACAAAGTGAATAATTTTTGAAGTGTGTTCGCGAGTGTTTATTTATTTGTGAAATAACTACGTAAAATATATGCCATTCCCCCCCTGTACAGTATTAGTGAAAGTCTTAAAATTAATTAAATATTTCCGTTTAAAAATCAGTGATAGTGAGTGATAAAAATTGGTCGTGTGCAAATTTTAAATAAATTGTTTCGGGAAATTAAATAAAATGGTTCTTCGCTTCGCTTCGTTACCAAACAGGAACAACAAGAACTTCAGCTGTGGTAGGAGAGGAACAAGTATGGATTTGGACTTGGTGAGTACCTTTTGGATTTCTAATATATCAAACGTTCGTTTTTGTCAGTGGTTCTCTTATAAAATAAAAGAGAATCCGCTGTCTTCGGGTGTATTTATATTATTGATTCTTTCTTTCTTCTTTTCTTTAACAGTTTCTTAATACGCGCGTATTTAGAAATTGTTAGACTGCACTGGGAAATATAAAATTTGTCTATAAAAATATTCATAAATTGTAAAACCATTTTTGATTAAATGGTATTGGTAAAATCATTAAAATAATAGCACATGCACGAAAAATTGTATATATGTATAACTTGAGAAAGTATTTTGCTCCAAACCAGAACTTGTTGATGGTTCATTTAATAATAAATAAATGTCTACATATGCTTGGAACACGCGCTTTTGTTTCAAATATATGTAGTAGCCCCTGCCCTTACGGTTGGAGCAAGTATTTCCTCTAGTTCCTTGTCGTTCGTTCGTTATATTCGTAAATATTCCCCCCTTTCATCGTGGGAGCACCCACCGTTGGATTCCAGGAAGAAAACAGCAATATGAAGTCCATTTTTTGTATCGGTTAAGCGTACTGTCCATCTTGTATGGCAGTTCTGCAGCGGGGCAGATCGTTGTTGTATTTTTTAAATAGTCTCGCGTTGTTTAGCTTCTCGGGTTTGCATTTTTGGTTGGGGTTTAAATTCGGGTCTCGGGTGTTTCGGGGGTGGGCGCGTCGCAAATGAATTTAGTAAGAACTTGCATTGATTGAATTCAGATAAATAGTAAATTTATATAACGCTGATATCATTAGGCGCCATTGCATCTCTCGGGTAAATGTGGATATTATCCTAAAGATGAGAGCGATGCAACCTTGGAGCACTAATGTTGTGTAATCATTGTTTGCTAGCTTTCCGTTTAATTTAAATAATTTTTTTGCTAAAACTATGGTCGCTGCAACACTAATGTGTAATCAAGGCATACTGAGACTTAGTTGTAATTTTTAAATTTTGAATAAACTGATGCGTGGTGCTTGTTAATATTAGCGCGTTGCAAATAACCGACTGATGAATCGGCCAAGAAAGCCCATTCGTGCTACTTGTAGTACAGTGGGTGCCCAGTGTATCTGACCACTCCTGTGCCTACTGCTGCACGACCAGGGTGCAGTAGGACAGTGCGAGGGTTGGTTAGTGCACTGGGAACCGGATTGGTTTGTTGGTTGGTTGGTCACTTCAACTCGATCGCGTACGCTGGGCCCGCCGAAGGAGCGTGGTGGGTCCCAATAACTAACTGTATTTTCACACTTACAGGCTTAAAGTATTTTGGACGTCCCAGTCCTGGTTAACTAGGTGTCCCCCCTTTAAAGTTTTTGCAGTGTGTGAGAGTAGACTTGCACACTGCACCCTTTGGCAGTTCGCCTTTTAATCCAAATTTCTTACAGATCCGTCAATCTCCGCGTGTAACATTGTGTCGTACCCAATGTTACAATGCACGCACGCACATAATTGTGTGTGCCCCGTTCTTACAAGCACAAAACTAGAATAAGTATCTCAAATTCTTGGTAGGGGGTGGTAATCTTTCAGATAGGTAGGTGGTGAGAATATATTTTGTAGGTCCCCACCGAAGTACGTTTCAAAAATAACTATAGTAGTTATCTTTTTCTAACGCTCTAAATAATTAGTATAACTATCGTGTATATGTATATCTCAATGTAGAATCGTTCTTCTAGCGAGCTTTTTGTGTATTTTTCAATCTAAACTAATGGAGTTGATATTCAAACGTCAAACCAATTTTAATAGCTATTTTATTGTTTCCGGTACCTTATTTGAAAAAAAGTTTCAGATAAAGATTGTTTAAAATTCTAATATCTATAATTTTAATTTGAACAATATTTCTGTGAGTGCAACAAATATTGAATAGAGTACTGTTGTGACTACAGGGTTAATGTTAATATTGAACAGTTAAAACATATGCGTTTGAATGATTAAATAGAACATTATAAGCAAATTCGGATGTGACACAAAAACAAACCTATAACATTTGCCATTTACCAAAGCTAAGTGCGCATTCAGTACCACAAACAACGCTATACATTATGAGCTCCATAACAGGCTTGTTTGGTATACAGTAAGTGAAAAACTATTCATGCATTCAGTGTAGTTAAAAAGTGATAATAATTGTAAAGCGTTTTACATATGATAAATGACTATCTAAAGCAACATGCATTTATCGTCAGTTTCAATATTAATTTTCTTATAACCTTGATAGGCCATGAGGAACTCACATACACATACACACGCACACACACAAATACACACACACACACATACATACACACACCCACACACATACACACACTCACAAATACATACACACACATACGCACACACACACACACCCACAGATTTTATTCAAATTGTCCGACTCGATTAAGATCGAAAGGTGTATTTTTGGTAAGAAAAAATATTGAAAATTTTCATAATTACAAAACATATTTATTAATTAATATTACAACCATCATTGCGTCACGGAACTATGAATAGGTGCAAGAGTTATAGTTATATCTAGTTTTCTTAAAATCACTTTACTATATTTAATATCGCTATTTTGTGTTCTGCTTTAAAAATTTATATCATGGAAAGCTTCGCATTCTTACCCAGGGAACCTTTGTCAAATAAATCTTGTTTGTTAAAGTTTTTGCGATATTCTCTCAACTACGTTGAACAGGCCACTAGAACTTGACTAACTTCCGTATATTTTTTATACACTTTTATATCCCTACGCACCTCTTCTTCTATTGTATATTAATTTTTTTTGCCATAACACCCCATCTATATCTTTTTTCTATTATTTATGTAATGTACTGTCATATTTCATGCTTCACTAAATATACGACATATTATAAATATATTAAAAAAATATTCCGGAACATGTCCAGATTTCTGTAGTCTAATGCTAACAATATGCACCTGTGTTGATCTTTGAGTGAGTCAATCAAATACCCATATATGCATACATGAATAAACATGTTGGTGATCCAAAGTGTGGGTGTGGCATCGGGTCATAACTCACATGGTGCACGTTCTCTCACACACGCACCATCTACATACAACAGGGGGGGAGATTGCCATCTACAACCAGCGGCGACCACACGATACGTTTTATTGTATGTGCCCCTTGGCAGATCTGTGCCACCCGTACTACTCCGAAGGCCAACCATCCCTTATACCCTAATTTATGCTCAGGCGCCCGGTTTTTTTTCTGTGTATGCGATAGAAAAGAATGTGAATTAATCTTTTTCGTCTCTCTCTCTCCTGTTACTAGCTTTTCTTCTCTATACCTTTGCCCATGGACCCAGCGTCCGCTTTGTGAATATTAACTGCTGATAAATAGCCAGTTATTTATTTGAATTTTAATTAAATTAATACACTTTAACTCACCATTACGTATTGTTCACCAGCTGGATTTGAATATAACGCACTTTGTATTTATTACGTATTTGTTTTGCCGCTATTTTAATATCTATATTTTCTTCATTGTTTCGAATTTACAAATTTCTTAATTTAAAGTTTTTTTTTTATCTTAAAAGGCTTTCAAATGTTATTTGATATTATCTTTTTATATCCCTTTATAATATAAAAATGAAGAATTGAAATTAAAACAATAGAGAGAAATAATGAATAATAAGAATATTGATAGTATATTAGAAGGTATAAGCCACATAAACATATTTTGACGAAATTAAATTTATAATCTGTTTTTAAAATGCCACACTTTTTGAAAATAATCAGCAAATGCTACTTGTTTTATATTCATAAAACAGAAGTCATAAATCTAAATTTGTATTACCTTTATGATGTCGTGTATCGTATGTATTACCTTAGTGATCTCGTCTATTCTGCTTCTAAGCTCTAGTAGTAAGATTAACATCATGAGTAATCTAGCTTTAATCAACAGGAAATAGTTCCAAGATTCCTTGACAGCGAACAAGTCAATTTGACTATTCTCTGCAAGTATATTGCTGCACTCTAATACACCACCAAATTATATAGATATAAAAATAATAAGAGAAATTTTTGACTCTAATTTAACTATCAGCCCTTTATATACTAAAGTTTATCCATATTACGCATCGAATTCTAACCTTTTAAAGATTCTAATACTGCCCAAATATCGTTAGTGGTTCCAATATTTCTAAGAAATAAATGAGAAAAGTGGTAGTGATTGATTTGTACAAATATACATCATCAAGATAATGTGTTATAATTTAATATATGGTTTTTGTTTTTTTCATTGTGAGCTGTTGTTGGCTCAAGTACTTTACGGTTTCAGTTAAGATATTCTTTGCCTCGCTTGACCCACCAGCTTCACGTGATATTTTTTCGCTATTTTTTCCATTCTTTAGGCCCTCCCTTTCTCTGTCACCTGTCTACACGTCCTTTTTATGCGTTACGTTTACTTCTTGCTATAAACCTTTCAGTTCTTGTTCGTTTCCTCGTTCTATATTGTTTCTTATTCCGACGTTGGTTTTCTTGCTGTGTAAGAACACATCGCTAGCACGAAATTACGGTAAAAAGCCTTGTTAATAGAATTAAGAAATAAAAAGCTTTGTTGGCATATATCTTCCAGTCTTTTTGAATAGAGTGAGATAAATGAATAAAATATTATTTATTTTGATCATATTATCTTCTGGTATTTGTAATACCTAGAGGAATAAAATGTAAGGAAACTTCTGAATATAGCCAAAATTTCACGATACAAAGATCCTATATTTTGCAAAACAACTCGTAAAAACAACATTAAAATTAGTTTTTGTTTTGATGTGTTTTAAGAAAAAGTATTGGAAATTGGAAAAGCTAAAATCATTATGACAAGCATTCATTGTTTGATCATCTTATCTAGCTTTCAGCTGCAAAAAAGAAAAATTCGGCATGAAATTTTTTTTTTTGTTAATGTATAAGAAGTGCAGAAAGAGAGTAAACATGAAATATGATAGCTAAAGTAGACGCTCAGATAAACGGAAGACATGCTAATAATTCATCAAATTAGTAAATTATTAACACGAACACAACGATGCAATAAAAATTGCAGTAATACGACATTTTCGTTTACGTGGAACATAATCAATTTAGTAGCGAACTCATAAAATATTCAGTAAAGGGCATTTTGTATTCATTCATTTACGTTTGTCCTCATATTTTTCTACATATCTGTTGAAAATATAATAGGTTACTTCTGCAAGTAAATGGTGTATTGACTGGTAAAAGTATTGAATAAGATTTTTGATTTTGTTTCAAATTATTTACTACTTATATTTGTAGTTACTGTTTCCCAATAAAAATATATACATGTTTTTTTGAAAAAAAAACTACAGTAAAATTCGAAAAAATTATGTTAATTATAAATTTGTATAATATTCTGCTTTACATATTTACATTTTTATTTCGAAGAACAAATCCCTACAAATTATTGCGTTATAGTTGAAATTTTATGCTACCAGTATTATTATAAAATTGATTTTTATTTTGTAGTAATATTTAAATATGTTGTCTCAGTTTCAAAATAAGAAATAATTTTGTATTTTATTTCAATATTATTTTAATGTGGATTAAAAGTTAATATAAAACGTGAATATTCAAATGAAATCAATACTTGAGATCTAAGAATTCGAGAAATATTCTTAGATAATAATATGTTAGCGATGCAACAAAAGTATCTCGTTATAAGTGAGCAGACAGACGAGAGTATCTCATCCAAATGATGGCATGTAACACACGGGTACTCCATTTCAACGAGTTGGTTAGTAAAAGCTAATACTTATAACCGACAGCACTAACAACAAAATAACAAATGACTATGAAGTTTTCGAGTACATGTTATCAATTATTGTCATGCGTTGAGTTTGCGGGAAATGAAGAGAATAGGAGAATTACGAAATTCATAAAATTTTCTGGCAGGCATTCGCTGATAATGCAGATTCATTTTTTTTCATCACAATTTCTATCTTCACTTGTCATGACGCAAATATAAAATATCCGCAATTACGTGCACTGACCTTTCTTATACGTATTTCGTTTAGATAAGCAATACCAGTTTGATTTACTTTTCAAACATAGTTGATTTACTTGCCGGGAATTTAGAAATCTTGAGTTTAATGTTTAGTTTAGTTTCAACATTATACGCTGTAAAGCGCATACACACACGCGCACACACACACACACACACACACACACATACACACACACACACACACACACACACACACACACACACACACAGAAACACGCGCGCGCGTACACGCACACAAATACGTCATTCAAATATAGTCAGAATCTACTCGTTGTTAGAGAAGGTCCAAAGGTATATTTTCATTAAAATCTCGAGCTCGAATTTTTTCATGATTACAAAAATTATTACTTCATATAAGAAAGCAAAATAGAATGACATACCCGTGCACATGTATATCTATCTTAATTTAGTCTCATCTTTTACGTTATAATAATAGATGTTCATTACATTACATCATTACTATGTGCACGGGGCTAATACATCATTGGCTTGACATCTTTCGTACGACACGACACGATGATATTCGACAACTTTGATGTTTGATTAAAATTTCATCTTTGTATAACTAATAATC
Organism: Nebria salina; assembly: GCA_944039245.1. Lineage (NCBI taxonomy): Eukaryota > Metazoa > Arthropoda > Insecta > Coleoptera > Carabidae > Nebria > Nebria salina. The sequence continues at coordinate 14,039,902 of OX063271.1, forward strand.
GACATTCCTGTAGACTTGAAGTTACATCTGATACCTTATTTCAAATACAGCAAATACAATCATCAAAAAAACTTATTTTGTATTTAATATATTTCATATTGGATTTATGCATCAAATACTTATTTTGGGTGGAATTTATTGTCTCTTTTATGTATAAAATACATTTACAATAGAAATATTAAGTTCTTTAAAGTTTCGTTGATCTAATCTCGATACGAAAAGGCAACAAAATATAAACAGAGAAGCAAATTCCAATAAATTGGAAATGTTATTCTTAAGAAAATACATAGACGATTAAAGAAACATTTTACGCATGCGAAATATCTGAGATGATTTTGAAGAAAATCTAAGTAGGGTTTCAAGTTTTTGCACTTTTAGTTACTATATTCAAATTACCGAATTTCTTATTTCAACTGTCGCTAGATTTTAGCAATATTTATTCGTAGTTATTTTTATGATGAATCGCGTTGCATTGTTAGTACCAAATGTAGTAGATGATACCAAGAAATTTCGATTGAATATTGAAGTTTTACATCATTTACCTTAAATTAATTGCTTTGTTTCCAATTAGTACTATATTTCGTTAAAATAATAGAACGAATAAAAATTCTACGTCAAAAGAAGCATCAAGATAGAAATGGAATTGTCTTCATCACTTGTTTTGCTTATAATTAAAAATGTCGTGATAGAATTATATTATTTTTTTAGTACGAAAGTACGATGCTTTACCATTTGTAATGGTGAGTATATTTTAGAGTTTTCTTTACTCCATGTTTAGTCACATATATTTATGGAACATTCCTTCATATGAATCTAATAGTTATATATATTTTGTAACACATGTATTTATAATATAACAATATGTAATATATTACTAACAATTAAACATGTTGAATAAATTATGAAATCCCCACTCTCATGGGAGGGTGCACTGTAACAACAGCAATCATTACATAATTGACGTTTACACAAAGGATAACCATATTATTAGCAATCCTTTAATTTAATTACTATGATGATATCGATTTTAAATGAAATTTGCCGTGTAATTATTCAACGTGCGATTAAATTTAGCAATAATTAAAAGTCGTGATTTATATAAATATATAGATTGTGATCAACACTGCTTTACAATAAATTACGTGGTTATACATAATTATTACGAAACAGGGTTACTAAAATTCTATATTTTGGAACTACCTAATCTAAGCATTCGGTAACTAGTATTTATACGTAAAATTTGACCAAAACTGCAACTTTGTTTTTTGCTAAATGGCAAATTACACTATTATGCAGCTGAAAATGTTCGAAAACTGCATAAAATATTTCATTAGCTAACCTATATATTTCGATTCCATCAATTTATATTAAATGTGATTGAACATTGAAAGTAAATGTTTTGTAATTGTTACCATAGAATCGATCTAATTACTGAGACGACATAAAATACATCAAATAATAATTATACTCTTAGAAAAAGAATGTTGATATATGATTAATAAAATATTCACTAAAGAAATGTGTTGCGACAACAAATTTTGGGAGATATTGCAGAAACGAGTCAAATGACTAGAGTAAACTTGCACTATCAGATTGAATATTCGTTAAAAAAATAACAGGTTTTCGTCCAAGTCCTATACATACCTTAAGTTTTATGTTAATTCTTTTGCCTATAAACACACACAAACATAGACAAACATACAAACATAAACACATGCACACATCACACGCGCGCACGCACACGTCTACACATAGTCAAATTCGATTCAGAAAAGTAGTCTTTCTGTTCAATTTTGTTATTAAATCGTATAAGAAAGTAAAAAATAGACAATTGTTTCTTTAAAAAGCTTTCCACTAATGAAAAAATAAAAGTATCAGATTGTATTTACATGGACAATTGCTTTTACTCCTACCTTTACATGAATACATATGAGGTGGTTTGAATATGGTATCATAGGTTGAACTTTGAAATTCAATTTACTTCATGTCTGTTAGATTCTCGCTTCACAATCCATTTAAAGGTAACATCACGAATCTTTTTACCAACTAAAACTATTGTGTTTTATATTCCCAAAAAAAAAACAGCACTATTATTATTTGAACGTTATAAACGCTTGTCTTTAATTAATATTTTAATTATAAAGAAGCATAAAAATATTGCGGAAATGAATACTGTTTTACAGAATATTAGTAGTTCATAGCATACTCATTTATATATAAAATAATAGCACTCTTTTCATGTTGAATATGTCACAGATGATGTGATTTTCATGAAAATATTAATTATTTCTATTTAATCTAAAGAAGATTTTTTATATTTCATATTTAATTATTGCCATATCTTTATAACAAATTAATAGACTAGTTTAAAATGATAAAGTTTCTTCGTAAGCGTTTATTTGTAAATTGAACAGCTGTGATACAGCATGTACCATTACCGAAACGCAATAGTTTGCGTTTGGATTCTCGTTGTACCTTGTGCGAGCTCCGACAAGTCCCGCAAGGATCTGCATGATGAGACATCTCCCCCGCGAAACGAAATCCATTGTGCGCCAGACAAATAAAATTGCACGACTGTAGAGTCATGGGCTTTCCGCGTTTCACGATCCCTAGCGCAGTATATTTTCATTTGGTAGCGTTATTTGTGTAAATATATCACCAGTCTGTGACAGATGTGCGAGAAACCGACGCATGGTCTATGTGTGACTTGCTGTATGATTGTATACCTTGTAAGTATGCGTGAATGTTAAGTATTTCTATGATTGTATTTGTGTGATTGTATTTGTGCATGCATATATGATTATATGTCAGTGTGCAGTATGTGGTATCTTTGTTGGCATATATGTATTTGAGAGACATCGTAACCAATGTGACTTTGAACGTACGATTATATGTGACTGACTTTATAGTGAAGTGTTTTTTTTTACTTTCTTATACGAAGTAATAAGTATTGAAATCATGAAAATATATCTGACTATTTCTGTAATTATGTTTGCAATACGTGTACAATCAAGAAATGTTGTTACCAAATTGTAGTATTTAGTTGTTTTGCTGCAGCAACTAATTTATTAGTGGAAAATGAAATAACGAAATTCTTAGCTATGGTTCATTTTCTTTCTGAATATATTTGCTGTTAAGTTTAATGAAGGTGAAATAAATGACTATTTTTTATATTTTTTTTTCTCTCTTATTATATTAAATAGAAAATTAAATTTATTTACAATATTAAGTAACTCATGCAGTATACAATAAAAAATTTTATTTTTTATTTTTATGCATAATTACTTATATAGGAGGTGACAAAGTAGAGGCCGCGGAGATGAGGCGTTTTGCGGTGTGCACGATAACGCCAGTCCAAGATGTCTAAAACAAAAAAATCTAGCGGGGTTTTATTAAGAACAAAATTACCTTTCCCATAAACCAATAAAAATTTAAAAATTAAAAGAAACCTAGAAAATAGAGTGAGTTTAAGAAAAGTACTATGTTTTATACACAAAATTTGGACCTTTGGGATTGAATAAAAATGGAACAAATTAATATGTATGTCAAAATGTCGGTTTGCGTTCTGCATTATAAGTTAATTAATAAAATAAAAAAAGATTTGAGGCAATAGCTTAATTAGTTTTTGAGCTAGAGTGCACACCGTTTTTAAAAATGTAGTTTCGAGTAAAACGTGCTTAAAGTTTAATTTTAGTGTATTTATTACCCGGTTACTACTTATGGAAATGGTTTGGACATTTAACTTAAATTTTTTTTTATATATTTTTGAAATGTTTTTCTATAAAATTATTGAACAAAAAAAAATCGATTTTTTTTTTAATTGGAACATCGCCTTAATGCACAATACTTCGAAATCTTAATAGATACTCCATTAGAATATAAAGGAAACGAAATATATATAACGTTTTTTTTTAATTTTAAACATTTCATTTAAAGGAAATGATACTTCCAATAAAAAGAAGATTGCCATTTAATATATGCAGAAAAAGTAAAGTAAAGAACGACAGGCAATTTTGAGTAAATTGCAATGGAATGCCCTATGTATGTCGGTATTCCTACATTTATCAGTGAGTGAGTATTTATACATATGTATGTGTTTTAACGGAATACTTGCTACTGCATATATGTACATATATGTTGTGGAAAAATAAAATTTCACCATAGCATACATATATACATGACTGGAACGCAAGCGCTAATTTCAAATTCAAAACAAATCAAGTATTCGGGTAGTCGGACCGTCGAAAAATTACACAATAATTCTATTTTATAGCGAATAAATCTGTCCGAACGGAGCAACAATTGTCGCAATTTGTTGTAATTTGTCTCATTTACATCATAGCGGTGTACAATTAAAAACGGGTAACTGCAGCTGTCGTCATCACGATATGTGGGGGAATACAAAACGAACAAACGAATTCTGGGTGAGCGGCGCTCAAATGGCTGACCCGCGTTGTCGGTAAAAATGTTCACTGCGAACGCTGGACGGTGATTTATTTACAAAATGCATCCGCGGTGCGGTTTCGTATCACGACCAGCCGGCCATGGCGTGGCACACTGAACACTAAAAACCACCACTCTTCACCGATTAGATATTCCATCATCCGCTTTTTACATTACGCGTACACCCACCTATGCATATATCCACAATTTATACAACATTCTATGTTTTCTACCAGATGTTATTTCATTTTTAACACTGCAATATAACTACATCACATTCACCCCACCTCAAAAACTATTTTACAATTATTATACAAGCATAAGTGTAACGTTTTTAATATAACTATTTTTGTTTAGTTTTTAAAGATATTAATTTTATTCTTATATTCTTAAAATTCAGTGATTGTATAGTTTTTTATTGAAAAAAATATTATCTATATTTGTTTTATTCATGTACTACATAGACTTGTTACAACATCAACTAAAATCAATATCATACGTGACTCATTTCTATAATTATGTAAATGCTATCGTTATGTTCATTCCATAATTAAAATTGAGTTCTGCAAATTCTGTTAATCAATACTATGCATTATATGAAATTAGAATATAATGCATGCCAACTCTAAAACTCTTTGTACGTATCACGGTTCAATTTCACATAAAGCATGTGCAACAAAATGGTAAATAATTAGCATATTAGCAGAGATATTATGTCATCACAATGAGCCTATCGTTACACCAAAATTGATGGAGCATGTATGCAACGATACAGAAATCGTTAAATAGCCTGTGAGTGTAGCACAGGGATGCAACCGTTAAATCACTGCAAAATCCCTAGGTGACGGCCTCAAACATTCGAACGAAATTTATTTTACAAAATCATACAGTTATGCATTTTTCCAAATTGTTGAGTATTTAGGATACTATGTAGCAATTTTTGTGCGAATTGGTTTACACAGATAAAAATTACGAAACAAAACTCATTTTGTCCATATTTTTTTAATATTCTTTTTACTTTCTTATACGCAGTATTGTAATCATGAAAAATTTTGATCTCGAGATTTTAACGGAAATATATCTTTTGACCTTCCCTGAATTGAGTCTGACTATTTTTGAGATGACGTCTGTCTGTGTGTGTGTGTGTGTATGTGTGTGAGTCTGTCTGTGTGTATGTGTGCGCTCTACAGCCTAAACGGTAAAAGATACAGTTACGAAACTTCAAACTTAAGATTGGTATGTGCCTGACAAGAAAACCTCCTATTTTGAAAAGAATATACAAACAGGAAGTGCATGTTTACTCTAGTCATTTTTTGCATTTTCTGCTATAACTCAAAAACGGTAGTTTTTACAGCAAAATTTTTAGATTAAAAATAAAAGATATTGATATTTTTCATAACTTTTATTTGAAAATATTTTTCAAAAAAGGTACTGGTTACAAAAAAAAAGTGTTTCTTCAATATTCTGCTTTAACTCAAAAAACGGTAGTACTTACTGCAAAATTAGTAAGAATGAAAATAAAAGATATTAATATTACGCATAACTTTTATTTGAAAAGTATTTTCAGAAAAGGTACCGGTTACAACAAAAATTAGGTTATTTTCAAAATTACATTCAATACTTCTCACGTCTAGTGGCGGAGGTTAAGTCTTTATACTTGACCTCCGCCAGTAGTTGATCTACTCGCCACGGCATATCTGTCGCCGATCTACAGACAAGTATATACTGACGTATAACATAAGGCAGCGCTTAATATTATAGTGCTGCCTCCGCACTAAAGGTGGCTACTATAATGATGTCATACGCTATGCCACGACTAACTAAAATTTTAGTTTCCGTTTTATCTCGATAATAAATCTGATCTTATATTGAATGGTTCGTGTATTGTTGCTGATTGTTTCATTTGTATACAATTGCGGATATATTTAGCGGACGATATTTTTGTTATGTTTATCAAAATTTCAAATTTCCTTAAAATTAATATAAGATATCTGGGCATAAGTGTGTTAATATACTTTCGTATACGCTAATATAATTTCGTACACTCATTTTGGATAGATCGTTAGCATTTATAAGACATTTAAATTTTTCAAATTTTTTTTAATTATGATGACTAATTAAAATGCGTATAAGAAAGTTCAGTGACAGACACGTCAGCTTTTTTACATCAGATGTTTACAAATCTTATCCAATAAAATAGCTTTATTTATGTTTTGCTAGATTATAAAACTATATGGACATTTCGGCAAAAACATTTGTCCGTAAATTATAAATATATTTATTCAAAAAAAAAAAACATTTAGAAATTAACATTGCAACATTTAACTGTACCACATCGTCATGAGGTTGGTGCTCAGCATTGGTTTAAATCCCTTAATGAAATAATCTAGCAACGGCACTGTGCTTGAATGTATAGTTTGTAAGCAGCAATAAACAGTAATGTAACTACTAAATCTCAACGCTGTCGCATGTATGTATCGATCAATCACGATGTATGATGATAACATGCTACATCAATAGATCCATTAACTTACTGAATGAACCTTTATTCGATCCTTGTTGACCGTGTATGCTCGTTCGCCTTGCTATAGCTGTAGCTAACGGCGATCGGTGATTCGACGTTCGTAGATTGCTCTAGTATTGTGTACCTGCTGCAGGTGTTGCGGTGTACGTGTACGTCATTGATGAAATTGGAAGTTTGATTACTCTGTTGTAAACGGTTGGTAAGTTAACTACTTTCAAAGATGCTGTCGTCGTATGTTACATGTAAAAGGCAACTGATTCCCAAATGCTTATTTATTTTCTTTTATTAACAAAGTTATACAATGCCTCCACATTCCACAATAAGCACCATTTTAAATATATATTTAACGTTTACTGTGAAATCAGTTGAACATATTTTTAATAATATTTCTACTACAGTGTAGAGAAAATTTATCGGTTTCATGAACTTATTTAACATTTTCTAAATATCCATCTTTTACTAAATTTTACTATCTACAATTTACCAAATTTACATTAAAAACGTAAATCGGAATCATGCAATTACAGAAGTATAAAATCTATATTATAAAGCAATGTAAACACAATTAATTTGATTTTAAATTATCGGATTAAATTACAAAATTTTGCGGGAATTAAAACCATTCAGAAATTTTATGTCAAGATATCGCTTTCATGAACATCCTGATAATCATTATCTTTAGTCAAAATACTCATTTCCGAATATATTAAATTAACTAAAATTGCCACATTGGCTAAAGCTCAGAGCTAATTTAAGGTGAATTTCTATATAAATATACAAAATTTCTATATAAACAAACAATATATAATAATAATAATATATTTATGAACTATTTGGAATTGAACCAACATAAAAATTTCATTTATTTATCGAGTATCAACATATATTGTTTACTTGTACGTAGTAATTGCCAAAGGCGAGCCCCGAGCATTAGCAAAGCAAATGTTTTTTTTAAGTTTCAAATTTTTAAGTGAAATAACATGTATTGAATGTTCTGAGCACAAATTCAATAATTGGAAAACACTCATTGTTTTATTTAAAAACAATTTGCATGTAAATACAACACCACAAACAAATTTTAATGACTAAAGTTTGAAGCGATGGTATAAATTAAAATGTGACAATTCCATACGTACGTTTATTTAGCTTTTCCGAATTAAAAAATGCAAATGAACACATAAAAATAACGAAGTTCATTTACCACTGCAGCCACATTATGAAATTCAATTTCAAACATAGAAAAAAGCTGTGTTACTCTACTCACATGGACAAGCTCACAAAGAAGTAATATAAAATTACACTAGTTGAAATTGCACCTAAATTAAAAATAATATCTCTGCTATTAACTTCCATGCTAGTCCCTAAAGTCAAATATTAATTAAAAAATAAGACGTACAGCCCTTGGAAACCGTGGTCATTTATCAAAGCGAATGTACATTTTATGTTGCACCCGACATATTGTCATATTAATCAAGAGAGCAGCATATTCATGAACTTAAATTTTATTTACAAGGAAGACATTGGCTTTGAAACAGTAAATAATTTAAGATATAGAGGACGTTTTTAAGGAATATTGACGATATTTAGTAAAATATGGAACGAATGAATCTATAATGCTATTTCATCTTGTATAATGACCAATAGAACAAAATTTTTCGCGTTCAAGTCACTGTTGTTTAGTTCTGTTTTGTTTTTCTGTTAAACAATTAACAGTTATAATTCATACGATGTAAATAAAAATACATAAAATATAGTCGTTTTCATGTAATATCTTTCATTTTTATTGCAACTATTTCACTTTAGCTGCAGCCATTTCAATGATATTACAGTAAGTAAGTTATTGTTTTCTAAAATAAGGATTTTTCTTGCCAGGTATATATATAAATCTCCAATTGGTTAAGCTGTAGAGCGCGCACGCAACCACATACTAATACACAGTCAAACATACTAATATTACATACACACACTCACGCACACACACACGCGCACTCATATACACACGCACATACACACACATACACACGCACACACACACACACGCACATACACACAGCACATACACACACACGCACATACACACACACACACGCACATACACACACACACACACACACATGCATATACACTCGCGCGCGCGCACACACACACACACACACACACACACACACACACACACACACACACACACACTCATACACACATATACACACTCACACACTTACATATTTACAGGCTCGATTCAGGGAATGACCTTCCCTGAATCGAGCCTGTAAATGTGTAGGTGTATGAATCAAATGATATATTTTCGTTAAAATCCCGAGATCGATTTTTTTTTTCATGAATATAATATTTACTTGTAACTTTGTATAAGACAGTAAAAATGCTGGAGAAGCATGTTGCCACCCATGTAATTTTGGTAAGAAAACGATATCTGAAGATAGTTGGGAAATCAGGGAAGTGGAAGAATTCTTAGGAACATCAATCTATAATATATTAACTGTTGTTTTACACTATTGCCGTTATAAAACAAAAGCTAGATGCTAGTTTTGCATACGCTACACTCAAAGCTTTTAACTTATGTAATATCTACAATGTTAGAAGAACTACTTTCAGTAGGCTACGTTCATGGTAGAAGTTTCATTCAGCGCTGCAGTAATTATTCGTCACCGAACTCTTGGCGGAGCCAAGTTCAAAGTCTACGTTAATTAAATACCTTGAGTTGAACAACAAAGAAATGATATACACTTCTAATAATAATTAAACGGCAATTAGGTTGAAGTTGCTTACAAGAAAAGCACCCGCACAAACACTTTGTGTGAGCAAGTTCGCTTCTCTAGACTTCTACTTGCTCTCAGGTAATATATACATATATAATACTAATAACACCAAAATCGTTTGTGAAAAGGAATATTGAGTGACGGTTATTTTGCATTAATAAGGAATGAGAAACCTACCAAAAGATATACTATATACCTATATTAATTATATATGTCACTCAGAAAAAATGATTTGAATATAACTATATTTATTGCGCGGTAATAGCATTATTCCAGTTACGATTCTCAATAAATTACTCAAATGCTTTTTTTTTAAAATTAAGTATGCACTACTTTAACAATCACGCAGAATTGAAAATTAAATATTTAATTTTTGATGCTTTCAATAGATTATCCGCACTTCTATTATTAAGAATTAGTTATGCGTGTTTTAAAACATAACTTTAGTAATTTTATCAAATATTTTACATTGCAATGATAGATTAATAGATACCCTTATTTAAATGCAGTAATTCATTATATACTAAGTTCCAAAATATTATAATTATAGTAGTCAAACAAAAATCGCCATCTATATTATTTCTTACATGAACATTATATTATATTTGGAAATGCTGAATTTTTGCTTTGCATTATTTATTTATACATGGCTTACAAAACACTAAATGTATTTAATCATAATAAATTAAAATATAATGCTTTATATAAATCCTTTGATGCTAGCGTTAATTAGATGCTAACTGAAACATAAAATTGACTCATATAATAAAAACGAAATGGATTAATTATTAAATACTGGGTTTTTTTTTTCTAATTTGTATAAAAGTGAAATTGAAAACAATTTTTAAAACATATCTTATATGTTGTGTGATTCAATTACGAATTTACATAGAAAATAAAATAAACGAGATTTTTTGCAGTTATTTTCCACTTCACGCAACCTTTGAAAATAAAATTTCCCAGGAGTATAAAAGTCGATTGCTTGATGTTAGATCGTTACGCTTTTACTAGCACGCGAAAAGTTCAGGATACCAGAGCAACAGTGCAATTTTAGTTAAAACAAGGTTAAATATATTTTTGATTTCTTTTTTTCTAACAAAATCATATATAGTATTTTCTAAAATACTACAGAACAAACATTTTAACAGATAGTGAAAATTGTTTTATGTCATCAAAATCTATTTGATATTTTGATTAAGCTTGTAGAATGCTAAATTATATTTTTATAATAAAGTATATAATATATAAAAATAAAAGTTTTTTTTATGAGACAAATACCAGAATGGTGTTTTAAGCACATATATCTTACTAGGTTCTATTTTTATATTTGTAGTAAATGTGTCTACACTATAATTTTTAAAAGAATGGAAGTATTTTTACTTTCCTATACGCAGTATAAGTATGAAAAATTTCGATCTCGAGATTTCAACGGAAATATACGTTTTGACCTTCCCTGAATCGATTCCAACTATTTTTGGAATGACGTCTGTCTGTGTGTGTGTGTGTGTGTGTCTGTATGTGTGTGTGTGTGTGTATGTTCTCTACAGCCTAAACGATTGAAGCTAAAATTATGAAACTTTAAACTTAAGATTTGCATATACCTGGGGTGTGCACCTCCTATTTTTGAAAAAAATATTCAAACCGGAAGTGCCTGTTTATTCCAGTCATTTTTGGCAGTTTCTGCAATTATTCAAAAATTGTTAGAGTTACAGAATAAATTTTATGAAAAGAAAATTAAAGGTATTTATATTTAGCACAACTTTTGTTTGAATTTTTTTTCCAAAAAGTGAACTAGTTTCAAACTAAATTGCTGCCTTTTATATATATTTTTACATAAATCGTATCATCTGCGCCTGTCAATTGTTTAACAAAATAGACGTAAATAATTTGAAGTTTGACATTTAATATATAATCTAAGAAATATATTTAGTGTAAAAGCGATCTTAAGGTTAGAACAAATATTATAAATTAGAAAAATAATGAAACTACGAAGCGGCTTAACCCATATGCGTATAAGAAAGTTCGGTGCATGACACTGCAGATGTTTTATTTATATTTTGGTTTTCTGTGTAACTATATGATCATTTGTTTTATGCCAATGCTTAGAAACTAGAAACATTTTCGTTAACTAAAAACAAGAAATTCAAAAATTTCCATCATTATTATTACAGTCAAATAAAATATCTCATTTTTGTATAATTATTTATTTTATACATCTTTATTTCCGTATATGTCAAAATATACAATAGGAGTGTATGTGTATGTATGCGTTCCATGTAACATTGACACTTGCAAAGCCGTCAATGTCATGTTCACAATGGGACATATTAATTCAAAGTGTCCGTCGACGTGTTAACAAGCACGTTATCTCAAAAATCGTATAATTTTCAATATAATAGCGAGATATTTTCACTCAGACAATACATGAAATCAATCAAAAGCGTCTGTAAACTTTTGTAACTTACTAATCTGCTATAACTTCAAACTTTTCCAATCTCTTAACAAGTTGTGAAGATAATATACAATAGATCAGTAACAAAATATTTATCGAAGATTGATTTTTCCGCGGTGGCTACCTTTGTCGCAAATATATTCTGGATTAACGCCAAAAATTCAGTCAGAACACAAATAGAAAAATTTTGTGATAAACGTCTCCGAGTAGAACTGAAACCAACACATACATATCAGTACTATAAATGAATTATAATTTGATGATATGTTCATGACTTTATTTGCATAATTTGTAAACATTAAGATGGAAAATTTTATGAAAATCAAGATACTTATATTATTATTTTTCACTAACTGACTAAGAATTTATTATTCGCGAATAGAACATTATTATGACATGTACTTATTTTTTTTAAATAAAATAAAAATGATAATTGTAATTGTTTATTTATTTTATTAAAATAATGTATTTTCTATGTATAGTGTAAAATACTGCACAAGTTTCAAAACATTTACTTAAATAAAACGCGAATTAAACGAGAAGTAAAATTTAAAATGTTTATGCATTAAAGTCAGAGTATCTTTTTAAAGACTAGTAGAGGTAAATAACAAGTTTAAAAGTGAGCAAGACAACTCGGAGAAGAAGACAATTATTTTGGACGAACTTAAAAAAGGTCTAATTTAATTTTCACATTTTCAAGGAGCATTTTCGACGCAATAAACACAAATTAAGATTAAAAATGCAGGAGGTGCCGTTGTCGAGATCTAAAATTTAATTATATAGGACAATCATCGCTGAACGCACAGCAGGTGGTGAAGAAGAGTGCGCGCATCGAGTGGACTCATGTACTAAAAATAGACTAGGACGAAAAGGGCGTACTATACACATTTAACCGATATGTCCTGTTCCTTATGAAGATAAGTAATGACGGGCAAAAACAGTGTTACACAGTAATCTTGCATAGAATGTTTTAAAAATGAGGTGATTTATATTCAGCAATATTATTCCTACATTTAAATGTGAGAGCAAATCAGAATCAAGGTCGGCATTATTTACTTCGGTTCAATTTATATTTTATTCTCTGCGAAATATCAACGATGACAACAGTTCACACATAGCCTTGTATCCTTAGAAATATTTTAAATAAATGTATAAATGAATACAACTCTAATTGCCATAAGGATAATTTAATGAACTCTATATGCTCAATGGCAAATAATGGAAGTTTTTTGTTTTAAAGAAACATTACAGTATTAACGAAGAATTAAAATTTAAGATAGAATAAATTTATAACGCACATCTCCAAGATCCAACAATATATTTACCAATATATGTATCGGTATGCTCCAAGAATGTATTTGTATTTCATTATTCTGTTTTGTTGTGCTTGTGCGTATAAGAAACTAAAAACTAAAATAGCGTGAACGTTCAGTAAACCGAAACAACTATACGTGGCGTTGACCTAAGCATGACGACCTGAGAAGAAGATGCGGAATACGTCGACGCTGTAGCTGCTGAAGAGACCGGATTTGCGAAATAAGCCAGGATCGCACAGGCCACAAAAGCGTTACGCTCGAGTAGGCCCGTTGATTTGCTCCGACTACGCCATGTTACACAAAGAGGGATGTGTCCCATGGGAACTCCGCAAACGTGTGATGTCCCACATTCATATTGCTTGCTGTATCACCCACAACCACGCGGTGGTTTTTGACATCGTCAACTACGCGCTGCTTGCCTATGATCTGGCAACAGAATTTTTGATTATGGCCAAATATTTCATAACAGTCTGTACATCATAAGATATGAAACATATATTAACTAATTCTCATTTCATAGTTTCTAATAAAACGAGAGAAAATCGTCAATAGCTTTAGTATATTTAGATTACTACAAGTTATCATTTATTTTTGATAAATTAATGCTACTTAGTTTGTAGTTAGGTAAATTATATGATTATGTAATACCAATATATCTTACTGGGGCAACACAAAAAATCTCTACTTATGACATTCCTAGATTAGATATAATTATCAAGTAACGTGTATGTGCGTGTTTGGTAACAAATGCAGGTTTGGACAGCTCGTGCCCTGAAAACTTTAAAATCCGAAGTTGAATTTAAAATGTATGTTCTAATTCGTGCCAGCTCAGTATAACGTTCTCACCTATTTAAAAATTCATTGTGATGAGAGTTAGACTGACACTTGATTGATTGATGTGAAAGTCAATAAAAAGCTCTTTACATTCAACATCTGGGAAGCAATTCCAAATGTGTATTTAATTACACACATACCTGCCCGAATGATTAACGAATATCTAATGAATATGTGCATAAGCTAAAATTAAACACTTGTGTAACAACCAATTATACACAAACTCTGATTTGTTGATCTGATACATATTTTTAGTATCTGCTACAAAAAAAATTATTTCCGCCTTAAATTTTCAGTGAAAAATTAAATATTCAAATATATTGTTATGATTTAATTAATTATTTCGAAAACATGTTGTCATATATATTTCCACAACATATAAACATATTATTGCATTTTAAAAATCTGCAAACTTTAACAAAGCACAAATTTAAGTAAATCAAAAGAAAATATTTTCGATAAATATAAAACCAACTTTTTATTTTTTTTTTGGTTTAAAATATTTTTATTTGTTATATCTACAATAAAAAAATACTTAAAACCATAAAGAAATAACCAGGTTACTAAATTAATTCATTGAAGTCAACAAATTATAATAACCTTTTTTTATATATTTCGATATGGACCAAATGGTAAATCTCAAATTTAGATTTTTGTTATTCACATAGACAAGAATAAGTATTATATATCACATTTTTATATTTGGAATATTTTGTATAAATACCGTCAATTTTGGATATTAAATTATATCCATTTATATGAAATGTATTGTGAACACATGAAAGAGAGGAGAATGTTTGAAATGTTTCATAAATCTAGTGAAGTGTGTAAAAATACAGTCGACTGGAAAACCTGTGCCCAATAAACGAAATCGGTAAAAATCAGTGAAATACTTGTCGATTTAACAATTTTGCTACATTTTAATGTATAAAATTAGTTTTCTTTCCGTTATAATATATAAGGCTGAAAAACAATTATCTGCCACTCTATATGGTTTAATAATATACATACATACATTTATACTTAAGCAAGCAATAGCTTGGACCACAATTTCGTATTTAGAAAGAACAATATTAAATTTAAATGAATTATAATATTTAAAAGTATAAAAATTTAGAAAAAAAAAAAATCAAAATAACTCTTCATCATTCATAAAAAACAAAACGAATATTGAACTACCACAAAGTAAAACATCGCCCTTCCATTTTTAATAAATGTTTATTCAAATCCAGCGTACAAAATGTAAACGTACAAACGAATATTTTAACGCAATTTACATAATGGATATAGAGAGCTATGCAACTAGTTAGCATTTGCATTTTGCAGCAGACACTATAGCATTCGTGGAAATGAATTTTCATACGTGTTCGTCAAGGAATATTGCGCTATTTTGAATTATGTACAAAGTACGTCTTCCAGCTGCATAATAAAATTGTATACCTGTTTGCGTGCTCTTACAATAAGATGCTTCACATCTATACGATATACAATGCGTTTGGTTGTATTGTAACAACTTAAGAACTCATTTCAAATGTTTAAACAAGAATTCAATGAAGTGTACTTTCAGAATACTCTTCTAAACAAAATATATAAAAAACATTTATTATTTTATCAATAATATGCATATATATATTTCTGCTTCATTTTGTTGTAATTTATAAAAATAAATAATATATAAAAGAATCATCACTAGTATAAAGGAAAACCATTTTCATAAACCTTATATTTAGAATTTTACGTCGCTATGTCATAAAGTTACTTAATAATACAACAATATTTAATAGAAAACATGACGTTAAATATGTATACAACTATTTATAAAACATGTCTGAAAATGTAATAATGTAATTTTTGCTGCAACGTGTACGAAACAAAAACAAGCATCCTGTGTCGAGACGAAGATGGTATGTAGGTATACATATAAGCTAAGTGGTAAGAAACACCGTTACCGTTTCGTTCACGCCATTGAGGATGTATTATACGCCGACGAAGCGACGTCGTGGCAGTACTACCAGCATGGATATTCCTTGCTAAGAAACCACAAGGAGCGATGCTGCCTGGCTAAGGGGCCACAGCCACCACTGCCGTGCGCTAATGTTGTAAGTTTGTCCCGTGTGCGCCAACTGTCTGCAGAAGTAATGTTATCGTAACAATTTCGTTATGGTAGGTAGTAAAGAGTAATTTCGTTAAGTGCAACACTATTTAATAAAAGACCAATGCAAACTGTTTAAGTAATTTGTATTTACATCTGTCTAACTTTTGTTTATTTTTCATTACGACGCACAAATACGGTCGAATTGAATTCCGATTTTAATACTTAAAAGTGCATTCCTGCACCAATCATTTTATCCTTCGTTACATTTATAATAAATTATATGATTCAATACTAAAATTTGTTCATATAATTGACCTTATTACTAGGTTCTATTTTTACTAAACAAATATATGTTAGTCGGAAATGCATAACTCAAATATTAATAAATTTCACTTAATGCAATGTATGCACGTATGTTTATTCGGAAATATACAACCATTTAACTGTAGTAATAATCTTTATAATTCATAAAAATTATCCTAATAAAATTTCCTATATCTACATAACCATGGCAACATAATTACATTTTCAATAGCGATTTTCTTGTAACCGGTATTATTTTAAAGGATAAATATTAGACACAAATTATACGAAATATTAATTTGATCACATTCTATTTCTGCTGTAATTGATACCGTTTTTGAGTAATTGTAGAATACTCAAAAACTGACTTCATTAAACATCCAGTTTTTTTTTTTCAAAAATAAAACGTTTTCTTGACGGGTACATACAAATCTTAAGTTTAAAGTTTCATATTTTTACCATAACCGTTTAGGTTGTAGAAAACTTACACGCACATAGACGTCATTATAATTAAATAGTCAGACTCGACTGAGAGGTCAAAATGAATATTTCTATTAAAATCTCGAGATTGATTTTTTTTGATTACGATACTTATTAATTCGTATAATATAGTGCAAATGCACTATGGATACATTTGAAAATTAAGTATATAGGTGTACTATAAAATAACTGAAAGACTACACTGCCACGTCTGCACATTTCGCATGTGGTTTTTAAAGTTTGAAATTCCAGTGCTCGGTTACGTTCGGTCAGCAACCAATATCGTGACCTGCGAACCAAACTTTTCCCTACAGAAATCACATATGCCTA
Source organism: Nebria salina (assembly GCA_944039245.1). Classification (NCBI taxonomy): domain Eukaryota; kingdom Metazoa; phylum Arthropoda; class Insecta; order Coleoptera; family Carabidae; genus Nebria; species Nebria salina. The sequence goes on from OX063271.1 coordinate 14,057,456, forward strand.
GACGCACAGATATAAAGAGATATCTACACTAGAAACGAGTATCAGTGCATTCAATATCATACGTATTCTGCCAGTGCGCATTACATACGCCGTGCTGCCGTCAGCAAACACAATTTTTGGTGTTTGATCAATTGAAAGATGTATAAGTAACTACCATATTTCAATTTTCCTTTCATAGTCAGCCAAATATTATCTGCATACTGATGATATTAGATTTAAACAATTTATTATCGTTACCAAACGAAATAAAATTAGCTAAATGGCAAATGAAGTTTCAGTTTTAAGATTTATGGCAATAAAAAACTAATATAAATACTTTTTGAAAATATTTTAAATAGAAATTGTAATAACTCAACCGTGACTAAATTTTGAGACATCAAAATTGTTCATAATTAAAATACATCTGTTTATTAAGCTTATTATTAGAACTTGAACGTGTAGGGTAGTTAAATCTAGCAATAAAACAATTCCGTAATGTCTTCATTACGTAAACGTAAGGTCGCTGAGGATCTGCTTGTTCAGGAAACGCAACGTATGGGGTTATAAACTTGATTATGTTTGGGTTAACTCATTCATGCTTGGACTAAAAATAAATTTATAGTCAGCTATCCCTTAAGATATTTATTCATTCACGCACCCGCTGCGTATCTTTTTTTTCATAAACATATTTAGTTTTCAAGAACATAAAAACTAAAGGCACACTGGGATACCTCCATGGTACACTCGAGCAAAGAGATAAAACTGACCACCATTCGACGTTGTTAAATATAGGCTAGTTGCATTAATTGATTTCTAAATAAACACTAATTGTAAGTTTCTGGGAGACCTAGATCTGCAAAATCTCATATAATTTCATATACATTATGGCCTTTAATATTATTCCCGCAGCTGCGAATAGTGTAAGATTGATAGAAAATGTATATATTTATAAAATAATGTCCATAAAATAAATATTGTTTCGATAAGTCGAATTCGCTTAGTGTGTGACATATTTCGAATTAAAATTTACTTTTACATTTTACATTTTTCGATTAAGTGCATAAACGGAGCAAAATGTTGTGGCAAAAAAAAAAAACAACCGTAAAGTTGGTAATGCAGTTTATAAAACTATTCCAGGTCTATATAAATTAAATCGTTCCAAGATTAAAATTTTCTATGTTTTTAAAGCAAGAGTTTTTTTTAGATATTTCATAAAATAGAACTCGTAGAGGATATGGTAATGATTATGACGATGTGTACAAAATGGTGTACTTCTGCCATCGTTGATGCATAAACATCTGGCATGTCTGACGCTGAACTTTCTTATACGCAATTCCGAAAATTTTTTTAAATCTTTGAGTCTAATTTATTCTTAATGTAATACAATTGACAGCAATATTAAAAAAAAAAGTTTAAAATTTCATAATTTTATCTTCAACCGTTTAAGCTGTACAGTGCGCTCATACGCACACACGTATGAAAGATTGACAAAAAAGTTTTTCGCGAGCTAGACTAATGGTTTGAAAATGTGCTGCAGTCCTCAGAATATGTGTTGAAATGAATTGCATGAAAAAAAGTTATGAGTAATCGGTATGCAAGAGCGTGTATGGAGAATTTGTGTAAATGTATTGGTGGCACAAGTAGGTACATCATTAAAAAGTTCTGTGTTATGATTATTTTGCTTCCCCACAATTATTTATTAAATATTATTTACCTATCTATTTTTAAGTTAAAAATACAACGTAAACGTAGAATAGCTGAATAAGTATATATACAGATACGCACTGCGCACTAAGCGAGCATGCATGTAAAACGTCCTATTCGTTTCTGCAAACAGTGCGCTCGTAACTGTTTAACATCGAAATGGAAAACTAAACAGACAGCCAGTTTTCTACGTTGAAAACTTTCTCGGAAGCAATAAATTCACTACGACCAACCAACATGAGATGGCACGTAAAAATAATATCTCTGAGGACGTACATATTGCTGAAGAAAACATAATAAAATTAATGTCTAACGTTAGAAACCAAAAAGGTTCAAGTCGACCACGCGCCATACTTTAACAGTTCCATTCAATTTGGTGAGGGTGTATTTTTCTCTTTGTCCCGGCGTTCGCTTGACTTTGGGCGAGACATTTATCTACACGGACGATAAATGGGGGAAACTTTTAACAAGGTTTTCATTACGCCGCTGCTCACCTCGTCCGCTGGCACGAGAAAAACAGATTTCCACTTTGGTCCAAGTTGCTGCTGTGTATGTTGTGTCGTACACCGCTAGTATATGGTGGTGCGTACCATCACTTTAAAAATATTGTCGACCAACCCCATGCAATGCATTTACGAGTATAAAGGGTCCCAACAGAATACGCAGCAAGTAAAGAGTGTGTTATGGTAATGCTGTTTAAATGTTTAAGCATTATTTAAATTATCAAGATTTCAGCTATAAATCTGAGATAATTTAGTCTAAATATCTTTTTTTTTATTGATAAATCAAATATATGGAAATACATTGTGTCTTTTTAATACAAATTACTTTGTTAAAGTAATGAGGAAAATGAACATACATCATTACTAACTAAACAGCCAAAGATGAAAGTAAAGTGTGCAGTATATAAGTGAGTGTATAACTACATATACAGGTCTGTTGTTAAAGCTCCTTTTTGAGCAAATATAAGCGTCGGTGCATGTTACCTATCGCGAATGCCCAATTAGCCTTGAACAGCAAAATGCTACCACATAAGCAAATGTAGAAACTCCATGCATTCTTCCATATTTCTTCCGGAATACAATGTCCCATGTCCGCTATAATACTGTATGCTCTCTTCTTGTATTACTAACTTCATCTGCTATGCTCTGTGTGGAACTGACTACGTGGCTCCGTGCCCGCAATGTACACAGCAGGACCTTCACATAAAAAAAAAAAACGCAAACATTGCACACGCGCACGCCGCACACAATTTATCGCACAACACTTTGAAATTACAAAAACGACATGAACAGAAAAACACCTAATCGAATTTCACGCCTTTCTTGTATCTAGAAAAGCGGACAAGTTAAAAAGCACCGTTCACAAGTGTCGTTCATTTCGGACAACCGTGTAATGAAGTTTGTGAGATATTGTTATTACGTGGTCTGTCTTCAATGAAACGAAAAAGTGCTATAGCATTACAAATGCGCATATTTATAATTATTATATACAACTTGCTATTAATATTAAAGCTATAATTCGCCTGCGTTTGAGAATTAGCTGAAATTAATCACTTATTTTGAACGGAGCTTAACCGACATTGCTCATTTTCATAATACCATCTAAATTTTGCAGAGGTAAGATATATATAATATTTATACAACAAAACGGAAAAATTAGCTTGCTACAGGAAATATTATCTTATATAAACATGTAATTATAATATATGATTTCCTTGAAATTTTTTTCTATAAAAATTACATTTGACACGTAATATTATGACAATTAAGATAATATTAGACATGGCTTAACAATTACTAGAGGATGCTTGACAAAGAAAACAATTCAATTTATGTATTAATTGGTTAATTAGGCTTGGGAAGAAAACATATTCATTCGCAAAATATGTATAAGACGTTTCAGTGCAAGCCATTGCGGATATTTATAAATATTATTAGACTACAGCCTTGGGATTGAATTTAGTTTAAATATTTACACTACTGCTAATTATACATACTGCATTGATTTGATATATAAATGTAGAAATTGATGACATGTCAATATTAGATTTAAAAAATATTAGTATAGGTTACGCATCACGCGTAAATTCGTATTTGTAATATTTATAATTAGTATCCGCATTCGGAAATATGATGATGATGATGACAGCGTGTGGAAAAGTGGGTACTAGTGAATTTGTTTAGTTGAAATATGCAAAGCTGCAGTCTATTTCAAAACGTTATGTTATACATCTGTTATAATGTGGATTCCGCTTCAGATGAAGTTCTAATTAGTGCCAACAGTAATTATACATGGGGTGTAATTAGCGTACAGTTGGCAGAACACTCCTTGTAGTTGCAAATGTGCGACTCTCTCCTCTGCTGGTGTCACCCTATTCCACTGACTAACCCCTCCTCCTTCACTCCTCTCATTTACAGAAGTCCTCGTATTTTTTTACTTCTTTCTCTCTCTCTATGCATATCTTTCTTTGTCATTCTAGTCAAATTTCATACTGCACTAATACATTTCATTTATTCCTTGCAGAAATCTTATTATGTGAAATTTTTAATCTTTAAATCATCATTTCAAATTCATAATTACTAATATTATTTACTCACAATAGCAGAATAAATCAACGTTATATAGCCATATTTCAGGCAAATGGTCGTTTTGATGTTCATTGGTTGAAAACAAAATCTCGTTGTTTTGTTAAAGTTTGAAATCCAGTAACGTATTCTCATTCTTATTTCTCACTTTTGAAAGATATCGTCATTAGTATATTGCTAATTATACATACAAAAATAAGCATAGTATGACTATTATGTCATATTATAGGCTAATATGCACATATACAGACATAAATATCATCATGTCTATTGTCATCAATGAGATGGGAATTTGGAAATTGTTTGTTTTATTATCCTACCTTTCTAAACTGATGTAAGCCACTGCAGTTGTTCTTTACCGTACGCGAAATTTAGGTGTATACAGCCGCTTATTTAACAGTTTTACCACTATTGAATTCAACAAAATTTATTTTGAATTATTTGGTATGTTACATAATTGAATAATGGTGTTTTAAGTAAATACTCCTATCGTATTACTGAATACGAGTATTATGGCAAGATCATTATACCTTATAATATAATTTTAAATTATTTGGTTAATTTACATATATGAAAATATATCCTGTTCACCAAAATATTATGAAATTAATAATTAACATACAATAAAAGGTTGCTTCGGAGGTTGAATAACACTCAAACTCATGCATGCTTGCTTGTAAAACATATCATGTAGAAAGCTTTCCATTCATAATAACCCACAAAAAAAAACTATTTTGTTTCAACAATATTATATTATATATTCTATAGATAATTGCAATAAGCATTTACTCATCGTTTGGTAATAGAAGATTCTGATTAAATGATATCGGTACAGGAATCTTGTGGAAATTTTATAGTAGTTTTGTTTGACAATATAGTTTTTATCTCATAAAAATGTAATTTCAAAGCTATAAGTTTGGCAAGAATGCAAAAGATTTATTTATAGAGTTCTCTTTTAGGTAATATGAATTGAATTTATTAATTCTACCTTTAATTAAATACCGAAAATATAATTTTAAAATTTGGTAACAGTATTTTATTAAATATATAGTGTACATATTTATTCTGAATATGGCAAGCACATATTGATCAATGTTAATTATAAATAAATATTTTCTGAATTTATCATATATTGCGATATGTATAAAGGTATAAAGAGCTGCATGAATTTGTAGAGCCAATGTTTCCAGGCATTACATATATTGCAAGGATAATTAAATGCTTTGAAAATATGTTTGACATAGTTTGCAACTAATATACAAGTTTTGCATAACTTCATTTGTAATGCATTTGAAATGATACCGAAATGAGGAATATACAAACCAAAAGGCACATTCCTCATAAAATCTAATTTCTAATATCTAGTACCACGTACTTATTAAGCCAGTTGAAAACTCATGTGTGAATTACTCATGTTAAATTTAACATAATTTAAAATGCAAGTAAATAATCAATGCAGATTATTTGTGATATTGTTCGAAGTAACACAAAAGATTACATTTCAATAAACGAACGATAGCGGCATGGTTCGTTGGCAGTCGAATCGGTGCGTGTGGTAGCTGGGTGCTTTGACAGAAGTTTTTGGCCTACGTTCAGCTCAACTCAGATTTATTATATTTTAACAGTGCCGAGAGAAGAAACAAGAGAGCCCCTGCTATGAAAACAACTTTAGAATTGTTAGCAGCCGTTTAAAATGATTTATGCCACATTGAATTAAAAATGGGATAAACTCGGTGATATATGACTCGTAAATATTTTATAAGATGAGACTGTTTTACAATTAAAATCTTTATATGTTTCGCACATTGTTAATTATGTTTAACTAGATTCTGCTTATAAAGGTTGTCTCTAATAGAGCAGATTAAGATAAGAGAATGATCTCAAATTTGTTTCTTGATCAATCCTTTGTAATTTCGTCTTTTTGTAAATTTTTTGCAGATAAAATAATTAATAATTAATAAATAATAAACAATATTTAAAAGCAGTATTTTGAATTTATCTAAAAATGCCTCATCATATAAAATATATTTATGAGAAATATGTAAATTTAAAATAATAATAATAAATGATAATCAAAAGTATGTCGCCTGTTATTAAGAAGTTATGAAATTAGAAAAATCTGTGTTCTATATTTAAAGTATCAAGTTTGTATTTATAAAATGTAAATTTGTTATAGTCAAGCATGGAGTATAAGGTATTCTCTAGCACAACTCGTAATTCAAATTAACGAATAAATTAATGTGCAGCAATGCAAAGTTCTGCTTCATGATTTGAGCACGCAAGAGATTCATTTATTTACAATGAGAACGAAGGAGGCTAGCGCCAAGTAATTAGACAAAACTGGAAATAATAGTTTCATCTTTCGCTTGTACATATAACAAGACACTAGAGAGTAATATTGTAGCTGTAAACTTAGCAATGACACTAGCAGAATACACGTAACCAAGTCACCTGCATAACTCTCACAAGCTTAAAACCAAGGATGGTATACGTGATCACAAGTTTGCTGGAAGGAATTAAAATTAGAACGATTTTCTTTAGTTATTCATAATAGCATGATAAATGATTTTTTTAATAAATTAGTTATTTATCAAATACCGTTGTATACACATGTATTATTTTAATTTTGGCAAAGAATTTATTTTATGCAAAATAAAAAAATTGTGTCCTAACCAAAATCCGTTTTTATTGTATTCCCTTTAGCGTGACAAACTTCATAGTACATAGTCAGGTAAAAGTGTTTAGCCACTACATCACGAACGCTTGTACAATATCCATCACGTCAAGTTACACATCTAATTTGTATTCTCTATACTCAGTAAATTAAAATATTATTTCTATAATTTATGAGTAAGGAATCGCAAATACGTATTTTAATTTTTTACGAAAATAATTGCAATAAAAAAAATTCATAAGCCGTAGTTTATATTGATATTCCAGGATAGTCAAATATACATTTTAACTTTGCAAAATAAAAAAGAAGTAATATTAAATATGAAAATACTTTTTTATTTTTGTCAGTGCTCATCAGTTTTATGGCGATATGAGATGCAAATTTAATGCACCTGATGCATTTTCTCATTCTGCAATTAAAAATTACTGCCAACGTGGTGGTATTATTTCAGCAATATATTTACTAACTACATTTAAAACAAATATTATCCTGTAACAAGTATTCATCTCTTTGAAGTATACAAATTTATTTTCCATTATTTCTAGTACTGAATGAGCAGAAAAAAGAGTGAAACAGAAGAAAATGAAATACAGAATAATACAAAATACGAGTGAGACAAGGACATTATAATCCTACGGAGCACTTTATGAACGCAATTAGTGTTTTTGCAAAAATCCGGTCTCAACGGTGCAATGCCGAGCGGAATTAAAATAAATGTAAATTCATATTCTCATAAAAGAGTGCGCGGCCTGTCGACGCGGTTCCTTTTGTGAACACAATCGCACAGGTAATAAGTTAAAAACCAAAAAGAAAAGTTTGTGGAGTGAAAAGTTGCCGCAAGAGAACAGGAAGAATTGCTTGGCGTCGCTTAGAAGAAAGTACGAACACATGCGCAGATGAGTTTAATAGAGTTCGGTTCCCAAAGGTGAACCAGTCTAACCCAAAAACTTCTATACAAGCCACGAGGTTATAGAAATAAGTTGGGAAGATATATGCTTTCATATCTGATCAGACGAATTATGTGTGGTCCAGGAGACTGACTTTTACAGCATAGCTCCTTTAGGATTTCAAGTAATTTAATATAGTACAGCGCTTTCCAACTTTTTATTTTAATTCATTAATAATTAATATGAGTAAAATAATGCTTAGAGAATTTTGTGTACTACACTTTTAGTATTCAACTCGACAGAAAAATCTTCTCGAACAGAGCATCTGATGGCGTAATTTCATTTGTAATAACTATTTTTTTAAATATAATATTTTATTAAATTTTGAACTATTGTTTTATTTAAAAAATTCTAATATCTTAAAGTTTCATAATATGTGCCTGTTATACGTTGAGTAGTTCGTATGGAGATCATCGGAAACGCAACAAGTTTTTCCCCCTTAGCAAAACATTTTAAATCAGTTTGAAAAGTTGTATTTGGTGAATAAATTGGTCATCGTTTTAATTTTCCTTGTATTTGACAATACCAATCAGTTGCTAAATACTAAATTTAATAATTGTTTTTCATGCTTTATTATTAATCCTACGGTCTGCCCTTTAAGCCAATTTAGTTAATGTACAAATATTTAGACTTCTAAATAGGATCAAAAACAAAATTTCTAATATACTAAGCTTTGGTGAGTTATTTTGTTAACTGCAAGAACATGTGGTTTTGTTGTTGGTTTGAACTTCTCGTATCTTGCGGTTATATCAATATTGTCTGATAATTAAATTTTAGACGGTACTTCTAAAATCTTACTTCATAATTCAGAACTAAACCTAATTTTGAAATGAACTCTCTACTTATATAATTTTTGGTTTATATATATATATATATATATATATATATATATATATATATATATATTTGTGTTGATTGCTATAGAAATGAAATTTAATTTCCAACGGCATGGAAGTGAGTAAAAGAAAAGTTTTATTTAAAATTAATACCACTAATTTGAAAGTTAACTTGACTAATGTATCTCAAGCATAGTGTGCTAATGGCACCTCTACTTTTAAGGATATGTAATATGGCCAACACGTAACCCAACCGACCACCGTCCAGTATTAGATTAACAATACGGCTCTTAGTGCCTACAGATTAACTGATTCTGCTTGGATCTGCAAAACTTTTAACTAGATGAGAGTGGTTAGTTTCGAAAAAGTTTGATTTTATTATGATCAGTTGTATTACTTTGAAAGTAAACGCAATTTCTTTGTCTTTAATGCAATATATAGAAGCGTAGCTTTTAGTAAAATACACTTCGAAATCTTATTTGTTTGATACCGATTTTTGTCTTTTATTTTATTTTGTCTGCAACAGTTTTATCGAATCTTTTCCTAGAGCGTATTTTACGTAAATTATTAACTTGTTTTTATTACTATACTGTTTCACTTGAGCTTCTATTTCGTAAAACAATTGCAATGCCATTTTATCTAAACTAAATTTAGTCCGTAGTCTTATGCGAAAATATATGGAAGTATAAGATCATCAAAGTTTGTGATCTCGATATTTTAATTGAAGTTCACCTCTTGACCTTCCCTGAGTTCGGCAGTTCTGGGTGTATAATATTAAAATATGTTTGTGCGATATTGTACAAAATGTCGTACGCAGAATAGGTAAGAGTCAAATTAAATATGCATTTATATATATTGTAAGTAGCTTTTTAGTTTATACTTAAAAAAACAGCTTAATGAATAATTTCTTCAATTATTCGAAATTTGTATTGGATAAAGAAAATGCGTATAAGAATATTTAGTGCAAGATAATTGCGGATATTTTATTAAGATTTCGATTTTTTTATACAATAGCTAAATAGACGAGTTCACAAACGAAAGCAAAGTATTATTTAAAAAAACTATCAAAAAATATTCTATTTTGGTGTTCTTGAAAGAAAATATAAAATTATTAATTTTTGAAGTGTATATGGTTGACCATCTACAATCTCGCGTTATTTGTAAAATAAATAAATAATTTTTTGTTAATATCTTTGGAATAAATAATAATTTATTTGTATGTCGGATAGGTTTATCTCGCCATTTAGTTGTATAGATAAAATCTCTAAAATATTACTGACTGCATATTAAATTTATTCTAATCTATCTAATATAACATATTGAAATTCAATAAAAAAGCATGTATTTTGTTTGTGTGGGTGATGAACTAAGACCTACAAAAAACGTGGAACACATGACGTTACATTTAAGTGTTGGTGTAAGAGGTGTCACTGACGCGCAAACTTGTTTATGTTTCCCACAGCATCTTTTTGTAAGTAATTGTTTATTATATTTATTTTAGCATCATTCCCGATACTAGATGAGTAGAACAATTGTAGATGCTTGTACACTTATTTATTGAACTTTAAAAATTAAAATAAATAAATTTCAAACATTTCTAAATTATTTTCTTTGGATTATTACAATATAAATTTTATAATAATGTTTTGAATTGCCATTAAAACTGTACTTTACATAAATAAAAACTATTCTTGTCTTATACGAAAATATTTTATTTACCCAATGCTCATATATTTGCAATAGTAGTTGGTAGCTTAATTTAATTGGAGTGATATCTCACATCCAAATAAGTTTTGGAAGACTTGTTTTTTTTGACAAAATGTAAGAAACTTATAGTTTCTTGAAAATTGAATAGCTTTACGAAATAACTTGAATACTCAATCTCATGATAAAGTTATCTTCATTATAGTTATATAGTGGTGTATCTTTTCTGCTTGAGAAACTTAGCGCTAAATCTTTAATTTACCACTAAAATTCGAATATTATTTATTCATTAGAATATTACGATAAAATAATGGCGTGAAAGTTAGTACATTTTACGAAAGTGTTACAGTAAGTTGGTAAATAATTTTCTGTACACATATGTATCACAGCAAAAAGAAATGCAACTCAAGTAGAAACATTTAGTTTCACTTATTATTGTTCTTTCTTTACATTTATACGATGTCAAGTTTTTCCCATAAGACCATAACTCGAGTCATTCTTGTGCGTGTTTGTGAGAGATCTTTATTATAACGAATATGGTAAAACTTTGAAATAGTTTGGAGAATATGTAGTTAGTTATGAAAACGAGCAAAGTCTTAAAATGATTGCACATTATACGAATAATGTGGGAAATTTAACGTAGACGATGTAAATTTTAACTCGTATATGTATACGATGCACACACACATGATTTGCACCCAAACGAGCATCAAACGATACACCCATTGTATATAACTATCAACCCTTGCAAAATGTAATTTCATCACTCATAGTTTATTTATTCATCACGGTGAAGAAGTATTACTCACTAGTTAAGAGAATTGCAAATATTAAGTGGCTAAATTACTTAATGTACACAGAAAGTCACACAATAGATATATTTTTAAAATTTCTTGTTATTGCCTCTATTTAGTTAATGTTTTATTTTCACGATTAAATATCTGCAGCATCTTGCATTGAGCTTATTAAAACATAATAGAAATAATTTGTGTAGAGAGGAAATATAATCAAAACACATTATTTTAAATATTTATCTCGTTTTCCTGCTAAGCTGAAAATAATTATTTATTTTATATAACGAACATATTGTATGTAGTACTGCATGCAAAACTTACATAAACATTTATTAAATTTATCAATAAAAGAGAAAAACTGCAGACGTATTTATTTTATTATTTTACTATTATACACTGTACCAAGTGTTAAGAAATTGGAACACTTATTAATGTAAAATGTTCGCAAATTTGATAAGTTATATTTAAAGAAATTATAATAAATTTGCATATAATAACAATTATTTTCTACTGTAACCTTCTGTGAAGATATGGTAACGAATTTCAGCAAAATTGGTTCACATGATATGCCATTGTTCACATAAATCTATAAAGTTATTTTATCATTTAATTAACTTAGTTAATAAGCCTAATAAAACAATAATGAATGATAAAGTTCTTTAGAGTTATGACTAATAAAATCTGTTTGAAGTTGGTGATTCTATTATCCAGTGATTCAATAATCCAAAATTGTAATAGTAAGTTAAAACTTTTACTTCGCATAAAAAATTGCTATATACATATTTACATGGGCGCCAAAGTGGATTGAGATTATTAATAGATTTATTATTTGGTTTGATATAATATAATTCTTAAGCGAACAAAGTAAAGGAAGAAACATAAAAAATTATAAATGAATAATTGTAAATTGGATAATTATATTTTACTGAATTATTCGAAATTTGAATATTAATATCCTTACTATTTAAACAAAAAATGTATAAGAAAGTTCAGTACTAGACACTGCAGCTATTTTACTAACCATAAATTGCAAATGCTTATGTTAAAAGTCCTGTCAAAATAAAAACATACCATAAAAATTCCAAACAATAGAGTATTTCTTCATTGTGCGTTTCCATGTAGGTGGAGTATTTCTATTATTTGTGTGTGTGGTCACAGATAAGTGATAGGGGCTGAATAGTAAAATATGGTGCGTTTATTATTGAATATGTAATCCCATTGTTAACACATCTACCCCGTTTCATTTTGTCATGTTTATTTATCACTTAGCATTGTTATATTTTACCGAACATTATGTAGAACTCAAATTTCTTTTCAGTATTTGACAGAAATCAAATGTGGGTGGTTACGGTTAAGTATATCGTACTGTCGTATGTTATATTTGTGAAATAATGTTATTTCAATATATTTGACGTCCGGGATATTGGGCTTGTTTGTATTAATACAAATGGACATGGACAATTTTTTCTATTCGCCTCCAATACCTTTTTGGTGTTTTTAAATATAAACACCAAAGCATTATTATTCCTTATGAAATAATTATATGCGTATATGTTATAAAAATAATAATGTTTGTTAGGTTTATTTAAAATTTTATTACAAATATAACTGCTTCAAGTCATGCTAAATCTGGACCAACAAATTATCATCAAATATGAGAAACACACAATTAATATATGTATAAATTATTTACATGCGCAAATGATTATTCGCATTCAACGAATGCGCAAAGCTATACTATAATAATATGTTGTGAATTCCAAAAATTATGGCATATATATAGATATTTATTTTCTAACGATTGATTTTTTTCATGATTACGATACTTACTTATTACTTCGTATAAGAAAGGAGAGATTAATAACAAAGTCGTTATCGTTTTGGTTAGGTACTTCATTAATTTTAATTGATAGAGCATCTTCATCTTTTTTCGTATTAATTATCATATTGATTAAATTATCAAAAATGGTAACACTATCTGATCTAAATATTAATTTACAGTATCTGATAGAAATTAAAACATGCTTCTATTTAATAACTAGATGAGAACTGGTTAGTGTAGTCTAACATAAATGCCGACAAGCTAATTTCATTGATCGATTCAGGTTTTTTGAATAATGCTAAGATTTATTATTATTTTGTTGGATGTCTGATGGAAAACTCAAATATTTAAAACTATGTGCTTCAAATACAGAACAGCACAAAAATTATGAAATTTTAAACTTAAGATTTCTATATTCCTTGCATGAAAACTTCCAATTTCTGAAAAAATATATTCAAACCGGAAGTATTTGTTAATTTAAGTCTTTTTTTAGATTCTACATCATTGACACGGCTGCACTTAAAATAAAATAGTTGCAATAAAAATGAAAGTTATTAATATTTTGCAGAACATATATTTAAATTTTTTCTTAAAAACGGTACTGGTTACAAGAAAATGGCTAGTAACTTTATTTTTTTAGAAATTGTATCAACTGTGTGGCACATAATATCTATTCTAAGAATTATATTTGGTGAAAAAGTGTTCTAAAGATTAGTAAAATATTATAAATTAGCAAAATAATAAAATATATTGTAGATAGAGTGTTAGTCTAAATTAAAATATACATTTTCTTGAACTATTCAAAATTTGTTTTTGAAAATACGTACATATAAGAAATTCAGTGCAGCCATTACGGATATTTTGATATGTATAATGGTACTTTGTCAGTAGTTAATACGTTTAAGTTTTTACGAGTTTGAATAATTGTTAGAAATATAACTGAGATCGTTATAATATTGTTTGTACATATTTAAGCATTTTGCTCGTAAAGTAAATGCAAATTCTTTATTGATATTCACTTTATTTGTCGTTTTATTATGCACGCGAAGCAGCATATTACTTTTGATAATAAACAATCTGAAGCTGCGTTCCACTGCTGGAAGCATACATATATCCATATTGTTCGTATTTTAATAGCATGATCTACCCTATAAAATGCCTAAAGCGTTACATTAAAAGTTAAAATACGTAAAAGACACCCAGAGCGTAAAAACCACGTTTCACTTTCAGATGAAGTGGCTTTTTAATGGATTATGTAAAGTGGCCTGTATTATAGAATATTTTACACCTTCGAAATGTTCCATAAAAACGAAAAATAAAAATGCTGCAACCAAACGTATGATCTCCATGAAATGACAGTTTTAATGTTAAAGGACTATGTACTTTTATCTCCTACAGAAGTTGCTATCAAGCATTAAAATGATATTACTCCCTGATTTGTGTATATACTGTTAATGTCTTACAATAACATCCGCAGAAATTTACACTGAACTTTCTTATATGAAGTAGCTATAGTATAGATAGAAAGAATATTAAAATAGAATATTTTTGATATTAAAGAAAAGAATAAAATTATTATAATTGAAAGATTTTTATTTTTTCAACTTCAAATTATAAAATATTTAAGAAATTCAACAATTAATGCTACACTTTTAAAATCAAAAGTAATTGAAATCTTATATTTTAATTGTACTATTTTTCACGTGCATAGAAAATATTGCAATTCTGCAAAAACGAGTCGAGCGAAGATGCACTTTCGGTTTTAATGTTCTTTTCTAGAAAAGAAGCTACATAAAAATGTTAAGATTAAAGTTTTCATAGTTTTCACTGAATAATTTAGGCTGTAGAGCGACCAAACACACAGGCAGACGTCATCCTAATAATAGATTCGATTCAACCAAAGTTAAGAAGTGTATTTCCATTAAAATCTCGAGATTGAATTTTTTCATGAAGACAATACTTACATATTACTTCGTATAAGAAATTTTAAAGATAGATACGGTTGATACAAAAAAAAAACAATTTTATATTCATACATATGTATATATAGAACCATATTTTGTATTTTCTATTTAACCCGTCGTGAGGATGATATAGGTGATGTTATAGTGATGAAGCCATGAATTTTTTGCTTCTGAATTTACATTTTTATATTGTCGTTTCTGTTTTTATGTAAATATTCTATCACACAAGTTCTCCATTTTATCTACTGCTGCGCTATTTGACACAATAACAATTTCGGTATCAAAGAAACGTTTCACGCACAGTTGGAAAGATACTAAAAAGGATTTACAGCAAATTATTTTTAATACTATTTTGTTCATATTATCACTTCTTGAAAGTGAGTTTTTATAAATATACACACGAAAAGAAAATATCCGCAATGGTTTGCACTGAACTATCTTATATCATATTTTTATTAGTTTTTAATAACTACCTTTGATTTTCTAAAATAAATATTTATCAAACATAATTTTAATATTATAGGTATTACATTGTTGAAATGGATTTCATGTTATTGAAAACCTATTTACGCTGTTTTTTGATATTCCAATAAAAATTCCAAATAAATTGTTTCAGAAACGTGCATTTATCCGTTTGATGGTAGAAAAACAAAATGTTTACATTGACAACTACAATAAATCAACACTGATCGAAATATAAATTATAATTTCATACTGGTACATGCGTTTTTTACTGATAGATACAGTAATTTGTATTAAATCACTTGGATATAAATAATTGGATTTCATATATTGTTATTAAGATTTTCTATAACTAATATGAGTTGATATTTTATTATTATATTAAAATTTATTTTGTTATCAAACAAATCAAACTAGTAAATAATATAAGTACATAAATTGGAATTTAAGATATAGTAGTACAATCTTTTAGAAATTCAGAACAATACTAATTCAAATTATGGAACAATTCAAGAAAATGACTTATATGCCATTGTATATTGTATACAATTGCTGTCCAGGTGGTAATATAAATCTTAGGTATATATTATAATTTGTCACACTTGTCATTTTCATCAAACGTTCGCCGCCCTCAACCTAATTTGAATAACATGTTCTATAAAGCTTATTTGAAAACTAATCAAAATATTAATTAGTTTATCAAACACCTCCATTACTACCTAGCACCGTATTTTTAATGCTTATTCTTTCAAAATCGAATGTTATTCAGTTGAACTGTTATCGAGAAAATTATGAAGAAATGTATATTTTCTATCTTTTTCATTACGAAATAACAATTTTTTTTACGATCTTAAGGTTTTAATAATAGACATGGAGCATGTTACGTGGTGTTGAAAGTTTAATAACTAGTTGTACTCATGCTAACAGTCGTTTGGTAAGAATTGGCGTAATTGTAGAGCAACCCTAATTAATTCGGTAAGTGACAATTGTTCTTTGTTGAAAAAGCACAATAGTGTTGAAAGAAGATAGCCTTGTTTTATACCAGGTGCATTACGTGCTTGGAATAGTGCAGCATTTGTTTCAAAGAAACTTTTTATATAAATAGTATCTTGTTACATTGTCTTATTGTTCGAGATTTCTAAGCAAGAAAAATCATGTACATATACAACCAAACTTTTTCGACTTTAAATAAAGTATATAATTAATGCGAAAATATATTTAATCTCAATGCAAGGTAATAGTATGAGTCTTATGTAATTAGTTTTAAATGTACAACACACGAATGAGATAAACGACTCATCTAATTTTGTAAAGATAAATTTATTTTTGTATAGCTACAAAATTTACCGAAACTACTAAAATTTTGATCCGAATAGAAATTACTGATTAATTAAATTGTCATACGAGTTAATTAGATTTTTATTTTAGCTTGAAGTAGGAATTATATATTAAAAGATACTAAACCCGTTCGTGCTGCTTTTAATTATATCGATAATTTATTCAGAGCGATTAATTCGGATACACAGACAGATCAATTAAGTATTATGTAGATCGTTTAGCAGGTATGCAAGTATTTGTTTTTTATACCTTGCAACACCTATAGAAGAGATACGATCAAAGCGCTTGGAAGCCGGAGAAAAGTGCCGATGGCTGGTGCAACGAAACCTATTATTAGATGTTCGGAGATTCCGAGAGGTAGAACCGTTTAATCGTGAGGAAGCACAGTGAATGGTTACTTTGGTCGTTCTTACAAACTGTCGCTTTTCAGGAACACCAACTACCGGTGTTCTCATTGAACCTACTTATTCGATGGCAGCTCACTATCTATAGATAGATTAAATACACTAAAGGTGGAAGACCGTAGGTAGAGCTTCGCATTCAAGAAGTTTGTCTTTGCGCTTTGGAAGCTAACTCTACACTAAGTGTCTTCTACACAAAAGTACGTATTTCAATGGAACGAATAATTTTCAATAGATCTTTTGATATAAATGACAAGTAACGGGGATTTTAACGCTGAATCGTTTTAATTAAATTATTTCTCTCTTGTTCTTGAAGAGGTGGCAGAGGGCTTGTCGTTGTAATACCTTGATTTACTTATGCCTATCTTTCTAAGTATTATTGTTCTACATCTTCATGAACCGTTTTAAATGTATATCAATGTGTTTTATGCGGTGTTATTTTCTGACTGTTTCAAGCTATGATTTAACGTATTGTGATATTTAAGGATCGTTTTGTAAAGGAAATAGTTTTATTTTCTATCGCTTAATAGCGGTTACTATTTCCTTATCGTGTTATTGGCAAATTAAAAACAGGATAAATTCTTAAGACTACTGCTTACATAAAAGTAATTAACAAAGAAAATAGTATGTACCATACTTCTATTTCTATATATGTTAATGATTATCATGCATTCTTAATAGTATAGTATAATTCTCCAATAAATTTAAGAAATAAAATGCTGCATTGGCATATAGATTCATGTTAAATATTGCACGAAACACAATATTGCAAAATCTGAATCTCTTGACATATATGCCAGGGACGACAGCATATCAAATTTAAAAAAGGAATAGTAAGTTATACACGTTTCATTGTAATTTCAAGTGATGATTTCTGCAGTTTTTAATTAACGACACGACAAGTTCTATTGTATTGACAGGCAACACGAAAAAATAATATATTTTTGAGATCCACTTATTTTATATAATTTGTGTTGGACACGTCGCACATGAATAGATTCAATTACCTTTTTTTATACAATACGTACTTATATATTTCCGTCATATATTATAGAAAATGACAACCTTTCAGTTGGACCATAGATTCCAGAACAAGAAGTAGCTGAAACCTTTTATTAAGATTCACACGAAATTGTCAATAATGTAGAATCATCCATATAAAGCATACTTAATTCAATATATAACTCATAATAAAATTATTCATGATGTATTAAATTGGATAAAATAGGATAACTTTATATTAATAAACTTAAAATTAAAAAGAAATTATTTGCGGGTCACGCCAGATATTTTATGTATTTGTTTTATATCTGATCCATGAGATATGTATACTATAAAATAAATCACTTTGAGTATTCAGTTTTAACATTTAATTTGTTATATTATTCTACGTATTATTCTCGAATACGCACTTTTAGGTTTATTCTGTATACAATGTTCTCCATTGTAAAGTATATCCAATGTTTGTTATATCTATGGTCGGGTTCAGTACCCACCCCTAAAAACATTGAAATGGTTTATTATCACCCGCTCATTACCTGCAAATGATGCATAAAGGGATGTGAACTGATAGAGCACAATTGGGAGTACCGCTTTTAAAATGGTCACCCGGGTCGCTTTTGTAATTTCTACATCCGTAAATAATAAACAACAGCCTCCCTTGCCATGTGTCAAATACGTGAGCTTGTTGTTATGGTATAATTATTTGTTTTTCGAGTATTCAATATAAATTTCTATGCAGAGTATACATATCCCACAAACTCGTTCTAATTACTAATTAATTTGATTGTTTCACTTTCTTATTCCTGCATTAAACGCTACAATACGTAGTATTTTACAGATTATCACAAAACAATAGTGATAATTTAAGTCAATTAAACCAAGTTTAAAATTCAATCAAATTGAATTAATATTTTATGTCTATATTGTTAAATAAATGATTCGATCCAGCAAAGATTAAACTAAAAATACAGTGTTGTAATTAATATATCACAAGTTACTCTCTGTGGTATACACTTATTTGCAAATAGATACGTAAATGACAAATAGAAAAGCATGTTATGAAAAAATTCAGAATTATGATATCCTTTTTGTTGTTAGATATACAAATAATCAAAAAACAAATAATCAGCATAAAGAAGAGCGTAATTAATTTATTATTATATCTCTTTGAGTCATTAGGTCTTATCAATACATTGTATTATTCTAGAATTATGAAAATCAACATTAGTTTTCAATTATGGAGAATAAGAAGTCAAAAAGTTGTTTGCATTTATTACAATAAGAGGACAAGTTTGTTCGTATGCATGTATAATACATTCTAGTTGGGGCTTAATTTTAAATTCATTGGACCATTCATATTTCGTACAACAAAACTTTTGTGTTTTATTTCAGCCGAACGAATAAATAACGTGCACAAGTTGTGCTGCAAATTGTATATTCCTTGTTTTTAATGAGCAATAACCACAATAAACAAATAATCAGCATAAAGAAGACCGTAATTAATTTTTAATTAATACATCGTCATAATAAATAAAACAACAGAGTGCGCATCGTGAAATAGTATTAATTTGCGTCTATAGAACAATGGATTATCGTCGATCTCGTTTCATTATTCTGTTTATAATTTACTTCCTCGTTTGGACATAAATCATGTCTGTTCTGTGTCAGCTACAGTCTACTTTGGATTTATTGTTTCGCGGTAAATGCATCAGCCCCGAAACAACTGCGCGCATATCACTACAGCACTGAACGATGAACTTGATCCTAATCCTCCGCTGCACAAACGTCAACGAAATCCTTCTTGAAACTATAAACCTTGCCTTATGTTACTACATGTTGTAAAATGTTTACATTGAAATGACGTTCTTATTCCTAAAGGAGTTTCCAATCGTCACACTAGTATTATTTATTGCTGCTATTTCCTGAATGACACAGAAACACACACATACAGTTTTATAATATAGATACCTTCATAAAAGGTGATTGACATTATTCGCATATACTATCATGAAGCTTATTCAATTGCCACTAACGGATTTTTGTTTTGTTTTCTTTGATAAGTTTCATCATTTTACATTTAACCGTTTAGACTGTATTAGCGCTCACAAACACACACACACACACGCACACACATACACACACACACAGAGAAAGCGAGAGTGGTACGTCATTCTAAAAATAGTTAGACTCGATTCAGGGAAGGTCAACCGCTAGAATTTTTTCATGATTACAATACTTACTAGTGAAGTAAAGTAAGAATTAGAAGAGCACATAAAGAAAAATATTTATAATAATAGTATATAATTATGAACTTTAAAGCAAATAAATACAAATATAATGTAATAATTTGAGCCATAAACAAGAAATTAATGTTCATGGTAGTAATGTGAGATAATGATAAGTTACGTTTATCGATGTCATATTTATAGTTCATTCGCGCTGTTTACGCTGTCAGGATAGATAACTTTGGCTAGATGATGCGAGCTTACAATGCGGTCGTATTTCTTGTTCTGCACATGTATCACCATATCTACTATCGATTTCACATTCACACACTATTTTGCATATGAACATCATCATTCTACTGAAACGATACATCACATAATAATGATATCATTTTAGAACAAATACACTGAGCTAACATAAGGCTGTAATACAATGTATAATAAATAAATTTAAACGTCCTATGAGCAATGTAATAAAAATATGCTCTATAGGTTTTATACATATATAATTTATTTATTTCGAAAATACATTTTGCTCTCATAAAGCATCAATATAAAATTGTCTTTTGTGCGTACATTTATGTATAATGTACCCTGAGAAGATTGTCTTTCTAAGGGATAATTTTTATTTTTTAAGTTTTGAATAAACAAACTAAAGTGTTTTGAAATTATATCGAAATTTTAAATTTGACTAATTTGAAATCTGCTTATGGTCGTACCCAAATCGAAATTTTATTAATTTGTTATTTGTAATTAAATTATTATCTTACGAAATATAACTCCGTAGAGTTTTCGCAAGAGACGCTTTATATGTTACTATATATTTATCTGTGTAGCAATTTACTGTTATATTTGGAATCAAAGGTTCATCAGCTATAAAAACGTAATAAACTCTTTACTAGAGAAATCTAGACAACGCCAATAAATCCGTGTCTGGCACTTGACCCGTCCACGCCTGTACATTCCACAATTCACATTCATAATTCACTCCAACAGCACTCGAACATACATAATGCACGTATGCGGATATGCAACTAAAGGTAGATTGGTACAATTTTATTTCTCTGCCCTGAAGTATGCTCATACACGTGTCCTGGTTACGTATGAATGCATATAAGCAGCGATATACGTATGTATACATGTCTACACCTATGTGTATTTTGCGGACAGGTTTGCGGAGGTTCTAACAACCCCTTTATGAGTAACGGCACCACGAAACACCACGCAGCTTTCATTAACCCCATTCGTGATAGCATCATTCAATAAATCAACGGTGAATACAGCAATTTATTACGCTATTATAGCATAAGAGACAAGACATGATCAAATAGTAAATATTGATTGTAAATATTGGACCTGTGTAATGGCCATTTCCTGCGTATTTCATGGTCGAAATTCGCCGTGTGCGGTTGCTGTATATGTATCGGTGTGTGTAAGTGCCAGTATGTCAATGTGTGCCGTCTTCGTTGTTTCAAACAAGAAAGGCTAACATTACAGACGACGACCCTCTGCGGTCTCACAGCTCGCAGGTACCCCTCTTTTATTATATATATACCCATGTGAACAACGTTAAACGTTAAATATCTAACACGTGAGTGCCATATGCCGACGTTATATTTGTATTCTTGTATATCATAAAGATATTGTTTATTTAACTATAATGTGACTTTAGAATTTGTTGGTTTTTATTTTATATTTAAGAAACAATTTTTCAGGAGATTATTTTTTAAAAGAATTTGTAGAAGTATTTTTATTTTTTTCATAGATTTGAAATTAAGGAATATTATTTTATAATACTATACTAGACTCGTAAATTAAACGACGATTTCATAAACTATTAGTTGTTAATAATTTCATGGTTAATTAAATATTAAAACGCAATAAATATTTATAAAAATAATGTGTGTTGTTGTTTCGAGGAATTTTTCAAGGCTAAATATTTCATTATTATTCAGATGTCTACGAAGAAATTATTTAAAGTCTTCACGTATTTGTATTTATTTATACATAACTTAATTCATTTATAGCATATAAATTACATGCATATTGGAGAAATGTTCAAAGTACAACATGTTTTAATGTCGCAAGTGTAGCTGATGTTTATATTATTTTGTTATACAATCTGACACATCTTACGAGAAAGTAAATAAGCGTGAAGATTTTTATTTGATCGTGTTTTGTTTTTTTTTTTTTATAATTCTCCGGTAGCGCTTGTATACACATAAATTGGGAACTGGAACAAATTAGTCGAAGACATGAAAATAATCACTTGCATGCCGGCAGACCGGTCCGATACCACTTGTCATGTAACACGTTTGGTATTTGTTTAGATAATGCAACGTCGGGTCTCTTGAAGTAAATGTAAACTTTTCTATCGTTTGTAATTTGTATGGTAAATAATGAGATGCATTTGATTATTTGTAGAAATTGACTTAGAAATTAAAATAATATTTGTCTACCGACTTGGTGTTTTATGTTAAGATCTGGTAGCTTACTTTGTTTATTTCTATAAATGTTTCCACAAACACGCGATCAAATACTTTATTGTTGCTTCAACTTTTTTTATTTGCTGTATGTATGTGTGTACATTCTTTGACAACAAAGAAGTTCTGATTTATAAAGTAAGAGCCCAAAAAGAGAAAATATAAAACTTTTGTACTTGGATATTTAACAGACACAATGGCAACAAATTAAAATGGCTGCAATGCCTTGTTCAACATTCTCTCGTATCAATTTACATTGCGATGAAATAGGATAATCATCGAAAATTGAACAACGCGAGTGATTACGACTTAAGAAATATTCGGAAGTGCTTGTTTACTTTAGTATGTACTTCGGTATATTCTTTTAAAACAACCTGAAAAATTAATGCTAAGTTAAGAAACATATCCATAGTTAAATAGTTTTTGCTCAAAAATAACTCAAGAAAATCGACTATCGTTCATCAAAATAATCTCCAGGACTGCTTAACTAAACGAAAATAAAAATAATAATGAAATTGCAGACTTAATAATATGCTAGTATCGGTTTTAAAAAAAGATTTCATTTTACGGTTTTAACATTAGGGAAACCCCTTAAGGTATTCTATTTTTATATGAAAATTTAAAGAATTTCATTTATATTTCCTATAAATTCTTAAGAAAAGAATTAGTTTTAATTACCATACGCTATGGTTTACTATTTTGCAAATGTTGTTATAGAGTGACAATATACAATTAATAAAATTGGAATATGTCGCTCTAAACACCCATTATGGAATTTTAATGATATTTTTGTGTTCAGAAAACTGGTAACACTTTTTTCATCATGTCATGTCTAATGCACGTTATATATTTTCATAAAGGTAACACCTATCGTTTAATTTTATTGTAATGTCAACATACCCTCTATACCTAAATCGATAAATTTTATAGACTTTTAAAACTATGTCATTCATGATGTAGTACCCTCATTTAACATTTATCTCATAATTTCTTGTTAATCTCAATTTTATTATACATTTTAATATAGCTTGGTTAGCAAATGTGCCTCGGATTTTAGCAATACCATCCGTTTTTATCATTTTATCATTTTGTAGGAATACTTCTCTTTTGCTTAACGAATTCTAGATTTGAAATGACAAATGATCAGTTTTTGCGATGTAAAATGTATTTTAAATAGTAACTACACTTAATTACTTATAAAAAAAATATTTCATCGCTAAGCAACATTTGAAAATTATTCCTATATGGTAGAAAGTGTGTAACAATTTGAACAAATTTTATAAAGCAAGTTTAAAAACCTTTTCTATATATGTACATTTATTATTAACAAAATACAGAACCCCTAGTTTATTGACTAAATCAGGGAAATAGACATACTAGTTACTTAGCGCTCAACCCCACCTGGCTTCAGATAAATTACTGCATGAACCAGTTGTGACCAGCACCAATCACGATCGTCATGGAACGTAGTGACTTTATCGGCATCTCTAGCGCGCATTGACTGATACACATGTTAGCTAGCTGCAGCTTTGGCTCAATCAGGACAATGACACGTAATGGACGCGTCTCGGCTTGTGCGACGTTCAATCTTACTTTTCTCTATCTCTATCCTGTGCATTGAGCACGATATGTCGCCGTGCAAAAACATCCTAATGAATTACATTGATGGGGTATTTATTTTCTAAGTGAATAAAGCTAGCGAGAGATCAACTTTTTGTCGCACTATTACATCCGAATTACTCGGTGATAAATTTTATGTCTATCTGCAAGAAGTTGTTACCTACTAGTTACATAAAAACAAATTGTGAAGATGTGTTAGAAAGTTACTTCAAATGTCTTATTTTCTAAGTTATACTAATTGAGAATCTACATTAGTGTCCGTTATTTACATTTTATTATTGATTCGTTTATAATTGAAAATCTGTAAATTCTATTCAATAAAAAAAAAATAATAATAATTGTAAATTCCATCTCTAGTAGTAATTTTATTTTATTCATTCCGTTGCTTTATAATGAAAATTGTCATTAAAATTTTTAAAAATATTAAGCCAAATAATGATTATCTTTCACACACTTGAAAGTAAAAGAATTTGATTTCGGATAAATAATACGAACTGTGTTCATAAATAATCTTTGATATATGTTAACAGTTGTAGCTTTTTTTTTGACTGAATAAAATCATTTGTATTGATGCAGATTAGTCCTTGGATTTCGTTGATATTTGGTGCATTATTGGTCAAAATTATTAATTAATATTTAAATAAACCTCAACTTTTTGAGAACACAATTCGATTTTACTTTAAAAATTACGTAAAGTGTTTGAACTTATGTGAAATATCTGTATGGTTTTTATTTGGGTTATATAAACCCTGTATTGTAATATCCTGCCATATACTGACTCTTATTGACCCAGTTATCGATCGGCAGACATCTCATTAAAAATGATACATAAATCAGTTGTAATCAAACGGCAATATTTTAAATACATAGCATATTTTATGGAGGGCTACACAACACATCATATTAAATTATGTTCGTAGTACGATACACGCGAATATTTAAATTTAAACACTGAACTTTCACAAGTTAATTAATGCAAATCCCTATGTCATACATAAAATTATATTGAAAGCTGTGTCACAATGTCACTATGCGCCAAAACCTATTTATGTGAAAAATCAATTATTAGTTAGATTTTATTGAAAATCTATAAAATTTGCATGTTTTAGTCAACTAGCACATAGCAGGTGTGCAGGAATCAGGTTTTGGAAAATGTTAATAAATAAATTACAAAAATTAACAAGCACCAAAGAGTGCTTCAGATAAGTGCTGGATATATGTTTACGAGTAATTTGTTATTTTAATTATTAGATGTAGATAATGTAAGATAGACCATCCAAAGCATGCACAGTCATGACACTTACCTGTCAATTGAATAAAGTAACGCAATAATTACAAGAATAATTATTATAAAATTATCTATTCATCGATTTCTATATATTACAAACAAGAAGCTACACAATTTCCCATGCTGATTAACATTAACATATGTTACCTAACTCTACCGAGTAATTGTACATCATTTTGCATTAGTGCTTCTAGGCTAATATAATTAATTTCCGATAAGATTTTTTTTGAAAATAATAATAATTAAAGTTTAATAACAATACAGATTATATTTTAGAAAATAATTTTTATTAAAAATCAGCTAAATCATTGATTAAATTGTGTTTTCTTAATATTATTTCTAATTAAATGCAAAGAAGATAAGTAAACCAAAAAGTAATAATTTTCAAGCAGAAACAATATGATTTCTGACAACATTTGATTTTAAACAAAATTTTGTAAGTACCTACGCAAAGTGCTAATGTTGTTTTAACTGCGAATAATATACACGTGAATCTTCTTTACTGTTAAATAATTTATACGAAAATTAAGCAGGAGATTGCATAAATTTGACCCTGCGGAAGAATATGTTATGAATCCAAAATGATGAACCACAAAACTATTAACTTTTGGCTTAGTAATAAATCAAAATGGTAACCGTTATATACGTGCCATGTGGTGTAAGTGAAAATTTAAATAATAATTACTTTTTGACTTTGTAAAGGATCTAAGCAAGAAAAAAAATACAAAGTTTGTTAATTAAAATTTGATATTTCAAATGAGTTTGTAAGTCGCTATTATAAAGGAAGTTAATTTCAAATGATGTATACTCTTCTAGGAATAATTACGAGAACATTACGCGAAGTACTGTAATTACTTTCAGCAATTATTTAAACGAGAAAATTATGATAGATTCGTTCATAACTAAATGCAAAATATATTGATTCTATTTGCCGTATGAAATGCGAAAATTTAACTAATTTAACTAAAATTTATATAAAATACACAATTATTGTTTTACCGTATCAGGAAAACGTTTTTTTTTTACTGTAGGTATAAGAAGTATAAGAAAGAGTGATGCTTACAAGAGTTTATAAAAATGATTGATGACGATACGGTTTATTAAGAGTGACATCACTACCTGTCCATAGGTAAATTTTGCATCCTGTGTTCGACAAATTTAATTTTATAAACACATTCGAATAACGATTCATATTATGAAAGCATAAAATATCACATATACACACATACATACATACCACCATCAAATAGGGTGGTTCAAAACTATTTTCATTCGTTTATATCTTTATAATCTTTCACCAATTTATCAAAATATAATTTTCTCGTTCCTTACTAATATGTAGTTAGAATATTATTATTAATTTATTTAAAATTATACGATTTTTATATGTAAGCTTACATTAAATTCCTTAATTCATATTCTAATATTCATACGGTATGGAAAAATTATTAAATTGTTACATGGTAAATTTTTGTTTAAATAAACAAATAAACTTGAATCGGTTAAGTACTTTTAAAGGAAGAAACTACATAATTTACGAATATCGAGTGAACAAGTTGGTTACCAAATGTATGTCATATTTATGCCAATGAAATGTGAAATGGATTTCTGTGAAAGAGTGTTTGAATTCGAGCATGCTACAGACAAAACATGCAAGTAAACATTTACCCTCTTTTATATACTACGAGCTAAAAGTCCATATTATAAAGAAATGAATCAACAATTATAATTTTTGTCCCAAATTGAAATTTTCCTATGATATTACCAGCAATACACTATTGTCAGATAATCCAGACGGTTGTCTATATAACCGTGGTTTGAATAGAATGCCAAAGTTACTTTGTCGCAGACGAGAACGTGAATATTCCAACTATGCACAATGAAAGATTTAACTTTATAGTAGCAATAACTAAAAGTTGTATTTCCAGCAAACGTTATAAACAAATATACGTCGTTTACATTGATTATAAACTAGTAAAATCTGTGTAATATAACACAAAGCTTTTGTAAGACTATTTATTGTTA
This sequence comes from Nebria salina, assembly GCA_944039245.1. Taxonomy (NCBI): domain Eukaryota; kingdom Metazoa; phylum Arthropoda; class Insecta; order Coleoptera; family Carabidae; genus Nebria; species Nebria salina. The sequence goes on from OX063271.1 coordinate 14,085,312, forward strand.
GGTAGTTTTAAAACGTACAATTCCAGGAATTGAATATGACAAAATCATTTTCTTTCCGTTTTATGCCATGTTACCAAATTATAGTTTACATAATAAATCTCGTTGAGATAATTACTATTTTAAGATTAAATATATTTATGCAACAAAACAAGCATGAAGTATTCTTTGCCGATGACACAATTGCTTACGTACGTTGCACCCACGTGTTTAGCGAAAATTTCGTACAGTAAAAAATGTTTTAATATCATAACAATAAACATATTTAAGTATCATCATGAATCGAAAACAAATTTACGAGGCTTTCATGACTTTTTTTCGGTCAATATGAAATTAACGTACTTATATAGTAATGAATATAATTGCAGTTTAAATATTTCAAGACAAGTATGAAACGTGTTGAAGTATCATTTCAGCGTATTTCTTCAGAACTATTGTATTTACTGAGGTAGATGAATTGATATCTTTGTTTGATATTAACTGTAATTTCTTTGGATGCACTATGATATCTGACAGTAACGGCGATTACAAGAACAATTAAAAACATGCATGAGCCCGTTTCAATCCATACAAACTTAATTGACGTGTAATTTTTAAGCTGTTTTTGATCGGCTTTTATATTCTAGCTGTCACATTGATGATGAACAGTTTTCCTGTAATACTGTCAATTAAAATGATTTAATAACGGAATTTAAAAAATGATGTATGCAAAAATACATTACTGTTAGCCTTTGAGGTTACATATTTTTTTGTGACACTGATACAGACTGACGTATTAACGATAATTTATCATTCTTTTTTTCTTGATGTGCATTGACATTTTGAAGGGCTATTCATATTGAGTGCTTTTTTTTTGTGGTTGTTATTCGAATTTCGAATAGAGAAATGTTTTCTTTTTGATTTATTTATATTGATGATATATATTCTGCCAATTTATAACAAGTCTATTGACGTAACTATTGGTCCGAATGAAACAATTGTTCTTTTTTCAGCATGTAAAACTTCAAAACTATACCAATAACAAGCATGAAGTATCAAATAAAGCATATTGAAAAGGATTCATTTGTATACATAATAAAAATGAAGACTATAACGACAAGTACAGTGTTTGTACTTTTAAAATTAATGTGTACAAAAAATAATTAAAAGGTCGAGGATCCACTTTCATTGATATTGGGCGATATTTAATGAAGAACCTTGAATGAATAATAGATGTATTTCTTTATTTCACAAGTAATTGTTTTAAATATATCCGTGTAAATATTTTTTTGTAACTCATTGACTCTTCAAACATGAAATTACAATTTTAAAATGACATCAACATTTTAATAAAGGGCGGATCAAATAAATTTCGTTTTAATCTTATGTCAAATCTATTGATAATTTATTATTTCTTTTCAACAAACAAGAGTGTAGGCGATATTCAAATATTAGAATAATTTGATTTATTATCCTATGTAACTAATTAATTGTTTCATTAGCTCGTCGTGCTAAAAATCGGTAATATTCTTTTATCTAAACATATCAGCACAGAAATTGTTTTAAAACTCTTGACAATTAATAACATATGGTCACATGACTATTTAAATTTGTTCTTTTTATATATGCCTGTAATTTGTAAAAAATATTAAAAAGATTTCGTATAATAAAGAATTATATTTTCTTGACATATTTTAAATTTGTATTTTAATATTAAGTCCAAACATAATACGTAAAGTTCAGTGATATATTCTGCAGATATTTTTAAATATAATAATAGTGCAATATAAATAAATAATGCTTGAGTTACATCAATTATACACAATGCAAATGTACTATTTAATTGCATAAAACTTTGATGCAATTAAAGCAACAAAGACATAAAGCTGGATGATGATGAAAAGCGTATAAATAATGTTTTAATTTAATTAGAATTTTATTCTAATTTTAACATTTAATTCTATAAGATTTAATTATAAATAAAGCGCAATTCGTATTTGAAAATGAAAATTATCTAGGATTCTAATTGTATAATAAAATGTTACCAATCGACAGCTGTGAAAATTTTCAGTTACATATATTGTAAATTTATTCAAAAATATGTCTATACTACATAGTTCACCTAAGACAAGCTCTTAGCATTAGCTTCTTTTAAGGAGGTAATGAGCATATCAAAGATAAACATAACAAAATATTTTCAATGTTATAAGATCCTATACTACTAATATTTGAGTTGAATGCCAAGTTTTGAATTTGGAACTTTATCATACATTCAACTAACATCTTATGGGTGCTTTGGTACGAGATATAAACAACGAGATGGCAGTTAGAATGGGATACAAAACAACGCTTAGAACGCGGAGAGTACCTATGACAAACACACGAATACCAAAGCTAGCTAGCTGCAACAATGCACAAGAGATTCTTGCATGGTTTCCTTTATAAATCGCTTCAGTTAGCATATGTTTGTATTATTATTATTATCCACAATCGTAGGTCGCGTACGAAGCAAGTTTAATTTCCGGTACAGTTAATTTTATGTTTCATGGATTAACTAATTCCAGAATTAATTTGGTAATCTATGTTAGCACAGCCGGTCGTAAGTACGCAATCAACCCTTAACATCAGGTGCACCGCACAACATCGCCCGGTCGCTGGTTCGTTGCTTTTACTCGCTGCTACATATTCAATATCAATTACACAAATGGCAGCGTGCACGGCCGCTAAAATCGTACAAGAATTAAGTTGTGCGTAAATATTTACCCCATCATTTCAATCTTGAAGCTTCGAGCAAGTGAGAGAGGCGGCCTTTATAACGTCACCACATTCATTATTTGGTCGTGCTTGCTACCGTTCTTCATCACCGACATTCATTTTTCACCGGGTTTTCAAGAAATCTCTTCTACTTATATACGTATGACAGCCATAGACATTATAATAAGTGGAACACCTTCAACCAAATATAAATGATTTGGTATATATGTATGATTTTTAAATAAATAAAAACACTTCCTCTCTCTGTTTCATATGACTGAAATGTACTTGTTTTAATAATTAAGATATGTATCTTGCAGTCATATATATAATATATATAGGTAGTTGTATTTATTTTGAAAATTAATGCAGTGAAAAATAATTTATTCTTTCTATGATGCATTTTATAAGTACCATGCCATTTGTCGAAAAAAGACAAAACAAAAATATATTGCTCTTTAAAACACATTTTTAATATAAATAATGTAACACATATTTGCAAAATGCTTTCTAGATATTATGGCTGAATATACTATAGCAATATAAGTTCGCATAGATGATTTAGAAGATTTAGAAATCCTATAGTCATCTATGAGGATGTCACACGGTTTGTAATGAGCAAAATAAATTATCATTTTCAAATTATTTGGGTGATCACACGTAAATCGAGGAAAAAACGTCTTCTTGTTAAGATTTACATACAAGATTTACATATAAGAGTCCTATATGTTTGCAATTATTAAAATAATGTGTGTTATTAATAGTTAAATCTACGTAAAGTGTAACCCAATATTAACATTCGATTAAAAAACAGAAATTTTAAACACCTTCAAGTTTATCAATTACATACATTTCACTCAACTTTTATGCGTAATAATATACAAATATCAAATAACCCGTTATTATTTAGTTGTTAAATTGAACTTTGTTGCTTAGGTACAAAATTATACTAGATATTTTTGTATGTATAGACATATCGGCTAGGGATAACTAATAAGTAAAATTATAGGTACCTGCAACCATTATTCACACAGAAGTACGTGATGGTATGCATGCTACCATCAGCTATCTATTATATTTATTTAATGAATTTGGTAGCAAGTCATACAGAAACATCACTGGTTGTATTAATGTATAAGTGTTATTTTAGTATAGCTAATAAGTCAATGCATGCTGAGATGGGCTAACATACGGAAAGTTAGCCTTCACCTGTCTCGGTGTATGTTAATTTTGGATTGAAATGATTTATATAGTTATAATTTCGGCGTCACCTACCGTATAATCTATAGAAACTGATTTATTGTCTCATGCTTAATTGAATATATATATTGATTTAAGAAGCAGTAATAATTTTTGTGTAGTTTTGGGCATTTTATTGGTGAATTATACACAGAAAGTAGGCTATTGTGGTAAATTATTAAGTGTGCTTTTTGAATAAAATTCCCTAAACAATGAGGTTCTTTTTCATGAATTATAACAACACCACTTCAGTTTGGGGCCAGTTGATATGTAGGTACTATAAGCTAGTTGGTGCTTCATGCCATCATTATAATTTGAACCATAACATTTCATACACCAATTAATTTTTGTGTATTTTATATTATTCTTTTTCGGCTGCATTTCGGTCTATTATTAATAGAATAAATTCTACGTCAGCATTCTCCAGAGCTTATTTGTATTGTCACCGATATCATTAAAATAACGAGGGTTCGTTTATAACCGGATATATAAAGAATAAATATTAAATCTTAAGCGACATAGGAAATTCTATATTACTATTCAGATAGTGGACCACCAGGAGAGAGTTATTAATAAAATTACTTATCGAATCACATGGAAACAACATTCCGCTCTCATCGTTATTCAAAACATTTGGTTTGGTTGGAATACAGCATTAGAAAATTAGCAATGGCACGCTAGATATTATCTATATTAAAATATAATTTAATCAGTTATACTAATAAAAAAAAAATCATATGAAATCTAAAATTTTAAGTAATATGACAGATTGTGCGACATGTAATCTTGAATTAGCTCATAGAAGTAAATAAACTTTAATTGTTAAAATTTTTAGTTATTTGTATAGATACAAATATTTAAACTATTATGAAGGTGTGAATGTTAAAGCTGTTGTATTATTAAAGCAAGGCTTCATTTAATCAGGGCTGCAGACAAGAAAATGTACAGGCTCGACGTTTGCACATCATTCATGCCTTCACTCCTGATGAAAACATAAGTGATGTCGAAACTGCGCACGTAATGTTTTCTTTTAAATAAATGACAAAATTTTGCTTAGATAAATTTCTCCTTTTAATTTCTGATATTACTTAATCGATATATTTCATGAAGATATTGAAAAATACTGAATTTAAACAAATTTTCGATTTGAATGTCTTTCAAAATATTTAATTACATTAATATAATTATTTCGTATTTATCTCCACAAACTAAACTTCAAAAATCAATTAGTAGAGCCAAAAATAGCATTCTCAACTTTATATTATATTGATGTTTAATGTTAATAATGATATTGAAGTATATTGCTTGACAGTTCATCAAACTACAATTAACCATCATAAGTACGTACGTGACTCGCAATAATTATTACCACACATAACTCAGTAATTGATTTTAATCAAAATGGGTTTCTTCACGCATGGCAATTCCAAAACACTATAAAATATAAATAATTCAATCTATTCTTAGTGTGTACCTATGTAAAATTTAATTGTTACATCGACACGTAAACAAAGCTTTATAGGCAAGAGACCAACAATACCAGGTAATTTATTCATCTACTAGAAACTCTATTTACACAGTGTAAATTAAAGAGAATGCTTTCAAAATGAACATATTAGCTTTATATGATTAATTTATTTCGATTATACGAAGTGGGCGATTAATGATTTGGATCGCCTAACAAATTAAAAAAAAACGTATCTAAACAATCTGAATTCATATGCAAATGTGTTTGTATATGTATAAAATACAAATGGGTTCGATTATATTATAATAATGCATTATCTATAGAATATATTAGCCGATTTGTGACGAATTGGAGACTGCAAAGAGAACAAGCGGCATTAAGGACTGGAAGAAATGAAAAGCTTTACCAGTTTAATATTGGAGGCGTATATGGAATTAATAAGTCATAATTGTAAAATTTGTATAATAATAATTGTGCTAAAATACATTCTTAAAACATATAATGTGTACATAATTTAAACATAACTGCATCTCTATTGTCCTCAGAAGAGATAGTTTAAATATGAACGATCATTATTATTTATTTTACGGACAAATTTAGTGAAAAACAGCAAAGATGGCTGGGTGTATGAATTGAATAAAATCTGTTCGTATACAGTGTGAGTTGGTTAACGAAGAATATGGTTATTACTTGAAAGTAGCTTTGTTTTCGTTTGTTCTAATTTATAAATGTGATGTAAATGCGATCTGGAATAAATTTAAGATAGCAGCTGTAAGGTGTGCCACTGAAGTATGTGGTTTATCAAGGGTGAGAGCACGTGTACAGAATGGCCGGTGGAATGAAAATGCAAATGAGGATGTACGAAGAAAGAATGAAGCATACTTCAGTTATTTGAATGGCAAGGATATTCCAGACGATGTTCATGATGCTTGCTTGACTGAATATAAATTGATGATGATGATTATAGTAATTTAATTACTGCTACATGACGTAATGTTGTAAATCGAATTCTAAATAAATATAAACATTCTTCTTCCAAAATTATATAAATGTTTGATTAAACACTATTAATATTGCACAGTTAACTGTTTGACTAAAATTCAAACGTAATCATTATTATTTGAAATAAAATTGTCACACCAAAGATATAACATATTTATTGTAATAATATAGTAAAACCAAAATTATTTGTATACATATATATATTTCAATATATGAATATATAAATATTTATATACATAATCCCGAATCATCATTACATTACTACTGCTAACATTATTGTCTATGTATCCCTCGTTATAACTTTAACTGGGGCATAATTTTAATTAGCACTGTCATACACAAGTCGAAAAAATTATGAATGCAGTAGAAACTATATATGTAACAGCAAATATGTTTTGATCATTGAAATGTTTTTCTATAGAACTAACTTTGTTAACGTAAAATGAATAACTCAAACAACTTTTTCTAAATAACACGCAATCTCATCGGCCTACAAAAAAAAAAGATTCTATAATTCAAACTTATTGGTACGTAATAAGAAAAATCGATTAATTTTGATAAGAAAAGAATTCGCTTTTATTCAAACATGTTTTATTATAAACAAATATATAGCAAACTATAATTAATTATGCACCAAGGTGCTAGTGATCTATGAAATTGAAAACATCATAAAAATATTTGGCATGACTGTCGCTGAACTGTCTTATACGCAATTTGGTTAGAGCATTAGAATTTATAAAATTTTGAAGACATTAAAAATTTCAAATAATATAAATTCAAATGATATAAAGTTTCATTAAATTATCTTCAACCGTTTAGGCTGTAGAGCGCTCACACACCCACACACAGACGTCAATCCAAAACTAGTCGTAATTGAATCAGAAAAGGTCAAAACGTGCAATTCCGTTAAAATCTCGAGATTGAAAATTTTCATGATTACAGTAGTTATTTATACTGCGTATAAGAAAGTAAAAAGGAAATAAAAATACTTAATTTTTACTTTCTTAAACATATTGCAATTATGAACATGTTTGAACTTATGATGTTAACGTCTGACTACTTACGGAATTTAGTCTAGTTGCATGTGTATCAGTGGGTGAACGCTCTATAGCCTACCCATTTGATGGGAATAGGCATGATGTTATGTATGAATGTATATAAACATAAAACTCACAAGAAAAAAGAATATTCGAACTGGAACTGCAATATCACGGAAACGTCTGTATATAGCAATATTCAAAATGAAAAATATTAGTATTTTATGCAACTGTTGTTTATTACATTTTCATAGTCGTATCAAATTATCAATATTATTTTAGGAAAACAAAATAAACTTAAATAAATTTTTTTTTTGTCATTTGGCATCGATTATCAAATAAGTATAGAGTGAGAAGATAACTCTGGGTATTATAGTATAGTAAAATATTATATACATATATAATTATACTGAAAAATATTTAATTTATTTGAATTCTAAATAAATGATACAATAAATAATTGGCTAATTTAATTAGTATAAACCTACTACGTTTAGGAGGCCAGTATGAACTACTACAGATTTTTGCATTTATATTAACATAACGAAAAAAATATTCTGATCCTATCGTGTTCAACAATTTAATTGAACACAGAATGAAACTCTAATCGTCTTTTTTTAGTTTTATTTTCCGAATTAGTTAAAATTTTAACGAAATAACGGAAAAATGTGTCTATTAAATTTTTTGCTCTATGCAATGTTTCATTTAATACTCCTTTCGCAGAATATTGATTATAAAAAAAATTTTATACATAGCATGAAATGTATGTAACAATTACAATAGGTAAAGTTATATCATGAAGCTTTTAGGATAATATGCTGGATATTTAAATGCTCTTTTATTTGATAGTCTGTCATTCCATTACACCACGTTACAATGTTCATTTGGAAAGTTATGTTATGTTCAAATTACAATCGATCTTACTTCGCAGTGTCTGTCATCAAATTATTAATTTAAGCATAGTGGATGTATCAGAAACTAGTCTGGAACGACGCGGAAATACAAATAGACAAAAGCGAACTGTCAGCTTAGTAGTTGGCTCTCATTATTATGACGTTGGATACGCCGCGGCGCACTGGGATAAGCGTCATTAGACTGACGGCATTGTATGAAACTTGTTGTTTATTTAACACTCGAATCACCACTGGAGACCATTTTGTAATTCACTTGAAATTAATTTCATCAAGCATTGTAATGCCGTTTTTCGTTCCCTTAGTGATCCATCATTATATAAACTACTCATGTTTGGAATTTCCCACTTGCGTTCATCGATTTTCCGAAGTTATTTGATAATGAAAGCTATTTGGTTGTGAAAAGGACAATGAAATCAATATTGTTCAATAAGCATAATAGATTCATCATTATTTAAAGGTTTACCACAAACAAATAATTATAACAAGCATGTGTTCAAACATAAATGTGGTGTGTGCTAGACTCGCATATTGACATTGGAATTATGAGTCTTTCCAACCAATATTTCAGAACAATCATCGATTCACTACTTCATTCACTATACATTATTTTCAAATACTTAAAATATCATGTCACCATCGATATTATTTGTTCAAGTAGTTTAGAAATGTACCAACAATTTTATTAAACATATATGCTTGTAAATTTGATAGTTATAAATACATTTTCTATACGCTAAGTATTATTATTTTTTGTTAAATTATACTATTATTCTATTATTGCAAATAAAATACCTTTTATTGTAGGTATAATTTTGTTTTGAATTTCTCAAAAATGTAATCCACATTTATTATTTATAAATACAATACCACAAAACACATACATATATGAATCTTCCGTATCAATTCCATAGATTAATGTTACATTGTAAATGAGTGTGACATTCGAAGTGTCGAATATGATAATATAAGATGTAAACACAGATGTAATGCACTGAAGATAAATATCAAATTTCATTGTTGAGTACCTGCGCTCATCCTCGGATGAGATATATTGCATATCTACTTATGCTCTTCGTATTCCAGTCATAGTTATTTTATTCTGATATTTAACTGCTTGTAAGACTGCTTAAGTTTTGATTTTTAAAATTTTCTTCATTTGTTAATTATATTGTTACTAATAAATACGTACTTGGTAAATAAATAAATATTTCTTTCGCTTTATTCAAATTCATCATAGACATTTTTTTGTCTATCTCTCGTATTTCGCGTTCTGATTTTCCTAGATACACCAAAAATACTTAACTTCCATAATATTCACACGCTTGGTTAGCCAAACCCAACATTCACTACCATACATCAACGATGGCACAAGTACACCGTTGTACATGCTTAGAAATGATAAAATTTCTTACAAAAATTTCTAACATACCTAAAATTTTATAATACAATCAGCAAATACTCTTTTCTCAATCTCGCAATCATACTTTCCATCGCTAGAGAATTAGCAACTCAAATAAAGAAACTGTTTAACTTGCTCTAGGCCAGAAGATTTTAAATTCTAAATATTTTTTACTTTCGCATTTCAATGTTTTAAAAACACTTGTCATATTTGAACGTCAAATAAAATTATGAGAGAGACTTGAAGATAGTTGTGTTAATATTGCTGAAAATGTTCATAGACCCTCAAACTGTTTGCCACCCAATAACACCAGAGATTGAATATCAAAAACTCTGATCACATCTGGATTAAAGGAAAAAAGTTCGGGACCGACTAGTGTGAATGTTAGTGCAAACAAAAACGCGCACAAAGGCAAACTTTTAACGTAGAAGCGTGACATCATAAAAATTACACGCATTTCAGTCGAACGTTAATCAATCATAAACGACATTGCGTTACGTGACTATACGTGAGGTCGTTCCCACCAATATACGCAGCCACCGTCAGAACGAAAACCGACGATATTGAAAATCATGTTGTTTTATATCATACACGGATATTTTAAACGTGTTTGTAGGAATTCTAACGTTAATCATTGGCATTATGTATAATTTATCACTTTATAATACCTATATCTAGTTTAGTTTGGGTTGCATCAACTATACCTATACTTAACACTAAGTGCTCTTTAGCACGTTCAGCGTAATGAAAAATGTCAATATAGGAGCAAAATGTAGTTTTTTATTATACTTTTATAAGGTATTATAATAATTACTAATCGTGTCAATATGCATATACACTAGTTTGTTTATGGCAAGTGTTCAAATATATGTAGCCGTTCCAGAGACCACAGTAACCACAGAGCGGGCATATAGGCTTCTGTGGACTATCCAGTGGTATTTGCCTACTGTGACTTACGTTCAAAGAACAATGGTATCATGTTGTTTATAAGTTTAGCTAGTTACAAAGTGAAGGTACGGAGCATCGAAAACACTTGTAAAAGACTTCAATTGCACTTAACGAAGTAATTAATTTTATATTCTGTTTCAGGCATAAACTAAATATTAAAGTATTTTAAAATCATCATAACTGAATTCCATCAGGATAATTAGACTCTTCTTAATAAGTATCAATAAATTGATAAGAGGTCTAAGTCGCCGAAAAGGGATATATTTTTTTTTATTATGTTTTTTTTTGTAGATGTTGCTTATTAATTTGCTGAAATGAAATATTGTTAGACTTAAAATTTTGCGGGTTTTGTATTATATTGACGTGTTATCATAGGCTAAATAATTAAATCTTTGATGGATTATAACAACTTAATACGCAACCTATTAGTATCCAAGTGAAATGACAAATTTAATAGAATTTAATTAGCATCTTAAGTACGTGTTGATGCATAATTATCATTTTTTTAACTTACCTTTGCATACATGCTACTCATTATTAAGTATATTTAGCATACTTTTTTTTTTGTAGTAAAAACAGGAAAAGAGTCAAGTTAGTGTATACAATGTAAGATATATAGATAAATAAACAATTGTAAGTGATAGTATGCGAAAGAAACCACAAGATTGTTTGAAATGTATATATTACCATTGGGCGCCGGGCACGCGAGCCGAGAACGACCGGCTAGGCAATCCGCGAACATATATCCTGAATTCTTCACACGTAGCCGGCATAGTCGTAGCGGTGGCGAACGTCAATGTTGGAGCAATAGCTGTGATGGCAAAGCGTCCGCTTGGAGAATAGCCAGGCAGCGGTAATCGTCAGTCGGTAGTCGGTAGTCGGTAGTCGGTAGTCGGTAGTCGGTAGTCGGTAGTCGGTAGTCGGCAGTCGGCAGACCATATCCACGTGCACCGGCAACTTGAATAATCATAAGTTTGTTGACCGAAATCTTTTGCAACGCATAGTAATGTACCTACGGGTAACACACCCACTATGTAAATCGGTGCATTGCAAAATTATTAATGCAGTTATCAGTAAATAAGATATCATTGTAAATAATTATATTAAAACTGAGAGAGTAGTTCAAGTGTTTTATCCATGAGTATTTAGTCACATTATTCACAAATTTGTCATGATCCCTCAATTCGTTAAAACAATTTAACACATTTAATTTTAATAGCTATTTAAATTTCATTTCGAGAATATAATTCAAAATCAAATCAAGTATGAATATTATAATATATTTTTATATTCATAGCAATACACTCACTGTATAAGATCAGAGTTGATGCCTCTGATAAAGTAATTGTCTTTGCCGGTTTACTCACCATGCCCCACTTATTTATGTTTGTTGGATGTTTTTCCGTCTTGAGATTAAAAGTAAATCAGTATACTGAAAAGGGATAATAAGAACTTATAAGATATTTTTTTGTGATAAACTTAGACATACTGCAATGAAGAATTTTGAAATAATTTGTCATATCCGGCGTGGAATATCTACCTATAAAAAATATACCTTCTAAGAAGAGAACATTTAAATTTAAAATAACAGTCACTTGAAAAATACCAGTAGTGAATCATTTCCAACTCAATATATCCTGGATGCTGCAGTGATTCAATAAAACGATAGTGTGAAATATAATAATTATATATTGATAAAATCCACACTAAATCAATTCTGGATATAATTATACTATAAACCATAAGAATACCGAAGGTTTTAAATAAACGATAATCGAAGGACAAGCCAAAGGCAATGGAAAATTGTAATGATTAAAAAAGACTGGATTTTCTTAGAACTGTGTAAGCATGGAACGATTCTCGCGTCATACAACTATAGATTCCGGATGTCATTGAGAAATATAGTCATTTAGGTTGCGTATAACAAATTTAATGTAAAATATTATTAATATATTCCGTATATATGTACATGTATTTACCAATAAAATATAATTAATAATAAATACGTTTTCTTCGGAAGGTATAGAATGTCGTAGATCTTGGTTGGCATAAAGGATTATGGTTGTAGTACATTGCAAAATATTGAAATAATATTTCAATATTATTCTTAAATTTAAAATCAGTACTTTAATACGATTAAAATCAAGAATGTCTCAAAATTTATAATTACTTGTTAGTAAAAATCTTCTGCGCTACGAAAGTTTCTGCTATTGAAAAATACATCATTTTATTCCTAATTTGCAACGCATACAAGCATAAACAAAAATTCATTTTTATATTATATATTTTTTATTACGTAATTACGCAATTATATTAATTGAAACACATTTAAATAAAGTTATGGTTTTTCGCGTCAGTTCAATTAATCATATATTTGAATTTGTTGGTTGTGTCATGATATTTTTCTTCGAATACTAGCATTCAATGAAAATCATTAGAACAAAGAACACTAATGATATATTCAATTTAAGCAATGAACTCTATTTTTATTGTCCTTATAAAACAATTTTAAGTTTATTTAACAAATTATCCAATTTGTAAAAGAATATGACAATAAAACCGACTTTTAAAAACAAATACATAAAATTATGAAATAGCTATGTGATTTTTCTTAAAAAAAAAAACATCATTAACTACGCACGTTACCGGTTTTTATAAAACGGAAAATACCATAGTTAAAAAAACGTACACAATAGTAATATCCACTTAAACATCTAAAGGTCGAGATATAAAAACGTGTAATAGTCATCACAAATAGGACAAAATTAAATAAGAAACAATGTAGAAACAAAGCAATTTTACCAAAATGACAGTCATTAGTTCTTTTGTATGTCAAGCGAAATTTCTTACCTATTTGAGTAAACTGGCCTCCTTTGACATTAGGTTAGACTTGCCAAAAAAAATTCACAAAAAATGTTTAGCAGGTATTTTGATTGTTGTAATTAATTGGAATGATTGGCAGTTTTCTATTGTGATGTGAGCAATACCGAATCAAAATTGCAAATCATTTAACGGATCTCCACATTATTTCGAGAATATAGCTAATTAGATTTATTTTGTAACACTTTTAAATATCATCTCAATTAAACTGTCTTGAAAGACAGTAGTTTTTAAAATATATATTAATTACTTATTCCTTTTAACATTAATGCATTTCATACGATCTCTTAAATTTCGAAAACATAATATCCAAATTATAAAGCAATCCGAAAATATGTGAAGTAATCAAGATATTTATACCATACATCTACTAATTTCTCTCCATTCTTACTGCAAACGCACCACACAGGGAGCTTGAGTATTCGGTTGTGTTACTGTTAAATTCAAAGGTTTGAAAAATGTTATTATAATTCTTCGCTTCTCTTCTAAGGAAATTAAATCGATTTTATTCATATTTGCTACACATATTTTATGAGTTGCCAAGCTCAGCTTGCCTTTCAAACCAGATGCTCCTATATGATAAAACATATTGAAATAACAAAAACTAAAATATAAAGCTCTTTCAGAACAAATTTAACAGTTCAGGCGTCTTTAAATATTAATTCATGCATATTTGTATTTTGTTACGCACGCAAAAAATAGAATTGTTTAAAACAAATAAACCTAATTCAAACTAGCATTCAATGGAAACCGCAAAATGTTCATTGTAAAACTATGTCATCATTCTTTAGCTATTTCTTATTTCAGTTTGTAACTTGAAATTGCTCACATTAATAATTGTATACTCATATATAATTAAACATATATCTTTTAACCACAATAATATTCTTGAGCCAATTATGTTAAATCATGAAACAAAGAAGATTGAACATATTTTTATTTAGCTTAAAGTAACGAAAACTTATTTCCATTAACTAAATAAAACACGAAAAACGACAATAATACTTAACAAAAAAAAAATAGATCCACAATAATACTCAACACAATTAAACAACAAAAAAAAGACCTTGTTGGCTTACATGAAACTCAGTTACGGCAAACCAAAAGCGACATTAGCCCTCGCGCATTAAAAATTCCCTACACATTAAACAAATTACATTCCATTTATAACATATATGCTAATGGATTCTTATTAGATTGCGAGTCGCCGTGCTAGCTGTTCGGTCACGATATAATAAAATGGTCAAGTTGTGTGTCGTTGGTCAAACCTTTGAATTTCATATGCCATTAAGTATGTTTACCTCTAATTTGTGGATTCTCGCATTCATAATCACTCAGTTAAGAGTGTTTTACTGGCGGTGATTTCACATCTGTTTGATGTACCACTTTTATTTTCAATGTTGAAGTGTCTATTTGATGATGTTTACTTTGTTAAACGTATAATGCCTTCTCTTGCCGCTTGCGGAACTAGCAGACACAAATATTCAACATATGATATAAGTTCATTTTTACTTTCAATACTCTCTCTTAATTTGTCATTATAAATGTTAAATGAGCTGTAGTAATTTGCATAAGGCACATTAAAACTGAAAGCGAGGTAATATTAAAAATCAACGATTATCCAAGGTCTTGAACAAACAAATTATACTTATGCTTGAAGTGTTTTTAAGGAAAACATGTACAAAAATAGTTTGTTATTGTTGATATTAAAATATGTTGAATAAAAATATAGATAAAAACAGGCAGTCAATTATATTTAAATATTTCGGGGTAGAGATAATCATACTTATCGGTTTACATTAATAAAATAATTATCTTTAGGATAACCCGGTGACAAATTAGAACGCAAAGGAGAAATATACTATAAACCAACACAGTTTTGAAAATGTACCCAATAATAGAAACATAATTAAATGTTTGCTGTACAATGATCGTAGCATTCATTTGTTGATATGACTTATCATTAGTTTATTGTCGATAATATGAATCTAGCAATACTTAATATATTTAAAATAAATCTATGTAAATTATCTTTCTACAAGAAACAAAGAACGTTTTCTTAAAACGCATATTGAAACGCCGTACATTGAAATGTTACGATATCTACTGACAGATTTAAGAATAAGATATTCCTCGTACGAAGTAAATAAAAAATGTTACGATACAAAGCGGTATTTTGTTTTAATTGCATATTCGTTCAATTGAGGAAACAAAGTAAATTGAAACGCAAACCAAATTCCGGGGTGTGTGTGTGTGTGTGTGTGTTTAAAGTTAAGATTTATATATTTATGTTTCTTACATAACTTAATATAATGTTTATAATTTTTTGCACACTATTAGCTAATGGAATTTTATCCGTTATTAATTTATCGGCTTCTAATAATTATTATTTTTCTTAGAAAAATGTGTTACGAAATCTTCACGTCAACCTCACATGAACTTCATCACCTCATTACTATTATTTCATTACATAATTCAGGACGGTATATCTATAAAAATAAACGTAAAAAAGATTAATGTACGCAGCACTAATTACACATTTATCTAATTAAATAATTAGAACAAACTAGTATAAGCACAGATATATTCATAACTAGTTTTCCGGTGTAAGTGAAACGAAATTAACTTTTATTTGTTTTAATTTTTATTCGTAGATGGAAAATTATATTCCAAGATATTAGACTCCTGATTTCACATTTCACATCGTTTTGTATATACATAAATAAATTGTTTATAACTTACAACAGGAAATAATAATAATGTATATATTTATATATAATAAAAAATAAATAAAGTATTTTGATATTTCATAGAACAATTTTAGCTGCATTATAAATGCATTTCTAGGCTATTAAAACACAAAGTGTCCCCTTTCATTAAGCGAACAATTTTGTTATTTCAAAATTAACATGTAGTTTATTTTTGTCGCAATTTGCATCTTCTGGGAGTTCTGCAGAGTCAAAACAAATTAAATTCAATTATATAACTCAAACAAGAGTCACGTCCCACGCCGTGCGTAAAAGCAACATACGCCACTGAACAGTGTTCAGCTCGATAAGCGCCGTAAGGTGTACAAGGACGAGAAATGTCGTAGTAAAATATGGTAGTTTTAGGCTATATGTTTCGAAATTGATATGGAATATGAATGCACACCGGCTATTGCTGCTTACATATATGCAAAATGGAATACTAATGATACTGATCTGTATCCACCCACTCGCAAAATTACACTACTTTTAAAGTGATAAATATCACACATTTCCTACATAGAAGTAATCATATTGACTGCGAAGATAGATTGCAGATAGGTTTGTGCACTTTGTTTACCATTGCCATCAAATGTAGATTATTAATTTCTCCTGTAACTATCTCTTATCGCTCAAGACAGATACAAATGATCGTTGTTATATATAGGAATTTCCATTCTAAATCATTTCTATCATGTAAAAATATTATCATCGTTACAACATTGAAAAGATTTCACCATCACTATTTTCTTGACATTTTATCATAGAGTGAACATTTTTAAAAGTAATAATAATTGCAGGACATGAATATAACTAACTTTTTAACGCAAGCTTAAACTTATTATGTGTATTTGTGTTTATATCTATTCCAATTAAGTATATTATGAAAATATAAATAAAAATGTAAAGTATTAAAAATCGTAAATTTCTCATAAGTAATGCATTTTTTTTAAATTAATACTCTGTTACGTTTTACTACTTTTACTGTAGGTCAGAGACCAGTTTCATTATACTAACCCACAAACTCGTAAAAGTGTATTATTTCAATTTTCCTAATTACTAATTATGGGAAAATTATGCTTTTGAATGCTAAAGATATAAAGGTTGTATTACCGCTGGTAATACTATCAGTAAAATTTTATTTTATAAAACAATTTCTTACAATAGATATTTTATTTTACAATACATTTTATTATCTAATTATCAAAATTTTAGCGATTTCGTTATTAATCTTGCCTTTCTTAACAAATAGCAAAAGTGTCCCACTGTATCTTCGTAACTAAAGAAAGTGATAAAGTATTAAATTTATAAAATGTTGTTCGTGATAAATTGTGAATCTAGGCTATTATGCTATAAACTTTTTCGCATAACTACAAAATCTTAAGTTTAATTATGTAATTTAAAAATTTTCTAAGAAAACCATCGCATTTTCCGAGCTCTCTGGATGGTACATCCCTAGAGTCAAATATCACATAAACACATCAGAATTTTAATGAAAATTTTTAATACTTATAGGTGAGCTTCCATGAAAATTAGAACAGCCATCACTGCTTTATCGCTTGGTTGTTTGTAAACAAGGGTAGATAGAAAAATACAGCGTTTTCAGTATATAAGCTGAAGCTAGAAATAGAAAGCGGATTTATTTTCTTTCCGTTTTTAGTTGAATTGTCGTGTTCATTTTACATGACGTTCACAAACATACGGTCGCACACGAACAACATGGTGTGACCCACGTTTAAGGGGTACCTGTGTAACATAATGTCTGCTTGACTGCCGCGCTACGTTGCGGTTGCGTCGCTCACCTCGTCGTCCACCATGATGTCCGCCTGTAAGTCAGTGTGGCCACCGCGTTTGACAGATTGCATTTTTGCGTGGCCGGTCACATTAGAGAGAACATGTTCAAGCGGACGTACGTGTTGCTCCCGATTCCAAAAATGTCCGTTTTTATTACACATTGATTCAACCACCTATAATCTATACTGCATCTAGATTAAATAAATAAAATTGGTCACTTTGACATAGAATATAATACTTTAGTTCATTCTATAAAATATTATTATTATTATATTTATATAGGTAATATTCAAGACTTAATTAGTTTTATTCAACAAAATTATTTAAAATATTTGTTCGGAATGATCGTAAATTAAATTATTATTAAATATTCAATATCATTTTCGATTACTTCATATTCTAAGATAATTGATATTTCAGGATCAATTTTCTGCGCTTTCAAAAACAATACCTTTAGTAATTAAAAATAATCTTCTTGAATAATTAAATTGATTAGAAAATTACTTAAGGATCAAATAAAGTAGACAAATTTAAAATTACCGGTATTAAAACATTTCGTAACAATCATCATATTTATTTTGCCATTATTTATTACCATAATTCTTACTAAATATGCCCATTTTGATATCATGTAATGATTAGCCTTATGTTTTGTGTCCTGATTTTATAATATTAAGTGAAGCCATTGTGGCTTTTCAGCATGAATCCCAATGCCGTGTATGAACATTGCTTTAGCAGCAATGAAATAATTACATTAATTCACAATTACATTATAACGCGTGATGTCGATGTGAATGACAATTTTATCGACGTTATTTGGTATGAGATGCGCACCTATATTCATCGGCATTCATCATATGCTCATATGCTGATTGATCATATAATGCAGCGACCTCGGTCTCATTAGTGGTATAATTACGTATAGTTCGCTTTGCATTATTTTTAATCTACTAGTCCGGAAAAACCATCAACATATTTTGCCTTTACATCATTTAATTTTACGCGACTGAAGCCAAAAATTAGAATAAATAACACTAGAATAAAATTAAGAAATTGTTTATTACCTTTCATTAATTAAACAATGTCAAATTAATTTTGTCTTAGAAAACTTTAACTTCAGCTTATTATGAAATTTAAATCAATACCCGCGTTTGATTAATATATTCAATTACGGTTCGTTTGCCTTTCCAGACAATCAGGATTACTTTTGAATAATGTAAATCAAACTAGGTAGTTATATTCCGGAAACATGTTTTACCTTAGTAATATTGAAATACACTGTCACACTATTTTTTGGTTTATTTTTTAATCATTGATTTTGACGCATTATAAACGGTGAAACAGTGTTTGTTTTATATTTTATGTACAATTTATATTTGCCTCATTCGCGCAACTACATTTTAATAAGAGATTTTTACAATAATACACTATATTGACGGAATTTTAGCCTAATGCACTAAACCGTAAATATATATTTATTCACTATGCAAATTAAAATATTCGATTTCTTTCTGATAAATTCATACCGAGCACGGTGCTAATAAAAAAACTACGCGTAATTAGTACTAAGGTAAATTGAACCCAAACGCAAATGTTTTGGTTAAGAATAGACTAATAACAAATTGTTCGGTGCGAATAATGTGAATTGGGTTGTGAAATGAATTGGCCATGAAACCACTGATTGATGTTTGGAATATAAAATCTTAAACCTGGATCCATAAAATGTATATAGCACCGTCAAGTTCTAATATATACACCTTGCATTAATTATGTTTCAAAGAATTTCATTGCATCAAAGTAATTTGCTTACGAATCAATTTTTAAATCTCGCCTGATCTAATAATAAAAATAAAAACGCGGATGAATATTAACTAGATGATGATAAATCGACGAAGACCATTCTCTTCTACATCTTTTTGCTCTCTGTTAAATGGTTTAAATACCGTTAATGATGTTTCAAACTTGCCGAGTTTGCAAAACTAATTCCTGATCGTACATTGACTGCAAAAGTGGAAGTTTTGCAAATCAATTTCGCCGACTAATTCACACTTGTACTGATTTTGACATTGACTATAAAACGAAAAAAGAAAATTGCATAGTATATTTAATTGACATAAAAAAACCTCTAGTTTTTTTTTAATTTAAATTTATTATACTAATCAAACATCGTATAACATAAATATTCCAAAATAACGTATATTTTATTTTTGTTATTTGCCGATACTTCTAAATTGGTTTAAATTCTGAAGACACTTGTATTTTCAGACTTAACGTCACAAAGTTTACCTATACAACTACAAATATACTTTTTGGGTTATTAAACTTTAAACTCGAATAGCACGTCATGTATAAAATTTGTACCTTCTTCTAATCCTCTTTTTAAAGCATCATGAAGTAGCGCGTGCTGTTTGTATGGCAATAAAGCATTTTCATAGCTTGTCACACTTCAATATCATGCAAGTTTTCAGACGTTGTATGCCGATACGTGCACGGTCTAACTTGAAAAAGCTTTACGGACAAATGGAGCCTGTACTACGTGAATCGTTCGACGTATAGTTGGTATAGCTGACATGAAGTTAGTAAATATTACTAAAGTTATCACAGTATTATTATTATATCTATCGCCGTATGTATATAATACAATAACATTTAATTTTTTTAAGGATCACTCCCGTATGAAAAGAACAACGAAAATGATTTTTGCACGATAATAGATGAACAGGGATGGATAATTGTTATTATAAGATTGATATCTATTTTTAACGAATAGTGTCATTAAACTTATCTTTAAGTGAGAAATTAGTTTTTATATTACGAATATGGGCAGAGATTTGGTGTTTTTTTTTTAATGCCATTTCACTACAATTAACTAACTAAAGATTTAAACTAAAAGATATTGCAGATAACTAATTGCCTATTGTGTGCTAATTTAGAGATAAAAAGATACTACGTAGACCTTTTTGTCTGGGCACTGGGTTATGATTTAATAATAAATAAGCTACTGTAAAATGAAATTCTTGAATTAAGAACATATCTTAAACTATATATTGTATAAGAATTTTTCACAGTTAACAAGAAAAAAATTTTTTCTTCTTTAATTGTAGTTGAACAAAAAATTGTTCTATACGGTGAGACAAGTTATAATGATTAATTTTATTACTATATGACCTCTTTGTTCTG
This sequence comes from Nebria salina, assembly GCA_944039245.1. Classification (NCBI taxonomy): domain Eukaryota; kingdom Metazoa; phylum Arthropoda; class Insecta; order Coleoptera; family Carabidae; genus Nebria; species Nebria salina. Next base: position 14,106,650 of record OX063271.1, read on the forward strand.
AGATCTCTTGATAAAATGCGAAATATTTGCTATAAGGTTTCATTCATTAATCAATATCAAATTGCAATTTAATTATTCTTATTGAATTGTAATTCCTATTAAGGTGTCCCATGATGCAGCGTAAATCATAAAAACGATTATGTATAAATATATGAATGGTTTGCAATTAAAAATAAACAAACTAAAATATGTATTGTAATCGATAAATTGCCATGTATTTTAGCAACCTCATATGTTCATTTATTAAACAACCATTGAATGTATTCTATAACGTTCAATTGTATTGAAATTATAAAAAATTACTTATTATCGCTAATGCCAATAGCATGTATTGAGTTAATAATGAATTAAATTTCACTTTTTTTCGAAATAAAATCATCAATTCGTTACTTGTTTTACTTAAAACTGACCATTTTAATAAAATCATGTAACCAACGATTCCTTAGAGTTGGGCAGATAATATGTCATGGCAAACAAAACATACATGGATAGAGCAGAAAAGTATTTGGGTATTTGCAAATGCATCAAAATATTTGAATATATTGCAAACATGTATGGTTGTTTATTAGTAGCACTAAAGTGAGATGAAATCCACTTCTGGAAACTTCTCTATTTTTGACTGCATTATGAAACCGCTTATATAATTAAATTGAGAATCATCAGTTGGAAAATAATTCTCTCAGTACGTTAATATTCTTGTACTAAACCAAAATAAGCATTTATTATCTAAACGAGATATTTTATTCATCCTTGCAGTTTCAAAAGTGCATTCTGCTTTTACAAATTTACATAATTTATGACCCGTAAAAATGAACCCGTATAATAATTTAAATGAAATAAATAAATAAACCATATTACTGCGCCTGATAACTTTTGCACAGAAATTTAAAGGTTTTTAATTTTCATCATAATTTATTATGCAAGAAGGTAGTAATTATTGTATGGTGAATAACTCACACTGTACCAGTTTTTACTCGCATAAAACGAACCGTGCTTCCTGTGACTTTCGATTATAACATGGTGTATATTTTACACTTGAGACTCGTCATTTATAATCGTGCAGCTGATCCAAGCAAATGGATTCGACATGAAATGAATCATCCGTTGATATAGATATAAAACTAAATTTATTTCGATATAAGACTGACTTAAATACGCGTTAAAATATATTTAATTATCACAATCTTTACAACTTTTTTTTCCTGATGTTAATATACTATATTTCCGATTTATAGTTTACGCACTGTTTTTTAATTGATATTGAACAATTTTGAAAATATACATCGTCCAATAGAAAAAGTAAAAATTATAAAAATGTAGCCACAATATACTTGATAATGCTGTGGTTTGTATTTATTTCAAATCCTGCAGAATCATGTTTGATACATTTTTTATAATTTTTACCCATTCTTCATTGTGCTTTTAATGTAAAATTTTAATTAAAAACTGTAACATGTAAACACAATTAAAAAATTCAATTTTATTTCTCAGTTATTCATTTATGCTTGAAATTACTAAGGTAGCAAATCATTCGTATTAGGGTAACCTAAGTTAGTCTTCTGTAATTAATACCTGACTAAAAATTACTGTTTTAATTTATTTTATTTAATTGGAATACATGTTCCAGTTTCTCTATCAAGGTTCAAATAAAAATTCTAATGAATATAATAGATTCTCCGTAAATAATGCAAATATAAGATAACAATCGCTTATTAATTGGAAAAATGTCGATAATAAGACCATTTCAGAAAAATATGATATTTATTGAATATTATGTATAAAATTAGATAAATAATAACAATTATAATTTAATATTGCTTGGTTGTTCATATTGGTGAATATGAGAGACTTCTCATCTGTCTTTTAATGCGGTATTTGACTTTCATGGATGATCCACTTCAATGTATCATTGTTATCAAAACATTTGTATGACATAGCAATATTCAGTAGAATGATATTGTATAGCTGTCATCGCCCAAGTGTTTGCTCAATGTTTGGAACGTTGATTCGCATTATTGATTCAGAGATACTTCTACAAAAATTAGCATATGAAAAGAATCAAAACCATCGACATATTTTAGTATTCAAATTTACTATCCCATTTTCGCACCGTTAATCTCTGATTTGTAAAGATATAATAAAAAGAGCGAAGTACTTATAAGTATAAGTGTTGGGAATGGAAACAAAATGTAGTAACGATTTAGATAGGATAGATTCACAATAAATGTATGTATTGGAGACTTAAATGATATGGTTTGATCATATTGGTAGAATATCGAAAGAAAGGTTGACAAAAAAGATTTACCGTTCTCGGAATAAGTGGATAAATATGATTGATAATGAGTTTCGTGAAAGAAAAAGAGCGCAATGAATAATTTGACGAATTTGAGTGTAACTTGAATAGCGAAAGATTATCAAGATGTGAAAGAATTTAAAGGCTTTTCGGCCATCCCATTTCATAGGAATAGGCATGAAGTTATTTATGTATGTATGTTTGTAAAGATTTGAAATGATGAAGCGACAAGAGTTATCTGTAGATATACATCCTAAACTTTGTACATCACAGAAATGTCTATGATTGACAAGACAATATTGATTAATAAAGGGTTATAGGAAGGAATGACAAGATTGCTAGATGTTGTATAGAGAATATGATACTGTAGAAGGTCTAATGTGATTTGCTCTACACTCTGCCAATTTATCAAGATCCAATTTTCAAAGCCAAATTGACCGACAACATTGCGAAATAAACTTTCTTTACGGAAGCCGACATTGAACGTGGTTGCTGCTTTTAGTAAACACAATTTATAATATTAAAAGTACCAATTGCAATTGCATGTGTTGCAAATATTGCTAATAATGCCAAATTTATATGTAACCATTATTATTCATCTATACAGGATAAGTTGCGAAATGGCAGGATGTGGCAACTTAGAAGTAAGAAAAGTGATGTGTAACATAATTTTGTAAACGGCAAATACCGCACCATGGTAACTATGTTGAAAACCCAAAAACCAGATGAAAGGTACTGGCCGGTGTCCACACACCAGGACGACAAACGGGAAGAAGAAGTTCGAGCAAGCTAAGAATCGCAATCAGAAGTTTTAGGAGCAAAGGGTGCCTGTCGCGTTGCGTAGCGGGTGGTGTCAGGAAAAACTGTTAATAGGTGGGGGAAGTGCGCACGCGAGCCGTAGCGAGACGGAACTTCGATTGCGGGGTCACAATGATTCCAAGGTAGCCTCATGTACCGCCGTCGCGCGAAACAAGAGACCGCCGGTGTTCGGAGCGTAGACTGCGGCGCGCGCTCAGTGCTGTGCCGGCTTTCGTCGCGTGCACTTGCCATACAAACCTTTCTTGGTTGTTCTCTAAGCGCCACAAACCTCTCGCACACTCTCGTTCGAAAGGGCAACGGGGTTTTGTAACGCGCGGTTGCCACCCACCCTAATGCGCTGCTTCACCGGCGCTTGCCCCGTAACAGCCGTTGCAATTGTCAGTGTGCGTCGATCATGGCCCTAATATTTCGGCTAAGGGTACGCGCGCTATTTAGCTACAAACACGGATGTTTATATTACCGTCGCGGCTTTGGATTGTCTAATACTTGAAAAGCCTGTGCGTGTTACATGTGTCATATCGGAATTATTTGAAACTATTTGTACAAATCATTAAAACCTTACTAAAGTAATATTTATCGAATTTTGAAACACTTTTAAAACTTGTGGGATGATGGAATAAATTGACACTTGTACAAAATTTGCAATGAATAATATCTTACTTTTATTTTACAATACATTTTAAATACTTAAGAAACTTGTGAAAGAACATATTCATATCTATCGTGCGTGTAATTTTGTGCCATGAATTGGTCACTAACTTAAGAACTTGTGTTTTTTGTATAAAACTTATAAACTAACAATTAACGTAACTAAAATTATCAACCCCATTTTTCTATTGTGTGTACTATTGTATAACATTTAACATAAAATAATTTATCGTTTATCAAGAAAGTTAAACATTAAAACGTTCAATTTTAACGAATATAATAAAGATTGTTATAACAAAGTAACTTTGAATGACTGGTACTTAACTTAATTATAACCGGAGTTGTGTTATCTTTGCGCGAAGTTTTCGCTGGTACGAAAAGTGAGGCAGGAAGTTTCAGCATCGTCTGAAATGTTTATGAATTAAGGGAGGAAATAAGATTATAGGGTACTGGAAATAGTTTTCCAGACGTCTTTTGGTCCACTGTTTAACAAAGTTCTACAAACTCCGGAAACTAAGAATTATAAAAAATAATTAAATAAATCATAAAAAAAAAATCCGAAATAGGATTATGAAATATCTGTGTTAATAATTGAAAGTGTTATCTGTAATATCTTAAACTTGTGAATCTGGTTAATTATTCGTGAATTAAATGTCTTATATATGTAACCAAACCGTTAAAAGCATACATAGAGATTTATAAGTGCAATGCAAGGAGTAAACTCTTGCAGTGGGTCGTAAATTGTACTGAGGGTTTCTGTGTAATTTAAAGTGCGAAATATATAGAAAAACCTTACGGGTTTAGTTAGATACGGGTGTTTTATATGTGTCAATATACCCTTTATGGGGAGGATCTAACTGAAGTGTGTGATTGTGCGATAATAGCAATATAAGGAATGTTATTTATGAGCAGTACGTGCAACGGAAGTTATTTTTATTGCAACTGATGGGCTGCTGGTGGTTTCCGTTGTGGCTGTTGGTCGCGGCCATCCTATTCAAGATGCTACCCCTAGTTGCGCCGGGGTATGCGGATGACGATGAGCTCATCAACGAGCTCGACAGGCCAAGTGAGTGCAGATTTATATTAACTCGTCAATATAAAATACAATTAAGAATATATAATAGATGTTTCTTATTACACTAATAAAATCTGTCAGCTTTTTTAAAAATATATCTGCAATGGCTTGTACTGAACTTTCTTATACATATTAGAATTATATATGTTTATTATTTTACTAATTTATTTTAAACACTTTTTTTTCTTCATGTTTTTTATAATTCATTAAATGTCAAATTTCAATTTATTTGAACTTTTTTTTTTGATTTGTTTAGCATTTGACAGGCATGCAATATTTATGTAAAATAAAAAATATGATCAAATTTCAATAGCCTTTTAATAATTGTAACCGGTATCATTTTTGAATAAAATTACAAAAGAAAGTTGTACGAAATATTAATATCCCAAATTTTTGCTGTAACACAACCGTTTTTGAATTAATACAAAAGCCACAAAAATTACTAGAGTAAACATGCACTTCCGGTTTGAATATTATTTTCAAAAATAGGTTTTCTCGCCAGCCTAAATTTTTTGTTTTCTTACTATTTTTACCGTAAGTGCAACCATTTTTAACAAACCACAAAAAATTGCAAGAGTAAACAGATACTTCCGGTTTTAATATTCTTTTCATTAACAAAGAGTTATCTAGCTTTTTTATAATTTTGTCTTCGAAAGACTGTAAAGCACTCATATTCACACTCACGGACTAACACACACACACACACACACACACACAAACACACATACAGACACATACACACACACACACACATACACACACACACATACACACACACTCACACTCACACAAACACACACACACACACACACACACATACACACATACACACACACACACACACACACACACACACATACACACATACACACATACACACATACACACATACACACATACACACACTCACATACGCACACACACACATACATACATACACACACACACACACACACACACACACACACACACACGCTATTTTGTCATAATAAAAAGAACATCTTTATTTTATTTTTGTTGTAAACGCCAAGACCGCGTTCGTTTGAACCGCTAATAAACTTATTTAGCAGCAACATTAATTACTAAATCGTAGATGGTATAGTATTTTAGAATAATATAACTATTTTAGTGGATTATTTATGAGCAACCCTGTAATCATGTAATAAAACTGGAGGATGTAGGAGATTGTGGATTTCCTTTAAAAGTAATAAAAACTATAAATCACTTACAGGGTTCGCTTTGGTTTACTCAGAAATAATGGTAATAATTTATAAAGATCAGCAGTACTTCTGTATCAGTTTATCAGAAAAAAGAACCATATTGATTCAACCAACTAAGCTTCTGAGTTAAGATTTCATTTCTATCACTTACATTTTATAGTAGTATCCAGTTTGAATTTATAGCTATTATTCCTTAAATTTAAATGTAACGCCAGGAAAAACTTTGGTATATTAATGTATGAAATGAATAACATTATATATAAATTTAGCATATTAATAAATAATAAAATAAATAATATTAAATGGTAAACATAACAGTTAAGAATGCTTACAAATCCATACATAGTTTCCAGGCAATAATTTGCCTGTAGCGTAACGCCAATCAATTATATCTTAGCGTACTTCACGCACTTAATTTATATTCGTCAAACCATTCGTATATGGTCTTTTAATGAGCGCCATGTACTGCATATAGAATTCAAACGACACAGTGGTTGTATTGTTTTGTCCCCTATGTTTTCCGCATTAAATTCTATTCGAGTTTTAAGTCGGATTAAAGATTCCCTTTAACTTTAATCTGCGAAGTAACCCTTGTAATTAAATCAGAACTGTATTACATACAAACTGGGATACAGTGTGTCGCCTGAAACTCACGATAGGTAGCTCTACGGGTGATTACAAACTCCCGGCCCGTACTTGTCACATTGAAACCTGCTCGCATAAATAATATAATAGTATCACGGTATATTGCGATTAAAGGAATTTCTCTGCGTTGGCAAATATAATATTTATTTCAACTCCCAACACTACCAACACTCCATTTACAACCACTTTAAATATATATTTACATTTCTCATTTTATTTACGTGTATTGTATTGATACCTCTAATACTTCAATATTTATCACATATTTACTTCATAATCTAATTGCATCGTTCAATAAAAATATTTGCAATGACTTGCACTGTACTTTCTTATACGTATCTTGAATTAAAAAGCGATAATTTTGAATAGTTCAAGAAACTAAATTATACTTCGTATAAAAAAGTAAAATATTACAGCGATTTTCAATTACTAATTTCGGATAATACAATCATTACCACAATACTCAAATACATTTAGGTTTAAAATAGTTTAGTAAGGCGGTAAACCGGTTCTGTTGGCCATTGAATGTGGTATATATTTTCATGAATTGGTAGATTTTTCAATTTTTTGTTTTGTTTCTTCATCTGTTTCGTTGTATTTTTTATTTGAGTTCAGCTCTAAGATGGTATAATTCAGGTGGAACGGAATAGCTTGGATCACGATATGAGCAGATGTAAGAGTGAGTAGCACTATGATGGAAAAAGACAAGAATTTAAAAATGTCTTTTGCGCACATGAAGGTCACGGCTCAATCTATTCTGATACGCCTGTTAATACGATTTATTATCGAGATATTATATTTCATGTTTCGCATTTACTTTCATTGAATTTTGATGGATTAAGTTTTCCTCTTTGAATTCTTATCAGAAAACAAAATCACATTAAAACAAATTTCTAGAGCATGTATTCATAAAAGCTAGCTTTAATACGATACGAAATTATTTGATATTTTTATAAACCTGCTTCAGAATTTGACAGTATATTTAAACTGGAAATATATAATAAAATCCGTAAAAAATCAAGGATGAAAAGTATACTGGAAAAGCTTTGCATCGCTTTTTGTTTATTTTAAATAATACATTATGTAACATGTACAACTATCGGTAGGCATCAATTCAATATTCATTATTGATCAAAAATGCTTAAGACTGGTTTATCTAACAAAATATAAACCAATACTTCGTTACGTTATTTTAATATAAACCACAACAGTTCCGTAACTTTGGTTCTTCATAGTTTTTATGGCAATTTTTATGAATATAAAAACCAAAACATTTCTATTTAGTACTGATATAATAATGTCCGAGAAATCTGAGTAGAATATTATCTAAATTCCTATTAACAAAAACGTAATAATAATGGTTTTGTTACTGACAGTTCAATAGCTTTTCAATCAACGTGTTATTTTGATTTCGCTATTTATTCAATAATTCAGTGTTTTTCCAGAATTAAACAACATTTTTTAATTTCATCGCTTGATTGACTGCTGTTTATAAATTCGAACAAATATTTATTTTCGGTATTCACAATTGACCTATTTTTGGCATTTATTGTTAGGACATTGGAAAAATCTGTGCACCAAATCAAATAATTGATAAATTTCATAAACAATTCAATACCAATAGGATAACAAACAAATTCGTTCGGTTCAACCGGATAGAATTATAAAACAGACAGTCGTAAAACCGACTTCACTTTCGCAACATGAAAATGAAACTCTGAAGTACAGATTCAAGGTATAGCTTTCTGCTTTCGGATGACAAAACAATGTTACTAGGTTGGGGCACGTAACTCTCCAGGGACCTTATCTCGGAAAACCTTGTGAGGAATCCCGAAGTCACCTACATAAGCCTGTCGTTCTATTAGTCTTGTTATTGGAAAAAAAGACAGTTTTGTCATCCGAACAAATTATATTTCGTCTTATGATACAAAACTCTTTTCCAACTCTTGAAATATCATCTTAATAATTCATATCAATAACATACTTGACGTGGAAGTTTGTTTTCTCAAGAACAAATTTTCGTATGAAATTTTCTTCATTATACAATGAAACGAAAAAGTTATTATGTACGGGAATGAGGTTATTTTTTTTTTCTTTTCAAATCATTAAAGAATCAGGTTTTCGTGCTTGTTTGGTTTTATATTAATGATTTTGTTCGCTGCAGCCATTTTTCAAATATATTTATTTACTTATAGGTATATAATACGAAAAGAGATTTATTATTTTTTTGTTGTTTTTATATACATTCTCTAGTGAGAATGAAGGGTAATCTTGAATAAATGAATGATTGAATTGCGTGATATTAATGTTTTCAATAGACAAAAACATTACATTTTTTAAAATCTTGTTATGCGTAACTACATACCAAATCCATAGTAGTACTTTACTGATTGTGTTATTTATGAATAAAATATATCTAAAATATTAAATTGTGTGTGATTTATTGTGCGTGCCGTGTGTTTTGAAATATTTCGACACATTTTTATCTACTAGATTGAAGATGTAGGATGTTCTATAATTTATTATAGATTTTTATGCGGTAAGATTTTTAATTTGGTAATAAATGCTACATATTTTTTTGAAAATTGATTTATTATTTTTAAAAAAAATTTTATAATACAACTGCAAAAATTATTTTGAGGAAAATAATTAAGAAAGGTTACAGTTATTTATTTACTGCAACAATAAAACCTACTATAACATGTCTTGAGTGTCTAGTAGCTAAATTATTCTTTCCTTGGTGAATTAATATCAAACTGTAATCTAGTGAAAAATTCTATACTATTGGCTTGAGTCAACTGTTGTTTATAAGAGATAATACATTTAAAATTATTGTTTGTAAAAATCAATAATAAGTCTGTATAAGCATTCCATCGTATAAAAAACTTAATAATTTTCCATAAAAACCATCGAGGTCTATACACTCTCTCATCCATACGACCAGTTTATAATATGCTACCTGCGGCAACATTTGCTTTGCTTTTTTTTTCTGGACTGATTAAAATCTACTCACGTGTGGACGTGTGCGTGTAAGCTGTAACATAACAATTATGAGCATTCATAGAAATAGAATGATTCAGAAAAAATAACAACTGAAACTTAGTTGCGGAAATAGTAATTATAATAAAACTTTCGATATATTTAGCTCAGCTTACAAATTCCAAAAATCTAAAGCATTCGATCTGGTGTCTGTAAATATCTCAGATTGAACATTTAATTTGACATAAAATTCCTCTTCCAGCGTTTTACAATATTTTTTCCCTCAAAAATGAAAATTTAATACCATTACAAATATTAAATACTTGCCTAAAAATTGATTTCATGTATATGTACAATACAACAAAAATATATTACAAACTATACAACTTGTGATGTTCATTTGTCTATAAGTTTATTATATTTGATTTAGTATTTGGTTCTCAGTACGTGATTTGACGATTCGTCACATCTTTTATATTTTGAAATATGTCACTGCATTGCGATCGTAACAGTAATGAAACAAGCAAAACTAGAACGTAAAGTTATTTTATGTATTTCTCTGTGTCATTTACGACAATTTTACGATTACGGTTTGATGAAGGCGATCTAGTTGGCTGTTGGCTGGACTTAAAGATAAATGTCAGCTTTTGTTAGACAATTTACTCCACTAGAATATTTCAATCAATCATAACTTTACCATAAATTCGTTGTTTAAAATATAGTAGATTGTGACTATATTTAAAATACATTTTATAGATATTTTGTCTTAGTTTTCCTAGTAATTAAATACGGAATATCACTATAAATTAGGTGTATGAATCCCATCAATATATAGAACTAATTAACTTCTATTTAACTGATTAATCGAAGAATAGAGTATTTGTTAAAAATATATTAATTTTTTTTTGGATCTCGAATTCCTTTCGATAATTTATTACTATTTGGTTATTTATTAGTTATTAATTAATGATGAATTAACCGTGAACGTTTCGGCAAGTATTTTGCGATTTCCGCTTTTAGTGCGATACGTGATTCAAGAAATCGAATAGATTTTATTTGAAAATTAACATAAAATTTACGAAAGAATTTATCTAGTAACAGTATACCAAAACTAAAGTACAGCTAACATTTAAGTAGCACACTAAGCATATTTACAATAAATTTACTCAAATGAATGAAGCGTAGGATGATACTATTTTAACTGTCTTGGTTTTTAATTGATTTTCGAAAATGTTAACTACAAATACGTACTACTAATATATATCTTGGCAAACCAGGAAGTAGAAGGCAATTTTATTAGTTTTTCGGGCGATGATTTTACCTCTGGTACTTTATAAAGAAAATATTCTAAATTACAGGTAAATATATTGTCAATAATTCAAACATTTGAAAGCAATTTTCAATATATAATCCTCCATGTTCCTATCGAAATAATAAAATTACTGCTTCACATATAATTACTTCCGTGTTAAATAACTAATTATGACGAGCACAAAAATAATACAAACAACAAAAAACACCATACAGTTTATTATCGTTATAACTTGTTTTAAAGTTTTAATAATACTCTATACTGCCATTATAACGCTATGTAGCAACCGGATTCAGTTCACTTTAATAAAATTTTATATTTATTCCAGTAAATCTGTTTGAACTTAAATACAAATATGCTTAAATCTCAAAAAAGTTGTGAGCTTATGTTTTAATACCGCTTATATATTTATTAGTTTGATTTTGTCACGCAAACTATACTCTTAACTTTTAAAAAAGACTTTGTATGAGAAGGCAGTATCGCTGAAGAAGAAATCAGAAAATGTTAATGAAATATTAAAAAGAAACTGACTTGAAAGTCCCGACACATTTCCTAAGTTTATACACAAATTCAATTAAAACTTTTCAACAATGGCAACTTGTAGCAAATTACGAACAGTGAAATATTTGACCGAAACTCTGTCCAACTAATTGAAAACTCGTTTCATATATGAAAACTATATTAAAACACTGACTGGTCTGTTATGAACTGTGCGGTTAAAATAACTTTGTTTTCATATGTTATGTTTTCATTTCTAATTTTCGTTGCTGCAGCAATAAAATCTCGATATTTTTAAAACAAATAAATGGTCTATTTCATTTAAATCACATACATTTCTTAATAATACTAATTTAAAACATCATGAAATTAATGAGGAAGAATTGAAATATATATTTAAATTTTCATTTAAACGTTATTTTCATAAAAATATAATTGTTATTTCGTAGAATTATATAGTGACTTACATATTACGTAATATACAAATCAAGAATAACTATGTCATCAATTACTTTTAAATGTAATTATTAAGATGAGAATATCTCGTAAAAGCAAAACTACGGATAATATAACTTACCGTAATTCCAAATTCACGGTTTATTTTTGAACCAAAATAGTCTAGACTGTACTTTCTGTATTTCTGAATAGATTTGCAAGTGGTAATTTTGGCTTTGTTTCCTTTACCAAATTATAGAGTTCATGTAATATCCCAGGTTTGTTCTGTATTCATTAAACTAACATAAGATTTAACAGTAATGAAAACTTCAACTAAACCTCTAGAGTCAAATTAATATTTCATGTAAATAAACAATATATTATTTTGGGTAGACTTTTAACGTATTACCATTAGTTCTTATTTATATTTTTTAAAATTATAATACGAGTATTTCGTTATGATTTATATTATAAAATCATTATTCCTAGCAGATTTTATGTCACATTCAGTATTTGTTTTCATATAATAGTAATTTTTTACATTCTCATTAAAATCTTACGAATAACAAAAAAATGTCAGATATTGTCAAATGTTTTTTGTATCCGAAAATATTACTTTTGAAAGAAAAAAACCAATGTTGTATTTTTTAAACTTGAGTCATTAGAGAAACTTATCTTTTTTTATGAAATTTGTAAAACATAATACATAAAAAGGACAAGTGTAAATTAAGGACTCATATTTAATAAGATTTCGACTTACATTCGGCACGTGTACATTTAAGTGCAAATTAAACACAAAATAAAAAACAATAAATGCTCCTTGAAAATAGATTTATATCAGCAAAGAAATAAAATCACTAACATAAGATGTGTATACAAAAATATGTTTCATTGAATTACGATATAAAAGTAAGCCGCTTTGCGTCATGCGGGAAGAAAATAACTTCCAAAGAAGCTCAAGTAAAGCTTAGGTGAAACATATTAAGATAGCTGTTATTAGTATGCTAACTAAAATATTATTCCAATTCTTTTAATATTTACTTTCTTAGTATAAGTAAGTATTGTAATCATGAAAAATTTCGAACTCGAGATTTTAACGGAAATATACGTTTTGACCTTCCCTGAATCGATTCCAACTATTTTTGGAATGACGTCCGTCTGTGTGTGTGTGTGTGTTTGTGTGTGTGTGTGTGTCTGTGTGTGTGTGCTCTACAGCCCAAACGGCTAAAGGGAAAATTATGAAAATTTTAACTTAAGATTTGTATATGCCTGGCACGAAAACCTCTTATTTTTGAAAACAATATTCCGACCGGAAGTGCATGTTTACTCTAGTCATTTTTTGCAGTTTCTGCAATTACTCAAAAATGGTTACAGTTACAGAAAATTTTTGTGAACAAAAATTAATGATATTTATATTTTGCACAACTTTTGTTTGAATCTTTTTTCCAAAAAAAGTACTGGTTTCTAAATAAATTTCTGCTTATTATATATATTGTTACATAAATCGTATCATCTGCGCCTGTCAATTGTTTAACCAAATATACTTAAATAATTTGAAGTTTGACATTCAACATTTATTCTAAGAAATATATTTAGTGTAAAAGCGATCTAAAGGTTAGAACAAATATTATAAATGAGAAAAATAATGTAACTACGATGTGGTTTAACCCATATGCGTATAAGAAAGTTCGGTGCATGACACTGCAGATGTTTTTATAATAATAAATAGACCTTAAAAACAAAGTTGAAAAATGAATACATAACATGACAATTTTCCGTATAAAATAAATCGTAAAACAACCCAGTTCCTAGTTTTCTTTCGTTCTTAGTTTTCTAAAAATAAATAAACAATTTAAAAAGAAATCATGCTACTTATGCACGCAGAACATGCTGTTAATATCAAATGACAAATGGATTGCAAACAGAAGCGCCATAATAAAAGCTGATGTAAATAATATATTAAACCAGTAACCAACCACGCGTTGCGCGATATGTTAAAGAATGAAACAGCAGTCAGCAGACATAGCAGAACTCAGTTTTCCGCTCGTACGTCACATAAAACTGAGAGAGCCGAACTGAAAAAGAGTTTCGGTTATACAGCTGAATGGTGCAGCAGAAGGAAAATATAGAATGCCGTGCTGCTCAAGACATTATGTATTCAGATTGTGTAAATAAATGATGCTTTTTTTTTTTCGCCGATGATTAATAGATGTTGTTGAGTCAAATGCGACACTGTGATATCGCATCACGAGTGAAATATTTTCGGTCGAAATTGCCGTTTGCAGAGGCGTTATAGCACGTAAACGAGTACCATGCAACACTCTTCAAACTTATCGGACAAAGTGTACCTTTTTTTGCTTGTTACTTTTTGCAACGGAGTTTTTTGCTGCGTTTTAATTTTCTCCGGTTGATGGACAGATCTTTGATAAATTTTATTTTAATGTATCACTGCAATAACTAGGTCACAAAAATTATGCCTTATATTAATGGTTTTAAGAATTTCTTGACATATTAAAATAATTTATTTTTAATTTTTCAATAAATTGATAACCATTAAATATATACTTTCTTAAATATAAATATCTTAAGTGTGATTTATTTCGAAAATACAGTTTTATTTCCAAATGCGCGTTTTGATATTTTATAATTTATTAATCTATGACTTTCGTCTATCCTATAATTTTGACTTATAATTTAAACTTAGAAAATTAATTCACTTGCAAGATTATTCTGATTATGAATGTAAACGAGATTTTTGTAGGCAGTATTCTTTTCTATCTATTAATCGAACCGTGATGAAGACATAACTTGTTAATAAAACTATAATTTAATATTGCCACGATCTAGAACTCTTTCAGGAATGTTATTTGATCATTAAACGAAATGGTGTTTGTGTTTTCTTATTTTCTTCAATACAAGAAATTACATTCGATTAGAACTGAATTAATTAAACGTTATCTGATATTCTTAAACGAAATTAAAAGCCACATATTAATTTGTTCCCGAAAATAAATGCCTAAATCTAAAGAATTTCAACAACTTAAAATAAGATAAATATTTAAATTAATTAAATTTTTCTTGTAAGTTAATTAATTTATCGCCATTACGTAAATACGCTCTCTCGTTGTTGTGAAACACAAACGGATGTCTCTGGAGATCGAACACGAAAGCAGTAAAACAGGTGTTTTTAAATTCTATGAAAATGTAAAATGTCACGGTGTATGAACGACCTTGCAAATAATTTCTCCATTGACCAGTTGTAAGAGTTTTTAATGATTTCGTTGCCAGCGTAATAAATTATTACATTAACGTCATTTTGATCATGATATATTAGTTTATTTGCAATTATCAGTTTGTAAATGTTATATAAATGGTATGGAATTAGTAAGCATTTCGCTTATTTTTGTTAATTTATGGTAAATCAATTTGAACAATTCAATGACTTGCATTTAATATGAAATCAAATGCATTTATTATAAATTTCAATTGGGCACATAGAATTATGTATGTTTGTATATAAATAAATCGTTTTCAAATCTAAATTTATATTGTTTATATGGATGCTGGTTTGGCACCTAATCAAAGAGCAAATAATTTATTTTAACTTTACTATATAATTTTATAACTATAGGGTTAGTAGGGGGGATCTGTGGATTACTAGAGAAGTAGGGAGGTAAGGAGAGAGAAATTAGTTTTATTAGGTTACTAAGGATACGTCGAAAAATCAACAATTTGTTTTATACTTTCAATATTCTTCATTTTTATTTTGTTGGTAAATTTGATTTGGTCCTATAACATTTTCAAGAGAATTTATGCTACAAAACAGTTCTGGCGATATAATTATTTACTTAAAGAACGCGTTTCAGGCTTTTATTCTGCACAATTCCCCAATGTTTATAAATGTTTCTTACGAAAGTTAAAGTACACGCAAAGCCTATAAAAACGGAAACACGTATATAGAACTACATATAGATATATTTTATTTTTATTATATTACGTGTAAGAAGCTTTGACTCCTACGGGAGAAGCTAAGGCGATTATATATAGTAAACTTGGTAGTACTATTTTCTTATTATTAACTTTAAAAAAACTTCCTCTATAAGATTTCAACAGAGCTACACTTTACTGTTCATATTTGTAGAAGAATTATACAAACTTAATGCTGAGAGTGGAAAAATATTTTCATATTTTATGCAAAACTTTTCTTCTATCTTTGTTTTACAAAAATCCTCTGAGAACCATGTTCTTTTTTATTAATGAAACAGGCTGAACAAGTTTTTGTAAAACTATGAAAATATATTATGCCTTTCACTTCTCATGCACAAGAGAGATAATTTTCAATTTGAAATCGATTAAATTACTGAAACTGCTTAGCTCGTTTTTTAATTCAAAATATATTTTCAATATCAGACAACAAAATACATTTGTTTACAGATATGAATCATTCATTATTAGTTTAACTCGCACTTAGAACGAAAAGTATTTCGTTTAAGTATTTGTCCGCATATTTTCTCTGTAACATTATTTTATTTTAAGAAAATAAATCACATACATTCATTTCACATCTCCCTATTTATTGACTATGCAAAATTATTAGATAGAGTTGTAGAAAGAAAAACCATAGATTTTAATCGTTTTGGTTTCGATTGGTGCATTTGGTAAAGGAACTAGGAACGTAACTGCTTTCGGACGAACACAATTAGTTCGTTAATTGTAGATAATGATTGATTTATAATTGCTTATTGTTCCTGATTAACCAGTGCGATTAGACGCCCGTTGCTCAGTGCGTCCGGTTTGCATACAATCATTATTCTCCGTTAATTGTCTTTTATTTGTCGATAATGCAGACTGCATCCAACAATTCTATTCCCTTTAATTAAAGATTTGTAGCAATGATTATTTGAGCAACGCAAATAAAATTTGATAATATGATAAAAGTTAGTTTATTGAAGTGAGTATTTTTAATTCCCAGAAATGAAAGGAAATATATTGTAAAATATATAAATTCAATATGTACTTATTTTCCACAATTTCGTTTTCAAATATTCCAAATATCCGGAAAATTTACACCACTAGTTCAGAAGTTTAAGAAATTGTAATTATATTAAAAGCATCCCGTAAAACTGTGTGTTTTATATATTTTGTTAGATAAAACACTTAAATAAAAAAAGACAAATACTTTTACAAATTAAGTAAATGTCGGCAACTATGGAATTTTATCTGTAAAAGGTATAAAATATTTGGGTCTAGACCACAAATTTGAATTTGTAGTCTGTGGCATGCGAGGTACTCGATCGTTAAAGATAGTCTTGTTCGTTAATACAAATGAGTAAATTTAATTCTAATTAGGTGTTCATAAAATGAGCTCCGAAGAATGTTACATAAAAACTTAGTGACTTTAACGATATATTCTTAATTGTATTCAATATCCAATTAGCTTCAATGTGAAATTGCTTCTCGATCCTGGATTCTATATTTTTTATATTATTAAATAAGTATTTATGTTCTTCCACTTGATATAATAATAGCAATTAGAACTATACAAATTTGAATTTGATTTACTATGTATTACAATAAGATTGTAATTTATTTCGTATTTGTTACCTTTATGCTTTTATAAATATTTTTATTAAATTTATTAATTATTAGCATTTCACGTTTAGTATTTTCACTATCTGGGTGATGTAAGAAATCGAGTCATTTTGTCTACCCCTGCCAAACCGAATTTATCGCGATAATCACCCTTTTAACTTACATTATGTTCCAAACTGATATCAATATTATTTTAAATTGTCAAAATCCGTGTAAAATTTCTGTTATGTTCAATAATCAAAATAGCAGTTACTATGAAATAAATAGATGTTTAACAATAATATTTGTTATTCGTGTTTTCGTAGTTACTGCCAAAACGAACGAACGCCTCACTTTAATATCGATATTATGTCTGATGCATTACGTTTGAGTGCGTTTTGCATTTGCATAATCAATTAATAGTTGTGAATAATTAGCTAGGTTAAATATATGCAATAAATGTATCTAGCAATTTCATGTTCATAAATTATAGCAAAATAGAAAAATAATGTGTATGACTTTGAACTTGTGTAATAAATATATCGTTCTTGTATAAATTAAATTATGTCAGGTATTTCGCGGTCTCAATGTAAAAAAATCATTTAGATTTATGACCACAGTTCTGGTCTTCGTACAAATTTACATTATTTGCCATTCAAATAAAGTTGTATCTTGTATTCTCCACAATTTTTCAAGCAAATAGCTATTTCTGTGTGATTCGTTTGAGAAACGTTGAACATTTTATTTATATTTATTATATTCGTTAACATTTTGCATTGTTTTGTTTACAGTATGATTTATTAACAAATTTTACACGAGGTACATACAGCTACTTGTTTTAGATATATTAATTTATTACTCTGATATGTCGAGAAATATTTATCAATAATATACAATTTTTATGCGGTAGAATACCTTAATTTCTATAAATTATATATGGATGTTACCAAAAACTTTATTTGACCGAAAAACAACTATTATGTTTGAGTGTTTTAATACAGATAGCCACATATTAATTGCAAAAAATGCATAGTGCAAAATAAAAGTTTTAAACATAATATTTAGGTGCTACAATATAAATTTTAAATAAAAATAAATATATATAATTTGTAATGCTGAAAGTAAAGAATACTGTCGTTTCTATATGATTGCCTGTTTCGATTTCTGTCACCAGTTGTTGTACATAAATCATACAAATTGAATAAAAAATACCGGCATGTTTCTAATATATGTTAGTGTTAAAAAAGTATATTGAAGTATGGACTTGTATTTTGATAAAAGTTTCAACAATATACTAGTAGAGTATTTAAATCTATTTTTCCTAATAAACAATTCTATCCATTTAAAATCCGTGGATATTCATTAAATTCACAGCAAAATCATAAAAACCGATTTCAGCACGTAAACACTAAAATTGCTTTGGTAAATTACAATAAATTTTGTTCACATCGCTTGATTTTCAATTATTTCCGGAATCAATCAGGATTCCAGTGCATTGTATTTATACACTATAATCTAATACAACCGCATTTAAACAAAAATAAACAAATATATTTATATGCATACATGCGCAAGCACACAGACGTAAATACACGTTTATTTGAATGCTGCTGTTACAATAATACACATCTAGACACGTATATCGCGTGACAGTCAAGGGCCCGAGTACTTGGTGCATGTTGTAAGTTAATAAATATCACTATGACATGATTGTTCCGCACTCTATATTACTTTGAGTTTGTGGGCTGATTGTAACGACTATATCAACGATGTTACAAATGCTTCCGAACTAAACTTAATTACTCATGTTTGTTACAGGCGGTACAATTATACTGCCAATTTTAATTTGCGATAAAAATTTGTTCATTTACATTTACAGTTTTTTATATATAACATATATTGAATATTGCTATCAACTGCAACAAATATGCCAAGAAAATGTAAAGCATTTTTTTAGGCCTTAACCGGCAATAATTTTTGACGACATAATCAAATATATTTTTTCTTAAATAAATTACTTATACTTAATAGTGGCAGTTTAAAATTCTTAACCAATTTATGTATCCGTTAAATTTTACTGTTATTTGTAACCATAGTAGTCTTGTAAATAATATACTTATAAATATCGTTGAAGTTGAATGAGCGCCTTTACATGGCTATGCGTTAAATATTTAAACATTATTTACTAATATAATATATATTGCTTGTTTTGAATTAAAATATTCATAAGCATAACACAGTCAGTTGCTTTCAAATTTGTAACAATAAAATATTTAATTACATGGTTTGTAAATGTGAAATAGTTATAATATAATCAAGAATTTTAAAAAGTCAATAAATCTTTTGGTACACCTTCGAAACATTTCTTAATATTCAAACATTAAAGTCCACATTAAGATACAAATAATGCAGATTCTCTACAATAAATTAGGAATGCAACAGAATTCCCGTTATCTGCTTTTATAGAAATGTATTTGGAAAGTGCTAAATACCAAACGCATTTTTACATATATATATACAAGCATTTCCAGAACATGATATATGGAATTGATGGCGTGCGTACAGATAAAAAACTAATATAGATAGGTATACATTCCAGCTCATGAAATTAGGAATGCTAATGAGGATATGAAATTGTTTGTTTAGACCATCTAATGTTGACTATTCGTTTATAAAATATGTATACTGTGTAAATCGCGTCTTTTAAAACTATATATTAGGAGGAAGTAAATTGCAGGAGTAAACACTACCGAGAAGATGAAGGTGACTGCAATAAAGATAACAAGTAGATTTGTGTTTCTAGAAGCGATAGGGTGATGCATAATTTGTTGCAATGTGGAAGGCTCACACAACACCCATGCTCCTGCTATCACAAGAAATAGGTGTCGTTAGACAACCATTGTAGTAATTTATCTAAACATATATCTATTGATTTATGTACTAAAAAGATAAAATTAAGTGTTTTAATAGTTAACAAAAATATTTATTAAAAAGTGTATATTAGCATATAACACAGTAATACTACATTCTTGAATTAAATAAGTCTAATGCGTTTTGGTTTTTGATGAAAGTAAATTATTTTTAAATTTGATGGCTTATTTATTGTTTGGTGATAATCAAATAGTAAAAAACATATTAAGCCCACCTTAAAACATGGCTGAGGTTTGGGTTAGCAACGTATACAGTGGGGTTTGAAAGTTTGTATTTATGGGACCATGAATGCTAGATATATCGGAATAATTTATCGTAAAGTGCTGGGAAATTGCGAATCAGTGAGTCTTACTACTTTCAGCAAAACAAAAACACCAAGCACCTGCTAAAATATCGAAAGAATGGTTCTTGTACAATGTAAGACGAAGACTGATTACTCCTCTCCAATCACCACAACTTAATCCCATGGAAAATTTATAGCATATTCGCGACTGAAAATGATAATTTTCAAGCAGAACTGACCTAAAGCGGATATTGTCTGAAGAATGGAAAAATGCAAAGGTAAACACAATAAATTAGTGGAATCAATGCCACGTAGTAATACGTGCAAAAACGAAAATCTTTTAAATTAACTAACTTTTTAATCTTATGTGCAAATAATTTTTTGACTTCGATTTCTATAATAGTATAATATTTTCAAATGTTTCTTCTTTGAATTACACAGTTAAAAAACTATTAGTAACTAGCGAAAACGCGGCAATAATGACGGCTTTTATAATTGTTATTTTATGATAATAAAAACCTATAATACTAGCAACATCAGTATGCAAAATTGCTATTCGTGCAAAGCCTTAGCTCCGTAATCATAAAAAATAATAAAATCAAAATGGTTTCTTCTAATATATAAATGACAACCAACTTACTTATGAAATGTTGCGTCTTACGGCTTATTTTGTCATTTTTCCACGAGTTTACGTTGCGTGAAAAGAAAGTGATGTGAAAATAAACGTTTTGGTTTAAATTATCTATTGGTATACAAAATTCATACATTTTTCTTGTGTATATAAACTTAAGGTAATTCATTAGTAAGTACCTACATTTCAGTTGGTACCTCAAAAGTGTTGAACTTTAGTTACATTAGTTTTATATTTCTAATATGATCATTTAACCTGATTGTATACTGAGTAAGTGTTAATCATATTCAATACTTTCGTATATCAAAATACAAAAACTAATTATTTTTGAATTAACGGCATATGTTTTGATAAATACCCTGAAGCACCAAATTGAGATAAAAATATTAGCATCTACTAATCAACTATCGTCAAATAAGCCGCTGATATAAGAGGTGTATTGTTATGACTCCAATAATATTTTTAAATTATTAGTTTATATGATAATCATATGTGATTATATACTCATATTACGAACAAGCCCGTGGGACTTGATTTAATTTTTGTCTCGTTAAATACAACATAGTCTTATACACTGCTAAAATGGGCATTAAGGTCATTCGCCTGAAATATATGACCCATATATTTTTTTATGTAATACACCCATATTACATAAAAATTACATGAGATTGATTATTTTTCAGAATGTGTTGCATGATTAAAATGTGTATTATTTTATATTTAATCGATATAGAATGTTAAATGCTACCTCTATTATACATGCAAAATTACATAGTTTCACTATTAGTTGCGATGTTTGTGCTTTGGCTATACCGAACAGGTGCATTATTTAATACGAACACCACAGCATAAATTATTATTTTTATTATTATTTTTGTCATAGTGTTACACTTTACAAAAGGATAGCAAATATACCATCATTAGTCATACGTTTTGTGAAAATAAAAATTTAAATAATTATATTTCATTTTCTATAAAACTATTGTTATGTATTGTTGACAAAAACTGAAAAATTAATATTATAATAAAATGGTCACATATAATAGTCTCTATTTTGTATTTTTCGTTGGAGGAACTCTCTATCTAATTTCTAACTTCGTGTTCTGTTACATCTTTACCATTAGGAGAGTCAACAGGTTTTGGTGCAACGACTTTGAATTCAATATTTATTTGCTTTTTTTTAATTAGTTTGGTCTCGATATGGACACCTGTTGTGCACTAATTTGTACAATGACTCGGAATCGAACATAAAAACAAAATTAATGAGTAAAAAATCGTATTTTGTGCTTCACTGAATTAGCAAAGCCATGCAGTAGATAAAAAAAAACATGACTAAACTCATAGCGAAGGTTTTAAAGTGTGAAAATTAATCAACCGAAAAATAAAACATTGTAAATTGACGCCTAAGATAACAACCAAATTATACTATAATTACTTCACCGCTATGTATATACATAGAAATAATTTGTTTTTTTTAATATAATACCAATTTATTATTGTATGATAACAATAGAGTAATCATTTTTTTGTATGTACATATATTTATTTTTTAGATATATTTTTTATGCTGTATGATCTGGGAAAACTGCAGCATCACATTGATGATTTGATATTATTTAAATTATATGATTGCACGTATATAAACAGTTTTTGATTAGAAATTTACATTAAAGTTTTTTTTTTTTTTAAATAAAATTATTCATCCGATTTTATTGCGGTATTTAAATTCTCAATAATTGCGCACGTGTTTGTTTAGTGATCTTGACGTGTTGAAATAACATTTTCAACATTATTTGTAGCTTCTAATGTCATGGTGTGGTCCTGAGTTTAGCAATGACACGTGACCCACTGGTTGTTGAAATGGTAGCGATGTTATGTTGACCCCGTCAGGTGTTTCGTTGTCGATGTCCTTGTAGTGTCAATAACATTTTGTAAGGATTTTTTCTTTTTATAATCACCAATCATTATATTTACTCAAAGACCAAAAGAATTTAAGACACAAAAATATGTGGCAGATAAAATAGATGGTGTTGTGTTATTAATAATAATAGGTCTGGTTGCTAGTCTTATACTTAAAATAATAAATAAAGATGTTTATCTTCCTGATGATGAATATCAAAACATAAAAGCTTGTCTTTAAGAATTTCAATATTTACTAAACTGAAATAACGCATTGTTTACTAAAAATTACCATTTGACTACTAGGAACGAGTCACATAACATTTTTGTAACAACAGCTGTGTTGTTACAAATTTAAGTATTCGAATATCTGCGCGCTTTATTTAAATAAGTCAAGCAGAAAATGTTTTGAACTTGGTATTTTGTTCGAGTTTGTGTTTGGATAGAGTTACTTGAACACAAGGAAGTTTGTTAAACTTTAGATAGTAAATTATTGTTACATGCTACGCTTGCATTCCGATGTACATTTCAAATTATTAGCTTAACCGGTGTAATGATTATTTGCCTCAACTATTTATGTTTTATATTTACGAATTTCGTTTGGTTTAAACGATTGTATGTGTATCTACATTTATATAATTGAATTCTATTCTATATTTACTGCGGGGTTCACTTGAGGATATTCAACGGTGTTTTCCTTTAGTTTAGTTTTAATACTAGCATACTTTTCTATTGCTTACAGATTTAAACTGTAGTTGCGTTTTAAATACTCATAAACTTTATAATTTTTATTTTAAGCCATAATTATATACAATGTTGTATATTTTTCTATAGAACTAATAAGATAAAAAATAAATTAAAAGAACATGATTATAATTGTTTACACAAAGTAATAAATTTGTCGTTAAAATGATATTTGTATCGCTGCTTTAGAATATGTTTTATAACGTATTTATGTAACTATCAAATTAACCATTTTGATCGTTATAAAATTCAAATTAATGTTGTTTGTAAATACCGAGATTATCTGCTTTGCACCATAAAGTGTATTTTGCATTTGCATCAATACTATTGTTTATAATGTAAATGCATCGCGTGAATATTTAAATTATTCTATTATTTGTATGTTGCTTCAAAATGCCATTTAACATTTTACCGAAAGGAATATTATCCCAATGTTTATTTACTGATTTCATACGAAATTTTAAAAGATTGGTTCATAAATGTTGATTTATTTATTTTTCTTCTTCTATTCGTGTTGAACTTAGAATGATAGATGTATAATACTAACCATTTTTCGTTTGTGTCATGTTCAAATATTATTAAACTTTTAACGAAATTTAATTATTCATAGCAAACCGCAAAAACATAATGATTAAATTGTCTTAAAACTCTAAATGAGCAACAAATTTGAATTTCAAAATATTCATGAATACAAAATTTAAAATCCAATGCGATTAGTGTAATAAATACAATATTGCAAACAAATATGTTTGTACCTAAATAACAAAAATAAAATTATGTACACTAAATAATTAAACTATAGTTATTTCAACCCGTAAAACCTACAGAAATAAATATTTTTCCAACTTATATTTTTGATATATTCGTAAAATTGGCAAAGCATATTTTTCATCATTCCTAATATGATTTCCATCTGTAATTTCTGTAGTGTAATAAATTTTCCTGATGAGATACAATATTGGCGTTTAATATAGTTATAATATTCACGAAGATAATTGATAAAGCTTCCTTGGAGAGCTAAATTTTTATTTTGCCTTAATATCTTTTAGCGTTAATAACAGTAGTATTTTAGTGGTAACAATGAGCAACGAAATGATTAAATAACCATTGTTTTGCGAACACAACAACGGCACCTGGTGCAAAAACAGTGCAAATATCAGAAAATTACCCGTTGAGTGCTTAGTAGTGGATTAACACTGAAACAAAACAGCCTAGCAAATAACAAACCACACGCTCCCCATACATTCATCACATTTTGCGTACGTGCATTCATCATACGCGTTTCTTTGTGAATATTCGACCGCACTCGAGCTTGGCGGCACTGGTGTTATCCACGGATTGCCGGATTCTACAACACGCTACTGTGTCGTCCATACTAATTATAATGTCTGTTCGTGAGTGTAAAATGAAATTATTATACCCAAGTAACCAATATGTGGATGCCTTACTTTAATTTCACAACCTCCAGTTTGTTTAATGGTTTTACTGATACCGAAACGATTTATATGCTTACCAAAATAAGTAGAGCTGAATTGCAGCATCTCTCTGAGCTAAAATTTAAACATTTCTACATACATATAATTAAATATTGCATACCTTTTTTATTGCATCATTTAAAATTAAATCATGCTTATTTATCATCTTGAATGGTGTTGGCCTTTATTAATTAAAACTCCGTATTAATAATTAGCAAAATTGAACAAATAAATAATAGAGCATTATTTCAGTTATCCTTTTTATTTATTTATCACATTTGAATGTTACTAACATCAGATAAGATTAACAAATTAAAACAGTCGTGCAGCGGCACTGCTACGGCTGTAAATAATCCGCTTATACGCAGTCATTTTCAACAAAAAACAAATATTTATAAAACTAAATTTAAATAATTTAAATAAATCCGATCATTTAAAAATTAAAACACTTTTTTCTGTACCGAATGCTTTAATTTGAATGTTGCATGCTTATAGTTTAAACAGTTGTGTCCGTAAAATTTAAATCTAGAAACAGTGTCAAAACTTTCAGCGAAATGTAAATACTAGAATTTATTGCATTACTGTTTTCTTATTATCCAGTCAAGATAATCAAACACCACCCTAATTTATGATAAATTTCTTGTTGAATTCTAAATTGATAATTTGTACCCGTAAACATTATTCTAGTAGCAGGTATATTATACGCATTGGGATACTTCCCACTAAGTACCCGCAATGTTTGAAGAGTAGTTACGGAATTGGTAGGGATAGCCAGGAGAGTAAGGGTTACGAAGGGCTGCTTGTGTTACTTGCCTCATACGATCAACTACAAGGAAATAATTAATAGGGAAGGCAGGTTACTGGCCAAGTCGGTCCCCACAAGTACAACATTACAATCCAGCCCTGAGTGCACGTGATTAATACCCAGTGGCTCTTTGCACTGACCACGTGCCTTACAATACGGACGAACTTTAAGCAGCACTCGCTTCATTGTTATAAGGACACATACGTATTACCATATACTAGACTAGATTCCACTACTATGTTCCTGTATAGCTGAAGCTTCGTTGATAAATGGCACTACTGCAACTTAAATGAAATTAACTATACTAAAAGAACAGTCAAATTAGAATCATTGCATGAAGTGAATATTAATAACCGTGAACATTATGATGAAATATCATAAGGATGAAATCATTCTAATTTTCATTTGCTAAATACATATATGTGTGCTTAACTATGTGTCTAATTGCTGTTATGAAACACTTCTATTTTCTTGCTAATGGTAATATGTGCAGTAGCTGACGTAGACTGTTATTCCGATATTTGCATTTTGGTACATCAAATACTCTTACCCCTCCACTATTGTATGTAAATATTCTCATTTGTAATATATGCTGGACGCTAATGTAAATGACCATCATACTGAAAATGTATTTTGATATTTTCGTTCAAATTTCCGCAAATTCTATTACATTTCCAATAAATACTTCCTGAAGTACATTGACTTATAGATAGTAATCGGATATTTATATAAACACATTTCTTTTTTACGGAATTTATAACGATGCTATTGTGACATTATAAAAATGATCATATTTCCTATGTAAAGTTACATGAAAGAAAAGGGAAATAAATTCATTTCCATTACAAAAAGAAAACAACATATAGAATAAGTTCACCATACTTGTTGTGGGATTGATTTTATTGTCTTATATGCTTACATATGAAATACAAATGAAATGAACTTATATTTATTTATGTAATTATCCCTTGGATTGTAAATGACAATATTTGTACTTCGTGTCACACTGCACATGCCCATACGTCGATTTTCACTCGATTTTTGATATTTGATTTCAAATATCAAATCCCAAACTTATTTAGTTGAATTTGTTTCTTGTTAAAACGTTTACCCGGCCGGGTACAAAATTTGGATAAAATTGGTTAGCTATCTTCAAACGAACCAGGGCGACCAATTTGTTTTTTCGTGGAATTGTGTGAACGACCTTATATACTTATAATCATGCATGTAAATTATATATTATATTGGAATTCAATGCTTAATGTCTTTGTACTTACATCCGACATGTTGATAAACCTTAAAACTTAACTACTAAAGATACACAATTATTAGGACGAAATATGTCCATCAGAATGAATTGATCTAATACATGAGCAATGAATAGTATTATTTATATATAATGCTGGTGCAATATAATTTCTCATGAGCCATATATGCGATATCGGTCTTGCAAATTTGTCAAACTCTCTCATAGATACGCTCTTGAAACGCTTCGTGAAGATGAATAGTGTTTGTTGGGCTGATGGATAAAGAATAGATATAAAATATATTTCTACAATCAGGCATGATTTTAGGGCATTTAGATCAATGTCAGTTTGATGTGCAAGTGAATATTTCTGTTCAGTGTGTGGCCTAAAGTTAATGGTGTACTTTGCTGTTGAAAACAAAAATGTAATAGTGCAATTTTTTTTTAAATCTGTTAAATATATACAAGATGTAATGTAAAAATGAATAAAAACATGAAAATATTTTGAAAAGACAATATTATGCAAAATTTTCGAACCATGTTCGTTTCTGTAATAATGGTTCGCGTGTTGAGATAACATATCTGGGGGATGATGTTTGTAACTCCGTGTTTAAATTCGTTGTTGCTGGTCACCTGAAGTGTAATTTGCATTTTGTATTTGTTGTACGCGTTTTGCGTTTTATGATATACACGAAGTATTCCGTGACCAAGTGTGTTATGCCGAAGTTTTCTGGTAGTTTACCACCAACATGAAGAAGTAAAGCCTGCAAAACTTTAGTAACAGATACAATCAAAAACTGCGCGTCCAGTCCTTATAGGTGACTCTATGCCGCCAGTAGCTTTTTATCTTTGATGTGTGACAAGCATTGGGAGCTTAAAAGCTCGTTTAAACGCTACCATGTCAAATGTGTCAAAAACATTAGCCTTCTGCCCGTCTATATATCTATACTGTACCGAATTATTATTCTATGAGAAAATTGGCTTCTTCTAAAAAACAATAGCGAACTGGAAATTCGATGTTTTAAAATGAAATTGTTTAATTATAAATTACATTTGACATATTATTGGCAATTATTTATAATTATGATAAGATAAGATAAAAGTCTCTTTGCGCTTAAATATTTATATATATCATTTTTATTTTGTTTTATTCCTAATTCTGTTTTTCTGCTGCTGGGATGTAATTTCTGAAATTAATAAAATAATAAGTCAATACCTTGTTAATTAAACGTAATAACATGTTTCAAACCAACGCTGAATGTCAATTTTGTTTTGAAATCATATTGCCACGATATCCTCATTATCATATTTAATATGAGCTTCGTGAATTTTATCTATGGAAATGTATATTCAAACGACTATGTTTTCAGAGATACAAATTGTATTTTGTTTACGTAGAGCCTCAATAAATGGTTACTCCTAAAGTTCTGTTCTCAAAAAAAGCTCCCGCCCTTCAATATACTAGTTTTTATTTATCGGATAATTGACTACGATTTAAATAATATTCTAGTACGGTATTTACAAGGCACATCTAAATCAGAATATTAAATTGAGTTATAACGAGTCTTTTATGCTGAAGTTTCATCGAAAATTCACAGATGTAAATTAGAAAACCAAAGAGCAGAAACTTATTACTTATTACATTTCTGCAAGCAACGTGAAATTAAGTCTTACTATGGTGGTCGTTTTTGTCGCGGGCACCAGAAAACAAATATGCTATCGTCCCAGAAAAATAAAACGAAAACAACACAAAGAAGATAAATACACCAGAGGGCCATAATCTCAAGTGGAATATATGTACGCGAAATGGAAGTTTTATATCATAATTTAGTTGCTTGTTTTACACGAAATACTCAACTGTTCCACGCACCAACTTGCAGTTAGAAAAAATACTATATCTACATTATTCAACAATTTCAACTAAATTTTGTATCCAAGTTTGATTCGTTTTAATAAGATTTAAAATTTCTTTATATTTAGAACATATATAATTTCAAATATTCTATTGTATACAAAATTCGCTTGTATTACATATTTACGTAAGTACCAACCAATTAAATGATTGTTATTACTTTGTTTAAAAGTTTTATTTACATGTTTAATACAGTATACATGATTTTTTTTTTCATATATAATATTTATAAATGATCGTATATTTAATAATACTGGGTCTTACAAAAGCGATTCATATGCCTCATAAATATGTATTTAAGATTAACGTATTTAGAACACGCAATATTAATTTATAGTAAATTATTATATTTAATTTAATTAACTCATGAATTAGGAGCGTATATGGCCTGTATTACATACATAAAGTATCTATCACATGTTATCATCGATGTTACAGTCATCAGGCTAATTTATATATTCCATAAATATTATATGAACTAAGTTGTAAGCAGTATTGATTGATCGTTTACAAATTATATGCTTAACTTTTAACTTCAGTACGGTATTAACCCCTACTTAAAGCGTTGAAGATATTAACCATTTTTTATGCTTTACACCTTGTAACCAGTAAGTATTGTAAGCAAGAAAATTATCAATTTCAATATAACGAAAATAAATCGTTTAACCTTCCCTGAATCGTGCCAGGTTATTGATGTATATATGCCGCACTTTTTCTATGAAAGCTCTATTTATTTATTTGTTATTATTATGTTGCAACTAAAAAAATTAAGACAAATGGTTGTTCAAAAAATCAAAAATGGTTGATTGTTTTAATGTAATATTCTATTTAGTTAAAATAGATTTTCCTACAAAAAAAAATAAATTATCTGATAAATTTGATTTAAAATAATTTTATACGATTATTATCTCATGTGTTTACATATTTTTCTGTAATTATTTGTATCTTTTGATTAGTTTCAATTTTTTTTCTGTATGTGTTCCCTATATGTTTGATTTCTATAATCCAACATATACATATATAAAAATATGCCTAAATAGACAATAGTACAAAATGCAGAAGAATAAAATGACAAATACCCCCATCCATCGAAACAATTTCCTAATTAATTTTTAACATAACAGCATTTAAAAATTCAACAGCAACTAATTTAATATGAAATTTGGTTAATACTGTATAAAGTACAAACACATGATAAACACTATTATGTGAACTAGCTGACGTTTATTGGTGCCACTGAGATCATCAATCATGCAACACAAATAAAATATTCATTAAAGTTTAATCAATAACAGAGTACAGTGTAGTATCTACAAAGTGTCCCCAATTAGTTGTATAACAAAAGCTGCTCGATAGCAAACATATTATATAGATAACACGGCCAAAGGGAGAAAAACTGGTTCTGTGAATAATTTGTTATAGATAATAATATACATTGAATCTATTCAGGCAATGCTCTTGAATGCAAACACATTTTAATTTGTCTTCTTTTCACTTTATTTTAGTTCAAAACGAGTCTATTAAAAGCTATTTTACAGCGAAAACATTTCAATATAACCATTACATTTGATAAAGAGCTAGAGATAGGAATTCGGTCGATGTTCAGTGGAAATATACAAACTGATAAGCTTACACAAAAAAAGGTAAAAATAAATAAATAAAAACCTAACTGTTATACAATGGAACGGTTCTATCAGATTTCCAAACATTTGTTACCTACTGCTTTACAAAACCTGATTTCTAGATATAAAATCGTTTGTCTGATTTGCATACATAGATATCGATTGAATTGTATAGAACCATATTTAAAAAATATTATTTTGCTTTAACTATATATATTTTAAAACTAGAAATACGTTTGTAAATAAATCATATCTTAAAGAATATAGCACAAAGGCTTTTATGAAATTATTATTACAAAAGTATTTGTTCGAAATATGTTTCAATCTACAATTTTAAGTTTAGATGAGGGGATATTAAAAATATAGGTTTCATACTCTTTTCGTGGCTAAGAAATAATTAATCGTAAGATTAGGTCAAATAAGATTTGAAACAATATTTCTATAACCGGTAGATATTTGATTACTCCATATTTTAAATAAATATTTATTGAAGATCAATTGCTTGCTACTTACTAACATATTTGTTATACATGGCTGTAAAATATTTGATATCCGTAGAATTAATAATTACTTTACTAACCTACTAAAGCAATAGACATCTGGTTACACACATTATGTAATCATTCTGTAGGTCATAAAACATTATAATTTTCATTTCCATATAATTGAAAATTATTTTATTGTGCAATATGCATGTCATTAATTATATAAGAATGAATAATCAGTATAATTATTTTCAATATTTCTCACATATATTAATTGTGTTTTATCATATATTTCCTATAAGGTAATGAAGGTATTGACGTAAATATCTATAGGATGGTATTGCTATTTTAATATAAAAATTATTTCACGATATATGTAGTACAATATTGTGTTTTAAAAGAAAATTTATTTATATTCAGCTTTTTTATAATTTTCCTACTCTAAAGATTTATTTATTTATATTAGCAAGACACAACTGCATGAGTGAAATACGTAAGATATGAATATAATTTGATGAAAAAGCATATCCAGGGATCAATGCCATTATTAGCCTATCTTCAAAATCGGTTTTTCATTCATATAAATCCAAATATCGAAGTCATAAACTACAACCTAACTAGTTTTCCGTTTTATAAATTTACCCAGACCTAAATTAATTAGAGCTCCGCAGAATTTTCTCATTATCTTATCAATTTTGTCCGAAGCAGCCTTCTACCCACACTGATGTACATAACATGTGTTTATTGTAAGAGCATGAAAATTGCGCTTAAATAAATGGCTTAAAGTAAAAAATTGTGTTCGTTTTTTCAATACCAATTAATTTTAAACACAAGCCACTATGGTTACCTGCATATAACACGTTAGCCAGCTAGATATAGAACAATGTCAAAGGATTTTCATTTAAATTTTAATGTATAAAGAGTTTGTGTTTTCATACAAAATTGTGTAGCAAAATTCTTAATTAGAATTTTGAAACATGTCTAGAAAGTTCATTAAATTTCCTACGAGTATAATTAATTTTTCTATTATTTTGATAGAAATGAATTAAAA
The DNA here is from genome assembly GCA_944039245.1 of Nebria salina. NCBI lineage: Eukaryota > Metazoa > Arthropoda > Insecta > Coleoptera > Carabidae > Nebria > Nebria salina. The sequence continues at coordinate 14,139,229 of OX063271.1, forward strand.
GAGATTGCTCTTCAAATGCAGCATCTATTTATTTTTAAAAAACTATAAATACATTGTCATAAAATAATGTAAATATTAATTTTTACTTTCTTATACAAAGCAAGAAATACGTAATCATGAAAGAATCTCAAGATTTGAACAAAAATTTATATTAAAAACTAATATTTTTTTATTTAGATAAACTAAATCATCATAAATAAATTATTACATTTGGTCTCTTGCTTTCAAAGTGCTTTGGCATTTGTTTAGTTACTGTTTATTTGACAAACTTTCGTGGATGTGGTTAGAATTGGTAGTTAATTTTAGCATTTATATGTAACGAAGTAGTACATAAATGATCTAAAAGCATTTCTCTGAAAATTTGCACATTGATATAAATTAGGTAATAACGATTATAAATTTGGCTTAGAAAATTAACAAAATTATGATTAAATATTACTTTGAATATGAAAAAACCACAAAAACAAAACTATTATTTTACTTAAACAATAAAGTACAATATTTCTTTTGCAAATCAATATTTTTTATATATTCTAAATCTTACATTATCTGGGAGAAATATATATTTAATAAATTTAAATAGTTATACTTCCTCAATATATACTCATTTTAATTGTAAAATTTAATATATCTAGTCATAATTGTTGGTTTAATAAATAAATTTGTAATGCAAGTGTGTAAATAAAACGCCAATAAAATAGCATTAAACATAACTCAGATCCGAATAAAATAGAAAACAGATTTGCATCTACATAGCCAACGTGACTAAAGCAAATTTTTATCAAGACAAATGCTGCGATATTTTTCTCTGAACACTACTGGAAAGTGACAATAGAAGTGCTAAGGATTAGATAAGGGCTACAGTTGTTCACAGAGTTATATGATATTATATTATGCTAAATTCGTATATTTCCGCGAGTCTGGAAGAAAATTTGAATTGCTAAAATATCTAAATTTATATTCAAATAAAAACGCACCGTAAATAACGCTTGTTGTATCACAACATTCAAAAGCTAAAGTATTATGACCAAAATCATATTTATGAACTATTTATAAGGAAAAGCATATGCTTACAGTAATAATCAAGATTTGTTTTATTTTCGTTTCGTATCTAAATTTGTCCTAGACCTTCATATATACATATTCGAACATAAAATATTAATCCAATAAAGTAAAGCGTATATTCATCGATATTTATTTTAATATGACATAAATTGATATAAAAAAACATGTGAAATGAATGTAAACATAGAATTAACCATTTTGCAGGAACTAATATACAAAAAAAAATTCTAGCATATAGTAGTTAGATCCACATTAAAAGAGATTTTGTTTCTATCAAACCAAAATTGAAACAATTTCGACCAAAAAATCTTGTTCTTTGTAGCATCGACTTGATGCACACAGATTTTTCTATTATGAACCTGCAATGTGTAACCGTCATTTACCGGATTCTTTGTAACCGTTCTACAAGGTTCAGATTGTATACTCATCCAGACTGGATGCTTTATCAAATTTTTATCCAGCTCTTACTTTGACATAACCCAAGAAGCAACGACAAAAGTATGATTTGTACATACCAAATAATAATAATACAGTTTCTGCTCGGTGAATTTAAATTGTATTTGCATATGTACGTTTTAGATTTTAGTATAAATACCGAAGAAATATTAAATGCTTATTAACTTCCCTAAATTATAATGATAATTGGCGGGCAATAATAATAAAATTGTTAGTTATAATTATCATATTAATTCATTTATATAGCTAGTACTTGTAACGTATTTATGGCTTTTTTTTATTGTATTGATATATTGCTGTGTAGGTATTTCCATAATTTGTTTCATTGTGGCATTTGGAAAACTGCTAGTTTTAATTATTATCACTAATTATAACTATTTGTTATTGCACACACATTTAGAATAATAAACAAGTAGACATGAAATGAAGAATGGTATAATTATACTGTGCGTGTAATGGTACTTTATAATCATACACATTTTTTATATTGTCGTAAATGCAGGTATATTCAAGTACATTAGCTTGTTATTTCTCTTCTTGCATTGATCTCTATTTTTACATATGTACACATAACTAATATTCATACGTCGATAATGTATTTTTTCTTGATATGAGCATTTTCAATTCTATTCATACAATATTCCTGTATTCATATTTAAATGATTTTTACCGATGGCTTATGGTGTCATAAGTAACATGTTTAAAAAAATCTGCTTCTTCACTCTGGGATTACGTACAATAATCTATAAACTGCATTCACTAGTGGAGTACATATGTACAAAAAATAAGCTGTTCTTCGTTTCTATAAGTATCTCGGGATTTTCTTTAATAAAGAATTCGTCTTTCAACGCTTTTAATTCATAAATATATTAAATATATCTCTCGTTGCTGAACTTTTTGTTACCTAATCTGGTATGCTTAATCTATGGGTATACAATTTTTCATTTTTCTATTATTGTATTTTGATGTACAATATGTAGCAGAAGTTTACTAATATTAAGCATTCAATTCTCAGGTATAACCCGTAGATTATGTGAACCAAATTTGGTGTCAATCAGTTCAGTATCTTTCGAAAAGAAAAGGCGACAAGTTTTAGTCTTACGAGCGAGAACGCGACAACTAACATCCAAATTGATTAACTTTTTGTTTAAAACATTTTTTAAACCTTGATACTTACAGGCACGATCGAATGTTCTAACTTTAGGATACTACGTACACATTTACTGCACACATTTTTGTGCCAATATTTGACTTAATTAGTTACATTTTCGATGACAATCTAACTTTGAATCTACGCTCGTTAATTAAATTATTGTGTAATTAAACAAATTGTCAACTGTAGACTTTATAAGATCTGCGCAATTATTTATTTAAAGAAGAATAATTACTAAGCAGCATAACTCAATAACTTTTTTCTTATAAGGTTTCAAAGACAAGTGTAAAGCAAATGTGTACAAATATACACAAATGATGCCGTCTGTAAGTTAAGTTAAAATGTCAAACGTTGAAATGATGACGATGCATTAAAGCTATGAATTATTATTTAAAATCAATACCTTTGTGTGTCGGTAATTTTAAGCATGAGCCATGTCGTTGTTAATTTGGGATCGATCAATAAAACTGTTAGTGTTTCGCTAACCGCAATAGAATTTCATCAGCTGCGTAGAATACAAATTTGTGTGGAGGTTGTGGAACGGCTTGCGGGTCCCCTCCGATCACATTCCGGAATTGGATTTATGCCGTTTCCAATGCCAGGTCTAAATGTAATCCAACGATTTGGTATAAACGATTTGCACACAGCATGCGTACGTACTATGTATGTATGTACTTATATTACGCACATGGACCCATATGCATATAAACGAGTTCGCGCCCCCCCCGATTTACTAATTCTGTATTTACAATAAGTTATTTGTGATTACTTTCATTCGATATTCACGTAAATGAGCCTTACATACAAATTGGAATTGGGTGATATTTTGATCCCGGATTTTAACATCCACTCACTGCAGCTACCCATGTGTTTTACATTTATTATTTCATTCAAACTTGATATTTAATTAATATATTTTATAAAGATATATCTCATTTTCAGTATGTACTATAAGTTATAGATCTAGAATTCGCAGAAAATTTCAATGATCTAAATCAATACGAAATATTCATAGATGCTTGCTGCCTCAAACCATATAATTGTATTTGGAGCTAATTGTAAATAAGTGATAGATGTTTAAATAGGTTATTATAAAAATTCCATCATATTTGAAAGTCTTATTTCAGCTCTTTTAATATATCCAGATAATTAATTTTAAATCGAATTCTGAACGAAACTCTCATGAATTATCATGTCATCTTCAAGAACCGATTACCGAAATAAATAAAACTATTCAAATCGCTCACGGGTCTGATGTTGGCAGGCGACTTTTTGTGCTTTAAAAAATATTTGCATTACAATTTTTTTGTAGGTATACATTTTGCCTAGGTGACTGAATATATAAAATCAATCATATATTTCATTATTTATATACCATGCTTTATTGTACATTATCACATATACATAAATTAAATTGAATATTTTTAACTCAATTACTCCAAAAGATTTCTATTTAAATATATATAAAATTGTCTGAAGTGATATATTTACACGTTCATGAAAATCTTAAAACACCTTTTATATCTACATATATTATAAAAACTTTTTTTATTATTCTAAATATTTTTAATATTGTTCCAAATATTTTTAATATTGTTCGGAGATTATATAACTCGAATAGCTCGATAGTCGCATTAACTATTATCGATACTTAACAGTTTCATTATTTGCAATTGACATGTTGACTCAACGTTTTAAGTTTGAAATTAAACGATATGTCATTTGATTAGCTTTGTTGACTAACTACAATGTTTAAACGATTTGTCGATACATATGATGTGCAACGTATTCCGAATTAAACATACAGAGGCACATGATTTCATATAACTGTTATGATATGCATTCCAGTATTTGGAAAACGCTTGTACATATAATGGAAATTATTTTAGTAATTTATTCCTTTTGATTAAATATTGCGTGTAAGTTGTTGATAATTAACAAATTAATAGGATTAATATGGATTTGACTGGTATGTACGAATATAGCTCTGTATAAGTGGTCTGGCTACTTGATCAGATTCAAGTTAGATTAAGTGTTAAATGCTTGAGCATTTAAATAGACTACAAGACTTGATATTTTTATTAAACTTGTGGTAGTAAATAGCATAAGCTAAAGAGTTTTAAATATAAATATACCCCGTATAAGCAAGTGGATATAAAATAATACCTGCAATGGCTTGCACTGACAAAAAAAAAGAGTTCAATATTTAAAACACAAACTAAAAACCTACCTAAAATCTGTGTGTTTATCATATTTTTAATATTTTACTAACCTTTATAACAACCTTTCATTAAATATGTGGCTAAAAATTTGAACGAAAATGTAAATAAAACTGATGTTGCGCTGAAATTAACAAAATTATATTTTCTTTATTTCAGCTTAATGTTTTGGCATCACATGTGCTTTCACCAAAAGTTTAAAATTTTGTTTACTTAGTAAATTCATTTACTGAATATAATTAAAATTCTGGTACTACATACAAGTTGTTATATAAAAATATAATTTAAATCAAAAGTCTTAATATTTTTAGATTAATTTTTAAATATTTTTATGTTTCGATCTAAATTAGATTTATTTAATAATTGAGGCATAAAATCGGATACTTGAACTCATGCAATTTTCTATGAGTACTTTTTCAATTTTATGTGCTTGGTATACGTCGCTATAAGCATTGCAGAATATTACTATCGATTTAGAGCCAACCACTTTCATATTCACCTACTTGCCCCATCCTTCGCACACATCCATATGTTTGCTATATCTTTGCAATCGGCAAATGCGTCAATATTCACACGTACCTTGATATTTTTGCGACCGCGTTTCCTCAATTCATCTATGCATTTGGAAAAATAAAACACACACAGACATATATGTAAATATTTGCGTGTGTGTATATGCGCATTTTTGTTTTTATAAATACATAGATGAGTTGAAGAAACGCAAACAATATCAATATCAAAAGATTTTCTTATATATAAGATGGATAACAGAACAATATAATTAATATTTTACATTTACAAACTCAATTCAGCGCTTCCTACCAAACAGATAGCAAATTGCAAAAATTCACAGCAACACACATTTCCATAGAGGCTGAATACAGTTTCAGTTCCACATAGCTTTGCGGAAAGCGACCGAGGTATGGGTATCAATTCCGCATACCAACCGACGCGCTGAGCGCGCGGTGAAGAAATTGTCACTCACTTTACTTTTATTGTTATTAAAAGCAAGAAAATGTTATAACATAACCAGTGTCTCTTTATCCTTCGTCGCCGTGCGTTTCGATTGGTTATGCGCACATTTGAATGCTTTTGTTCGAGGATAGTACTAAAATAACGATAGCTACTGCAATATTCCGAGAGACAAAGGAAATATTTAATGTGCACCAGCGGATGTATTTTTATTGAATATAGTATGTTTTTCTTTCATGGCTCCGAAAAAAATAAAGAATTTCTGTTCAGCTTACTGAAATAACATATGGTGGCAGAGTTATTCATATAAAATACAATTCTATTCTTAATCAAGTTTTCCTTTATTTCTCATATTATGAGTTATGGCTTTTAACCTATTTCCAACAGTTTTATGATTTTATTTGACAATAATAATCTGTATTATAGTGACATTAATTTTTCCTAAAAGTATTTTTAACTAGCTTTTATAAAAATGCAAATGTAAAATATATTGACATGTACTAATTCTTGTTTTCTTTATTTTGCAGGTAAGTGTCAACTTTCATTATATTGAGGATGCTGAAGTACTTAGATCGCCAGGTATTTAATTTGCGTCTAAGTAATTGTATATAATCGGTTGTTTAAGATTTTATTTAAATTCATATGTCGCAAAAAGACTAATATTATATTTCACCCCGTTATAAGTTTTAAATAGGTAATGAACATGTTTAATTATTCTTTGTTTGTAGAGAACATTTAATGCACACATTTAATATCTTTAAATTTGTATTTTTACTCTGACAGAGCTGAGAAAATTTTTTCAAAACTCGTGAAGATTAATATTTAAAACTGAGTCATTTAACTGAAAAGAAAATAATTTTCGTCATTGCATGAAATTCTTTACAAAACAAACAATAGAAGTAATCAAAACTAATGTTAGATAAATAGTTTTAATTAAAATCTCTTGTAAAATTTGACCACAAAAGAACGAAAGAATTATAAAGTTAATTCGTCTATTTCCGTAAAAATAATTTAGCAAATTACAAAGGACTCTGATACAATACGCAACAATAAAAAGACAAATAGCTTCCTTTAATTAATGACCTGCAATTTATTTGATATATCGTTACGCCAGAAACAGCTAAGGCAAGAAGGTATGCTACGAGTTGTAAAAATTACACTGAAAATCGAATGGATCTTTGACTAATATTACACATAACATCTCGCAACAAAGCAATTTTTCCTTCTGCCTATTTATCATTTGAAATTTATTTATTTCTATTTATCTCTCCTGTACAAACTCTTATGGTGGTTATAATTCATTCCTTAAATATCTTATTGATTCAAAATATCTTAGAAATATGGATTTGTTAAATATGTGTATTAGTTTTCTGGGAAAGGTTTTTAGTGATAACAACTTTGCATATCGACTCAGCTTCATTGAAAAATTTCTCAGAATATCTCCATACAAATTCACTTGATATTTGATACCTACATCATTAGTTTTTCTAACTACCTGCTTTTATGTTTGTCAAAGTATTTTTCTTTCTGAAAGCTGGTTTCCGAAGAACTTCTTTTTCTTATAATAACGGAAGTTTCACTTTGTAACTCCGTTTATCGTTTCCAATTATATTTCACAAAACTATATAAATATATAGCGACAATTTTTTTAGTCAATAGAAAAAAATTGTTTATTTTTAAAATTAATTTCAATGGTTTTCTTCTGCTTTGATATTGTCATAATAGCTTATCTAATATTCAAAATAATAATGGAAAATCATGCTTTTTAATGACATGAAAATCTGTTTGTGAAATTTCTTTATGAATCACATATAAAGTATCTGTAAAGATGTGCTATGTGCTTTTCTTAGTTAGATACAAATGCATGAAATATGCTATCTACAAATTCAGTTTCCTCATTTTCTGTACAAATGCAACAACAAATATTTCCACGAAAGCTTGTTCGCTACTGTGTGTGAGGTAGTGAATGGTTTCCGAGGGTATGTTCGTGTTGGATTTGATGCTTGCACCGCTGCCATTGGCTAGCTTCAGGCGTGTTACATTTAAAAGCGTGCTTTGAGTGTGTTGTTAATTCTCTGGTAAATAGGACCGTAACGGCTTGTACACAGTTGCGTCATAATGGAGTGTGCTCGTTGTATGTGAGGTAAACTAACCGAAACCGAACCGGGAGTGACCGGGAGACCAACAGCCGCTAGACCGTGGTTTCGTTCCTATTTCTCTATTTCCCGTTGGGGTTGTATTGGGTCAGCATATGACTTTGTCTAATTGTCTGTGGTTTTGTTAAATTTACATCTTCTTTTTCTATTTCAATTTATCTAATGGTAGACATGCATATTCATTTACGCAGTTCTACATAGCTAACATATGACATATCCTAATTACATTTTCTATAAACGTTCACCCAGTATTCAAATATATGTAAGCTGCGGTTTACCTAGAATTTAATATAAATTTGAGGTGCTTTAATTCATATTATTTTAGCTATATCTTTCTAACATAAAAATATTCTTCTAATATGAACTTTAACTCCATGAAACAAATTATTAATCAAAATTATATTCAAATCAACCTAATAAAGAAGCGTTTGATAAAACTGTGAAATCAATTAAAAATATGTTTTTGTATATGATTCATTGTGTGGCTAGATCAATAACTATTTTCAGTTTACTTAGCAATCATTCATTTACCGATAAGCAGCCCATAAATTATAAGCAAATCAAATTATAATCGCTTCTATAAATCAAACTTCTCAGTACCTTTTCAAATTGTAGGCAATCTAAAGTTTGTGCTATACATAATCGATTACCTCGGAATTAATTTTCAAATTCAATATATGGGTCATCAACGGAGAACTGGTTTTCCTTTAACCGAGAGATAAACCTTCTCGTCATGAGTATGATTATATCCCAAAGCAAGAGGAGATAAATGGTGCAGTCTAATTCATCTAATGGATGTTCGCATCGATTTTGTCAGTGAAAGATGTGTCGATTATCTCAGCAGATATTTTAACCACTTTATATTACTGGCAATGCGAAAATAAGAAGTTAGCTCTCATCTATCCTCTTAAATTAAAATAAGATTTTTAGTTGAAGATGATATTCAAATATTAACTTAAAATAAACAGATTTTCTACAATGAACAGAAAAAAAATAAATGAATTCAACATCTTCCCTATAATAACATTTAACAAGATTATTGAACAAGAAGAAACAACTTTTTTTGGATGGAAATAAACCCATTACTGCTTTAGAGTAGAAGGTTCTGTAAAGTTTCTGTGACTAGAAAATTACATAAATTGCAATTTCAATGTATTTTTGTTTAAAAAATATTTGAAGAAAAGAAGAAAATTGTCGTCAGAGAGCAAATCGTTTCTTATGTAATGAGCTCCAACACCTTCCTAAATTATATGTTAGTGAAACACGTGACTATCATTATAAAATCATTATACAAATAATGCAGTTATGCATATGTATTATAATAAAGATATATACGTGCATTGCATGTAGTTATTTTTATGCAAGCTAATTTTTTTACTTTCTCTACGATTACTCGTGGTATTTTATACTAAATTCGTTTTTATTTTTTATTGATTACATTCTTCACGGTTTAAGGGAGAAGGTTGATTTGACCGAGTTAGAAAAGGTGAAGGCTAATTTAACCTTATCGTATTTTAAGAAAAAAAATTTTATTTCTGTTATCTAGGAATTACTTATTAAGTGCTTGGTTACATAAATTTCTTTGATACTTTAATCCTTTTACTGCATAAGAAATCTCTGTGTGTGTGTATGTGTGTGTATGTATGTGTGTATGTATGTATGTGTGTGTATGTACGTGTGTGTGTGTGTTTAATTTATTATTTTCGTATAGATTCCTACTTATTTTAATTAATTAGTAAGTTAGTTTTTCTTAGTCAATGTTTGTTCAGGTTCAATTTAAATTTGGTTGAAATGTAAATCAAAAGCAAAATAATTACGTTATTACAAAATATATAAATGCAAAAAACTATAACTAATCATTTGCCATTTCAGTCATTCTATTTCGCGATAAAACAACGCGAAAATGAGATGAACAGAATTTAATAATAATAAAACCACTAATTTCATATGTAGAACACAGATGAAGTTTTCATAGTATAAAAAGATATTTAAACAAATTTATGTCACCAAAAAAATATAACATTTGTTTAAAATAGTAGTGTTATTTACGTTTTATTAGCAATATCATTTGTTTGGTGTGCTTATGTATGCGCAACACGCAAAGTTTATTTTGAAAATTGGTTATTTTGTGTTTCATTGCGCTTGAAACATATTTGGAATTAATTCAGGCAATGTGTGGGGAGCTAAATTTTAGTTCGAAATATATTTTTAAATATGTTTTCATGCATGAAAAAAAAACAAAATTACACATCATTTAAATTCGCCCAAAATAAATTAAATTTGTGATAACAGCATTACATTTGTTCTATTTCATGCAAATTGAAATTTGATTAAAAATGTGTACAGATTACATTATATTTTTGTGGTTTTTACTTTGATATTATTATAAACACGTTTTGCCAGATCAGCAATTTTTAATTTAATTTTAAAATGCTGTAAATTCTTTTAATTATAAGGTATTAATTTATAAATACATACAAAGACCACAATTGTTTTAAAGCGATAATTCAAATAAGAAATGTTTATTGCTGTCTGAAAGTTTTATTTAAACTATATTATATACTAGTAACTAGGCACATAATACAAAATAAAATTCTTTGTTTTATTTTTCGTTTTTTCACTTCAACACTGCTCTAATGAGCTCCCGGCAACTCTTGGTATCCTTTTGCGAGTCATTTTATATAAACTAGCACTCACATTTGATTTTCTTTAGTGCTATTATATTTAAATACTATATAAATATATGCGTTGTATATAGCAAGATATTTTTCTATTAGATAAAACCTCCAACAAATCTGTTATTGTTTATTTAAAAACAAAGACTTGTTCCTGTAATATTTTCTTAGCAAATAAATCGCTTGTATATTCCCTCCAGGTAAAATCAATATATACAAATACCCTAATTAATTGCCAGAGACGGTGTCTCATTAACTGTCGTTAAACAAATCGACAAAACAAGCTCGTGGTCGATGCTGAATAAGTCTTTTCATGAACAGTACACATAAATAGCAGTCTTTCTCCAAGAAAAAAAATTGTGTTTTTATGTCACATATTTTTCCCAGTATGAAAGTTAATAAAAACTTTTTTATGCTAACCTGTAACTGCAACTAAAATATTGTTGTAGTTATTTAAAATGAAGTGTCACAGCAGACTTTATTAGTGAAAAATGAGAAAACCAAATTATTGTGTGATATATACACTGTTTAAATAAATGAAATAAATGATGTGACATATTTAATTATTTGTATCAAAATGCAAATCTGCTTATTAAAAATAAATAAATAAATAATTGAAATTACTTCTTATCTAAAAGTGTCCTAGTCGGGTTACTTAATGAATCAATGCATGAAATGTAAGGTCTATATCGATATGAAACGAAATGTGTTATTTTCTGCGAACCTTTTAAGATATTTATGAAATTGTTGTTGGACACGCCACAAACCGATTGCCACGAAACATGTGAGATTTTGAACACAATTTATTAAGATAAATCAGAAAGCAAGAGTTAGATTAACTGATACAAATGAAACCGAGTACCTACATCGCATAAAAGTGTAATACATTAAGTTTTCATTATTAATCAATTTCATTTCCATGTTTTTCTTTGACAAATTGTTTAAATAATTCAATATAATTTTATAGTGAACACCAAATATAATAAATTTTGCGTTCATACAAAATATTTTATGCTAAAAATTAAGTTTCAATACATTTTTTAAATAAAATAAGTCTAATATTAATAATAAACTACGGCAAATGACCTAAGTTGTCGGTCCACTACAAAAAAAAAAAAAAACAAAAATATGTCCATCTTTTTTTAGGAATATTTTAGCAGAAGAAATAATAACTAAACTAAAATGTTGATAGTATATAAAGATATTATCTTAAAAAATATCTATATTAATATAATTAAAAAATTAAATTTATGGCGCGAATTAACTCATATTGACATGTTTTTATATTACTGTTCGTAAAAAAAGTATAATAATATATAATTTAATATCGGTATAATTTGTATATGCCCACATTTTAATTAAATTAGGTGTTACATGAGTCAAGGTCACGCTATTTAAAGTCAATTATGTCGAAGTCTCTAGATAATTACATTATTTATAATTTATAAACTAAGACATTAAAATATTTGAACTCGTTCAAGGACCGTTGTTTTTATAATTATAATATCATTTATGAGCAAATCCTTACACAAGATATTTATTTTTGATAAATATCTATTTATTTAAACAATAATTAAATATATATTTCTTTAAATTTCTGGAAATTCGCTTTTAAAATTATAATACGTCAGGCTTATAATTTTAGCAAATTTGAGGACATGTTATTATTTTTTATTTAGAAGAAAATTAGTTAAATAATTTTCAATAAACGAAATGTTCAATTATTTTATGCACAATAACGAATTTTACTGTCTTAAGTGTGCAAACCACTTTGACTGAACATTAATGTTTGTATCTTCGCATCTAAGTAATCAAATAGTAATGAACATTATTTAAATCGTCAGAACAATTTAAAATACGGTATATTAACACCAGCGTGCGGTTAAACTCACACGCGTACGTACAATCAAGACAACCCACAATTTATCCTTTTTGGTATCTGACCAACTACAGCTAACGGTAATAAACAAACACAATACTTGAAAATATAAGGTATATGCGTTCTACGAGAAAGTAATTTCAGATAAAATGTTACCGCTTGCATAGTCTATTGCCATAGGCGTAGAATTTTTATATCATACGCTCTACAACAAAAGTAGAAGAAAGTAGGTGTGTAAATTTTGATTTATAGGTAAGTTAATATTACCTTTCCACATAATATCCATTTTGTGTGGTGAAACTAAATTCACAAATATACACTTAGAAATTAATTATTACCATAATTAAGAATATGGTTTTTTCATATTTCACTAATAAACCATTTATAAACATATTTACTAATGAAAACTAAGCCAATTAACTTTTTAGTTACGATAAAAAATTCTTCATTATTCATATGAATTTGAGTTATTTTTCTTATTTCTTTCAAATCACCATTGATTAATCTACGCATTAATAATTATAAAAATAAATTGGGATGCGCATTAATTGAATTCTTTCAATAGGGATTTTATTTTGTTTAAATGTTAAGCTCATGGGAATGTGTAAATAATAAATTAGAATCCGCTGCATGTCGTTGAATATATGGTCTCGTAAAGCACCTGATGATTTCGGCGCTTATGGATTAAATACACTGGCATATAAAGGACATAAACGAGTTAACGTATATCATATCTAATCTGTCATCTTTGATGTAATTTGTCATTATTGTATCTCTACTCTTGCTTTAGAACACCGCCTGAAACTAAACTAATGCCAGAGATGAAGAGATACATATACCCTTATATTAATCATGTATCGTGTGACGTGAATGCGGCAAACTAGATCGCCATTTTGAATATGGATAATATCTTACTTATGTGTTTCTACGAAACGGTGTTTTTGTGTGTATAAATGGCAGAAAAGAACTAATGTCTGCCATAATTACACCCATGCATAATCTGCCGCTGAAAACCCGAATATTACTTTTTGACAATAACGTATGATGAATATCTAAGTCCTGGCATTGTTTGCATCGCAAAATATACGCCGCATATGATCTTATATATTTCATGTACCCTTGTTGAGGAAATTATTAATTAATCTATATCTCATTATGCCTGACACTACAAATAATATTTTGAGAATATTGTAAATATTACTTTGCTATAGACGCTGCTTTCTATTATCTCGAATGATTTTTGTAGTCTTTTTGGTTAGTTATGTTATCTCGATAAAATACCGACTCTAATATACTTGTTATATAAAATGTTATTTTGATAATATTAAACTTAATTATATCTATATAATATCATTAAAGTTATATACTGGTGCTTTGACTAATATTATTTAGCAACTTTAATTTTCTATTTAACATGTACGTTTTACTAAATTATTTATAATTGTTGAAACATAATAAATAAGTTGGCCTAAAACCAAATGTTTTATTAAAAAAATTTTTTTATTATAATCTAAAAAGTAGCATGCGATAAATTGTCAGAAACTTAGTTTTATAATATCTGAGTAAACATTGATAATGAATATTTTGAAAATGAAAGCAATAGCAGTAAATAGCTACATAGAAAGTTACGTAATTCTATACTAGTTCAAGATCAAACGCTTTGAATTCTAGACTTGTATATAATAATATATATGAATTAATATTTACGGAAATGTTTAAGCTATAAATACGTAGGTAAGTAAATACCATAATTCAAATATGCCTCGACTTGCATAATATGCTTTAAATACAGTATAACCGCTATAACACTAACTCAAGTGATGACGAAACGTAATACAGATAACTGTAATATTATTCTCGGTGATTTTGAAATTACTCCATTACAATACTACACTTTACTTGCATCCAAATTATAATTATCGTAATAAGTATCTTGTTTATTATGATCGATGGGATTTAAATATAAGCTTTCCCAGATATATATTTACCAACCCACTATGTTGTCATTTACTTTTCCTTAAATGTTATTTATATATTCGGAATTTCAGAAATATGTTTAAGATGTCGTCGGGAATCGATCCCAGAACCTACGAAAAAAAAAACGAAATTTAATAATATTAATTCAATAAAGGTGATGCATATATTTTTGAATAGATAAGCAAATTACAAAAACATTTATAAAGAATTTAATATGTCAGAAATATATGTTGAGGAATTTAGAACAAATATTTGTTGATCAATGATCAAATTCAACGTCAGGAGGCTTTCAGTTTTTTTTTAATTATCTCATTTTTAATCTTGTACCAATGCAAATTAATTATGAAGTAGCAATGACAAGCGACCTAAGTGTGTGGTCCAACAGTTTATTTATGATTTTAAGTTGTCACACGCGACATATACAATCTTGTTAATTAGTTTTTTCATTTCCGAAATGGGCGTACAGATGTTAGTTTATATACGACTATATTTATATATTATGATTTATATATACATTGGTTATTCATCAAAGTATGTTTATAAATCTTTAACATATTCGTACAATAGAAAAAATATTAAATTAAAACAAGTAAAGTTATACAGGTTTTACCCTGCCGGATATACTACAAGAAGGTTTCAGTGAACATGTAACATTATCAGAGATTAATAGATTAGTTGGGATTCTGAATTTATAGTTCCTTACATCGAGTAATATTTAATATCTATTCAAAAATAAGAACTATAGCACTGACAAGAATGCATTGATTTATAAATAACAAATTAAGATACATAATTAATAACACTAAGAATTTACTTGTACAAGTTTTTAAGGCTATAATGTAAGATATAAATATTTGCAAATATTCATGACTTTTCGTATATTCCCAAAATCCAATTAATCATATCCAAAGTGACAAATTAATATATTTCTCTTACTGGCTGGAATATATATTTCATGTCTTAATATAAATGTCCGCAATCTGTTTTACGCCAACATTTAAATCCTAAATTATTTCATTACTTCATCTTACGAAATATATCTACTATGAGTTAGATATTAGCCATATTTTCGCACTTGTAAAATATTTTGGGATATTACCGATAGATAACAAAAAAAAATACGTACCCAATGTTTCGATATTTCTATTATGATAATTGCTGAGATAATGAATACACAATAACTGCGTATATACCTATATCTTTACATATACACATTTTTAAAATAAATCTTTAATAACAAAGAACATAATAAACATCATTTACATTTCATTTTATTTAAATGATAAATTAAAAATGCTAGCATTTAACTCGCAATTAAATGAATATAACAGGAGGTCAGTGAGAAAAACTAATATGCCTTTCTCGTAGTTACATAATACGAAGGAAAAAAATATCAATACACTTCGTATATGTACGTATGCTTGTACCAAAGGTCACAAGTTAAGGTCTAAATATTTAATGAGAATCAAGTCAAGCGTAAAACTTTTTGACCTACCAAAAAATGCAGGTTGATATTCGATTTGTTTTGTGGACATTTGAATTGAATATAAGGCGTGGTATGTGAACATGTATTTTATATATTTTCGTATTTCTCCATTGTATAATTGTATGAACTTTTGCAAATAATAAAGATTTTCATGCTTTCACTACTCAAGCAATGACTGTGAAATATTTATAACACACCATGAAGTAATGCATAGAAATAGTAAAAGTCAGATAATATTGATTAAACGAATTTCCGAAAATTACAAAACATTAACGTTCAATAATTTGCTTAATTAGAGATTGCTAAAATAGACAAATAATAATCAAATGCTTTTTCTATCTTAAAGTTAAAAACCAGTTTTAAAATTATTAAATATAACTTATTGTTAGTAATTAACTAATCAATAAGTATTATTAACCGTTATTTAGTAATACTAATTAAATACTTAATTACTGGAGTACCAATAGAATGAGTTTGCTATGAAGGTGTTCAGAAGGTAATGTAACATATCCTCTTGACCGATACACTTTAATTAAAATTAATGAAATCGTTGTTAAATTTAAATAACGCGGTAAATCTAGGAATTAAAATATATTTTGGACGAATGAAAAATGATGATAGTTATTACACAAATAAGAAAATGTCGCCGTAATTCTCGAAAGAATAACTCATACGATTATATATATTGTTATTTTTTATATTGTTGAAAACTCTGATAACTAAATCCTACGTGTCAGAACGTGATTTATTTATTTAAACATCACCATAGATGTCACCGTTTTTATTTAAATGCAAGTAATGATCTGCGATGTCTTTTTATAAAGATGTTAATTTGATTTAAATGTTAACAATGATTAATGTAGGTGTAGAATATCTTCTTCGTTTTTCATTTGAAAAATAACTTTGATTCGCATGAGGATTCCTGTGTCACTTTCGCATTGAAAAATGAGAACGATTTGAGTTATCTATATTATTCTAACAAATCAAGCACAATCCAATTTATCACTTAATTTAATTTAAATTTTATATTTCTATTTATTATATATTATTCCAGTATTTTATTTCATGAATAAAATTAAATATACAGCCAGGTCAGAGAAATATCATATTTTTTTACAAAAGCGAGAAATTTAATTACAGAACTACAAATTTAAAAACAAATTAGTGTTAAAAACTTTCAAGTCTCCGGATAGAAAAATAAGGTAGATGTTTTTTAATATTATTAATTTATTTATTGTTATAAATTTTATAATACTTTGGTGGTTTTTTTTTATGTAGGATTTTTTTGGAAAAGGGATAATTAAATTCATATTAATTGCATTAGAATTATATTTGCTGGACATACGCATAATTATTTGTTCAACGTTTCAAATTCAGGATATTATTATTAGACTTTTGTAATTCGCTTAATAAAACACTTGAGAATTTCAAAAATATACATTCTATGTATTAATTAGCATTTTCATGTAATATTCACATACGTGAAAGACTTACTGACAACGTAATATTTATATAGGCAGTAAAATGGCCAAGTACCTTTATTTATTATTGGAGACCGAACTGTGAACATAAGTATTGATATATTAGTGTTTATCAATAATTTCTATGAAGATAAATGGATATTGTATTGGAAGCGAACCAGTATAAATCACCAAAACTATGTTTATAGACTGTTAAAACAACCATAGAAAAATAAAAAAAAACGGAAAAATAAACTTCTCGGAATTGTGCTTCATCCATTCTCATATTGATGAAAGTATATTTCGACAATAAAAACCTTACGCACGCACGCAGGCAAGCACGGAAATAACGTTCATATGGGACAAGGACATTTATCAAACAAAGGAACACCGGAACATTTCCAGAAACACTATAGAACTAATATGCCGATAACAACAAATACATACTGTTTTTTTGTTATATATATATATATATATATATATATATATATATATATATATATATATATATATATATGTGTGTGTGTGTGTGTGTATGTGTGTATGTGTGTGTGTATATATGTGAAATTATGCATTTATTGGTGCACATATACTCCTACAACAAGATGCACTCAGTTATTTATGTAATGCATAGATGTCCAGACCAGAATCACTTGCTTTCACATCCCAAAAAGAACTTGACACGAACACGTTCAAGAACAAAATACTAATACTGCGGCAATACTAGCGGTGCGGCAGGCAGCAGCAAGTAGCAACGCTGGTTGCTTTGAGAGCAACAAAGAGAACAAGAAATAGAGGGCAGCGAGAAAGTGACCAGCATCGATATGTTCCCGATAAAGAATGTAACGATCGTTGAGAGGAGACGTCAGAAATTTCCGGTGCCATCGTTTCGCTCGAACCTCTGTCGAGATCCGTATCCCGCTCACTTAGTAATCTGACCGACGATGTTCTGTTTTCTCTTACTCATTCGCTGCTCGGTTGCTATACGTATACATACCGGTGGGAACCCAACAAATCACGTGCAGAGCTGTATCAAGAATTTTGATTCAGAAAAGACTAGGCGAACATCCGGTGTTCGTAAACACACAGATCTTCTGTATTATAAATATTCCATGGCGGATAAAACCAGCGTGAAGTCGGTAATGTCGTCAATAACGACGTGTTCTATTTCGTAACATCAAACACATTTCTGTATAGCATTAGCTACGAAATTACGATAAAAATTTAGTTTATTTTTTAACTCTTTGAACAGTTTGGATGTATACATATATGTACGTCTGCATGCTACCCGGGAGGGAAATAATTCACTGTTCAAAGGGTTAATTACAAATTACAATTAGGTCGGCATTCAAAATTTACATAGTTATAATTAGAGTAATGACTCTTTCAATCGCTTTGTGAACTACAGCAAATTTTCGATTATACATATGTTTATCACATTCTATAATGATTCTTATTGCGAATTTCATTCTCAAACTACAATTTATTATTCTTCTTGCAAAACGTGAATGTATTCATTCAAAATCAAAATTGGTTTAAGTTTATTCTTCAATTAATAAGAATAGCGACGCATATGTAAATTTTATATCTTGTAATTTAAGCTGGCATTAATTTGCGATTAAAATAACGAAAAGAACAAAAAATATCCTCAATGGCTTGTAATAAATTTTCTTATACGTACTATGTTTCTTTACTAATTTTAATTTTATTAACGCTTTTTACTAAATATATTTTTTACTTAAAATTTTTGATGAATATTTTTATCAAAAATAATAGATTTTATGTCAGATACATACAAATCCAATGTTTAAAAATTCATAATTTTACCTTCAACCGCTTGGGCTGTAGACCACTCACACACAGGCACATACACACACACACTTACACTCACAGATTGAGGCCAAAAGGTATATTTCCATTAAAATCTTGAGATCGAATTTTTTCATGATTTATTATTGCTATTATTTATTATTTCGTATAAGAAAGCAGAAATAACTCAACTGAAAAATGATTCCAGAATAATAAGCTTCTGAAATAAAAGTATACTTGTTACGTCTGAGAAGATATTGATACTAATGAAAACTTAATTTTTAAAAGGTTTCTATGCTATCGCAACTGTTACTACTAAGGTTTGCACGTCTGTCTCACAAGACACGGGACGCTTTTAAAACTATTCCGTAAACGAAATACATTTGTTCTCTTCTTCTTCAATCTTCCAATTTCGTCTGCACTAACGATACCGTCCGCGTTGCGCAATTAATTGTTAGAAGCTCTCCAAACTAAGGGACAAAATTTAAAGCAATAAAAATAATTCTAAAACATAAGTATCATTATTTTTAATTAAACTACGGGTTCGAAAACCTTTCAGCTAACTAAGAAAAGTTTTTTTTAAGTTGAATATCTATCAAGCTGCCTGATTTGTCTTGCTATACATATAAATATTAGTGGATTTATTTTAATAGAAATTATAAAACATTGAGCTACAAAAATATTTTTAAAACTTCGTAATAGACAATATATAACTGTTAGTTAGTAAGCTTTCAAAATTGTAATTCATTTTAAATTAAAATTATCCACGAAAGAATTGTAATATTAATAATATAATTATTGCTTTATGCAGCTTAACTTATAAATTACTTAAATACATCCGTAATTATTTATCATTAAAATATTATGTATGTTCTTATTTATGCAAACTAAACTACGTAATATGTAGTTTCTATTATTTGTGAGTAGACTGAACGGAATTGTTAATTTACCGCATGGTTCTAACTGATTGAACACGACCGGGAATGATTTTGCATTTTAATAATTCTTTCTCCATGAAGGCTATGTTACTAATGACATATGTTACATGGAACTAGCACCACGTAGGCGTCGTGTGAATTGAATTGCGCATATTGTAACATATCTGAATCGTTCGTAATTGCATGCGCATTGAAAAGCGTATGATGGTCGCGTTTTTACAAGAAATTAATTGAAATACGAATCCGTTGCAGATCTGCTTCTATACATGTATGATACATGAATGATTTTTCTTTCAATTCTATTTATAGGTAATATGCAACCATGAAAGGCCCTATATCTAAAAATATATCCACATTTTTGCGCTATAATTATTTGCATCTTTGATTTATTTTTTTAACTAATAGCATCTAAAGAATTCTAACCATATAATTAAAATTAAATGAAGTTTTAATTAAACCTAGAAAACTTATTGCTATTTTTTTATTATAATATGATTTTTAAAAGATGAGAATATATCTAACATTAGTGTTGGAGAAATGTAACATAACAGCATGCCTATTACCATCAAATGGGGCGGCAGAAAACCCTACATTCTTTCAAATCTTGACAATTTGTCGCCATTCAACCTTTCCATACAAACTTTTTTCGCCTAATTCAAAATTTTTAACGCTCTGCTTTTCCGTTTGCCTACAACTTTTCTTTTACGCAATTCATATCATATTTATCCATTTATTCCGAGTACGATCCCGCATTCTTACACCATTCATCTCGCTCACGTATAACTTTTTCGTCAATCATACATTGGAGTATATTTCTATTGACTTAAGTATGTAGTATTTGTTTGAATAAAAATCTGTTTATGCGTAAGATAAATTTCTTATCGAATTAGTATTATACAATATAGAAAGCATTATATAGCTTCATAAATGATCATTAATATATTATGCTACGGCAACTACAAAATGACAGAATTATGGTGATACAATAGATGGGTAATGATAAAATGAATGCCACACAATAAATTATTCAACCAAATTAATATAGTTCTATTTTTATGTATATTTCATTAATCAAAGTCGCATTTACAACAACTCTATTAGTTTCGAGTAAATCGATGAAAAGTTACTGTCGGTGCCATAATAATAATAAAAATCTGTAATTATCCCCATATAATAGGTATAAAAATATATTAAGTAGTTAACGAGTCTATAAAAAAGATGCGAACATATTTTATCCTGACTATGCAACTGCTGTTGAATGTCAATTTTCTAAATTTTATTTATTATTATACTAAACTATGTACAATGTCCAAGATTTAATTTTATAAAAGTTTTTGTTTAAGTCTATGTCTGTTGTTATTAAATAATGATTAAATAAAAACTAACAATCAGATGAAGAGCATATCTTTTTAGGTTTTACCATATTACGTTAAAGTACCGCCTTAATTTTTGTATACATATTTAACTTTTCTAAATACTTGATGGTTAAGGGTTTTATATACTATATAAATAGCATATAATAACTTGAATTGCTCATTTAAATCAATGCTATAAACGTTGTTGTAAAAATTTGTTTATTTGTGTAAAACATTATTAAAAATAGATTTAATCAACCGATAACATGTTACGCAGGAAAAATGCAGATGCTTGCTTTATTTTTAAAACTATTTGTGCCAATACAGATAAATCGAAAAAACGTGATTAATACTGTACAATTTAGCTAAAATTTAAATCATTAAACTATACAGAATATATGTTTTCATTTAATATCAAATTTGTATTTCGAATTCAAATGAAAATTCTATATTATCTCAAAACTATTATTGAATTGACAAATAAAAATAAAAATTTTATATGACTGATTTTATAATAAAATTTTTGGTGAATGTCTGGAAGTGGTCTTCTCTGCTGTGATGTATTTCAACGTCTATAATTAATACGTTTTCATGGTAGAGTCATGTAATATTTGGGTGCCTAGACACATACAACCTGCGGTGCATGTCAGTATGTTTGACCACAGACAAACTGTGGTTTGCTTAAAGTAGATATTTTGACGGTGTACCGTTTCGAGCAAGCAGTAAATCAATTACTACGTATCATGGTAGTTACATTTATGGGTCCACGATATAAAAATAAATTTATATTTGTGTGAAACAAATGAATTTTTATTATATTGAGTAAATTGTTTTTATTAGATTTTCTATATACTAGTCGCCTTTAATTTTTGAACTAAATCCATATATCGTAGAAATAATTTATGGTAGTCATTTAATACTAAGTTATTCACTTAGGAGATTATTGTTCACTGATATTCAAAGTTTCGTAGTTGTTACTTTTTAATTTTATCTTTTTATTCGTGTTGCTTTGGACTGAATTACTATGAAGTATATAACCCTGAATACCTGCTATTAACATGGAACGATGCAAAAAGTGTTCATGCATATAAATGGAGTTATAAAAATGTTTGTATATGCGTTTTGAGTTTTATGGTCTATTTGAAAAAGTACAAGCAAGTAAATTTAATTATAAGATACATGAAAATAAATTAGATGTTTTAATTGCTGTTTACCATGCCGAGTTATACCGTTCCACGTTATCATATCATACAAGTTGTAAGATATTAGCATCTAACATGCAATCGTCTGAGCAACGTATGGTGAAACCAGGATACCAAAATCCTTGTATATTTTACTAGTAACTGTTCTTTAATAGCTATTATTACACTCCAAGTATATATTTAGTATGTATATAGCAAAAATAGCAAACGTGGAAACAAAATATATTTGCAACCCCTTTGCGGTTGAGATACGCATATTTACAGACATATCGCAAATTATTTGTCTCAGTGTAGATTTATTATTTGGTAGGAATTTTTTTTATGTAATTCTATAATGATTATCGCGTGTAATGTGTGCGTACACTCCGTTGTGCATGTAAA
The DNA here is from genome assembly GCA_944039245.1 of Nebria salina. Taxonomy (NCBI): domain Eukaryota; kingdom Metazoa; phylum Arthropoda; class Insecta; order Coleoptera; family Carabidae; genus Nebria; species Nebria salina. Next base: position 14,162,412 of record OX063271.1, read on the forward strand.
CAAGCTTAAATGCGTTATCTATCTTAATCTACTCGCGCTGATCGCTACTAAGTTATATCAGTAATTATTGTAATTATAACTTCCTGAGGGAATAAGGTTCAGAATTTCCACCTGCATCTAAGTTTCTGATAGGTATCTTACAGATATGCAGAAAAATAACAATTGAACTATCCACCAGATAGCTTATCCTGAGCTTTATTCAGAGACATTAACCGTAACACGACAATAAAAGAAAATCAAATATTGTAAACTCAAAAGCTCTTTTGAAATTTCTTATTAATTTTAATATTTCTAAAGATGCACAATGGTGTACCTACTTGTGCCATTGTTGATGTATGGTAGTGAATGTTGGATTTGGCAAACCAAGCATGAAAAGCGTGTTACTGAACTGGCATTTGTGGAGTATCTAGGAGAGACAGAAAGGGGAATACGTGCGCGAATGAGTAATGGGATATTGCAAAAATTGTCGTACGTAGAGTAGGTCATAGTTAAATGAAATAGCATGGTCATATTGAAAGAATGTGGAATGAAAGACTGACAAAAACATTGTAAACTAAATAGCAGTGAACATATTAAAGAAACATACATTTATTTTGGTGAGAAAAGACATTAAGAATTTAATTATAACACTATAGCGAGCGTAACAATGTTTACACATCAATAACACTATACACATTGTTTTATGTTATGATATAAAATACGCTACATTGTATTTCATGCACCTAAAGTATGATAATGTTTTAATGGAATAAGAGATGATCGAAGGCTATAGTTACTTAGTTACGGCCATTAACATAGTTTCATACGTGCATGCCGGATAGTGAGACATTCACTTCATAGCGCTGCAAATTCATAGTCTCTACCGTGCAGTCGTCAAGCATATGTCTGTCACGTCCTGGTTGCACATATGTCATTACCTTGTTACTGACGATGGATGTTACGCTACGCAGATTACCACTTGGTTGATTAGTTGCTCGTTACCGTATGCGACGACGTACATAAGTTTCACAAAACTGCCACCAATATTTCTTAAAATAGGGTATCGATGCAGTTTTGATCATAATTAAAGTTGCAATTTCAATGTGTGTGTGTGTGTTTAATTTTTTCCGATCGTAATTGTTGAAATTAAAGCTATAGTCGTGCATGTATTAAACTTACATATTTAAGAATAATTAATAATTGCAAATAAACTACGGACCCCCAACAAGGTCGAATTCATAAGTTTATATAAAATTGTAGGAGTATTTTAAATTTATTTGGTTTTATAGAAAATCTGTATGCAAAATTCGGTTTTCTGGTTTAATATAGTCCATAATTTGTACCATTTCTACATTTCATGCGAGAATAAAATAAATAAAAGGAATTGTTGTTTTTGCATGAAACGCAGTAGTGTATACATATTCATGCTTACATTTCAGACGAGTATGAGTATGTCGGAATTCATGATAGCACAAACTGAAAGATAAGAATAGGGTCCGTAGATGAATGAACACAAAAGACCGAATGGTTAATTCGAGAATGCACTCGTGCGGAAGAGAATAGGGTAACTTGTAGAATTGCAGTATGCAAGCCATTATGTTCAATTTATGATCTTCTTATCAATAATATTCCTGCTCCTCTCCGACATGTTAAGCCAGTGTAATATCTACGATATAATTCAGTTTGCACACTGCAAGGATATATTCAGGTTGCTTAACCTGCAATGCAATGATATACCGTTATGTTAACTGCAAACATTTAAATTACGTATGTCTGTTTTTGCATCGACCTCAAATTCAACTTACCTATTCTGCAATTGGGTATAATGAATATTCAATCCAAGCCAATCTGCTTTCAGTTACATATAGCTGAAATCGCTCCCATTATGTTGAACCAATCCATAGCGAGTAGTTAAATTACAGATTAATGTAGGTACTTCATGGAAATTACTTAGAACGTTCTTGTTAACTATTTTTACTTTTTTATATTAGCTTATAAGGAAGTGAATGAAATTTTTTAATTATAAGACATTATGGAATGTAACACCTCTCAATTGTTATTTATTATTCTAATTATTATGTATGCATACATACATTTTCCGCTTGCTTACAATATTAACTTTGCACAGAAATATTAACAAATTTGCTCCCAAATGTATCGTCTTACCTTTTCGAGCAATTTGAAGCTAGTAATTCACGTTACTAGATTACTAAAGAGTATCACATACCATTGTTTTTTGAGAAAAGCAATAAATCTAAGTGCAATCGGAAAGAATATGAAAGTAAATCGAAAAGAATGAATGTAAGGCAGTCTGTAATATTGTAGTAGATGGACATGGACTAGGGTAAGTTAAACAGTGTTTATTTAGGTTGTTTATTCTCTAGCGATGGAAAGTATGCCAGATTGAGTAAAGATTGTCTGTTGGTTGTACGATTTTAGGAGCTTTAGGAAGGTTTATGAGAAATTTGAACATTTCTATAGATGCAAGGTAACAATGGTGTACTTGTGCGTATGAGAGTGAATGTTGGGTTTGGTAAACCAAGCATAAACAGCATGTGAAGTAATCCAATGAAATTCTACATTTTTTGGCAACAATATCCTGTTTTTCAAAAGTGTTACTTGATGCATAGCGTGTTACGCATAAGGAATCAAGGAAAAATGAAATGACGTTGAATAAAATATGCTTATAGGCACTTCTATTGATTTACGAAGCTATAACCGCAATTTATACAAGAAAAATAACAAAAACGCGAATTTTAGGCTTTTGTTTCCATATACTCTTTTATTTTATATTTTTTAGAACAAAACTTTTTTCTTCTCTTCCCACTCAGTAATATCGGAAACACGGACATAGAAACCAAATTAAAGGAACTGTCAAACCTTTCACTACACCGAACGCTAAACAATATCAATGATTTCCTTTTGTGCTTGTTTTTAACTTTTTTTTTTTTTCTTCGCGCTTGTTATAAAACACTGCAAACAAAAGCTACCTAAACAAAGGAAATGTCTTGTATTGCTGTCATCGAGATTTACAGTTTTGTTTTGTTTTCCCCCGTAAATCGTCTAAAAGAAATAAACTTTGAAGACGCAAGATTTCTAATATGTTCCGGTGTATATTCGTTTTATGAAATTTTTGACGTTCACACCCACGAAAGCTTACTAAAGGTGGATTTATAGTTTATATGTACCGTACGTCGACGCAACGAACGCAACGCGACGCCGTCGTAGAAATATCGAATGCAGCACAAACAGTGCTCTTATTTTTCTTCTTACGTCACACATGACGAAAATGATAAACATATTTAATATACATACATTGATAGTTGCATGCAACAAATACGTTGTAGACTAATCAAGGATTAATATTTGATATTGAAATATTGTATGCTTTCATGGGAGAAATCAATATTTATATAGGCAAAATAAAAAATATTAAATTAGATCGCTCAATAAGAATTATAGCATTTAAATCCAGAGGTCTGTAATTACCAAGTAGTCTTGGTGGTGTTTTTCTTTTATGGTTTATGGTTTGTGGTTCGTTACTCATTATTATGTTAATGCATGTTGAATATTCGCTCAAATACAAACAAAACCTCTGGGATTAATGTGCCACGGTGCTATGTGCTTCCATTTCGCGGTATTTAATGAAAGATTAATGTCACCCTCATCGGAAATATTTATGTTCAAATACGACACTATGAGTAATACATACGTGCACCTATTTCATCTTCACGCTTGCTTATTTGATGTTTCTGGTCGGGGAGTCTTCTCTTCTAATTTATAATGACAATCATATACGATTCCATCTGCAGATATAATTTATGGAAATGTAAACACAACCCAGTTTACGAATATATAGATATATTTTTGCTTCACCGTCTTTGTTACAGCCTCACAATCTTGAGGACCTATTTAAAGGTGCTATATTTGTAGTTGTTCTCAAATAGAAGCAATTATACTTCGTTCATAATTCATTCAAAGTTTGTGACAATTGTGTTGTACGTAATGCAAACATAACTAATTGCATGAATTTATTTGCACTAGAAATACATATATAAAATTATTTTACAAATTATGAAATATGTTTTACCAATTTGTTTATTATGTATCAAGAATAAAACAAATATTAATGCAAGTTTGAAGTATATATTTAAAATTCTTAAACAATTTTATATCTCGAGAGCGTGTAGCGATAATTAGAGAAATATTATTGACTTCTGTTGATTTTTAAGTTAATAATGTATTATTGTAAAACCTATTTTTAAATTTAAAGTCAATTGAGTGCTTTGGCTTTTAAAATGTATCGATATTTAATGTGAGTAGAACTTATTTCAATAATTGTGAATAATAATAAGTGTTATTTTAATAAATCGAATTTAACAATAATTAAATATCATATTAAAGTTCATAAATAATGTGAAACTGTAAACATATTAAAGAAGCATCTTCACAAGCCCTAAGGCTGAAGTATGTTCCGAGAAATTTTAAATTTTAATAGTCCTTAAAAAGAATTTAAATTGTCTGTCTATTTATTGAGTAAAATAATGAGGTCACAACTTACCCTCAAGTAATATTATATGCTATTATAAGTCGAATATAAAACTCATTACTTGAACGAGATTACTAAGTTATATATGCAAATGTAATCATACATTACAAAAACATGCAATATATAACAATCATCCAACCTGTTTACAGATACGATGATTCAATCTTTTAAATGTCTAGTATAAAATCAAATGAGAATATATTTCGATGTCCATATACAGATTGACGTTCATAATTTATGTTCGAATCACAAATATGTCCTCGCTGTTTACAGATCGTTATGTAAATCTATCATAGCTGTTAGCGCTTTTTTTTTCAATTTATTCTATATGTGGTTCAATATCAACATGTGACAATTTAACTATAATTTATGATCTGTTGCGCTATCATAAAATATAACCGAATTTCTGTTATACGATTTCATTAAATTAAAATTGGTTCAGCTAGAAAGACGTCATTTTGATTAGTTTTTTTTTATCACTATTATTTGCAGTTTTCACTTAGAATAAAAGAAAGATTAAAATTTGAGTGGTTCGTAAATTAATTTTCTTTAAAATAGTTAATTATTCTTATAGCCATTCAATAAACATTAGTTTACTTGGTGTATTCATAATTTCAGAAATGTATGTATTGTGAAAGAACCCATTTTATTTGAACTTTTGTATTCGTTGTTTTGTAACGACATATGCATATTCTTTTTTCAATTAAGGTGCATTCTCTAATTGCGACCTCGCAAGTTCTGACTTTTTCAATTTGGTTATTATCAAATTTTACTAATTAGTTTGTGTCTAAAGTCACACCTAACAAAATAATATAACCAACCGCGTTCTACATTCCATATATCCCTAAAAACTTACAAATAAAGCATGCGCATATAACTGAATCGTTGTTGAGAAAATTGACATAAAAAATTTTTAATTTTAAACCGTAATGCTAATATTATCATTCGCACCTTCTTTTGTGTAAAATATTCTAGAGCTTTACTTCTGATTGTCCGGTGCATTTTAGTGGCATCGGATTACATAACCCATACTTGTACAAAAACGACAATCTACTTTTATTATAACTATACATTAATATGCAACTTAATATTTTACATAATGGTTCTTTCAATATGCAAATTTATTAAATAAAGTTTTTTTTTTTAATGATTTAGTAGAGTTGAGAATGATTTATGACCAGGATGGCTAATTTTTAAGAAAGAAAATAATATTCTAAAATATACAACTCATTTTCAACCTATCGACAACTTTTGGTAATACCTGTTCATAAATCATATCTATTAAATATAATTTGGACGTAGTAAACAATAATAAACTTTCAACCAAAAAAAAGGTGAGATTGTGAGATCAATTTTTATACATCTTTAAATATTGCTATTAGGTAAAGAACTCGCATATAATTTTTGTATGTTTTATTTTTAAAATGATAAATAATATTTTCGATTAAAAGTACAATTAAACCCTTTCATATTCTGACCCTTGCTTAGCTGAACATAATTTATGTAATACTACATTTAGCTGGTATTTACAATGAGAGCGAGAATACACAAATATATTTATTATCGTAGCAGCTAATTTTAAAGGCTACGTTAATATATTGGGATTCGGAAAATGTAAAGTACATCCATTAATTATTCTTAGTGCGTCGTGTAATAATGTAGTCACTTTTCCATTATCAATAATGTATGCAAATATCAGGGTATTACGATTGTGCTACCTATTATATATCGCCCCTACTATGTTCTTGTCAGATATACATATTCGGAGCCAAGATATTTATATGCCGAGCAGAGTATTTTGTAAGTGCTTTAGTGAACATAATATAATAGTATTATTTTTAAATTTATTAATTATGGTGAAACTATATGCTTGTTGTTGATTTAGTCACGGACATGAAATGATCGATAGTCTTATTCAGGCATGTGCTCAATAAAACAAACATTGTTCTCGCCAATGCTCAGAATTCTTTGGCGCTGGTTTGGCCAACGCCTAAAGTTTGGCGTGGCGAATTCCTGTATAAATTAACAATATATATTTATTATAACCATCAATATCGCTGACATTTCAGACAGTTACCGATTGAAAAAGTTGCATCCATTTCATTTAAGTAGTTTATAAATTTAAAAATATATGTTTCATTAGTAATAACTAATCAATATTTAGGCAAATATTAAATATGTTTTAATGGCGAGAGGTTTTCATTATTGAAAAAAAAATATATTGACATTTTTTATGGATTTTTTTTTTAATATTCCGAAGTTGATATTTAATTACCTAGTAGATTATAAATGGTAATTTCTTGAATTGCGTGCCTATTGATTTAGTTATGTTACATTCATCAATATTTTCAGAGGCGAAAAAGCGATAAATATGTGTTACGACGACAAACATTCAAGTTTATGAGATATTTATATTTTTGGTCAGGACCATGAAAAATGAACTGTTTGTAATAAAAAAATTTCAATCCAAGATACACATAAACTGTTTAAATGTGAAATATTATTGGAAAAAAAAACTTGTAGATAAATATATACAAGTTTATAGTGGTGGTCTGAGTAATATTAAATTTCGTTATGAAACTTTCAGTAGGTACCTAGCATGGTATTTATAATATGTATGCATATCCAAAATAGTTTTTGAAGTTAAGAACAAAACGCATTTGATATTGAGTGCATATTTCGATCTGCAATTTACATGTAACGCGATCGTGTGAAAACGACAGGTGCGCTACAACGTAATAGTTTCAAACAGTGAACAGAATATGAAAGCGAGTTTGATACGAGTTTACGAAGAGCAGAAAGACGAAAAACTAAGGCGCCAATTCGCTCCAAATGATTGATATGTTGACTTTTATAAAAATCCTTTAAACTTTACATTTCCACGGAAAAAAATTCCTTGCTAGATGCCTTCGGGATTTGACGAAACTTTTTAAAGCATCGTTCCGTCAGCCATAATTTAAATTAATCAGCTGTTCCTTTACCCTAGGAAGATCTCTTGTTATTATACTTCCTAATTTTAAATATTTACAAAAACTGTTCTGTAGTAGTAGTTAGTATTGGGAGACAATAAGCAATAAGTAATCATTAGATCCAGAAACAAATAAAGTTTGATATGGATTGAAGGATTTTGAAGAAATTATGAGCACTTGTATAAAAGCTGCAAACAAAACTTTTCTTAGTATATAACTATAATTATCAATAGGTATATTATGATAAAAATATATTAAAATTCATAGGTTTTATTATGATTATGGTATGCAAATATACAAAGCCTTTCTAGTTTCTTGCGTTGCCTAGATATTTCATATGGTGTTGTTTGTAATATAATTAGTTTTCATTATTATAGGATAAGATAAAAATATTAATTAAAAAAATGTTTGTAGGCTTTCATTAGTTATTTAAATTGAAATAAATAAAACAAATCTGGTAAAAAATGTAATGAACTCAGCATGTTTAGAATTTGTACCGTATGGTCAAAAGTAGTTTTTTTTTTTTTTTTAATTAAAACTTTTGTTATGGTAAATTTAGTACATTATGCTGTTAAACAAATCTTAAATTTTAATCAAAAAGTAAATGAGCCCTGAAGTTCAGATTTGCGAACCACAACATATATCCATCTCTGACCCTTGTTACAGTGAAAATTAGAGGCGCCAACTCTTACGGCATGGCGTTCACGTTTATCTATCTGACCATCCGCCTTGGTTTAGTTGACGGTGCGGTAGCGGCAGCTCTGACCGGGTGTTTCACTACTTTATGTTCTACGTACATTCGGAATACAGAGAGGATATTAATTATATTTATCGTAACCAACTTTCAGCGCCAACACATGCGAGCTTTAACACATTGTTTTGGTTTCAAGCGCACGACTTTACCCAGTAACAGCTATAATTAATGGTCATGTGTGTGCCTGTGTGTTTTCACCGTGGATGCATCATCTAGTTGCAACTTGCATTTGCACTTTACTGTTCTCTTAAGCTTATACAATCTCTACTCTACTGTGACATAGCGTGTTTGCGTTCCTACTTACTACTCATCTAAGTATGATTTTACTAAATAACAATTAATTTCTTGCCAGCAAACATATTGTTTTATCATTTTTATGTATTTAATTGAAATAAATATTGTTATAAAGAAACAATTGAAAACTAGATTTTTACGCAAATAAATTCTTATTGGCAACTGTATAGTTGTAAAAATGGTTATTTCTGAAATTTGTTTGTCTATTAAAAAAACTATTTTTCATGAAATTTGTTATCAAAATTGCGATATAATTAGATTGGTTATTGATATATGATTTAATTCGCAATTGATAAATAATATTTGAGGTGTATTAGGTTTTTATTGAAATTTAATAAGTTCTTTAAATTATTTTATGAGCGCTTATATTTATTGTTAAAGGTTTATTAGGTATATTGAATTAGTTAGCCATTTTTATACGTTGGACCTATTATTGGTAAAAGAAAAATCAAACAACGTTATAATTTTACATATTATCTCCTACGTTTGCTATTAAATATATTAATAATATGCTCTTGTTTGATTTATATCCATTGATTTATTCTTTATGGAAAAGTTGGTAGATTAAAACAAGTTTGATGTTAAGCTTCTCATTATTCGATTGGATAAGCTACAGTGACTTTTTAATCAGAAAAGCTAATTTAAATTTAATTTCAGCCGCAGCAAAAACATTTTTAAACAAATGATTAATCAAATTACAGTCCCAGTCTGGTTTCCCTAATCCATCTTCAGTTAGTGGGCTCACGCGCGCGTTCGCTGGAATCGCGTATATATAAATGTCAAAAGAATTAATAGTTAAATTGCGTAAAGTGATGAATGCACACCAGTGTAATTAAGCAATAAAAAAACAAAATTATTCGTAATAATTTAACCTGACAGTGTTTACGAGTAAAGCTGTTATAAATGATTGTAGCGAGCTACTGAAATATTACAGTACTGGGTTGGAGAGTAACCGGATACCCTTATGAATGATTATGTTTATTTAAAGTATTAAATTTACTGTGAAGGGGAGTTTTATTAAAATATTAAATAACGCAACATGGTTTTAAAACATAAGCGCCGATATACACGTCCCAGCATAATAGTGGACATCTGTCTTAACGACTGAACAAATTAACCCATTAACCCAAACTTGATATGCTATTAAATATTTTATAACTAGTTTTTTTTTATAGCTTTCTATGTTTCGATAAGTAGTTATTCCAACTTAGCTTTTACACAAAATAAAAGTTTTTTGTTTAATATTGTATTAATAACTGGTATCGAAAATCATATTAATAACTTTTTAATTCATTTATTTATTTTCAATTAAGAATTTCTTAATTTATAATTCATAATTTACAAAAATAAATCCTTTTTTGTTCAAGAATATCACAAATCAATAAATTAGCAGACAGTGTATTTGAATATAGAAAAATAATACTTAAGATTACCGTCACAAATAATGAAATTGGTTTTTATTAAATATGCACTTAAGTTTTCTAGAAAAAAAAAATCAAAACCAATAAATGTTGTTATAAAAATATTCACGTAAAAATACGTATTTTAATTGTAATTGTGTATTGAAATTTGCTGTAGCACTAATTTTCTCTATTTATATCAGCATCGTAAGCAAACATATTCATTATTAATATACATACCTCGTTAAAAATATTTTATTTGCGAAACTGGAAATAAAGTCATAAGGCGAGCCTAATATGCGTATTAAATCAATATGCATGCGTAAGCACAGGTTCTTGAATGTGAAAATGACTGCGCGTTCTGTTTTTATTATATTTTTCTACACACAATTTTCGCAATCTTTTCACATTCTTCGTGAACTATTCATGTTCGTATCCGCTATGCAATACGTCTGTATACAACTCGGCAATGTGTTCATTAAATTATGTTTTTATCTATTCAACAACTTCAAACTCTTAATATCTTTTCAAAGCGACAACTTCAAGTCGCATGACATTTCCCTACAATATTTGAATATTATTTATGCTTTATTCAAGCTTTCAAAACAAGTGAAGGGCAGAAAATATATTTTTTTTCTTCAAATAAAAAAATGGGGGAAAGCTTTGAAGATTTTAAAATTTACTGTGAGAAGGAACAGAAAAATATATACATATTTTAATTTTTATTCTTCAGTATGTATATTTAATTTAGAAATATATATATATGAAATGTTTGTTACTAATTGTAAGTCTATAACGTCATTTTGTCAACATAAGCAAAACTAATTTCGACGTTTAAATTAGTTTAAACATTGTGCTAGTATGGTGACATGCATACAAATATCAACTGTAATTAATATAAATTTTTTATTTAGTTGAGTTTGCTGTTTGCATACATAAAAATATGGACTCTTTTGAAATCAGGTTAATCAAATAAATTTAATATTTGAATGAAGCGAAGACATACTTATGTAAAAATCGAGTAAAATAGCGAAAGATTGTCGCAAAGAACGAAAACACACATTCAATTTTTTAAATGGTAACGTTTATAAATTTCCGGTATCTTATGAATGCTACCTAACCAGTAAATGACCAACGGAAATATTTCAGTATCCTATAACTTTTAAATTAGATTTTGCAATATTTCGTCCAACAGTCATAATAGAAGTAAATACCACTATTCGTCTAGCGAGCAACACATAATCATCTAGCTCAAATATTACTTTTAACATTGCATTTCGTCTTCTTATTTTTGTAAACAGGAATATTATATCAAAGCAAAGCAATTAGTTTTGAGAGACCACGTTTGTGGTTATTCTGTTTGAAGTAATACTTATGAATTCTTTAAAGTGACTAATTAAAATAAATAATTAATATACTGCCACGATATTTTGCCCAAATTATGGTTTTCTTAGTTTGTTAATTTAACATATGGTACATATTTACGCAAACCACCCACATAAATATGAGTAATTTTGTAGATTATACACATACATACATGTTTAATTAATGTTTTTTTTTTAATCAATGAGAATGGTTTTATGTTAGACATATTAGTAATTATACATGTAATTTAGATACTGGTTAATATCGCCAAATGGAGAATCATTTATTTTTAATTTTAAGTTTCACCAGCTTTTTGTTCGAATGTTCTCATTACTGCCCATTAAACTGTAACTAGTTAATAATAATAATTTGAACTGCAGGTAATGTGCCTGCAACTAGCATTTCTTGGAAAATCAGTTTAGATAAGATCTTGATTGTTATACTTTTGCAAATAAATCTGACAAACTTCTTTTAAACAGCGTAAGATGTTCATAATTGCTCATTGTGCCTTGGGTAATGTAACGTTATATTTAGTTGAAATAACGTTGTGATTTAGTAAGAGAGTCCAGAACGTTGCGGGTCTACGTTTTTATGAAAGATAACATTAACCAAAAGTGCCCACATATAAGTTTTACATGGAGATGAAGCATTTTAATCAAGTACGAGGCGGAATTTATGTTGTTTTATAAATGTCAAAAACTTTCAAGGAAGCCAACATTATCAAACTCATCTAAAGAACAGTAAAGTTTTTATTCATATCAAACCGATCTACTGTTACACTTTCCCACCTTTCATCTAGGAAAGTGAATTGTGTGTACTTGTGTTCAAAAAAAGTGTTTAAATCTTTATTTAAAACATGCTTTATACTAATCGCAGCAACAGATTTTATAAATAATATAAATTATAGCAGCTTAGAAATTATGTTTACATAATAATAATTTTAAATTGAGTGGTGTTTTATTAACTAGCTCTACACCATAGAATTAAATATCTTGATTCTTTAAACGTTTAAAACGCCATTGCAGTTAAGTACTCGTGAAACACCTACAGCGAATTACGAATACATATTGAACCATTTAAATATTATAGTTATATATGTTTGAAAACAAAAACAAAAATAAAAAAATGTTATTTGTTTATAGAATCCGTAACACACTGTCATTATCACAAATATTTAAGCAAAGCTAACCGAGTCCATAATTTTAACATAATCAATATTTAAAAAATGAATAAATTGAACATTTCTAAAAGTAACTCACTATATAGTATATAAAATGCTAATGTTCTTTTTTTTTGACATCAATGTTTCATTCCATGTTTTAAATGTATTTCTAATGCAAATTATGTTGCCAGTCTAGAAAGGTGTACGGCTTGTATTTCGATATATCACTGGAAATTTCACGGCTTATATGCAATTTTTTGTTTAATCTGCAAGTCATTAATAACAAACCAGTTTAATAAATACACTGTAAACGGCCGCGTCGGGTTGGACACTTTGATTTACGGTGTGATCGCAAAACATAACTCCTAACAACTGCAGCGGTGACAATGCATAGTTGCAGTACTCACAGCAGCCGTACCAGCAGCGTTCTGGATATACGTATATACCTACATTACGTAGGTAAAAGTGTCAAATACAAAGTATTTACTATTATTTTAGAACTTATGCTATTTTTATTAAGGAACATACGACTTTTGCTCAATATTGTTATTTAATGCTTATCGCGGCTATATTCACATTAAAAATTATTATACATAAAGTTGCAATAAATATATTTTACATTTACAGTTTTTAGTATAAAGTATTTCTCATTTATTTAGTAAATAATTCTTAACAAATCCCTGTTATGAAATTAATAACAATTCTTAAAATTAGCACCTCCACCAAAGTTCACGTCATGTATAAAATATAATTAATAGAAATATCGATAATATAACCATCATTAATACGATAAATTTAATACTGGCGTGTTAGGTTTATTTATTTGTCTACTATGTTCTAATTTTCTGTCGAAAATTTTATTAGCTGAGATTTTAAACTGTAAATTAAATTTTCCTGATGAGGTTTCTAAGCTTTCGTTTATTGAAATTAAATAAACAGTAACCTTCATCTCTCGAAAATAAGCTGGGCTTATGTTGGATTAATGTGGTCCATGGTCAGTGACTGGTACTCTAATGAAAATTTAATAATCTACTCAAAGTTCGTAAATCTAACCTTTTGGTTGGTTGTCTGTGATTCCAACTGCCATGGTCCCCATTGGTACTACAGAAACATGCAAGTAGGTCAAAATTTCAATTTGGGAATGAATACTAATAAATTAATGTTTGGACAGTCAAATAGCTAAATAAATAATTGTTGTGTGTTTGTTAGTTGTTATTAATTTTGTTTGAGTAGTTACGTGAGAAATGATAGTACATCGAATTAAACTAAAAGGATTTTTTTTTATAATGATTCACTAATCAATCAAGGCTTTACTAATAATATGTATGAAATTCAAGTATGTTTTATTACTATGCCACTACAACAGAGTGTTACGTGTCTTTGTTCTACAGTATGCACACATACATGTGAACAATAAAATACATACACATAATAAATTAAAATAGATTGATACTCATTTTGTCAATAAAAATAATAACAGTTAAAGTACTCTATTTTAAAAATAACATTTTGAATTATCTGTTCATTAGAAGACACTTCGATTATCGCTTTATTTTTAGTTGTATAGAAATCGACATTCCGATTTTGTACACGTATATTACATTATTTCATTGAATTATTCTTCAACATAATTATTACTCCTATTATTTATTATACCATGTATAAATAATACCATAGTGTCTTAACAATACAGAAATTTGAATAAATGAACTTAAATACTAGTCAATTTTTTTAGGATTCTAGCGTCGTTACCCTTTTACTGACGTTTTATGACGCATTTCCTCCTCGTAAAGAAAAGGAAAATAGACCAATTCTCATATTTAAATAAAAACCTGTTTCCGGTGCTCTACTACTCAAACTAAAATGCGATCTACACTCACTGCGTAGCATTGAAATGTTCACTAGGAACAAGACTTCTTTTCAAGGAACGAAAAGCAGATAGGCATAGCCCATGGTACATTTACCCAGCAACTTACGCAAGCCTAATAAATTATGCACCGTTCTCTGTATAAAATGATGATTTCTTCACCATTCTCGCGCAGAATGTAGAATAGGAATCTTCCTGTCAAATTTCAATAAAGGTAGCCGGTTTCGCTGTTACGGTGGTAATTCCTTGAGTTCTTCTTTTTCACTGGCATCGTTTCGGCTTCGGTGTGCCGTAGAGGTGATGCCCTATAGGTATATAGGCGGGCCAGCTCTACTCTACCTACCCCCTTACCGCATAATTGATTTCTTCGGTAAAAGCTTTGAAACATGCGCATATATCAATCATCCGTATCTGATAGTGCTGTCGGAAGTGACGTGTAAAAATAAAATTTTATCATTTTTATTCCCAACTTGGAATATGGATTTTGGCACAATAACACAACGAAAGCTCTCACTTCACCCTATAAAAACGAAAGTACCTCGTCAATTCTTTTTGCCGATAACTGATTACACAATATCCACACACGTATCCCCATATACCTGTATACGAAACCCTATCAAAATTAATGTATACGATTTTTCTAAATGTGTGCCACGGATTTGAATGTCTGCTTACATGCAGATCTGTTTTTCTATGACTAGTGCATGTAATAAATGAAAGAAGTGCGTAATGATAGAATGAATGGTAAAAGATTGTCAAGATGGGAAAAATTGTAAAAGTTTTTCTGCCAATTGATGGCAAATATGTTACTATTTCGAGGAAATAAAATATTTTTAACAAACTGAAATGTTATATATTTCTCGGAAATACAACAATAATTGTAAATATATTGATTATTAAAAATTCATCTACATATATCTAATTATTTCTTTTATTTTATAACATGCTACTTCTTCCTCTCCTTGCGTATGTATGGCAATGTAAGTGTGCGTGTGTATGTTATAAGTTAAACTCCGTATTTATGTTGAAATGTCTTCGCTACATGCATACATATATCTATGCTGAATATCCTACTAAAACCTAATAGAGAAAATATGATTACATACAGAGTGTGAGAATCGATTCAACTGTTCCTCGTCGAAAAATGACTATACTTCAGAGCTTGGTATGAGAAATATCGAATCGATTTCAAACGTAGCGTTATATGAAAATCTATAAATCTAAAAATAATCTTCTCTGCAAAGGAAATGAAACGTGGTTTGGTTTCGATCTCATCTCGTATTTTATACAAACGATACTAATACAACTTTTCTCATTTTATATTCTGTGCAATTCTAATAATGTAGTCGATTTGAAATAGCTTATAGTTTTCTAGATTTAAATAATTGCTTACATTTTGAAATAATATTTGCGAAAGTAAATATATTCTATTGCATTGTCATAGTAACTGCGATGTTTGTTTGCTGACTAGATTATTATTATATTATGACTTTCTTATACGAAGTAATAAATACAAAAAAAAATCAATTTCGACATTTTAACGAAAATCAAAATAAGCGATGAAAGACTAGATTACAGTGAATTATTTGGCTTTTAACCCTTACATTTCCAATAGGTTTAATTAACTGAAAACTAAGAAATGACACGACAATCCTATCATGCAATGATTTCTAAAGCAAAATGCAGCTCTGTTGTATCTGATACAGAATTCAATGGGAGTCTTTTATTTTTCACGTGAAAATCTAACGAAGTCATCATCAAACGGACGGAAATAAGGTATTTCTTTTGAAGCATTGAGTTCAAAAGGAAAAAATACCAAATTTACGGTGGCCAAAATGAAATTAAAACCACAGAATGTGATGCAATCCAATAAATATGCAAGTGCGAAATTATACGTTACGACATTTTAGACTAGTCAACATTATAATTTAATTAGTATACCAACAGGTGTGCAGGAAACTAACGAAGCGGGGGTTCGATGTGGGTTTTGTCGTTTTGTTGTTTGTGTCAAGCAAAATGAAATAGACGAGCATCATGGGTGGTGTTACGGCTGTCTGGCCGCGCGAATACTTTTAGCTCTCAACAGATTGCCGACCAAGACTGCTGACACCTGACAGTTGATATTTTGTGTTCATTTGCAGCGAACACAATGGCAGAAGTTTGAAGTATTCCCGTTTGTTTAGAGTTTCTATTAATATGTGTTTGTATTCGCGTTTGTACTCGTATGGCATACGAGCGTAATACACATATGAGATAGTTTTTTCAGGATAATCAATCAATTCTGTTGCTGTTTTACTATACAAGTATTTGTTACAGCACGATGCAAACTAATATTATGTACGTTTTTTCAGAGTGAAGTATGTACCGATATAACGTACAACATGAATTCAAAAAATGAACTTATTTAAATCCAGAATATTTAAGTAGAAAATTATTTATTCTAATGAAATTATATATCAATGAAATTTGTTACTTATACGATGAAATCGATTCCAAATTTTAAAGGACATATAATTTTTATGATGTGTGTGTGTGTGTGTGTGTGAGTGAAAATAATAATCAAACCGGAAATGCATGTTTACTCTAGTATTTTTTTACGGGTTCTGTAATTAACCCAAAAACGGTTGCACTTACGTTTACAAGAAAATGGCTATTAAAATACGTTCTTTTTTTTTTACAAACGTCGTATCAACTATGCCTGTTAATTGTTTAACAGGAAACAAGATAGACTTAAATAGTTTGAAATTCGGCACTTAATATCTATTGTAAAAAATATATTTAGTGATTATAGTACTTTTAAAAGAATATTCGACTACTAATAGCTCATCAATAATGATCTTTGTTATGTTCGTATATTATGATAATGAAAACCAATACAAAATCAGCATGCATAATTTCCATTCAAGCGCAGATAGAAAAGTCAATAGTGCTTCATACATAATGAAATGCTTTTGTCATGAGAAAATAAGAAAACACTGCGGAAGATATTATCAACATACAACTTCCCTATAAAATATTCCGTGTATTTAGAAAGTATTAGTTTACATCAAATATTTACAAGAAATAGTTGATATTCCATTATTTTAATAACTAAGTACATTGAACATTTTGTAAGTTGTTTATTGATTTCTTTTTCAAATATTAAATATGTAGATACTAGTGAACACTGGTGAAAATCAATTGTGCAGGCATTAAGTGGTATTACTAATATTATATATGTAAGTTTAATAATCAAAGAACCTAATCAAACCTGGCAAACGAACCAGCAATGATATTCGACAAGGCATGCAATTATAACCTTAACCGGCTACTAAACAAAGTAATATTTAGTTTCCTATCGAACCGGAGGCTGAAAACCAAAGGTTAAACGAGAATAGTTTCTAGAGAGACGAACTAATTACTTAATTACCACAATGAACTCAACAGACTTGCTGCCGGTTCCGCATTACCCATTTTCGTTCAACACAACGAGAACTATGTACCCGCAGAAACTTAAATGCTTTATCAAGCATACAACAATAGCATTTAAAATATTCAATATTCCGCTTACCGATGTATTGTTCCTGATATTTATAGAGTCAAATTGCTTAACAATCCAATTCAATGTTTAAGGCCTTTATTCATTATCTATCCCACATTTCTATCTACCCAAGGCAAAAGATGAGCAAACAATTATATACAGCATTTCATGCTTATCATGCCAATGCTCTCTGAAACTCCATTATAAGCAAGAATATTTGAAAAATATACACAATATTATTTCAATAGATTTTTTATTTAAACCCACCATTTTTTTCAGGGCTGCTGACGAAACTGTTTAAATAATACACCAAAAAATGCAACATTATCGGCGAAAATAGTTGTTTTAAATGAAAATTTGTGATATAGAATAGAGCCATGTACTTTTATAAATTATATAGTAAGCTACATACATAAATTTAGAAACAAATTACACATATTTTTTTCGTATATCAATTACTATTTAATCTAGTTGGATTCAATTAAACAGGAATGAATAGTATCGGTTTTATACGTACATAGTTTTTATAATTAGAAAAATCCGTATTGCTGAATATTGTAACTAATATAAAATGTATCACATACCAAATTAGTTTAAATAAATTTTAATCAGTTTTTCGTCAGACAATAATTATTATTTATGTTTTCATTTCCGTGCTGTATTACAAAACATTCTAAACACAGGTTCTACTCAATTAAGTAAAATACCTGCAAACACAACATGTTCTCATTTACTACATTACATTGTTAATATTTAATTTTATATAAATAATGTAAACCGATGGAAGTGAAATTATATTCTTTTCCTGATTAAAATAATGTGTGCTTAGGTAGTAATATAAAATAATAATACAAATAATAATGCGAACTTTCCTAAACGAATTTATATGTACATACAAGGAAGTATTTGATAGCAATAATAAAATGTTTCGTTCTCAAAATTTTAATGAAACTACAACTTTTCGCCTTCCCTGTGACAAGTCAATTTTCGGCGTGGCGTTTCTCACACACCCACACGCGCGTGTTTTTGGCCCCTGAGTATCTGTCTGTCTGTGTGTGTCTGCCTGAGTATCTGTCTCTATGTGTCTGTCTGCCTGAGTATATGTCTATCTGTGTGTGTATGCGAATGCCCTAAAGACAAAACTTATGGCAATAAAATTATAAAAACTTTAAAACTTGTATATGACCCAACAGTACATCTCTTATTTTTGAAAAACTGTTGCACTTAAAGCAAAAATTATTATAGTACAAATATAAGATCTAAATACGTATAAGAAAGTTTAATGCAATACACTGCAGATGTATATTGATAGACGAATAAATTACTGATAATTGGTAAGATAATTAAAGTACTATTCTATAGCGAATCTGATTTCTTAAATCTAACAAACTATAAGCTTATGTTATATTTCTGTGCGAGTGTAATATTTTAGTGAAAAATTTAAACTGCTTAGAAATTAAATTCATGTTTGTAACATAATTTATGGAAAATTAATCCAGTAACATTTTAATGTGTGCTAAATGTAATGCAAACTGTACAATAGAATAATTTAAATCACATGAATTGAGCAACTAAATTGCTATTGCGTATGTTGTTGCTGTGTTCACAAATTTAATTAATTTGCTGAGTAATTCCAATACATGTATGACATCAACATCAAAATTAGATTTTCCGAGCGGAACTGTTAGCTGTGTTATAAAGAAAATAATGAACAATATTAAGTATGTCGAACACTGTTCATATTATACCAAAAGTAAATAAATTTTGACAAGCATGTTAAGTTATGTACAACATATACATAAAGTGTTATTATTTTCTGTCAGCACAATATGCCGCCGTCATACATTTGGCATGAGATTGTATCTTTCAAATTAAGTAATTCATCCTGAGAGTTTACTATACTTAAACTATAATTTATGAATTTACTCATTTCAGTTTTGCTACCATTAATATTTAAAACCACTACATTTTTGACTTTCTTATACGAAATAGGTAATAAGTATCTATTGTAATCATGAAAAATTTTGTACTGCTGATTTTTGACCTTCCCTGAATTGAGTCTGATTTATTTTTACGTCATATTTTTATTATTTTTCTAATTTATAATATTTTTTCTAACCTTTGGAATACTTTTACAATAAATATATTTTTCAGAATAAATATAAAATTCAAACTAGAAATTATTTAAGTCAATTTTAATTAGTCTTAGCCGTAGAAGATCAATTATTTTACTCTATATTTTTTAACAATTTACAAGCTTATAGGATACGATTTATGTAAAAATGAATATAATAAAAAGGAATTTCAATAGCCATTATTTTCAAACCAGTATTCTATTTGAAAAATATTTCAACAATGGTTTTACGAAATATTAATTCGATAAATTTTAATACAAATAATTTTTCTGTAACTGCAACCATTTTTGAGTAATTGCAGAAACCGCAGAAAATTACCTATTCCATATAAAACATTTATTACAATATCGTACTGCTATGTATTTCTACAGACAAATAACATTTGAAATAAGCTATATAGTTGTATTTATACAACAACACATATAAACATAATATATAAAACAACTTATTTTTCTATATACACGAGTGAAGTATCGTGTCAAATCGTAATTTGAATAACAATGGTTTCATTCTTAACAACGGAACTGTAAGTTCAAATATAGATTATAATTTATTATTTATTTCGTCTTTATATGAGGACGTATTTATATTTCTAATAAAAATATATTGTATCATAAAGCACACTCGTACAATACAATCTTTACAATCTTTCAATAATATATATAATTATTGGTAATAGTAAGAAAGATATTATGAAAGTAGTAACAACTTACTTTATTTTATGCCAAAACACTGTATTATATTATAAGTTTTTCCGATTTTTACACATATTACATGCCAATACGATATTTGAACATTACATTTCGGCAATATATAATACGTGCATATATACGCGATGCGAATAAATATACACTTGCTTCGCTGAATTCAGTAAATAATCGCGCACACCGCATGGGAACATGTAACGAATATTACAGCAAGTGTAAATGCATTCATATGTTTACCATTGTTCAATTTCCCGTGCAAACCTAACAATTCAAGACATGCGCATAGTTAATATAAAATTGAAATCTATATTAAAATCAGTTTTACATGCAAATATTTTATTGTACCCTTCGCAATTTCTGATATTAATAATATTGAGCTTATTCAAAGTGAATATATAATTATTTATAAATGATACATCAAATTTTATACTTGTAGAACATATTTTTAATTCAATGTGAAACCCAGTGAATACAATATTAATGAGCATTCGTATACTTAATCATCTAAATTCGTAAACAGTATGTATTTGTAATTGACGTTATTGCTCAAGTTGTATTTACAAGGCTATGTCAGATATTTAGAGATAGCAACCCGGAATTGCTTCCGCCTGTTTTTAAAAACGGATAGCATATGTAAAGCGCGTAAGAGAACAATGATAAAAAAAACACACACATCTGAACCACATACGTATTGTTTGACTACAATTTTAAATGTGTTCCATGCAGTATGGGTTAAATGTCAGATGATACTAACATAAATTATAAGAAGGCAAGTTAAAAAAAACATACAATCTACTTTCATATTGTGCCTCAACTATAAAACAAAATGGACAGCGAAAAAAAAATTATAAAGTTCGAGCAGCTATGTTTAAGTTTTAAGATTTTGATTATTTTAAGAAAAATAGAGCATATTTATAATATCAGAACGTTATTTTATAATTTTCCCGCAGGGTGAAATTTATGCGTGAAACTTTATAAATAGGAATTTTGTGAGAAAAGTTACCGTATAATATATAATTTAATCAATTTGATATTGAAGATGTTGAGATTCTAAATAAAATTGTTCCATGAAATGCAGATCATTTTAGTATTAGTCAATCATCAATTTAGTAAGAATTAAAAGAAATATAAACTATAGATACATTTGTTATTTTAGCCCTTTTTCTATTTCCATGAAATGAGGAGGCAAAAAAACCCTTAACACTATTGAATTTTTGCGCGTGACACTTCTTACAGAAACTGTACAAAAATTTTTTGGAAAAAATGTACCCGTTACGAGAAAATTGCTATTGAAATTCTTTAATTTGTAATTTTTGTTGCTAAAGTTACGCCGCTATGGGAATATATATTTGATAATACATATGAACGATGGCCCTGTTAACTCGAAAATAAAAGAAATACTATCGGATTTGACATTGGGCACGGAAAATATATTGAGAGTGGCATATTTGAACGGTAAATAATGTATTAAGATATTGTAGTATTGAAAAACATGAGTGTTATAGGAATTTCGTACTTACTGTACTATAAACCTTCAATGTGATATAAAAACGTAGAATGCATTCTATAAATACATAAATAGAAAACAAAACAAGAGAATATAAAAGACATAATTGAAATGTTGTAAAAACACTTCAATTAGTGGAATCGTTTGAGCAGAAATTGAAAATTCTGTTTCATGTGATAGTGCACCTGGTGTGTATGTATGTACAATATAGTACTTGTGTCAAGCAAATTGCTTGCGCTATATGCAGTAACAATTGAATTCTAATCTAAAAAATTTTAATAAAATTTTAAAAATAATGACAACTTTAACCCATGCACAGAATGGTACCTAGTACCTTTTGCACATACGCAACATGAAACATATAAGATTGTACCAAAATGAAAAAACAAAACACAAGCAGGTAGAGTGCATGCTTTACATAGGTACGTGTTTTTCTGAATAAGTAGTTCTAACGAGCGAGTTGGTTCGTGTTCCCGAGCAATTTGAAGGAATTGCCATAGTGTTGTTGAGGGCCAAATTATGCCCACGAGAAAGACAGGAAACTTCGGCGACGCGTATAGAATTGCGAAAAGTTTTTACCGCAGACATTATGCGGTCAGATATACATAAGTTAGATCAAAGGTTTCTGATAAGCAGTCCGTAGTTTTAGGATATGGAATTGGATTTTTAATAGAATTTTTTATGTGAATTGTCCTAATAAAATGTCGACCAAATGGTACTTTCTGATCTGATGGCACTATATAAACATAATATTTGTAAGAAAATAGTCATACGATAGAATGTTCAACTTTTTCATAAGCTATTCTTATAAATTCAACAGTCTCTCATTGATTTCAAATAAAATTTAAATTATCAAAAAAACAATATATTGATTTTATTGCAGTTGAAGGAGCGCCTGAAAATGGTGGTGGTAACAGTTTGTTTGTTAACTAAATTATTGCCACCTTCACTCTCCAATAGATTGTTGCAACTTTTTTTTAATGAAATAATTTCCCTAATTTTGTATAATGGCTATTATGGTACTCGTAAAACTTCTTTTTATAATATATTTTGAATTCTATTTCATATTTTATTTTAGAAAAAAACAGTAAAATAAATTTTTAATTTGTACCAAAAATAATAGCAGAATTAACAATAGATATGACTGTGAATACCAACGAATCAGCGTATAGATCTAATTAAATAGTTTAACGAAAGCAAAAAGTTGCGATTTAATTAAAACTCTAATTACTATGTTGGCAATAGTTATTTGAATTATATCATTCACAATGTTACCCATGTCCAATACACACCACAATCAATATATATAAGATAATTATCTCAAAGTTGAATACTACCTGAAATTCAAAATCTCTCTCTCAAAATTAATTCTTAATAAATGGATTTCTAATAATAATTTTATTTCAGTTCAGCTTAGCAAGCTTCAATAATTTGAAATATTTACACCTGCAGCGTGACGGAAGAGTCATAATCATAATCACGCAACATTTTAGCTTTCCTGAACATTTTTAGCTAAAAAGTAATTTCAATAAAGTTTCATACTATTTATCAAAATAATTATTTAATATTTGTGTGAGTGAAACTCATTGAATCTAGATTTCAACTTGAAATTGAAACTACTCCAAATATAAATCGAAATACACGTTGCGTTCGTCGTATCACAGATGTTGAATTAATATCCTGCTAAATAGTAAAAATGAATGTCGCGCTAGAAAAATATTCTGTTGTGCAATACGTTTCTCCCCAGTTATCAGGATTAACTTAATTGCGATTCTAATTAATGCGGCTTGTACTACACTTGGGGAAACGAACTAATGAGCGCATAAAGAGAATTTCAAAATAAAAAAGCATGAAAAAAATATTCAGAGCAAGCTTGGCTGCATTAAAACAGGACAAATTTATTACGAACACATGAGAGACGGAGAAAATAAATTTAATGAAAGTAAAAAAAATTATAAGATATAATTTTGTCTTTTAAATGTCTCCTTGTTTTAAAACGATGTTGTGTAGCATATAAAATGGTTAATTAAAAACATTCATATACCTGGCCTATATTTTACTTTGACAATTTTAGAGTTATGAACTTGATGTGCGATGATTAGCCTAATCAAAAGATTCAGTGTTTAAAAAAGGAAAACTAATTCTTAATTAAGAATCTACTTTTCCACAACCACTATAACATATCGTTATATTTTGTTCTTTGCGGTAATGTTTATTATTATTTAGTTTATTTGTCTTTTCAATTTTGATTAATTTCCAAAATGTGTTTCAATAGCTCAAAAATAAATATTCAGTAAATTGCCACTTTATTTCGCTTGCATCTGGGTAGTTTAGCTCAAATTAAATTTTGAAAGTAGTTTAAACTGCTCGGCAGGATAGTTTAAATATTATGGACCAAGTAGTTAAAACAACAGTTACAAGTTGAGAGTTTAAACTGCTTTTATAATATTACGCTTATATAGATTGAGTACGTGTACTTTCATGTTATTATAAACTATTAGCTGGAGAAAATTATTTTTTGTTTTGGTA
The DNA here is from genome assembly GCA_944039245.1 of Nebria salina. Taxonomy (NCBI): domain Eukaryota; kingdom Metazoa; phylum Arthropoda; class Insecta; order Coleoptera; family Carabidae; genus Nebria; species Nebria salina. Next base: position 14,187,149 of record OX063271.1, read on the forward strand.
CAACAAATGTTTAATTATGTTAGCTGGCTTTTCTTATACATTTAAAGTACAATTTTGATTTATACAATATGTGTAAAATTATCACAAGTTAACAAATAAATAATTATACATGAAATAGACAAACAGGTATAAAACTATATGTTGCAGTTAATATGAGACAGAAAATATTGGAAAACACACAAATATCGCTAATTCACTCAAGGCTTGCAATAAAAGGTAGATAGATGAAAATACGTATCCATCAATAGTATTTCTGCGTGTTATATATTCAAACTACATATATAACACTTTTAGGATGTGTTGATATAACACCTATGAGATTTGTCATAACAAGCGAATTGCATAATATATAAACAACTCAGTAAAATCGATAAAATTCTGTCAACTAATTATAATTTAAATTGTACGTACGTACCTGGATAATCGTGATGAGTTTTGAGTTATACATGATCACATTCGGAAAATGATTTATTTTTGAATAACCTATAGTAAGACTGTATCGGAAGACGAATAAATATAATTTTTCTAGTTATTGTTCAATCTTCTTAATTGAATATATATGTAACTATGGAATAATCAGAAATCTTTTCTTCACTCGAAATAAATAGAGCTACGTAGTAGCAAGTAGAAGATAAGATACTATAAAACAGCTTAATTAACTATTTTTCCTACATTTATATAAGCGTGATGAAAAAAAAAAGCATAATATATCTAACAATCATGACAAAAATGGGCAATGGTAACAAAAAGTGGAACAAAGGTGCCCAGTGCTACGATACGGAAAATGTGCAGCGGCTAGAGAAATAAATGTTCTCTTCCAAATGATCGAAAGGTTCGGGTGATATCGAATGAAACGTAAGTCTCAACATGACCTAGATAAATTTCGTGATAAATTGTTGCAACGAGATCGAGTATTTTTGGAACGAATATGGTTGATCGTGTAAGGGGACAAAACAATTCAAACACACATACACACTCACGCGAGTAGGATTTGTTTGCGGAGGTATGGGCGTAGGACAGATCCGTACTTATGGCATTCTGGATCCTTGGTTATAAAACTGTTGATTGCAAATTGATTGAATGATGTCTCACATTTCAAATAAGAAAACTATTCAAGTTTACTGATCAAAGAAAAAGCTGAATAGTACATTGTAGATTTGTAGATAGTAAGAAAATTGTCTCAAGCAGCAATGCCGCATTATTGAACCAATCCGAGCTTTTTCTTATCGACGATTGAAGTACGTTATTTATATTTAAAGTTTTACAAATTAGTGCTTTTATGCTAAAATTAAACAAGTAATTCTAAATTTCAGTCCCTTAAAGCAACCCTGGAGTAAAAAATTGGGATCAGATGTTCGTTATGACCGTTATGTGGACCATTGACGAACAATTCGAAATGTTTTACAATGAATGTAAATTTATTACGTTCACGCGTAACAGATATTCTCGGGCACGCAGGGGATTTATTTTTTATGTACTTGAAATTACAACAGAGCTTGATTGATCTGGTTCAGTTTCATGGTATTAGCAGGGCACAGAGATGATATTTATATCATTTGCTTAGGCTTTATCCTCGCCAATCATTTATATTTTATTCTGTGACAGTCACATTGTGCCTGGTGAGAAATTAACCCCAAACAAACAATGCGATCTCTTATAATTAATTTGATTCTGGACATATAGTTATTGTTGGTAATTTAAATAAAAATTTAAATATCGTCAGTACCTTGTTTTTCATAATAAATAATTTTAACACGTGATCTTTTTAAGTGATTTTTGAAGTTGAAGTGTAAACTGGAAAATTATATTACGTATACATAGATTTAAAAGAAAACATGGTATCAATACATCAGTTTTGTATCGATTTATGGATTCTACAGGTTAATTGAAGTATTGTCGTTGTTTGATTTTACTTGCTTGGTATTTCAAAAACAGTTTTGTGTTCATAAAAAAGTTTTGAAATTTTTTTGAACGCATATATTCTGATCCCCGTAACGAGAATATTTCTTTTTAAGAAATAAGTAAAGTCCTAAAGAATGTCTGAATGCCGTTAAAATGAGTGTTTTAAGCATTGATAAAATATTTAAAATAATATATATATATATATATATATATATATATATATATATATATATATATATATGTATATTAACGTTTTGTTAGGATTTTAGTTATATAAAAATAACATATTTAATAACTTTTGAAATTCTATATTTTTATGTTCAAACAAAACATGCATATAAGATAGAGATTGCAGATGTTTTTAAAATAATTTTTTTTGTAATAATAATAAAACAATAAGAATCATAAATTTGAACCGCTATGCAACCCGTGAGAGTATATATTTGAATGTTGGAAACATTGCTATATCACAAGAGTACAATAAATGCATTTATAACGTTCAGCAATGCATGAAATTCGCGGTTTCAGAGAGTTTACTAAAGATGTATATGATGCTTTGAAAATGATTTAAAGTGCACATACATACCATCAAGACGTTATAAAACGAAAAGTTAAAATATCCGACAGATAAATTCATAGAACTACAATGCCGTCTGATATGTTGGTTTCTACAAATCTCAGAGGAAATGTTGATTTCCAACATGGCATATACTGTTATCAATTTACACTTGACGACTCGAGATTTAGTTGACAAATACTCGCGCCATGAATATAGAAAGATGACGCCTTTTTAAGGAACGGACTTCTGTTTACGAATGCAGAAAAACAATTTCGTTGGTTTATCATTTTCGAATAATATATCACTCATATGTTGACACAGTTTCCTATTGCGGTTTTTCGGTTTCCACCAACGAAAAGAACCAAACTTATTGAAAAAGTTCATTAAAACAATCAGTTGCGTATTCATTTACGATGTTTTCATACTATGTCAAATTGAAAGAAAGAAGGTTTTGATTGAGCATGAATTCCGAGAAAAAAAGTCGTGATAGACGAATACAAGAGTGTGTATGAAGTGAGAGAAATGTGTTAGTATAGAGTTAAATGGCGAAAGATTGTCTATAAGCGAATTAATGTAAAGGAGTTCCTGCCACCCCATTGATAGGAACAGGTAGAAAGATATGTATGTATTTATTTATTTGAATAATTATAAATAATGGACCAATTATAAATAACTCGCATTATATAGGGTACATAGTCATAATATGAGCTGTGGCGTCACGTTGCATAGCCTATTTCTTTAATAATATTCCAGCGCATTGTCAAAACTGGCTTCTTTAAATAATAGCTTTGTGCTCTTTGGTGTATTGAATTGCTCTTGAGATTGCAGTCTTATGTATTATTCTTTATATGCATATGATTCGAACAGTAAACTCTAAGAAAACCGGCATATAAACCTACGGCTAAGCTATATTTATAACATGAACCTGACGCCTTTATAAAAGGGCAATGCGCGTGTAACATTATATACTGCGTTGGCAGCACATTTACCTGTAATCGATGAATTATGTGCCTATATGGGGGTTTTGTATTGTGGTGTGGCAATATTCTGATCTTCAAATTTTAAAAATAAATATGCCATTGCGTATAGTATTATGCATCATACTATTCGTAAAAACTAATGATGCTACCAATCTATAATTTTCCTGATCAACATAAATTAATATGACCAGTTTTATTAGTTATTATTTTGTTATTTACAATCCTTTGTACGGTAAATTTATGAAATTTTGTTTTGGGGTACATTTCTAATAAATGCGCCCATTAATAAAACATAAAATTGAAGTAAATTGTATGATCATATATTTGTTTATTTTATTATTAATTAAATAAGTGTAGTAATATAATATGCTTCTTAAATAGTTCTAACATAATTTGCAATGCAAATTTTCCACTAATTGTGATATAACAGTACAAATCTATTTAGCTGTTTAATCTATATAGAATAATTTTTGACATGACTTTTATTTCAAAATGTTACTTAATTTATGGTAGAACTGGATGAAAACAAATAACAAACCAGAAATTCTGATGCGTAAACACATCGCGCAACTATTATGCATCATGCTTTCATATAAGACATGCAAGATCCTAAAAAAAACATCCATCAAGACCGAAGAAATATTACATGGTGAAGAGAAATGCACATTTTTATAGTTGCAGCATTAAAATAGCGTCGTTTCAATAATTCATAACCTCGTGTCATGCCAGTCCAAAATATTGCTCCGGTGGTTGTAAAATGCACCCTGGTATTACCTATTGCAAGTGTCTCCACCCCGCTGTTCAGCAGTATACTATACCGCAACGTGCAAGACGGCAATTATACCATTGAAAAGGAAATTTATTCAAAACAGGTACATTGCTATGCTGCTCGTCATTTCTGAGCAACCGAGGTAAAGTAAACCTAAACTAAGCAGATATACCCATTGGAAAATAATACCTTACTTACTCAAATTACTTGTTATTTGTTTATATATATATATATATATATATATATATATATATATATATATATATATATATATATATATATATATATATATATATATATATACATATATATATATTTTTTTTTTTTGTGCAAGTAAGAGGACTTTAATGAGTTTGAATAAAGTAAAAGAAGTGTGCAAGGCTAGAGTTGAATGGTAAAAGTTTGTAAAGATGTGAAAGTATGTAAAGATGGGCAAGAATGTAAAGGATTTTCTGCCACCCCATTTGATGGGATTTGAATATAGGAATTATTTAAACGAAATACGTATAAGAAATTTCAGTGCAAGCAATTGCGGATGTTTTTCTAAGAGTTTTAGGGTATGTCTGAATAAGCGTAAGTGATAAGTAAATAAGTAGTATCATATAAGAGCCCTACAAGCGATAATTTTTATCTTATATCATAGTTCTGCACTTTACACCTAGAAAAACTAAATAATTCTCTAAAGTTTTATCATTAATATGAGCCAGTATAATAGTGTCCTAGTTTTATGTCTCTTCTATGCATATAGCTAACATGGGTGATAAACTATAATACAAGGCCATTCGTTAGCAAAATGCTCGCACTTACCTACGACCGTAAACATTTATGTGACGTGCCACAATCACATGCATCCCATATTCTGCGTCTAATCTCTCATAAAACGGAACCATATTATACGAAATTTTAGTAATCTTGCAGCGAAACATATGTCCATAGATTTATGACAAGCGATTTAATAGGGATAACTCACCTGGTGCTACGTTTAATATTAATACCGAATATTATAATGCCATTTCGATTTAATTCAAAATGATGTGTGGGTATCCAAGCTATGAATTAGAATTAGCTGTATGTGGACGAGAGCCTGTACTTGTCAATTGTTTAACAGACAAACAAAATTTACTTAAATAATTTAATATGTATTTTAAGTAATATATTTAGTGAAAAAGTGTTTCAATATTGTGTCAAATATTATAACTATAGGTAGGTTTATTATTTTATTTAAAAAAATTTATATTCTTGAAATATTCAAAACTTTTATTTGAATATTCTTTTTATCTAAACAAATTACGTATAATAAAGTTCAATGTATGCCATTGCGGATTTTTGAATTTGCTACACAAGCGAGCTTTCTTCTTCCTAGACATGTCTAAGTTTGTATTGTTCAAGCTCAAATGAAATGATTTATTTTAATCCAAGATATTAAATGCCAAAACCACAATAGCAAACTTAAAGATATGTCAATCTGATACATGATTTAGATTTGAATGTAGTTCAATATAAGAGCCTGTTCGTGTTCATGTCTAGGCGTAAAAGACAATTTCCAACTGCGAATGGCAAATCGAAATGGCCATAAAGGCACTATTTGCAGTCCATTCTGTATGTGAAAGAGCAAGCGAGACGCGCGCATGACATGCCCGGACGTAGGCAACAGTAGCGCAGGCTACAGCTGGCGGATGTCACCATTTCCAATTTACTCTGAGTTGGCGGACCATTCAACCGTTTGTAATAAACCCACTGTTAATGACGTATTACATTATAATGAGAAACCCGGACGAGAAACAATGTTAGTCTATTAAATTCACCCATTAGGGTTAAGAAATTATAAATAGGCTTGTTTCAGTTTGCGTTTGGAAACTTCAACATCAATTTTCGCAGCTCTATTATGATAGTATATCTTTTGAAACTTTAATGCATCTAAAACACATCAATTTTCGCTACAAAGTTTCCACAGAATCGTTGATATTATGCAGTCGCAATTTAAAATTTAAATTTGTCGGAATCTAAAAGGTTTCCTGAATAAATGAACATGCTTCGATACTGCATAACTTGTTTTGTACAAACATTATAGAAACTTCGTTTGATTGTTTATTGTTCTTTTCTCTAAGAACCATCCGAGATTTAAATATTAGTAGCATTTTAGTTTCGTGTATGATTCGATATAATAATAATAAATAATACGAATGTCATAATGTATAATATAGAAATGTATCAACACATTTACGTTGAAGTATAAAACACAATGTCAGTTCCCATCTGCCATTTACTATACATTAATATATGAATTGTAACTCATTTCGTGATTAAAAGCAAAAGCATATCTAGGGTACAATAGGTCATAATGCGAATCACAAGACACATAACATGTGTCATCTCCGATCTACATGGAAAGATAAGAACTACTTAAACTGATAAAAACGTGTCAGCCTTGGGTCTGACTGCGGAAAAGAAGAAATAGATATGAAAACAGACGAGGTGATATCAAAACACAGGAAGAACAAACGCGTAACGGGATGAGACGACGAAACAAAACGAAAAACGTGAAAAGCGAACAACTGCTGCTGCTGCTGCTAGAGAAGTTATACGTCGCACACGAGACACTGCCACCAGCGCCCTTGCGTGACAGAACGTGCCGTGTCGCTTCGAATTTTCTTCTGCTGGGAGACTGCTCTGAAGCGATCACCACGGGATATGACAACAGTTACAGATGGAACCAGTCCCGCAGCAAATAATGGCACAACGAATAGAAAAGTGGCTCGCAAATGGCTTTAAAAGACAAAAAAAAAATATATTCATTTTCACATTGTATATGTTTCATGAAAACTGCATCATACAGTTTACCTTTTTCTATTCTTTTTCTATAAACAAAACATGTTTGTTGTAACAGTTGGTGTAAGAATTAAATTAAACTAGAAAAATAATAAATAGTTGCTCAATTCATAAAAATAATAAATTTTTTATATTGTTTCTAATTTTCTATGTACAAAATTGAGATATTTATGTATTTTGTTGGAAATTTAAAGTGGCAATAGAAACGCAAGTACATCTTCTATTATAACTCATTGTGCCTTTATATTTTCCTATTTATCACGTTATTGTTTAGGTTTAGGAAAGCCAATGATTTTGTTTGTCTTATTATTTATTTTAAGAAATAGCGAAACATTCAAAAAAAAATTATTCCAGAGAATAAAAACTTGTAGCATTTCAATGTCTGCAAGCTGGCTGGTACTTTTTAGATAATAGTTTTTGTTTTGGTTTTGTTTGAGATGATACAGAAAGTTGTTTTCTGGATAAAAATATAATCTTTTCCTGTACATTTCATTACAAATAAAATTCATTTTTGTCATCTTCTCGTAAGCGTACCTCTTATTAAATTACCACGTGTCATACAAACTCTTTAATGTCTATATTTCCTAATTTGACAGTAATTAAACACTTAAATTTATAGACAAATGCTAAAACAGGTGCTATTGAGAAAATAATTATTGTGGCTCCAACGAAGTTAAAAACGGATATATTTCTGTTAAAATATCGGTACTGAATGCAAATGAAAAAGAATTCCTATAAAAATTAACTTGACCGAAATAAAATATTGTTAAATAGTAATAATGAAATACAGAATCCAATAACACGATAATGGGACAGTGAAATTAGAACGATGCTTATACATATTTAATGTCACCTATATGATTATTAATATAATGCAATAGTATTTCCCTGATAAACAACACATTTATAATGAAATGATAGTGCGTGTACGCAAATAAATTGGTTCGACCCATTGATATAATGAAACAGTATCTTTATGTATGCATATATTGGTTTTGATTATCACTTGATACGGCAGTTACAATACATAGAAGCCGGATATATAAATTGTTAATTTTTATTATAGATACGAATCAGTGAACCAAATTGAATGATATGCTATATGAGCAGATATTCCACGTTTAAATATTGAACGTTATATAGATAAGCTAAATATTATTTGCTATATTTGCTCTAACGAGGATGTGCTATTTAAAAATGTTTCAAATGTAAAATATTCTTTGCTAAATTGATTATTATTATGAACCTAGTTAGAATACGTATAGGTATTATTAAGGAGACTTATACACAATTTCGGAAATACAAATATATAATAAAATTTTGTCAATTTTACCAAACTCTTTCAAGCTACCCTGATAACAATTTATTAAGATTCGCATATTTAATTGTGTTTGGAAAAGTGTATCATGAACATAAAATGATTTTCTTGGTTTCTCTTATATAATTTTCCTTGTAATTTAGTTTGTCTTTTCAAACTGTTAAAATATTCAACCACAGGATTATCTAGACACGCCGTTTATTGCGTGTCATGTCAGATTTCAAAGTAGGGTACACCGTTCCGATTAAATTTGCAACTTATCAAATAATAATTTTCTTGGAAATCAAATTGACAGTTAGATTGTTTTAGCACAGAATCTATTTTGAGGAATTAGGATCACGGATTTGATACTAAAATGCGTAACCATTTCAAACGATTAAAAGTTATTTAATTAGACGGGGTTTAGAAGCATGCTCGTGATCACATCACAAGGGCATGTCACGATTACTTACGAATAATTTACGCTATCTCTTTCCCGTTACAGATCTAAGTGTATCCTGTTCTTTGAAGTTTTATCATGTTCACTATCTTGTAAACATGTATAGTTTAGAATTCATTTAGCCAAATTATCATCACTCAATTGTCATTTCATATATAGGTCTTGACAGTCCATCATTTCATTATGTAGTGCGTGTCCCACAAAATAAATGAAACAGTGTATTTGTATGTTTCCGTGAAAAAATGGAGAAATACAGTGGGAAATGAATTACAAGAAGAAAAAAAGTTATATTTATTTATATCGCTATATTATTTAAAGTACATGTTTATAAATAAAATTATTATCTATGTATATTATTTATTCATAAAACTTATATTACACAACACTTGCTGCAAGACAGTAAACATATAATATCCTCGCGAGTAGTTAATTTTTGCGTGTTTGGGGAGAGATACATTGAAAAAATTACGTTTGCAGAATGATTATATTTAAGGGGTTTTAAAATTATAGTTGTTTAAGAAGGATTTATGCTATGGACGATAGCAATGGATGGAATGCGTAAAGTAAAAAATCGTCCTTTATATTCCAAACTATTACAAGAAACAAAATATTGTATCATAATACTTTGTCATTACCTTTTTACCAACATGCAGACAAACATAATCCGTACGATGACAATAAAACGGCAGTAATAATCGTAACAGAAACAATATGAGCATATTAGCGAGAATACCATTGGGAGGAACTATATCGTATCGTGGAGGAAGACACGCTTGCCGTCTTATCAGTTGGACGGTTGTGATGAAACGACGCCTTGGGAACGGTGGCCTCCGTCTTGCACGTGTCTCATTCACCCATCCAGATCCTTAGAAACGTTTATGTACGCTCCACACTCTTTTCTTACACTCTACCTAACTCGGGCTCGGTGCTACTGTATCCAAACCAAGCAGGTTCGCACATTGATCCCTTGCTACATCGTGCCGCAGATCTAAGCCAAGCAACGCATATTGCTGAAATGAACGTAATCTGATGATGACGACTGGTATCGTTAAGGATAATAATGAAAATTTGATCAAGGAACGCCTTAGCAAATTTGAGCTGAAATATTTAATTTTATTAGGTTTAATATGTTTTTTCCTACGTAATATTGCGTGACTAAATTTTATGTTGTGTATAATAACGACTCACTTACCGGTAGTGGATCTCTTTTAACTGAAATTGCTTTTGCTCTTCATTTATTTGAGAAATAATTATATATGTGTACATTACTGCTTTTGTTGTACAGGAAATAAGTAAATTCTTTTATATGTACTATATATATAAACAAATAAAATATATTTTGATAAGATCTTGATTTTATTTTTTAATAACATGATGAATTGCCGGAAATAATCAAATAATTAGTGTTTTACAGCCATGATTGCTGTAATTATCCAAAATAATAATCATGTACGTATATATATTAAAAATTATTGAAATAATAAAAATACTAGAAATTGCACGACGATACTATATTTTTAATTAAATCTATCCAAGTATATTCTTTATGTTTTTATATAAACTAGTGCAAAAAAGGATAAAAAAAAAATTATCTTTGACACAGCTGTACAATATTATTGTAGTAGTGTTCCCGTCTACCGTTCAATGATTCAGAAATCGGATTGAACTAATTTCGCCGGCTCCAAGTTGTGTCTTGGGATTACGCGAAGATACGACGTCTAATATAGCGCACATTGCAATGTCCAGCGTAGCTAGACTATGTGCACGCGGTGTTACCGTACCGGCAAACGCGTTCAAGTGAGCCGTTTTTAATCAACGTAATGCTTTATTCTCTAACCCCCTATATCGTACACAATAAAAAAGCTGTTCTCTTATTTTTATTAAATTAATCGGCATCGAAAAACTTGACGCTTAACGTAAAGAAAAATATAATATTTATTTTTCAAATAGATTCATCGAAAACTAAATTAATTATTACTAAAAGCTGTAATTAGTGTTTAAATTTGCAGCAGGATAGTTTAATAGCAACTAAAATATATTCTTATCGTGAAATAATTTATGAATTATTTTCATACTTTTATATAAATAAAATATCAGTTTGTTGTTCACTAGAGGTACTATAGTATTCCTACAAGAGTTTGTTCTACAAGTAATACGTTTGAACCGTAGCGGATTCTTCGACCTAAACCACGAATTCTATCAAACTGCATTTTTCTAGTGGAAAGAAAATTCTTTCCTCTTGTTAGTGAATTTATCGGATGAAACTCTTAATTAAATAGAAAAGTCTTACCCTAAACTTTATCTTGTAATTTATTTATAAGTTAGAAAAAGTACATGGTCTGAAGTAAAAAGTGTAGTTCACCTTAGATTCAAAATCGAGCTTTACATTCATAAATCATTACTTAAATATAATTCTTTGTAGGCATACATTTTCGAATAAATCACAGATTTCTCCCAAATTATAAGCTAATTAAGGGCGTTCTCAATTTTTCAGCAGTCTTTTTACATTCATTATTATCTATATTCATATTTATTAATATCTACATAAATAATGACTATATATTAATATCTAAGCTGAATATAACTAAAATGTAATGGTGTTCTATAAATTAATTCAATGTTCAGGATAATTGCAGTGTTTTTCACATATAATATAAATTATCCAGACACATATTTGGAAAACGTATTTATACATGCAAAAAAGTACTTTTACTTAATAAACTTTATTCCATAATAATTAACCTCAAATGGACCAATCGATTTAGGATATTTTAATCCATTTTAGTAATCATTTTCTTATTATTAAATATTGTCGAGTTCAAACAAATTTAAATTTTATTTTTACGAATGTATTAAATCATTTCTAACTATTTTTTTGCATAAATTGTTAACGTATTCTTAAGTATAATATTATTGAGAGAATTACTATATATATAAATATATATATATATATATATATATATATATATATATATATATATATATATATATATATTATCTAGAATAAGAAAAATATCCTTAGAAACATTGAAAAATAAGAAATTTTAAGGTTGAAAGAAATTAAATGATTAAAATTGAAAGAATTTGTTGAGATTTATTATAATGGTTGGTCAAAATATTTAAAAATATTGTTATACATATTTCTCTTTTCGAAGAATAAAGTTAAAAATGTATTGAACTGATTACTAAAAAAGAATATATGTGACGCAAAATTTTAAATTCAATATACGTGTAGCATACAAATTTTTTTAATTTGCATTAGTTAGCCCTGATGCAAATATGAAATTTGTATTTTTATTGAGGTTTACGGATATTTTTAGCGAATTTTCATCGTAAACAATTCATTTTTCAATCATTTTCTGATATTCGTTTGAAATAATTTTTAACAGATGGCTAATATCTTTTTAAACAATCTATTTACATCAATCCATCAGATAAAGCTTTCAACTAGATTTGAGTATAAATATCGTGGAAACTTTTCAATGTAGCTTTAATGGATATACACTGAATATATTAAATTTGAAGTGCTTGACTTAAATAATAAATTAGAACGATTTCGTTTTAATCTATCGATCATTGTGATAGCTATCTTGTGCATTATAATTGGGCAGGTCTGAAAATTACTATTTAATGCATTTTAAATAGTTTGATACCGTGTTACTTACCATTAATGATCCAACAGTCTTTAAGTAATAAAATATATCACAAGACACTCCTTTACTTGGAATCTATTTTGTAACTATTAATTTTTTACCCTAAATATTATTTGGCGTAATAAATATCATTTAGATACTAAATTAATGTGTTTTATTTGCATTTTATGCAACATGTAAATCTCTTTAAGAAAGAATTTATATGAGAACGATTAAATGAAACAAAAAGTATGTAGTGCAATATAAATATGAAAATATTTGTTATATAATTATTTTTTATACCTAAACTAAAATTATTGTTTAATTTGTATCTGCACATTAATAATTAGACAAATACACAATTGTGAATGTGATGCAACAAATATTTTTAAAGTTAAAAGTTCAGAGTCTCATATAATTATTCTTTACTGGAATTTGCAAAACACTTTACTTTCAAAATGTCATTAAAATTTCGAAACATTTGAAGTATTTCAATTTTAACTGTGAAGAATAACTTGACTCTACATTTATGCCACAGTTTCAAAAATGAACGAATCTAAAGTATAAAAAAATACATTTTTCTCAATTTTAAATTACTCTGTTCTGCAATAGTAATATACTACAGGTGCAATAACTACAAGTTTATGATCGTATTATATGTGAATTTGGAAATAACTAAATTAAATAATAAATAATTATTTAAATCAAATGCAATTTCAGTGAATGCAACTTATATATGGTTCGAGTTGCATTTTAATAATCAGAGTAAACTTTATGTCGAATAATATATTACATTGAAACATAAAAATCCCTGAAAATACATAGGGTGCTTTGGTGCAAGTTTGATGATATATGAATATACTACTGTGTAGAATTCTTGAAAGAAGTTTGCATGATGAAATATAAAATGAACATACTCATATATTATATCTGCAAGCAAAAAAACATGTGCGCAGGATATAAATGTATTACATACGTTTTCTTGTACTACGAAATATATTTGTTGTCGCTAAAAATAAACGAAAATCGAAATGACCGAGATAACTCTATATATTGTCTGTTAAATCATGCATTTTCATTTTATTTATGAAGATATATTGCACGCTTAACGCTATGCTTTTTTTTGTGTATACTTTATTTTATTTACAGGTACACTAGTTGATATAGGGTAAATATATTATACATTATATATTTCCATCCATTAGAAAAGTTTTCTGTCATGCAAATGACGGTACATGCATACATATAATGGATAACGTAAGTTGTATTCGATATTTTACACACATGTACTCAATGTGAGTTGTTTTCATATTTAGTGCACACATATGATTGTAGATGTGACAAGCACTTGCATTTCATATTGTGTAGAATTTACCATCAAATTTTGAATATTAATAGTTAATTCTGTTATACATAACGTAAACTATACAATTGAATGCATTACAAAATATGTTTGTTTTAGCATAAATCATACTAAGTGAACACTTCTTTATTCGAATTTGAAGCTTTTCATTTAATAATAATACCTATAATAGATATTATTGGATTGTGAACATACATATACTTAGGTTTCTACAATTAAAATCAATTTATATAACATGTAGGTATATGAGCTATATGGTCAAAAAAACATCAGAGTATATTTTATTTTAAGGAATGATTTATTTTTTAGGACATATTAATAGTTAATATATTTATACGCGAAGCAGAAATATTTTGTCGACCTTTTTTTTGTGTTATACATATATTAGTCATTAGTTTGAGTTTCTCTCACTGATGCTTTTATTTAATAATTGTTTTGAATAAAAATAAAATACAGTTAAATAATATGTTAATCGTAAATTTGTTAGAATTTAATATACGGCAATAATTCTGCTGTTAGCAAATTAGAATTCCATAGAGACATCTTCACCTGGGGTTAGGTAAAATCGATTTACCTAAGCCGGAAACAATTACATTATGTCGCATTGTTATTCTAATGATATTCCGTTATTGTATCGATTACGATGCGCACGCGTGCTTCTAGTGGTGTGCGTTCATGTATGTTCTGATGCTGTTTATTTGTGATAGTATGTACATATATGTGTGTATGTATGGACAGTATACGAATACACATGCATTTAATTTCCTACAATTGGTTTGCGCGATAGGGGAACATAAGTGGAGGAAACATCAAGTGATATATCACTACTTGAGCATATACCATCTTGCTACTGCCTTCGCCTCCGTAACCGTTTGTTTCACTGATGCTGAAAGCACAAGAGACACATGAAGAAATTGTGTACATCAATACGAATAATCAAACAACATTCGTTCAACGAAGCGAAATAAATAAGCATTGTACGGAAACAGAATTTGAAATCTATTTTAAAACAGTTCTAAACTGATGCTACCAAGTATGGAAGGATAAACTTTGAGTATTTTATATATAAACTATAAAATATTAAGAAGTCTCAATATTGTGAATAAATTATAACTTATAATAGGTCTCATCTAAGTTTACGTTTAAGAAATTATTTGTAGTCTAGTTTATTTATTTTTGGAAGAGAATTTCTAGATTATTAATAAAAATTTAAAACTTAAATATTTAATGGTTTTTAAAATATGTAATTTAAGGATCGCCAAACATTTAAAGAAAACTTCCCCAATGAAAAATACTAATGCATATAATTATTTTTGATATTAATTACAACCTTTTTAGTAATAATAAAATTATGCGGAGACAGTACTTTTGTTATACTTTAATTAACAAAAGTAAAATGAAAAAGTAAAAAAATCAAACGAAATTTTAATGGAATACTATAAAATATGGTTTATAAATTTCCTTATAAAAACCGTACACATGCAATTGTAATGCTAATTCTACAAGGAAAAAGCATATCAATTTTCTTTGTCGAAGAAAGCCATTGCATTTATAACCTCATCTACTAAACCAGTTGCAAAAAGCGAGATATTGCAGATTATCGTGTCACACTGACGATGTGAAATGTGCTAAGCCCGCAATTTAGAAACAAATTTATTCATATATGAAAGCATTAAAATGTAATTAACTTCGCATTTCAACGTTATTGTCAGAGACCATTAATAAAAAAGCCAACACCGAGTGGAATAGCTGTTGGTTCGTGTGTTCGTTCGATCTCGAAAAAAATCGCCGCCCAAAATGATACATGGGCTGGAAGAAGCTCATTTTCCAGCACTGCCTTATACGAAAGTTTCTGACCCTCGTCGCACGATGCGGCACGGCGGCTACTCGTTAACCAAGGGACGCACCACAGTTTACGCTACAAAACAACTATCTGGAACAAAAACTTACACGGCCCACTTAAATAAATAAATTCCAACTGCAAACTAGCACACATTTTACTCCTTAAATGGGAATAGAAACTTATGATGTTGCTATTAACATGTATTACAGAATATACAAAATTCATTAGAGTAAATATGTTACATAATCTAAATATATTACAAATAGTATTCATTTGAATCAGCTAAAAGTTTTTTTATATTGCATTAGATTAATGAAGTAAAGATTTGATTTCACTTTTGTCGTTCGGATATTTAATCCACCTTGGATTATATTTATGTATTTATAAATCTAATTTATCATCAATCACAAAAATAAAACAAATATATTGATATTTGTCACACCCGAATCCGGAGGGTGGAAAAAAATATCACGCCAGTTATCGGTAAATTTTTAATGCGTAAATTCCGTTTGAAATATACGTAAAACCTTTTCCGCACCAAATTTAATTAAGATTGAAGCACGTCGACGTCGCCGTTATTTTGCGAATATATGCGTCCGGTTAATTTTCACTAACGCGTTAAAATGTCGCCGCTATGGTATTTAGCATTCGTATACGTAAATAAAAATTTTAAAAAACCAAATCTCCCGGGTCAACTGACACAAGTGGCCGCTCGACGGAGAGCCATTACCATGGGATCAAGTGTTTTTATTGAGAAGGGAATTTACGTTTTTGGCACTTCCCCAAACATCCGATTCTCTTGCTGTATCAATTCTTAACCCATGACTATCGTAGCATCTTTTTTCCTCTGTGACATAGTAAAATGTCAGGTTTTTCTATATTCAAAAAAATGGATGTAGATATATAGATACAACGGTTCATTTGCTGTGACAGATATTATTATTCTTCTGAATTCTTTCCACGACTATGTATTCGTTGCGTTCAAAACATATAAAGGCGGATCATACATTTACTCTACGTCATAATTTTGCACGTATTGTGTTTTTACATATTTTATAAACATCTACTTGCTATATACTTGATGAAAATATTTCAAAAATATCCTTGATGTAATTTATCTTGTTACATCCAAGACGATGAGAATGAAATAAAACTTATTCCCATTTCAAATTATTATAATACAACATAGTTATCGTTTATTGTAAAACAATGGCGATTTCTTTTATTTTGGTATATTTATTATTTTTGGTTTTCGAATCGAATTCCTTGCTTAATAATTCCTTTTAGAATAAATACAAAATTTGATTACACAAAGTTATTCTCGATCGAATAAAGACTACACAAAGAAACGCGCTATTACAGCGTTTGATATTCATTGGCAGTGCCCACAGTCGAAATGTTGAAGACAAAATTATGAAATTTTAACTTAAGATTTGTATATGCCTGGCATTAAAATCTCTTATATTTGAAAATAGTATTCAAACAGGATGTACTTGATTAGGGAAGGTCTGAAGGTAGACCGAATTTTGTCATGATTACTTATTACTTCGAATAAGATAGTAAAAGAGACAGGTTGGATATTTGACCTAATGGATATACGCTTCCGTATTTTTATTGAGGGTACACGTTTCTGTTTGGTATTCGTGCCGGAGTTTTACGACGAGTGATAGCCATATACACGGATGGATAAACGGCTGCATAGACGAACAAATGGCGACTGTATGGGTAAACCTCTTGCACTAAAAACAAATGCTCGACAAACAAATTTAAAGCGAACTTTGTTATTTTAAACGTTTCCCCGGATGATTTCAGTGGTCCATTTTACAGCTGGTACTTCACGAAACACAGTCGACCATCACCGCTATTCACTCGAAGTCGTATGACGATTTATTGGCTGTTTCGACATTTACGCACACCAGTAATTATTTGAAGTTAACCGCCATCTCATTTCTATACCAAATGTGTTCATTTTCTTAGTAGCTTCTTTCTTTGTTTTATAAATTTCAATAAATATAATTTACTTCATACCTTATCGATGCATATTCATAGCAAAGTAGGATCTTATATTTTACATTTTTTTTAACATAAAAATTAATAAATGTCTTTTCAAACGGTAACTAAAAAATGTAGATGGAATTTAGAAATAAAAAATACCTTTTTGGTGTAATATTCTTTTAAAAATGTTGGATAGCATAATTCGATTTTTTAATTAAACTGCGAATAAAGAATTATGTAATGGATTATTGTATGTATTTCAGATCTAATATTTGTTTTTATTTTCAGGTAAGTTTTTATTTCGTAATTCAAACAAAGTTGAAGTGTCGCTACTACCCGAACTTTGAAAAATGCTTAACTTTCGAACGCAATTGGCTTGTTCAGGTATTTATCGATAAATTTTATTTTTAATTGATATTTAATAAACCTATACTTGCAACACTTAGTTTAGATTACCAGATATAGCATTTTTTATGTATTATTAATTATTTCTATGAGATTATAAAATTTACGTGTGTATTTCTATAAAAAATTAATTGGCTTGAAAAATATAACAAAAATGTTACATTTAAGTAAATTAATAAAATGAATATGTATATATATATATATATATATATATATATATATATATATATATATATATATATATATATATAAATAATTTATTTTCATTGAATCTGTATAAAAAAAATATCCCAACGGACTCATCAAAGCCAAATGTAACACAGATTACTGTGATTGCTCGTCCCCAAAGTTATTTGCAAATGAAACAAGTACCACTACACAAACACATAATTAAAAACTTCAAACGCAGGGCAGAGGAATCCGCATTAAAATTGGAAGAAAAAAGTATGAAACCTTGGGATAGATGGTAAAGAGAAAGAGTTGGAAAGAGAATTGAAGCTCGACTGTTGGAAAATTTTAAATTGAGAAGGATAATCTGACAAGCTTTCCAGCAAGCAGCTCAACGGTGGCAAGAATTTTAAAATAAATCTCACTGGTTGATATCTCGCGTAACTTTTAACAAAGTGGAATGTACTGAAGCGGGAAATAAGATACGTTATAATCGTGCGGATTCACGCCAGAGTCATCTAATTGAGAGAAAGAGAGGGAGAAACCGTGCGCTCTTGGTCACCAACTGCACAGGTGTAAATTTGTTCAAATTAACTTTAAATCTGACAAAGGATGGTAAAAAAGATAATGAGAATGTTTTTCCAATAAGCCAATTTGTAAGGAACGTCGCGAAAAGAACATATAACAATGGATTCATTTATCGAGAAAATTACTAACAACTGACGTTGTTATCAGAAATAAAGTGTGTTCGGTGTTATTTTCCAACGATATTCTATTTCCTCATAAGAATGTCATTATCAATTTGCTAAAGAGAAGGTTTATTCACTTTTGATTGTAACAGAATTGATGGTTTGCAACTTCATCCAGGTGCAGTTTTTTAATGAAAATAGATTGGCTAGTCTCACTTTCCTATATCAATGTTAGCAAACAAGCGTCAAATGTAACAATTTATTATAAAAATATTGCACACATACATACACACACAGAGCCAGACAAATACAGAGACACATAGACAGATAGATGTCATTCTATAAATATTCAGGCACGATTCAAGAAAAGGTCAATAGATATATTTGCAATAAAATCTCTAAATCGATTGATTTAATGTTAACAGTTTATTACTTCGTATATGAAAGTAAAAAATTGTATTTTTCTATGATTGTTTAAAAGATTTACTTGAGTATGTCTTTTTAATTTGTGTTTAGTATTTTTTTAAGCAGGCTTAAATGTAGTTTTGTGTGTATTATAAAATATCAACTATATATTCTCAATCAAAGTAAATGACATCAATTAATTAATGCTAAAATACTTCTATATGTAGGACGCTTTTTATCTGTTTTGCGGATAAAAGACTTTAGTAGTATGGTTTGCATTAACTGAGTGTGTTGTTCAATAAATAAAAAAATTCTCATTCGCTTTGGTAAACATTAACAGTTAGTACACAAGCATTAACGCAAATGTACTTTTTATGGTATGCACACAGTCACTGTTGATTTATTCTCGCGGGAACAAGTTGTCCCAAACTGAAGTCATGTTAACAGTCAGTTATTCGTACCCATAATGTTTCTCTGGCACTTCAGTCATTACGTTCAACGCTACCGACAGTAAAACTTAAACCGGCAGTTGTAAAACAACATATCCGTAACGGATGATGGCGATGGTAGAAAACAGTTGACGCATTCAGAATTTGCTGATTTGCACTGATTCAAATATTATTTCTTAGGATAGTCTAATAGAAAATAAAGTGTGGATATTATTAGTGCGAATTATTTATGCAGAAAGCAAAATTTTATTCGTAGATTAAAGTCATCACTATAAATGTTTAATATCCGAAAATAATAGTGCTCGATTATTATATTCGTATGAAATATTTAAACTAGTATGCTATAAGCAAATAATACATTATAACTGCAGAAAATTAATTTTTGTAGTCATTTTGGTGAACGAAAATTAATTTTGTGGCCATATTTGTGTAATGTTTTCTACGAGATCTTATAATATGCATATAGAAATGAATTAAAAGAATTTTTAAATAAAAATGTACATTCAATTAAAATTATGCATATCCAGCAGGCATGAAAATTGATTATTATAGATATATATACGCAAGATCCAAAAGCGTTAAGAAGAACCATGCGCATTACATGCTTAGAATCTATAATGAAATAGGTGAGAGGATTTTAAGCTCATAAAAACGCATGCAATAGCTGGATGCTGTTCATATATTTAAAATGATATGAAAATATTGTTTGTGTAAAACGGCCTACCTTACACTTGTTTTTTTACAATAAGTGAAAACGCTTATTTGGTCATACATGTATGTGAATATATTGTAATTATAAAACTTCTTTGAACATTTATCTGCACTAAATCTTTTGTGACTAAGGAAAATTATATACCTGCTTCACGGTGTTCAACAACATAAAAATATCAAGCACTGATTTATGTTAACTATAAAGCACTGATTAACTACTTTGAATAATAAAAAAAATGTTTTAAATAAAAATTGTGTTATGTTGCAATTTACAACAAAATTGCACAGTAGGTATACTAAATTTCTAAGTTCTATGTAATAGCTTATATGACAAATAACTGATATACATATTCATTTATTAATGTTCTCTACGATTGTATTATAACTATAAAGCCGATTATATATTTTTATATAATTTGGCTAAACTTTATTTTAAAGTACAATAAATAATTGTTTTATATAATTAGCATCATTCAGCAGCGATGGCTACTCGATTCGCTATAAAATTTATATATATATATATATATATATATATATATATATATATATATATATATAAATTCATTTAATCTTCAATTGGTATCACATTTCGACACGAACCCCAATGCCAATAACAGAAAAATGTTTGAATACCTCTATTTATGATTCGCTGCTTGTGGAATGCTACTGAAACGTTCAAAATAGAGTAAATTGCAAAATTTTAGTCATTCATTTTTTTGTGAAATAGAATTCCATTGTATTCGACCATCTCTTATGCACACTGCATCCAAAATAAAGCACGAAGGTTTATTATTGAATAAAATGTTTTCCAAATAATATGTTGATTGGGCTAAATAACAGGGTATTCTATGTGCCCATATACGTATCGTAACTACCACTGCAGGTATTTTAGTATTGATTTTGAAGAACACTAATACGCCTTTTCATAAGCTGTGTGCGCAGCAGGAACACAAACCGTTTGCTTTTTCAGCGAGAGTAAAACTCTCGAATTACAACAGTTTTATTCAGATATTCGGATATCATGTCCGCGTAAAGCTTTTGTTTTTATACCAATGGAACGTACTGCACCATGTTTTGCTTTCGGATTCGGGTATTATATTATAGACAGCGCGTGGGGATTGTTAATTTTTTTTTTGTTTATTTTGACAGAGGTAAATTGAAAAAAATATATATTAGGATACAAAAGGACAAAAAATTATCATAACAGGTTGACATTTTATATTTTCGTGATATTTACGAAAGCATTACGCGAGTTTGCACTTTTTAATTTTATTATAAGATTTTTAAAGTACTTTTTTTTATTTTATTTATATATTAACCTCCCAATTATGATAAGCATTATTTCGATTGTTACATACAGATAATGTCTTCCTTTTAATTTACATATTTATAGTAAATATATTATGACTGGACTTTCCCTTCTGGTTTGAAAATTCTTTTCAAAAATAGCTTTCTTGTAAGCTATTCCAATCCTCGCGAAACAAATAAAATTTAAAAATCTAAATAAAAGATATATAAAATTATTTGTTAATTAAAATTTGTGCTTTACAAAAGGAAAGTGTTTTATATTCTATATTAGAATACGTAGATTCATTATTTATACTTCAACAAAAACATTATTTTAGCTATTCGTATTTTACAATATTACTTTAAGGTAATAATAGGGTCGGCTTAGAAATCCATAAAAATGCGAAAGTCTACCGTCTGTAACGTTATTGGTATATTTTTTATTCTTAGTGCTTAAGAATCAAAGCAGCTCTGAATTGGAAACGATATAAAGACGATAAAGGTATAAAAATAGGTAGAGCCCACGTTGTAGATCAATGAAAATATTGGAAGCTAACAGTTGACCATCAAACTAGAAAATAAAATATCACGAATAAAATTTCTAAACAATTTTTATTTATTTGTTAAACTGTCCAAAGAATTAATCCTTAAACGTTTTAATACTGATAATCGATTTCAAGAATTCTGTAATTTTTAAGCGAATTCAAAATATATTGCAATTAATAAAAATAAAACATATTTAAATTATATACAATGGTTTAGGATTTGTATTGATTTTATTCCAAAAAATAGTTTACAAATCAAGATGATATTGGTGTAAAATAAAAGTGTTGTAACTTGTATGTATATCACTAGTTATTATTTGGGTAAAAGCAAGTTTCAAGTTGTCATTTATTTTAATATATAATTGCTAAGCTAATCTGTCATTTAGAATTTATGCAGTTAAATAAACTTTTTCAGAGATTGTGCTTGTGAAATAGACAACCACGCTAACAATAACCCTTTAGGGCTTCAGTTTGTTTGGTCTTACTGTATGTAAGAGTGAAGTTTGACGTTTCAGTTCATTGTATCATCGTATTTACATTGTGAATGCGAACTGTCATAAATTCATAAAGTTTGATATCAGTTTTTATTTTTCATTGTTCTTGGTGTGACAATAGCTAAATAAATTAATGCAATTTTAGTTTTTATGAGGCCTCGTTTTGCAGTTCTCAGAGAAAATAGATTTCTTTAACGAGACAAGGGAGAAATAATGTCATCATCGTCAAGACAATTAAATCTGAGTTGCACTCAGTGTTTTGACAGTTCATTTATTATACATTTAATTTAGTTGGCAATCTATAAAGTTTATATTAATGAAACAGTCGTATTGTCTCACACAATTTATATACTGTAGAGTCGGGTATAACTTTTTCTTTAAGTAAGGAGAATATATATATATATATATATATATATATATATATATATATATATATATATATATATATATATATATATATATATTCCAAACCGAAAATGTTGTAGGTACAGTCAATATTTAAAATTATTTGTCAAATTATATAATAGGTAAAAAATATTCTCCTAACCAATTAAAACTGAGATCATTTGGAAATATATCGTTTGCTTTGACCATTGACTTATCGTATCCGGTTAATTTTGGTTGGAACGTACAATGCTATATATTGAAATATTCCGGGAATAAATGCCAGTGGCAGACGATAATTGTTTCAAAACGTTTACAAATACGTTTGTAAATATATATCCACAGGAAGTTATTTTGACTACAGTTTATCCGTTAAATATATTTATTTCCCAAATGTTGACAAATAGTTAGATTTATAACAATTAAGTATCGACACAATATCGTTATATAATGATGTTATATTAACTTTTTACTTTTTTATACGAAGTAATAAGTAAGTATTGTAAATATGATAAAATCAATCTCAAAGAAATATACCATTTGACCTTCCCTCAATCGATTCTGCGTGCCTCTCTGTTTTTGATTCAAATAATTTGAGTTTAACATTTAATTATGTATACAACCTAGCGAAAAATATTTCAAAAGCTGGTGAAATTATAAATTAAATATATATATATATATATATATATATATATATATATATATATATATATATATATATATATATATATATATATATATAGCCCTTCAAGTTTTCAGGATGTAGGATATCACGTCCGTATACATTTTTTTCAAATATTTTTTGTCGACCAAATATTATATGATTGTACTCCTTTTGTGTAGTAACTTCTATTTGAACTATTTTTGAAACCTTTCTATATTTTCTTCCGCTTCCGTTATAAATTTACTAAGGAAGTAAAGTCAATTTTTAGACTTTTCAACAGTGTGTAGTTGGAACAAGTTTTATTGAATTTCTATGTGGCAAAATACATTTTCAAATGGCGTAAATTTATATCGATAGCAAAATAAAAAGGTCGATCGTCCTTGACCTGATAAATAGTTGAAGCGTTTATTTATCGTTGAGCACAGCAGAGCAGCAAAGCGCAAACCAACGAGGCATCACTATATAACTCCGATATCAGAGAACAAGAGGGGCTGCATACAGTGGCGTAGCTTCTTCTTTGGAGCTCTAAAGCCGTTTCTATATATGCTTACACACCCAACCGTTTAAATCCTTCAGGAACTAAATTCGAAGTAGCTGCTGATTTCAATTCATACATTTTTGTTGGTTTCATATTTTATTTATAAGTCAAAAAGAATCGTATTAATTTATATATTCCATGGTTTATAGACTGCACATAAAGACGAGCACATTTATAAACTGAAACCCATCATTTAATTTATGAAGATTCAAGATTTTATTTACATATTATTGCAATTAATGCTGATCTGATTATAAATACATTTGCAGATGCATTATATATTAAAGCAAATTTATCTCTCTTTCGTTTTACTATTGTAATTTTTCCTATATGGTAGATTTTTATTCACATCAAATCCTATAGTTACGGCACTGTGGTGGGATTTTCAATCCGTTCTCATCGGCTAACGTCAAATGGCGCGGTCAAAGAGTCCCGCAGAGACAGAGGCCCCGCGAATCTTATACGCCTTGTATAAATCCAACTATAAATATAATAGACTGCCACAGCTCTCCAATTTCCGTTCAATCGCATCCCGAGTCGGAATCCCATTTCACCGCAGAATCGGGCAATATGTGCTACCATCAAACAACTCACCCATCTCACTCATCGTGCACATTCACTGTTATACTCTCTTCTTTTTCCAACTCACTTACTCTTACGCGATTTGGGAAACCTGTGCTAGTCCCTCTTTGTCTGGATCATTCCCTCTGGTACAGCGTTGCTCAATCTTTTGTAATAGCGGGTAAATGTATGCTGAACATTGGTCACGATCCAACGAATGGAGCTGAACTGTTACAAGAGCAACACAATATTATTTTTGCGGTGCTATAGCCTACTTATCATACTAAAGCTACACACACTCTTGCAATATCTGTAAAAATAACGTTCAAATATCTCAATTTAGACCAAAAATTTTTTTGTCTGGTTTTAATATGAACGGATTCGACTAAAATAATAAATTCTGTATATAAAATGACTTATTTACTCATAATATGAGCACATAATTTATAATGAATGAAAAGATTAAAATACAACTTAATATCTTCAAAATATTTCTCTTAGCACCGTTGCGTCGAGCTATTCACTAAACATTTCATCGCAATAAAAAATAATAATTTTACTACCATGCTTAAACATTTAGGAAGCAACTGTATTTAAGGAGTAGTATCTATAATCATAAACTTTTGTAATAAGTAAATTATATTCCATAAGGGTGTAAATTGATATCTATATCTTCAATTAATATTGTTGATAAATCATATATTTTATGAAAACTTATCCGGAACATCCTTGCAATGCCTAGCCTTATATTTACATTTTAAAAGGCTTCTTTTAAATTTAATGTGTTGACAGAAAAATATTAATAAATTATTCAACATAAAGATTCTTCAATAAAATAATAATTGAATATATTGATTAGCATTAGGAAAATATATTATCCAAATTGAGGATTCCCTCGTTCTTAGAAATATATTTTTATTTTATGAAAAAGTAGACGTTAAGGGACAATAGTTTTTGCTTTTTTTTTATTTTCTACTTTTTCATAAAATAGTTTTTAGCTCTATCGGTACACTTCTTCAGAATTGATTACAGTTTGGCCAAATCTGATTTTATTATGATTTTAATTCAACTAAAAATTACGTATTTATATCGACTCAGAAGGAGCAAAAACAATTCGTATAATATTGGTCAGTGGTCTTGCAGTAGCTCAACTTCTCTTCCATCTCTCTAGCAACATACAAAAACCAAATAAAAACAAAACACAATGATTTAGTCCCTTAGACGAGCCCTGCTCACTCGTAATCTGCAATTAGAAAATACTTGGTCTGAGTGATGGCAGACACAACCGTTACCATTAAAGTGAATAGCAATAAAACAGGAGGGAACATTGCGCAAACACAAAAACGTTCCCGAGATATCAATAAAAGTAAATTAAAGAAGCAGTCGTTTCTCTATGACGGTAGCTGCGGCTGCGTTTAAAAAAAAAACGAAAAAACTAAATTACCAAATGCTTCAGGTGAAAGCCATGAAAGACCAAGCAATTTATTTTCTGGAAAAGTAATTGCACCTATGCTCTTGTTCATATATTGTACTGTAACTCCCAAAGCTTTTTTTAAAAACTCTCAATTCACGTTAAGCCATTATGTTTAAAGTAACAGTTTTAATTTTAAATGTATTTAAAATACTTATTGAAATGCTAAAAATGTACATCCCAATTTTTTAAATCATAGATCCATGTTGCAACAGATTAATTATTATAATAATACACGAATGAATAATAAAACCTCGGAAGCAAACAAATAATAATGATTCACTAAAACAATAACGGCCAACCGATAAATAATAATTGCAGTCATTTTATATCGAATTTATGTAGATATGTACGATGTAAAATTCTGCGTTTGATGTTAAATAAATACACAACTGAAATATATACTTACTTCATTTCGCGAATAAATTGGACAATATTTCAGAGAGCTGTAATTTTCTCATTAAGTAAACACTTTAATATAAATTTAGAAACCTCGTTGAAATAAATTACAAAAATTAATTCAAATTGGGTTATGGAGCAAATTTATTATCATATAGTTTGTGAGCAACATATATTGTATTATATTTTAATTAAATATCTTTTGTTGTAACATTCGAAATTAATACGGTTTGTGTTTTGTAGAATTATATGTAAACGAAAAAATCAACAATGTCTGCACTATTATCTTTCATATAGGCTATTTTGTTTTGGCTGTTCACGATTCATATTTTATTCTAATTTCAAAATGATTAACACTGTCAAGAATATATGTTATGTACATAGGTTTACATAGGTTTTACATTATTAGTGAGTATTTTAAATTACTAGATATGAAATGAAAGGTAACGGAAATATAACGGAATTATAAAATTCATAAATTCATCTTCAGTTTCAGAGTTATCGATTTCATAAAATGTGCCATTTGAATGTTTTGGCAAGAAAAGTTGACGAAAACGCGATTATTATTATTTCCTATCCATATATAATTTTTTTTCTATCATTTTCTCTTTATTCATCTATGTATGTTTATATGATTGCAATATCATGATCTGTTATTACAATATAGTACTCTGTACTAAATCATATTTTAAAAGAATAAATTGTATTTGCTTCTAATTAAATTTTTACCGAAGATGTTTGTATTATGTTCATATAATCAATATACTCTCGTTTACATCTTACCTATAGTCAAATTGTTTTTGATCAATTATATTTCGTGTACATTACAATCAATTTCGAAATTACAACACACACAAACATAGTTAGGGATTCAACGTAGTGCGCTAGTGTGCATGACGGAACTGCTCTCTATTATTATCAATCCCGCTCTCGTTACAATGTAGTTATCAAGCTTCTGTTATACAATAACGGTGTTATAATACTGCATGGCATTCGAGTTGGGTACATGCTGTTGCTTGTGCTACTCCAAAACGAAATGAAATTTTGAATTTTCAAATATTCTGCCACAAGCAATATTCATTCATATCATCTGAAAACCCCACAGTGCAATTATTTATTTTTTAATTAACGCGTATTTTAATTAATATCACAATAACGTTGACATTTTCTTTGTGAATTTAATATCAATGTATCTATTCGAAATTATAATTAATATAGAACTAGTTTTATATTATCTATTTGTAATATGAGAAATTATCCAGCGCAGAGAAAAATAATATCATTTTTAATATGCTTGTTTGTTAATAATATAACAAACACATAACTTTATCGTTAATTTTAAATGTAAATATATGCTTGTGAAATTAGTCTTTTTATTTCATGTGACCATAGAAATGCAAAATTAATGGCCAGTTAATAAACAAAAATGAATGCTAATCGTAGCTTAAATAAATTTATTTAGCTTATACTGAAATTGGAGAATAAATTGTGAAAATTGAAATGAGCTAGCTAATAAACTATGATAATCAATTTATACTTCAAATTTTATTGCGTTAATAAAATACAACATAATCTCTGATAAAAATTTATTCATTGCTATGGGGCATAATTCATTATAAGTATTAAATATACAATAATACGTTTACTAATAATAATTTAAAAGTACTATATGTATAATTTTTATATTCTTTAAAATATATACAATGGCGGTCAAATTCGGATCTGCATTTGATGTTATATGTCAATATTTGTTCAATTAAATCTGAACTTGTTTAAGTTATATAAATTAAGTGCACGAGAAAATGTAAATTTGCTGTATCATATGTTATAATATTATACAAAAAAAAAACGATGAGTGGTCCTTAAGTTTTAATAAGAAAAAAGTGATTGTACTTAAGAATAATAAATCGTTGGCTATAAGACGAAATATGAGGGAACAACCAGCTCCAGTGCCTGCTCAAAATTTTGCCCTAGCAGTATCTTGAACAGTATATAAATCTAGCACCCTTCTCCATTACAAAATTAAGGTTTTACATCATCCACAAGTTTACTATAGTCTGCTTCTTGCTTGACGTAGACGATTATATTTCACCACTGTAATATTTACCCCTGATCCAGTTTCGTACCAGTATTTACTCTTGTGACATTCTTAAAAAGATATATCCAGCTAAGTGAAATTGCTTTTGAGTTTAAACTGCAATAAGTACTTGGAAAATAAGTACTTTGTAAACAAAAATATGTCAGTGAAAATAGACTTAATGACGTTTATAGAACGTCTACAGCAGCTTTTAAAATATCATCAATAATGTGTAACTGAGAAAATAGTTATATGAGAACCTTACTTCATGATAAAATTATTTAATATAATGTAGAATATATGAAAAGTAATAAGGGTTTTTATATATGATTAGGAATCCTAGGGCAAATAAAAATCTTTATTTTAATGAACTGTGAACTTAAGTCAGGTATTAATATAATGAGTAAACATATACCTAAAGTGAATCGCAAATACCTTAAAAATCTATAAACAATGCTAACTAGATAAAATATAGTTTTATACTTATGCCGAAATATGATACTTTTGTCATGAAAAATTATGCCAGTCTTATTTTCATTCTAATCTTTTTATAAAAAGCTTATTTTCGTGTATCTGCTTTTGCTTATTTTCAAATCAGAGTAATTTATATTATGTACTAAGCATTTTTATAATTTTTATATAAATTGCAATATGAAATAAAATAAAATATGGAATATCCTACTTAAAACTTTTTATTTCGAATGATATTACAGGAAAAAATAACAAATACATGTTTCAGCACAGTTACAGTTATAGAGTGTGTCAAAATCAATATATAGGGCGGTTTAAGAATATGAAAAATAAATTCAGGCTTTTTGCGTGGAATAAAAAAACAACTCATTATGTGCCTTTATTTTATTTATTTGTTTATATAAATACATATTTTCGGAAAATATGTTATTGAATTTTTAAATCTTGTGTTAATTCATTTTTGATAAAAATGCGACACGACTCTCTCTGCTATATTGAAATATATATAGTTCTACTGCTTACTTTTCATTGTATATTGTAGTTTCTCTTAAGAATATGGCCCCTAATAGCTATCAACTTGAATCACTAGTAGTAATGAATGCTGTCTGAAAACAATCCCTAGAAATAACACGAGGGTGCATAATAAGGGAAAACGAAAATAGTCCTTCTTGACGTGTGTACGTCCAATATAATAAATATCCATCTAATCATTCGGTAAGTATAATACATTGGGCCGTGCATGAGATTGTTGTCGTTGTACGTCTGCTTTAGCGATGGCACCGGCTGTGGTCAACCGGATTTATTACTGTTGCTTTTCGTTGGAAAGTAAATACGCTGAATTTCTGGTTCTGTGTTTGGTATCGCCCACCAAACTCCAGTGCCGTAGCTTACCGTTTAGGTCCTAGCGGCCGACGAGTGATCATGATCTAGTAACAGAGATGTTTCAATTCTATGGATAGTATAAAATGAACACGTAACACAAGACCGAAATCTTGGCTGTTTTTCCTAGTGCAAACATAAAATTATTAAACTTACAGTAGTGTCATGAAAATAATTTGGTAGATCGCAACAAGCTACCAGTAAATTAGCTTGATCAAAACCGTATCATCTTAATTGACTTTCACCTATTCTTCGTGCGGTGTTTTTTACAATATCGCACTGCTCATACACCCACGTATTCCACTTTCTGTCTCTCCTAGATACACCACAAATACAATTTAAAAATTCAGTCACACAATTTTTATGCTTGATTCGCAAAGCTCACCAGTCACAAATAAGAGTGTTAAATCATATTATGTTCTTTTTACTTGTATTTAACAAATATTATATATGTTTGAAATTAATTTAAATATTGCTATGCATATGTTACTAAATGTCTATACAAAGGTTATTGGAATTTTATGGCTAGTGGGTATTCGTATTCATTCAATGAATGTGACAGAAACAGAAGCTGTTTGATCAGTGGGCCGAGCTGCGTCGTATTTTGTGCTGAGCCTTGTTGGATATTTATTGTTGCAAAAGATAAAAGACTGATGGCATTAAATTGGCCTGTTGATTTTTAAATCTGTTCATTCAACGCTAGTGAAATAGACGAATGGATATGTCTAACGATGCGCAAACGGATTTGTTGTCCCACATTCAAGCCAAATAATGGCTTGTAAAACAGATAAAAATTTATAGGTATTGCTGATACTCTATCCCTACGGCACATTAATTTTAATTTTGAGTCTAAGCTTGTTACTGCAATGTGACTCGCATTTTGGATATAAAAATTCGGAACCCTCCCAAAACGAAATTGGCACAGTTGAAATTTATTAGGTTTTATGTTATATCTATAAATAATAAATGTATGCTGAATATTCTTACTAATCGGTTTTGTATCCTATGATTATAAATTTTGATGTAAAAATAACTAAAGCATTTAAGATTGATTTGAATTAAGTAAATCTTAAGAAAATTATTTGTAACTGCAACAAATGAAATTTTATATTAAAAAAGAGACAATTCGTATTATAATTACCATAACTGTACTGTTAAATTAAAAATACGTTATATATTTGTTCATGTTCTTAAGATATTTATCATAATGCCATGTCCACTTTGCTCTCTGCGGAATTTTTTTTTTTTGTATTCTTAAATTTATCAACTGTGGCAGTTATTTTAACTCTTGGCCAGTACATAAATGTTAACAAAGATAAATAGATCTAAATATGAGAAAAATAAAGTATTTATTATTCAAATGAAGGATAGATTTTTAAATATATGGATACATCAGCGTGTATAGTGTATCTATAAATGGGTGAGCACTAGGCACATTATAATTTTTAGCACGCTTTACGTTGGATCGAAGAGCTGAAGGTAATACAAAACATTTCTTTAAGAAAAGGTCTTCTTTCATCGCCCTGTATCCAACAAAATATATAACTCATATACGCGGATGTTTGTTGCTCGCTCTCTCGTAAAACCAAAATGTTTGTTGCTCCTTATTCTCAGAAGATACTAATCGAATTGACATAAAATTTGGTTAGCATAATCTATGGCAACATAACTCATGCCGTTCGCATTTTAAATTTACTTGCCGTTTTACCCAAAAAAATTCAACAAATTTAAATATTTATTTGACATTTTCTAAATACAAATAATTGTTTTAGACAATTTTTAAAAAACAATCCTATCGCTATTAAATAGTAATTAATTTGTATTGCTGAACTATTGGCTGGGGTGGTAACTTCTTCAATTTGTTACTCCGTGTCGTCTACATTGAGTTCTTATTTTCTTATATAAACTGTTGACATACCAATATAGGACTATATTGTTATGTATGCATTGCAGTAGGCTGACCCTGTAACCTGACTGAAGGTGATGTCACCTCGCTGTGTCAGTATACTGGCATTTTTTATGAATTACATTTCTTCCACCTTTAAACATTTGCTATATCGACTGTAGAGCGCATACACACTCAAGCGCACACACACGCAGGCGCTCTATTACACGCACGCACAAACACACACACAAACACACACACAAACACACACACACACACACACACACACGCGCGCGCGCGCAAGCTCGCTTATATGTCATTCCAAAAGTAGGCAGAATCGATTCAGGGAAGGTCAAAAGGTATATTTCCGTGAAAATTTCGTGATTTTTCATGATAACAATGCAACTTATTATTACGTATAAAAAAGTAAAAATATGTTTACCTTAATTCAATACGAAATGTAATAGACATAATTCAATGTTAAAATAATTATACTAGTATGT
Source organism: Nebria salina (assembly GCA_944039245.1). Classification (NCBI taxonomy): domain Eukaryota; kingdom Metazoa; phylum Arthropoda; class Insecta; order Coleoptera; family Carabidae; genus Nebria; species Nebria salina. The sequence continues at coordinate 14,219,763 of OX063271.1, forward strand.
TTAAAGCAAACAGAATTAAGTTAAAGCTTATGTTAGAACAAATCAGCATGACTTAAGAAGGCACAATGAGTGTCAGAATTCAGATGCCACTCACTTAATACACCACGCTGCAAAGCTTGCAGAGCTTGCAGTGGTATTTTTATACCTCAATTAGCATACGTCTAGTGAAAAGCTTCTACGTACGTACATAACATTGTATGCAAGCATGCCTAGAAGTATATGTAATATATGCACACAGTGGATTGTTTATTTGAATTCGTAATTAAACTTGTGCAAAACCCTCATTAGAAGATGACTGTCTGTTTACCACGTTACACCCTTTGCTATATTATATACAAACATATGCATATGCTCATATAACTTCATGTATATATGCATACAGGATGTTGACTCAAGCTGTAGAAGACAAAAGCGTACATGAGTTGTTTTTAATAAATGTTGATATTATGACCGTGGTGGTTTTTTAAATTATAATTGCAATATTTATATATCACTAAAGCATAAAGCGAATTAAAGTTACTAGTACCGCGATGAATTGATTTTACGAATCTGTAAGATCTCTAAACTCCGTGCCAACTTTCTACATACAAATTATCTCCCCTGTATATGTTTAAAGATTTCGGCAAAGATATATATAATATATTGAATAATTGGTATAGCAAACTTCTAGGATAAAACTGAATAATGATTGAGATTGGGATAATAAATGAGTTTAATATAGGTTCAGTATTATTCATAAATTTAGACAGGAAATTCATTAATTCCAAAAAATTTTATTTTACCAGTGCGAATGCAAATTTTTGATTTAATTTATCTTCCATTTTGTACTACATTTCCAAACCAAAATATGAATTTCTAGATATTGATAAACCATAAATAAACTAATTGGTAGAACAATGCAAAACGTCATTATAAAAAATAATCAACGAATTCTGTATTACTTAAATTTATTTAATATATATTTTTAAAGCAGAGTTAAAGTACAAAAAATGATTTTTGGCAAAATCAAATCTAGATTTATTAGAAATAACTCGAAAAACACAACATTACATTTTTGTATGATTGTTATAGTTGTCTACGCAAACGTCACCTACGTCATCATTTTGTTCACGTGTCACACTCTGAACTCAACAAACCCAAAGTTTTAAAGCTCAACACGGGATAATTACCAGTCGCTTGCAATGCGCGCGTATCCTCTACCACGTTATTACAAACTGTTCGAAACTTTATATTTGATGTTGAAGCGCCGCGTCAACGACGCCACATTACAGCGTTACATAGCCACTTTTCTGTATACGAATACACATGTAAGTTTTTTTTTTCTACAAAGTGAAATTATTTTGGTCTTTATAGTAAATGCAGCTATGCTTCTACAATTGCAAATACGTATATTTGCTTGTATATACTACCAATCTAGTGTCCCCTAATCAGCCGAATGTTCCTATTAGCTTATATAGCATATATGACCAACACTTATATTTACAAGTAATTTGCCGAAATATAGAGAAAAACTTAAAATATTTTCGTACATATTCATTTATATTTCTAAAAAATTTAATACAACTGATGTTTTTCAGATGCCACAAATGAGTTTATTTCTTTATTACTCGAGGTAGAACTTTCCTTGTTAATGGACACAATTTAACTTCGAACTTACGTTGACTTATGTATACACGAATTATTTTAGCTTAAATTTTGATTTTGTTTCTGAGTTTTTTACTTCTTTATACGAAATAATAAGTTTCGTTAACATAAAAATAAAACGATCTCGAGATCGTAACGAAAATACATATTTTGACCTTCCCCGAATTGCGCCTGCCTATTTTTGGAATAGCCTGTGTATTTTTGTATGTTTGTGTGTGTTTATGTGTGTGTGTGTGTGTGTGTGTGAGAGAGAGAGAGAGAGAGAGAGGGAGGGAGAGTAAGTGTGTGTAAGTGTTTTTTCAAACTGAAACTAACATATTGAAAATATGATATATATATATATATATATATATATATATATATATATATATATATATATATATATATATATTTTGTAAGGTTTCAAGTTAATTTGAAAACTAAAAATCATCCAGACCTAAGAATTTATTATATTGCGTAATGTATAATTACATTTTCTGGAATGTTTAAGGTTTTCTATTATAGTATCCTATCTAAAGGAAATATACCTATATAGTACGTATAAGAAAGTGCAGTGCAATACACTGCAGATATGACATATCTATTATTTGTAAATCAGACTACTCAAATCTAAACCTACTATTTCGACAGTTTTGATGGAAAATCTATTTTTATACTTTTCTATGAATTCTGTATTATTACTATCGAGCGTACTTTGGATATCTCCTAATGTATATTGAATAGGAAATGATTATTTTATGAACCGTGGGAATGTAATACCATTAGTAGTAATAATAAAGTCATAATTGGAAGAAATAGTGCAATTAAATTTATTGTTTCGGTACAGTATCAACATAAAGAATCAAATGCAATGGAATGCTCCCAGTGCGGCGTCACTTTATTACATGCCAAGAACGTCGTAGGAATTGTAATAAAGACATTGCGCGTTCTAGAGTCAATAAAAATATTAAAAACTTTTGCGTTCCATCTGGGCAAATAGCTAGTAGAACAGATGTGATAAGGATAGCATCATGACGCTACCGCGGGGCACACTTCTTCTTTCATCCTCCACCCGCTTTTACCCGACGAGTTGGTCGACATCGATGGGAAACTTTTATAATAAGCTTACATCAATGTTGTACTTATTCAGAATTCTTAAGTACTAAACAATGGAACTCTCATACGGCAATAAAGCACTTTGTTTTTAATCTAATTTTAAAACTTTCCTTCTGGTTTTATATTTCACGAATATACTTAGTTTCTTTCTTCTTCACTTAATACTTTTTCAGTTCTTTCACTATTCATAACGTTCTACATGAACTCCTTTGATGCAATGAAATATGATTATTGCAATAACTTATGTAATTGCCCCATTTGAACAACCTTACAATAACATTACGATTCTGATCTAAATAGGAATTTAACGATGACTAAATAAATATCCTCTCTTATAAATGAATTATATAAAATTTGTTATTTGTTAGTTTTAGAGAAATAAAGTGAATAATAAAATATCCACGGTACACTAAAACTTATTTATTCGTATTATATTTTGTTAGGATGTACTAAATTTAAATAATTAAAAATATATATTATTACTCAATATGCTCTACTTTTAAGTTTTGAAATATACAGAAATTCTACCTACAATAATAAATATATTTCTTACAATAGATATTTAATGTCAAATTGCATATTATTTGAGTATATTTTGTTATTCGTTTAAATCATTGAATATAGTTGACGCAATTAAAACTTGATTGAGGGAAAAATACTTTTTTCAGATGAACTATTCTTTAAATATAATGTAATACAATTTTATTTTCTGGTGATTATTTTCATATGGAAGAATTAATTAAAAGCATATTACATTAATTAATATTCAGTCCTTTTCAGTATTTATACTACCCATAATTAAACTCAGCATACTATAATATACTATGCAGTATATTAAGTAAAATTTGGACTAACTATCAGTGGATTCTAATGACCCTAATGAAAGTTGTTATTTTTTTTTGAATAATTGCAATCATTTACGCACTCAATAATTTTATATCCATTAGATTCAGGTCTGCTTCCGTCGTTTCAACCTACGCACGTCACGAAATAAGGGGAAGCAGAGACAGGGTCGCAGAGTAAAGAAGAAAAATAATGAGTCGGTACTTTTCGTGTTTCGTAATAATCACTTTTCCAACTTACGACCATCAAATCCACCATCCACTAATAATAATTGGTACTTCTGGAAACGTGTGGATAGCGTGTTCTCGGCGGTGTTCGCGTTTTCGTTTCTTACCAAGCGCCTTCTTCTTTCTACACCAGTGGTAGCTTGGACATTTTTTTCAATAGGTATTAAAGTTTATAATCTATAAAAATAGAATGGCTGAAATTTGAGAAGTATAAACATAAATCATCCATGATTTGAAGTCTAATTGTGAAATAAATTATTGACCGTTTTATCGATTCCAATTTGCCATTATTAAAATCAGAATTTCATTATTTTGGTTCATTATATTTCCAATATTATTAAATTCATGTTAGGTCGAACTGAACTTCTTATTTTGCTTTGTCGAGCCAACGCTGTTCCACTTACCAAACAAAAATTCATTCTCTCACTTGTTCGTTCGCTTCGCAGGCAGCAAACTTTGCCACTTAAGCCTTCTGCCATCTTTGTCACGCGAACCGTCCGCTTAACTCCCATGACACCGGCGCGGCGCCCGAGCTCGTGCAGGAACACAACCATCACATGTAGAGCTTTTATATGGACGATGTTAGTGCTACTGTTGGTTTGGCTTGAAAACTATTGGATCACAGTTTAATCTGTTAGTTCTCCTTATTATATACCTTTTGGAAAAGCTTTCAAACACACACACACATGACATGAAACTGTTTTTAGCTTTTCCAATGTTTATACATTAGCGGATTTGTTTGCACAATGTAGATCCGTTAAAATAATATACGGTCGATATACCATATATAACTACATATATAAATATAGTAGCAATCAATCTTTATCAGTCATACATAGATTATAAAAGATTTCATCTGTAAAATGATATGTTGATTTAGACTAGCACGAATATCCTCAATAAATAAGAGAAACTAATTTGAGCATTTTCTTTTTACCAAACACATTATTTGTTAATAAAAAATAAAATCATTATCGAAAACAAACAGTATGGTTTCAGTGTACATTAGCGTTTTTTTTTGTAAATTGAAGCTGACCAATAGTAACTAATGAAGCTTGGGTTTAATTTAATTTATACACATTTGGAAAAAAATTCATCGATAAAATTTTGGTGTGTCATTATTAATGAAAAACGGTTGCGGGTACAAATGTTATTGAATTTATATTATAGACAATTTATATCTTATGTTTATAATGTTTAACATATTGACAATTTAAGATTTCATGTTTGTTTGCTTAATCTGTAAATTGATTCAGGACAACGGAGGTATGCTTGTTCTTAAACCAAATATTTTTACAAATGTAGTAGTTTATTATCGTTGAATTGTGATGGGTACAACGCTCCCATAAATAAGTCTAAATCCATCCAAACATTAGCATGCTACCATATTAAATGTTTGTGTAAAACAAAATGCCTTGCTGATTTTAGTTAAAAGACCTTTATATAAAGATACAGTTAAATCTTTGTTGGATATATATAAACATTAGATTTCATATTTACCATAACATCACCACTAGTGTATTTACCACAGAGGGAGTTAAGTATCCACCGCATAATATTGACCAACAGTATACGCAAACTAACATCGTTAGGTCGCATTTAGATTCTAAATATTTAATTCACGGCGAGTAGTATTTAACAAAGAATACTTTTGCTTGTACATCTACTTCCAACGAAGTAATGTTAGTATTATGAAGTAAATATAGCAATATTTTAGCAATTTTTAAAGAAACTAATACTAATTATTACTAATTCCAAATTTATGTTAATGATTGCTCAAGTAAAATAAAACATAGCAGCAGTAGGATATTATAATATCGTTAGGTACCGATGATTACTGCTGCCTAAGATTTAGACTATATCATATGAAACAATTAAATATGTATTCTATACATAGAAGGTTTTAAGAAGGACAAGAATTGTTTAAAAATTCATTTAATGTAGAAATTTACTTGGATAGTAACAGTATATTAAAAGTTCCCAGTAGGAAGCAAACTTAGATTTCATTATTTTTCCTCGTCGACATACCCCCCACACATATTATATACATATTCGTAGCACAACGTACAAGTGAATTTAATCAAGTTGGCGGTGCCTGACGCGTTACCGCATGGTTAAACGTTTGGCGTATATCTGACGTTAAGAAATATTCTGGTACGAGATTTATATCTTTCTCAAGGATGATATATCGTTTTGTGTCTGTTTGTATATGTCCGCAAAAAAATAACGGTAAAAAAAGATGAGAGAAAACTCACAGCACCATTCTTGTAAACCATAGATATAAATAAATGGTTATTTCTACCAACAAACAAATGTATTTATATATATATATATATATATATATATATATATATATAAATATAAATATAAAATAAACATAATCAATAAATTATAACGGTTACAATTAAATTAATGTAAAACTATATTAGTACATTTCGCATATATAGCTATAAGTGAATATTGACGAAATTTAGTATTTCGATTAGAAATAGTAAAGTCAAACAACATAATTTTGGTTTTGATTAAGCAAATGCTAGAATAATGAGTGAATAATACCTTCTTTTTAAAAATACTAAGTAAAATTTGATATAATAAATAAATGTAGTAATATTTCACATGCTAAGTTTTTCTTAATGTTGAAAGATTTGGTTTCTTAATATTGCATAAATATGCATTTTTGCAAAAAACGCATAATAGTAGTCAGTAGAAAATATCAAAAGTTAGTCGGTTTATTGTTCTAAATCCTTTAATGCAGTGTCGTTTTGTGTGACCTGTGTGTACGTTAATTTCTTGTATGCAGGATTAGCGTCTTCAACTTTCTGTTGTTACTCTTTGTCTACTAAAAACCAAAGAGGTAGGTATTTTGGTTGCCCCATATTCAGTATTTGTCTGTTCTTTTCCACATATTGTTATTTCGCATTTCACAAAAGGATTTTAGTGAGCAATGTAGCACAAATACAATGATTTAACTTTAGCCTTAAGCTTTCAATTAATGTAGATATGATTTTAGTTTAATAAAATTATTTACCCCAAAATTACATCGGCTCTTCTTCTTCTATGTATTTAATATAGATCAAACGATGTGGTTATTAACAATTGTTTCCCTTTAAATTTCGTTATTAGTTTGCTTAGACATAGATATATAGGTAAAAATCACTTGCAGGATACAGCGAACGAATGAAAAATGAAAATTAACATTTTCGCTAGTACACATTGTGTATTTAAACGAAGTAATTAAATTTCCTTTGAACTAAGGAAGCAAGTTGAGTTTTGCTGTACCAATGTAATAAAAATTAATGATCATTCATTACGCCTTTTGACACAACTTTCCGCTCAGGAAAATACTTAGATGTCAGTCGCTACTTGAGAACAAAATTGGTTCTATGTAAATATTTTCTAATTATTATTAAAAGTTGTTTTATGCTACAAAAATTGTGCAACAAAATAGGAAAAAGATATACTTGTTGGTTCTGATCACGTAAAATCAAAAGAAATTTTTATAATTTTCGAATATAAAATATCTTTATGTCCATTTCTTTCAGTTATGCTTTTATACTTTTATGCTAAATGAATAGTGGAAATCGTAAACGTTCTTTTTAAATATAGAGAATAATTTAATGAAATTCGCAATATCTTATTTATTTTATAATATATATAAATATATTATTATGAGTATTTTATTGTTTTTAAAAGTAGTTAGTCAGTTATACGTATATATAAAACATGAAATAAAATTCTTTATAATACAGTTCAATGTCGTGAGCATGCAAACAAAACCATAAGAACTGAAAAGCGCTGTAATCATGCCAATATATTCACTGGGATAGTGAAATCTTTTCTGTTTCTTAAAGACATTTGCGCGTTAACCTCGGCATTTTATAGGAGTGCAATCTCATTCTTTCAATAGCGGAATGCATTCGGAGACCTCGAAGATTACTTGCTTGAAATGTACGTGATAGTAACAGTAGAGTATGGGGTGTGGGTGAGTCTAAACGCAAGAGCAGCGGGGCGTGTAAGCAGGGTATGTGTAAATGCAGACCGGAAACCAAAGTGACATTATTATAGTACCCGGGAGATAGTGTGCTCGAAGCGACCGCAAATTCTAAATGCTTCTCACCGAATTCCGAACTTTGTTGCACGGAGTTATATCAACCTACAATCGTTACAAACAATAGTTTATACATTCTGAAATAGCGTAATTGCACGATTCCATACTATTAGAAAATAACTCAATGGCAATTTGTGTCGCAGAAACTACTCGAACAGGGCTGTTTGAACATTCATAATGCCAGAAATATTTAAAGTTTGGTTCTATATTGAATCACATACCAATTTGGCAACTACGCTCCCTTAGATAATCGAATGTTTGTGTTATTTCTTAGCTCATGTTGGAATGAATAGTAATTGAAACAGGGAATGAATTGTCTACCCAGTAAACAGAATCTCTTCCACTAGACACCGTTCTAGAATAAATTTCGCAAACGCAAACAATATCATAGACTCTTTAGTATATTATTTTTGTGTTTTTTTGGAAAAATGTCTCTTTCGAAATACCATATTTTTGTTTCTATTATTATATCCTAAGTATTTGTACAAACCACAAAAATAATCTTATTTTGTATCTAATTGTAATTTATCTTTATCAATATATTTTTAAAGCAATTTTAACGTTAATTTGTTTCTTATTGCAAACTATTTTTGTAACTTGTAATTGAGTGCATATTAAAATATTAACTCAAATGTTAAAGTGTAATATTGACTTGATATATTTTAATAATTAATAATAATTTCAATTGCAATTGCGTAAGTTAATGATTAATTGAATCCTTAAACATACAAAATAAAGCAACAGTTACATATGTAGATAAACATATGTGTGGTGTAAAAGTAAAACTATCACAGCAGGAAAACCTTGCTTTGAAGTGCACATTTGCAGTTATTGTAGTGTTTTACAAATAATGAAATAAATATCAGAAAATTAAAGTCCCGGTCTAACATAAATAGTAACACGAACAAAGCAACAAAAGATTTAGTTTGTTAAGAATGAAATTCGATATTGGAGAGTTAAATGTTTCATTACACTGTGGTTTTATTGATTCAATACAATTACTTTTTGTACGTAAAATATACGATGGTTGGTACAGCATCGACAAGTAACAAATCGAGAATTATTAAGTTTAATTCAAACGCTTCTTTCATTGTGTAATCTCCGCTTCTCCACACCGCCATTAAGCAAGACGAACACTTAAATAAAATTCGAGCCGGCGCGCCGAACGATTGGAGATTTTTCTCGTTCATTTCTCTTCTTTTTTCTTCATCTCTCTAGCATTCAGCTGACGTAGATGCATTGGCAATACGTGCGCGCTCGGCGTAACATTCTACCGCAGTAATCCTTTCTTACGAACGTTGTCCGAGGAATCCGAAGATTTGCAAGTACGCTGGAGCTTTTAAAACACAAGTAAAGCCTTAAGCAATACACTAATCTTACAAGAAGACACGACATTCAGTGGTACGCATACTGAATACACAAACAACCCCCATACCCGTATGTTACCATATGTCTGTCATATAAACACAATACTGTTTTGTTTAAAATAATTTTTTGTTTATAATGATGGAAGAATATGTTCCTACATATGTGTTTGTTTTGGTTTGTTTTACGTAAACTAATTCAAACAGCTGTATACACCGTTAGCTTCGATGGTTTATGTGATACATGTTATAAAATACAATTCAATTGCTTTTATTTTATTTTATTTCTGACATTAAAAATAAGATTTTAAACACAATTTCTTTGCTTCTGCTTTCTGAATACTTTATTAATTGCCAATTTACCAATTTCGTAATTGAAATAAGATAATTTTTAATTACTAACATTCGGAGAAAATTCAATGAAAATAATTTAGAAAGATGTCGATATATATATATATATATATATATATATATATATATATATATATATATATATATATATAAATGAAAATTCGCATGTAGAAGCCAAAACTAAATTGATCAATTTAGAACGGATATAATTTGACATTACACATATATGGAAGAACCATCGCAGTAATATATGTAATGATTCAAGTAATAGCCATAAAATTGCTCAATTTGAAAGAAACACACCAAATTGAACATCTTTATACCATCATGCGTATCGCGTTCCATGACGTTGGATTGGTTGCGTGAATTCAGGTGCTTTGTATCTCTGGATTACTATCAACACATATAATAATATATTATATTCTCATTTTACCTACAGATACAATTTGACATATTCAGAAATATATCATTTTTTTATCATCGTATTACCCAAAACATCAAACATTTCCAGGCTTATTGGAATTTTTATGTGCTTCCAATAAATACAGTTTATTATATTGCTAAAGCCTGTGGCTCAAAATGAATTATGTGTAGGTTTTAGCTGGATACATTTTTCATTTTAAATCTTGATTGAAACACTCCGCTGGCATATTATTTATAATATATTTTTTTTAGAACATATTTATTTGACAATAGCAAAATATGAAAAATATTACAAAATACCAGGTAAATACATATGTTAACACAAATAATTAATGTTTTATGAATGCGAATGAAGCGAATTCAGTTTGTGAAGATAGACTTAATGGCTTTTATTTTCTTATGATGCGAATGAATATAAAATAGGAATTGTAGAATAATTCTTATTATTCAAATCTTAAATAAAAGATTTCACACGGTGACCGATGTATTTAATTTTATTTAATGACTGAATATACTGTTGCACAGTATATGCCTCGATATTAGCAGTGGGGAAATTCGCTAATAATTTACGATTCATGGTTTCGCAGAATACTTACCGTGTACCCATATAAACTTACCCTAGTGTACCTTAAATAGTCTCATCTATAGTTAATTCTTCATACAGAGATACAAATTGCTATCACACCTTCTACAGTGAAAACCGGTTTATACTCCGGTAGCGTTAAATTGGAAAGGATAAGAATTACGCAGCTACCGGTCGACGACTAACTTTACGTCCCAGCACAACGAGAACACATTTACTTAAAAATTAAACCCATTTTCACGTCCATGAATTATAAATTAATTTAAGCGAGGATCGACCTCGCGTTGTTAGGAGCAAGTTTAAATGGGGCTAGGTTCACAGATAGAAAAGAAGTTAAGTCGGGACATAGTATGCGCGACAACGTTAGGCCGTATTTTCAACGTCGGTATAATGGTGAATTTACAACGTTATGGCCAACTTCTACCCTTTATTCCACAATAGTTCAAACAGAAAAGTACCAATATTTTTCGTTATTATTTTATTGTATCTATACATAATAATAATATATGCGTGTTTTACATTGAACCGTCTTATACGTAGTAGTACATATTTAGTCAGAGTTATTTCTGTTTGGATATTCCACTACTTTCATAACAATGACACGTCCACTTGCATGAATTATGAGTCCGACCAGCATGCCGCAGGATGGGGTGTTTTCGTTGAGCTACCAAATCAACTACCGGCGAGTAATAAATTTTGTAGATGTTTGAACTCTACCTAGCAGCCTATTTGGTATTAAGTACTGACTATTTAACGACTGCGGTTTGTAGACACAAACAGGTTGAATATACTCCAAGATTTTACTAGCTAATGAGGTTACATATTATGTAAATTAATGATGAGTTTTTATTTTCATACAAAATTTATAAATGTATTTTATTAGCCTCGAAAGTGTAAAATGCTGTGTTGGAACACTCCATTCAATACCTAAGACTAGGATGCATGTATATCATGGAACAGACTATATTGCACAACGCGTATAGTGTGTATGAAATGCATGCAAAGGGATTGAACTTTTATTCGTTCCAATCACGCTCGAAGCCGATCTGGATTACCGGTTCCCAGGACCGAAGATCGGTAACACCCCGCCGGCCCCGGCGATCACGCTCTTGGATCAATTGTGTATATTTCCTGCTTTATCGAGCCGTCGGATTTTCTGGAACATCCGCTTGTTACTTCGGATACGTGGTTAGTATGGTTTGGTTGCTGTACCATACATCGCACTTGTGTGCTGTGTGTAGAATATATCATATACACATTGTCATAGATATTCTATGGTATGAAAAAATGGTGCAGGTAGATAGATACGTGATGTAACATGTATTTTGAAATGAAAGATATTTTATCAGCTTATAAAATCGAGGTTCTTTGATGAAATTTGAGATATATTGCAAACAGTAACTTTTGTGAACGATTTCTTATAAATTTTGTTATTGATAATCTAAGTAATATAAAACTTACTGTAGGCAATATTAAAATTTATTTGTAATTTCGAAACTCATATAGCTTTATATTGCGATTGGAAGAATTGCTTGTCATATATAGAGAGGTAAGAGATATAATAAAATTAAATTTTTTAAAAGATTTATTGGCTTTCAAATAAATGATATTCCTATAATATATATTTTTCAATGCTAGAATATTTTGAGTATTTCACTAAAACTTCTCTTCTATTTTATTTCGTACAATCAATGTCAAACCCTGACTTATTTTCGTCTGTTTTGTTTTCCTGCAAAAATATTGGCAGGCAAAGTTGACATGAATGAATAAATTTCTATATCTACATTGGTAACATAAATTTTCTTCCAATTAGTATATATTTCGAAGATACTTTTCAAAAGAAAAGTTATTCAGAATATTAATATCAATCATTTTAATTGTAAGTATTTTATGCGTAGTTATTAAACTCAACTATAATAAAAAATATATTTTTTTTGTATACTATACCTACATATGTATAGTCAGATTCACGGAACTTGAACATTTTCTTGGCATGAATCATCCATTTCGTTTATAGAACACTTTTAAACGGAGCAGATTTAAATAAAATCAAGGAATATAACAGTTCAGTTCTGTTTTTCTCTTCTTCAAATAACGCCAAACTACTCAAAATCATCCTTTTGGCCCGTTTTAACAATGTGAAACATTAATGTGATATGAAAACAATAATATACGAAGTATGACGAAATATGATGGAATATAAACGTGGTTGCGTTTATTGTTATTAATACGGCGTCTGCGTTAACTAAAGATGTACGTCTATAAGCTTTAAACGACACTATCGCACATATTATAAACGACATCTACATTATTTTTATGTCGTTACTTATATCTGACTAAGGAATTTAAAGAATGTTCAAGTTCCGTGAATCCTACTATACATAACTTCTTATGATTAATTATTGTTGTCTGAATGGTTTATAAACGCGAATGGCTTACTAAATGGGGTTTAATTTTATAAACATAACTTTGTTCAAACTACAAACAAATACTTCGAAGGATATATTAATAATTGATTTTGTGGAAGTAGTTTTCTTTGCTACGAACTTATAGTTTTACGTTTTCATAGTTTACTTCTCATATTAATATATATATAAGACTATGCAACTTGAGGTGTTTGTCTGTTGACTAACGTAGTGTAGTTGTAAGTAATTATATTTACTTATGGCAGGGTTTTTATTTAAATATACTTCAACTAGTGAACCATCTTTTGTTATGGGATGGATTTAAAAATAACTGCCGTAGCTAAGGATTACTTTCTACCATCGAAAAAGTGAATTTTAGGATACTGGATACTGTGTTCAATCTATCAGTTGCAACAAAGCATGTTATTTGAGCCGAAATTGAATCTCAGATTACTGGAGTTGTACTTGGATACTATTTAGTTGTTATTGCAACAGCATATTAATGGCAAATTGTATGAAGACTTAGTAACACGATGAAAAATATGAAGCATTAATTTTTTTTTATTAAAATACCTGATATTACATTAGCAGTACTCATTTGCAAAGTATGAATAATTATGATGCTCACAGTTTCGCGAAATGAGTAAAAAGTCGCTCACGGCGATATTTTAAACGTTTGTGTTACTCACTATGCATATTATATGCGATAGGGAAATAGCTTTTCAGAACAATTATTAGTTGGTCAATGTTACTCATTTTAGCAATAATATACTAAATTGTCTTATTTTAAATTAATTTATTATTGAATCATTTATTTAGTTTTAAATTATACTTGGAATTGAGCTAATACTATCTAAAATAATTATGTATTTTCCATTGTGAAGGATATATCGTTTTCTATGGGCAACCATTATTTGGAGATCATTAGAGGAGCCAAAATACAATAGCACAACAAAATGTAAATTATCTATAAGAATAACGAATTTCGTTCGTTTAAAGAATCTAAATTGGCTCGACAAACACCATATTGTTATTCAAAAAAGAATTTCACAAACAGAAACTCTTAAGAAATGTATAATGATGATGTCTATTATTATTAGTATTGAGTAATATGTTACTTATAATCATCTAAAGGTTTTCAATACTATAGTTAGTCTTTTTTTTTTAACAAGTACACGTGAAAATGTTCAGTATGGAGACTAAATTTGTAATTTATCATTTATATAAAATACGTTAATTATTTCTTTGTGTATCAGCATTTGCTTAAAATACGATTAAAGCACTCAGTGTAGTTTCACAAAATTATTTATTTACGACGACTAGTTTCGGTTATTAAACCATTTATGGTCTGGGATCTGTAAATGGTTTAATAACCGAAACTATTCGTCCTAAATATAGAATTTTGTAAACTGCGCCGAGTGTTTTAATATTATTTTATTAATATAATATATAATTAATTTTATTAGTTTTTGCAATTTTATTTATAATTTATGTCATAACAAGCATAGGAATAATTACAAACTCTCAATGTTTATACATTGTTTGTGGTGTTAAAATTAAATTATCTGAACACATCATCGTCGATCGATGTTTCCATTTAATAATAATAAAATTAATATATTAAATTGTTGTTTTAGCGCAGTCAAATATATTTTAGAACAATTTCTATTTTTGATATAGTTAAGGGATAAATTAATTAAAAATGGTGTTTAAAAAAAAACAATTATTCTTATAAATAAACTGGTGATCTCAATTAAGTAATGAATTTCGGGTATGTAAAGTAAATTTGGTGTGGGTGCCCCCTTGAGTTCTGTAGTCAGCGTATATGGAATGGCAGCCAAAAACGCAATGACGAAGCGTCGAGGAAAAACAGTGTGAATAATTCCGTAAAAGAGACACGTTTGTATATCACAGTAAAAACATAATTACAAACTCTCAGTTATTATTCTTCTCCCAACGTTGTTGCTAGAGCGGCGCGCGTAAAGCCTCTCGCTGTGTCGGGCGCGTTGGTTCATTCGCGCTAACGAACTTATATTAATTCGCGTTTAAATTGTTGCAAAATGTCATCGTTATTCCTCACAGTTTCGCCGCATGGTGCTTTGCTCTCTCTTGCAACATTCATCTGATGCTTGCCCGCTTTGCTGCCGTTATAATTTAATTATCAAATTTATGGCGTACACATCGTATTGCGCACGTTATTTTCACCTCGAGCTTGACACAAGCCACGCCCTGTTGCGTAAAGATATGACGCTAGCTTCGGATCAAATAACAAATAAAATTATAATTTTTAATTACTTCCGTTTCTTAAATATTATTACGTCAATAAATCGAATGTCTTAAATTTTCTCATAAACTAATGCTTTACTTTTTTCTAAGAATTCAAATTGCGAACTATGTTAATTTGATATTTTATATTCCTTTGAATTTTTGTTATATTTTAATGAATTTAAATTTAGAAATATTTTAATTAGGAATCTTGACTAAACCTGCACAGTCGGTTTGACTGTCTTGAATGTGTCAACGTGGACAATCTAATAAACGCGTTATAATTACGCCAGCAACACCGCCGGCTGAAGTATGAAAGTACGTAAGTACGAGGAAATAAAAAGGTGGAAAAGTTGTGGCGATAAGAAGAAATATGGGCGAAGAAAAGAGAAAGATTAGCAAGATTTATTGCGTTGCAGTAAAACATTCAAGAGCCAAGCCCCCAGAATGCAAGATCTCTTTAAAACTCGGAGATTAAAGCCAATCTCAGCCCGTGGGAGGTTTGGGGAGGCTTAGTTACCCGGCTACATAAATTAAACCAACTTGATTGCCGACTGTCGTGATTTTCGCGCAAGCTTAACTAGTTGCACGCTTTCACTTTAATAATAATCAAAAACTTTGCTTAGTGCGTGAGAAGGGTTTCTTCAGTCTATGTAGGCTAGATAAAAATAGCTTTCGCATAAAGCATAAATATGTACTGAATTTTCTTTTAAATAAATAAAAATATTTGATTATTTGATAAAAGTTTATATTTTAATTATAAAAGTTTATAAGAAAAACTATTGCGCTATCTGTTTAACGAGGATAAAAGAATCGCTAGCACCCTCACATAATCAAAATTTGGAATGAAGCGCTAATGTGCCGGAGGAGGATGTGGCAAATTTGGTATCACAGATTTCCTAAACGATAACATTCGCTAGTCAGCTGCCATCAGCACCAGCCAGCAGTGTTGTCTCACACTCACGCGACTGGAATAAAAAGCAGTGAATACGCACTTAGCAGGCTTGGCACGCGAAACTGGCTGGTATCTGTGGGCGAAGAAACGCAAAGACCCTGCCTACCCTTTTCATTATTAGTCATGGGATGTGTACACTTCCGAACCATCTTGTCGAAAAAAAAAAAATAATAGCAAAAAGTATCTTTTATTAAAAACTTGGATGAAGCAAAAAGTTTTTAATAAAACAACATAACGGTGTCACTATTCACGCTCCGATCCCTCTGACTCCTTCAATCCTCACTGTAATTGTTTACTCATCCTTCATTCTTGAATAAATTTACGTCCGTTTCCGATCGCTTCAAAATTAATTAAAATTACAGTAAAGAATACATTTTAACTTCTCCTTTTTTTTGTCGTATACGATGTTATCTAAATTTCTAGTCGGGTAAGACGGTTTATTGATCAGTTGCTATAATATGTATGTATGTATGTATAAAAGCTAAAAATTATTTGTTGAGTGATTTTTTTTTATTATAATATATTTCTAAATAATAAAATGCAAAAAAAAAGACAATAAAAAGTGTCTCAAGACTTGCCGTTTAGTGATTAATTATTTCTTTAAAAATTATTCATCCTGGAAAAGATTAAATAAAATATTCAACATTTCAATTTTTCACTTTGATTTATCCAGCATTAAAATGCCCCGTTAGAAAAATTTCATTAAGTTGACAGCAAGAATTTTGCTTGACGTTTATTTAAACCTAAACGAAAAAGAAAACATGAGAGGAAACGCTGTGACGTGTTGTTCTTTTACGAACGCATTAACAAAATAAGCATGCAAAAATACATGGCCAACTGCAAACAGAGACGTCGTCGAATCGATAATCAGAAAACGCTTTGGTACTGATCAAATATTCATAATGGAATTAAGTGATCATTTTCAGTTTAATAAATGCGCATGCGTAATGAGTTTTCTTGGTGTATACCCAAAAAAGAACGGCGACCATAATAAAACAAGTGAATTATTGATATTGTTGTAAATCCGGCATGAGCAACAAATAAATGCGGAATTTTAAACAAAATGCTGAACTTTTTTATAGCGCCGTTCCTACCCATTTCGTGTTTTCGAATAAACACGTTACTTAATTGGAATCGTATATTCCAAATCCCATTGTAAATCACCAGTTTATTTTTGTGAGAGGACACACAGCAACAAAAAAGCCTACCTACTCTTCTCAGTTTACAAATTTATACTAACGGATTTGGTTGTATTTGGTTAGCGCTAAAGCTGATATTATTTTCCCAATAAACATGAACGTCTATTTTACATCTGTAATATATTAGCTGATTCTAGCAGACCCTTTGCAAATTAACACAATAAAATATTTATAGAAACATTTATAATAAACTAATTAATGTTACAAAGGAACATTAACTGCTTTTGGTGCAATTACAATTTTAAGGTACAACCATATGATCAATTTTCAATAGGCCATTTTCAATATATTTTGAAATTAAATTCCCCATAATAGTTGTACAAAATATTAGAAGCTCTAATTTGAATTTTAACAATTTTTACTGTACGCGCAACTGGTTTTAATTCATTGCAGCATCCGCTAACAAAGACTGATAAAATTGTCAGAATCGATCTAAGGAAGATCAATAAAATATATTACCGTTAAAACCTCGATAACGATTTTTTCATGATTACAATACTTACTTACTTCGTAAAAGAAAGTAAAAAATAGAGTGTTTTGTATGCAAAAAGAGTTTCAAGTTATGTGAAATACTAACGCTAACAACATTCGAAAATGTATACATATTCAAAATGTATAATCCGATTAACAATTAACGAAGTGTATTTAATGCTAATGCATAGCATTGTTTATGTATGCATTTGATTTATTTTGTTATACCGATTATAAATAAAAAATTAATGGCAACTATATTATTTTAAATTACTGTGCATAATGTAGAACAATAGAAGAAATTTTGAACAAATGAGGGTTTCTGAATATACAACGAGTACCTTACATAACAATAAGTTCTGTTATAATATGCCTAAAGACAAACCACGGAACACTTAGATCCTCTACTTCATATACACAGGCGTTGACACCTTTATACGCAAAGCTTTGCGAGGGATATACAGTTCCACATAAAGTATTCAGATAATTATTAAATTTCCGCGTGCGTCTCTCGCCAACCTGCGATGATGCCTACCTTTACCGGTACGTTTATACAGTGTACGTGTGGTATATCTTCGGTGAATCCTAGCCAAGGGTATAGGCCTTCGCATATATTAAATATAAACCGGCGTAAAGCCGCATAATTTCTGAGGCAAAGCCGTCGTCTAACTTTGGTTCACTGATTGTTTCAGTACCGATGGTGCACGTACAGGGCGTGCTGTCAAAGCAGGCGAGATTTCCGTGCGATATCAACCATATGAATGACAACGCTTCCATGGTACTATGGTTCAAGGAATCCGACGGAGAACCACTTTATAGGTGAGTCACTTGAATGCTTAAATTTATAATTTTTGTTAAAAATTTGCTTCGCTAAACATATTTTAGTTTCAAACTGAAATTTTGTTCATTTTCCTATTTTTAAAACTACGAAACGAATAAGATTAATTGTTAGCTTATGTAATAAATATTCAACCTGAAGTGTATTTTCACGTGTCATATTTTATAATTTATGCAATAACTTCGGAATGGATGCACTTACAGTAAAAATAGTTTTATTAAAAATAAATGATATTCATATTTCGGTCAACTTTTGTTAGACAAGTTTCTTGAAAAAGTCCCTGGAAACAAGAAAATTGTTATAGAAATTCTTAAATTTCTTATATATGTTGCAATAGCTGCGAAAAACGGGCAATTTTATTTGTTCAACTTTGTCTGTCAATTATTAAATTAAATAATAAAATAGACTGTAATAATTTAGGATTGAACATTGAAGTAGATAAAATGAAAAAGTTTTTCAAAATTTAGTAAAATATTATAATATTTTGTAGACCCGACATTACTTATATCTAAACTCTAAATAACAAATAACTTATAATCAAAATTTAGTGACACTTAAACTAAAAGTTCGTTTTAAAAACTATTGTTAAAAACGATATTTTAGTTAATTCCTCGGCAAGTTATTTAGAATCCCTAACGAACTTCTCCCAATTTTATTGTTTTTTTTTTGCTAAAACATCGTATTTTTCTTACTTAAAATAATTTTAAGTATTTTATTTGAAACTCTATACTTTGCATAAATCAAATTAAATGCTATTACGAACAAAGATTGTATATGCTCTAATAAAATATTTACATAATTGGCGTAAACATTTTAATGTGTACGTCACCTGAACTATTTAATTTCCATAATATTGTGCTCATGGACTCTTTAGGAATTTTCATCCAGTAACGTTCCATTACTTTAGACGCGAACGTCGCGCGCGCCTTCACCGCCACGCCAAACACCATTTGCTTGTGTTGGATGGGGTGTTATGCTAGTATATAAGTAAAGGTTTGTTCCACTTCCCACGGTACTCAGCCTCCTCTATGCACAGGGTGATATTAAGTGTTCATCGCCAGTGAACGTGAACCATCATGCAAAATGTGGTTTGTATTTATGAAGATGTTTGTCTCGATTTTGAACGCGTTACGTACGTTTTGCACCACTGAACCGTTCTGTACTCGGAGAGATACCATGTCTTTTCTATAACAACCACATCTTATTCAGCAATACCTGTAAATGATATTTGATGCTTGCACTACCAAAAAATAATTTAAGAGAATATTTTTATATAATAACAAACCAAACATATATCATATATGTTATAGATCTCACAATGGAAGATCATTTAAATTCAATATTTAGTTTAATTATATTGAATATTCTTCAATGATAAAATAAAATGGTATATGCATCTTTCATATCAATGATTGTTACATATTTGTAATATTACAAACAAAATTGCTTTTTTATTATTTCAGTCAATTTTATTTCGTACCTAATAAAGTTTTGTTCAAGCTTTAAATGAAATATTTATTATATACGTTACTTTATCATAAAATTTAATTCAAAGTAAATATGATTATTTATTTACAAATGTAATCTGGAATACATTAAAGGCTTGATTTGAAGTTGGTTTGAAATACATGAAAAAAATGACCGAATCTCATCATAATCTGTCAGTTGAACCAGCGAAATATAAATTATGAGCTTGATCTAACGTGAGGGTTCAACCCTAAAGCGTTTAGCTGTTTGTGTTTGTAAATTCTCTGTTTAATTTCAAAATTTCATCATTAAGTAAATCTGTATTTGGTCTGTTTAGTACACATTTTGCTACCAAATTAAAATGAACTGAATTTTGACGAAAACCCAACTTAAAATTATCTCGAAAAGTAAACAATATGAAATTAAATATACGGCAATAAAATGTTTTATTTCTCAACGAAAAATTAAAATAAAATTATGCTTGTACTATGCTTTCTTGTAAATTCAATCGACTAAATCAGATTATCAAACATTCAATTACTCTATAATATTCTGAACAAAATTACCATGTAGATTTCTAGTTTACATAAATATTTTATTAGTTTACTTCTAACCAGATATTAATTATGTATAATCTATAATTCCCATTTTTAATTCATATATGAATACTGTCTTTTAAAAATATATATGTTTTTTAATTCACTGTGCTATACCAAATCTCGCTTCTTATATTGCAATTTAATAAATAACAAATGTAAACTAATTATTTTTAGCATATTATAAGATCAATTTTAGGGAACTTTTTTATCTTTTAACTAAAAGTATTAAATTCAGATATAGAGTACGCCGATTCCCTAGTTAGATAAACATGCGACAAATAATTAAAAGTAAATTTATAAAGATATACTGCTACATTAATTCGTAAATATTTAACAAGTGAAATTCCTTTAGTACATAACTTCGTACCGCCTCCACATTCGAACGATTAAGAAAGCCACCTTTTAATACCACCGTATAATGTGTCTGAAGGAACTTCAAACATTCTCAGAAGCACATCGTTTAACTTGATTTAAGTATTCCATTAAAATACCACCTTCTATTCTTTCTCATTCTGCGATGCTTCAACTTCAACCATCCCTATTTTTTGCACTATCTTTCAGTGCGACTCGTCGTGGTAGGCACTATTTATTTTATTCATTTGTAAATCGGCAAAAAATATGTGTATGCGTCCAGTAAAATGATTTAACAAAGAATAATTTATATTATATATTTACATATAGTTATAGTCCCTTACGATGGTAAAGTAGATGTAATACAAAAAAGACGATCTTATTAAAAAATAAATTGCATATTTTTCTTAATATTAATATCTGTAAATATGTAAATACAAATTTAAATCGACCAAGCAATTTCTAAAAATATGAGTTTCTCTGCCTTGACCATAATACAATCCCATTTGGGAGGCTCGGTCGCGTTCTTGGCCGTGTGCGACGGGTTGACTAAGCTAGAATAAATTTTCATTATTCATTAGATTCTTCATCTTGTGTTCCTTTCGCAGTTTAAACAAATATTTAACATTGAAATTAAATTTCGATTCCCACGATGTACTTGAGTTATAGTCTCCATTTAATTTTGAAAAATGTGACGCTAATTGGAATCGAAATTAAAATTTGTTATGAAGAAACAAATTTCACGCGAGAAACGTATTCTCGGCAGTTTTAAACGTGCATTTTCTGGTGAGCTTTATGCAAAGAAAAGGGAAGGTGGATGGTGTTAAATTGTAGATAATAAAAATGTATTCTTATATTTTATTGTTTTACTTTAATAATTAATAACGTGTTTTTTAATTATGTTGTATATATGCATGCATAAATGTAAACATGAAAACAGTACATTATTTTTTATATAAATACTTTAGATAAAACAATTTCTTTATACTAAAATTACTATAATTTAAAACACTATAGCTGCATATTTATATTTACCTTATGACTTTTAATACTATCAAGATACTATATCATTAACATATGAATTATACGAGGTAAATTAACATATGTTTTCCATTTGATTAAATCATAATTGCAGCTCATTGTTGCTAATGTCAGGTCTAAATTGTTATGTACGATCTACAATTTAAAACTTATAGATAGAAAATATCCTGATTATCATAGAAATTATAATATTGTATTTAAAATGATTTAAATTTAACCTACACTTAATAATAAAACAACTACTCCAAGTCAAAAAAACATTTTATTTTATAATCCTATGACAAAATAACCTAAGCATATAATTTTTATCAAGATGGATAATTAAACTAATGTAAAAGTTTAAGGATAAATGACTAGGAATTTAGTAATTATAAGTTTAAAATTACTAGAAATCTTTAGTTAACTTTAGTTTTTATTGGCATTATAAAAAGAGTTGATTAAACCCTATATAGAAGTGATCAAGTTTATATGTTACGAACATTGAACCGCCTCAAGATTATATTACAATATAAACGACAAATTGTCTAAGCTAAATAAAACTTAGGACTTAAGGTATAAATCTAGTTTGGTTTGTTTTTGAACAGTTTCGATTTGAGAGGTCGATCTCGGTCACAAGCCAAGCTATGGTCATCGCCGCAGGCTTTCGGAGCTCGTGCCTTCTTTCGCACGTCAACAACACCCGCCAGTCTGATGGTGGAAGACATCCAGTTACACGACGAAGGGATTTACAGATGTCGAGTTGATTTCAGAAATTCACCCACACGAAATCTTAAGATCAATTTCACCGTCATTGGTAAGTGATCCAAATACCACTCCTTATTACTATATCACCTTAATTCAGTTCAAAGTCATATCTCGCAATTCAGAATAATATATTTTCTTATTTCCATCGTTTTGAAAATCATAAATATTATTTTAATTTAATAGTTACAAACAACATTATTTATCTGAATTTCCTTTGACGGTTTATACTAATTTTAATATTTTTTTATACAATATGATTAAAGTTTAATTTATTTATGGAAATTGTTTAATATTTTTTATAATATCATTTGTATCTGCACTTGATATTATTTTAAATGGGATCCTTTATAATAAAAATATACAAACGTATATAACATTATGCGTATTTCCATGAAAAAAGGGTGGCAGGAAAAGAGGATTTCAAATATTGTAATATATAATATTTTTGTTAGTAAACTGCTGACATTATTGTTCTTCGATGAAAGGTTGACGAAAATATTTTTAATATTCAAAACCGTAAGTGCTTAAGCAAAATAAAAGCATTTTATCTTTCACATTCAGCTGTTTTAATCTATGTTGTATAAAGGATTATCATTGGCAGCGAAATTTGAAAAAAAAAACGCCGTTATTATTGCTATTGATTTTCAAATCACTTCGGCTAAAACGTTGTATACAACTTTTATATACATAAATATATTTTTCTATCTTTGGCTGTATTACTTCATTGGGGATTATAAGCTTATTTTATTTTTGATTTAAAAAAATTTAAAGGATTTTTCAAAAATTGAAGTAGATGTACGTGGGTCAAATAAATGTTGTGAGAATACGGGATCAGGCTCGGATTAAATGTGAATTGCTTGAAAGAACATACATAGACGTCATTCCAGAAATAGTCTAAATTCAGGGAAGGTCAATAGGTATATTTACGATAGAATCTCGAGATCTATTTTTTTCATTATTACAATATTTACATATAAAACAAAAGCATGTACAGAATGTACAGGAAGAGAAATACGTGTACGTAGAATGACGGAATGATGATTTTGAGAGAATATCGAATGAAAGATTTATGCGCAAGATAAATGGTCCTTGCAATAAGTGGATAAATAATGAAAAGTTGTGAACATTTAAGAAGAATTTGATGAATCTGAATGATGAAATAAGATTTGTTTGGCTATATGTTGTCAAGAATTGAATGGATGTAAAAGGTATTCCACCACCTCATATGATGGTATAGTTATGAATCTATGTAATTTATGATATTTTTGTGAACAATATTGATCTCTTTTGTAGATTTACTGATCCCATATAATCTTTTAATAAAAATAAATCCAGTCTGTTACGCTTTAAATCTGCAGTTGAATAACATGGATATGACACAACAAACATGAACCATCGGATTGAGTGAATGTCAGCCCGTTAAACTTCACGTTTATCTGCACTCATACTAATGTTTACAAAAGCAAAAATATAATATAAAACAACAAAATTTAACCTGATATTTCTATGGCACAGTACTATCAGCTGTTGGCTACGTGCTT
This sequence comes from Nebria salina, assembly GCA_944039245.1. Lineage (NCBI taxonomy): Eukaryota > Metazoa > Arthropoda > Insecta > Coleoptera > Carabidae > Nebria > Nebria salina. Next base: position 14,244,277 of record OX063271.1, read on the forward strand.
GGTGATATCTCGCAACGCGACAGGATTCGCGCTGGGATTATTTACCCGCATGAGGTTTTGTTGAGTACACAGTGCATGAAATGTGCATATGGACGTGTGTATACATAACGGACACATTTAACAGCTATGTAACATTGGCAAATAACCTGAATTCTACTGTTGTTTTAAGCGATTGAGTTAGAATAACGTGCTCACCTATGCGTATGACTCAATTAGATTCTCTTTTCTGATAATTCAACTACGGATGTTATTTCTACCAATTTCACAACTATTTTGAACAGATTCTTTCTACATACTTTTGTTTATATATATATATATATATATATATATATATATATATATATATATATATATATATATATATATATATATATATAAATATATATATAAATATATAAATTAATTATCGAGTAATACGTAATGAAAATAATGAAAAATAATGCGCAATTGTATTTTCACATTTCCTGTTTCTCCCAAAGTAGCACGAATTTGATATTTAAAACTTTTGAATAGCTTCAGATTCGATAACGGCGACATTAAGGGGGAGAGTAAAGTATGGAAACGATGTTCAGCAACGGCTAACTTCATAAATTTTTATTCTCTTTTTTAATATCATGATTCGTACATCCTCAAGTAGCCGGAGATGAAATTATCCAACATTGAAGGTGTTTATTACGCCCTAAATAATAAATACGATGAAGAAGTTGCCTGCTACCGTCAGGTAAATGTGATAAACAGACAGATTTGGTTAAGTGAAACCCCTTAAGTGGAAATTATCTGTTTTTTGAGAGGCGCGTTATAATTATTATTTCTGATTATTTTATGAACTGAAAGTTAGATTATTAAGGCGAAGCACATTTTAATATGCAAATGGAAATTGAATAATATTTTATATCTTTTTTTACAAAATAAAAATGTCTATGTCAAATTATACAAGGGTTTTTATTTTGTTAGTTTTACATTAAATTAAACATTCAATTGGTACTTTCACAACTTTTTCTTTATTACGACAAGTGTTTCGATTTTACTGTCATCGTCAGGAGTGTATAATAAATATTATATAAATAAGTGAGGCGTAAAGAAATTAATTTTTGTTCGTTTTTTATTATTTCGTATTTTTTAAATTTCATCAAATTTTGTATTGCTGTAGAATATTTGTTTGGTGAAATAAACATGTAATTGGACAGTTTATCAGTTTTCATCTTATGAATGAACAGTCGGCTACCGTTATTACAACACATCAAATACGTACTGAAAACCAATTAATTTTATGCGTAATAAAGCATACCTATATAAAGTTTTATGAAAATTTCGATTTGATTTATTGTTTTATACAATAAAATTTACCATGTTACATACATTCCTATAATATTTTTATATTTTTTAAGAATGCACAACTGATATTTGAAAATGATATATATTTGATGATTCTGTACTGAAATTTTATCATTACTTAGCAATATAAACTCATAATTGAACATTAAGGCAAAAAATGCTTCTAATTCTAATTTTTAAATTAATGTAATAATGAACTAGTTTAGTACAATCCGAAAAGATACCTTCAAGTATATTTAAATAATGTGGACTCTGCAAATGAGACTGCTTTAAGTGTACAACTTATTTAAGACTATTCTTACCACAAACACGGTTGAGTTCAATCAAAAACTCTATAGCCAATTTAATTATCTTTGGTTGTACGTGATTCCATCATGTCTAAAAAGTGTTAGTGTGTCGGACACAAACAGTTGTCAGGGCCAATCTTCCCAGCACTTCGCCAGTCACTCGTCGTCATCGCGTCTTGAGTTGTCTTCAACAAGAATCTGTTCTACAGTTTATTCCACATATGCTTAGAATGTTTATGACTATATCCATACATACATTTTACAGATTAAATAATCGTGAAGCTTAAATTGATCGATCTAAAAAAAATAAACAATGATATAAAATTTCAGGAGGATTCTCCGCAGGGATTATGTTATTTAGTATTTCCAGTATATTACTAATTTATTAGATTCCTTTTTTCATTTATTATTACATAAGCATGCTATTACCTGGGTTATTACAATATAAAATCTTGATTATTACAACGCAACGCGCTTTTTGCGCGGTATGAAAGCTAATTTGGAACATTTTAACGCTGAAATCGTGATGACGTGCTCATGACCACTACAATCCAATGATGCTCATCATCACGTTCTATATATTAAATATTCTAGATCATATATAAAACCAGACATTGTTGTCGTTGTAATAACAGGTCGCATCCATCACCAAAAGCAATATATCCAAATTCAATTTAAAAATGTACTGATAAGTACAGAGCTGCTTCATATTGCAGTATTATACTATATTTATGTTTTATCTTCGACTATTATTTTGAGTTAAAATTATATAATAAAAGTATGACTTTGGGGTCAAAAAGCGCTGATGCGCTGCGAAAATACCGTGGAACACACCAAAAGTGGCGTTTGCAATATTGATTGAATCAGTACAACTAGGTGTATAAAGATAGAGGCAACTCTAGCACGCATACCTGTTTTATAATTTCACCGTGATACCAGACGTATTAACCGCATGGTACTTCGTTAAGATCGTCTCCTGATAACTATCAGTCACGAATACGAGTGTACTAAACCAAAGGTATATACTTATGCCAGAATGCATTAACTTCATGAAAATGGCTACGTCTTATGAACACAACCACCGGTGGTTCGTGTACTCCACCCTTTACTTTTATTTGCTAAATTATTACACAATTATATAAATACTATCTACCTACCATGCAGATATTTCATATATTAAACTGACGAACGCTTATATTAATAGGAAATAATTACAGCTTGTTACTTGAATGCATGCTGATTTATTAAACCGATACCACATCCACGTTAATTATATTTAACTGTTATATATTATAAATGCACTTTATTAAATTAAAATTTTTACTATTCTAGTACATATAATTATCAAATATATTTTGTGCTTTATGAAAATATAAATTATATAGGTAATTCATGATATATTCATTAAATATAATAGAATAAGCACAGTATAAAAGTAATATAAAAATCATTAATTTCTATTAACAATTTTACGAAGATTGTTTTTGTAGAATGTCATGCAATTCTCGTAATTTTTTACGAGAATTCGTTTATGCTTTGTTCAGTAATATTAAAATTATCTTCGACAACTCGAATTTTCGTTCAAATATTTATATTTGCTGGAAATATTTTGTTTACGCAACGTGATTTTTAATACTTGTTACCATAATAAATGATATTGTGTTTACAGAACTTACTAAATTAAATTGGTAAAGACAATATAAAATATAATATTGAAGTATAAATATATATATATATATATATATATATATATATATATATATATATATATATATATATATATATATAATAAGTATAAATATGTATAATATATATATATATATATATATATATATATATATATATATATATATATATATATATATATATATTTAATCTAATTTAAAATTTACAAATATTAATCATTTTATGCAATTAAACTATAGCGTTTGATTAAAAAATCTCACTTTTGTGATTTTATTTATGCATAATAATAATTAATTAACTTAGATTTATGACTTCTTTTCGTAGTTACTATATATTAAATTAATGAATGCGTGAAATACAAGATTAAGTTTTTAAAACGGACTGGTTGAGAACGGTGTACAATATGTGGTCGATGTAAATTATGAATTTATTAAAGGTAAATTTGCGCTAAGCCATATGATAAGTAATTGTTTGTAATATATTTTGTTTATTTATATTAAGCTAATTGAGCAATAATTAAAACGATAAATCAAACTTTTCTAATTTGTTTTGAATTAAACTTTACTTAGAAGAACCAAGTTCCAGCGCAATTTAAACTTTATACCGACATAAAATAAAAAGTACAGGTTATTTCAATTATTTTCTTTTTGTTTTGTAAACATCAAAAAACTTATATTGACGAAAACTTCAAAGACATCAATTACCGTTAAAACTTTGCATTGTTTTGTAGTAGCTTTCTATAGACACTACATTTATTATTTTATAGTGTAATTCCGTCTATATGCTTGTCTGTCTAAAGCGCTTTAAATCTAACCAAAATGCGTGTAAGAAAGTTCAGTGTCAGGCATAAGAGATATTTTAATTTTTATAATATCAAGAAGATGAAGAAAGATAAATTGTTAAAGACATGATATTTTGATTGCTGAACTGTGTTGGTTCGTGTAATTTTAAATATAAGTGTATAATGTTGGTTCATATCATACAGATGACTACTTAACTTTTCTGTTATGAGTCTGCACTTTTTGTGTATAAAATTAAAGAAATCTACATACGAACATATTATCTTACAAAAACGTAATTTAAATTCAGCTATGTTTACATACCCGAATGACATTCATATTTTTATAAAATGAAAACAGCTTTTTGTATAGAATGGAGAAATGGACTCGCGTATCACGAATAAATTCAAGTAAATTGCTTATTTATACTTCAATGTTGAAGTTAATTTACATTTTATTTCTTCCGCTTTATCTCTTACAAATTATTTAAACAGAGAGTCAAGCTATAATAAAAAAGTTCCTTAGATAATTCAGTGATATTTCTCTATCAAACAGTTTTATAAAATTCCAGACAAATCTCTTAATGTGTTCCCTATGTGAGTGTGTTTGTAAGAAGAAAGATGTAATTAGCGTCCTATTACTGGAAAATGATCAACAAATGTACCGAGTATGATAGATGTAGCTTGTTTAATATGTGTCTACATTTGTTGCTCTTTGTATGTATTTTCTTTGTCAATAGTATAGTTATCTGCATCAAAGGGTTGTTGTTGTTAGTGGGCAATTGAACTTCTCATGTAGGCCTTGAAAGACTTTTTAGAACGTAAATACAAAAGTGTTCTAGGAATCTTCGCTTAAGCTCCTTGATTCTCAATATAATGATTTTTCTTGATAAATAAGCTTGTGCGACATAATGACAATATTTTATACTTAAATATTATTTATATTAAGTATGTTATAAAACCACTACTATTTAATGCCGAAGTATTTGGTGAGAATTTTTTTAAAGTTATTAATAAAGAGTTAAATCATGTATTATAATGGAATGGGCTCTGTATTAAATGTGGAAACATATTATAAATATGAACTTTATTTTAAAACAGATACACAAATCTGACATGTTGACAAGTTCGCACGTTGTTATTATGATATTCGGTAGCAGGAACTGTTTATTCGGCCACAGAAGTCGCGTAATGAAAAAGGAACTTTTGAAATTTTCGGTATATAGTCTAAAGCGGCCATGGAGAACGAGAAAACCTTCAACGCGTGTAGAACTGTCAACTCCACGAACGGTCATTTCAGACAGCGGGTTCATTTACATTTTTCATAAGCGTCGCATACAAACACGTATCCAACGAACGAAGCGGTGATATTATGAAAACCCCCGCTTATAAATTATGCCAAATACTCTACGTACGTACGTACGTACGTACGTGATGGCCCCCCCATTTTGCCTCACTCATCCCGTGTGTACCACTGACAAAAACGTTTCAGTTTGCAAATGGGAAACTGAGCATTCAACCTTCTCGTAAGATCTTATCTTATAAGACGTGGTTCGTTTTGATGGAGTTGCTTTCGGTGAGAACCATTTTATGCTTGATTTTAAACTTTTGTTTATTCATTATATGAGTTTATTTTCATATAAACGAAATTACGTTACGAAAATTTGATAAATTACCCTTTCTAAGATATATTAGCTTTCTATCCCATCTGATAAAACGCTACTAAATTGACCATTTCCTACTTACTAAATCATTAAATCTCAAAATAGCAAGACAAATTTATTTAATTATAATATTTTATTTTAATCTATGAAGTTTTTTACAATTCCAAGAAAAACATAATATCGCTTAATTGCTTTTATATCAGATTTTTGCACAAAATGTCTTGTTTGTTCATGCTACTCTTCTGCGCATTTATTTTTCTCACAGCTTTCTGTAATATGTAACATTTTCTGTTTACAAATATTTTTTCGTCAAAAAATATATCACATCTGTTAAACGCTCATTGATGAATTATTTTTACATATACCCATTGCCATATTTGTGTACAATATTCAATATAATATAAAATACATTTTATATCTCATAAATGAAATTAAAGTTAAATGTAATTATAGGGTCAACAATGTATAGTAATGTAATTCACAAAACCCTTTTCTAATGATTATAGTGAAACACGCAGTAGCCAGTAGAAATTGTATGTTATATTACGCACGGAAAGAACGAAAATGAAAAGTCACGTAGCGTTCGTTGTGTATGATGCACGAACATTTCTTCATACTTCTGAACGAACAAGCTGGTTTGTGTAGAAATAACCGCCGTCGTGTCGGCCGTCGAGTAACGTAGGTAGTGTACAGTCGCCCGGAGTTGGATGGCAAAGAGTGCCCCGCGCTCCGTCCCCCATTAGCATATCTAATTTACATGATTACGTTTTCGTGTCGCTGAGATGATGTCGAGCCAAGTCGTGAATTCCGAAATGAGATGCAACCAAGCAACGCATAATTCGTACAGTAATCAACGCATGTATAATATAATCAAAGTGGCTCGTGGGAGAGATACGCGATATAAAGTATCTGTACGACGATACCACGACGACCCACGTCATATTCACCTTACGTTACTGTGTCAGAGGCTAAAAGACTTTTTATAACAAAATTTGAAGATCATTTTTTGTGCCGAATAAATGGAGATATGAAATGTGATATTATTATTATACTAACGTTCTTTTATCGTACAAATTTTTATATTTGCTTTAAGCTTTTTAGCTTTATAAATTATTACTTTGTACTAACTTAAATACACAAACAAGACAATTTCGTTTGAAGTTTTTAAACGAAAGATATTCATACTCTATTTGCAAAATTATTTATTCATGACACTGTTATCACAATAGACTGCAATAAAATTTATTTTACTCTTATTCGTATGCTTTCTAAGTTTCGCAATTCAATGAATATTTTAATTAATTGCTCTTTCAACTTTCTTATGATCATTTTTATTTCTAGAATTTTTTTTGTATTAACTATGCCAAACATATCTAAACCACTACTTCTTGCCAACGTTAAACTATCTACATATGTTTTTATGTGATTATATCAATAGTCATGAATAATCATCAAGATTTATTTACAAATTGTATAGCGTATATATTTGTTCTTAAATATTTGCAATTTTACAATTATTAAAGTCTAGAGCAGGGTTGATATCATCAGTAATAAAAATTATTTAGCATATTGTTATTACATACATACATATATTTATCATCATGATCATTCCCAACAAATGGAGTATCAGAAAACCCTTTACATTCTTTCAAATCTTCACAGCTCTATATATATTTATACACATAATATTTTTAAGTAGGTATGTTTTTAGCTTATTTTAAGAATGATATTTTCTTGAACTATTCAAAATGTATATTAGAATATCCCTCTTATCTAAACAAAATATGTATGAGAATGTTCCATGCAAGCTATTGCGGATATTTTTATTAAGTAATAGTAAATTTTGCACGACATTTAAAGTTTAAATTTATTTATCACCAATTAATGATTAAATTCGAATAAAATAAAATAATAATTTTCCATCTGTCTCTTTCATATATAAACATTGTAAGACAGCCGCATTAAAACAAGACCACAAAGTAGAGTTGAAAATAAAACTTGAAGATGCTTATGCAAATGTACAAAATAATGTGGGCAAATTGTAAAAGAATTATTTAGAATTTCTGGTGCTAAGTTTTCCCCATTCTACAGTATCCAAGGAAGATGGTTCTCTCTGCTCGCTCGCCTTAAATAATTAATGAGTGTTTCTTTAACGTGGTTTCCCAAACTTGGTGTAATTAACGTACTCCCTGCCCTAAATTAAATACACAAATGGTTAAGTATGCTTGCAACGTGTGCTTTTCTTTAAACTTTTTCTAACAAGTATTTACATGAGACAACTGTAAAGAGAAGTCGTTTACCTTAGAGTTTTCGCAAATCAATGTACCAATTCTGTACCAATTTCGTTACATAATAAAATATTTCAGAAAGACACTAATTTAATTTGAAAAAGTTAGTTTAAAAAAATATATATAACGTAAAACATATATAAAACTAGAATTTTTAACTGAGCGTTTGTTATAACTTTTATTACATTTTTATTTTAAAATAATAGTCAATAATAGTTTAAAAATTAACAATCGACAAAAGTTATAATTAAAAGCGCCCGTTTCTTCTGTGCATCCAAGTTTGAAGAAATTAGATTAGGAAACTATTTGATACGCTCAGAAAAATTTACAAAATAAAAAATTAAATATATTGGAATGAGTCAAACAAATTTTATTTTTATTTATTTTTTGTTTTTTAATTTTGAAACACATATTTGGATGGATCCCGACGACACAGCGTCTTCGATGATGTAAATATTGTTCGCGCACGACTGATTTTTACTGAAAAGGAAGACATGCTCTTTGTTGTTGATGTAACTTTTTCTTTTATAATATTCTTCTCTTTAGGTATGCTACTTGTTTACGTAAAAAGTATTATGTATAAAATAATTAAATTAGATGCTTTCATTTTTTTGCGAATTATGTTTATCTATATGAATGATCTCATACTAATGACCGTAATTTAATTTAGCATAAAGATATCATTATAACCGTAGTTGTCATAGCAATATTTGGAAACTTTAAAGAAATGTGGTATTACTAAAAATATTACGACAGTTGCTTATTTCTCATTCAACTGACTATAATTTCATGTAGGATAAATGATAAGGAATTTTTTTTCTTGTCAATCAAGCCAAAATCAATAATAGTTCTTATAGAGTGCTGCATACAGATTTGTTAAAATACGTACTATTTCTAGTTCATAAACTTAATATTAGAGTCTTTTGTGTGATATGATTATATGTTTTGTTTAATTTTTATAGTTTTTGTAAATTTTTAAAATAAATTTAATGTTATATTATAGGTGTAATCATTTTTTATTATTTTGGTTATTTTATTTCTTACATTGATATAACTTGTAAATGCAATTTTAATCAGTATTTCTATTCTTTTATTTAAAAATTTTTTTAAATTGTACAGGGACCTAAAGTTTTTTTAATGAGTTTAAATTACTACGAAAGGTTCGATGAGACTAAAGTTTTCGAAGCTTACAGACACGGATTGGCAAAATTATATTCTATCCGAAGCATAAGGAAAGACTAGTGAAATTTGTCATAAAACCATAATCAATTCCACGATGTTTAATCTTCTCAATCAATAATATAATGAAGTTTAAAAAACTTTAGCGCTCATATTAATTACATATAAAATTTTAAAACAAATGATTTATCTTCCGTCCCTTTTATAAATCAATTTAATTTAAAAATTAATTTGGTATAAAAAATCTTTGCACAACTTGGCCGAATACTTTATTGCACTGTTGTAATTTTATATAATATCACATGTGTGTTGAAGATTTATAAATTCTTCAAAAATACCGTGGCATAGACTATAGTAGATTCAATAATATTTAAGAGAGAGCGTTGGGTTCTTGTGATCGGCTATCGTGTTATAATTGATAACGACTGCAATAGTAGTATGCATTAGCAGCGAGCAAGGCGATATGAGGAAGTTGAGATGGAATGCACAAGAGTTCACAAACTAAGAGATAGTTCTTGCTGCAAAGGGGATACTGTACCCGGGATAGGATGGGATAAAATAGGAGTAGTCGAGAGTGATACTCTGAGCGGTCCATCCACTAATTGCTTCAATTATCTTCTCATTTGTGGCACGGACAATGAATCAGTCTTGATGGGTTCCATTTCTTTTTTGTGCAGCTCTTTCGAACAAAGCGCGCATACACAATTCATGCTACCGTTAGTGCCCCCTAGGTGGAAATGATTTATTCACGAAAATAATGCATAAAAACACGCGCCAGTTCCATCGAGTTGGGTTGCAAAAACGAGCGATATGACCACGCGACGTTATTAATTCTAACTAATTTTTAGTTCTCGTTTAGTTCTTGAAAATGGTTGTCTAATGATGCTACTCTTCATATGCTTAATGCACTCCTCGAATATAGTAGATGGTAGATATTCACAGGAAAATACCTTTCATATATTTATTCTGTTTAGACTGCACATCATCCTTTAATTATTTTATACTGATCATTTTTTGTAAATATTACAATTAAACCTGATTAGTGAACTATTGTACGTTTAGTAGTTCTTATTAGTTTGTAATTTCCTTGCTGTAGAAGTTTAAGTACACTACCTTTAAGATACTATATTAATTATTGAAACCATAAAAAAAAATTCTACTCGCAAATTTCATTTTCATTAGGCTTTCAAAGAAAATATTTACAAGTTGACAAAATGTCAAAAATCCTATGCATACATATACCACGTGTATACATCAAGAGATTCTGAAACATGTGTACATATTGATATATGTAGACATATATGTTTACAAAACCAAACAAATACACAGTTTTATATTAAATTTACCGACACAAAAAAAAACACTAAATGTAATTAAGGAGATTAATATATCACAAATACAACTTATATTATAAAAAATGCAAACATTTATGTAACAGAAGTAATTAGAAATATAATAGAAATAATTATCTTTATAAATATAATTTCGACAGTAAAAACATTTTTGTTTGGCAATTATAACGAATCGTTATTTCAATAATCTTCAATAAGTAAAGTTATATTATTTAGGAAAATAATTATATTTTAAAAAATTGTATATTTTTATTTTATTATTAACGACGAATTTGTTAAATTTATTAAAATAGTAGTCTCCCGTCTTTAGAATTACAAATATGTATACACAGCTTAATTGTTTTTTCTTTCAAAATATTTCAAAATTCTGTAAATAATCCATTCTAGAAGAATCATGACAAAATCTTTTCTAGCAAACACCCATCAGTATACCATTTGCTTTTGTATAGTAAATTTTGGTATCACTTTTTCACTTACAGTTTGTTGGGCAAACAAACCTGTAAGAGCTATTGAAAGAATATTACTTTTTTCTAAAGTTTCACGATACGTTTCGCTGTGCAAGAAGAGAGATTGCAAGGTTTTGAATTCAATATCAGGTGATTATTTTTTATCTACGGACGTCTGTAAACTATGTTTGCTTTTACGAAGACTCACCCGATATTGAAGATATATTAGGTAAAGAAATGCGATTTGTTTGCTTTCGCAAAATATAATGGAAAACGGTCTTGGGTCTATCGAAAACGAATCACGTCTGATTTAATATTATATATGAAGGCAATTTCGTAAATCGTTAAGAACATGTGTTCTATTTCAACCAACGCTTCTTCTCTTTCAAATCTCGTTGTAATTTTGTTAGGAATTTGTTTTTCAGAAGCAAAATAAATTAATTATACACGCGTACGCCCGAAATCTCTCCCTAATATCTTTCTTTTTTCTCATCTTCGTTCCATCAGCGTTCATGTCTGGATATACATGACTTGTTTTTTACATACCATAATCTAATGTTACAAAAGTTTAATGCAAAAAGTTGTTAAATAAAGATTGATTTTATTATCTTTGTGTATTCAGTTGTTTTCATATCCTATATCTATTTATTCAAATCATAATTTTTTGTTGTATGCTTAATCCTTTCTCAACATAATGTTGGATTTAATAAATTCACCACGCAAAATGATTCTTTAAGATATTTTGGTTATGTATGGTAATACAAAATTTCTGAAATAAAAAGACTATCAAAGGATAAATTTGTAATTATAATAATTATTCAAATTAGGAAACTTTTGCCATGACAGAGTCTACAAGCCCTTAACTCATGACGCAGCAGAAGTTATTGCTGTAAGAAAATTTTCCACGTTTAGTACCGGGATTGATTAATATAAAAACTTTGTCGCAAAATCAAATTTGAAAAATAGATTAAAACCAACCGCCCTCTTAATTTGCATAGCAAGCAATTTACAAACAAATACCTGTTTCGGAAAATTTAACTAAGTAATAAAATTGATGTACATATTTAAAAATATTCAATAGTTGCATTCATTTAAAATGTAGCTAATAGTACATATTATTGTAATTTAATTTACATTATTTATTTAATGATAATGGCGATTTAATGTAAACCGTAATAAAATTCAATACAAATGAATTCATATATATTTGATTTGTAAGAAAAACGTATTAAGTTCAGATAAGTGCATTTTTGTTTTGATGTTCAATTTTATTGATATATCAGGAAATTTGTTTATGGTTACAAATATATTAAAATAATTCATTAGGTGAATCAAAAAAAAATTTATATAATTAATTTTAAAATGTACGTTTCGCCCCACATATTAATTAATGATGAACTTCTGTTTTGAAAGTTACATCAAACATTTCGTGAAATAGTATTTTCAGGTCTGTTCAACAAGGCAAATTGAATGCTACATCAAAAATTTTTGAGTAGGGTATAAGCACACACTTTCACGCAAAATTGCTTAAAGAAATGTATGTATGTATGCATATAATAAAGCTGGGAAATATAATTTTCAATATATTTTACGTGATTTATCTCCTATACGAAGACGCTAAAATGTTTCTGTATGAGTTGCAAACTGCCTGTCAGGATATCAATGTGAATATTTCAGCAATAAGTTTTGCAAATATTTTTCGTAAAATGACATATATTCCCAGAGCATTCCACAACGGTTACAAATTCCTGAAAAATGTATGTATACACGTGCGTAGAAAAAGGGATGCTCGGTTTTGATGTTTCTGTGAAGCATCTAATATTCACTTTCCTTCACCTACGGCGAAAAGAATTTAAGAAATCGAGACTATTTCAAAGAAACTTTTTTCTTGTGAGTGTGAACCATTTAACATCTTATGTTGCTCAAATCTCCAACCGAGCATGTCATATTTATTACGTATAACAAATCAGTATATAAAGAATAACTTTTTCATTTTTAATATAGGCGGGAAAAATTAAGTTTATTAATAAATATAATATAAAACGAAAAATGAAATTGAAAATACTAGATTTACTTTCGTATTCGAAAAAATATGTTAGTAATGTAATCATAATAACCAATTATTATTGAAAAGAATATTCAAATCATATGTTAACTTTTTTTTTTATAGCTTTGAATAAGTATTTTGAAGAAAGAAAGAAATGCCATTTAATTTGCTTGAAAGTTTTCGTAAGAAAGAGATTTGAAATTTATACACAACACAGAAAGTGTTGATTATAACTTTGTGGTTTAAATTATAATAATTAATTTGGAAATCAAATGCAATACCCGAGTTTCCCTATTTGTTTAATATAAGCTAATTTATGTTTTACTACGCAAGCTGATTCCAACATGCCAACATCAGTTTCTACGTTGGAACATGTATAAGAAATGTACATTAAGCTCTGTCAGAAAATAAACATATAAGTACAGAACTAGATGAAGAAACAATCCAAGAATATAGCAATGAAATTTCCTCGTTATTCGTAAACAATAAACTATTGATGAAAAAAAGTGAATTTTCTATAAATAGAACAAAAATTTTATTTGGTAAATTCAATCTAATAATTTTAATTTATTTATTATAACAATTTGATTCTGTACATTAATAAAATAAGGTGTGAAAGTGCGGGGTTGTTCTCAGAATAAGTGGGTAAAGATGATAAGAATGAATTGCGTGATAGAATAGTTATGAGAAACTGAAAAATGAAGGATTTTGTTTTGAAGCAAAAGAAGCTTTTAAGGATAGATTTGAATGTAAAGGGTTTTCTGTCACTCTATTTGATGGGATTTGGTGTGAAATTTAAAATAATTCTCAAAACATTAATTCTGAAAACGCAAATATTATAGCTTTAGTAGAAGCAAGTAATTATAAAAATTATTTTTTTTAATCTATTTTATGTTTACGTAAGCTTTATTCTTTCAAAAATCAAATTTATTCAGAAAATCGTTTCGAAACACAGTTCCTGCAATATGTGGTCAGGTTTTGTTACTAACCACCAGTATTAAATTTACTTCTACTCTCAATTAAGCATTATCGATTTATAAGTAATAAAACTTTAAGGGTCTCTCAAATTAAATTTATTCATTTTGGTTCATTTGAAAATACAAGTCGATTTTAATTTAAGACTTTTTATAAGATGCACTTACATCTCTTTTTATGGAAAATGTAAATAGTATACAATATTACATTACTTAGTAATGGAAGCAGTAACAATTTCAATTGAATACTTTTTACTTTCTTATACGAAACAAAAAAAAAGTACTGTAATCATGAATTAATTCGATCTCGAGATGTTAACGGACAGATACGTTTTGACCTTCCCTGAATCGAGTCCGACTATTTTAGGAATGGCGTTTGTGTGTGTGTGTGTGTGTGTGTTTGTGTGTGTGTGTGTGTGTGTGTGTGTCTGTCTGTTTGTGTGTGTGTGTGTGTGTGTGTGTGTTATTTTTTCATAAATATTATCAACAATCGAATCTACTTTATCTTTTACATTAGTGTAAGAAAAGAAGTTTTCTGTTACAAAGCATGGTATGAAATTTATTAAATGATATAATAGCCAAATGCACTCTTTTTTGCTAATGAAAACTATAACATTGTAATGTAACAACCTATAAAAAAGTGGTATCCAATCAGCCCTCTTCAGGTTGCTTCTTTTTAACGAGACTCCGGAGTAAGATTCGTGTTCTGTCGTTAAATGCGCCGATATCAACCGAAAGACGTATGGTACTTGAGAGCGTTTATAACGTAGTGTTTCCTTAGCGACCAAGCAACGGGTAGTTTTTGCGCGTTTCTTTGTAAACACTGGACCGACGGGGAATACACGCCACGTATCCTGTGCCGCGTAATATTTTCTTGCCCTTCCGACATTTTGTCGAGAGAACGTACGTACGTTATAAATAACAAGACAATATATAACATTTCGCAATCATTCGATTTTTCCATTGGTGTAACAACACTGTTTCTTAACGTTTCATGGGAATTCATTCTTTGCCATTTTGCTGTGCCGTATATTACTGGGAAACCAAACGCAATTCCGACGGTTGTCTCCTAGCAGACTCGATGCTCGCCGAATGAAAGGGAAGGGGGGGAAATAAACGATGCTAACGGCTACTCAGCAGCACAAGAGAATCTGAAATAAAGCTTGTCTTGTTATGGTTAGGGAACAAATAAGAGCATCTTTCGAAAACTTTTGCGTTTAATATGAACCCTTACGTACGGCATTGCTGTGGTATTTGAAACCAGTTGAATATGAAAACTTTTATGGTTTTTTAACTTATCGAATTTTGCAAGTTTACATGAGTTTTATTTTGTTGAACATATTCTAGAATATCTTACGTAATTGAAAGTTTGCTAAAGTTTAATTATGTATATAATATACTTAGAACTCAAAATAACTTCTTAATTTAATAATATTACGAAACCAAATATTTGTTTTTAATATTTTATTATATATTTACAATACGATAACAAATTATAAATACTAATATTTTAAACTATGATGAAACTGCAGTGAATATATTCAGGAAATAATGGTAAACTTTTGTCGTACCTCCAACCGTTTTTGTTATTTTGCTCCCTAACGATTAATATAAGTGAGGTATTTGCATAGGAAAACAGAATAGAGACAGCGTAAAAACTTATACTATAAATAGAGGACTTAACCTTTTTGCATCGACTGACATTTCAACACGTACTTTTGCAACATGCTGTCATGGATGTTATCCTCTCATATTTAACCGTGTTTTATGTATTTCTTGTCTAACCTGTGAAGATAAGCATCATTTATATTTCAAACGAAAATAAATTTTTTGTTACGTAAATAATAAAATACATTCTATTTTCCACATCACAAAATAAAACACTGAAAATAATATATAACGCGTCCTTATTTATCAGAAATTAACATTCACGGATTAGGTGGAGAAATCAAACATTAGTTTTTAACTAAAACGCTACTATTTATTTATTTAATTCACTTATTCGCTAAAACTAATATTATAACACTTATTGAACTAATATGTATTTAAACACGAATATTTATCTATTTATAATAATAGATAAATAATAATTGGTGTTGTGATATTATTTAAATAATCATTGCAACTCAGCATAAACGTAAAATAAAATGTGTGGAAAAAATTGCTTATCTGAGTATGCATGGCTTCCATTCCCATCAAGTGTTATAAACTATCCATGAATTTATGAAAAGTAGTAAATTTATGTGGAACATGAGTGGTCATATATTAATTCACCTGTTCAAAAGCTCAAGAATTATAAATCAGCGCCGATCTAGAATTTGTTTGGGTGCGAGTAAGAGAGACAACACTAGAGATAGTGTGTATGGTAAAAATACAGAGCATGTTCATTCTTACGAATTATTTATTCGACAACGCAACCAAGCAGAGGTTTGTTATATGGTGGCGGATTTTCAACGGTGTCCGCAGTTGTTTATATAAATCGGATCATGCCGCAAAAGTAACAGAAACATTGTGCGCCTGGGATTCAAAGATAGTAGGTTCGTTTTTTTTTTATTCGTTGAATATAAAAATTTCAAATGTATTTTTTTCGCAGAGCTTTCTAAGCTATCTTATAAATAAATAAATAAGGCACTGGAAATATTTCCAATTCATTTGGTGCATTGTATGCCAAAGCTGTTTTCTCATAACGTATTCAATTTGGATATTTAGATATGTATGCTAAAGAGATATTAAATTTGAAACGAATTTTGATTTATAAGTAAATAAGAGCTCTCAAAAAAATATGGCAATAAAAATTTGATTTAAATTCTTTATATATTGAGACCATATATATTCTCATAAATAATTGAATATAGAATTATTATGAGGAAAGTATTAATGATTAATTTTGCTGTCACCTATGAATTGTATCATACATACAAAAATATCATCTTGTCTATTCCCATCTTTCGCCATTCAACTATATTTACACACTTCTTGCGCTTAATTCAAATTTTTCGAAATTATGTTTACTTACTAATATAATAAATCTAGCGTTGGTTAAATATTTGATGTAAAAAATGTCATAATTGGTGGTCATGTAACTGAATAACACTTACATAAAGCAATTTGTATTTATGCTATTTATATATACCTATATACGGGTTATTTATAATTTAAAATATTAATCGTGTACTGGGAAACAAATATTCATAAAAGCATTAAATGACGTAATTGATTGCCAACAATTTAATTCCAAAGCCATTTATTATGTATTTCGAAAAATGTAGTGAATTAAAATAATAAAAGACAAACACTCTGTAACAATATGGGTACTCTAGTTTTCAATTTGAATAAATAAAGTATTATTGTGTCTATTCAAGTGGTATATTTCACAAGTAGTAATTCACAAGGGATTATAAATAAAAACAAAATAAAAACAATATATTTCCATTTATATATGTTTATACCTATTGAATTTTCCCACTGAATTTTCTCATACGTATTTTGTTTAGATAAAACAAATTTTGCATTTATTTATTATTTTACTAAATGTATTTTTGCACTAAATATATTTCTCACAATGTGAAGTCAAATGTGAACATAATTAATAGTATTAGTGAAAATATGTTAGAATTTGTTGACCATTTTCTAGTTTCGTGGCAAAGAGTATATCGTAGCACTTATATTGAGTTAGAGGGTAAAACCATTAACTCATCGATATGACGTAAATGAAGAAGTGCAGGGAAGCGAGAAGTAAAGAGATGAAAGTTTTCCGCGTGCCTTTTAATTCTGCGGCTATTTAATCACATCACAAGTCATTAATTTTGAGTGGAGCCGCCCAGAAGTGCTCCAACACACACAACAACCGACGATAAAACATTCATGGTCCGCCCTTTTCATTCTCGCGTTCATGGAAAACAGCAATTGATTGTTATATATATATACAAACATAGAAAACCATCGGCCGTTTTTCCTACTCGAATAAACCAACTATGTATGAATAATACATGTACAATGATGTGTGTTCTGTTTTTCACACTGCACTGCTCTCTTCGCTCTCTCTATACTCGTATACATACATACGTATACGCTGGACGATGAATACACCGCTATTATCCGTATACAGCTGCAGTTGGAAAATGGTTCGCTAGTGCCGTGTCGTGCCGTGCTGTACGACAAAATGACGGACTAGTTTCCTCCATGGAACTCATAAGCTGAACTTGTATACAAACTCGATTCGTTTTATTTATTACCAGTTATTATGACGGTGTAAATTTTCGTTTCACTGCGTTGTATTGCTCATATTTATTCCCTTTATTAAAATTAACAATGCTGCCATCTAATTCAATATTGCATTTGGTATGGAGCATTAACGACTTTTATTCTCATAATTTTTATTAGAAATATTTTTTATATTACGCATTCATTTCGAATTAAAGTATGGAGTTACTAATAAAGTACGATAGACAATATCTATGTGTCTGTGTGGGCTATGTATCTATGTGTCTGTGTGACTGTGTGTCTGTGTGTGTCTGTGTGTGTCTGTGTGTGTCTGTGTGTGTCTGTGTGTGTCTGTGTGTGTCTGTGTGTATCTGTGTGTCTGTGTGTGTCTGTGTGTGTCTGTGTGTGTCTGTGTGTGTCTGTGTGTGTCTGTGTGTGTCTGTGTGTGTGTGTGTCTGTGTGTGTCTGTGTGTGTCTGTGTGTGTCTGTGTGTGTCTGTGTGTGTCTGTGTGTGTCTGTGTGTGTCTGTGTGTGTCTTTGTGTGTCTGTGTGTGTCTGTGTGTGTCTGTGTGTGTCTGTGTGTGTCTGTGTGTGTTTGTGTGTGTCTGTGTGTTTTGTGTGTGTCTGTGTGTGTCTGTCTGTGTGTCTGTCTGTGTGTCTGTATGTCTGTGTGTCTGTGTTTCTGTGTGTGTGTGTGTGTGTTTGTGTACTAGTGGGTATGTTTATGTGTGTGTGGGCTTGAAGGTAAATCTTTGTTGTCAATGCTGATATATTTACTACCTATATAAAAGGGTAGTACAGTACACTGCAGATGTTTTTATGATCAAGTATTGCCATTTGGGTTTATAAAAAAAATACAGCTAAATGATGATAATAAACAATATGAACTTAATTAAATAATAGAGTAAAACTGAAGTGCCAACACATATTTTCAGCTTGTAATATTTTAAAAGTTAATTTGCATCATCTGTTTGAGTGAATAAAGCTTTGAGGGTGCCTCGTAAAATGAAATTAAAATTGTATAAAAATTAAAAATCACTCAACATCAAATTCCGGCAAACGTAAAAATAAAAAGATATTTATTTCCTTGTCGTTCAAAACGAAAACAGTAAAGTTTGTAATGAGCAGAGAATGAAAACTATGTACACATATTTTTTTCATGAAACAACACTTCCATACATTACAAAAGGTTGGTTAAAACATTTTTCGTACATCCATTAAAAAGTACTAAACGTTACGGTCGTGTGTTTAACTGGTGGCTGAGTGAACACAAGCGCGCATGCGTACCACTTATATATCCCTTTTTTGTGCAGCCAATTACGTGGCATTAACGCTCTAGATTTGCAAAATGTATTTGTTGGGTGGCAGCGGCTCTGTCCAACGTTTTCGTTTTTTCTTTCTTTTTGCTGTGGCTTGCTACGGCTGCCTGTGGGTCAACAATACAAGGGGCCGGGGGGCATTTATTGCACTTACGGGTCATGTTTGAGCTTTCACAGACTCATTAAATATGCAAAGCTGTTAGTTAGGCGCGTGGACAGCTGTTTGCACTACAAGAGGTTACTTACTGTTGCTACTCACCGACATGTTGAGACCCTCACCAGCATTAGTATTCGAATAGTATTTAGATAGAAAACAAAATATCTTGCTCATTTATATCACCTATTCATGCTTTGATGTTTATTAGTCCTCTTATTTCTTATTTTTCTGTTTCTTCTTTGAGCAACTCTGCGATTTTGCTATATTTTTAAATTCATAGTAGACCGTAAAACGTTCTTTCTAGTAGAATCTAATGTTTTCGCCACTTATTTTCCAAGATGAATCTTTCATTCTATGTTTTTTAAAAACATTGCCAATATTTCTCAGAAATTTATTCATAAAAACAATAAATCTTTGTAACGTTTTAAAGACATATGATTAAACAAATTCCAAAATCTCATGCGGCAATTATATGAAATGATGTTAATCCCTATAGTCAGAGGGATACTGCTAACTCAAAAATATATTGTATATATGTATCATATGTTTGTATGTTCACTTTAAATATAGTAAAATATATGGCCTCTCTGTTGACATAAAAAAACAATGATACATTTTGTATTTTTGCGTGTGTGTGTATGTGTGTCATGTTGTTACCGGTGTGGTAGCATATGCACATAAAACATGTAGATTTTTCATTTTTAAATGCTTGCCTATTTATTTTGGTAACTCATTTATTTTATAGAATATTTTTGCGCTGATATAATGTTTATATAACAACATAAACTTTCGTAACCAACGTTTGCGTGCAGGTCATACTCACGATTGTTTGTTAAATGTTTACTTTCGTGTTTTAATACTCAATGAACATATTATACTCTTAAACCTAAAACTGACTGGACAGCTTAGATGCATGAAATGTTAGTATTAGAAAGCTTATTTTATTTTGAGCATTAAATATTGTTTAAGTAACTTTACATGAATATGTAAATCGAGGCAAGGTTGCATGATACATGGTAGACGACTTTAAACCCAACCCTTATATTATATAGAAAAACTTATGCGTTATAAATTTGTCTATTAAAGTTTATTTATTTCTAAACAATGAATTATTTTTGTAAAACCATTGTGTTACAATAAAGCTGTAATACAATAAAATATATTCATAAGAAAACGTTGATTATTTTCATTCAATCGATAATTATGATGATTTAAAAACAACTTAATCTAATAATAAAATAATACATTTGGTTAATTTCACTTGATAAATAACTGAAGTTTTGCTATACAACACCATCATCAGATCCATACTATTAATTTATTTTATTTTATTTAATTAATGTTATCGTTTTTAACCAACCAAAGTTTCAAGTAATAATATATGAAACTTTTACAACTTATAATGCCTGAATTTATATTTTTGAATAAATATTAATCTATTAATGGCGAAAAATAGTAAAGATGTGAAAGAATGTAAAAGGTTTTCTGCCACCCCATTTGATGGGAATAGGCATGAGGATATGTATGTGTGTACGTATGTAATATCAAATATTTGCGCGATATGCAACAAGTAACCTGAATAGCTAGATAACGTACTAGAATATGAAACGCTAAATCTATGTTATGTTTGAAACGAGCAACGATTTAGTTACTAAATAGTCACTAAAACAGGCTAACATTAAAAACGTTCATATGTGCAAATAACTTTTAATGTAAGTTCGATCTAGACTTATACTCGAGTTAACATAGATAACAAAAAAAGTATCAATTTTAATTTTGAAACTTAAAAATACGCTAATATGAATAATATTTATTTCATGTCATTAAAACTAGTTTGGGTATTTACAGTATACGTGCGTTAGCCCGAGTAAAAGAAATAATAAAAATAATAACTTCTATTGTGTACGTTTAGTTTTAATCTATTTGGCAATGTATAGTGCTGGCAAGAAAAACAAAAATAAAAAAGAAATAATGTTTTATATTCATTGCGATGGAACAACTAGAGCAGGACAGATATGCATCATATGAAAAGAAAAAACAATGCAAGTTTTTCTATTGTAGTGAATGACAAACAGTCACACATCATCACAAAAGCATCATGTGATAGAACCACAAAAATAATTCAGAAACTTTTCGCTAGGGACAGATAAAGCACAAACTACGAAAACTTTTCCATCCGTATCCGACAGTCTAGAATTGTAGATCCTCGTTCTAGACGAACGAAATCTCTCGTTTAGTTTGTCACGCGCGTTTAGCAACAAAAACGTTAACAATGCTACCATATAGACTGCGTTTCGCCTCATTGATAAAACGAAAGATGCCAAAAACTAAATCATTTCCAACGTATGGACATATTTTCAATAGAAAATAAATTATTTATAGTAAAATAAAAGTTTTTAAGTACAAAATAACTTAATCATTACTCGTAGATAAAATATAGTTTTATTCTAGTGTACTTTACTATCTAGTCAAAATTAATTGTAATATATTTTACTAAATATATTCGTAATTTTGATTAAATGCCACTTTTACTTTATTTATAAAACAACCTACTAGACGCGAATGTGCAATGAAGAAAATACAAAGAGTGTAGTTCGAAAGTTTGCCATATATTCCGCAATTTTATAGAGAATTGTCGCTAAAGTGAGCATTCCCACTGGAACTAGCACCACTTTTTATTGACCACCATATGCTATTTTAAATTTTCTTCCGTACATTTTCACACATTCTGGTGGAATACAAATGGTTAATATATGTAAAATTTTAGCATGTAATACCTACTCGGTGAAACGCTGACTATAGTAAATTGTGAACATGGCTTTGCTGCGTCGTATATATATATATAGGTTTTCAAGTTCGTTTCCTAGTACTCGTTGCTTTTTCATACATGTATTTTTTGTTTTGTTTTCTGAGTGTGAAGCCAGGTTGGTACCAATTCGATTCCATTTTGAATATTGAGGAAGCGAAATAGACATGAAAACATAACGTTAAATTTAACACATTTACTTTTCTGCCGTTTTCAGTTTCCGTATCAAATTTTGTTTTATTTTGAGAGTGAGTTATTTCAATGCGTAACGATACAAATTGTTCACATATGCATTAAATATAATTTTTCCAAAACATGTAGTAAAACGAAATAAAGAAATTGTTATACATCTTAACATTAAAGTTAGTAATTACAAGAAATTTGGTTTGTGGAATATTTATTTTGGCTGAAAATAATTCATAAATTTTAAAGATCTAATATATTATGCCGCTCGTATTTAATCAATATCGCATAAATAAACAAAAACTTTCGAAGTTCATATGATGTATATTTCCTAATAACCCGAAGAAAAGATTTTATGAAAATGTTTCTCCATCCCTGCATCAAATGTTCACGTTCAGCATCAGCATGGTTCCTCGTGGTAGGATCAGTTTTTACACATTGATATAAAAGTTGCAGCTATAAAACTTTAAATGGGTTTTTCTGGAAATGAGATATGTTGATTTACATATTATCCGTACTTCACCGAGGAAGCGATGTAAGTTATCCAGTTAACTTATGGTTCACATAGCTTTGCATTAAGAACTCTTGATCCTTTGTGAACTTGTTAGGAGAGACGTTGTAATGACTGCAAAAGTAGTTACTACATAATATTTTAAATTTTCTAACCATCCTGGTTGAGAAATACAAAAAATTGAGATTTGGTATCATATTATGTAAAGAAATTGTCATTCTGTATAGTTTAAAGGAAATTGCTGATACGTGATATTAATTCGTTTTTAAATATTAATTTTAGTCAAAAGTTAATACATCAGTATTACGACTGTATTATACAATAATATTAATTATTTAGCTATCGGACTTATTCTTAAATAGAATTTGAAGAATATTCTGGTTTGGTTAAATGATGACATCGGTAATCTATCAGAAATGATGCTGCAATACTCAGTCAAGTGTACATTTATGAGAATAACACAATTTAATAAATTTAAACTTATGGCTAATATTATTTATTTTACTGTAAGAAATACATACATCAAACAGTTATTATTATTTGCGTAATATTTACAAAATAAATGCATCAATTATTGAAAAGCAAACGAATGCTAAACTTTTATAGAACCATCATTTTTAGGTTCACGGCTTCTTAAAATGCTTCTTGCTATTTATGTTATTTTTTGTTGTTGTTGGGCTATTAACGTTATAACCGCAGTGCGCTATGTTGGGATTTCGCTGTTATCTAGTAGGCAAATAATTTGAGGAAGCGGAGATATTTGCGATTTAGTTTCAAGTTGATCTGCTGGGAATATATCTCTCGGGATTTCATTTCAGTGCTATGCATTCACAAACAGACGAATGTGAATTAAAATTTCAGCGTTACGCTACCTAGAGATAAATTACGAAGGTACAGAAACTAATTTATTGAAGATACCGCTTGATATCTTCTATGAGTATATCTGTCCCTGATATTCCTTAAGTGCTCATTGCTTACTTTCATTAAGTATATGCTATTTCCTGAATACACTTATTTCTATAAATTATATACTTGCATGCTGCTATACTATACTATCCCTGGAAATTATTTCTAATAATAAAAAAAAGTTACTAATGATATTTAAAAGTAAAAGAAACACTATTATTATCTTAAAATTTCTAGTAAAGTTATTGTTTTTTATTTTACAGAAACTTTAAAGGAAATTTCATGAGATATTTAAACATTTGTATAGAACCAGATAAAATACAAGTATGAAAATCGTTCAAGAAATTGTTTACCTACTTTTTTGTATCGTTCACAAAATACAAGGGATTTAAATATTTGGTTAGTTATACTTTAGGGTTTCGTTCGCTTCGCTTTATAACAACTAGAAAATAAGACAAGGGAGAAAAATGATTGCATTGTAGAATTTTTTAAGAACAGCGCGAGAAAGGTACGAGTGGAAAATTATCACCGTTCGAATAAATTGAGAATGAGCGTCGACTGATCCAGAAAACGAAAGAACGCGTTTCTAACGTGTAGTATACCAACGCACGCAAACTCAAACATTATATCAGTAGCGACTCGTGAACAAATTTATAAATTGTATTATTTATTGCTCAAAAAATGGTAAGCTCTACTAAAGATGACATTAATTTTTAAACATATTTGATTCAGTAGATAGATTTAATGAGGATATCTTTTTAATAATAAATAAAAATTTTGAGTTCAATTTTTGTTTTTTTACAATTACAATTAAAATTTGTTTAAACTAAAAAACATCTGATATTATCTAATGTGACATGCAATAAACTGACAATTATATATACAATTTCTTTTGATTAAAATTAATTGAAAATAGCGGTTCTTTTTATTCCAATCCCTTGATGCAAGCTTAAGTACAGACTGGTCTGTGGTGCTTTAGATTTTCACATCTTCTTCTCTCTCTATCTTCTTTATTGTTTGCATGCTGTACATTCGTGAAAAGGAACGCCGCGAGTAAATAACAGCGGAACGATTTATTTTTCATCATTTTGTCATGGAAAATTGGTGGAGGCGCCACACATTACAACCTGTGTTATTTATAGGTAGCGCTTTCTGGCATAGCCTGCTCTGATGTAGCTATACCTACACATTCCATACACCAGCAAAATACAATTTACTGTTACAAAAGGCCAATATCTCTGGTCTATTATTCTCGACGTATATTATCAATGGATATGTTATATTATTTGCGCATTCACTGTCGGAGAGAAAAAAAATATTATACTATGAAAACACGCAAGCACAACATTTATTGCTTTTATGATATACTAATCTAGATTGGAGTGTTAATTATTATATGATGGTTTTGAACAATGTTTTATAATTTTAACGAGATAATTCAAATTATTAAATCGCTTTTTATAGCTTCGGTATTGAAATGTATAGCAATCCAAGTACAAAATTGAGCACGAACTTTATTATCTAATAGAAGTTTATTTTTATTTCTGCGGTTATATGTTTTATAGTTTATAGATATATAAAAATTAATTAACCAATATTTACAGGAGCTTGTTATTTACGGAAAATATGTGTATATCAGTTTCGCTTACAATTTGGTGGACTTTATTTTTTGTATTGCTGTAATTTAATATCACAAAATACAGACATGTCAATTTTTTTTTAAATTTGTACAGGATAATTAAATTGTTTAGAAATTTGTTTTCAACATGAAAGTATATGGTCAGTTAACATACTTGTATAGTTTGGTGCTGCAATTCTCATTGGTATTTAAAATTAATGGAAAATATATAACGCACCAGTTTGCAATGCAACTGGAAACTGTAATGATATTATTCATTTCTCCGGGGACAAGCACAAAAACAAAAAATAAAAAAAAGACAACTAACCCTACTGTATTTCTCGCTGGTTGGATTAAAACTGCAATTAAAGTAAACAGATACAACATTAATCACATTTGCGAAATGCAACGAATATTATTTTAGCAACAAAACCAATACGCGAAGAAAATGAGAACCAATACCAGCGCAGCCGAAAGTTATTTGAAAATCCGATTAAATTTCAAACGCTATTGCGATGTCTGTGAAAGCGTCATGCTCCTATTCCATTTTAAAATATAGAATCGACTTTCGTTGTGAAATAAAAAAAAGCTAGAAGCCGTATTCTGTGGAATAAAAATAAACTACGCCCGCAGCCAACGTAAAGAAAATAAATTCAAAGTTTAATTCAAATTTTAACAGCTTGTGGAATATATACCTACCTATATAATACATTTTTTGTATGTTTCTATTCCAGTTCCTCCTGAGAGGCCTGTTATATACGATGGAAAGAGGAGAGATCGGTCGAACCTACTAGAACCATACAATGAGGGCACCGATGTTAATCTCATATGCGAGGTCGTCGGAGGTAAGTACACTTCAGTTTATGTGCTGGCTTCTATGCATATCTTCGTGCATGAGAAGACATCTATTCCTTTTTTATATTTCATAAAAATATGTCATATAATGCCTACCTATGTCTGTCTACCTTGAACGAAATTATATTTTTTATTGTATTGAGGACGGGTACTTTACGACGAAACGGACGGTCAGCTTATCTGAAGGTAGAATTTTTTCTTATTATGTGATGTTTTCAATTTTGTTGTTCGGATAGGTAATAGCCAGTTGTACCAATTATATTTAATACAAAGCGAGCTTTAAATTATTTTTAAGTGCTGTTATATAGTAAAATAAAAAGCATTTATCGTCAAGTAATTTAATCGTTTTCAACTTAATTCAAGTTTAAACCACTCTACTACCAACATATTTTCAAATATTAATTCGCCTTAAAATTAAGCTTAATTTTGAGCTGTGTTTGACTTATTAGCTTATTTTCTGAACTGTCAGTTTTATATTCTCGGGAAAAAAATGTAAAGTTGACGAAATTTTTAGCAGAGCAGTGAAATTTTGAGCAAAATATATTTTTAAATATTTAATAAATAAATCATAATCAATTTAATTTGAGAATAAATAAATTTAAAACCAAGAATAATAGCGACTTTCTTACAAATTTACGGTTCCATTTTTTTTAACTTTATTATATATGACCGATAGTATTTCTTATTCAGTTTAAAAATGTTGCTCATGCAACTATAATTCGTTGAAAATTATCACGGAAGGTCTCATGTAGCAAGTTGAACTTGTATCATCCATAAATGATAAACTTCTAAAATGCTGACGTCCCTAACAATGTAAATTTACAAACGACCAAGCTGTCCGTTCTTCTACTACATATCACTAGTACTAAGGAAAGATAAATAGTAACATGTAACACTATTTGCATAGAATAAACATAACATATAGAATGGTACAAGAATCTAGACAATAAGAAGTTGGAAATATTTTTTTAAAGTGTATTACAAACTTAAATAATAATTTTCAGCAACATTAAACGAACGTAAAAATGTATATTTAAAAATGTTTAAAATTACAATTTATACGAGCTTATATAAATAATCTTATCAGTGAAGGCTTCCTAACCAAAAACGCTTTTCTGTGTCGAATGGCCTTAGCAGACGAACCGCTTAAAACAATTTAAAAAAAACTTAAATATTAACTTTCCACAATCAACAAGAGCAGAATTTTATTTTTTTAAATGTTTACAACGAAATGGCTAATATAATTGTATCATTTGTGAATTCATAAATAAATATTTGTAGTTGCCGTAAATGAGTTTCAACGTAGTTTGATTTTTGTTTGTTTTTAAAATTCTGTAAATTTAGGTAATAGCGACTCTAAAAGACGTCGCCTATATAAATTTGCTATTTAACGCAAGTATTTAATATTTGTGGTATTGCAGTCCAATATTCAACATTAAACAGGTTTCAAACAAAGAACAGTATTAGATGATAATTTTTAGGTATCGGTTATTTCAATTGGAATATAGGTCGCTTAAATTAAGGACATTAATTTGATCGTAAATTAGTAAATAGCATGTACACTTTTTTTCTGCTGTCGGCGGCCACTAAAGTAGTTCTCGGCTCACATAATTAATTAAAGACACTACTTTACTGCGGGTTTTTTCTTTGTGTAGGGAGACCGAGACCTCGAGTCACATGGTACCTGGAGAACGGTGTGATAGACGACTCGTACGAGGTACGTCCCGACGGCGTCGTCGTCAACCATCTGTCGTTTCCAAACGTGGGCCGCCAACATTTGAACGCTCGACTCATCTGCCAAGCATCCAACACTAACTTGGCACCGCCCGCTTCTAAGGTGGTCATCTTAGACATTAACCGTAAGTAGTAATTTCCCAATCTTCTACGTGAAAGGGTGATGGGTTTAATTGGCAATATGAGCACCAGGTGTTGCCAACGTGCATATTGAAACGTAATTAGCTGTTGGCTAATGCTAAGTACTTTCAATGTTGTTCTTGTCCATATAAATTCAACCAAAATAGCTGATAACTTTCAGTTTATGACTAGTGTACATGATCAACTATTACCATCATAGAAATTACTCCCTAATTAAAAATAATAAATAAAAATATATCTGCTTTTATTACGTTTTTTTTACAATTAATTAACGTCTGTCTACTATGAATAATTAAAAATATGTTTAAAATTCATTTGTCCTAAAAAAACTGTAGAAGTAAATAGTATAGATTTTGTCAGTGTAAATTATATGGTGATTTAGTCTCATTTTGCGTATTTTAATGAAGTTATAAATTAGTTTTTAATTGTACGTATGATATATTTTTTAATCGAAATGAAATCTCATTCGGTATTGTTCTACAACATTTACATAAATATATGCTAAAATATACTACACATATGAGGTTATAATGAGGTTTGGCAAAATTAAACTCTTCGTCATTGTCATTATGCATTCGCTAATATGTTATATAGAATGGTCATCAAATACCGATTGTTTGTAATAAATTTTCGAGAGTTGTTTTTTCATATAAATATATCTATGTAGTCAGAAATATTTCTTTTTTATCAAGAATTACGGTGAATTAGAAATATTTAAATAAAAGAATTATATATTAATTAAAATGTGTAACAAATTAAATAAAGTAATTTTCAGTAATTGGTTTTTCATAAAAAAACTGTCTTTAGATTAAATATTTGCGTTTCTGTTTTGAGAGTGTTACTTTCGCTGATTAATAAAATCGTTATTAATTAGATTACGAATCCGACTTATTTATTACTTTAATGATCATAATTATTTTAAAATAATTCCTTTTTATATATTGTGTATAAAAGCATAGAATAGCACGATGCGCTATATTATATTTATGATAATTTAATAATTCATGAAACTTACACATGAAAATAAATTCCTAATTATATCAATTATACTATATGTAAACTTCTCTGCGTGCAGTTATGCTTTTTTTTTTAACTTGGACGTTTGTGTTTTCATGAGTCTTATTCGTGCCTCGAAGCATTAGTTATGTAAATATTTTATGTAGGAACTTGTAGATATACATAAAATGTCATACGTAAAAATAAATATAGACAAAAAGATTACATCGATAAGCCTCTGAAATATTTGTAATTGCATATACAAAGGAAATGGTACCGTGTTTTACATTAGAAAACAAACATTTATACATAAATGTTTTACTTGTACTTAGATAAATAGTCTTAATACAAACACGATACCAGAACTATGCAAATAGGTTGTAATTGTTTTATATTATCAGCCAGCTCATATTATTGTCTTTTTATTCAAGTCAATTTGAGTAGGACTCAAAATTACAGATAATTTCGATAATAAAATTATGAAATTTGTAAAAAAATTTAATTGCAAGCAATTAGATTATCTTAATATGTGTTGCTATCAAACTGAATAATGAGTGCGTTTGTTATTATAGAAATAAAAGCTTAACATTAAATTAGAAGGTATAATTAAGGCTTTACTACATACATACATACAAAACATCAAGTTTATTTACATTCATTAACATCTTGACAATCTTACGCCATTCCCTCTATCTTTACATACTTCTTTTGATTCATTCGAATTTACCATAAATTCTCTTCCATTCTGCTTATTCACAACTTTTTCTTCTTCCAATTTATTTTCAATCATATTTATTCACGTATTCCGAGAACTATCCTGCTTTCTCACATCATTCATTTCACCCACGTAAATCTTTTTCATCTTTTTTTCATTCCCTATTCTTTCAACATGATCATCCATTTTATCTTACCTTCATTCTTTTATTCTACGTACGACATTTGTTACAAAATCGCATTTCTCTTACACTGATGTTTTCTGATTTATATCTCTCTTAGATACACCACAAATACCTCTCGAAAAATTTGTTTACACGTTTTTTGTGCTTTTAATGCCAACCCCAACATTCATTCATATACATCATCGTTGGCACAAGTTCACCATTGCACACTCAAAACCTTGTATCTTCAGAAATGTAAAAATATCTCGCAAACATTCCTAAATCCTTAAAATATTACAAGCAGCAGGCGCTCTTTTCTCAATCTCAAATTATACATTCCATCACTAGAGAATAAACAACCTAAATAAACAAACTGTTTAACTTGCTCTTCACCTATCACAATATTACGGATACTCCTACATTCACCCTTTTCATATTAAAAAAAGTATTATATTCACTGCAGAAATATTAGTTCTGTAATTATCTAGTTGTTATTAATATATTTATAAACATGCTAAAAAATATTTCACTCACTGTGATTATATTTAAAAAGATGGATGCTTCTGTTTATGTATTATAAAATAAAAACGCACCATTTTAATATCAATAAATTCACAAATAATTGATTACCGGATAATAAAATCAAAGGATACCGCTATGCATAATAAATTAACCATATATAAACATTGAAATGACATGAGACTGGACATAAAATAAAAGCACAAAGCTCATGAAATGGGTCAGCCCACAACGTT
The DNA here is from genome assembly GCA_944039245.1 of Nebria salina. Classification (NCBI taxonomy): domain Eukaryota; kingdom Metazoa; phylum Arthropoda; class Insecta; order Coleoptera; family Carabidae; genus Nebria; species Nebria salina. The sequence continues at coordinate 14,275,375 of OX063271.1, forward strand.
ATTTATAGCCATATTCGAAAACCATAAAATTTATGAGCTATGTGTTTAAAAGTAAAACTGTTATCAGTTGCCAAATATTCCCACGGTAGTTTTTAGAGAAACAGAAAATAGTACAATATGTGTAGACAGATACAATCACTGGCTTACCCATGTGAAACATAGAAACTAAGTGGAAGAAAAGTTTTGTTTCACGGGTAACTTGTCAAACATTGTTAGGTGAAGTAAAATGTATGTTTACTGTTGTCTTTGCAATAACACCAAATTGTCAATTTATCTTTTTGTATTGGTATAAAGTTCAAATATTATGAGTTATGAATTTTCAATGAAGTGTTTTCGTATAAAAAATTATTTTTATCGAGTTGAACTCTATTTGATATGTAGGGTTTTGCGAATTTATTGGACTGATCATTGCTATTACTGTAGCTAACTCAGCACGCGAAATCAATAATACAAATTTATATTTTAATTATACCTGCGGGTACCTAAATATTTATCTATATTTTGCTTACAGAGTCAATCATAAAATGTATCAATTTTGCTTTTTTGGCAAAATATAATAGAAATTTGGTATCTGAACAAAATCGTTTCAATCTGGTATATAAATATTATTTTATAAAAAATTACATTTATATTTTTAAACAAATATAACTAAAAACTACAGTTCTAAATATTTAATTTAAAATAGTAGTAGATCAGAACTATGCTATGATCGTATTTAAAATTTATTAAAAATTCAAATATAATAATGATTCAACTCCAGTAAAATTAATTCACTAAATACAACATTGATGTTGCAATTGAAGGCAATATATTGCAGTAGGTTTACAGATTGATCTAACAAAAAATAGTAGGCAAAGAAACTGCACTTCATTTTTACTAGAGCTTAAAATATGGGTTTTAACATCGCAGGGTAGCAAAAAATATTAAAATAAAACAGAGCATTTGATTTATCTGCTAAGCCCCAGTTGAACCTGATCAGCTCCCACCGCAGTTTGCTTCCGCTGTATGTACATCCCAACACCATAGCACCATAAATAAAATGCGGTTTTTCATGTATTGATTTCTACCGCACAGCACTTTTATCTTTTGTTTAAGCAGCGGCTTCTTTATTGGTCGTCCGGGTACATACTGACTTTACCCAAAATTCACTCTTTGCATTACGATTCATTAATAAATAAACATTTTCCTCAAGCAGCGATTGTATAATGACTGTATTTTACTTTTACGAATTATGTTGTCATTTGGACTATTTGCTTACATCCGTACTCATTTCTTTTATTACTTGTTAAATATTTTATCTATTTTTGTTTAATTAACAGAAAATTAGGCCATCGTATAAATTGTTGGGTCATACTTTTAGAACATCAAATTAAATAAATGGATTCTTTTTATTGCCATTTATTTATCGAAAAAATAGGTCGTATTATTTTTAAGGACAGTTGTAATGTCTTAATATTTATATATTCCTTACACTACTTTTTGTGAGGTGAGGTTTTCAGAATAAATCCAAAATGTATTTAATGAACAAACGAGTTATATAAAATTTCATATTAGAGAAAAGAAAATATTTGTCAAGTTTATCTAATTTAAATGACACGACCTCTGTATTTAGTACGTACGGAGAAATTTGAAAACACACAAATTAAACTTTAGCCACTTTTGAGCAAATATTTGAAATTATATTCTAAAGTAAAATTAGAGAATTCACCATTATTTGCCAGCAAAACTGGCGAACAATCCTCAAATATCCACGGTATATAGAAACCTTTCACAAACAGTTTGGCAGGACTAGTATCTCATGTATGTATGATCAACTTTTCCTTAATCATTAACCTGAAGTACACGTGTCGAATTTCATTGTTTGCAATAGTTAGTGGGCTGCATGTCGTACAATTAGAAGTGTTGATTGTACTTTATTAAGGAGCACATGTTGGTTATCGTACTGTAACATGTTACTATTAGTTCTGTTATTACAATTATTCATGCCATCAAAATAATGGATTGCACTATATATCTTTGCACGAATGTTCAAGTTATATTTATACCCCTACCATGTCACTTCCCTTAACATATACATGCGCATTTCAGTGTGTATACATAGGTATACACTCATGTGCGAATTTCTCGCGAAACTAATGCTACAATTAGCAAATCGTTATAGCGTAGATATGTGCATATCTGTATGATAAAACATCATTCGAATATTTCAACTATACATTGATTTATAAAATATTAAAAAAATTATTTAACACCCATACAAAAAAAAAAACTTTAAGCAACTATTTAACTTTTATCATAGTTAGACGATGGTTGTATGGTGAACGTAAGATTTTTAATTTTATACGGTATTATTTTTAATGCAACAACAATGTACAATAAAGTACATTCATATTGAAAGAAATACTATGATGTAAATAAAATATTTGACAATGCGACAAATGTACCGGTTGCCGCTGGGGATCGAACCAATAACCTTCAGATCATAGTATTTTATATATATATATATATATATATATATATATATATATATATATATATATTCTGTTTTAAATTAGTCTATATTCGATAAAAGTTCGAAAACTTTATTTTTAAAACCATAATGGAAAATATAAATTAACATATATAGAGCTGTAAAAACATGTGCATAATTTATTTATGTACACATTAAAAGCATATATCTGTATTATAAAGCTATAAAACAAAGCTCAAATGTAATTTTCAACTTTCTGCATCATGTGCTTAGATTTACATTATCATTTCTAGCCTGTCACATAAGTAGATTAGTGATTGTAACAATTTGCAGTAAACACAAGCGAATAGCTTTATGTATATATAGTAAGGTTAAATTATACAAATATGTTACTGGAACGCTGTGCCAACTGGCTCTGACGTTGCAAAATAAACTTAGCGTATACATTTAAATGTACCTATACACTACCCATAATGACATACAATATACATGCAATGCAACATATTAGATTCTGCACATTGTTCATTGGAAATGTATTACTTCTTCTTGAACATATTTAGTCAAATTACACGCAGAAACTTGTAGTTATATTATTCTATATAAAAAACACGGTAAATTAGAATGTTTTATTAAGTTAAGAGAAAACGATCAGTTAATATTATCAATGTGAAGAAGAGCCCACAATTTTCATCGATAATCGTTTTATTCTAACTAACTTATCATGATAAATTGCATTATTTTGTGTTTGCAAAATGTATAAATAATTAGTCAAAATATCAACTCAGTTTGGTGACGTATAAAAATTTGAAGGGTAGACTACTTGAGATTTTTCCTGTTCTCATTTGATTACATTGATTAGCCAATCTAATTACAATTCATTTATGGAGTTTCATCAGAGAAGTTCATCCGTGTTCATAATCAGTTCCAGAGTGGCTAGGACGTGACATTAATCAGAAGATCGAAATCCAATAAATTCTCAAGTGTCAAACCCATTTTCAATTACAAGACCAACGAGGTTTAGATCCGGCGATTATAACCAAATTATAATTGCTTACCATAGTACTCCACATTTTACATTGTTTTATAAAATTTTCAATTGCTATTTACAACTTTCGTTTCCATTTACATGAAGGGATACTAGGGAATGCACAAGCATATGAAATTAAAAATTGTATTTTTTTGATATTCTTTTTTTTTTAATGGTAATATAGATATTTATATTAAGTAAGTGGCTCTACTTCTATAATTGCGAGTTACTCATTAGCTATTCTGATATATAATGAGATTTTGTTGCCTCCCGATTCATGTTGTTATATATAAATATATTATTAATCGAAATTTTCCTTTGTCGTAGACCTACGTGGTATTATAAACCAATTTCAGAGTACGATTTTATTCTAATTTGTAACTAAGTATCCCAAAAATTGAAACTCGTATTTTTCATATCGATTTCAGAGTATGGTATCTATTATGTATTGCGGTAATTAAACTAACTCAATTAACTTCTTGATATATTGTGCAAATATAAGGTCTTTAAGTTGAATTATTATGTAGATATATTGAATTACTTTCATACGGTAGTATATATTTTATTATATGGTAGAAATAATTCAGCCATGTGAAATCCAATTTTTATAGATTACTTTCGTTATATTATACTAAACTAGTGAATTGAAATGAACAGCCTTCATAATATTACGAAATTGTCTATATTGTATTAAGCATTCGTTTCAATCCCGCAAATCTTCTAATTGGAGGAAATTTATAATCATCTAATTACTAATTTATTTTATTGTTGAGCTGTAAATTATAAGCGTAACTCAACAGTTCCTATGTATTGCAATTAATTTTAACTTTTTGTAACAAAGTAGCAGTATTTAGTATCAAAGCATCCGTGATTATTTCCTTTAGCAGAACCCAACAATGAAAGCAAAAAAAAGAACTGAACTTATCCTTGCACGGTATGCTGTATACGGTTGTTAACAGAGAATGTTTGTTTTTTGTTGCAGTAAAGCCAACGTCCGTGACAATCCTGACGAAGGAACGGCAAGTATCAGCGGACAAGAGGTACGAGGTGGAGTGCCGGACCTCGGGTTCGAGACCGGAAGCCGTGATCACGTGGTGGAAGGGCAGTAGGCCCATTAAACGCATAGCCAAGAACGTAAGTAGATCAGATTAGTTCTGGTCATTAAATGCTTTACTAAATTATCCTTAGCACGCGCACAGTCCGAAACACACACCTCTCATCTCTTTCCCTTTTCCAAATGATGTACTGGCAGTTTGTTTATCGACATTGTAGCGCTGTGCATTCTTTGTTTGTAGTTAGGCTGCTGTGAAACAAAACCCACAAACACGCATTTCACCTAAATGAAAGTCGTTAAAGCATTTTAATGTTCGAACTGATTTCCTTGCTCATTTTATGCATACAAGAGTTATGAGAATTCCTATTAATTTCTGTTTATATAAAAATAAAACACCGACATTACTTCGGTAATTTAACCAATATTAGCTGAATTATTATTAATAATTCTTACTTTGGAATATTTGAAAAATTATAGGTGTATATATTCATTCGAGAAGCACTACTATAATTTAAGAAGCTATAGAATTTCATCTAATGATTTAACATTTTATATAAACCGACAAAAATTCATTAGCGAATCAGTTTTATACAAACCATCATAAGGATTCAGTTATTAATTTTTGCGCATTCTCAGTTTACATATAATTGGAAAATGTTCAATCATTTTTTAATTTATCTAAATTTGAAATCAATTTATTATAATTCTACTATAAATCTGTATAAGATATATTCAAATATACACATTACTATTATCATATTTAATTTTTGCTCGTATTTACTGAATAATTAGTAAAAATCCCATACATTCAAATATCCAGGTAAATCTCTTTTTAAAAATGAATAGATAAAATTTCATATTTGGTTTTATAAAATACGCTCTAAATACAAAATAACATATATTTGTAGGTTTATAATGTCTGTCACGCTATATTTCAACCGTTGATATATAAATATAAGATTGATGTGTTTTTTGTGTATTCATATATTAATATGCGTGGCATGTTTTCAATGATTTATTTCAATCCCATTTGGCAGGGAAATAATTCAAAATAATTAGTTTCTACCAAACTTAAATTAAAATTATTTTTAACTAGTGGCTAATTTTCGCGAATATCGTCACAATCGAATGTTAACATTAGAAAAAATAAAAAGCTGAAGTTCATACAATATTTTTAATGCAAGCATTAATTTTATAATCAATTTTAATTTCTTAATATGTGCAACAGATTTATATTTTGAAGTCTTTTATTTTTCTTTTGAGTAAATCGAACCAATTTATTGTGAAAAATTACTTTAGTGAATGTATAAAAAATAACAATCACTCGGCTCATTAGTTTTAGACTAAATAATTAGAAGGAAGAATGGTATCACTTAAAGAATACGCGATTTCTCATCGTTTGCCCTAGTGAATTCCGTTCGATGGTTGGTTGATTTCCTTCTCATACAATACGATTCTTTATTCACATTTCAATGGTTCTCCTTTATCAAATCTTACGCTTCTCACAAAGGCCACACACAGCAGCGGCAAGGTGACGGATGATTAGGTGAAAGAATGATAAAAGAACGCGCCACGTGGAAGCGTGACCACCAGTCTCCTCTTTTAATGGTCGCCTGTGAGCTTGTTAAATAATGCTTCTAATATATGGCCTTTTCTACACGCACTCTCCGCTTCACTATGTTAAATTCGCATTATTTTCCACAACAAAGGTTCGTGCGTGCCCTTGTTATGCATGTTCTTCTTTATATTCTTCTTCTTCCTCCTAATTTTGTTCTTTTATTAATGTTTCATATATTTTTCATTTCTTTTATTCGTTTGTTCTTGTGATAAATTTACCATTTCTGTAATGCTATATAATTTGATTTAATTATTATTTTATTTACTTTTGGGTTTTTTTTTCAAAAGAAATTTATTATATTTGTGTCACTATCTCGGTTATTTAAACTGATCTATATACATTCAAATGATATCTTGATAGATAACAACTTTAATGGATAAAATATAGGAGTACTTATATTTATGGAAAGAATTTTCATGCCATTAATTTAAATGAGTTTATAATAAAATTTCGGAATACTGTCGTAATTTATATTCAATATTTCATTTATCCAACATTAATATTTTTATACTTTATTTTTTCAAAATTGTTTGAAAAATTATACTAAATAGTCGTTATGAATAAATTTGCATATTTAAGAAAACAGCCGTATGCATACACAAATTAATACGTGCTTTAATTAAAGTTACTATAAAATGAAAAATTTTACATAATTTGACCAGAGCGATAGAAATTGTCAATTATTTCTATGGAAATTGTTTTATGAATATTATCAATTTTTTTTGTATAGCTTGTAGTAAATACATTTTATAATTTATGATAAATTATCTATAGCTCAAATTATAAACACTGATATGGTCAAAAAATAGCATATATAAATCATTCTGGCCATAATTGTGAAAAGAATGTGCTGATAGTACGAAATGCATAAAACTAATAGGTTTTAAATTTTAAAGCATTATTTATTCTACGCCGTGGATGTTCTAATAAATTTACAGAAAAACTTATATGCAAAATAATGTATATCTTGTACCTATAGTTGCAAATGTGCATGCAAAAAGAATCTTGAAAAACCCAACAAAGTAAAGCATTTTTAGTTCATAACAAGCGCAGTGTTTCGTTGAAAAACGAAGTCGAAATTCGTACAATTCTTGAATGGAAGTCCCAGTTATGATGATATTCGTTAAAATTTCATTCTGGCTTTGTTTTTGTTTTACTATTCTCCATCGGCGAAAACAGTATTTTTACTTTTCCGACTTTATCTTTTAATAAAATTGCACCCTACATTATTTAGTTATTTTGAATTAGATTTTCTTTAACCTTTGAAACCTGGATGTTACCGTGCTTGTTTCAAATTATTTTATTTTTTACAAAATCGAAAGAAATAAATTTAATAATAAATATGATTTCTTGTTGACTTAAATAGTCATAGAACTATGATTATATTTTTAAAAGTTTAATCATGTATAAACTTATCATGAGTAAATTTTAAAAATTTATATATTATATATCAATATATTTAATTATCTACATTCTTTTTAAAAGTTGTTGATATTTTTAATTAGATCAAATCGAGAGAAGAACGATAATACGTCATCGTTGAAAGACATTTAATGTATTACGTATCGTTAAATAGAATTATGCGTTTGTCCTAATAAAAATTAATAGCGCAATATTAATTTTTATAGTAGTACAATATGTCTATCAAAATTTGGCTAAAGCGGATACTTAAACGAGAATACAATTTAAAAAGAGATATTTATTTATGGAAATATATGTATTGAATTTTGTTTAACAGTTCTCGGAAGCCAATAACCAAAGTCTAAGCATCTTAACATTCGTACCGGTGATAGATGACGACGGCAAATACTTGACATGTCGAGCAGAGAACCCTTGGATACCGGACAGTGCGCTCGAGGACAAATGGCGCCTCAATGTACAATGTAAGTACTACATATCCTATTTACACATCTGCAATATACAACGTTCCGTTCCGCTTGTGTTCCGCTAGCGGGACGATCGTTTCTCACTCATTCACAACAAACCGGGTATAACCCACGATAACTGGCCAGTCTGATCGGACGCGCATTTAATCCAAAACTTATCGGACAAGCTGAGAGCGTTCGACAAACTAAATAGCTGCGGTCATACCAAAAACTTAACCCACACTTGACCTTAGGGATTCGGGTATCTATACTGTCTATGAACTGACTTGTTCCTGTTAGTTTATAGACAAGTTAGAGCCAAAAGATTCTTTTATGTATTGCCTGCTGTTTATCGATCAACCTTCAGTAATTCGATATTGATAGCTCTCCTGTACACGCTCTAAATATACCTACATGTTCTTGGTCTAAACGATTTTATCGTTGGCATAATATCGATGTTAATATTATTCTAAGTTGGTCACGATATACTAATGTTACACCTATTAAATGTAGAAGTATACGTTATTTATTGATGTGAATGTTGCGGTTCAATTTAAATATTCCCTACTCAGTGATCAACTCGGACCAAGATTTATTTATTTAACATTATCTTTGCAATAAAATATACAATCAAATAAATAATGTACAACTTATCGTCTGTAGAAAATTATTATTTAATTAGAATAAAATCGAAACATTTTCAATGTGTTGCAAGTTGAAATCCTCGTCATATCCATTAATAAACTTGGCTTACAACATCCACTAGTTGATGAAATTTACTATAGTAAAACATAATTTCATTCCTTCAGTAGCTTTTATGGTTCATTAGTTTACTTTCAATAGTTCATAAGTGTTAATATTGCATGTACTTGTATTGTACGACTAAGTGCATGTAAACAGTGTAAATATATCATGTGTTGTAACAAAACAGTACGTGATCCCGAAATAAATTGCTAACAAAATTGAAAATTGTAAACGAAAACTCTGTGGTGTGCAATTATACGACAGCAAGCTTTAACTTGCGCCACAAGTAAATCCCGGAACAACGACATAAAGCAAAGATTTGATCTTTGTGTGTTAGTAGCAATGGTGAGTCAAGTAAAATAAAGATAAATAAAATAACGTAAACGAGGGCAAACTTAAGTATTTTGCGACGTAAAGAATTCGACTTCTTTGTGTCTTTCATGCTCGGTGCAAAGTGTTGAAATTCGAGCAAATGTAATGTGAAAAACACGAAGCGTCTCAAACGCGACACGACAAGAAACAAAAGCGAATTCAATAAATGTAACTCGGGTGCTACCGAGTGAAAACCTGCCAGAAACAAGGAGAGCATGAAAACGCATTGTACTTATACCCTTGATGCGACTAGTGCACAGCACACTTTGAGGTTATCTTTATAGATGGTTTTTATTATTATTTGCAGACATGCCGGTCGTCACCCTGAAGATGGGGTCCAGTTTGAACCCGGAGGACATCAAGGAAGGGGATGATGTGTACTTCGAGTGCAACATCCGAGCCAACCCTAAGACATATAAACTCGCCTGGTTCCACAATGTAAGTTGCATATTTCTATTGCCTGCTCAAGCGCTAGTTTTATCTTATTCTTCTACGGTTTTTAACCAAGCATTTTATGATAATTGTCTTGGCATAACAAAACACTCTACTGTGTAAATTGTGGTGCAGAAAAGTAATGATAGTTAACATTGTAAAGGATAATGAATATAGACTTGAATGCTTATATGGAGTAAAGATATAAAATTCTTAATAATATAATAATGTTTTTTTTTTCTTCTTTAATTACATATTACATAATATATTACAGGATATCTGATATTTTGACAAAAAATACTTCATCGGTTTTTTTTTTAGTCTCTTGGAAAATTATGGGGGTTGTGTAGGTTAATCCGACGACATGCCTCGGCAAGTTTAGGAAGCCACCATTTTGGTTTACGTGATCATAAATCCTCCTTAGTTGTATATGCACTTAGACGCTTTTGTCATAAATATCACTAAAATTATACCATGTCACAGGCCTAATTTAGCACGGCCTTCATTTTGCGCTGCGTAAAATTTATAAAGGCTTTTAATCATAAAATACTTTAAAACTTAAGTAAACCAGCATTGTAAAAATGGCATCGCATCCGCTTAATTTAACATCTTACATCAGTTATACAATCCTTGTGACTCGTAAATAATTCATTTTTAAGTTTTACCGTCATGTTCAGTTAAATCCAAGTTCAATAGTAGTATTAACCGAAAGTAACAAAGTTAAAATATCATTTTCACTTTTATTCTATGCACGGTATCAAAAAGTTTGCGTTGTAAAGAATGGGACAGCGCGTCTGGTTAAGGAATCACGAAGACACGGCAGAACACGGGTGTGTGATGTTTCAACCGCGCCCGAAAACTTTCCCGTCGCTATTTTGTTCGCTCCTTGTATTAAGTTTTTTTTTATTTGGAAAATAAAGATATCTTGCCTCTTTGCATTTCTCGTTTTGAGCTATCCGTATACAAAGTAATTTTCTCAGTGAAATAGCTATTTGAAAATATATGATAACGAAAAGATCTGGTATTGGATTTATTTACGGATAGGACTAGATCAGGAGTAGATATGCACATTATTCAGCTGATAGGGGTTTTGGAATACAGCCAGTATTGGTAAAAAAATTATAACACGACTTTTTTATGGTTAAAATGAAACCATTCTTTTTACCTATACAAAAAAGAAATGTTGCTTTTTTCTCTTTGTATAATGAATGATACACAATGGCGCGACGTGTCGCATACACAACTCGTCAACTGTACGACGCATCATTAAAGACATGTACATAAATAATGGCCATGTAACGGTTTTGTGAGAGCTTGCGCCTGCGTGATCATTATCTGTTACACTGAGAGATAACTGACGGTTCACAAAGAAGCAAAATAAAACATACAATTCCCCTCTTCAAAGACAGAATGTGTTACTTACAGATCGTTTTACGATAATGGTGAACTTTACTCTTCTTGTATAGTTCTATAGAATATTAACAGCCACTTGCACAAGATACCTTAAACGTACTTCTTCAACTATTTATAGATATATCTTGGAGGCATTGTTTTTTTTTAATATTAATATTACCAAACCACAAAATAGCTTCTAATATACATCTAACATACATATACAAACGCTGATGTTTATACATGTTTAATCGGGAGGGTCGCCACTCACCCGTATTTTTTTTATTTGGATGTAATACAAAATTATACCTATTTTAAGACTGAAGTTGAAAGTTTCGCAATAAATGAAACTAATGTAGTTATAAATATTTTATGTTTCATTAGGGCCTCGAAATACATCACAACGTCAGTGCGGGTGTGATCTTGAGCGACCACAGTCTTGTGCTGCAGACGGTGAGCCGGGCGACCGCCGGGGATTTCACATGTCTTGCAGCGAACTCCGAGGGAAAAGGAACAAGCAATCCGGTCACGCTCCATGTGAGATGTAAGTTATGCACTTGAGACTTTCAACGACATTACATAAATAATTAATATTTGTTTGCAATGGATTTTCTCAACCCTGGTTTTAATTAAAATGGACTTAATTTTATACTATATACATCTTAAAATTAAATTAAACTGTTCTACATTATTTTGCTAAACCTTTTTATCAAACGGGCTCGTTGAACGACATAATTGGATTTTTATAAACTTAAAACTTAATCTATTCTTTCCCATGTTTGATATTACGATTTTTTGAAATTGAGTCGTAGTTCCTACTAGCTTTAAATTTAATGAGAATATTACGAATGAGACATCAATCACTCCAAATAAAATCTATAGATTAGGAATTGTCATAGCATCGAGTATGCATTTTCAGAATGGACAGGGAAAGGGATAAATTAAATTGAATAAAGATATGTATATTTATGTAGTAGAGGAAGCTGTGATAAAAATAATATAAAACATACAAATACTGTTTTATATTCTTTTTAACCCTTGCTCCTCCGGCGCAATTTTTTACCGGCATAATCAAATTTTACGTATCAACAAAAACATGCTAAATATTCACTGAAACAAAGTAAGTATAAAAAACGTGCATTCATCTATAAACAAACAATGATATTAAAAATAATTATATTATATGAAAAACAAAGAATGAAAAATATATCAGTCGACGCCAAACATACGAAATCATTCAAACATGAAAACAAAAGCTGTATTCAAAAAACAATATAACAAAGGTACATTTATGTAAAATAACAGTGCGTGTATCGTTTTGGTAAGGCGCTATGAAAGAATTGAATTCGTAACCGACGAATTTGTTATACAGGTTTACGGCACGTAAACCTGACATACGAAATGTCAATGTGTGAACTTTGTCATTTAACTTTTTGTTTTCATTTATATTTTACGATTTCACATTGGAAAACTGTCAGTTTAAGTTTACCTAAGAGATTATATCCGATTTTCTTTTCGACTTGCGCCTTTTTACCGCAGAAATTACATTTTACGGGTTTTTACAAGTACATACCCACTTAGTGTAATACGAAAAGTTGCTTTTAATGTTTATTTAAAAGAGTTTTCTCATCTATCTGATTTTGTAATTCAGTGAAAAAGATTAGTAAAATATTGTAAATTAATGAAATAATAAAATGTATTGCAGATATATTTTTAGTTTATTTTTAAAATAATTTTTTCTTGATCTACTCAAAATATGTATTTGAATATTCCTCTTATCTAATCAAAATACGTTACCAAATTTGAAAATACATCGTTGTATTGTTTGATATTTAACCAATGAAAATTATATTTCTATTCGTTTGTCGACATTTTTAAATAATGTAAAGAAAAATTTACATACTGAATTTTACGTGATTCTACTAATATTATATGAATATTCATATAAAGCGTATCCAGTTTAAAAATATGTCTTTATTTAAAAAATATTAAATTGTAATTTTATGAAAAATAGTATCGCCCATATAGGAAATTTATGTTGTTTAAAGTAAGAAATTTGAAAATTCGGTAAATATAGTAGCAAACATTAATCAAATTGATTAAATAAGTTTCCTTTTTGAAGCAGAAAAATGTTTCTGCACGTTAAATTTCCCTTGTGAATGCTATAAGCGGCCATTTTGTGAACGCACAATTCGTGAACAAACGAGAGTCGATTTTCATGTTTGCCAAATGTAATTATATTTAATTGTAAGAAAGTGTCAATTTCTTCGTTTCGCAATAATTCTGCTTCAGTGCAACAATTCCTTCACAAGTTCATCTTCCATAAAGGTATTTTATTATGCAATAATTGGATATTTCAAAAGATGATGACTTTCCACAGTTATTCATTTCTTCTAGTTTAAGGTTCAGTTTTCAGTTGAAATTACTTCAAACCGTATCAGATTCTAGAAACCCAGCAGTTTTTTTTTTATCTGAACATAGCCTAAGGTAAATTAATATTTCCTGTAAACAACAGTTTATTTGCTTTGAATTTTTTTAAAAATTATTTCAGATAAAAGAAATTGCTACCAATGACAAATATTGTTCTTTCAAAAGTTAAATTTTTAATTAAAACTCCGCATTATATACCAGCTCTTCTCTTCAAATATGCAAAATTATATATATATTTCCCTGTTATCTTGCTAACCTCCAATAATTCATTTTTGTAGATACATTTATCTTTTCTTTCTTAATATTTATACTCTACATTTTTTAATAAGATCTTAAGTATTTCCATAAACAAATATAAGTATTCATACATTTAGCTATTGAATTTACAGCTTGACAAATTCAAGTTAATTCTAATTGCAGAAACCGCAAAATATAACTAGAGTAAACATGCATATCTGGTTTGAATATTTTTTTTTTCAAGAATCGCAAATTTTTATTTCACAAATATTAAGTTTAAAGTATCATAATTTTACCTTCAGCGCACGCACTCTCTCTCTCTCTCTCTCACACACACACACACACACACATCACAAAGATATATTTAATTCCAAAAATAGTCACACTTGCTTCAGGGAAGGTCAACAGGTAAATGTCGAGTAAAATCTCGAGATCGAAAATGTTGATGATTTTAATACTTACTTATTACTTTGTATAGGAAAATAGAAATGAATAAGTTGCATGATATTAGTATTGATAAACAAAAACGTATTATTTGTTCACTGTGCTGTTCAAATAGTCTAGGTACTTTATTTTATATAAAGTTTAACTTATAAAATACAAGTACCTGTTTTACCAGGGCACATCAATATTCAATTAGCAAAGTTTATATGATACTTCTGGTTTTGCAATGTTAATATCTGGTTTGTAATAACCTGCAATAGGAAAATACCAGCACGTGGAATGAAATTAAATGCAGTTGCAGTAACATATAACGAACCATGTGCTTACACTGCGAACAAGCATGTCCACTGCATAACTTTACAATGCATGGTTGATTACTATGGCAGTACTATGACATTACGCCAGCTTCGCGCTATCATTAAACGTTAAATGTGTTTCCTAAGCTTTACTGTAATAAAGATTATATTGTAAGGCAATACCAAACTCTAATAACTGAACCAGTAATATACAACTTCATTATTAACGAACAGATCTATTCAATATTCGCTATATATGAAAAGAAAAACAAACAAAGCTGGAGCAGCTTTGTATGTTTTGTTTCAAATATATTTCTAAATTTCAAAATGTAATTGATTCGTTCGAATATATCACTATAAACTTTCAGCAAGGCAAATTTCTTTTCAAATCTCGTATAACATTGATTTGACAGGAAAAGACGAAGGACTAGTCTAAGAAGAAGAAAAAAAAAAACTCCTAGGACTACTGAACTGAATTGTAGTAGGAAGGAGAAAAGTTCACGCGCGCGCGGGTTGTGACAAAGTGTAAAAACTTTTCTTATCGCCACCGTTGAAGATACATCTTGCGAATCGTACGACACCGACGATTCTTTCTCACACTCGACTTAAATAAAAAGTACTGAATCGAAAACGTTTGTCTGTTCTGTCACCTGCACGGCCCAATATATCTTCTTTGTCGCTAACGTGGCACATATACAAACGCCCCAGCTTTGTTGTAATTACAGATTCCTACAACTAAAATAAACACACTCGACGGCATATTCGCAAAATGCTCTATACTGACATCACCATACTTTGGTTTCGGGTTGAAATTCAGAGCCGAATTCAGAGATCTTTTAGTGGGATATTTACACCAGAAATGCAAGTTTACTCTATCCACTTTCTGCGGTTTTTGCAATAACTCAAAAACGGTTTCAAATACAGTAACGTTTATTAGAATAAAAATTATACATATTAATAAATTGTACAACTTCGGTTTAAAATTTTATTATTAAAATATGTTCTCTTTTTATCTATTTTAATATAAGTCAACTATAGTCTATTCCTTGTTAACAGAAAACCGAAATAAACCCATATAATTTGTAATTTGACATTTCATATCTAATTAAAAAAATTTATTTAGTGAAAAAGTGTTTCAAAGATTATAAATTTGTTAATATTTATATTAACTGAGTTTCAATTATCGTTGTGTTATTGCACAAAAGAAAATATAATTAATTGAAGATGCGAAATTGTTAATTCTTTCCCAAAAATGTACTCGTTTTAATATGAAATTTAATAAATTAAGAAGATTTGCCGAAAATCGAAGGCCCTTAGCACGAGTTAAAGACGGTTCTGTTGTGATAGCAGCGCCGGAACGTTTGCGTAGCGTATTATATATTTGTTGAAGCGAACGGTAAGAACGCCTAAACGTCTCTCATTGTACACAGAAACAACGTTACAGATTATTACGTTACACGTGTTTTGATTAAAGTTCGGCGCTGCTGTTAGTTTTCAAACGAACGCGTGACGTTACGAAACAATTCATTACTTAAAGGTGTTTCTATGTAACCGCACCCAAGGAACTGAACTCGCTCGTTCTTATATATATACCTATACCACTCTCATTTCTAATCTATACGGGTAAGTATATCTTGTGCGAAAGCACGCTTTTAATCACATTATTAATTATTGTTTTAAGTTGTTGCAAACAGTGTAAGACTTTATGCATGACGAATTGTATTAACAAAACTTGTTGGTGGAATTAGAGATCACGGAAGTTCGTACATTTGTCTTTGAAGGTCTAATTAATTTATATGCGTCATAATTGATGGTTATCGTTTAATTTATGATATACAAATTTTTTATTTATTTTGAGGGAGATCTTTGAATAAGTGTATTATGGTGGAGTATTTACACACACACACACACGCACATACACACACACACACACACACACATTCTAAAAATAGTTAGTCTCGATTCAGGGAAGGTCAAAAGTAATATTTCTGTTAAAATCGCAATACCGGATTTTTAAATGATTACAATACTTAAGTAATAAGTATTATGTGAAAGACAACTGAAATCTAATATTTGATGAATAGGTGACTTAGAACAATTGTAGAATTTCCTGTGACACGTACAAAACGATGAACAATTATGTAGAGATACGATAACAATTAGATAAGCAATGTGTGTTTACGTAAAATAGTAGATGGTGCATGTTGAAACTCAATATTTATACAATCTAGTAAAGCTACGTATGTTTACGTATTCAATTGAGCTGCAGGTTAGGTCAAACTTTAAAAGCTTTCCGATAACATCCACCGGAGTGTTGAAACAATTGCGCTACCGGTGTCACACGGGTGTGTTGGTATCTTGTTTACCGACGTTGTTGTAAAAGGATGCAGTGAGGTCACTCCTGGCTGGTTCTATATTCTACACCTTTATGTATAGTGTGTAGTTACAACAGATAAAAGTGTTTGGTAGTTGAATGAGGGTGCGGAGAGTACAAAGAGAGAGTGAGTGAGATTGTGAATATACAAACGGACCAATAGCAAACAAATAGATAGCTGGGAGCCGAATGTTCGCACCCATCCAAAACGAAACGTTTTCAACAAACATACGGCATCATATACAGAGAGATGCCTAACAACACTGACGCACTGCAAAAACATAATGGAATCTGAAGCGTCACTTTGTCCATACGGGTCATATTCGAACAGCCGTATTAAATTAGATCGTTTTAGTCGGTAGCAGTTTGAGCGTTCGCTGACTGTGGCTCTGAGAGACGGGAACTCATCGGCCGTAACGTCGGCCCGCTCGCTCGTTCGCCCGTTCAACGTCCTGTCAAAGCGGTTATCCCGCGTCCCAAATGGCTTCCAGCATGTATCGTTAGCGTCGTTTTATAAGCGTGGCAGCTTTTTAATTTGACTGCGGCTCTCTCCCAAAAAAGAATAACGGTTCGCTGTTTCGGTCGTTCGGTTTCGTTTGTTGTATAACCGTGTGTTCATTTCTCCGTTCACTTCACTTCGTTGTCTTTTCCTTGTCGATGGGATGTCTGAGATTTTATTTGTATGCTATACGTTTCTCTCTCTCTCTCTCTCATTTCTTTCATGGTCTTGCAGATATGCATATATTAATTTCAACTGCGGGTGAATACATTAATGAATACACTGTGGATTAAATTGTCTTTTACATTTATACAAATTCCTATTCTGTTCGATAAATATCTTTTATGCTTCAAATTTTGTTCAAAATTATAATTTAAAATAAATATCTATTTGAATATTTTTTCAAAATGTTTTCTTGCCAAGCATACACACTCTTACACACACACACAGACAGACATAATTTCAAAAATAGTCAGATTCGATTCTTACTTATTACTTTTCATAAGATAGTAATACTATAATAAATTGACACTTCCAAATATTAGATTAGATGATTTAGACAAATTCAAAGTCAAATTAACACCAGAAAACTGATAGTATTAATACTTGTTAATAATATTTTATTTTGAATTAATAAATTAAATTATTAGTCATGTTTGATCAAAATTAATTTCTTTTATTTGTTGATTATATTCAGTCTATGTTTCAAGAAAATTATGTATGAGAGTAAATGATGTCAATAAAACATTTTAGTTCTAAGTAAATTGAAGAGAAAATCTTTATTATCTCTAGACTAATATTTTTTTCATTTCTTTTAATAAAAGATGTCAATAAAGTGCCAGAAACTCGCTTATGTATTCATAAAATACCATGGTGAGCGCTGTATTCTGTGCGCCAGTGATTCGGATGAATTTCAAAAAGTGGAGCAAATTCTCGTGTCGCATACAAACATTCTTATAACATCACGCACTGTATCAATAAAAAGTATCCGAAAAAAATAGCAATACATGTTATTTTATTGTCGTTCTCCGGATACTTCATTGATTTCAATCTTTTTAATCTGTGTGACAGATTCTCATTTACATATAGGTTGGTGACAAATTTCAAACCGATACTTACACATATTTATGTAAATCGCGTTATTTTCAGGGAAATTCCACATTTTATTTCACATTTACGTAATATAAACTATTTAAAAGATTTTTATTTTTATTTCTTCATCAATTTTGTTCTTTATATTTTATTGAATTAAAGAAAACATTTTTGTAAAATATAACTGAGTGATTTTATTTTTATTTAAGATTCCTTAATTAAAAAAAAAAACTCCACATTTGAGGCAGTTTAAAAGATTTTCTTTGCTAGAAGTTTTATTAAACATTTGAAAACAATGACAATGAAAGTAAATTTATGGACATTTTTCTTATGAAGAATATGTATTAGATTTCATAGAATATAGAATCGTATTTGGCCACCGGTTAATGGCTTATTCTTCATTCTAGCAGTATATATTTATAAAAATTTAATCAATATATTTCGGTACATATACCCTAATTATATAACAACTCGTTCCATAAAATATAATGTATAATGTATGTATTGAAGGAAGAAATGATTAATAACTTCTCATTTACAAAATAGATATAATCCATTAGGAACTCAAACTAAGTCATTTAAGCCTAAATTTGTTATTGACTAACTGTCAGGTCATGATACTCCATTTTGCTTGATAGACAAAAAGATATGAACAAGTAAGTTAGGCAAAGCAATGAACTACAGGTATCTACTAATGGCCGTGTAGCATTTCAACGATTCCAAGCTCAGAACAATGATCAAATTACCTCGCACGTTTCGTCTTCACCACGTTTGCTAACACCGTCGAATTGAAATTTCACTGAATGTTGCATAGTTTTGTGACAGTGAAATGCGACGAAAAGTAGCATTGCCCGGGACAGAAAGATGAGCGTGAGAGTATACAATTGAGCACTCGTATTTCCTACTTCTCCAAACACACATCACAGTGTCCGTTTTTCAAGTACCCTCTTGAAATTTGAGAAGTAGTTCCATATATAGAACTAAACCAACACAAGCACTATATGAAATCGTTCTCAATTTATTTTACAGCGATATTGAAACAGCATTAGAGTTAACTTTAGCGTATATTTTCTAGGCGTTATTTATATATTTGCACGAATTTATTGTAAGATTTATTGAAATACATCGGTTGCACTTTATCTCGTTATTTAGAAACATTATAAATTAAATTGATTTCTTCAACACATTCAGTTTTTCAATGGTGTTAAAATCGACAAATGCTCATGTATGACTCGATTCGATTTGTATTTATACAAATAAATAGTATTTCAAATAGTAATGAAGTATATGCGCAGTGCCTTTCACTAAAAGATATTAAAATACAAACTTTGTAAATATAAATCTAGAAAATATAACACTATATATTTTTTATGTTTAAAAAGAAACTAAAAACCTACCGACAATATATGTATATATAAATAAACTATTTGAGTCTATTTTCTTAAGTGACAAGTTAATACGATTTCACTTACACTATTTATTCATAAACCTAATTAACTATGGTAACATGAATAAGACGAAAAAAAAATCGATAGCGATTTTTTGTAACTATTATAGTATTTGCATACAAAATTCAAGGAAAAGTTGCGTGAAGTATCTTTCATTTATATTATAACTCTTAGTGCAGCCGTTTTGGTGATATTGTAGAAATTACAAGGAATGACTAAAGTAAACAAGCAGTTAAAATGTTTGTTCAAAAATGGAAGATTTATGTCAGCTATATACAAATTATAAGTTTATAATTTTACATTCAACTGTTAAAACCATTGAGCACACACACACACACACTCACACACACGCACGCGCGCACACGCACACACACACACAAAACCACACAACCACACACACACACACACACACACACACACACACACTCACAGGAAAATATGCGCGCGCACTCGCGGATATCGCAGATAGATTAATGTATGAAACTAACATTATATAAATAATGAGTATTGCAAATCTCTAAATTGATACATTTTCCTATTTACCTAAGTAAATTGGTTTGAGTTTGATCAAACACGATGCTTTATAGAAATGTGTAGATAACTTATTAGCATTTCAATGTACTTGTATGTATGTATGTGTATGCTGCGGTCTGATGCCCGTTTGCTCTTCCTGTCGTTGAGTTTCCGCGCGGAAGCGATATTCCAGGAATTAACAACTCATTTAGCAGCACGGTTAGTGTTCCGAATAAGTAATTACATAACCGCAGCCACGAATGTCTGTCTAGAAAAGGCGTTCGTTGAACGCAAGCCTTGTGGTCTCATGGCCGAAACCAGCTCCCTCTATTGTACTCTATGTGAGTGAATCGAATAGAGCATAGCGCACAATGCAAAGGACAGGACTTACTCTGATTTGGCAACTGTTACGGAATATAAGACGCTTTTCGCCTCAAGATTAATGCGCGTGCTTGTGTAATTACTCAAGCTCTCCTAAGATATTGTTTTTTTTTTTGTCTCCTTAGCATAATTTCACCTGAGATGGCAGCGCTCTCTTATTTTAACGAATACTACATCCGCTTGAATGTAGCACTTTTTGTTGCCATTCCTATTTTCTTTATTTCTTTCCGGTTTTTTTGCCTACTTCTCCTCTCTGCTACCTCATTACATTAATTTAATTTGGAACACAAACGTACATTTATTATTTCTTATTCTCTGGCATTTATAACACTGTTCTTCCCGTACATTATACTATTTATTTCACTTTCTGCTCGGCTCTGCGCCGGCTTCCAAACTCTTGCTACATTTTTTTACGAAACTCATTGTTTCCAAGATTTTAATGTTTCCTCATTTTGAAATCCGAACCAGCAGCAATTACAAAAAAGAAAAGAAACTTTGTCTTTTCTGCGGTTGTAAATTGAAGAGAAAAAATTAGAAGACTAATTCGGTTTTCGAAACCGACAACTTTGCGTAACGAGAAATTATAATTTAATTTTGTAGCTACAAACATAACACAGCTTCAAAACAGGTAATGCCAACTCTGCGCATTGTCAAAGCCAATGTTTGTTTAATA
Organism: Nebria salina; assembly: GCA_944039245.1. Taxonomy (NCBI): domain Eukaryota; kingdom Metazoa; phylum Arthropoda; class Insecta; order Coleoptera; family Carabidae; genus Nebria; species Nebria salina. The sequence continues at coordinate 14,296,736 of OX063271.1, forward strand.
TCAATTTACATACATTTCTAGTAATGTACTAAACGATATCTTCAAGGAATTTGATTGCTAGCATCTAAATTATATTCGATCAAACTAAATTTGTTGGTGTGAAACTTTCTTTACTTTTATATTATTCCTCGTTTTTAAAAATGCATAAACACATTTTTTCGATATATTTAAATTTAGATTTTGTGCAGATGTATGTTTCACAATAAATTACAGAAAATAGCTGTAGGTAAGTGCAACTATTTTTAATTTATTGCAAAAACTGCGGAAAATGACTGAAGTAAACAAGCACTTTCGGTTTTTCAAAAATAAGAAATATTTTTGTCATGCATATACGAAGCTTAAGTATAAAGTTTCATAATTTTACCTTTAACCGTTAAGGTTACACATACATACATACACACACACACATCATTTCAAAAATAATCTTGTAAATATTTCGAGATTTAATTTTTTCATGATTACAGTACTTACTTATTTCTTTGCATATAAAGGTAAAAAGTAGGTGGCACTTTCCAAGTGTGGGGTTTTTGGAATTAATAAATTGTGTGCTCTGTTTAACTATCATACACAGTACCTACTAGATAAAAATCAGAACAGCTTTAATGTGAACGTATTTATCTTATGTTATAGATGTGCCGGTGTGCAAAGACGACCGTGAAGAACTTTACGGAGCGCTAAAGCAGGAAACGGTAGCTTTACGCTGTGAGGTAGACGCGAATCCGGCGTTCGTCACCTTCCAATGGACGTTCAACAATTCAGGCGACCTGACCGAAGTTCCGCCCAGTCGCTTCACTAACGAGGGCACGATGTCTCGTTTGAACTACACGCCCGTCTCTGACATGGACTACGGCACGTTGGCCTGTTGGGGCGTGAACGAAGTCGGACACCAACGAACACCGTGTGTCTTCCAAGTCGTCGCCGCAGGTCAGTCACTTAATATCCAGCATTTTATTTTCTTCTTGCTTGCCCACCTTCGCCAATTCCCCGAAAATATCAATCGTGCTATTTAATGACAGCATAGGATTTATTTTGCTCATTTTTATACCTTTATATATTTAGTTAACACTACTTTGAATTTATCTATTATCATATTCATCCCTTTTTTACGAATACAATTACGTACAATATTTATTTCAGTGTTTATTTTTTACATCTCTACGTAAATTTGTAGCATATATAATAGAATTATCTATTTATAATTAAAGTCAAGCATTGACTAATTCCAATTAAACTTGAGAAGGAGCAAACACGTATAATCGCATTAAAAAACCAAGTGTAGTTAATCAATAAATGAGGAATTCATTAAAAGAATCAAATTCGTATTATTTTCGCGTGAAATTAAACGTGATTGCTAAAGTGAAAGCTCGATGCTTATCTACTCAATGTTAAAATTTACCACATCAATGCCCTTGGATTAAGAGACATCGGGAACCATTGACTGGATAAAAGTTTCGAACTGAAAAGAACCAATCTCAAATTGAACGCGGCTTTCTTTTTCACGCCCTCGCATAAACCACCATTTCTTACCCCACCAACCGCCCCTTGCTGTACTCTGCAACGCGCTGCCACACAAACCATTCAGCGTATATAATGAGGTCAGGAACACGGGTGCACCCTATACTTTGTTATTCAATTTTTGTCTTTCACTTTGCAAGAGTCTCATCATTGTATACATACCTTTATAATAGATTGTTGATATATAATTAAAATTCTTGAGTACTTACACCAATTAAAAACATGTTTTGTACTATGATTGCTGTGATTGGCATTAATTATTAAATAGTTTAGTAATACGTTCAAACAATATAAATATTATTAGTTTATGTGCGTTTTACATGATTTAGAATTTGTTTTTACTGAGCGATTTTTTTGCTATAGCATTAAAAAACAGTCTAATGTTTCGAATTACGGCAAAGAAAATAATTAATTGTAGCTTTTATTTTAATTTAGGAACGTAACATGCCGTAAAAGCTTGGACTCCTTGTACTTCAATTTTATTTTATTTTTTGTTTTTTTGTTTTTTAACACAAGCGTGAATTCATGCGTTAAATAATTCGTTTCGCACTAAATGCGCATATTCAAACATTTAATCAATGCTATGCAGCGATATTAAAGCAGCCGAACTATTCGAAAAGCGTTTCAGTCGATAAATCGTCCTGCTAAGTTTGCAACAAGATGAAAACTGATTGCTTATCGGTTTTGTAGAATGGATAAAAGTGTTCGTTGATGCCATCTCTGTTTAAGAACTTTAGTTATAAAGATTTTATAGTTAATGCACTACTTTGTTTTCAATGAACAATTGGACGGAAAAGTTTTATCGATACAACAGAGAGCATTTACAAAACGAAATATCGTTAAAGTTTCGAAAATTGCTTGCTTTTTATTTGATCTTGTATTTTATTTTGAATTTCTATTCACATATTAAATTTTGATGCAATGACATTGATATGAATTCTGTGGGTTATATTGACTACTATAGGTAGAGTTCGTAAATTTTCAAATAAAGAAGAAGTTTTCAACGTATCATGTTGATCAATAACTCATATCAAGTTTCCATGACATGATACTTCCGTCTTCTACACAGACGCAACTAAGAAAAAAAAATTGAAAATTCGAATTATATCGTTAATAGACTTCTTTTACTTGTTTTATTTAAAAACGTACTTGACTTTTTTATAATAATAAAACCAAATAAAATTAAAGAAAACACAATTCTATTTTCATTTGTTGACATCCAGTTATTTATTTACATGTATACTACCATAAAAAAAATGATAACATAAAATTATTCAATAATTCAAACACCAAAAAACAAATAATATTGGATAGATTGAAATATATACTCGTATATACCCACATATGTAAGTGAATATATATTTGAACCAAATATTTCAAGATAAATTGTATTCAAAAAGTTAATTTTTTTTAATACTAGATTTTAAGAAATAGACATTATTCAAATATTTAAAATATATGTAGATATATTTCTAAAAAATGAACAGCTCTTATTTTCCAATTTAAATGAAAGTCTTGGAGAGTCATGAATATTCGAAAATAGTGCGCATTGTAATTTGTTGAATTTAAATATTCTAATAACTATTTGAAAGCCCTTGGTTTTGTATATTTCACGTAGGTCGTATTTTAATCTATAAATATCTAGAAAACTTACGACATTTCGAAATATAAAAGTCAAGTTTGTTGGTTTTATTATAGAAACGAATAATATAAGCTGAGTTCTCGTTGGTTTTACACCATATAAAATACGGAATAATAATCAAAAACATTAAAGTTATTCCAACAGGTAACGTGTGCAGGTTTAGTTAGGTAGGCAACGTGTAAGTTGCAGAAGGTGTGCGGTCACCCGACTTTATTATCAAATACATAAATTTCAAGTGTTGAATGCGCGATAAGCCGCATGTTATTTTGAATGTAATAAAATTCAAACAAATTTTCGATGATATCAGTCTAGTTTGGCCGATGGTAGGGGGCACAAGAAAGAATATTGGCCACGTTTTATACCTCTTACGAAGCACTCAATATTCATCACGTGAGCATTCACGGTTTTATTGTTGCGTAAAGGGAACGTGTTCCCGTTTATATATTCCAATTTCACTTTTGATTCAGACCACGGTTTCTACGGGAAACCGCTCGTGCATGACAAAGATTTGTGTTTCGCGATTTGTAACGACGACGAAGACGACGTTTAATTGTGATCGATTAGTTCATTTGCGCTCCGACCGATCTAGCGATATTGCATGTCTTTTTCCTCTTCAACAACATCACACCCCAGAGTCGTTTCAGAATTTTTCAAACATTTGCTTGAATCACGACATATATATAAATAATTTTTTTTAATGCAAGTTGCAAACTAGTTTAGTACATGGTTTAAAAATTATATGGATTTAAATTTAAAAGCATGAAAAAACGATATACTTAGTGTACAAAAATACTTAAACAATTTTAAAACTTTAGTTATTCTTGTATAAAATTGTAAATAACAATTGAAAAATAATATATATGTCGAAAATGCATTTATGTTGCAAAATTTTAAATTTATCGTAATATCTGACCTGTAAAGACGGTACTGCATAAAAGTAAGCACATCCGAATTGAAATTACAAACCAAATACATACCAAAATGCTAACACCGCTATTGTTTTCAACCAGTCTCGACTCAGCTCAACATATATAGCGCATGGCTAGCACTCTCGTGATTCTCTCGCTTTAATGCCGGATTTGCAATATTTGAAACAACGAAATCCACCCACACTTCTTTATCCTCAGCTCACATACAAAAACATACAAAGGATACAATAAACGATACGATCCAAATGGACGCCTACATGAGTGCCGATATCCCCTATGACCTTTTCCGGAAAAAGGTGAATTGAATGCAAGAAGGCTTATAATAGTAGAGCGTGAAATTAATAGGCATCCGCTCGACTGAACACCTTTAGATCAATAATTATCAAATATTTTGGCTTATTAGTTCAATATAAATAAAGCAGGAATTTAAATTAACATTGCTAACAAATACAAATATTGACACATTTCTAACCCATTTATAAATCATATTAAGATGTTTTCCAAACATATTTATTGGTTTACATTTATTCCCTTACAATTAGTAGCACAAAATACCAAAATAATATAAAATAAATATTGGATACATATTGTATCTTGGCTCAATATGGCATGTCAAGCGCATGCGCATGCACAAGCACAATTATATATAATTATTTATTTACCCATTTCTTTATATGTGTCATGTATAAACATATACTAAAACATCTTTATTTAAATAAAATAAAATACAAATGAATTTTATATACATAATCTTTATTCTATGCGCTATACACTATAATTTGGTGATATATTCAAGTATTATGAATGCAGAAAAATCTTTATCTTGTATAGACACCATCCCTACTTTGTGATTTAAAGTAGCACTTTGTGTCTAGCTCTAAACCGGAAATTAAAAATCTTTCCAAATTGAACCTACTTTAGAAAATATACGTCAGTTTCTTGAGAAACGGAAGTAATAAAAAAACAAATTACACTATTCGATGCAACGTAAGATATTACGAGATACTTGTTCTTCTTTCTGATATTAAAATATGTTATTGAGAATATTTAATCATTTTAATTTAGTTTTCATATTATTTTATTACTCCGGCGTAACTATGTAAGTAACATTTTATCGTGGTGGCATGTGGCAGCAGTAAAATGACGTAACTCACTTTGTCGCAGTCTCGGAAAGTATTAGTTTATTTACGTGGTAATGACATTGTAAACGCGACACCGTTTCTAAACGTCTACCCTTATATTTACTTTATTTATATTGCAATATATAAATTTTATAAAAGCGTAACTAACAACTCATTGAACATTTTAAAGACACTTATAGTAAAATGAGATCATATTAAGACAGACGAACTTTAATAATGTGCTTCCTATTACATTAAAATGTTTTATAATAAATACACTGTATTTTGTCATTAAAATTATTTTTATTTATACGACGATACGCTTATCAAAAAATAAATTTGTTGCTTATTTTATAGTAAAATTTATTATAAAACAACGATATTTAATTGATAGAAATCTAATTTATTAAATTAACACTATAAATTGCACTGTATTGGCAAAACAAAAATCAATTTCGATTAAAATAATTTTATTGGAGAAGAATCTGACGTAAATATGGCAGGATGATATGTTTTATTAATATTTTTAAACACTTAAAAATGTTAAGTGTTCAGGATTGTAATAATTCATTAGATTATGATTATGGAAAATCTATTAGATTTTTTATTCTGTATAGATTACTTCAATAAAGCTCATTTGAATAAATGGAATAATATATGAATGATGTGTGACTGCATATTAAATATATAATCAGTAAATGCGTACAATATTGATAACAGAGTTTACACATCAGATCGATTGATACAATCATAATACGCGTATGTGGCTACCGGTTATTGGAAATCGTTCACGGCAACACAGTCTACAATAATACTCACACAGAACACTTCGCTACACTAGACACAGTTCAATTCCCAAAACAGCGACGTCTATCGGACGATATCAGCCATTAACCTACGGCAGCCAATCAGCTAAGTGTATCGATATCGGCTGCCGAAGTGCTATCACATTGAGAGATCAATTTCTGGCTAAGAGTTAATAACATGAATGTCGTTTGCAGGTCGACCATTTCCACTGCTCAACTGTTCGGTGGTGAACCAAACATCCGATTCGCTGCAAGTGGAATGTACGGAGAGCTTCGATGGCGGTCTACCGCAGAGTTTCATGATGGAAATACTTGAGCTACCGACGATGAGGTCACTAATGAATATCACGACGACGAAAACTCCACCGACATTCTCCGCAGAAGGATTGGAGGCCGGTGCAAGTTATCGGCTGCATTTGTATGCTGTCAATGCGAAAGGACGAAGCGACCCAACCATTATAGATTCAGTCATGTTTAAAGGCGTCGCCAAATATACAAGTAAGTAAGCTTTCATGTATCATTGTTCCGGTATTATTTTATATAGTAACATAACAATTAAAACAATGTTCTTTTATTATTTTGGTGGTGTAAAATACAATAACTTTTATAATTTATAATAACTGAAGTGCACTTTTAAGGTGTTATTTACCTTCTTCTGCAGATAATAAAAAAAGTATATAGAAATAGTAATAGTAATAACGCATTTATTATTTGAAAGGCAAGTGGGTTACTGTAAACTAATAGGGTTTGTCCTAAAATTTGGGCAAGGTTTTTGGTCATAATCGGTGAAATTGTAACATACAGTGTATTTTTTAATATAGCTCTCGAAGTTATATAATTGGAAGAATTAAAGATAAATCATAAGTAATATAAACAGATAATCAGTGAAGTTATCGTACTGTGAAGTACATTTGTGAATTGAATTTTGAATTGGATTTATGTTTGACGGTTGCTACAGCAACGTTAAGGCATACACAGTATAGTCAAATTCCAACATTTATTATTATTATAATTAAAGCTTTGTGTCCACATGAATCAAACACCCTATTTTCTAATTATAACAGTATCACACGTTAACATATTATCAATAATATCAAGGGCGTATAGATATTGTGACAGAAGGTCTATTAGTATGGAAATAATAGGTTTGTTTCGCCCAGCAATTCTAGACTATAACTAAGAATTTTGGTTCATTTTAGAGAAATTATTATCGTATCAACAAAAATGTATAATTTTATTTTAATTAAAAAATAATTATGCTTAGGGGAAGGTTTTAAATTGAAAGATATAGAAATAATAATAAACAGTAAGATGAAAAATTTTCATGATCTTAAATAATATTTAGGTGTTTGACGAGATCTTACTTTAAGTGGTTTCGCTGTAACGTGATTTTAGCATAATCTGTTTGCTCCCAATTAACTTTTTTTTAAAGAAACTGTACTTCGTCAATTTAGATTCAGAGATGGACTAAAAGATGTGAATATCATAATCCAGCGTCAATTGTATGAATTGATTAATTATCTGTTCAAATAAATTCCTATTTTACCTAATTTAAAAGCAATAAATTTTACGCGATTCCAATTTATATATATATATATATATATATATATATATATATATATACATATATATATATATATATATATATATATATATATATATATATATATATATATATATATATATATATATATATATATACATACTTCGATGTGTTACTTTCAGTTAGGGATACATAGAAATAATAAAAGCTGTTTAATATTTAATATTTAATTAAACTAAATTGTATCTTCTGCCTACTGCCACATACTGCAAAACCAATTGATTTATATTTTTATATGTATCATTTAAATAAAATTCTATGCAATATAATATATTTTTATTTTTTTACTTTATAAACTACAAATTTTTAGTAACGAAAATAGATTTTATTTGAGATTGTAACAAAACACTTTTAATTAAAGTATTTTATTAAGCATGCAATTCCTATTTCCTTGTGTAATTTAATATGTATGTTTATCCTACACTAACACAAAACATAAAATATGTGTGTGCCAATTTTCCGTAAACAATTGAAGCACTGGAAGAACGTATGCTAGAATAATGCCACATAATCAGTACGGCAATACAAGTAGTTACAACGACAAACTAAATGTATTAAACCTCAACTTTACAACAAAGCACTCTACGGATTATAGTTGAAACATTTGTTAGAATATGTCCACGGTTTTGTTTTATAGCTATATCTTGTATAGGATATATTATAACAATGCAAACAATAAATTCGATACATTTTCTTTCAATATATATAAATATATGAATGTTCTATGAAATAATCAACTTGAAAGTGTTTTGAAAAACTCATAAACGTATCGTCTTGTAGTACAAGGAAGCAACAAGAACAGCATTTAGAATTCGTTTGTATTTCATAAGGGTATAGGAGAAGACTGTGGCACCGACAAACGTTAACCAAAATGACATGGTTGGGGTTAACGGAGAATCTAGTGGAAGGAGCATGGCGTGTATCGACGCGAATGACACAATCCCCGGCGATTCATCGTTGGCGTGAGAAATTCCGAAGAAAAGGCCCCTCTCGCAAAACCAAAGACGACGACAAAAATGAATTATACATGAGACTGAATAAAATATGGAAATGAAGAACGACACTGGAGAGACGGCGGCGCACTATGCCGTGCCCGGGATAACGTAGAAATGAGAATAAAGTGGGATACCAGGGGACGTCTTTCATTTCTGTCTGTGTCCCAATGTTTGGCCACTGCGCGTGCCTTCTCTGCATATTATACAGTTAAGGGAATATGTTGTGTGACTCCACCTTTCAAGCATAGACTGACCAACATAACAACATGAGAAAAGAAGCACTAACTATTTCATGCCAACGAATAATATATTTTCATGTTGAGATTCTTTTTCTGGATCACTTTTACGGATTCTCTCACAAACAACTTCAAATCGAAAATATAACATATATGTATAAATAAAAAATATCATCATTTTATCATTCGTCATAGAATAAAAACACATGCAATACTTTGACTTTATATAGTTCAAATTCATTTATTTTATGGTTGACCATGATCGTTTATTTTGAATATAAATATAAATTACTGCACCTATTTATTATACAAAATATTTACTACATAAATAATGTAAAATAGAAACATCATCCAGTATAAATAAATAATCTTTTAGTAATTTTAGCTTTAGACCAGAATAATTCATATTTAAATTATCCATCCTGCAATATGTCTCCAATAACTAGGATTATCCAAGGATTAACAATGTTTACATATAAACCTTCGGTAAACCTAAGATCAGCATATTAATTTCAGACTAATAGTGTGACATTATTCGTTTTTGTGCAAAAGAGAGTTATTATATGTCGATCTAGATATGACCATTTAATTATAATATTAATTTTAATGTATAGTAGAAAAGTAGTTACACCTTGCTGAAATCAATTATCAGTATTTTATTAGTTTTAAATATAACTCTATTGTAGGAAAATAAAACGTACATTTCTTCATGTAATATTTTGTACAGTTTTCTGTATAGTAAATGGATAATCATTTATATCAAATAGGAATACTAAGAGTAATTTATATTTTAGAAGAACTCAACGTTACCAATATAAAATTACATTGTTCAAATGTTCGCTAAACCATTTACTTTTTGAGGAAATTTTAAATGTGTTTCATCCAATAATATCTGACATATAGGTTTATTTAATAAAAAATAAATTTTCAAAAATTATTTTCCTTGCTGATCGCCAGGAACAAGTAGAAATTCGTGTTCCATAAAACAAAGAAAAAGGTTCTATATATTATGGCAACGAGTGAAGAATGTGAAGAGTGTAAAGCATAAGTTACAGTGCGGTGGTAATGAATGATGATTAATATAAGCCTGAGGGGCGTGACGTAGTGTGCAACACACAACAGTTAATCTAATTTTTCTGGTTTTTGCTCTGTTTGCGAATGACTCGGCGACGGTAGGCGCCGCAGCCGTCGCCGCAACTGCGCACCACCCCCGCATACACGCGGACATCTGCTGGAATTAAAATTTATGTCCCGATCCTGTTGTTTTGTTCTGCATAAAACGGGACTTAATAAAAGCCAACGCTGCACTTTCGGGAACTTCCTCACTGCACTCAGAAACCAGTTGGACCCACTCTGCGTTCCCACAGCAGTTAATAAAATAAAAAACTAATACATCTCCTTTCTCTCGCTCTGTTTCAGGCACCTCGGCCAGTATGGCCGTTAGCCCTATGCTACTTGGAATGATAGCCACAGCTGGATTGTTGGCTGCAATTGTATGTCTTGTACTCGCCGCACTCTACAGGTAATGGACAATTTCAATTGTTTTTATAATCATTAATCACCAACTGTTTTGTACTTATTTCAAAGAAGTAAGTTTAGTTTTATGAAACCAGTTTTAGTTTCTTTTAGACCAAAAAATTTACCACCAAAGCAACAGAATAAAATTATTTCTACTTTACGTAAAAAACGGGCGAATGTTTTTTTAATTAATATATTTTTTTAATTATAAATTCTTTCATTCAGACGCTCGAAATAAAGGAATTACAAAATGATATTACGCTTTTGAAACAATATTAATTTTTGTTTTAACTTTTAAAATATATTTAATAATTGTAAAATATAAGCATTTTCACTTACAAATACAGTATTATATTTTAGCACAAAAGAGAAACAAAGAATTTTTTGTTCTTTGTAATTCATACAAAATATATTCATTAATCTCAAAATTATGTCATTTTTTCTGAAATTTCTTCCAGCTAAATTCATTATAAAATAGAAATAACGACAATATAGCCTTATCGACTAAATGTGTTTTGTAATTACAATTTGTTGTTTTGTTTTGTTACAGACGCCACTACTCCAGACCCTGCGGACCGAGGAACGATGGTCGTACAAAACATATTCCATTAGAAGTTGGTCTTCGAGCATCAGACGATCACTTATCATCGCCGGATGGCGCGCTCTTAGGTGCTGTAGCCGGTGTGAGACATAACCAACACTTGCATCCTGTACTTGGAACTGTAGGTGTAGTGACTGATACACAGTGCCGCGGTACGTCTGTACCAACAGAGGACACTGATCCAGATATTATAAGAAATCAATATGGTATGCAATCGGGCACATCAAATTTATATATTACAAATTCAGCAACTCGTATCGTGTTCATTCATTGCAACTATTTACATTTCCGAATGAAACTATGTGCTCGCCAAACTTAATAAAATATTTAAGCAAACTAGGGAATTTGATTAATTTTGGTAATAAAAAGCGCCATATTTAATTATTTTCTTTGAATTGAACGAAAAATTTAATTGCTTTACTCATTCACGTAAGTGACCGCGAATTCATTGAATTCCCCAGATTTATGATCATAATGTATTTGCGAAACCAGATTAGATTACAATACTTGTCTTTTCTATGAGCTAGTTGTAAACCGATAGAACAAGTAACGGTGCAGTGTTATAGATTGCATTTCGATTCAACGCACGTATATGGTTCGTAATATAATAAACGACAATCGAAATTACTAATTGCAGAGAGGCGGCCGATACACGGATTCATGAAGGTCTACGAACCAACGTCTATACCAAAACAACGCCATCCTGCTGAGGACGACGAAGATGAAAACGATGAGGTTGGAGGAGTCAACGAGGCATACGACTTCAGACATGTTGCCAAAGAAAGTCAAATTCCAAACCATACTACAGTAAGTTAATAAACTTACATTTCTTTTGAAGATATACGCCATTATTTCATTTTGTTATACTCAGACGAATTTTAAAAGCGCTAACTTATTTTCTGCACTGTACTACGAATTCAATTATACTTTTCAGAAAGAGAATTGAGTCTGTTCTAAAAATAAAATTACAGCATCTTTATATGGAGCAAGTCCAATTGCAGTAAAATGAAAGTAATATATTGTAATGTTTTTCCCCGATTGGGTGGATATGTCAAACTTATTTATTTATTTAATACACTTATAACAAAACTGAACTCATATTTATTGATACGCTATGCTATATTTATTTAAACACGAGTTTACAGTTTGTTATTTATCTTTACGTATCGCACTTCGTACTGGAAACTTGTAGCGGACACTGATTAGTGACTCACTCGAACACTGATTTCTAACTGTTCCCGACTACGGGAACCCGCGTAGAGGGTTCTGGAAATTAGAAGGTTCTGTGGAATCTGCTGGACTATTCTCGATATATGTATCCTTGCATACCCTGTAGGCTAGTTACAATACCTACTATATTTGGAAGCTTACTGAATAGATAATTTACTAGTTCTATTTGGTATAGAAAATTAAAAAAAATTATTACATAAAAGCAAACTTTCTTGGTTCTTTTGTTGCACAAATATATACCATAAGTATAAAATTTCACAAATTCCCTAGACTCTTAGTGATAAATACAAATATGCTCCTAACAAGAATATATGTTGATCGTAATGCATAAGCTGCATTTTGTTATATGAAATTTATATCTATACAATCCCTGCAGCATGCTACATTTAAACTCAAAACATATTTAAACTTCTGCAGTACGCATTTGGGTTAAACCATATCGTAGTTTCATTATTTATCTAATTTATAATATTTGTTCTAACCTTTAGATTGCTTTTACACTAAATATATTTCTTTGAATAAATATTAAATGTCAAATTTCAAATTATGAAAGGCTATTTTGTTAAACAATTGACAGGCGCTGATGATACGATTTATGTATAAATATATATAATAAGCAGAAATTTATTTTGAAACCAGTACCCTTTTTGGAAAAAAATTCGAACAAAAGTTGTGCTGAATATAAATACCTTTAATTTTTGTTCATACCATTTTTCTGTAACTGTAACCATTTTTGAGTAATTTCAGAAACTGCAAAAAATGACTAGAGTAAACAAGCACTTCCGCTTTGAATATTTTTTTCAAAAATAATAGGTGCACACTCCATGCATATGCAAATCTTAAGTTTAATGTTTCATAATTTTATCTTCAACCGGTTAGGCTGTAGAGAACACACACACACACACACACACACATTCACACACACAAAAACGGACGTCATTCCAAAAATAGTCGGAATCGATTCAGGGAAGGTCAAAACGTATATTTCCGTTAAAATCTCGATTTCGAAATTTTTCATGATAACAATACTTAAACTGCGTATAAGAAAGTAAAAACTAGATTTTGACTGGTTATAATATATACTCTGGCGTAGATTGATGTCTCATGTGACAATATAGCAGCTTCTTTTGACACTGTGTGTGTGCTGTTTCTGTTATTCAGGTGTACCACAGTTTGCAGCGGCAGCGAGCACCAAAATGTCTTGTTAGCCCAACCACGGGTCCACTAGCCTTGGGCCTACCCGCCACACTCTCACACCCCGGTCATCAAAAGCATCGGCCCGAGGTGGTCACAACGTCCAACCGGATACAAGAGAGTTGCATATAAGTGTTACATTCATGTTTATAATTATTGTTTTTATGATGTAAAATAAAATTCATGTATTAAGATTAATAATTAATAAAAAAGGGTCGGTACGAACCGTTCCTGTCGACGTCGAAGCTTTTTATATATCAAGAAACCTTTAAAACATCGTATTGCTGTTGTTTATTTTTTTCCAGAAAATAACTTTGGAATCCTCGTTCAAAAACCGCTCAGTATAAATATGTGTACGTCTCGAACGAACTTGGTAAGTATAACTTTATATCTATTTTAATTAAGCTTAAACTTAAAAATTATATTTATTTTTGCAATTTTATTACGCAAAATGAGACATTTTATATAAACTTATGTTTATACATAAACATTACGAAAATTTTTTGTGGTGTTTAATTAACATTATTCCATATGATGGAATATAAATAGTATTTCTGAAGTAATGCGGTCATCAATAGACAGAATCAGTATTTGAATATATTAGTAGAATATAGCGAACCATCTCACGTGTTCGATTTGGAGGTACTCTCGATTCCATTTCGCGTACCAATATCTAGCGAGATCCGTGATCGCCAACACTTCGTATATAGTTGTAGCGGTCGGCCTGTTTTCTTGTTTGATGAATCGCACGAGTGCGCCTGTATATAAAGTGGGCCTCTGAGGACTGAAATAATACGGGAAGATACTTTGTGTTTTTATGTTATCATTTCATCGTACGCCGTTAGGCTGTTCTTGTTTTACGGCGTCGTTTTATGCCGACGGCCCAAACCGACAACGTTTGCCTACATGTACGTATTTTACAGAACCTATAATTTCGACACGCGAACACTGCAGACCTGACAAGCCTACACCAGCTTGCTGTCCTTCGATTTCTCACAATATGTGATAAATAACGTTTTCTTAGTTTTCAATATTAGTCAATACTAGAAATATTCCATAAGAGGAACTTTAGCACTCATTTAATGATGCAAAAGCATTTAAATTACCCTAAACGTTGACTAATTTTAAATTTGTTAAAAAAAGTTGTTACGAAAAGTAAATATGTTTTTACATTTATTTTTCTGATATATCGATAAAGTTTCGAGTTTTATCCGAAGGAGTACTTAAAAATATAGCATTGTTTAAGAATTAGCAATTAATGTCAATCAAAATAGTATAAAAGAGAAAAACATAAAAAGGAAAAAATAACTTTTGAACAAAAGTACTTCACATTATATTGGAGTTCAAAAATTGAGTATCTAGTCGACCTGGCACGATACAGTGCGATCAATGTCACGCAATAAAAATACAGCCAGAATTGTTGTTTGTCTTAACTTTTGTCTCGCCGCAAGCGCTTCAGTTCCCTTCAGTTCAATTTTGTATAAATATGCGTGTTTTCAACTTTGCCCGATTCGATACTTCATTGCTCGTCTCATTCTATTCTGTTTCTTATCCTGCGGTGGTGAGCTTGTCACGATATTTGAGCATACATCCATATTTCATGATGTATATCCATTTGAATCGTTTTTAGTATGAAATGAGACGGAAAGTTTCTGAACGAAACAAAAAGCTCTCGTCTTTTGTATCAATGTATTTCTTATACCTTCATTTACAGATGACTGTTTCTGGAGTTTATGTCAAGCGGCTAATTGGCGTGTAAAGAAATTTATTTTGTCGTTAATTAACAATTTTCCAACTTAAATAAAGTTGAATAAAAATGTTATAAAATAACTTGCCTTTGTTTTAAACGCAAGGTAATTTCAGTTGAGATTTCAAAGAAAAATATTTATATAGGATTATTAAAACATACACAGCAAGAAAATTATTTAAAATATTCGAATACATAACATAACTATATTTTAGCAATTATTTCTACATGTTTTACCACCATGTCCATCTGCAGATTTCTGTGTTGCTAATAGTGTACCAAAGTAAACTACTGAAACTTGAAAAGCTTCAAGTATGCGGAAAACCCAGGATTAGCGTCACAAATTTGATTTACTTTTAAATTAGCGTAATTACAATTCTATTTATCAAAAAAATATATAGCAAATTGGAAAAATAAAATACTTAAGCTTGAATTACATAAAAAGTATTACAACGAAATCGGCAGATGTTTCCGTTCTGCTGAAATACTATTTCGGTGCCGTCAGTAAAGAAAAATTAATTACGAGAAAAAAATATATTAATTCGACTGCCAGAGGTTTTCGGCAAAAATAAATAACTAAGCTCTATTTGATAGCTGATGATTAAGGGATGAACCCGTAACATAGAGATTAACCTGTCCAGTTGCACTAAACCACCAGTGTCTGAGAAGAGAAAATACTACTCCGTTCGGTGATGAAAAAGTTCCGGCATGTCCGACAAATGCTTTCGCGTCCAGCGCGACTGATACGTATTGGAAGTTGTACATTCCTCTTTCTTTTTCTTTAATTTACTATACAGAAAATGGTCAAACTGTCTTCAAGTTAGCAGATATATTTATCACAATTTTAAACATTAGTGAATTCATTTATTTTACAAGAACAATACAGAAAACAGTACGGCAGGCGTATTTGTCAGTGTTCTAGTTGTACTTGTTTTTATTAATATTCAGCAACATAATATAAAACCAGATATGAATGTGTTCTGCTTCTATATTTATATAAAATTAATATTGAACACATTTTCATATTGATAAATGGGCAACATAGCTAATGACTTTTTTTAAAGAGAAATGTGCAAGTTATCGATAAGCAAAATACCAATATTGCTTTTAACAAAATCCGCTCGCTTGAATACCTCCAGTTGGTATATGGGTTTAGTCATTTTCCCATCTTTATCGTATATTGATTGTTTTTTTTTTGTTTATGCGATATTCGTTTAAATAGCCGCAATAAATATATTTATGACAAAATGTAATTAGATTTCGTATTTTTTTAATGAAAAACTTTCATCAGTCACAGAGATTTATTATTTCATTGGAAAGTAGAGTAAATTTATTTTGGAAGTGGTTTTAATATTCTATAAAG
Organism: Nebria salina; assembly: GCA_944039245.1. Classification (NCBI taxonomy): domain Eukaryota; kingdom Metazoa; phylum Arthropoda; class Insecta; order Coleoptera; family Carabidae; genus Nebria; species Nebria salina. Next base: position 14,313,236 of record OX063271.1, read on the forward strand.
CAAATCTTTTTTTGTAAAATTGTAATTAAAAAATATGAATTGAATTTTTTCAAATCCGTATATAAAGAAAATGTATGTATATAATAAAAAAAATTACTTTGTTGGAATTATTAATAATACTCCGCATTGTAATCTTGCATATAAAAAATATAAATGGCAAAACATGCTATTATGGTGTCAGTAGTATTAGTTTGTCCAGTAGAGTGCATCGTAAGCGTAATGTGCTCTTCTACTCTTTGCGAATAATTCCGTAACTCTTTTATTTCTAGGAGGATTATGTAACTCGTTTAAACTCAGACAATGTAATCTGCTTTGAAAGACCAATCGATACGGATAATGAAATTCTGCAAAGAGCCATCACCAAGTGGTCTCTCTCTCTATCTTGCATCTATCTTTTGTATTGTGCTGTGCTGATTACTACCTTTTTATAGACATAATACAATTGCATATTGAATAATCCTAAAGTAACAGCCTCGATAAAAATTAATAACAAAATAATGAATTTCTGTCTTGGTATTACTGGCATAAAAACATTTTCAATTTTAATGTATCTAAATTATTTTTAATTCCACTGTACGTGGTACAGAAAATCATAAATTTTTGTCTGCATATCAAAAATATAAATATGTTAAGTTGTGTTCGAAAATGAATGAATTTTTCTTAAGAGTATTTTAATTCCGGTTATCAGCACAGCTGATCCAGTTATACTTGAAAATCCAGTACATTGAGACTTTTGGGCCTGTAATAATCGAAAAGAGGCAGTAAAACGAAAAAGTAGATAAAAATAGAAGGTGGAAAGGAGAAGAGAGTAGAGGAAGAAGACGAACCCTTCTTATACATGTTGGCGTTACCCCATTAGTACTCAAGGTATTCATCTAACCAAGATTGAGCTTATCTGCTAGGAAGGCGTATAATCAAATTGAATTCCCAGCTCTTCGACGTTCGAAGAGCTGAGCGGGCACCGTGAAGAATATTTTGTAAACCAAATTTCCCATAAGTGAATCGTCGCTGAATTGTCGTCTGAGAGAGCGAAACAGTGTTCGTATTAAAATTATTTATGCCATAATTCGCCATAAATATTCATTCGACAGATGGACGATGTCGAAAATGTTTTGAAAAATATCAAATTCAAAGAAAATTAAATAATTCATGCATAGCCTTCACTTAGAGTGAATTTGATTATTTACTTTGTAATTTCAGCGTCAAGTTGTTGAATAGCAATTATAGATAATTGAATTAATTGCTTTGAACAATTCATTAGCCTGATACGTTATAGAAATATCCATATAACAAATGAGGTGTTATTTTAAATTAGTGTACTGTATTAATTTATATACAAGTTTCGCATCGAAGGTTCATATTATTTAAATATTCGAAATATTAGAAAAAAGAAAAACACAAAACCTACATTGTAAGTTTTTCTCAAATTTTGAGTACGTAAATAATATTTAGGGTATCACTGTTTTATTCAATGAATAAATGGTGTATTTAGGATACATAAGATTTATACGTCTAGGTTAATCTTAAATACACAACGGACAGAAATGACAAAGAGAATATTTATCGAAGCTTAAAGCAACATGATTCGGTTTTGATAGTATCTCTTTTACATATATCTTCATGACATCAGAATAAATATCCCATTTCAAATGAAAATCGTACGTTAATTGAGCATATCCTTTGGATTTAGTAATGATAACTTTAGCATTAAAATAATGTCCTGCCATTTTTGTAATAACCAGTGTTAATAAATAATAATTATACAAGTACAATCTCGACAATGATGTACACATACTCATCTGTGAATATAATTAGAACAGCTATAAAAACATTAAAACAGGGATATTTATACTCGTATTTCATAATTATGAATAATAGCGAAGAATTATCCGGCAATAAAACATCGGCCTAAACAGAATCCTCAGCGAAAATGTACAACCAAATTGCTGCAGAACGAACGAGAGAGCAAACGATAAACGGAAAGAGGAACGGAAAGTAAAATAAGTCAGTTCGTATGTACAGAAAATCGAATAAGACAAAACTCAAATATCAATCCATAAGCGTCAGTTACAAGATTTGCGCTATAGAAAATGAATTATTGTTTTCAACAAAAATATTTTATAACATTTACAATGCATAAATATTGCTTAAAATATTTTCAATATTTACTAACTAACATTTAGATTTCATATTAATTATTTAAGTCATCCTTTAGTTAAATAACAATTTTAAATCTAAAAAAAATGAGAAAAACAAAATCAAAACAAAACAATATTTAAATTATCGATTAGTAATGACTGTTGTTGGTGCAATTGCGCACTAATAATTATAATGTTCATTCGATTACGAATGCATACATACATATAACATACATGCATATAAATAAGAAATTGCTTGAATTTTGAATATTAAAGCAAATTCTGTTCTTATATCAAATATCGGTATAAGAAATAAACGAGGTATTTGAACATTTTCCTTATCGTATATATTATACTTTTCCAACATACCAACGTCGATTAAATTTCGTTTTTAATCGGCAATTAATTTTATTTGTGTTCATTTTAAAGTTGGTCTATGCGTTTTACTGATCTGGAAACATATTAATCTGAATATATTACCAGCATGTTTGCAGATAATAAATTAAAGTTCTCTTCATTTTGATTTTCATGATTGGTATAAATTTAGCAAATTAAACAAATTTCTTGATCAATTAAACCCATCTCTATTTAATTTAAAATGAATGTGGTGCTCTTCATCAATTGGTACTCTAGTCAAGTATTAGTCTCGTCTAGACTTGTGTACGTGTACTTGTAAATTATTAGAGATACTCGTAGTGATCCTATTTACAAAATACTCGTATATAAACACACGCGCTGAATCTTGCCGTAACCAAGGTGCGTTACAAATACTTTTATTTATAAGAGATTTAATACGTGCTCATATAGTAAAACTCCGTATAACATTCCAGCACCGAATAAACCTGACAATAAAAAGGGATTATAAAACTGGGAAACGTGAACACCGACAAAACGTGTGTCCGCGCGCTTACTAAACTTAAAAGCCACTCCCTGGCTGGGACTGAACTTGAATGTGTGAATATGAAGCGGACAAAGAGAAGAATTGAAACGACTAAGTACACAACATTTAATGCCAATGTTTTTGCCTGGTTTATTTTTCCCCAACGGAAGCTTTAATAACGTTTTGAAGATTAGACTACTTTATTATAATTTAAATTACAAGATACGCTTCCATATGCCATTTTGCTTCGGATAAACTTGTCAATGTTGTAGAATAATAAACCATGTTATAAAGCTTTCATTACGTACAATATAACACGTTCTTATAACTTCAATGAGAACTTTTCGTTAGGCAGCTTTAGGTACTTGAGTATGTCAATACTTAGCTTATTTATTAATTTAAAATATTTAAGCTTTCCCAATTACTACAATGGTTGAGGAATAATTTAACAAGTACATTTAATGTATTTTCAACTAGTACTAGTTGGTTTTGAAACTTTAACTCCCACACAGTCCTAATTATTGAATGATTGAATAGTTGTTATGCACTCCTAATTCGAAGTTGGGATTAAAATCACGCACGCGATATAAAATTGTATGTTTTGTGCTGCTTTTATGTGCTTGTTTCCATTGAACCCTGTTAAGCCTGTGAGGTTCTTTATTTTTGTTACACATATAATATGAGCGGGCACGCATAGCTTCGATGATACTATCACTATTGCCTCGATCGTAAATGACAGTATACATATGTGAAATTGCATGTGTGTAAATTTGGGCTTGTATGTGTTTGAATACTTGTTTGTTTGGTTGCTAGCACAGGAATCTATGCATGTAGCGGCACTGTGCCGTAAAACAAATTAAAGTTGAATTATTCATCGTATATTGTAGATGCCAAACACAATTTATTTTTATTGTATTTTAAATTACTTTTAAATATAATTTGTGTTGTTATATTACTATTATTCATTTAAATTATTATTATTATTTATATTAAACCAACGCTGTACGTACATTTCACAAATTTAGGTCATTTTATTTCAAACCCATTCAGCTGATTGCAATGGCAAGTGTTAAAATTTCATACATATATGGTATTGCATTTCCAGTTCAAGGCAAACATTATGCGTTATCTTTTTACCTCAAATATTAAATAAAACAATATAACCAGCAATTTTTAAGTAAAACAATTTTTGTTTTTGAAAAGTTTGCTGACATATTGCAATTTTATTTTAACATTATTAAATTTCGAAAACAAAAAAAGTTTGTAAATCGCGGAAGAATATCTCTCTGGCGAAAAAATGTAATGCGAGCATGTTTTTTACTGAGTTGCGACTGAATTAAATTTTCAATTTAAAGTTCATAATACGGTTTTAATGAATATTCGTAATCATCATTTTTAAGCTACTTTGGTGGTATTTCTAATTTCTCAGTTAAAATGGTTATAATATTTTGCATTTTATTATCTATCGTAACAAAAAAGTTTTACTTTTGAATCATGAACGAAATTGATATTTATTTTGCTGCAATAAGAACAAAATATGAAAAAAAAAAGAAATTAAATCGAAATTACGTATATTTCTGCTAAAATTATTACTTGGATAATCGGGCCATTAAAGAAATTATAAACTCTCGTTCATTCAGTATCCTCAATATATCTGTAATGTTTTCACTAATAAAAAATGTATGTTATTCAATGTCTTTAAAAATATGATAATGAGAAATGTGCTACTAGTTGTTAAATATAATTTTTTTGTCGTTATTTATATTAAATACTGGCATATATATTTTTTATTTCAGTTTTAAACATATTTTTGCATTTAAATGCAGCATGTTAAATTGAAATTCATATCGTTGCTCGGTTTAAATTAAAATATGACAAAAAAACTATCTGTGTATATATACGTAATATTATGCATGTACACGATTTTAATGAAACGATATTTTAAAAGGTTTTTACATCAAGTGATCATTGAAATTATAAATTATTCGAAACTTTAAATACATGCATCTTGCTCTTGCACTAATATAAGAAAACGTCGATAAAAAACCAGCATGTTTAATTATTCAAAAAATACACATCGTAATGAATTGATGAATTTTTATGATTACGATCTTGCATTTATGCAATTATTTAAAATAAGTAAAATCATGGAGTTATTGAATGGTAAATTAGATAATCTAAACAATTCTTAGCATAACAAACAGTGTAAGTAACATTAAGGGTTTGAAAATTGAATAAAAAATAATGTCTTATTTTCTGTATTTAAAAAAATATTGTTTAAACCGTTTTTTGCATACTCAACATTTTATGAAGGTGTGTGTGTGTGTGCTCCTGTCTGTTTGTGTGTGTGCGCGCATGTTTGCGTGTGTGTGTGTAATGCATTACAATTTTTTATCATTGCCAGTTGTATATTTCCAAGAGTATCTTCATCGTAACACAAGTTGAATTTATTAGATCCAAATTAATATAACACTTATTTTGCAGTTGCTAAAAATTTAACAAAAGAAATTTTATTTTTAAAGCCGTTATAATATAACAGCTGGAAACCGAGATAAAGATACACGAGTGCGATGAATAAAACAGTACAATACAGTAATGCAGAACTTAATCTAAAGAAAACCATGTGACTATATAATAATTTATTGTGCTTGTAATGAAAACAATTCTATATTTGCTGTTATTACGTTGCAGCATTGCTGTTTTAGTTAATTCAACCATGATTGAAGTAGATATTGAATAGCTTTCTATACTCTATAAAGAAAATAATTGTTAAGTAATTATCTGTAAGCTAACTGAATAAAAACCGCCTAATTTTCCTCGGTTTATTTTAATTAACTTTATATTCAGTTGATGTAATACCACTGATGGTCGTTTCTTGTCATACTATTCCCCATGCGATTTTGTACGGTTCCATGGTTTCATTTTCCGATGCTCTGCTAATTAATATTCCGTGCTGCATTGCGACAGTCTTGTCATTGTGCTGCGTGGCCAGAGTTATCTGTAACAGATGATCAGACAATCATCTTTATAAACTTTCTTATAATCCACAGTGACATACTGCGATCCATAACAGCAACCGATTTAAATGAGTCGAGATTTTTCACTGGATCTCTGCGCCATCTCTATATCCCACTTTTACAGTTTCTCAAAGAAAGAAGGAACGATAAGGTAAGCCTTTTAAAACGGCATCCAGACATGCAACGCCAGTAATAACATACTGGTGGATTCGATTTTTTTCAAAAGATTATTTTGAAGTATATAAATTGTATTTCTATGATATGCGAATATAATCTGTATTTATGCGGTTAATTATAAATTTCTTAAGACTTGGTTATTATTTTCAATTACATAATCTAAAGTTTCTTTGATATTTCACAATATATCTTACACTTTCAGAAATCAAGGTTAATTTTTATCAACTTATAAATATTAAATCGTTTGTGAAATTTAATTAAAATCATTAATTATTGCTAGTAAATTTTGATATATATATATATATATATATATATATATATATATATATATATATATATATATCGTTTACCAAAACACCCCCAATAAATTATAAAAATGATCTATTTATGTTATACTCTGTTTAATAAAACTCAAATTATATTTAATTTTAAATAATTTCTTTGTATGATTAAGCTATGCCATAAGTGGTTCTTCCAACGAAAATTGTTAGAAAAAAGAACAAACTTGTGTAGCGCAACGATAGACAAAGCTAAACAAAATTCTTTTGAAGTTAGCACCAAGTCGTGTTTCGCTGGTGTGAAAACGGTGACTGTTAAATTCTCACAGGCGATGCAATGCAAAAGCGTATCAGCTGCTTTACAGCATGTTCTTTTCCTAACATGGCAGTACCGTAGTCAGAAAGCTTGAAAATACAACAAAACATGTTTGTGTCGTTAGCTTTGTATTATTGAGATAAAAAACTAAAAGTTTTTCTTCACTCTTTACAGTCTTGCTATAAAAGAGACTATCGTGTTTAAATTCCAGATTAAAACGAAAATATTATTATAATTTTGATTATATCGTTATAGTTTCGAATATATAATTATATTCTAATTTTATGTGTAGCCTATATATTATGTATCATTCAACCAATAGATTCCATAAAAACAAGATTAATGATACAACATATGATATATTTGTAATATTTTATTTTATGAAAAACAATTCAAAAATAAATTAATAGGTACTGTATTATTATTACGGTTATTATTTTTTAATTAACCTAAATAATTTGATTGACCCATACATTAATTGTTTATTATTTAAAATTAGTAGGTTGTCAAAATATTGAAAATTAATTACACAAATATAGAAAATTTTGATGAATTAAATCTATATCAATATACATAATAGATTTATAATTTAAATTAATTGTTAAGGTGGTAAAGCCCATTGTAAAATATTGATATTAATTACAAAAATGTATGAAACTAACCAAGTGTTTTTAATTTGTTATAAGTTCTTGCAATATATTAGTTATTGTGTTATTAAAATAGTAATTAATATAAAAATTTAAAAACTGTTGTGTGTTTATAAGATTAAACTTTTAATCCACCCCTGCATACATTTAATAAAACTATAGAGATTGTCAACTGCTTATGTGCATCGACAATAACATTATAACTATTGCCAGGCGCGTGTAGCCTTTGTAAATATACAACAAAGCCATTGCAGAGCATTTAACTGTAAGTATTTGCACGTGGGATTTTCCATTAAAAATCATTTGTACGTTTTACTAGTAGAAGTGTACAAAGAAATATCAGTGCTGCATCGTTAGAGCAATGAATTTGTTACCATTACGGGAGCAAAACATGTTTCCCACTTCAAAACACTGCAAATAATAAGTCCCTCCTGTACAACAGTTGTTAAATTATGCATTGCTGCATGAACACTGTACATGTAAGTTTGTATTTGTTCTATTATTAAATATTTATGTCTTCCTATATAATGTATCACATCATTCATTATTTGAAACATTTACAACACTTTTCAAATATAATGGAACTATTCAAACTGGTAAAATTTATACAATTGAAATGGTGGTAAATATAAATCTATTATGACCGAAGTCCCATAATCTACGAATCATATTAAGAGCTTAAGTGATCGGTGATTGTTTATATATATAATATTATATTGGAATTTTTTATTTAAGTAAAAAAGTGACTAAAAAGTGTTTTGACAATAAATAAATGCACCTCCACCATTTTACATATAACATAATATATGTTTAATTTTATCATTTTTACCTTCTATGTGTAAAGCATATAACATAAAAATTGCTTAAACCACATATGTATTGGCAGAATTTGTTTGAAAACTATTTTGATAATGCTTAAGAACATTGTTTTGTGAAAGTTTACGCTATGATCATTTCGCAAAGTAATGTTAAGTTTGTAAACAAGAGTATATAGGATATAATAGATATAATATGCAGTTCATCGTTGCCGAAGATTATTATATCTGCGACTAGCATACTGTACGATACACCACCAATGTGCGTCAGAAACTGTAGCTTGGTTTACAACTAAGTTTAAGGCGTGAATAGTACACAAGATTTACCAAGTTCACAACAGTTTGGGACTTGATCACTTCAAGTTCTTACGTAAGTTTCAACCTAGCTAAAGTTTTACTTCTAGTGTTTCTCAACTGGATAAATTTTATACAGCAATAAACATTACGGTTTTCTTGAAAATAAATTTTAGTGCCAGTTAAATGTCAATTATCCGAACACCTGGTAAGGTTCGCTAGAGAAATTTTAAATTTAATTTTGTTCCTGCAAGGGAACACACGATTTTGTAAATTGTGTAAGAGTAAACTATATATTTTTCAATTTTTTCGATTTATATTTTCTAATAATTTGGCACTATTTTGGAATTTTTATTAAACCCCAGGAAAAGATTATGCAACTGAGTGGGAGACGCTTTTGGGGGAGTTATATAAATATAATCCTCATATAACAGAGTAATGCAGAAATATTATGATCATGTAAGAAAATATTTCTCGCTTCTTGAATGTGGCGCTGAAAGCCATTACTGGCTCATCATACATACTCATAATATCATTTATGTGCACTGATATTTCTCGTGGCTGTCAGCGTTATTTTACGATGATATATTCAATTTGCATATAAACAACTTCAACGTGCAGTGCATAGAATGCAAGCTTAGAACTTTGGTAAAACCTATATATGATTCTCATTATACGTACGTTAATATCTTGTTACAGTTTAAACAAGGATTGACTACGAGTTAACTTGCCAACTTGCAGCTTGCCGTAGGACTGTTTTACCAAAATATGGATATCTTTGCATGTGTAAAACACTAAAATACAGAATATATAGAATAATAGAATATTATTGTTATTAAAGATGAATAAGTTAATGCATCTGACGAATTTATTTACTGTTTATGTTATATTATCTGTATTAATTTGAATTTAAAATATATTTAAATAATAGAATCTTTTACAGAAAGACACATATTCATGAATACATCTATATTGGTTTACATTCATTGTTTAACATAAAATACATATTGTTTTTGTTTTACTAATGATGTTCATATTGAATAGAATTTTGTATTCTAATAATATTGTAAATTACATTAATTTCACAAATAAAATGTATTAGTATGGATTTTGGTTAGGATTTATTTTAATCTGTAAAAATATGATACTGATTGTGTAAAATGATTTATTATTCTTTTCATATATTAACAAGATACTAGGACGTCAGAGAAAAATGTTTATTAACATTATTTCGCTTTACAAGCAAATGTAATTCAATAAACAGAAATATGATAATTTTTTAAACATATGTAAGATTTTTACTTATTATTGTTTTTATTCTTTTATCAACAGTTTTGGTTCTAATTACCTAATGAATACTATTATTTTTATGATAACCATGACAAAAATATGCAAGCATAAGTAAATAAATTAATATTTACACAACTAAATGTTAATTTATGGTATTTGTTTTCAATTATATTGTTGAATTATTTGTAAATATTAATTAAATATAATAATTATCAACGAACAAAATCAATGCAAAATGTAAACATGATTATTATCTCTATTCTATAAAAATGCTTCAATTGTCATATCTATTATAAATCGACATCTGTTATGTAATTAAAACGTATGCATAAATAAATATTAATGAAAACCTTGCGAAAATTTATATATGGGTATTTATACATTTAAGATTAAATATATAATGTAACGATATTTTTTGAAAAATGGGGTGCTATATAAATACTTAGCATCCTTCGGCGTGTACGAATACTTTTGCTGCTCAGATATTCACAAATTTTTAATTGTTAATTTAAATTAATAGAAATAAATACATTAATTTATTTTTATATAAAAAAAAGGAATGATACAGTGAAACTAACGTGGAAGATATATAATATGATAAAATAGTATGTTTGAGACTAGAAAGATATCTCATCAACTTATAAGCTTCACAAAAAGGTGTTTATCTAAATGATCCAATTTATTTCAGCATCTATCATACAACTGTCGAACGCAAGCGCACATTTGTCTGTTCTGCAATAGAAAAATATCGAAGGGTTGTTTGGTAGCACCCTAGAGATAGAGACATTATTACTACAATATAACAGAACGAGGGATACTGTCCACAAAATGGATGGTCTTGCCAAACGATGAAAGAAACATTTTACGGCGGTTGATGGCTCGATGCGGTGTCGCTCGCTCAGTGAATTTACAGAATTTCGCGAGATGTGTGTAAAGGTGTGCCTTCTATCAGGACGACGACAAGTGATTTATATCTTGGTTGCTGTGCAATCTATGTCACACAGTAGTGCACCAAATAAGGGCGACTGGGAAAATATCTACCAAAACAAGACTTATTTTTATTATGTTTTCATTTCAGTACATAGCTACATAAGATTTTATTAATAGACTAAATGAATTACAGCATCTCACTAACTTGTGGATTAGTAATATAAATATTTTAAAAGGTGAAATTTATTTCTGTTTACATCTCCTGTCGCTTGTAGTTTAGTGAACCACAACATAGTGTCTTGTTCGTGATGATAAATGCCAGTTAGAATCACGTAATATGAATCTTTATTGTGCGGAAAATTCGATCCTATTACAGGTCTGATGCGCGGTAGTGTTTCACCGATTTTTACTTGGGCTGGTTTCCATAAGAACCTTCCTTTTTTACTGATTCTTCTTTTATTTTTTGTTTCTGGTTCCTCGTGACTTTCTTTAATACATCACCACATTGTGTTTGACGTGACGCATTTTCTGGAATGAAAAATTTGTCATTCTTGAATAACAGTGGCTGACAGGAAGAATAAGAATGTACATGACAATCTTCATACGTAATATACAATGTCAAAAAAAAAATATATATATATAGAACGAATAGTTTTGATCAAATAAACGAATATTCGATTATTACTAATTGCTAAAGAAATTTGTAAGAAAGTATATTATATGTACTTGATAATAATTAAACGAATTTCGTTATTAAACAATGTATATTCTAAGCTAAGCAAAAGTTCATACATATTTGAATACAACCACAAAATGCTATCATCTATATTTTATACATTCTACAAGCCAGGGAGTATCGTATCGTTTGAAACGAGTGATTTATGTAAGGTTCTCATGAGATAAGAATTCGGAACGCATGTACATACACAAATAGTGTGCGTGTGTGTATGTATGTGTATATAGGTGATGTACGAGACATAGACCGTTCATGACGCAGAACAGGAAAGGTCGGCCGGATGAGAACAGAAGGTGGCCAGCCGAATCATGGCACCGGATGCTTAGTTAATTAGCGTTATTACACAATAGTGTTTACACGATTAACCCTGTGTGCAAGAGCTAGGGTCGAAATACACACAGACCGTTGAATCAATACCCGTTACCCCTTCGAGCTAGAGTGATGTTCACCGCTAACCGGACACGGTATGGACGCCAATACTAGTCAACGCCTAGTTAACTCGCATTTATCAAAGGAAACTTATTTATAGGATACAATGCTTTTAACGTCCAAGATTTACAATTATTTAAGTTTATGGTTTGTTTTCACAAATGTTTAAGTATTTCGATGACGTATAAATTTATCAAACCCCTAACATAATTATCAACAATATTGATTTTTAATGTATTAAATATAATTCCAATAAAAATGTATCAACGAAAAAAAAAATGAATATATATATTCTCTATCGAAAATACATATTAGAATGTAAGATGTACGTAGTCAAAATATAAACTGAAGACCTGTTCAGATACGTGTGTTTATTATGTTGTAATTTAATTTTTACTGTGCAATCAAATCTAGATACAAAAACTTGAATGAAAAATAAAATGGTATGGATATCCCTAAAGCAATCGTTGAACAAAGTTAAAAAATAAAAGGTAGAAATTGTAAAAATCCATGAATAGAAAATGAAAAATAAAATAATAATGAAATAAAAATAAATTTCAAATGAAACAATACTATATTTTTAATACGGCAATGGTAAAAAAATAATTGTCGATTTGTTTCAAGATTAAAAAATTATAATCTACTCGCCATAAATGTAAATAGCTAGCGATTATTTGTCTAAATGCATTATGCCGACAGAGTATCTCATATTTTTTTGCTCGTGGACAAATTTAAATTGCCCTATAGCAACTGGGTCTCTCGTTGAAACACATGTGTACGAGTTATGGAACCATTGTTCATATAAATGTTACAGATCGATTTCACACGTACTGTGTCGGCCGATAATTGCCATGATAGCTGTTTCTACGTTGTTTTTTTTTACACCCTATTTGTGTATCTTTAATGGGAACAATGATATACGTGTTATTCAAAGGTTAAATTTGCGCGTATCAATTTCAAACCATCCATTAATAATATTTTTCAAAAATAACTTAATTTTATATCAATATTTTACTTAAACTTTCATTATATAATAAATTACTGACCATCAATGTTTTCGCAATTATTAACATTTTTTGTAGATATTTCCATTCTAAATATTTGTTAATAAAAAAAAATAAAATAAAATAAATAAATGTTTCACAATAACCAATTTTGTTTATATTAGAAATAAATTTTTAGAGCTGTGAAAAATCTTTTGCTTTAATTTTTACATATTAAGCTACTAAATAAGTTAACTATCTTAAGTATGTTTTTAATTATTTGTATTGCAAATTTATTTCGAAATACATATAGATAAAGTACGCGTAATGACTGAAATTTCTTAACAACTGTTTGATAGTACTTCAAATTAAATTATTTATAATTCTTATTAAGATATATGCAACTTACATAATTATTTTTAAAAAAACCTTCACCTAAAAAAAAACCTACAGCTAAAACTAAAAGAAGATATTGATAGTAGCAAATCGGGCCTAAATAGATAAACCATCTATTTTTGTTAGGTGTTATGTATATTATATATTCAATTAAACGAATTATTTCTACAAAAATTCTGCCATCCTGTTATCAGAACAAAAAGCTTTAAAAGCTGGAGGAACGCTACATCTACCGGGAAAATACCCAAATAACATTTACAACTTTGTCGCTTTCGTGTACACTAGTAAAACATAATAAATCAATGAAAGCTTCTGCGAAAGCTTTCACTAAACTTCTCAAAAGCTCCGATAGATGTAGCCAGATTATATTTAATAAAAGCATTTTTGTGCAATATCAAGATGGCAGGATGAGCAACTTTTTAATTCAATTCTACGGTGTTCTATAATCGTGCTGACTCAATCAAGTCTCAAGTTTGGGTAAAATTTTAACAAAATAAAATAAAAATAGATTCAAATTAAGAATTGCACTGACGCAATCAAGTCAGCGTTTGATAATTTTTTTTACAAAACAATGTATACTTACCTCAAGCATAATAATAGCAACTTTTTCATTTGCTTCTACGCCATAATTTCTGATAGTATCTGTAATTGTTATAAATAAAAATTTAATCAATCTTGAAATTGTATATTTTATTATTAGTGAAAAATTATAATAACGAGCAAAAGAATAAAAAAAAGTTTAAGTATTGTGATACGTAAGGAAATAAAGATAGGTGTAATTATTTGAAAAGAGGATTACAACCGACATGAATTTTGTTTATTTTATAATATTTCCTGTTTCCTTATAGTTACACTGGTTTATTTACATAAATTAAGCCGGTCAGTACAAACAACAACAATGTCAACGCATTATGTCATTTTCAATTTGTCTAAAACATACATACAAACGTTGAATAATAAAGTGTCTTTCATACATAAATAAACATAGAACGTGTCTTATATGTTCACCTGAAACACTTTTGTCCTAACTCACTTTGTTTTACCGAAGCACAGTTTGTTTTTTTATTATAAAATATTATTTTTTTTCTAATTATAAAGTGTACCTTATAAAGGTAATAGTAGAGTTATAATGTCCAGGGAAGGCTCAAATTGTACAAAAATACCATGACAACACTACAGCCCTAAGAGAGAACAAAATTTTGTTTCATTTAACCTGTAATTTAGTTCTTCTGTTACAAGTTATTTCAAATTAGTTGCGTACACTTCCTCTTATTCTCCTGCTAAACTATTTTATATATATACTATTATATTGATATCTGATAAACATATGATGCTTGTAATTTATTTTATAACCAAATTATAACAGCAAATCCATTATATTTTACAATTCTGTTAGATACGTAAAACACTAAAATACATATAATTTTCGGCAAATTTTCCACACTTTCTATTCAAAAGGGAGTGTACTATGCTAAAATATTTCATTAAATTAATTTTTCGTTGTATTAAATAACATTTCTTGTATTTGTAAATAATATACGGTAACATTTAGTTTTATAACATGATAATTTCCATACATTTTTTATGTTCAACTATCAATGTCAATAAAATTTTAGGGGACTATCGGACAAGATTTTTATGTATTACAGCCAATGGTTTCGAAACAACGAGAAAAAAGTCATTTCATTCTTGATGTGACAATTATAACAGAAGAACTTTGTGTTATGTGAAAATGAAAATTCTATCATATTTATTTTTAAATTGTTAACTATTGTTATGCAAGGCCATTGTTACAATACATGAATACAACTAAAAACGTAAGATGTAAATCATATTTCTATAAATAGTGGTAAGGATAACGGCTTCATAAACTATATCAAATTTAACGTTGTTATATGTGTTGTTTTTGCAAATTTTCCTAATTGTATTTCTCTTGGTGTTAAAATTTAAAATAATTATTCATTCTTAAAATGTATTTGCTCATTTCGCTAATAAACGTATGCAAAATAATTGTCTGCTCAATTGTGTAAGCATAGGATGGGATTTGAAGAATATTTAAAAAAATGTTTCTGTGTAGTCCTGAAATGAATGGAAACACATAGAAAATTATTTAGAAAACTATAAGTAATGTATCGGATTATTGGATTGATCCAAATATCCAAATAGATTTTCATATAATTCCGAATAATTGATATTTTAAAACCCTGGTATTTGGACAGTTTCAATTGTACATTATCATTTATTTACAGTCAATCGCCAATTATATGTAATGCAAACCTGGAAACACAGTCATCAATAGAATCTTAATTACGAATAAATATGATTTGCTGACTAAATTTTTGCGCAGTGTTTTAATGAATTTTACTTTCATTTGTCGTATTTTGGACCACGGGCATTTTGATTATCTCTTAGGTATAAAAATTTTAATGCATATAATATTCTATGATAAGAAAACATAACAATTTTTTTTTTCACATGTTCGTTATTATAAGAACGAAAAATGTTTGCTTCTTAATAAGTATATGTGTACCCTGAACACAAATTTAGTATAAATACTTTAAACACTAATTTTTATACATAGACTGCCATATTCGCAAGCGCCCGTGAATATAGAAGCGAACACATACAATGAATATTGTAGTTTCCATCGCAACACAACTTGCCTTACCTACATATAAGGTCTCTATGTCCACAGAAGTAAGAATAGAAGATTACCAAGCTTAAAAGGAGAATACAATATGTGTAGTTAAATATTTATATGTTTTCAGGTCGCTTCGATTAAAGGAACTCATGAATATGGCAGATATTCTTAACTAGAAAGTCTGTAACAACACTTTAGTCTCGCTAGTAAGTAGGCCCGAGAAAACGAGATTTTGACATCACTTGTATGTCGTTTCATACATTTTTTACTTCGTACACCAATTGTTTGTTAACAAAGTTAACAGTTGATTAAAATGAGGGAGTTACAATGAGCTTGTTTTTTTCTGGTTATTTATTGTTGCAAGTACAAGCTCTGTTTTATTTTTACATATTTAAATATTTAGACCAAAAAGTAATAGATCTACGTCATCAATTAAGATAAACCATTAAATCTCAATCACGTTTTACACGATCCAATATTTCTGTTGTACTTTTCTCTGATGCTATGATGGAAAATTATCTATATTATCCTATACGAAAATCTAATTTATGCACAATGAAACAATTAAAAATGCATTTCGTAATATCCACAACTTTACCCAAAAACATCAGAAATACAGTAAGTTACTGGTGAATTTAATTCAATATCAATTAGCCACGATTTTAAATTTATTTAAATGTGTTAACACATTTTGACAAATAATAGCAATAAATCCAGTAACCTACTGTGTACGAAATGCTTTTTAACGAATTTCAAGAGTAACTATGAAAAAAAAAACATATATTTAGAAAAGAGGATATAAATAAATTTATACTCAAATCTATTCTCTAATGTGATTTACAAGGTTTGGTTGTTTGATTTATACGACATGTATTACCAGCAACATTTATGCCGATATGGTGAGTAAATCTGGGTAGGAATCTGTGTGGGAATAGTTAAAAATCACTTTGATGAAGGCGGGACGTGAAATCCGATCCAAACAAAAAGTTGTTTGTGTTCAGATATTTATACGTGTTATTCTAGATATTACAGAGTCACTCCTTTAAAAGATGGTATTATGAATAATTTTTTATTTTAGAATTTGTTTTATATTCTTTACTCCAGCAAATGCAATTTTACTTCTAAATTATTTATTGATATTCAAATAAAATATTTATTATATAAATGTTATAAAGTACGTCTACAAGAAATTCAGTCTTCCATAATAAAAGTAAGATTATTAAATTTTTTAAAACAGATAGGATACTTTATAAATAATTGAACCATCCTGCAACTCCCACATTACTAAGAGTATCGTCAGACACAATAAGTAACGTTGTATGACTTCCTATTTACAAGTAAGCTCGTTCGAACTGCTAGCGTCCTTTTTACTGTAAACTAAAACGTACAACAGACAATTGGCATCTGATTTGTCCATTGCATCTCGCATTGTGTAAGGGTATCACATGTGTTACGCATCCGTCACTGTTTCTCTTTAGACACAACTTTCAGGTCCAGGGATGGCATCGGACAGTATGTGATCCCTCCGCAGTGTTCCCAGGTGGGAGAAAGGTGCCGCTTCCCGGTGTCTCGAACGCGTTCTGCCTAGGGTTGCAGTTCCGTGTGGGCTTCCGGAATCCGGTGATGAAGCCACTTCCGGCAACTGCTGTTAGACACATACACGCACACAAACAAATCGCATCAGTATAATTAATGAGCGAAATTCAAAAAATAGTTTATATCATTAAAAAAATATTTCTAGAAATCATTTCTCAGGAAATTTTTATCTGATTCTTAAATACTTCTTTACTTAAGCGTAATTTCAGTATAAGGTGATTATAAAATTTTGTTTTTAAAATAAATTATTTTATAAAACTGAAAACGTTTTTCCATATGAACTCATTTTGATTATTTCTGATATTTTAATTAACTTTATGAAATAATTCGGCAACTTACAAAGTTCGTAAACGTCACCGGACCATGTTGCTGTTGCCTCATTGAACGATCCATACCGGGTGGTGGGAACAGTGCGTCAGGTCGTTGCACGATTGAGTTAGATGCGTTTAGTGACGGAGGAAGTGGTGGTGCTCCATCAGGACCGGCTACATCAACAAAAAATTGTGTCATCTATCATTTCTCCTTCATATTTATAGTAGTTTCTGTTTAATGAAATACATTTTATGAAAATGTTATTATATCAAAATGGTAATATTTATTATCAATATTTATAAATATGATTTTTAATTTTAAATCATATATATCTTGTAATATGATATTTCAAGTATATTCGTTTTACTATAGATTGCTGTTTGAATTTCGAAACTTGAGACGGAATAAAACTGAACAGCTATCACAGTTATCCCACTATACTTGCACAGCAAAGCGAGAATACGAATTCTGCAAATGTCTTTTGTTGAACTTCTGAGAGAATATGTACTTATAAATTACCCGTATCTGTCAATATACTCCTCTTTGTGACAGAGCTAAAACACCAGGGGGTCTGAATGTAAATATAACCATGCAAAGTTCAAATATCTAGCTAGCAATCAAGAGTTATACATTATACGTCTTACTTATTTGTAATTTTGGTATAAACTCCGATTCAAAGTTAATATCAACATATTTAAGATTAGCGGAAGTAGCATTCTTATTTTATTAATCCATTTGTCGATGACGAATATTGTAATAACTTGGCAACTTTTCTGGCAGCGAACATTAAACTAAGCCGTACAATACGATTTTGAGTAGAAGTTTACTTACATCGTGGTGTATTGAGTATATCCGGTTGACGATCGCCTTGGCCAGCCAGTGCAACTGGTGATTGGCCAGGCATATTTCCGCATTCAGAAACTGGTTTCAAGGTATAAGCGACAACGTATCTATGATCACCTGTATTGATTTCTAGCATTGAGTTCGGTCTCGATGGTTGCGGTGACATTTTCTGTTGTTTCACCGAATCTAGTTCTAGTTGATGAGTACAATGTCCTAAATTATCGGAACAATGAGGTACATCTCTTCGTCTTCGAATCGCCAGAACTACTATTAAGAGAACTGCGATGCCCAATGTTAGTAGTGATCCCGTTAGAAGCGCTGCCAATGGAACGATACTCATTCCACTGCTTCCATCTGTAATGAAATATTTTCTCAATTACCAATACAAGATTTCATATTTTATCTGTTTCTTTTTTCTCATCAAATTTGTATTAAAAAGTTTTGTTCTAACATATACTCGTATGTATTTGAAAGATATTCCATTTAAATAAAACTAATGCGTATATAAAATTACTTCTAAGCAAAGTTTCTAAATGTCTTCCATAGAATCGTAGTTTTCACAAAAATATAGTAGATGAAATAAATGTGTACGAAGTTTGTTTTAGCTTATACTCTAACAAATCTGGAAAATTGCCTTATTCATTTTGTAAAATTGCAAAAATAAAAACCTAATATAATAATTTTGAGCCCAGTCTGTATAAATAAGGATGCAATCGATTTATTTTTTTAAATAAGAAATTCAAAATGTCAGTAAATTAAATTGGCGATATTCCAAATGTCATTATAAAAACAGAAAGAATAACTTTGTTCGAAAAAGAGTTAAATTTTAAAGACTACCCTATTACACGAATAAAACTCTCCAAGGAATACAAAGTAGTAACTCGTCGAAAAACATTTTAAATTTATATTAGTCTTTGTATCTGGAATAAATAAGTTTAGAAAGTTGCTTCTGCTCCTGTACATTAAGAAACATATTGACATAGCTACTTTCTATGAAACTTCACGCGAAATGAATGCAGTTCGTACAGAACTTTCAAACTATTGTCTTCGACTAAAAAAACTAAAAAAATAAACTTTAGTAGCATAACGTCTTCACGTAAAACGCTGTAAGTAGCGATTCTTACAATTTACAAATGAAGACTTTTTGTTTTCCAAATTACGAAATTTAATTCAATGAAACATGTGTTCTACATTGTTATTAATATGTATTATTCATACCATAATCTCAGAGATTAGATTATTTCTTAAATAAATGTGTTTCAACACAAATTCAACAAATATATATAGTATATTTTCGTTTTTTCATGATTACAATATTTACTTTATTCCTTCGTATTAGAAAGTAGTATAAACTTACATTTCACAAGAAATTTAAAGAAATACCAATAAATTTAATAAAATTAAAGTATGTATGATTATAATCAGCTTTAAAATTCTATGAATGTATGTAATATTTACGAAACAATTCCTATTTTGGAAATATAAATGAATATAATATTATCTCGATTAAACCATTGCTAATGGGTACTTTTAAAAATACATGCCTGAACGTATAATAAAAAGCAGTTTTCGTAGTTTGCAATAACAATTATCATTTGAAATGAAATAGTAGGCAAGCGAGAGTACACGATTGAAGCATTAATAGGTTGCGTGCCCTTTTTACAGTCCCGCAGGCAACGCACATGCTGAGGTTCGAGAGAAAATTTGATGGGTATACATGGTGTGTGTAGCCGCCAGGCTCGTTTACATTACTCGGCTATCTGGTGGGATAGAGCGACCGTTTGCTTGTTCGTTCATTCCCCTGATTTCACCTAACTCCATCCTATATGAACCGCCAGTTATACCTACCCCACCGCCATATGACCCGGCAGCTTTCCATTCTGTCCAAACGCTGCGAAGAGATTCGCTTCTCACCTGTGATATGCTTTCGCATCGGTTACCTATCGATTTTTGCTTTAATATGGAGATTGTTTTGCGGATGACCGATTATAAATATGGCTGCTTCAGACGGTCGTGTCACCGGAAGAAGAAAAAAAAATACCTATCTAAGTTAAGATAGAATTTTTAACTGCTAATATATAACAGATTCTTTCATCTAGTATATAATATATAGAATATAAAAATAAACACCGAAAAACAAAGAAATCAACTGTTGTATTATAGCTTTAAAAATAAATGTGTACTTTGCTTTCAGTGAGTTAGAGCGTCGAAAAAAATACATATGTCGACATGAGAATGAAACGATATCGAATGTACATTAACGGTCGGTTTTCGTATACACAAACCAGCGCACGCACGAGCACTATACTTTCTTCGTCGACAGAGTTAGACCCAAGTTATAAGTTCCAATTTATAGAATGGAACCTTAACGTCTGCTGAAAAGCAAACGCACGATCCTTGTATAAGGGACAAGGTCTGGTGTGCAACCGAGGGACCATAGTTTCTAATATTGTAGACCTGTTCAGTCATACATCGTTTCACACTATCGAACGCCTGTTGTAAATCTGATCGAGGTTAAATATATTGGATGAGGGTGAACTTAGAGCAAACTTACTGTCGAAGACTTCTAATTCTCTTTAGTTTTCATTTCTTTCAACTCAAACAGAGTGCCCGTCGGGGTTCACGACAAATATGTTTATTTAGGCTAGTTGGAAAAGTTTGCAGATTACTTTTGTGATAAAAAAAGACGTTCTACAAATCTAACGTGGACATGAAACAAAGGAACTGTTATTGATTTATCAGTAAATAAAAAATATGTAAAATAATATATTAATAAACGGTATGAAATTCTCGGCTTAGTTAAGCTTAGGTATAAAATAATATAAATTTTCATTAGGGATATTATTTCTATAAAGTATATATTTATGGAAATTTAACAGTTCTTTTAATTTAAACCACATTTAATTGTCATATGAATAATTGCCGTTCTTCATGTATCTAATATCAATATATTGTAAAACCTTTCTCGTGATTAATTTATAAGAATATTTGACAAAAAATTGATTGTTAAAATATGTTTTGTATTCATTGATATTATACTCGTAAGAAATACATTCATTATAGAGCAATCGAAATCAAATTCTTAGTTGTATTAGATGTCATGAAACGAAGGACAAGAAATATATTAAAAAAGCAATTCTTTTTCAAAGAATAATTACAAGGGATATATTACCATTCTCAAATATCCTAATGAGGAAATAATAATAGTAGTACACATTTCATAGCACAAATTAAAGTATAATTTTAGCTACATTAAATACCAAAAAAATTGTCAATATATACAAGTACAATTTAATGATTTGTTTACCTTTATAAGCTTCTTGAAGTTCTTACATTCATACTTTGCATTATATCTTCAAAATAGGGCCGTGGATAACTCTATCCAAGTATTCAAAATTATACGAACTTTGTTCATACGGTAAAATATATTTAAAAGCTACGTTTATATTTATCAAACTTACCACACATGTTCTGAACCACAACTAAATTCATTATACCCTAATATAAATAATTATAATTACTGCGCAAAAACTTAGATAAAATTTAAATTGTATTTAATTATCAAATAAAAGGAATAAATTATAAATTTCAAATATTATTTGCGGAGCAATTTTAATTTGTAGAATGAATTCTACAAATTACATAGCAGAAATGAATTCTAGATATTAAAGTTACCCTGCACAAACTATAATTGAAATATATAAATTAATGCACTATTGTGATGAATTTATTTTTAGTCCAGTCACCGTTCATACCATTTCTAGCAGCATTTTCCAATTTACTGCTTGTCGAGCTTCCTTTTATATTAATGTAGTGATTCGGGGAAATTGTGAAAACATTTTTTATCATAAAATTGTGTATTGAATTAAATATAGTATAACTTTTAAATATGATGATTAACAAACATAGCTACTGAATAAAATATGCAACAAGTCGAACATAATGCTAATATTTTTAATAGTGATGTATGATGAATAATTTAATCTATTTTATAAACCAATATTAAATATATGCGCGTATATATTTTAATTGATTAAAGTATAAATAAATTATGAATGTAACTTTTACTTTACTTTTAAAATGGACTATGTATTCAGAGTACTGCGTGTTTGTTTGAATAAATTGTTTACTTATTTGCAAAATTGAATAAAATAATAATTAAAAAAACGAAACAAGATTATAATCTTCTCCCGCTTAAATGAATATTGGATAAAATCTAACGAAATATTATGTATACAAACATTAACAGGATCTCATAAAAGGTTACAAGAAAGCGATCCGTCTTGAAAATTAATCAAGTTACATTTCATATCTTTTGAAATTAATTTTGGAGCGTATTTCACCAATTTAATATTGGTTCATGTAGCAATAAGATACAAGTAACGAGAGATGTGCCTTTATTGCGTTGCTTATATTGTAAATGTAACGATGGTAAAGATCAATAACATGATAAAGTAACGTGCATTTACTGACCGGTGGTCGGCTCAATAGAATCACCCACGCGAAAAGAACATTCCTATGACCACGGTAATCCATCCGATGAGTTTTGGTGTTAGTGCGAATTACTCAGCAACGTCACAACACGAATGAAAAACGTATCAAATTAAAATTTAACTTACCACTATTATTTCTCGCTCTTTTGTAGCTTGTGCAACGTTGCGTTACTGTAATTTATCGTTTGAAGAAAATCACTTGGTAGTTAGATTTAACAATTTACGTTATCTCTTTCAATGTACATGTTTTGTGATTCGTGATTTTAATTACTAAACATATTTCGTGCGAGTTAGAAATATCGTAAATTCAATATTATTTCACAACAGTATGTGTTGAAAAAGTAATTTGTTCGATAAATCAATAAACATTTCTATTTAATTTTCTATTTGAAACAGTTCTTATTATATCGCATCCATCTTTATATGATTAAACCATACAGATACATGTTATAAGATATGTGTATTTTATTATAATAATAGTTGAATTTTACATAAAATTCAAAACTAACATTATACGTCCCTTTTCTTTCTCATTCATATAGTCGATACATTTTATATAAAATTTATTCTTATGACTGTATTTCAGTTTATATAATTCAGATTGTATAGAATAATTAGTAAAAAATAAAATAGGCACTATAAGATGTAAGTATAGGTTTAATAAATTAATAATTTAAATCAGATAATAAATGCAGTTTGTAGAAGTTACACGTTCCGTAATACATATTTATTATTTGTTTATTCAACGATATTAATAGTTACCATTATGCGTTTAATAAATTGGTAGCAATGCCATTTATGTAATGGTCGGTTTATTAGGTGGAGTTATGTGTTATCGTTTTTCCAAAGAAACATATTTATTTTCCATTATTTTTATACAATTTAGATATGCCGTTATGATAACATTTGGAGTAAAAAATGAATGATATTATGGTTTATTGATTTATAATTTTACTTGGTTACGCAACGTACATAATTTGATAATTGTCTGTATTTTTTTAGAAATTAAATGCAATTTATCAAGTTTTCCAAAGTAATTTTAAAGAATAATAAAGGAAAGAAATATATAATTTAAGAAACTATCGGACTTCAGGCTGTTCGACTAAACAATGTGTTCATTCAACTCGTATATTCTCTGAGGATAATCCACTCACATATCTTACGTAAAATAGAATAAAACCAGGTCGCCTAGCTTAGAATTCTCTTTGATATGTGATGTTTGCTGCTTACCTGTTCGTTTTTCCGCATCATTAAGTGCGATATCCTCGAGCATGGTGATTTCACTGCGTCCCTTTGCGTTTTGCGCGTACACTGCTATCCGCAGCGTTGGCGGTGGACCAATGCCTAGCTCATTAGCAGTGGTAGCCGGCAGCAACTCGCCTAATTCAAGGCGAAAAATCGGCGATTCTGTATTCGAGCTTGAGAGATTCAGGCGCATATGCATCGTATTGGACTCGTACGCCTCTAGGATGAATCGCTGAGGCAGTCCGCCGTCGTAACCGGCGCGGCATTCCACTTCCAGTGTGTCCGAGCTATGATTGGTGGCCGTCCGGAGGGTACAGTTGCTCGGTGGACTTGGCTTTGCTGAAAGTTCAACGATAACGTGTTAGGATTTTTTAAACCAGTGGCGGTTCTCAAAGGAAGGACGTTATGATAATGACCTCTTTATTAATTCGTTAGTATTTTTCTTAATCTTATATGCGAACATAATTTTTTCTATTAATATTGCATAAATATTACTTTCAAAAAATTAATAATTTAAATAAAATGTAAAGTAATGTTTATATATAGATTATATAAAGTCTTATTAAGCTACTTATGACCTGGTTGTATACAAAAATAATTCAGTCAATTAATGTAATCTTAGTAATTTTCTGTGCGTGTCAACTAGTGTCGGTTAGTAAATTTGAGTCGCCAATAAATATTTATAATTTGATGGAGATTTGCATGAAATGATGTATGTATTAAATAGTAAGTAATTAAAATACACACATTGTTAAACCTAATTAAAAAAAAAATATGCACAAACAATCTCATAATTTTACAAATGCTTGCAAAGTGATCTAATTATTCTTGTATGACAAAAAATAACAATGGACACATTACGAGAGTTGATTACTATCAAGTAGATACAATTTTGTGATAGTTCGTAACCTGCGCAATTCCATGCGTGTCACACGCAAATTTTTAAAAGATAACAGCGTGGGTTTATCAGTTATTTCTACGAAAATATATGACATAATTCAATTCCTAAGTTGCAACGTCGATGATCTACCTTCCGACTAGTTCGTGCTTAAATTATCGTTTTTGACTGATTTTGTTTGTGATTAGAGTTTGTTATGCGAAATTGTATATAATTCCTAACTTAACCATGGAATTTATGAATGTGCCGCCCCTGGACAAGCACATATAATAGTTTTTTTTTCACTATGGCCCACCGGTGGGGCAGTTTCAACCGGCAGGATTTATGACCAGAAACTAGACCATGTACGTTTACCTTACTGTCTACATACTTATAGAACTTTTCAGAAAGAGCAAGAGAAATAAAAAATGCAGATGGATATGAACGTGGAAAGAATCCCATGTGAATTTTGATTGTACAAGTTTAAGCTTGAAATATATTTGGGATTAAATTTGAAAAGACGAAACATATAAATGTAACTTTTGATACAGAAAAAGTTTTCTTCTTTTGCTATGTAACGTATATAATATTTTATATGTGAATAAAAAAAAATTAATCTATCCATATGATTTACAATTGTAAAATTGATCATTAATAAATGAATTATTATTCGATAAGTCAAATAATTGCAGAATTTATTTGCTACTACATGAGATAGATTGGGCTTAAATAAAGCATTGGTTAACAAAAATTTTCAAAATTTTTGTTAAGATTAAATTTATTTTCATCTTAATATAAATATTTTTATTGTAGCATGTATAATATAAAATTGTATCTGTGTTTATTTCTATTAAAATAATGGCATTTTTAAATACAATTGTTAAAGTTAAAAGTTTTCCCAGACATAAATATAGGCTACCTAGTAAATTATCTAATTCACTTAAACTACTGGACCATAATCCTAGTTTATCTGTTTTTATTTCCTAATAAAACCATTGGTGCACACAATTACAGTACTAACATTACCGGAAAGAATTTTATTTTCATTGAAATTGTGAAATTGACACACCTCGAGTGTATTTAACTATTGTTTTGTTCTTTTCCAAATCGCAATTTAACTTTTTGTGAAAGCAGTCTCCATGACCGTGCTAATTTCTCGTGAGTGTATTCAGTCGCCGGTTGTAATGAGTATCATTATCTCCATATAAATAGTATGGTTGCACGGTTGGAACCCGACTATTGTTTCCACTGTACTTGTGTGGCAGTTACATCAATCAGTTGTTCCGGTTAACTCATGGATACCAAACTTTTATGGAACCCCTAGTGGACCATTAAATGGCACAGTAGTGGACTCGTCTGCCTTTTGCACCACTTTTAGTTGTTGCAAACAAGAGAGAGTGCTCGTATGCGCGACCGACTTATGGTTACCTACTACTATGTGTGCTTTACCCGCTCTACGTTACCTATATACATAGATCAGGATTACGGTCCGTATTTTATACATTTTCTAGATTTAAAAAGAATGTATTTTTGGTGTAATGGTTTATTTAGTGTTTTTCGGATTACCAACTACTTTTATGAGAGAAATATATTTTTTTTTCGTGAAGCTTTTACAACTGCAATCTCGAAACAAATGTTTTGCATATTTAAGTACTTATAGCCTCAATAAAGCAAAAATATAAAGCTTGAAAAGAACTAAAGAGATCACAAATGAAACATATATTTTTATGGGTGTTATGTTGCATATATGTAAACTACATAGTTGGGAAAAAAAAGATAGCAAATGAAATTATTTAAATAAAAATTCTACTAATACTGTTTATCTTAGATTATTTGTTACGTTTCATATTCTTTTCGTAGAGAGGGATAGTATGAGTAGTATCAAATTAAAAATTAGTAAACACAGACCAGCAAATTATATTTATGTAAAAACTACCATAATTTGCCAATTATCTGTTATAAATTACATATTATTTTGTAATAAGGATTGGCATTGTTTATGGCCTATGAATGTATAAAGGATTTAAGGCATGACATTACTTTAGATTTCCAATTTGTCAAATTAAAAACTTATTCGTTAATAACAATAAATCCCCAAGCAAAGTACGTAAATCTGATTATTGTCATTATATATAATTAAAATATTAATCAAACCCAGTGGTGAACTAATATCAATTAATTATCCAATAATTAACTGCAGTTCGGTTGTAATATTAGTCGTGCTAGTGTGCAAATAGATATTGAATTATGGATATAGCACTTACCAGCAGGCACGACTTGGAATACGCAAGGCTCTAGTTGTCTGCCAATAGAATTTTGTCCCCAGCAGGTGAGCGTGCCATAATCTCGCTGCGATGCAGGTGTGTACATGAGTTCACTCATGTTACCACTTGTGGTTGCGAACCGAGCAGGAGACACATCAAAGCTCTCGCCGCTGTTATTGAACTGCCATACGAATGTGACGTCAGTAGGATCGGCAGTCACATGACATCTGACCTTAAGTGCTTCATCCAATGATGCACCAATGACTGCAACATCAGATTCAGCACATACCGGTGCATCTGCAAAAAAAACGCCCTAATATAAGAATCTTAACTTACTCCATTGCTGTTTTCAACGCTGTTAGTGGCTACAATTTTTGCTTACAGTTTCATGAAATTAGAAAAACTATCAATAACATCAATAAATGCACACACTATTCTAATTAAATTAATGAATGTACATAATTCGAAAAAAAATTAGTTACCATGACCAAATATTTAGCTGTCCCATTTATCACTAATTAAGTCTGTAGCGACAATAAATTTTTGGTAATTTTAACAAAAATATTGTTGCAGATTAATTAGACAATCACATTTTTAATTTATTGATGTGTAAAAATTTACACCACCGAAAATGTATACATGTGTATGTTTTTTCGGTGACATCCATGCAAACACTAATGTTTACATATCTTCAATCGTGAGTACTGCCACTCACCCATATTTTTTAACTATTAATCAATGTATATGTTATCAAATACACATTAAATTTTAAATGTCCACATTTTTTCACGAACTGCACATACGTGTCCTATTGTTTACTTTTGAACATAATTCTGAATAAAGTAATCAAAAAAAAAAAAAACATCACAGTCATATGTATGCAAACTATTTTAATAAACATATAGCGCTGAGCATCGATGTTTCAAAACAGGATAATATCTACCATAAAAAAACTGTGACATTTTTCGCATGTATCAAACTATCAACAATGGATATTATGAAGCTTTGTATGGCAAGAAGTCATGAGCGCGTAACAAATTCGTGCAAACTGTAATAAGAATAATGTAACACATATCACATCTGTTAAACAACATGCCTTTTTCGTGCTCATCATAATCACCATCATCTTTCAAATATTTTAACGGCACAATCCGTATCCATTCAAGTGCAAACTGTTTCCAGAAACAAAAAAATCTCGCTTCAGCAATACAATAATAAGAAAAGACAAAAGACTTCCTGCAATAAATGGAAAACGTGCATATACCTGTTCTTTTAAAAACAAAGCTCTTTTATATATTAAAATCTAAAGGGTGTTAAATACGCTAACGAGAATTACATTTCGTCGGCGTAGAATACAAAACTTAGTTGCACGCGGAATTTAACCATAATTAAAAGTGACACACGAGTTTTAAAAGTTAAAGTAAATTTAATCAGGAATTTCCGAGGTAAGTACATTAGCTCGCCGACGAACTCGGGCGATTTAGTGCTCCATCACTAACGAAATACGGAAAGAAGAAGATGGAGAAGAAGTAGTAGCAAACGGAATCGGAAAAGAAAGTTTTGCGACCGACGATAAAATGAACCGAACGTTAAGAAAGCCGTTCTTTAATGCTGGTAACGAAAGGATAGCTCTAAAAATGATACGCCTATACTCATACTTTATCGGTAATTTATTTATCGACATGAAATACATTCTAGATATATGCGAAGGTGTAATAATATAAATTAACCATAGTTTAACGACGCTATTAATACTGGCAATCACTTGCAATCCTATTGAAATGGTATCGATAAAATTTACTATTTTACATAGGTACACCAATTACGCAAAATATTTCTTGTCCACTCTATATAATACGCATTATACATTTGTATGTTTCTGTACGTGAATTTATCAAATATTCCCATCTAATATGTATAATAAATAAATATTGAAATATGAGACTGAAATTTATGAAAATCTTATTATTTAAGTTTAAATATTTATTTATAGTAAACAATATCTGACTCAATATTCTAGAACACGATGCTAGATACGTAGTGTAGAGTGCAGCTGTGCTGTCTGTTCTACATTGTAAATATATGTGATGCAATGTATTTTAAACCGGATTTAAGTATGGAAATGCAACTTGGTTTGCGTGGACGATGTTGCATTATTATTTCACGAGACGGCATTGTTTGAAAACTTCGGTCGAGGTGGCTGGGGCTGAGGTGCCATTGTTTCTGTATTCCTGCTAGATCGAAATGGAAATTGTTTTTGATGTATGTATTTATGCAAGATGCGATCCAGCTTGGTTGCTTTATTCTATTAAAAAGTTAATTTTCTTATTCGTAAATTTGAAAAAAAAATCAAAATATGATTGTACAGAATATAAAAAATTAATAGAAATTTCCAATATTTTAATGTTATTCATGATATACATAGTTAGTAGATAATGTGATCAATTAAAATTAATTACTTTATTATGATGCATATATTTGAAGAAAACGTAATTAAATTAAGCACACCTTGTAAAGAAATTAATTTTAAACAAGCTTTCAATTTTGAAATAACTCAAATTTAATCTAGCCCACCAGAAAATTTAACATAGCTTTCCGAACATTATGTTTGGTTACAAAATATAACTTAATTTAACCGCTGACATATTCCATTCTTCCTGGCATGGGCGTAGGTATAATAAATTTTAATATTTGATGTCGTTTGCAAAATGAACATTTATAAAATTGTTGGCTTGTTGCCAAATATTTCCAGTAAAGAAAATTTATGGTAAATATATGGAAAGAAACCAACATGAGATACCTGTTCAGGCGGCTGCATCCGTTTCGCCACAAAGCTCTGATAGACTATTGTCATTGGACAAAGTATTTAAAATTTATATCACATAAAGCAACTAGTTTCAGTTTTTTTTTAAATTTTATTCTAATAACTCTCAAAGCAATCTACTTTTGTATAAAAGATGCAATTTTGATTCGAGTAAATTAAATACTTTTCTAAACGAAGAAATTATTGAAATATCTTAATTTACCTTTAAAATCACTGTAGTGAATACAAAAAGAGAATTATATTTTACGTCTTATAAAATTAATCTAACGATATAGAACAATAATATAATTTATTAAATTAATTAATCGTTATATGTAAATCAATTAAGAATACACTCAATGATCAGAGTTACTCGTAGTACGTTTAGGAAATAAACGGCGCTGTTTTTCGTATTATCTGCGATCAAAGTAAATTCCAAAATACTCGAAAAGAGAAAAAGTGAACTGTATAATGAAACAAATCTTCTATGGAAGCAGATAAAAGGTATATATGCAAAACAACGTTATGTCCTACAAGCAAAGAAATGGAAAGATTCTTCTTAAATTGGAAATATCGCTTTTGATAAAAAAACACGTAGGAACAAATCACATAAATATATACGTAGGAAAGTTTTTCGTTTAAAAACATCGTTGGCGTAGAACTTTTATACGACATTTGATTTGGGCGAAACGCGACGGGAACCTAGGTCACGCGCAATGAAAAATTCACATAGGCGTATCTCGCAAAATATTAGCGAATGAAAATGGATATTTTAACCTTTTCAAGCAAAGAATTGTAATGTATTATATTTATAAATATATCTAACAATTTAATAACAATAAATAATAAAAATGAATCAGAATGGAATTGTATATAGTAAAAACATATTTTCGTTAATTTTAATTACAAATCAGAGTTTAAAGATTCAGTAAAACAGTATTATTTTTTGTTGAACGAAATAAATTCTGATTCCGATTGTCTGTCTTCCGAATGCAACGAATTTAGTGACACAGTTAGCTTTACATCAATGATTCCCTATATAATCGAATACAGATTCTAAAATAATTTGACCCTAGCTTACAACGATTTTGTTTATGCACTGGTGTAACCCTAAAAAAAGTAAACCCGCCTCTGGCGGATTCAAAAGAGTTAAAGCAAAGGTAACGTTAGCAACGTCAGATCATGCACGTGGTTGGAATAGAGAATCGACGGACCGGGCCCGTCTGAAGTAAGCAACCCAGCTAGAAGCTTAATGCTCACATGGACCCTGCTTGTAATCCTGCTGGGTGGCCATAGATTAAGCTTCTGACCCTCAGTACCGCCACTCTCAAATTGACATGTGAATCCGAGTGCGGCGAGCGAACGGGTCAACTGGAATTTTCACTCTGCAGCTCGTATCAATTCATAGTAAAGTTTATGCTGACCGCTTTGTGCCACTAAGTCGACCACTTGTATGCATTGTTTGTTGTAGCGCTTTGGGACGATATCATTAGCTATTCTATTTGTTTTGCGAAACTTTATCCTGATGTCGCGGATGTCCCTTTGTTCTATTTATTTGATTGTTTTGGTCTTTTGTTAACGTTTATCATTCTTTTTATCGGTATATTTCGTTTTTTTTTTAATTAAAGCTCTATCTGTGGTTGTTAAGATTATATAAAAATCTACTCTGTACAGATTTGTTTTGAATTTTGTACGTAGAATCAAAGAGCTAAACAAGTTAATCGTGTGTCTGTGAGTTTATTTTCTTTTACAAAAAGTAAGTCTTTTTTGTAGTTTTATTCAGAATTGTACAAACCGTATTCATTAATCTTAGTACAAATTTTAATAAATTCGTCAATTAATTTCATATGATAAAAATATATGGCATATATAGCATACATTAGGTTTTCATGATTACAGTACTTATTTATTACTACGAATAAAAATAATAAAATTACGCGAAAATTCGTCATTCTAAAAGAAGCGACCAAACTTTGATAATTTTTAATTTCATAACTAATTTTAAATAGATGGAATATTAAAATTACTCTTTTATCTAAATACAATGCGCTGTAGTTGCATTATTTAAAAATCTATTATATTTGGATATTTTTTATTTGTTGTTATATATTGTTGTGACGGCTATAGATATGTATAGTATATTTTGCATTAATTATATTATATATTGTTTCTTTTAGTTTGTAGTTATTTGAAATTCAAATTATTGAAATAAATTTGAAAAGTGGAGAAAAATTATATGAGCAATATTTAAACACATATTCGCAGAATATATTTGTATACGCAGGCAATCATCACACGTAAAGTTCCAACTAAATCATGCGTCAGTGGCAGAATTGAAGGTGGAGGTATTCGTGAAAAGCAGCCATGTAGCAATATTACATTGCAGTCGGCTAATACGGTAGGTATCCCGGCTTCAGCAGCGAAGCAGTGCCGGAAAAGGGGTGAATATGAATTTGTGACCGGCGTCGCATATGAGATGGGCGGGCTCCCTCAAAAGACCTCCCTAGGCATGCCAGAATTGACCTTCAGGTTATGATATATCGTCGCATGCGAATATTAGAAGAGAAAGAGAGAACATGTTATTCACGTCAGTATACACGGACAAATTTTATGACTTTTAGAAATATTCCACGGAGTTTTATTATAACCTTGACTTTACTAAATGTAGGGTTGTCCTTCAGACTATTCCCAGCGGTCAGCTTGATTCATTTGGTTATGTGTTCAAGGAAACCGGCATAATAAATAAATCGCATATCATCTACCATTTTATATCACATAATAATTCCCTATAAAACTTATTTAATCAAAATATTCCGTATTTGGTTAAATACAACAACTCAATACGAAATATTAAAAGACAAGACCTTGATCACTGTAGTCTCGCAATTTCTTATCATATCTTTATTTTGAAAGTAACGTGAAAATTTAAATAAATTTATTGACCTGAATCTAGGCTGATTATTTTTAGAATAAAGTCTGCTTGTGTATGTGAAATATAAAAAAATTAGTAAAATAATAAAAACGTATAACTATTCAAAAAATTTATTTGCATTTAATCTAACTTAACAAAATATTTATAAGAAAGTTTTTTGCAAGCCATGGCGGATATTTCTCTTATGAAATCTATTGGAACGACAATATTCTTGTTATATTTATGAAAATATTATTGTAGCCACTGAAAATCTCTCTTATAAGATAAAATTCATCGAGGTTAATTTTAAATTACTTTATGATATTGTATACACAAGTAAATTTGAATATTTTTGTCGTGCAAACATAATTTTACTCGTTATATATTTTCCATTACCGGTGTATTAAACGGATAGGGAAGAGAAACCGACGTAAACAAGAAAAATCTTCGATTCAAGACAACAAAGAAATCAATACTTCATTACACGAGTAACTTAATATTACCCTTGAAAGTTATTTCAAAATGTAAACCTAATCTTGGGTTAAATTAAATAAATTCAAAGTGTAGAAAATTTATATTTGCAATATTCATTTGCTACAAATTTCTGTCAAAACTTCAAAGGCAAACCGAGGCAACATACTGTGAAATTTAATTTCTTTTTGCTTTTTAGCACAACGCACCAATTCCAAATGCACAGACAGGAAAATGTTCAACCAGACGAAATTCAAACGAATTTGTAGCTATAATTCTCCACATTTTTCGTTTACTTACACTTTGTGCAGTTTTAAAACTTAAGCAGCCTTGATCTAGTTATAATAAGTTGCTTTGGCAGAATGCCTGCCTACTGGAGCCCGTCATATAATTTCGGGCATCATTACGTACATCAAACACCCACCCTAAGTCAACCCCACGTGAAATCGTAGCTTGTTCCTGACACAGTGTTGGCATCATCAGTGCGCTCTTTACGGCTCAGCCTCAACTATCTTCACCAATGTCGCCGACGGTTCAAAGGAGCACAGAAGCTTATACACAGATACAAGATATGTTCTACATGTATTGATATTCGATAATAGTGAACAACTGAACATATAGCTACTGTTGCAAATTAATGTTATACACATGTTGTAAGATTTATAGAGGAATATCTAACTTTCTGACCTTCGTGGCATAATCCAAAATCTCCAATTACTCATTTATAAATCAAATCTTAACCATGATAGTATAGTGTTACTCGAAATATAACTTGAGCTAAAATGATGTTAGGGCCATTAATGTTTCCAGATAGTTACCACATTTCTCGTCCATTAAACCTTAAATCCTTTTCTATTCTCATTCTGTAATTAATATTTAATAATAAATACTTATATAATAAACCTTTCGGTTGCGTATCATTTTACATACTAAACAAATATTGTTATAACAATTATATTTACAATATTTATAGAAGAAATTTTTACTCCAAATATCAATTCAGGCACAGTTATATATATTTATTTTAAATTTTTATAAATAAACTGTTAGTTTATATGGTTTCACAAAGATACATGCCATTACAAAAAATAGTCAGATTCGATTCAGGGAAGGCTTAAAGGTATATTTCCGTTAAAGTATCAAGATCGATACTTTTACATTATTACAATATTGACTTATTACAACGTATAAGGAAGTAAAAATAGATAAATTGAGAATGTTTGATTGTCAACGAGCTCTGGTATTAATTAAACTTGCTTCACTCATAGAGCACAAAGAAACCGCAATTTTTGATGTGGGTGCATGAAGAGGAAAGCTATACACGTGGTTTATATATTTGATAGTACGCAGTTACAAACTAGTGAGGTCTGATGTGGTGGTCAGAGTTTCACTCTCTTTCTAGAGCTTCCTCAATCTTCTAAACTATACGGGCGTGTAATTCGGAGTAGGTCATACGTAAAAGTTTCATGAATTTGTTTTCCTTTATGAACTGCTACCCACTTTATATGAAGGGTTTTAATACCAACGGTGTTTACTTTAAAAGATAGAAAAGCTGTCAAACTGAAAATCCACGAAAGGATAGAATGTCGCACAAAATTCGGAAGTCCATACAAAAGAATTTTAGCCAGTGGATGTACGGTATTAAAATTAGTTGTTCTTCATTACAGAAAATAAATATAAATAATATACAATAAGGACTATTTCTGGACTACGAATTACAATAGTTAATATTTATTCATTCCTCAATCAATAATTCATAAAGCTTCAAACGTTTATTGTGTATGTAAATTGTAACTTAAGGATATATTGTATCGATATTAAAATTATTAGTAATAATAGGTAAAATATTAGTTTAAAAGTTAGAATAAATAAATCGGAGATTGATGATAGTAACACTAATAAAAATTGTAATTCGGATATAATTTTATATGAAACATATTTTAAACGTAAATTTCTGCTAAAAGGAAAATATTATTTAGCATGATTAGGATTGCTTGGTTAGCAAAACGTCTAGTAAATATAATGATATAGGTAGTTCGCTCTTTTGTCCAAGAATAACGCACTGTAAACGAACTTGAAATTTCGAACGTTTTGTCGTCGATAAAATTCGAAAATGTGTAATTATATTACTGACGATGAGACTTTTAGCTGAATTAAAACTGTCTCACATAACAACAGCGCAGATAATTGGAGAATATTATTGATTATAACGCAATGTGTAGAAAGCTACAATGGAATTAAGGTCAGCAAACAATTCTACACATTTCGCTCTACAAATGAATGATTAATTATTAAATGTAATATAAAGGAAATTTGATCATTGTTACTTTTTTAAATGCAAGAAAAGCCTGAAGAAATGATATTTATAAGAATAGATATCTGATAATTCGGTAATGACATATGATTCTTTTTAGACTTCTTCAAATCTCTACTATTGTATATAATATTTCTATGTGATTTTTCATGGAATGAATGAAAAGAAAAATGATGTTTTTGTAAAAGTCATCTACTTATTTTTAAAAATATGATGTTCCTGGCAATTGATTACTTTGAAAGCTTTATGCATATATGCAAAATAAGTTATTAGGTTAATTTGATATTGATATAGTAAGTATATTTTCAATGTATGAATGATTTAAAATAAAGAGAAAATATAATATTAAACTTCTGAGCCTTACTCTATATAAATTAGAAAATTCAAGCGACTACGACAATAGTAAAACTTTTCGAATTAATAAAGATTAGTGCATCTTTATAATATAGGTATAAGAACCATGCAGATAGCAGCTTTAATATTTAATATAGGGTACCTGGAGATGCAATATTATCGTCTTTCATGAACACAATATTACCTGAAATTCTCTACATATTTATAAGCATCATTGCTTTAAAGAAGACCGAGATGTACAATTTATACTTTAATGGAACTTAACTGGAAACAAATTTAAAAAAAAAAAGTGTTTTCATTCTTAGAGCCGTTATCAAATTTCAATTAAATCCCACTCGTATAATATAACTTTTTATTTATAAACGTCTTTAATTTATCAATCGAGTTATTAAGAACTATAAAACTTTTTTCATTTATTACTTTTCATTAAGTATTTTCAAATAAATTTCATTTCAAAGATAATTAGCATAGAATGTAGTTTTATTCATCTTTATAACTACATATTTGCTGCTAACGTACTTAAATATTACTAAAATATCATAAAAATTTAATTTTACATGTTTTAATTCAAATAATTGTACGTAACTTTTTAAATTTTATTGCTAAAAAAAAAAATCAAAATATGGACTAAAATTAATCCGTAAATTTTTAACAAAAGCTGATTTCATGGTTTCCATCGCCTAATCATTTTAAAATTTATTAGAAAGTAAGCTAGTGTCTTTGAGATGTTGGAATCAAGTTGAATTGATTCTTTCCCTGTACAAATATCGATTATACAGTTAGATATAGCAGGAACTGGCCTGATGTTTGAATAGTCAACAATAAATTGGTAAACTAAACAATTTCATCAATCAGACAGTGATTAAGTTAAATTTATAGTGAGGCACGTTGTGCACTAATGATCCCAAAATCCTGCGGCATTGTGGCTTAAAACATGTATGAAATATTGATTTCACGTCCATAACATCCCGGTGAGCTCAACAAAGTTTAACCCTGGGGATGTAAGTTTATGACGGCGAATCCTAAATGACGACATCTAACTAAAAACGACAACGTTACCAACAAAAATTATTTACATTTTTGCTGACCTGTTTACCTGTACAGGTAAAATATACCCATCAATTATAATTAAACAAACATGTATAATAAGTTAGCAAATTCCAAATACCCTTACAGTGTAACAGCATGATGTCTACTAAAACATTCAAATTCACAGATAAGTTTAACTTTACAATTCTATTGTTAGCAAATTACAAATATAATCCGAGTACCATATTAAATAATACTTATAGATGTTAATATTTGTAACCACAATTTGTCTTATTACTGGGTGGGTATGTGTGTGTGAATGCTCTACAGCCGAAATGGCTGCAGGTAAAATTATGAAACTTTAAACTTAAGATTTCGTATATGTCTGGCAAAAAAATCTTCTAATTTGGAAAAAAAATATTCCAACCGGAAATGCATTTAAATTAAAATCATTATGTACATATTTATATACTGCATCAACTTATAAGTGCAAGTTACAATTAATTGTAAACAAACAAAATAAAAATCAAGATGATTATATTAATGATAGAAAAGCAATGCAAATACACGAAAGCATAAGCTTGCGTGCAAAGTTTTATTTTACTTCGACACAATCTGGTCGCGTGTCAATCTAATATGATTGAGCAAATTTTATTGAGGAATTAGTTGGATGACTCACTTTACATTGGGGTTTCAAGTAGACTCCTTCATGTGGCTTTTGTTCATCTAAGAGTGAAGTTTGTTTGACACGTCACTAGCTAACGCCAACTGATATAGTATGTAAAAATTCACATGTTAATGTTGTTTATGTTTTACACGTAATTCAATATCCTTTGTATATCATTGTGTATAAATATTGTTATTCTGAAAAATACATTTAAAACGAAAAAAATGGATATAATAAGTTTGATGAGTGCAACATTTAAACAAAACGTTTATTTATATTTATATATTATTTATTAATTGGTCAACAATGACATTTGATAACCATATATTTATTAATTAATTTTTTTCGCATGTCTTTAAATAAATTATTTCAACATGTAAAGTAAAACTAGATGTATGTACATTTTTTAATACATTCAAAAGCAATTAAAATAAGCACACGTTCATGAAAATTATCATTCTGTAAAAGTTCAATTCATTTTAATATTCAAATACTGATACCTTTTCTGGATTCAATACATTCATCGATCTCAGAATGCGCGATGCTCTATTTTGTAAAAATACCTACGTATAAGGGTAATGTACATAATTCTTAGATTTATTAATAGTCATGACATTATTTCTAATAAACAAACCGAGCATATAAAGTTGATTCTGTTGTATATTGAATAATGACTTAACTTAAGTTAATCGTGTAAAAGGTTCCAATATATTTTGTATTGTATTCCGGGCGCATATTGTATGGTTGCAGCTCGAAGAATACAATTTCTTGGCCTTGCTTGGTAGCAGAGAAGCGATGAGAACTTGTGACAGAGAAAGGCATTGTTTCGTGTGTTCTTTGTAAGCAATTCAAAATCATATTATGTATTCTTGGGGACCCCATACAATAACGTTTATCTCTTGGACCGCTGATAACAAAATACCTTCTTCAAAGAAATGAAACTAAATTAAAGTTGTAATACTGTTTACGATTGGATACGGGTTTCAAAGGTTTTTGACATTAAGTAAACCTCTAAATGTAAATAATGGTTTATTTGCATGTTTTGAATAAAGACAGTAGTAGAATGATATTCTATTCAATTTTAGATAAATACTGATTCCAACATTTTTTACGAAATTAATTTTAAATGGAGCACTCATATAAATACTTATAACACATTAATATCTATATACATATATTAATTGCGTTTATTAATAAACTAAATTTTGGTAACAATAATCATTTTGATGCAAAAAATATTTCCTGAAGGTGATGTCCAACAACATACCTATAATTTCTGCCTAACACTTTATTGAAGATTACGTCACATAGAATAATATTTTTTTAAGCTCACCATAACTCATAGAATACAGCACAATAGAAATAATGCATCTAAGTGATTGAATGTAAATTTTGCCTTAGGTAATGTGTATTTGATTGATAGAAAGTTTTATATAAACAAAGGTGAAGTGTACTATTTATGTTAGTTTATAAAATATGTATGTCAACTAGAAAAAGTATAGCACCATTCGTAATTAAATTAAAGATTATATTTAGACTTTAATTAATTAAGCCAATGTTGTAATCAAATCAAATCAGGGGAGTAATAATCAATAGTTCTACAAAATAGGTTCAACTTCATCAAATTTCTTCCTCAGATATTATTCCAGATGTAATATTTTTACGTCTTCAGATTCACAAGAAACACGTGCGTATGAATTATATATGCCAAAAATGATCCCTGTGTATTGATCCGTAAACGCTATATTTCATAACCCAATATTCGGATGTATATCTATATTTTATTTTCAGTGCTACTACAGAATGGCAAATATTAACGTCCATTTGTCATATTGAACATAGAAGAAACATAAACTATGACTGACATTCAAAGGTCATTTTATCACGACATGAAGTATTTTAAAAATATATTTTCAATTAACAGTACACAGAAATGAAAGGAAGTTTTTAATTATTTAGGACATTCATAAAGTTGGTTGTTTTAATAATATGAATTACAAATAAATATAACATATAACACAATAAGCATTCTTTATTAATTTATTTTCGAAGATTATAAATTAATTTTCTTTATTTTTTTGTAAAGATGTATATCGATAGAAAAGTAATATTTTTCGTAAAGGTTTTAGTAGATCTAAATGTTGTGTGCATTTTCAAATAACCGCTTGTGTTACTGTGTACTGTCTAGAAGTAAAAAGAAAAGCTACTGCTGTGATTCGAGTAAAATCAAGTAAAATACGATCGGCACGAAACTAAACGAAAAACAAAACAAAGTACTGAAAAGTTAGGTAGACGGCAATAACAACGGTGACAACTGATTCTCTTAAATCGTGATCACACCCATGCCAAAGTCGTCTTTGGGGAGTCGGTTTATGACGCAAACACTGCACAACAATAGCATCAGTGAAATTGTTTTCGGAAATCGTAGCTTCCACAGGATATCCGTGCTATCGGTGGTGTGAGAGACGATGCTTCTGTCTCTTGTGAAAAACAAGCGGTACAAGAAACAACTCTTACATGGGAATGTGGCCCATTACAGTATATATCGGC
Organism: Nebria salina; assembly: GCA_944039245.1. Lineage (NCBI taxonomy): Eukaryota > Metazoa > Arthropoda > Insecta > Coleoptera > Carabidae > Nebria > Nebria salina. The sequence continues at coordinate 14,353,932 of OX063271.1, forward strand.
TTTCTATTCACTTCGAATCAAAATAAAAAATTCAACAAGCCAAACTCAATCGATTTTATTTTACGTATAAATAAATGAATTTGTATATTTTTCTTCGTTCAAATTCATTTATTATCTAACTAGTACAATAACCTTAGCAGGAATTTTAGAATAATTTAAACAAAATATAAATTTAAAATATTATAGTTGTTTTACTAAGTACATGATTTGTAGCTCAACTTGTTAAATATTTTACTTTGTAGATGATATGATATTATGATTAAATATTCAGTTACTTCACACTTGGTCGCATATAGTTGTTAGCTTTTGATACATAGAATACGCATATATCTAGGCGACATAGATATGTCAATATCGTCTGATACGGGTAACGAGCGTTCGAATTCAATTAGAAGACATCGTAGATACGTTACGTGCGCCATATATGATGTACGAAGCGGTGTAAGTACTAATATGTGTATACAATGTGCTGGAAGCTGCTGTGAAAATGTACGCGTCTTTGACTTAATTTGATTACGCGTCAATAAGAGTATGTTTGATATTTGAATGTTGATTGATATGTAATAATTATTCATTTCGACTGCAATGGAATAAAGTCTAACGAACAACAAATTATAATGCAGCTACGGAAACTCTGCTGTAACTTATAACTGGGATTTTTTTTCAAGTGGAAATTTTCTAAGAATTTTACGCTTCTTAAATCCGATCGGTTCACATGGAATAGCATAGCATACGAATAAGCCAGCGGCAGACTTTACTCATGTGTGTGTGTATATACATGTGGGCTGTGATGTGTGCCTGTATATGTGTTGCCAAACTCAATATCGTTGTACCTTATTGTTGGAAAATCGGTTCTCTATTTCCGTCATTACTATTGTTAAAGTTTTGTCTTATTTCCGAGTATCGTTTGGAGTGCAGTCAGATAGAAAAAGGAAAAGAGTACTCAAACCACTTTCGAAATGCTCACTTCTATACTTTTTAATATGGAGAATTTTATTGGGTGATTTTTCTACAACAAAGTAAGCATTCTCTCGTTGCACTTAAATGTGAAATGAATGTATTACTAAAATATTCATAACCATTTTTGAATTGTATTTATAAAATCACGTTAAAGAGCATTTGCATATAATATAATATATCAAAAACTCTATATGGTTAGTATACAAAGCACAACTAGATCCCGTCTTTGATATTATTGTATCTTCTATATAATAAAATGCCTTTTCTCAATTGAAAAGCGTTATTGAAAATAATATGAAACCGATGTAATATGATACATTTATATATTCAGACGAGTTATTAAGGAATAGAAAATATATAAAAATATCTATAAGTCTAGCTTTCTGGAATGATATGCGAAAATTTTGTTATAAATAACACACATTGAATATATTTATTTCTGGATCTAAGATTATTTTATGATTTGTTCTACTTAAAGCACTGATATTTTATGAATTATGAGAATTTTTCCCTAAGGACAAGGAATAGTAAAAGAAATCCAAGCAGATTAGATCAAGTATAAACTAGTTGAATAGACGTGTTGTTATGTTATATATAAATAAATAATTTAATTGTGTTGAAATATACGGATTTAATATTGATTTGGTATTTTCAATAATAAATTAGTAGATTTATTTAGGCAGTACATCGAAATACATTTGGGAATAATTAAATCGTTTTGCACAAATAATTTAACAGAGGGTTTAACGATACTGAGCTTCAGAACGTTTGCATCCAATGAACAGTTTATTTATGCTACATGACAACATTTGGGAAGACAGACATAATTGGTTAATTATATCAGTGAAATAAATGAAAATATAGAATTTTATAATATGTTCAGAGACAGCGTTAAGTTAAATGGAAATCTAAATTTAAATAACTGCGTATTTGATTTTAAAATTAAAGTCCACACTGGACAACTATGGATAATCAAGAGATGCCGTCACCTAATCGTCAATACATGATTATTGTGGACATCGCACTTTGAAGAAGCGTCGGCCGTTTTCTGTGGTTACAATCTTGAATTTGCGATTGACTTATACGACACATGAATCTCGGGGTTTCAATTCAAGTGGCTCCCGCATCGTATGAAGCAAGCATTTCGCTTTCATAAACCCCCTAGTTCTGTGGAAATGATAGCTTTTCATCCCGTAGAGGTGGGGCTGCTTCCATTCCTATCACCCTATCAACGTTTGCTCGCCTTATGGGATGCTGCTGAAATTCACAGCATGCTGTTCTTTCAATGTGTATCCGTATCCATGTGCGTCCTGTACCATACACGGACTTCAGAACTACTGTGGTTTAGGTAGTTTTTAATGTCTTATAGATCGACACGATTTGTGTATATTTGTTGATTACAGCCTAAACGGTTGAAAGTTAAATGAATATGAAACTTTAAGCTTAAGATTTGTATATGCCTGGCAGCAATACATCTTATTTTTGAAAAAAAATTCAATCCGGAAGTGCAAGTTTTGTAATTTTTTGTACTCTAAAACGGTTGCACTTACAGCAAAAATAATTGGATTAAAAATAAAAAATATTAATATATCTTACAACTTTAGTTTGAAATTGATAAAATCCAAAAAATGACTAAAATAATAAATATATGTTTAATATATGTTTAGTTTAGTGTGCTGACAACAGAACTGGCAAAGAACTTGAGGAGTCAAGTTCTTTGCCAGGTAAGTTTACCATGTTCCTTTAGATTATTTTATTCAATCAAATAATCTGCTTAATGTAATTAATACTACAATACATTCTGCGATAATTTCAAATCCCGTTTCGCTGCCACTGTCAATAGATGTTGCATTTGACACATAAGATGTGTTCAAGTTTACGTATCTACATTTTATGTATATGTAAGTATTCCACAATATATAGCTGGTGTGTATTTGAGGTTTGAAATAGGTAAACCACTAGTCGCTTCTCTGTAGCACATTTGTAATGATCTCCATCTACACAACTTGCTCTCTCTGCCATACATAATTCTTGCCTCTATTCTCATGATGGTATACGTACCTCTCTCTCGCATTTCAACGAGTAGATCGCACTCTTGCCTGCGTACGCTGATGCTTTGGCTATTTTTAACACGGATATTGCATGAATTATTCACGTAAACGCTTTACGATAGTGAACGCTATAACGCTCCTCTGGGCGCTACGAACAAATATTAAATTTGAGAGCGAAGTGAAAATACCACAGATAAATTTGTCTCCAGTTGTCCGTGAATTATTGATTATATACTTGGGTTTCTGTATGGTGTCATGTCTTTGAAATAAAATGAAAACTATGACAATTTTTTTTTATTCTAGTTTTGTATTTACTACATGAAACCATTATTTTTAGCGTTAGAAAAATAAAAACCTATACACATATATTCTTGTAGTTTTATTTAACTGTAGTAACAAATATTTACTGTCTGTATACAGAAAAACAAGATTAAACATTAAATAATTGCAGAAAGCCACGTCAAGTTGTTAAATTTAACAGTTTTTAATGGTAACACTTTGCATATACTTTTGATCCTTGATAGGCTGTTTAGACAATTCAACTGATTATTAAATAGTAACATTTGCTTTTGTTTGATTACTGTAATAATTTATAGAAATATGTTATATTTAATAAACACATTCCAAAGCAAAAACATTTTGTTCGTATTTATCACATTCAAATTAGCAAAAACTTTGTTCTGCAAATAAAAGCAGTGCGCACTCTAAAAGCCTCTAAATGAGAGTATTATACTTATTGCCTAATTTAAAATAATTTGTTGTCTTAACAACATAAACCAGGAGACAATTGTTGAATGTGAACATTTCGCTGCTTTGAAATAATACGCAAAAATGTTACGCATAATAAAACGATTTTGTAGCGATGAGCCGCTTAAAAGGAAGCACGAAAAGATGACAGAATCCTACTTAGGATAAAATTGATAAGACCTATTATAGTTCCGCTTACTGCCTTGGCGACATTTAACCCTCATGCACAGTTTAAGTTTGTTTATACCCTGTTCAAAGCATTTTGTACCCGATTAATGATACAGTTTACCATATACAAGCAATGACATTCTTTTGATTTTAACGTGACATAAAAACTAATTTTCCGCGACAATAAAGATTAAGATAGTAAAAGTTTAAAAAAAAACCTTGATAGGGTGTTTTAAAATGAACAACTCAAACAGAAAAAGAATTTTATTATTCACTATCCTAATGAATCAGGAATAAACGAGCACGCAATATTCGTTTAGAAATGAAACAAAAAATAGCTACGATTTTATTTCAAAGTTAATTGATGAATTAAAGTAGACATACTTTAAATAAATTAAACGTCGAAATTTTCGGAAAACTAGCCAAACATCAAGTAGAAATTGTGTTAATTGTTTTCTGTGGCTTAGCCTGAAGGCATGCATGGGTAATATTATCCAATCCATTAGGAAAATGAAGTCCAACCTAGTGCTTGCTATATGTAGTATGTTTTATACCGGTTAAATATGTATGTATATGTAAGAGAAGCATGAATACGTATGTTCACTATTTACCATACAAACAGTAGCTACCCTATTCAAAGCCATCAAAACAGACATTGCCAACAGTTTGCAGCAAACAGTAGCACCATTTGTTATATCAGAGCATATGTGCATTGTTTTAATTTCAAAATACATTTCTTACACGAAAATATCCATACGTGCACTTTGTAGTTAAGTGCCTTCATCGTAGCTCTCACTGAGGATAATAGAATAGTAGTTAGAAAAGTAGGAAATAGGTCATATTTGAAGTCGGGGTACAATGAACTAAAACAGATTTGGAAACATAAATACCAAAATGTCCATGCGAGCAATTGAATTATGATGCATTATTAATAAATAATAATCCACTCTTTAGTAATAAAATTCGTAAACGCAAATTTGCAAACGGTCTCAAAAATTATTCTGTGATTAATAATATTACTATGAAAATAAATGTTTAAAGACAATCTTGAAATTCAATATGAGTACGATCATTGAGACAATTATTCACGTATGTGAATAATTTATTTATCATATATTTACTGATATAATAAATGATAAACATTATTTACGAACTTTTTTATTTTTTATTTACTGATAAAAACTACAAAATTAACAGATTTTAAATATGTAGTCGATTAATAAATACGACAGATTAAATAGATTTAAAAATTAATATTTTTTCAAATCTCAATCGTTAATATCCACAGCTTTATTCTTATGATAAATAAACATCGGATGCCGAGCAAGGTTAGATAAATTAGTTTAAGCAGAAAGCGGTTGAATTTTAAAATTGTTTGATCTCTTAGAATAAATATTATAACACCATTGCTGAAGAAATATAAAATCTTAATATGTAGGCGCAAATATATCGAGCGATTTAAATTGTTCCATTTGACTAGTTTTTTACTATAAATTTTAAAGTCTATTCAAGTTCAAAATATAATAAATCAATATTGTAAACGTAAATCAAATATGATTTCGTTAATAAACAAACACAATTTTTGATATAATTTGTATTTGATGACTAAAAATTAAATCATCGATTCTAGCAATAAGAATTTTATATGGCTATAAATAATCAACGCACTCACTAGGAATAATTACTACCATTATTTAGAACCTAGCTGTTTTATTTTTTTACTCATACAGTCTGTTCCAGCAATTAATTCCAGTCATAGCAACAATATTTTTCATTCAGTTACTAAAAATATGTTGTTGTTTTAGTTTGCATGGGTAATTTCTACAGCATGTGACAGAGTTGCAGAAAATAAATTGTTTAATCTAAAATCCACATACACCCTAGTCCCCATGACGCGGCACATAAAAACCAAATTAAGGTTCCACTGCACGCGAAACGCATTACTTGCAGGCCTGCGTGTGTTGCGTAAATCGAGCGTGTATCAATTTGTAGATGCGTCTGCACTATTTCGGTTTTCCATTATCGTGATAGTGCAAAGGGGAGTGGTAATACAATAACAACAAAACATACAAAAAGAGTGTTTAATACTTACACCTGACCCGCAGCTGCACCGGTTGACTGAGTGTCTCTCCCCTGGGGTTGACCGCGAGGCATGTGTATGCTCCACCCTGGTATCTGGTCACCTTTTGCAGGACTAGACTGTGGGTGCTTATGATCACCCCCGATGACATGTTCTGAGTCACGTTCGCGCCCTGCAACATGGGAGTGCCATACTCATAATAGAAACGTGCAATATAGATATGCTATATACAGATGCTTTCACATCGCAATATTACTATGTCGTGTTTGTGTTTTGATGTGATAGGTTTGCGTGTTTATGACTTCCTTCCATGTGGGTGCTTATTTCAGAGTTGGATTAAAGTATTTTACAATTTATATATAAATAAATATATATATATATATATATATATATATATATATATATATATATATATATATTTCAAAACTTTAAAGTTCGTTGTTGACAAAGTAATACAAATGAATACAATATCTACAACGAAATGTCAAATTTAATATAATGCATAGCATCACACGAAACAAGGGAGAAGAAGAGAATAGAAACATCATCTAGATGATCCAGCAACAAGATGCGAGGAAAAAATTTGCTAGATGAAAAAAAAAATTCTACGATTTATCAATGTCACCAGCGCACCATAGTATTTCTGCGTGATATCCTTGCGTTATTTTTTATGAACACTTTAGTTTTGGGTGGCAGTGATGGCACATGCAGGCCGAGCTTAACCACGTCTTTCAGCTCTATGGTTCCTCTTATATTCGCCCAGATGTCTCTGCTAGCACACTGTCGTATAATGTAACGAAAATGTAGATTATGGTGGTGATATTTTGCACATACGACGCACCGTATAAGTGTCTACAACAACGCACCCTATCTTTACAGCAAAAACAAATATAATCACTTTTTATACATATACGCGACAGTATTTGGAAATTACATTTTTTTCTTATCTGAAAAAAGACTATAAATACTAATCGATAAGACAAGCTACTGTTGTATCCATATAGATTTCAACTGTAATACTTATGTTTTGTTAATTATTTAAAATAAAAAATGAATTGACGTGCTTAGACAATACCATTTCATCTAAATATATTTTACTTACAATTCTAGTAATAAATAGATTTAGAACAAAAATTTATATGTACAATTGCGCCAAGAAGTTGTGTTTGAATTTCTTTTTTTAATTCTTGCATTAAGAATTTGTTTCCATAGCTAAAACGTGTTGCATTTACATATTTCTGCCGAATTTTGTATGATACTCTTTTTAATCACCAAATAATTTCAAGGTATTTAAAGCATAACTCATACAATTATTGATATAATATGCATTAGAGTTCTCACATACAATTGAATATCTACTATATTATATGTTCTGAATTCGATATATTATTCGTAATTTATCAAATCGAGATTTACTATTATTGCCTTGCCATTCGATTTCCTCTATCGAATAAATACCCCATAGACCCTTCTTAGCAGAATAATAATTTGATTTGGTTTTAAAATGAGAATCACCATAAATTAATTATGACATACAAAATTTTTTTAAATTTAGAACCAAAATATTTTGGGTTTATTTTCACGTTTCATGATTGAAAATGGAAATAGTCCATTTTCATAAGAAAACAAAAACATAATAGCCGGGAAAAAGATGAAATGTGTGTAGCGAGGCAGAAGTGAACGTGCATTCGTGTCAAGAGATGCTCATTATATATTCACTTGTTAGTCAGAAAAGGGGTCGTCTTTGGAAAATCTTCACGGTTTAACATAAACACGTGCAAACAAGCAGCCAAAGGTAACTGATTACAATCTCATTAATGGCGCGTGAAAACTAGTGCATAAGATAAGTTATATGTTGCAATCCATAAAAATGTTTATGTGGTATTATTATACTTTCCTTGCGAAAGTATAGCGTAATAAATTTAATAGATCTTAAATTGTTCTTCAAAACAATCATCATGTTCTTCTAATTTAGAAGAATATTTCATATAAATCATCAATAAATTTATTTATTAGAATATTAGTGATTCATTTCTCAGCTACTTCTTGTACTTGGATAAAAATAGAACGAAATACTTTTAGCTTCTACATAAGACAGATTCGTGCACTGAACTTATCGCAATATCGTAAATACGGAAGAAAAGATTGTAAATGTCGTAAGAGAACGTAACTTTTACGCCCTCATCAAACTGTCGCTGTTTATATCGTCGTAACAATATCGTGAAACGTATTGCACAGCTTGTCTCGTTACAGCTACTGTATTTTAGATAAAAACTGAGCGGCTTTCTGTACTTCCCCCAGCAACCACCATGCATTGCCTATCGCTTGCGAAGTATAAAACGTTAATTCTTCGTTCGCTTTTCATGATTTTCTTAATTTTATGACAATGTTTCCGCTATGTAACTTGATAAGATTCGTTGCAACAATTGTTTGTTTGCAACGATAAGAATTTAATCAATAATTGTTTTGCATTTTGTTATAATTAATATCTAAATATATCATAGATACTGTACTATATAATAGATTATAATTTTTGTCATATCTTAGGAAATACTAAATTTAATCAAAATTTAAATTATTAAAATATTTATTTGACTTAAGGAAAACAATAATGTTTTAAAAAAAAGAAGACTGTAATTATATAATTAGAGTAATATTTGAAGTTCAAAAGCAACTGTGAATATAGATTTAGAGTAATATTTTTAGTAGATAATTTTGGCATTTATTAAAGAACACAGAAAATACTGCAAGTAACAGTTTTGCGAACAAAGAAATTTAATGAACAATAAATTACTGTCTCCAACTAGACTGATCATATAAGCTGGCATATTAACATGAAGCAAGTATTAGACACGGCAGTTAAACATCATCAGGTGAGATTGTCTCTAAGGAAGGAAATATGTGGCGATGGTGAGGTGTTACGCTAGAGGGATTTAATGTACCAAAACTTTTAAGAAAACTTGACACTGAAGTACTTACGTAACCGGAGGAATTACGATAGTTCGCGAGATTCTGGCCGACGTGGTTAAGTTTATGCGAAGGTTCCGGTCACATACCGACCACAGGAGCACATCAGATTTACCTTACCTTCTGCAGACTCCAGAAGTTTTACATCAAGGAAGAGCCAAAACGACAATGTTAATATATCTTCTTCAACATCCAATAAACTTCATCAGAGAATATTGTTACTGTTTATTCCGGACAGTGTTAACAATTCAGTGTTTAGAACCAAATGATGTACCCATATATACATAGAATATGAGAAATATAATTACTGTAAAAATAATATAACAGTCATCATTTTTGATGTGCCAAAAAAACTCGGTATATTTCTTATTTTTAAATAATGACGAATTTATATCGCTTCATACCGAATATTATTAATATTTATATAGTTGCAGTTGTGCAAAAGTTCAATTTAAAGTGTTTAATCTTATTGTAACTTGCTTGTTCAGTAATGTTATTTCGGATTTTTTGCTTAGTTACCAAAAAATTGGTCATAGATAAATCTGAATAAACTAAATAAAAGTAAAAAATGATACTGAACACAAATCACTGAATATTTATCGGTAACTTTGCAAAGTGCACATTAATAATAAATGACGGTCTACTGGACCTAGTCCGGGTTGCTCAAGCAGGTATTTATAAACGTGCGTGTTCGTTGTGTGATAAAGACAAACTCTGGAACGATAGAGTTTACTAACCACCGACCAACACTGTTTGTGTAATGCGTCCCCAAAGAGGTATATCTTAGGGATCATTATCTGGTCACTCTTTTGTACATTAAAGTATCATACATCAAACTGATGGTGTAACCAGCACACTATACATACACATATGTTATGTGCAGATCGTTGGAAATTTCAGCGAGCCACGTTTAAATTTTTCAACATGATGCATTCGAATATTATGCACAAATAATTTTACGACGTATAACATAATCTTATATGAAAATATTCAAGGTTTGGGATACTATATTCTTTTAAAAATTTCGTATTATCATCAACATCAACATAGTAGTATTAGACAGGCTAGAAAAATGTGTATTAGACTCTGGCACAAATGTTGGTAATGTTTTTTTTAACGATAATAAAGTGATTCTGGAAAATATTTCAATTCAAACCAAAGTTGTATTAACATTTCAAAATGCGAAATATATTTTATAGTAGCTTAGATGTAAAATAGCATTAATATATTATTTGAATAATGATTAATTTGACTGTTTATTTATATATGCTATGAAGCATTAATCAATTTTACTCAAATGGAAAAAATTAATGCAAATAGAAGAAAATTATTATGTTGATAAATGAATAGAATAGAAAATGTGTTGGTAATACAATAATAATTAACCTTATGTATATTTCTATAGTCAGCTGGCGTAACTGTAATCGATAAACCTTGTTTTTATATTATCAATAAAAAGCATGATTGACCATAAAAAGGAGCTGTTCAGTAATATTTAAAATAATTATTATAGTATAAATATATAACTCAATTTAAAATGCTACCATAAAATTTATTTGTAACTTTAATACAGATTTTTTTTTTTTGCAATACATAAAGCGTGTAATGAAAATGTCGTCAGCATCCGACTTAATTTTATAGTAATTGCTTTTTTGAAGATAATAATACTTCATAAAAAAAAATTCAAGTTTCATTTGAATACTTATTTTCTTTCTGATTTTCTATAAGAGCATAATTTACTGGTATTTGAATGGATACATATTTTCACGTTATCATAACGATTCTGACAAACTGGCATCTAAAACATCGCTCACGTAATTAATCTGTTATTATTTATGACCAGGGACACAAGTATCTACACAAACTAAACCAAACCTATCCAACATAAATATTTTGCACCATTTTCAACTTCTTTCCAGGTCTATAGTTAATTTCATGTTGTGTACATGCATGGTAGGTAAAAAGGTAGTTTGTAAATTGAATTACGCTCCTTGATATTAACGACGATGAAATTGAGTATATTACCTGACAACATAAGGATGACGACACGTTACGCGATGCCTTGCAACGTAACTTCTTATCTATATTAGCTTAGAATTGCTTTACGAACGTCTTTAGTCGACATCACGGAGCGTTCACAAAGGTAGAAGCGATGATGCCTGTTCATGCCAGCGTCGAAGCAAGAAGAATATTACTTCTCCTTGTATTAAACCCATATAAGCATTAACCTCTTTCTCCTATAAATTTTACCGAAACAATATTATTCCGCTCTTGATACTCTGCGCCAGCTTTATATTTCTACTAAACTGTAATAATATCGTTTTAAAATATTATTGTCAATAAAATCTGCCATAAACTTTGCCAATTTCCAAACGATTACCAGATAATCAATATTTATTAAGGATAGGAAAAGCTTTGTAAGAAATCACACATTTCGATTGAAGAAAAACGACTATCAACATTTCCGCTCCATTTGCCTTCAGCAGTAAATTAGTTAAAAGTAACAATGCACATTATTTAGGATTTATTTCTGTAGAAATTTAATCCAGCAATCGATAAATTTCTAAGTTTAAATTGATTATATTTTGTATATTTACGCATTCGGAATACAATACATAATAGTAGTGCTAGTGATATATATACATATATTTTTTTAACTTCCCAAAACATAGAATATTTCATATAATGATCTCCTAGAAATGATTACCTAGCATTGTATGCTATTTATATGTATATGTTACATATTGTAGGTTTGATTCTGCGTATCATTTAAAATATTTATTTTCAATTCTCTTATCTGAATATCAAACATAACAATGACACATATTCAATGTAAGACGCTTTCAATTTATTTCAAAGACAACTCGCTGTTCATAACTACCCATCTTACTTGTTTTGAATATATGCACAATACGCTATCAAAATACATCATTATCTTCATTATAGAAAATGATGCCATGAATGCTATTTTAAATTTTATATTTAGTATATCTATTTTTATATAAACCCCATACATATTTCAAGGTATTTTCAATCGGCATCGTACAGAAAGAAATTATTTTCCATTAATGGAGATTTTATTCTAGTTTATATTAAATAGAGGATTACTATTGTCCCTTTGGAAGATTGTTTATTGATACATTACTAACAATGGATACTTGCAAGAAAATAAATAATTGCTATGTATGTACATATGACTCTGATAGGCTATTATCATCTATTAGGCTAATGAAATTTGGATAATATATTCTAAATATATTTCTGTCCATATTTTGTTAAAACTTAAGAGAAATAAATAAACGTTTCTTGACGTAAATCCTACAAAGCCATTTCTCTGCAAATGTTATTACAGTCAATTTGCGGTGTAACACTAAAAAACTTAAAGTTTCATTCGCTGGAAAATTACATTTCACCTTTATTAGTTCCGGAAAGAGTATTCACATTAACATTCGCAACAGTGATATACGCTACGAACGTACATACAATGTTCTGTGTCCATGAATTCCATACAACCGATTGGACGGAATAGATAAAGGATTATTCACAGTACGTGCCGCAACTGCAATAATCTTAACTCTGGCACATATCAGCATATTTCTAATTTTGAAACATTAATACCGTGTAAACATGCGATGTAAAAACGGTGAGCAGAGCAGACGGCCGGTCGGCCGTTGCGTAGCAAGTAGCAAATGTGTGATGTATGTATGTATCTGTAGTGGAGGGCAAGTTATGTTCAAATGCTAATATTATAGCTAGTCCGTGATAGCTGGGAAGTACTTTTGGCTACATGCCGAAAATATTTCTCGCCGTTTCCACCTTATTTAATTACACAACCAGATGGGAAGTAATGAAATTATAGTGGTTCGTTGATAAATTACTGTATGTTTGTATATTTTATGGCTATTGTTTGTTTAATACAATGCTTCTCAAACTACAAATCATATTATAACATTGGGGTTAGCAAGTATTTTATACCATTTGGTATAAGCTTGTCCCATACGGAAACCAAATGGGCATGCAGAATATATTTCGTTGCTCTCTTGTCACTTAGCTGTATTTAGACTGATTTTAATTTATTATGGCTCACTTCCACGTATTCCGCTTTCTGTCTCGCCTCGATACACCACAAATACCTCTCAAAAATACATGTGAAAAAAAAATGTCGTACGCAGAAAAGGTGCGAGCCAAATGAGATGGTATGGCCATATTAAAAGAATGTCGAATTAAAGACTTATGTAGGAGAGATGAATGGTGTGAGAATGCGAGACTGTCCTATAGGAGTAAATGGATAAACATGATTGAGAATGAGCTGCGTGAACGACAAGTTGCGGGCAAGAGGAATAGAATAATTGAATGAGTTTGAATGAACATAGGAATGTAAAGATGTGAAGAATGTTAAGGGTTTTCTGCCACCCCATTTGATGGGATTTGGCGTAATGATATGTATGTATATATTACATAAGTATAACTACTTAGAAAAACTAAAGTTGCAAGGAGAAACTTGTGAGCATATCAACTGTGACAAAGTGATACTTTATTTTGTTTTGCTTGTTTACATGTTCATGCGAAAGTTCAAATAAAATTGCATACAGAATAAAAAGTTCATACATTTCCCCAAGAAAGGTCGTTAAAATACTTTTAGAACTTGTGCGCGAAGACTAAATCGAAAAATCCGTGCAACTTGCGGCAATGCAAATCTCGCGGGAAGAACTATATGTTTTGTGTTCAGCATTTCGCCTTTTTTTTCATGCTTAGAGCCGACGGAACTTTATACATTTTCGCCGTCGCTCTAAAATACAATAAATGCAGCAGTTACTTTGGGTTGTGTTTGAAAGAGTTATTTTACTACATAGCTAAAGTGGTCTACACAATTTATTTACTTTTATTGATTTTTCTTAACATCATTGAACACTTTCATTTGTATGATACTCTACGATAAATTAGTATATTAGAATTAATTAATATTTTCCAAAAAATGTATATTTTTAATTAAAATTACGAAATTGTTTATACATATAATATACAGAATTAAAATAATTTAGAAATAGATATTTTTAAACAAATGCTAATGCAACCTACTATTTGCATATGACCTAGGTCAGGAAATTAAACGAATTTTATAGCAGGATCCCAGCAACATGGCTCATTCTCAAGGAATGGTGCACCTATTGTGTATGTGTAAATATTAGATAAAAACAATTCATTTAGTGGGCAAATAAATAAATTTAAATATTATGATCAATGTCACCAAAACATGGTATAAATACAATCAGTGCTTAAGTGTAATTTTAAAGATGTTGATATATCATTGCCCAAAAATTATATAATCATTGCACAAAAATATATAATCAACGATTATCTTGTTTTTTATATTCTCTAAAGCTGAAATAATATTCAAACTGATATGGTATAAAATACTTACATTATGATACCACGTAATTTTATGTTGTTTTGGATTTGCTCGAATATTGCATTCGAAATAAACATCATCGCCTTCTTTGATGTCATCAGGATTCAGCGTGCTACCAAGATGAAGAACAACTTGTGGTGGATCTGCAAAATGAAATGATGAAATTTAATATTCATAAATAATATCCCTCGCTGTTGGTATACCTCGCTGTTGGTATACCATCATAATTAACCCTGCAGCGGGCGTACAGCGGTACTTGCCGCAATTTTTCTTTTTTACATATATTTTATTTACTTTGGTTGATATAACCATGTCCTAGGTATTTCTAAATGACTATTTTATCGATCTAAACAATTAACACTTTTGTTTGGTAAAATAAATGCATTAGTTCTTGTGATTCAATATGTAAACAACACCTAAATACTAGTACATAGTTTAACACGATAGCAATTTATATTTTAGATAGTTAAATAATTTTTTTATACCAGCTATAAAATATGGATTTGCATGGTATCGTAAAAAACAATTGTGGAATTTGCTATGAAAACGTAATTGTATTAATATATGCATGCTAATTATATACAATAAATTCATAGACTGTATATTTTGCAATTAAAAAATAAAGTGTAAAATTGTACGTGTTAATGCAAAATTACACTTTACATCGTTCTGCATTTCATAAAATACTCTTATGCGTTTCTTTGTTGTTCCCAGGTTTTATAAAATGCAAAATGTAATATTGGATACAAGATCTAGTAAAAATGTAAATTTGAAAAAAATAAAACAAAAGCGCATACAATTTCATTGAATATATTTTGTTATTTCTTCTGATTTATCTCTTATAGGAAAGTTTGAATGGTTAAATATTATATATTAAGATTAAAGTTTAACTCGTAAAATAATATAGATCTGTTCGTTACATAGAAATATGATATTAATATGTAACTATGTAAGCTAAGTCTAACTAATTATCTGCCAAAAATTAGAAATGTTTGGTACAGATAGAGTGACACTTAGACGCACAAATAGACAAATTGTCACAGAAAGGTGTTTAAGAAATAATAATGATTAATCGTAGAAGTTTTATGGTTTTTGTTGGAATTTCATGTAAAACTCATGTTGTGTTTCGTATAATCCAAAGTGCTTGTCTGTTTAGTATGGTCAAGGATAGCGTGAGCATTTGCGTGTGTATGTGGCTTTGGAGTGTGTCCATAAGAATGTGTAATAATACTGCAGTTCGTGACGGTCAACAGTACATCACCTGTGAATATGCTAAATGAAATAATTACTGCACCGTTAAACAATGCATAACAGGATCCTACCCAAGCGCAATGGATAACTGCCAGCAACAATTACAATAAAAATACGTAAATATACCTAAATGAATAAATTGCTAGCTCAACTGTTTTTATCACAAATGATACTTAACTTGCCCGTATACATAAATAAATAAATTTAATGAAAATCAATATTCATAGCTATTAGATGAATTTATGTATGTATATGTGTGTGTATAGTGAACCTTTTCTCGATCCTGATTTAATAAATGTTTGAAACTCACAAATTCTGTAACCAATTACAATGTTTCCATTAGACATTAAACAAAGGTATATTTATGAATTTAAATTGCATTTTCTTCAAACACAAGAGCTGTTATGTATTTAGTTTAATTGGTATTGACACGCATGCGCTGTGTTCCATGAGACATTAGTACTACTGAATTTACATGCGTTATCTGTGCCATCAGCTAGTCGTTTGAGCTTTATATATAAACAAATATTTAATATCAAAACAAAGACAATTAATTGCTATAATAACTTCAAGTTGTTTATATAACATTGTGCTATTTTGAGAAACACGTGACTTATGTCCGCGACAAGATAAACTACATCTCGTTACAGCACGTAGTACATGGGTATATAGCTATATGACAATCTTGCTGTAGCGAACTCATTGTCTCTCTAAATATGAGTAATCTTTAATATATATGTATAAGTTGTTACCCTTATTTTTTATTGAATATTAATAAAATCTGCGTAAAATAAATTATAAATTATATACTTATAATTTGTATATTGGTAATATGACATATTTATAAAGTGCAAATTATGTTATTTTCGAAAGGAAAATAATAAAAAAATAAACTCAATTGATATGAATGTTATGTAAAATAAAAGTTCTTTTTTCTTTATGATATTTATGTCACAAACAGTTAGAGATATCACTTTTATTTCCATTATATCTGCTTTTTTCATTCTCCCCAGTAAAAAGATATTTTAGTATTCGTTTGAATGTATTCTAGCCTACAGATCATAAAGAGGATCATGATTTGTTACCAACAAACCAACATCCGCATGAATAAAATACCAATTTTGAAAATAAACTTTTGATATACATAGATCATAAAAATGTTTAACGTTGTACAGTATACACGGATAATAAATCTAAAATATATATAAATATATATATATATAATAATTTTTAATTAATGCCTTCAATTGTCGTAGAAAAGTTTTATTTAGTATATAAATGTCCAAATTAAAAATTGATACTTTGAAGTCTATTATGAAATATTAAAAAATAAAATTACGTTACTGGATAAAATTAGCACATTGAATTGCAATGCAGAAATGAAACTAATTACAAGATTGCAACTTTACTCGCCTGGTAAAATCGTTCATCTCCAAGACGTGCGCTAACGTAATTAAGGATGAATTAATTTATTTGAATGTTGAAATAAATAAAACAAGATAGCGCAATAGTTGAAAACGCGAATGTACAGTCACCAGTTTTATATTTACAAATTAAATTTACTTGAAATAATGTACATTATGCTATATGTACATTATTTACTTGATATAATGAGCCTATAGCATAGGAAAACCATGGAGAGAATATATAACATTTAACTTGACAAATACTTAGTTTTAAATTAGACGTTAAGCGTCTATAATTAGTATTCTTAAGTGTCATTATGATGTTGACGTGCTTATACTCCAAAATTTTAACTGAAATATGTAAATACTGTTCTCTAATAGATTGAATTCAACAGAAATTGGCAATTGGAAATTTTCTTAGTTGAATAAATCATATCTTAAAAACATAAGAGCAGCTTAGTGGCGTTATTATGCTATTTTTCAGGAACCTGTAAAAATTAATAGTAACTCAATTAGAAAAAAAATTCGCAAGCCAATATGTGAATAAAAAGAATTGAAAGCACTTCGTCTAGACAAGCACCATCTTATTAATTAATGGTGTTATCACAAAAATATGATTAAAGTTGCAATAATATTCAAGATGAAAAGATTTGCGTTGGTGAGAGAGACAACGAATATTCCACAGATGTTATAAATATGAAATTATGGTTCAGCTTAATTTAATTTCCAAAGTTCTCGGTGCGTGGTGGTAGTTTTTTTTCTCTGTGTGCTTTTACTTCTTTCTTTTTGCGTCCTTTTAGGAAAATCTGATACATTTCCTTCAGCGCGTTGTGTTATTTCTTCATTAGGCAATTCTTACGCCACATTTCTCTTCGCTTGGTTTGTCTCGCGCCAGCTGTGTGCACTGCATTCTAACTTATATTTATTTCCTCGGCAAACGGCATCGTACACGGACTTTCCTTCGACTCCTGCCTGTACTACCATAAGAATGTGAGGTGAGGCAATGCTGGAATAGCTTATACTATTTCAACAATGATGTTATCATGAAACTTTAATTGCAACTGTCAACGGCTCGATAATTGAAAACAATGAATTCATAAGGCATTTTCGCACAGAATAATTTTGCAAATATTCATAATTTGTACCAATTATTTAATTTAAACTATGAAATTTATCAATTATTATCGATTTACTAACGCAGACTAATTGTCCTATGGGAAAAAAATTACGTGATATGTTGCATAACAATTTCTAGGTGCTATCTTTGTTTATATATTTTGCGAAGGATATATTGCACTCTTCAAGGAACATAAATAATAAAGTTGTCTGTTGAAACTGACATCTGTCATATGTTGCTTGTATTTCTTAGAAATACAAACTTTTGAAAACACACATTTTACATTTACTTATGTTGACAAGAAGCATTCAAATTTGTCTCATACCTGCGTTATAAAACAAGGTTTATGACATTATGGAATATTTCATATATAATTTAACACGAACAAGCGCAATAACTCAGCACATCTCTTGTCCTATCTGCTTCAAGTAGCAACATTTCATTAGGTTAATCGTTTATTTTTGCACGGCAAACAAAACATAAAGATAGCGTGGTTACGATAGCGGTCTTATGTTTAAACTTTTTCACGTAAATTGAAGTTGAAAAAAAAAATTACCGACGAAATGGGATGGGGGTTGGGAGAAGCCAAATATAAAGAACTGCAGGAAGGCCGATAACAAGGCTGGCCTATTTACCGGCGACGAAAGCGGGTACGATAGTTAATATGCAAAGTTGTATCAAGATACGAGGTCCTTATTACAACGTTACGTTGACATATTATGCATGGACGTGCCCCGTACGAAGTATTGTGTTGTGTATACCGCTACGGTAACGTTGTTACCTTGTCAAGTAACCCGCTTCTTATATGAATACAGGTACACGAAATAATGGTGCCGCAAAAGTATTACCAACACGTCGGTATTATGCAGAATCAGAAATCGGCGGATTTCCGTAAGATGATTTTATAGCGGTGTTTTAAGCAGATCATAAAATACAACCGCATCAAAATGATAAATAACATCGATGCATACATACTATATCGTGCATTATCAACGAAATCTCAAACAACATGTAATTTAACTTAAATATTTTTGCAGTTATAAATCACGAAACGCCTGAATTTATATCAGTTTTTCATCATTTAAAACTATAGCATTACATAAATGATGTAGCCAGCTGTCTTGATTTATTGGCTAGCGTGATAGTGATTTTCGTGATATATTCATAAATGTAACAAAAAAAATCATCATAGATCATAGAAAAACTTAA
Source organism: Nebria salina (assembly GCA_944039245.1). NCBI lineage: Eukaryota > Metazoa > Arthropoda > Insecta > Coleoptera > Carabidae > Nebria > Nebria salina. The sequence goes on from OX063271.1 coordinate 14,373,298, forward strand.
TCAGATCTGGTTAGATCAAAACACACATTAATTAAAAAGTAATATAATTCTCTGCAATTAAAATATAATTCATGATTGAACAAAATTAACATGCAATTGCTGCGAATCCAGCTCGAAGGACCATTCAAATTTAAACAAAAATAATTTCATCACATATATTTTTGATTGAATTTTTTTGTATTTGTACATAGCAACTTATTAACAATAATGGTTAATATTGCAACGAGACTATTGATATGCCAGAATACAATATCGAAATATGGGTTACCTATGTAAATTATCCAGAATAGTCCAGAAAGTTCTACTGAACCTTCTAAATTGATAATACGTGTTTAAAAACGATAGATAATGGTGATTTGCTGATACATTCTGAAACTGCATAACTGACAATTATTATAAAATATTTTCAATTTCATAGAACACTTTTGTACACGTTTGTGCATACTCTATTGAATCGGTACCCTAATTATGAGACTATCGCACAATAGAAAACACTTCGTGCAAATTTCGTGCATTAACAATATTGCAAAATTTACTTCTGCACATGAAATACCTTTGTGAAGATTGTAAAGATTTTACGGTACGGAGACAGACACAAAGAGGTAGCGATGGATTTATTGTTTTGGTAGAAACTATTAACAACTACAAAGTTTGTCACGTTGCTCGTGCATCGACAACACGATTATAATAACATGCAAAAGCAGCAAGTACAAGCTAGCAATTATCATTCTGTTGACTTGAGAACTTGCGAACAGCTCCTTATTGAATGTTGTACTTTTACCTTAATTATTTTACATTACATACAAATACAGGTTGTTGAAACGCTATTCAAATATTTCAGTAACATTTTATAAATAAATGCAGACGGACGAGTTTGCTTTTTCTGATAATGAATAAATAATGAAGTGGAAATGTAAACAATCATTCCATCCCTATACTTAATTGTAAACAAATTCATGTGGAACAATTTGTGATGTTGATGTTAAACGCAATTTGAAAGTTCCTGTGCCGCTTGAGAGATTTACTCAAGAATGTAATAGTATTCCGATACCAAATAATAATAGATATCGTTTACGCATTGTTTATTAAACAATAGGTAATAATAAATAGTATTACTGTTCATTATTTATTCTTCATATAAAAAAATAAAAAAGAAAGATTTGTGTAATATTCGATATGTTTTCATGCTTTAATAAAATAGCAAATTATTATTTTATAAGTTATAAAAGTTAAATCAGGTGATACAGTATTTTAATTGACTCTAACTATAGGTCATATAAATGTAACAAGTGCATACATGTATTAAATAATAAAACAATATAATGTTCTGAGAGAAAAAAAAAACACTGGTTTATATGTAATATGTGAATAAAATATATTTTAAATCAATATATCATTACTTTTCCATTATGGAAGCTAAAAATATATACCGTATTTAGGTATTTATTTCCTGTTTCAAACGCATCATCAGCAGCATATCATAATAACTAGAACATGGTGGGTTCAATTTCACGTAAAATGTTTGTCGGTTTGTGTATTCTAACCGATAGAATCTCGCCTAGGTTTTAAGTAACTACATAACCCACTCTACTACGCAGGCTATACCTTTATCACTGAAAACCTCGAAGGATACAATCACATTTAACTACTCAGATTTTCCACTAAACTTGCTTTGTTATTATGCAAAATTACGGGAGTATCCTTCCCGTATTACATTCAAGCTAGAAAATCCTAAACTAAATAAATTAGGTATCCTATTCTGTGGCAAGTCTTAAATTTGTCCAGCACTAATTGCGCCCAATGCACAAGGCTTTATGCAATGAGAAATCGCTTAGGTAAACATGGGTCTGGAACGAGGTCGTACGGGACCTCGTTATGTATACTATAGTCTATTCCGAGATCTTTTTGGAGATACGTCTATTTATAGAAAATACAGTTATTTTTATTTTGTATCAGAAATGTTACTCTATTAATGATTCATGAAAAATAATGGGCCAAATCGCTACCATTAATATCTTCAATCTATTAATCTTTATTTATAACTAATTCAGCAATTTTAAAATAAAATAATGTCATGCAAAAAAACAGTTTACTGAGAGAAATTTAAACAAACAACTATTTAATGTGTTTGACAATATTAATTATTTAATTCTATATTGATTGTAGTCAAATAGAAATATTTGTCGATAAAAGATTTCAATTAGTAAATATATTTAATTTCGTCAGTTAAACTTATAAAATAACAATAATTAGAAATGAATATAATATTTTGTGGCAGTTTTATTTTTTATTTATTTTCTATAGTTTATAAAATTTATTTGTGGAGGATTAGTAAGAAAAGGTAATGAATATGCGATGCTATTTCAATACAGAAGACAAAAATTTAAAATCTATGAATAAACTGTATAATCATAGAGTTTGTACTGCGAATCGTTAAAGTACAACGTATCTAAGAGTAATGTTACGGTAACAGAGTTAGAAGGGTATACCTGTGAACAATATACCATAAAGCTTGCACATTCGCACCTGGGGACCAGCAGAGGAACCATGTGCGTTTATAAATAAAAGCGCGCCCGCCAGCGCCACACCCGACAGGCGGCCAAACGTGATATTATGCAGGGAAATATTAGAGTGCCCCATGCTTATTTACGGCGTCTAAATTTCCTTTCTGTTCTCGGGAGCGTGGCGATTTACATAAAACTCGTAGAGCGGCTTTTTCATTAAATTTAGTAACACAGTAGCAACGATTTTCATGTTATGAAAATATCGGCCATGTTGTATTTTATTCTGTACAATACAACATCACTGGATAAAAATATGTTACTACATGGACAAACGTGCAACTTTGCGTCGCGGCTGTATGTGTCGTGCAATGTGTGAGCTTTTCTCCTTAAATTTGATTAAATTGCTATTGGATTTGCATATTTCTAAATTTGTAATAAATTCTACTTATTAAAGCTTATTGCAGACGCTAATCACGATAAATATATGTAATTTATTGTTAAATAGTTATATTATACTTCGTTTGCCAGATATGACTTAATCTCAACCCAAAACAGAGCTTTTTTAGTTTACAGTTTTATGAAACAATTATTTGTTTATTGACAGGTATAGTTGAAACGGTTTATGTCAAAATAAATAAAATAAGAACAAATTTCCATAGACAATTTCTTCTAACCGGTACCTTTTTTGAAAAATAAATCCAAATAAAAGTTGTATTCTATTTTTACTCTAAGTGCAAACATGTTGGAGTTAATACAGATACCGCAAATCATGAATAGAGTAAAAAATGCACTTCCGGTTTGACAATATTTTCTAAAAATTAAAAGTTTTATTGTAAAATATATACAAATCTTATGTTTAAAATTTCATAATTTTCTCTTTAACCGTTTAGGCTGTAGACAAACAAACACACACACACACAAAAAGCTTGCGCTCGCCCACACGGATCAGACACCATTCCAACAGACCAAAAGAGATCGATATTTTATAAGTAAATAAAAAAGCAGATATTATTTATTGAAAAATATTTTGTTTTTCTTTTTATTAATAAAATATATGAGATTCAAAATTGAGATATATAGTGATAAAATTTAATTCCTGATACATAAATATGCTTCAGTTAAATTGCAAAATATTGTAACAATATTCTCTACGTTGTAACATTTCTAGAAATTAATTAGCATGTTTTCACTGATAGCACTGATAGCATTTCACAGAATTTTCATTGGGTCATTTTATCGTTGATATTATATTCTAAATTTATCCATGTGTAATGAATTTTCCAAGAAAAGTTGTTGAAATTTATACCTCCTACGCTTAATTTTATTTTAATTATTACAAAAAATATTAAATTCATTATAATTTTATGGCATAATATCAGTAGCTAATAAGAATTATATTTTTACATGCAAATGTGTCTATAGAGCTTCTCCTACTACCAAAAGTATGATTTATTCACCGTAAGCAGCTTACAATTTTTCGTCATTAATTTTCCCGCAAATTAATTACTGCTAATTGTAATTGCATGTTTTCTATAAAACAGTATGTACAAAAAACCAAATACAGCTGTTACATTTGTCGAAAGTTGTATGATAATATTATATATACTGATAAATAAAATACTATTGTGGAAAAAAAATCTTCAGTATTAGTTAAGATTAATCCTATCCTTCATCGTACTATCTTACGTCGTTCCTCTTTTTTGTCTACTTATATACACACAAAGAGTTTAAAGAATAATACCCAGTGCCTATACAAAGAAATCAAAAGTAGCTGAATGAAAAGAGGAATTGTCAGTGAACAATATCACAAGCTTATTTTCGTGTTATTTGAAACTTGAAATTCTTCTTGCGTTATTAAAAAACAGAAACTTTTCTCCCTGTTTGTGAAACTCAACAGATTGTTTCTTGGTGAGCGACAACCACTCAGTGTTGCACATAACCAGTATAATGTCCTTTCATAAGGCACATATTTTTCGACCGTTATATTCGTTATTTGTATGTATATATAAAAAAGAAATTTACTAAATAATATTATATTTTTTAATTCGACCTTCTAAAATATGGAATCTATTAAATTTAAATTTTCAAAATACAAAAAAGAATATGTTTCCAAACAAATAATTTAAAATGTTGGATAAACAATCATAAAAACAAGTAAATCTAAAGATTTTCTTTTTTTGGCACAAGAACTAGTATTTTCTGATAAATTTTATTTAAAACTCATCAGAATTTCAATTTGAAAAACATGGTACCCACTGTTCGCATAATGTCTGTCAAGAAGACATGCAAACAACGGTAGAACAGAACGAGTATAGAAAAGAGTGACGTTTGTATTGTATACAAGTAGATATACCTACATAATAATAAATAAAGACTTACACACGATGTTGAGTAGAAAAGAGTCCTCGAGGCCGGTGCCTGGAAGACTTGGGTTGTCACCTTGGCACTTGAGCATGGTGTTGTCGTCCTCAGGGACGGGAGCGAATGTCACTGAACTTGTCACGACTGTTTCGTTTCCACCTTCTACCATCTACAGAAAAAGACAAAAAAATATATTATTATATATATGAAACTAATAGTTATTATTTTTTCTTCAAAGAATTCCATAAAATTTGCCATATTGCGACAAGCGAGCAGCATTAGAAGATAATTTATCTATATCAACTATAAAGGGAAACTATGTAATAGAAAAACAAACGTATAATAAAGTGTAAGACGCTTCAGATATTTTCATTGTAAATGTTTTTAATAATAAAATGCAACAGCGTATACAGATTTAAATCAAATTGAAATGTAAGAATATTTCTCCCTTGAACGAATGTTATGTTGAAAATTGAATTTAATGTATGTTGGTGTGCTGTACGGTGTTTGAAGGCTGAAGGAATGGTATTTGCAACCACATTCATAATGTAGTTGCACCTCAAGTGCATTGTTGCTTATCTCTTACTTCCGCCACGATTTTATTGTGCATGTTAATCATATATAGTGCACTGTTTGTATCACCATGTTTTGTGTTTTCATGGTAACATTTGGAGCGTGAACTGTGCTAAAATGATTACAAAAGGGTTTGGTTTCATACACATTGCATGCCATGGTAGAGTAATTCGCGTAACATCATTGTTCAAAATTCTGAACTCATAATAATAAAACATTTTATTGCTGTATACAAATTTAAATGGAACTTTCAAAGCAAACACATATCAAAATCCACCCGCTTAGAAACATTTATATAGTGGACTAAATATCCACGGATGTTAGTACCTAAACATGTTTATATTCAAGAAGAACAAGGATATATATTGTTATATACTAGAATCAATAAGATGGATAAAACGGCAATATGTTACCTTGCCTCGACGGAATTTCCTGTTGTCCCTGAACCAGGAGATGTGTGCGCGTGGCCTCGAGCCCGCCGCTTCGCATGTCACGACGTACTCGGTATCCGCAACTAGTTGACGTGGTTTGTGTAGTATCCGAACAGTTAACGGTCGAACTTTAATGAAAGAAAAGACATTTATTATTTTATGTACATATATAATTTTATTTGGATATTCGGTTATTTGAGTGATAAAATAGGAATTTCAGATTCTTAAAATTAAATTCAAGTAGTTTCAACGACGGGAGAACATCTTAAATTTATTTATTTTTCATATGCATATTTATCATATTTTACTAAGACTAATTGACTGATTTCAAGAAAATATATTCAAAATTTTATTTAAATTACGAATATACTGAAAAAATTACGATAAAAGAAATCTCACAAAAACTAATATGAAAATATCTAATTGTACGAAATATTTAATATTAGTGATATTTTCAATAAATCTACTTATTAAAAATATTAACGTAGTAAAATTTCTTGTGAAAATTAAAGATGAATTAACAAAAGATGCCACTCTTATAGATGGAATACTTACGCAAAAGTTCTAAGCGAACAGTCTTTTCCGCAGGCATCATAAGTTTCGTGTTGCTTGCTTGGCACTTATACGTGGAGTTCAGGTGTTGACGACGAACTCGAGCTACTTCAAGTCGGTTTACTATAACATGGTGCCCAATTGACGCTAACTGGCCCTCGACGATACGGTCGTTTATGAACCAGGACACCGTTGGCACAGGACGACCTACAACAATGTGCAACATAGTTAGATTGTAGCTTAGTAGAATAAAACACATTTAAACCTAAGAATATTATAGCAGGAACATAAAAGCTTCGTTTATTAGAATAACAAATATGACTCTATGTGTAAATAATATAAAAAAAGACGCTCAATTAAAAATAATTAATGAATCATATTTTTAATAAAATTTCCAAAGGTTTTTGATTGAATTAATTAGAATAAAATTCTGATTGAAAAATTATATTTTAAGAAATAAATTGTTAGATTGAGTTTTAAATTAATCAACAAAATATTTTAAAATATACCAGATTGACATCGTTTTAAATAAGTTCACAGATAGTAGTTCAATTTTAGATGAACGAAAAGAGTTTGATGTTCCGTAAAACATTGATTGTAAGTAACTAAATTAAAAACTTGTTTTTCAAAAATACATACTATCGTTTAATTTGGTTATTAATTAAAATCTAATAATCTCATATCAAAATTTAATAGAATTCATAATTTAAATTAATATCTTTATTCAAATATACCGAAAATATTTATTTATCATTATAAATTTTATGTTTCATTTAATTAATAATTTTATACAGGAATATAACTAATTCTGAAATAAAGATAATACGTTTTCCGTTATGAGTTAAGTATCTAATGGTTATAACAAAAACACGTAATTCTAACAAAATATATTAATTGTTTATTTATGTAGCAAACAAGTTACGGTGTTAAAATTTATAGAACTGTGTAGAAAGTTAGTTATTTAAAGTTTTTTTTGTTAAAAAAAAAAGCGGTAAATCTGTCTCTTGTTTTGTTATCTTTTAATTATTTGCTTCAAGTTTTTATAAAAAAAATCTTCCTATGTAGTACTACTAATAAGCTTGAAAGTTAGTGGTGGCAATTGCCATTTTTATAAACAAAAATGGTACATGTACGTAATTGTGTGCCTTGGCAAACTTCATCACAGAAACATCAAAACGACCTAACAAAAGCGATTTCTGGCCTGGCAAAGAATTATAATATACTGCATGAAACAAAAGACCAACACACAGGCAGCACAAAGTAAGATAAAAAATTAATAGTTCACATATAGGAACAAGCGAAAGAGAAACAAGGAAACCCTGAGTTGTGCTATTTCGCGTTCTCGGTAAAGGGTTCGTGGTTCGCGCATAATGCAGGCCAGTATGCAAAGCACGTGCGGCCGCAGATGACTAAGTGCGTTATGAACAGAAATGAGAAAACAATGACAAGTTAGTCTCACTACACACTATGACTATTGATATGGCAGTATATTATAACAACACTTTTCGTCGGCATAGATTCGACAAAATTACAAATAGACAATGGAAATATGTATACAATTTCAATTTTTCTTTATAACTGCATTCGCATGACTAGTAAAATTTGCCAAAGAATAAAATCATACTAACTAATAATATTGTAAGTGTAGTCAGTTTGTTGATGTTGAAATATATGCAAAAAACGACTGAAGTAAACAAGCAGTTCCCGTTTGAATATTTTCTTCAAAAATAGGAAGTTTTTTCCAGGTATTTAAGAAGCATTAGATCAAAGTTTCAAAAAAATACATTTAACCGTTTAGGCTCTAGTGCGTTCACACTCACACACACGTTTCAAAAATAGGCTCGAGATCGGTTTTCTTCATGATTAATGATTACAATACTTACTTATTATTTCTTATAAGGAAGTAAAAATAAACTAAAAGTGTTATCCGAATTGGAAACCTTTATATAAAACAATAGCTCATATGCGGAAAGCAACAAATTTACCATGCAAATCTGGCTACACGCCGCACCTTTTATTAAATGTATCCCTTTTCAAAATGATGATAAATTTATTCCTTCCTCCATACATTTAGAGTGTATATGTGTGTTTGCCCTGCACAATTCTGATAGTTATCGGTAACAACAAGCCTGCTCGGTAAGTTCACACCACAATGAATTACGTAGCCCGTTTATATTCCATGCTTCGAGAGATTGTTAAGATCAGAACGACTAAGTAAAACAAATGTCGGCACTTCCTGCAATTACGAGATAGCGCATACCCCTCTATGAGCACGATTTAGGAAGGTATGTATGTTGGTATGGCGCTAACAGTACGCTGTCGAACGGACGTGTTTTCTAAAATCGCGTACGAGCACGCAACATACGGTAGAAAAGTTTCCTGTCCTGTCTAGCGATAGTATACTCAGTACCAAAAAAAAAAAAGACACAACTATGATATCTTTTGCCATTAAAAGACGTCTTCGATTAATTTCGTGCCCTACCAGATCAAATGGCATTTTAATATTAGGTTTTTTGTAGCGAACGAATAACTTATTATATAGGCATCAGTTTTTATGAATTTCCTTTAAAATAGACCGAAAATGCAAAAATAGTTTTAGATAGTTTATTTTCATGTTAATCATGTTCTCAATTAATATACGATCTATATAATATGTACACCACGAAGATTACAAGAGAGCAAATATAATTTTTGATTACATAAGTAGCGTGGGAAGACCCGTAACATTATCTGTAGAACATCAGTTTGGGACGTGAGACCGCCAGAGGATACAAAAAGGGACTGACTACACCAGTATGTACCACTCACTGGGTAGCCATATATCTTCACTAAAGCGGTGAATAGGTAAAAATGCACAATTAAAAATGAATGGTAGGTCTGAAAGTTTAATGAAAAGTTATACCACATTCCAGTTCTATTTGGCCGAGACCGGTTACTCTATGCTTTCTCAGTGTGGTGGTTTATGCGGACCTGAAGGATGGGTATAAACGAGCCCTCGGGGACAAGATTAAGGTGAAAAGAACCTGCTTGACTAACGACTCCCGTTGGGGATATTAAGAGGCTACGAGTTAAGTGACGGTTTACGCAAGACGACGAGGACGGAAGCGAGCATTTTGCCCTGGTCTTCAAATGAAGAGACGCTCTTATATCGTATTAATTATTCTGTGACGTTAGACTGACCACAGAAATGGGCGCTACTCATCAAAGTGACAGTCACAGATTCAGGATGGGAAGGTGATGTGCTTGTGTTTGCGCATTTGGAAGGCTGAGCACGATTCTTGAGTCTGCAAACGGCTAATGTGATGTGCTACTTGACAATTGACACTATGGAAAATTACATTGTTCAAGCGATTTCACTAGATATTTATATGAGACATGGAAATTACTTCATTAGCATATTTGCATCGCCTTACTAGATTACAAACTAACAAAAACGCTATAAATTGTTATGAAACCAATAATAAAATATTCGCCAAATAATAAAATATTCGCAATGTCTTGAATGGCACTAAATAAATATATAAAAATTATAATATTTTAATTATTTTATCAATTTATAATAATTTATTAATCATTGATATATTTCTTCTATATTAAATGTCAAATTTCAAAGGTGCAGTTGATACAAATTATGTAAAAATAAACGAAATAGGAAAAAAATTAAAAAATTATTTTTCAACCGGTAGCTTTTTTGTAAAATAACTCTCTAATTTTTGATCGAACTTTGTGCAAAGTTTTTGAGTTATTGCAGAAACTACCAAAAATGGCTAAAGTACACATGTTCACAAGAAAAAAAACACACACACACACATACAGACGCCATTCCAAAAAGAGTCAGACTCGATTCAGAGAAGATCTAAAAGTATATTTCTTTTAAATATCGAGATCGAATTTCTTCATGATTACAATTTTTACTTATTACTTCGAATAAGAAAGTAATAAGGTAAGAAAAAACAAACCTTAATTTTGCAGCAGAAAAAAGTTCGACCGAAATAGAAAAAATATTTGTTCACAAGTGTTACAATAAAGAAGAAACAAAGCATCTGGAGTCTCTTAGGAACTTCTCAAGTACAAAACATATTTCGTTAACATAATATTTGTAGTTTGCGAGAAATTCGCTTTAGCTCAAATTTCTAATTTTGTTTTAAAATGCCAATTAGAACAGCGATATTTTTTACAAATGAAGTATTATTTTGTAGTACTTGATTGTATTTTTCGGTAATTTAATGAATTGAGTGTAATTCTAAAATAAATTTGATATTCGTTTTGTCAATGTGTAAGTACATCAATTTATTAAGTTGACGTTGAGACCTGTAAGTAAACCTCTAGCCGTTGCTCTCCAAGTAATATTGTTAGAGAAACCCACGCCTACGTCAGCTCTAATGCTTAGCTGTGGAGTAGTTTATATAGTATGGTATAAGCAACGGAAGGTGAAACCGTCACGGGATAAAAAATTGTATTAATCTTCGGCCGTGCAGAAGACTCCAGTTATTTTTTACACAAATAAAGTGAAGGAATATATCATTCCAGACGTACACATACACTCACTCACGTATACAGCCACAAACAGCGCAGCAATATGGACTCACTGAAAATTACGCCGAGTTAAAGTTTTGAGGAAGCGATTTATAAAATTGCTTTTACACGTTCTGATAAATGCGTCTAAGAACTGTAATTTAGAATAAAATGTCGTATGCTCGATGGGGAAAGCAAAGAAAAAAGTTGACCTGGAAATGTTTAAAAGTTCCAAATTACTGTATATTTTTATTTAAGATGAGGGCTATATAAATTAATATTATTATCAGTCCTATTTTAATACTAGTAACAGAAGAAAAAGAGTTTTTACACGCTATTCTGTTAATATAATCATTAACTGCTGATTTGTTTGGAGCACTAATTACAAGCCAAAAGTTTATGAAGATTGTTTTCATTTGTTTTGATTTACTCTGTAATAAAATTCAATTGATAAAAGAAATTATTTTTACTTCTATTCATAACTTTAAGAATGTATGCCGATCGAATTAATTAAGTTAAAAATTTACAATAAATATTTATAATACTTGTAGAAAATCTGATCTTTAAGAGACTTATGATCAATACATTTCATATTCAATGTCTTTTATTATTATGTTCCACGTAAGTTGCGCTTCTATAAAAGCACGTTGCAACAGTTATGACAAAACAAGTGGTTAATGAATGAATTTGAATTATCAGTAATCAATGCCCGACTGCACTAATGTGAATTAATTTTAATCGAAAATAAATTTAGCGTACGAATTAATTAGAATACTGTTTTATTTTTTGCGGAATATCAAATTTAATGTGATTTGAAGTTCAATGTCACTGTACAGTAATAAATTATTTAATCTACGATTTTATGCTAATTAGCTTGAAAATAAATTCAAATAAAAAAATGAATTAGTGAAAATAGTTTAGCAGTTATTCGCAAAGAACGCTAGATATCATGACTATTTGTCAATACATTAGGCTACTAACCCTTCAACTCCTTTTGGGTTGTGATATTGTCGCCGGTCGCATGGCAATGCTTTTTTAATACAGCGCCAACTACGGTTAATTAGTGCCAAAACCCGGCTGCAGATACCCAGCACACAAACTACCCGAGTTTATTCGACTAATGACATTCGACGTAGATCCACTAAGTTCATTTTAATACGTTAAATATATTATAACTTGCTGTTAATCATATTAAGAACATCCTTTATACGAAATAAATTATAGTATATTACACTTTTCATATGTATTCTACATTATTTAAGCATATAAGTTTAAAACTATATTTTAACTATATTATCATACGTAATGCAGAGTCCGTGAGAGTCTATTTTAAGATATAATAAATTTGATAAGCGCTTCTAAGAACTCTTACTTACTAATAATCAATAATTGCGACTGGAACATCAAACAATCAATAAACAGTTTGTGTTGATTCATATTGTATCAATAACATGTTTGGTATTGTGTAACTTTTTTTGTATTATAAATAAAACTGTCAGTATTTTATTATATTCAAATATATGAATAAGTAACTAAATTCTATACAGCCGGAAAAACCATCCTTATTGATGAATGTATGATGTATTTATATTAAATTACATCAATTTATGAATAAATCTATCCATAAGTAACATAAAAGTAGTAGGAATTCTTTCTAGTAGACTAGTATATACTTTAAAACATGAACATGCCTTTGTTGTTTTGAAAAAAAGCTAAAAAATAGTTGTAATAGAAACTATAGTTCAAGGAAAATATAAAAATAATCAATAAGTGTTAAAAAATATCATTTTTGTTACATTTAAACATAATTGTATCATTTTTTGAATATGCTCACCACTCATTACTAAAACTTACGAATGCAAATATTTTATTTGTAGTTCAAATAGAAAGTATGGCACAATCATATGAGAATGCTCTTTTTTGTTCAAAATAATTTTATTTATGTGTAATTTCTTTTTTTTTGTAAGTGAAGGTTAATAATAATTTTGATTAAAATAATATTTAAGAATAAAATGTAAACTAAATAGAGAAAAGTAGTAGTGTTAAGCGAAAAGTTTCATCACAGTTACAAACCGGAAGCCGCAATATTCAGCGCGCATCCTTGTTATTGTGTTGCCGCATGCAGTTCCTTGGGAAACGGAAGGAACTATAAAACACAAGGCGTACTATAGCCCCGAGTATAAACTACAAAATTTGACCGCATACAAGTTCTATATCTGTCCGTTTTTGCGACATGTAGACTTAATATGGTTAATACTTGCTACACAAATTAAGAAGGCACGTCATTTTGTATAGTGGTTGATGCAGTTGTAACATAAATTGTGCAATAGAAATATTAGCTTAAATTAAGATTTGGGTGTTTAAAATAATATCAGCAAAATAAGAGTTGTTTTCTTTAAATGTATTACATGGATATGAAATTTTTGTTGAACAAGAAATCTGATTTCATTACTTTTAGAACGTATCTTCTTATTATTATTTTTATTATTTTTGTGTTAGAAAGTATCAAAATTCGTATTAAAAATGTAAAATAATGATCAATTCTCATAATTTAGCCTGATAATAAAAAGTTAAATAAATAGCGTGAATTTGTAAACTGATCAAATAAATTGGTGTTTTGTGATTTGAATCGAGTTGTTACCCCACTGAGAATCAATAAAAATTAAAACAATATAATTTGTAGCGATCTTAATAGTTTGAATGTTTTAAACGACAATATGCTTGTAATATGAGGGTAAAAACAAATTTATAATAATATTCTAATTACTCACCTCCTCGAACTTCACATGTTAGAACCAAATCAGTTCCTTCTTCTAACGGGCCAACAGTTCCAGTAACATCCCGTCCTGAATTATCGTACAGCAGTAATTGGTGTGGAGGAACTAAAAAAAAAAAAACTAGTTTAATATTCGCATTTAAATATAAAATCATAAAAAGAAAATTGCATGTGACATTAAATTTCTATTCATATTTCATAACTTAAAAACTATAAACTTTAATCTATTATGCAAATCAATTCCTGTGAAATTATATACAAGCATTGTGTTAGTTGAATTAATATTCATTGCGTATCAATATGCTTTCATTTCGAATGATTTAATTTTCCTAGAAAATAATTTTGCAGTCTAATAATTTTCAAATGTCATTTATATTATTAGATCAATAAAGTTAAGCTGATTTTAAAATATGTCGTAATAATATTTATCGATGTATTCAGTATAATATGTATAAAACCTTCTAAGAGCAGTAATGATTACAGTATTCTAATTTAAAGCATAAATTTATTATTACCGTCAGTAAACTGGTGTAGATAAATCATTTAATCTTGTTAACACGCAATAATATGACATATTCATTCTAGAATAATAATAAAAAAATATGTTTAAATTAAAAATAACATTCATTATGCTTTCCACTGAAGTAAGCCAATTGGGACCTTTTTAGATATAATTAGCGCCATACATTAAATTCTATTAATATAATTTAAATCTAGGGTAAATTTGTGAATCTAAAATATGTTTGATAACTCATTACGTAAATTAATATAATGATTTATTAATTATTTGCGCCATCATGAACAATTTTTGTTAGCTAATATTTTCTCAGAGCATTGGAGAGAATAGTACATACTGTTAAATTATTGAAGATGTTTGTTGTGCAAAAAGCAGAGAAATATATAACAGTTGCATGTTCTTACAGGTGGGCTCTCTTTAACTTACAAATTGAAATATAAACTTTTATAAATTATCTATCAACCTAATAGTTGTAGTATATGAACGCAATTTGAGTTGAAATCTGTTTAAATGAATTAAGTAGTTGAATTTTTACTATCTCCAAATAGTAAAAAAAAAAAGTAATTAGTTAGGTTTTTATAGATAATTTCATATAATTTTAAATGACATCAATTTAGAAGTAAAACAACTGATTTTTATGAACAACACATAAATGATTGTCTTGTAAGCAAATACACAAATTTATTTTTTAACAATATATTAAAATAACAAAAATATTTTATTGAAAATACAATGCACATAATTAATAGCGATTAATGTTGAAATAAAACAAAATCCTTTAAATTTCTACCATACAATTTACTTAATAAAGATTTATGATTTATTAATAGATGCAATATTCAAAATTCGTTTAAAATCCCTAGTACACAATTTCGAGTATTCCAGAATCATTTTCGATAAATTCTCAGAGCGAAAAGGAAATTATTCTTCGTATAAAAATTAACAGTTGATATCTAAAATACGTCTGGAGGATATATGGCACCCCCGCGTATAAGCAACAGCGTAAGAACTCCAGTCTGTGCAATATCTTCAACTTTAATATTGTTCCAGATTTTAATCAACCGCACGTTTTGGTAAATTTAATTTCCCCCGAGAAATGATTTAAGGTACAAATTACCGTTATCATTAATCAAATCTTAATATGCTAACCGAAACTCGAATACCACCCAACCATAACAGAGAAAATATTAAATCCAGGTGGCATTTTATGCCATTTCAATATTGCACGTATCTATGTATACAACACGTTTGGTAAAAGATTTCTTGAAATATTTACGAACGTGCTCAATCTAATGTATCAGAGTAGTAATATATGTATAATTATGGTGGCTCAAAAATCGTTTAATATATGTGATTTTTGTTTCAAGGCAAATAATGGAATTTAAAACAAAGTATACGCGTTTTTTTTTTTATAATATGCTAGTACTTTACTTGATAAGAATTTTTTAAAAAGTTTTGAAACCTGAATATTAATTAAATCATTTATCTCACATAATATACTTGTTTGAAAAATAAAATATCTCTCGAAAATAGTCATGATGTATTATTTTCAAACGGATGCTGTACGTAGAAATATAAAATTTGCGTTATTTAATATTCCGCATTCTAAACATATATTTCAATTTAAAATTTTAATTAGGTTGTTATTGTTGTAACAGTTATTATATAAATATTGTTTAATTTGAGAACAAAAAGCATACTATTATACCATAACATTTATATCGTTCCGTTGCGTAAATTCAACAAATTAAATAATGATTTACCAGGTAGCAGCCTACGTATTTAAACGTGCGTTAAAACGTAATTAACGTTAAATCATTGAAACAATTTTACAATGTTTAATTAAATTTGTTAATAACGAATTTTCGTGACTAATTACATTTTAAATTAATACCTTTGCTTACAGAAAACAAGGTCTCTTTTGTTTCATATATTTGTGTCGGCATAAGAGACTCAAATATTAAAATTCTATTTATCTGTGTGACATGAAAATACCACAATATTCATTTTTGTTTGACATATTAAATGAATGTTTTTTGCTGTAAAATTTGTAAGAGAAAACATAAATAGTCCATAACAATTTAATAAATTTTTGTTAAAAAAGGTTTTCGGTTTTATTTGAAGAGTTATTTCTTGAGCTTGGACATGGATATCATGTAATGATAATTTTATTAGGCGAGAGACTGTTTCCATGATTATATTACAATTTTAGATTTGTATATTTATTTTATTTATACAATTTTGTCAATATATATGTATATATGTCGGCTAGAATCTAAAGCTGTTCGTATTATAGGATGTAGTAGTAGTATGTAACATTGCATAAATGCAGTTTAGTATTTGGTGATAGGTACGAGAGTCGACCGAAAGCACATCGTCGTTCAAGTATACATTGCTGTTACTGGTGCCTTGTTTGCAACTCAATGTGTCATGTGTGTGTATATGTTAGCAGCAAATGCAACGCACTACTGCAAGTTAACTAAATTTATGCCTCGTGTATCGCTGTGTAAACAGTACTGCATAAACGAGCCGAGCCGCACGTTACACTCAACAATTCTAGACAAATCCATTAACAACACCTGAAATCACATCATTATTCTCTAAACGCGGTGATTAATAATCCCTGATATACGAAACATTTCTATCTTGAAATTCCTGTGTTTATTGGTTCTTATGGCTATTTATTACATTCTTAGTTACTTTGGTATTAAATCCATTTACAGTAGGTACTCTCAAAATAAAAAATCTAACAAGACTATTTAAGTTCTTTGACTGCATGGAAATTAAAACAAATACTGAAAAATGCTTACAGTTTTGGAATTTCAAGAATAACTACTAGATATATTAAAAATAATTATTTAAAAACATTTTAATTAAAACAAAAGAAATTCAAAATCAATTAGAAGAACTGATTGAAACTACAAACTATGTATGTAGTACGTCCATTTGAACTTAAACTATCGCGTTCTTATGTAACCAGTCCGGTAACAATTAGGCTCAAACAAATCACGTTAAATGTAGGAGGCGTTACAAGCAGAAAACTTAAGGCTTTGTTTATTTTGGTTAAAGTTAATTTTGTTGAAGCATCTTAAAGCTCGCGAAAAGTTTGCAAGCATACTCGAGAGAACGAGCGACCACACTGTTGGCAATGAAGCAACCTGCCCTTTGTAATTCACTATGCAACGGTGTCTGCATGTCTGTATGTGTATACTCCTCACATCCCTTATAACCTCGGGAGTTAAAGGCAGCATAAGAAACTCTCACACTCCACTCCATTTCTCTCTAGCAGCTTTTCCAAGAGTCCGACATCGTCAACGCTGGTATACTGTACAATAGAACGAAGAGACTAAGAGCTTCTCAAGGGGAACATAGGAATTTTGTATATAGCGAAATTTTTCGTGAGATTAGAGCAGAAGAAACAAAAGCTCGTATCAAGAAACTGTAGCCGCTTAGGACGTAAATGCATCAGGGACGTAACTTGGAAATGTTATTAAAACTTACAAAGCTATTTACTAGATTTCAAATGAAATTTGCCAACCCTTTGATAATCGTACCAGATGCTTTAAATATAATCTAAATTGTACATTGAAAATGTTTTTATCGTCTTCATATATGTTTCTATAGTAATCTACCACTTTAAAAGCAAATAACAGGCCATTTATAGAAAATATTTCAACCATATTTTACATTTAAATATTTTACACTGAATTTACATTAATTAAAGCAAAAAATCGTACAATCAATACTAAATACTAATAAAATTATTTAGTTTACATCGTAGTATTGCCTGCAATACTTGACTTTGTATTTTATTGAACTTAGTTGTTGCTTAAATAGAATTATATTAACCTATTAATGATGAGCTAGTAGATTAATGTATTTAAGTCATGTTATACATGCAGTAAATACGGTAGGATTACATAAACATACTAGAACATAATAAAGATAAAGTACCTAATTTATAAAATAATTTAAACAAAGCTTCTCAAAATACTGTAAAAATAATAAATAAGCACTACCCAATAATCACTTAGCTGTCTATGCCAATAAATATTTAATCAACTACGCTTTACGACTGTTTGAATTTCTAAATTTTTAATGACTATAGTGTAGTTTTGATAATTAAAAACTTTAAAAAGCTCATACGTGGTAAATAATGAATATTGGCCCGGGGCAACCAATTTGTAATTAAAACTATAATGGTTGAAAAATAGTTGATTATAATGCAAAACTGAATAAATTATATTGCACTTATCTACCGTTTAATTAAACGGAATTAAAAACGCTACCTTACCAAACCCTTCAGAGTTAATGGTTTTTATAGTATATATGTTTATTTGTTAATAGTGTTCTACCACCTTATTAGATGAGATTAGGCGTGGTGATATGTATGTATTTATTTAATTTGACTACTTGTTGATTACATATATCTTATTACGTAATTGTGACTCAAACTTCATTATACATCTCTTATCATCTATATTTATAAATATTTAAATAACCAAACGTTAGAGTTCTTGATTATTATTCTGATAACAATTTTTATAGCTCCTACAAAAACTTAACGTACCTTTTAACACAAGGTATGTAAAAGTGCGTGTCCTTGGGCCATTAATTGCCAAGATAAAAGTACTAAGGTGAAACTAGGTACGAAGAAACACTTTAAGTAGTAATTCTAATTAGAGAACAGAAATAAAAACATTGGCTTGTTAGGGACATTGCGTGCCGTGTTATGTTCACGAACAGATAGACGCTCTGATGTTTCCTTCAGAAAAGTGAATATAAATTTTACACGAAACTCAAATCTTCGTTCTTTCAATGAATCTATTGTAATAGTATGTAAGTATTTAAATGTAAGAATAAATAAAGAAGAAGGTGTTCATCTATAAAATTAACCGAATTCAAAATTTTACCTTCAACTGTCTAGGCTGTAAAGGGCTCACACACACATAGACGGACGTTATTCCAAAAATAGTCTGAATCGTTTCCGGGAAGGTCAAAACGTATATTTCCGTTAAAATCTCGAGATCGAAATTTTTCATGATTTTAATATTTACTTATACTGCGTATAAGAAAGTAAAAAGCGAGTACATTTTATAGGAATTCAGGCATTCTATAGGTAAGAACAGTATTAGATAGGATAATAGAGGCTATTCAGGATTATGGGCACTATCCTACAAATTTGTCATGGTTGATATAAACGTGCAGTAATATAGTTACAAAACGCACTTTACAATAGCAGCAAGAAAGTTTCTAAGGTAGCTGATGCTGCGTTATGGAGCTTATAGCCCTATACACGTATAGGTATATACATATTCTAAGGCGTTTCTCTACCATAGGTGGCCACTTCATTTCCTGCTGGCAGAGCTTTACCGAACCACAATTTCCGGTAAGCTAAGCACATGCTGTAACGAAGGTCCTTTGACGTCTACTTGCCAGGTAGCTGTGCCAATATAAAGGGGATACAGCCAGTTTCAGTTTTTATAACGTCTATACATTAATTTTTTGTACTTTTAATATACTTACTTGGTTTGTGGTTACTATACTAGTATACATACATACATTTCATATATCATCACATATATATCATGATGTCTATTTCCGTCAAATGTAGTGGCAAAAAGCTCTATACATTCTGAAAATATTTTACTATTCAATTCTAATCTTACATATTTCTATCGCATCTATCTAATTCTGCATGCACACTTTTGTATTCCATTCACACACCGCTTTTTTTAAGAAATTCGTTCTCATATTTATCCATTAATTCCAAAGAAAATAGTTTTGCTTATACGCGATACCAATGCTTGTTTTTGTTAACATTTTAGTGTCATGCATTCTGATTTGTTATTCATGCAAGCCCATATACAAGAACTTATGAATCCAATCAGCGCGAATCTACATGTACTGTACTTGCAATTATATATTTGTTTAGAAATTATGTAAATTCTCATTCGACTAATTCAGAGCTGTTTTCATATCAATATAAAAATTATTGTATGAGTATAAAAATAAATAAAATTACTTTCCCATATGCAGCAAAATTAAATATGTAATATACAAATGTTATGTAGAGAACGATTAACAAACACATTTGCAAAACCAACCTTCACGCCTCTGCACAAATAGCTTTTAAGAGGTTATCCAAGTCTTTGCATGATTTAATGGTACCTAATTATTGTCAACAAAAAGTGCGTATACTCAAAATCCAAACCGCAGCTGTAATACCTCTGTCCCTGCACAGCTGTGGTATAAACTTTAATAAGATAGGTAGACCTCCAAGCTACAGCATGGAGCTTTATTTTCTAAATATAAACCGTCTACCAAGTTCGCAAAACACTCTAATATTGTACGCCGGCGCTTCTTCGTACAGAACTTGGTGCTACAACTAATCCATTTAAATCACATTGGAAGATTCCAACAGTAAATAAAGTGACGTTTAAATAAATTCTCAAAAAAGTTACATGATACATTTATATTAATCGTATTCGGTACATAAATATAATAACTTGCATTTTATATTTTTTAGACGTATTTAAATTGCATTTATCACCTGCAATATATTTAGTCGAAAGCCATTAAATAAAACCTCAAAACAAAGTAAAACTCATAAATATTCTAGAATGAAGGATACATGTTTCATATTTAGAACTACTGATATCTTAATAATTACATTATCACTTATTAGAACAAACATTATTTATTAAATTATTCATCAAATTCAAATTAACATTTCGATAATTAGAAAAAAATGTAAAACAAATTTTATATAAAACCTCAGGCATGTTTATAATGTATGATTTTAATAATTTATTTGTATTTTCCATGAATATTTCATAAGAGTTTCGCTTCTCAAGTACGTTATATGAAATAAAAATAACGAATAAATTTCAGACACTTTTAAACACAGATTGAGTAAATAAATAATTTTGTATTCGGTGAATTTCATCTACTTAAATAACATTAAGACGTAAATGCAAGTGTGAATTTAATTTCGCAAACGAAATCTAAATAATAGCCCAACAATGCGCTACTAAAACCGTTATGAACACCTGAAAATAATACGATTCGCCGGAACAGTTTTAATTTGAAACTTTCGTTTCGCCGTCTTAATTGCTTTGTTAATTCTTTGTCTTTCCTAATATAAAGTACACGTGGTGCGAAGACGTTCATTTCTGGGCCTCTGCTTGGGTTCCGTCGAACAAGGTAAATGGAGAAATGCTGGACTGAAAATGGCCAAAGTACAAGAAGGAATAACAAAACCGAGAGAAACAGAAGAAAGTGTCATCTTTATGTAGCTTTTAAAACTTAGTCAAAAGTTGGTTCGTTAAATTTCTGAGCGAGGCACTAACAAAGTTTTTCATTATAATTGTGTATATTCATTCCATGATCCCCTTTTCTGCAGTCTCTTCACACTTCTAATTAAATACTTAATAGCCATATGGATTGCATTATTACAATTGTATACTTATTGGTAATAATTACATTATAGACAATTTTTTAATTAATTGAGATGGAAATATAAATTAAATGTCATCATAATGTTTTTTTGTAATTATTTTATTGAGCAAATAAATTATTTGACTACTCGGAAAACATTGCTTATTATTACGTATGTAGCATACATTGCGGTTAAATGGCTTTGTGTAGCCTTTACTCAGCAGATATTTTATCGTTGAATAAAAAATATTCTTCATACAATATGGAATAATCAAAAACACACTAATACCCGATTGCAGAAAGATCCATTAAAATCTAACCCACCGCCAATAGCTTAACAGTTCCGACAAAGATCAAAAGTAAATGCGAATTTTATCCTTGACGAACTTTCAAATTACTAACACCTTATCAAGGACTTCGTGAACGAAGAAATAAATACGATTTTTATTTGGAAACAGGATGATACGATACAATATGTATAGATATTTGCTGATTAAGATATACATACATAATACTCGTGTTTGACTAGTGAAATTCGATTATTTAAATTGAATACCAATAGAACGTAACTTGATTTTGGTGAATTGTTATTGAATAAACATTCGTAATCAAAGCTGTTTTATTTACCCATTGGCATTGCGTACACGTAGGTTGCGAGAATGTTAATACCTGTAGATACCACCTACATATATACGATAGTTGGTGTGAACGCGTCTATGTTTGTATGCTTACGCAGGCACTCATGTGACCGATAAACATACATATATGTATACATACACCGGAGTACTGAATCCGGAACGTCCCTAATACTGTTTATGTACGCTCATAAATTATTAAATATAAGTATAGAGATGCGATTATTAGCGGATAGTGCTAGGAACGTTAATCACAATGAAATTATTTAATATATTGATAAATCAAAAACAACTTGAGTGAACGCAATAATCATGTTTTATAGTATAAGGCATTTTTGGACATGTTATTTAAATTGACATTTATTTATTATCATTATCATTCATATATTTGAATTGAATTATTAACAATTTGAAATATGATTTAATTACTAAAGTAAACTTAATTTTTGTATGCTTTATGTATTTCCTAATCTAATAAATAAGAATAATTAAATACTAACTATTGATAGTCAACAACTGATTAAACTAAATACACAAGCAAATTCTAATGCAATCTAGCACGTTCGCTACCGGCGGCGAGGTGATATAGACAGCACGTCCACGTCCAATGCCTCTGATGACGCTGGTGGTAACAGTCGCTAATCGGCAACTCTACACCAGTTGAGAAATGCGGGACAAGGAAGTCCTGAATGTGTGCTAACAGCAATGTTATTGTGTCGGTCGTTTTCCCTACAAGTGAAACAGCCCGTAAATTGAAGCTAGACATTTTAATTACGAAGCCCTAATTGCTGTAGAAGAAGAAGAAGAATTGGGCAGCAAACTCCATCCACCGATGTTGCTACACTAAATACCACTTTACATTTACATAAATGGTTTCATTAAATACCATATAGTAGACCTAATTTTAACAATACTTTAACATATATATATATATATATATATATATATATATATATATATATATATATATATAATTATATATATATATGTATATATATATATATATATATATATATATATATATATATATATATATATATATATTGGATGAAATAAACTTATATTTTAAGCACATTTTAAAATTGTATATTTTACGCAAGTCAACTAAACTCATTTACAGTTTTGAAGTGTTAAAAGTTATATAAATTGCGCCCGATCTCTCCATTTAATTATTAGATTTCATGCAAGTACAAATAAGATTTAATCTGACAAAGTAGCATTACTTAACGTTAAAAATTCTGCAACATATAGTGGAATCAATGTATTTCATCATTGCGGAGTGAATACTGCAAAAAGGGGTAAACGAAGAAGTGTGTAAACGAAGAAGGGAGATGATTTTGGTCTTTGGGGTTTCGAACGGGCGCTTGCGGTTGCACACCAGAGACTAGCTAGAGGATGGATAATTTTGTGAATAGAAAGATTAATTAAGATATAGCAGATTGCTTGTATAGTAAGGTCTTCGTTCCCTCTTTTCTAATAGGCTTCTGAAGCGTAGGCAGCCATGGATGTTCACTCTGCGAAAGTTTAAGTATTTTAACGAAGTTATTCAAAAACTGGTTTGATGAATATGCTCTACTAAACTTCCTATATTTAAAACAAAAGATATTTTAAATAATTTAGGTGATTAGTTTGAATATTCGAACACTCGATTGAAAATTCTGATTACCGCTATAGTTTCATAACAAATGCAAAGAATTTATATTGAATTTGGAAACAAATACAATTTAAACATTTTTGCGAGTTCTATTTAATTTAGTTTAGAACTTCTTCGGTCTAAGGTAATGAATACATATTGCTGCAAATATAAAACTAACAAATATTATTAACTGCACTACAAAAAAATTATCTGAAAATTGTCTTTCTACCTTGCTAAAGTTAAATGATATAATTAATATTTTGGAGTTTGATTTCCCTTTTTGGCTTCTATTTGTTTTTAATTTTGGTCACGACGCGTTTCGATCGCTAGATCATTATCGAATGACGTCATTCGATAATGATCTAGCGATCGAAACGCGTCGTGACCAAAATTAAAAACAAATAGAAGCCAAAAAGGGAAATCAAACTCCAAAATATTAATTATCTAATTATGGACTTCGGACAAAATATAAACACATTTAAATGATATATTTAACAAACTTTTTGGTATTAAATAGTTGTCGCGCGTTTTGTTCAATGGTTAATTATTGTTTACGTAGGTATATACAAATATTTTATTTACATTCACCTTGCCGTGTCCATTATATTGTGGCCAATACATATCATATAAATAAATTGATTGTTATTCAGATATTTCAATATTAAATTATAAATTATCATTAACCTATATCACTTATTTATTTTGTCATCAAGTACGACAAAGAACGAATGACAGTAATTATTTTATCGAATGATTATTTATTGAAAATTCGGAATTTATTGAAAATTCGGAAGATGTAACATTTTATTTATTTTTTAAAATACTATCAGTTAACTGTAATATTATATTACGTTACTAATAGATTAATAAATTATCTTATATATAGATTTTAGTTTGCATAATAATTTTAACGGCGATTATTTATAGATTTAATCCCACAAACTTTTAGCGAAATTAATCTGTCGTCTCTCTTACGTCCAGCGTTTTCTTTTCATTTTCTTTTGTTCATTATTATCGCCCGGCTGTACAGCTTAAATTGGTCTAAGTCTATTCTTTTGGGTGCTGTTAATATTGTGTTATGATTAAAAGTTTCTCTTTGTTATAAACGTGTAATACGATTTAGTGGAAAAAGTGTTCGGTGCCTCAGTTGCTTGTTGTAAAATTAATTAATCACAATTCAGTACGTTTAATGGCCTTACGCTGCATATTGTTTCCTGGTATAAAATTCGCTTTATTTTTTCTATACTATTCTTTTTTATGTGTCTATTAATTTTTGCTTGGGACAGCCTTTTGTGTGTCCAGCCATATTTTACGGAATTCACAAGGATGGTGCACGGCAAAGTATTTTAATTTTAAATAGCATAGTCTCGACTAACTACAAGGAGAAATATTTTAGCGTTCCTTCTTTATTTTTATTTTGTTAAAGCATGTATTTTTTTTTTTATCTAGCGCAAAAACATCCTTAAAAGATGTATATATTAAAGTTTTGAGGAAACGATCAGACATTGTAGCATAGTAGTTTTTATATAAATACATATTGTTTTTAAAGATATATTTTTATATTAACTTTTAAAAACATTTAAATTGATTTCTTACAGTATTGTCATTTAAAATCAATTTAATGAAATTATGATTGACGACTGTTAATTAACAAAGTTGGAATGGTTGTACAATCATATAAGATTTCAAATTTGTATCATTTTTTTTGGAAGCATATCTAGTTTGATATTCCATCTATAGCTATTTAAAATATGATCATCAATTAGTAAAACTCAGAAGTTGTAAATTATATGTAAAAATAATGTAGTTTTTTTAACAAATGGAAAAAAAAACAGTAACAAAAATATACAGCTGTTGATATATTTATCCTGTGTATTTAACTAACAGAACATGGATTATTTTGGATCAAATATTTACAGATAATGTTCCGCATATATTTTATAGATAGATTGCATTGAATATATAAACAAATGCCTAATACAGATAAACCGATTACAATTCATTACAGCATCATGATGTTTAGTTTGTTTACCAATTGGTGGAGTTTCCATTATTTAATGTTTATCAATTGAATATTTGACACAAACTTTCCACATTGTTTTGTAACAGTATACTTACAACTGCCCTAAATGCATGATGTTTTGATCACTAATATCTATATTAATAATACAGCGTAATCCATCCAGTGAGTATCATAGAGTAAAATGAAATAACTAATAATTTATAAATTTAACTAAAATTATAATTCATAGTAATGTCACAAAATTCTAAAAATAAAATGTCTGTGAATACAGCTTGGATTTAAAATCATACACACATATGTATAAGTGGGTTCTTGTCATACTGCAAAGTTTCTCATACATTTCGCGCTCTATCAAATGGACAGTGGAACCGTTATCATACTTGAACAATATAATTCGCTTCAGGGAACCTGTGTTAAATGAGCGGTAACATCAAAATGAGCAATGACAACAAACATGAGAATGAAAAATATTCTTTGACATTTTGGTTTGAAATCATAATTTACTGCGAGTTGAGCACTAATGTTCACAGCGAATATACGACGCAAATGTGGCAAATTATTATTTTATTAATAGCGTTGCTTGTAATTAGCATGATTTGTCTTAATGCTATATGCTTATTAAATTCTGGTTTGTAACAAAATGTTTGTGTGTAATGATGAATAAGTTATTTATTAACAATAAATTAACTTTTCATGACAAAAATATCAGTGCGATATCGTAAAAGTAGTCAAATTAAATATTATGGTCATGTTTAAAGAATGTTGTATAGAAGATTAACAAAAACGATATACGTGGGTGAAATGAATGGTGTGAGAATGCAGTTCTCGGAAGAAGTGGATACATATGATTATGTATGACATGCTTGATAGAAAAATTATGAGTAAGCCGAATATAATGAATGAAGCGAAAGAATTCGGTACGGATAAAGTTCAATGGCAAAGGATTGACAAGATGTAAAACGTTTTTTTTTTTCGCTTCATGAATCAAAAGTGAATATTAATGTTGAACATATTTTATGACAGAATAGTAATTTTATGTGACCTCAAAATTATTAAAAACAATGATTTAAAATGCCATATTTAATTAAAGCAATCAGTACAAACCATAGAAATGTATCATGTATCACATAACCAATCATACAAAATAATATGAATGACAAAAACAGAGTAGTTCACAAAAAATACTGAACTATTTATATTTTGATATAAATAAATTGAACTATACAATAGTCGACAATTTTATATGTGATTATATGTTTTACAGTAACAATTCAAATTTCATAAATCATGCGGATATAATAGTTATAGTACTTTGGACAAATAAACAAATGAATATAAATTATTGGTTGCTCCAGTGCTTATGGGATAAAGCATATTTCAAAACTGAACCGGAATATATTCAATATGTATACTGTTTATTGTTTCATTTCCAATACGACAATACAATCAATGTATTATTGATGGCGGTCATCAATTTGGTATTTCCAGTTTAAATAATCCAAATAAATTATTTTTTTATTTTATTTCTAAATAATTTTATTCATCACAATAACCGTATTTATATATAACTTAAAAAAATATTACGTTAGATTCAATATAAAGAGAAATAGAGTTCAACCAATAAAAAATTATTTTTATTTTCAATGTTTAGGTTATTAAGTAAATTGTATCTTTAATAAAAAACAACAATTTTTGTTTGATAGAATAATTTTAGTTGCGAGAACTTATTGTAGCAGTTGATAAATAAATAATTTGCTAATAAAATAGCTTAACTTGGAATCGTTAGGACATAAACATGATTTGGTTTAAATACTTGAAAACACAACGGCTGCACTCGTCTATCAGACCAGATACATCAACTGACTCAATCAATTCATTTATTGAATTATTTATTTAGTGTTTTGTACAACTTCGTTGCTGTATCTCATGAGATTAAACTCGGCTTAAAACTTGTTGGATAATTGCACTTGAATATTTATAATATAACCATCCTCTGAGCCTAATATAGAGATTGTTATAGAAATATCACTTACCAATTACGGTCAAATTGATTTGAAAATTCCTTGTTGGCGTGTTACGAAAATCAACCCTACACCGATATATCCCTTCATCGTCCAGTTGAACACCATCTAAAGTGAGAGTGGATGGTCTGGATACTGTTACGAAGTATGCCCTTGGACCAAAAATATTTGGATCTGACCAATGAAGTGCTTTGGTGAATGCACGTCCTCTCACATCGAAACTGGAATGAAATAGACATAAAATGTTTATTTATAATAAATATTGACGTTACTTACAAACAAAAAATAAATATGAGACATGTGACTTGAATCTAGAAGTGAATTTTTGAAAAGCACTAATCAAATTGTAGATGCTGAGATACATATGTTGCAAGTCATATGCATATCAATTAAATTTAGTATCGTAATATAAATGCATTTTTTGTAATTTAATAAATAAACGAAACTAAAAGTATTACAACGCCAATACGATTTTTGTAATTGACTATTTTTGAACAAAAGAACAATTTGATTGACCTGAAAAAATTGTTTAAATTACATGCAATTTTAATTCAATTTGATTAATGAATAACATTTTTCAATTCAATTTACTAATTTAAATTACTATTTGCCAAAGCTACATCTATCCATATCATAATGTTTCAACCAATAGTTGCTAATTCAATCGTGGTATCAACGGTTGAAAATATAAAGAAATTCGCATTGACAAGAAATGTTATTCAGTGGCATTATGAAATAATTGATATAGTATCAGAAAATCTTATTTTGCAATAAACTTTAAAAGAATTGATTATATTTGAGATTCTGGGAAACAAGTAATACTCATATGTAAAGCGAGATTTCATAAATATTGGTGATGGTACCAGGTTAGCATGCTAGTACACAATAATAACAAAGCACTGCCAATAAAAAACGTTTGTACACGTAACGAGTCTCATTAGATGTAGTGCTCGTCGTGTATGTAGATTTAGCTCGATTACTGTAATTATAGTTTTAAATAATGATTTATGTGCGTTGTTATAATTAACCGCAGCTATCATCAACCAGTCACGCAACCCGCGATGGGTATAAATTACACATATTCCAAAGGCAAAACGAATGAAGTGAAAATGCAACAAACGAAACCACTCGAAAACTCTGCAATATCTATACGAATACGTGATGATGAAGTACATGTCATTACTGTTCAGTTTATCAACAACATGCATGTCACTTCATACACATATAATAATATCCATAAATTAATAGTTACATATGACAACACATTTGATTTTAGTTCATAGCAACAAAAATAATAGGCGTATTTTTGGGTTTTAATAGTTTATTTATTTTATATATACTATATAATATAGAGAAATATGATATAACGTGTGCCATCGTTGATGTGTGGTAGTGAATGTTGGGTTTGGCAGACCAAGCATAAAAAGCGTGTTTCTGCTGTGGAAATGAAATTTTTGATAGAGTCAAATAATATGGTATATATATGATAATATGTACAACAAATATGCGCATTTACTTCCAAATTAGTTTATTGCAAATAAAATATTAATGTTACCTATGTATTTATATATATATATATATATATATATATATATATATATATATATATATATATGAGTTGCTTCTCACTTTCATTGAACTAATTATTTCGTACTACAGTTAACAATGGTACCAAATAATAATTTAGCATAAGCAAAAGTAGTAGCGGTTAATAATTGGCTCCCACAACATAGTTTATTGAATATTCAGAAACGACCTTGTAACAGTTTGTTACCTTATAACGAAATCGATTACCAGACCTGAATCATTTGTTGTGCTTGTGCAGTGAGTGAGACGAACTACTAATTTATTATTACCGACACTAAAATGTGTCCAAATTGAATAAATTAATAATAAATACTAATTGGATTTAACTTGACGAAGGGTAAACTAGAGGGGCAATTTGCTTAACAGATTTCATTAGAGCTAACGACCAGGTCAGTTTGGTAAATAGAGAGGGTATTCGTTTTTAAAACGAACATCGCGCAAACTGAGATTAACGAGGTATGATTAACGCGTGTGTCTGTTATTAGGAAAGTTAATTTCCAGCTTCGGTTTCGTTCTCGTTCATCTCATACATCCGACTTCGTGTAGTCACAATTTTCACGGAATCATTTATCTGCCGCAGTAAAACTGCGATACAATCCTCCACATTAGCACAACATTGTGCCTTGTGTGTTGGCGTAAGACTGATTCTTTTGGTTTTGGGTACCATTTTTCTTATTCCGTTTAATTACTTTTCAAGCTGTGTTTATTTTATTTTGTAGGAGTATGGTCAGGATAATAAATACTTTTATCGATAAATCTAGTTTAGCGCTTAGGATAATTGTTTATATTTAGCAATTTACTTTAAGAGTTGCAAGGTAAACTCAAACAAAACAAAAAACAAAACAATGCATATATGTAGATACATTTAATAAATTTTAACCACTGTGAAGATATCGTACAAACGAAAAAATATAAAGCGTTAGAAATATTATTTGATAAATCAAGATGTTTGAGTATAATGAAATAAATTAGATAAAATGAAAAGTGCTGAAATTGTTTATTGAATGACAAAATGAAACTGAATTATAGTATGAAATCCCTTTGAACATTTTAATTAATTATTTTAATTGTTTGGTTTCATTATAAACGCAGTCAAAATCAGTGACCAAATCTGTAATTCTCTAGGGTCGCAACCTAGTTGTGTGGAACACGTCACCTGTCAAAATACGTGCCAAATTTGTACGGTGATACAAAATAGGCCATGTGCGTAATTTAGAATCATATGGCGAAATGATTGGATACATTTAAAAAATTACTGATAACATACAAAATTAACAAATTACTACAAGATTTCGTTGCATTTAAAACAATAATTTATTTGTGGAAATGAAATCGAAATTTTTATCAGTGAAACTTATAAAAATCAAATTAAATTTACACACACTTATTTGTAAATATTGCGCTATATCTTCTTTGCCTACTATTTTGAAATTGTTGATTCAAGTAAATATATTGCAACACAAGAAGATTATAATGAGCCTATCTGTGGTGTTTATTTAGTGAAAATCATGATACACCGGTGTAGCATACCGAGAAGAGCTAAAAACAACAAAAGGCGAATTTATAAATGCAAAACAAAACGTTAGCGTTGCCACGAAGCTCTGATGTTCGTCGTTAGGAACGATATTATATCTATACTTATGTATGTGTGTGTGTGTGTATATAACGCATTTTCACTGTTTGTTATATCGCACCGCATACAAGTAATACTGAAAATGTAATCACCGTCGTATATTTAAACTATATTCACAAACAATTTGCAAGCATGTTTGCTCAGAGCTTACTCCGATAGTTTGTAATCAGGGTGTTTGTGATGAGTACCGAGCGGAATTGCTTTCCGTTGTGTGCACGTTTGTGTTTCTATATAGTTTCCTATTACGTCGTATATAAACTAGAAAGCAATAGAAATAATTTTCAGTCAAATTTCAAACTGTAGTACTATGCAAAACAAACGTAAGCTCAGGACATTCCGGCTTAAATTTAACAGAAAAAAATTAACTTACATTCGGGAATCAAATGAAAATTATTTTATTGTATATTTATTGTAATACTAGATATTGAAAGTATTCAAAGAGATTTTAAGATATTTTTTATTAAGCTACTTAATTTTTTTATACAAATATTAATTAACTTTTAATAATTCTTACTTTCTTATACGAAATATTGTTATCATGAAAGAAATCTATCTAGAGATTTTTAGGAAGTATACCTTCCGGACTTCGCTGTGTGTGTGTGTGTGTGTGTGTGTCAGTAAGTGTATGTGTTTGTGTGTCTAAACGGTTGAAGGAAAATTATGAAACTTAAGATTTGTATATGCCAGGCAAGAAAACCTTTTATTTTTGAATAAAAATTAAAAACGAAATTTCGAAAAAAAATTGTAACTAAGAAAATTGTTACTTTCTACGTTTAGTATTTTCTTAAGTGATTGAAAGCCTAACCCATAATATAAATGATGTAGGGATAAAACGGTGATTTTTTGGGAAAAGAAAGCTCTATGTGTAATAAGTAATAGCTTTTATTTCCAAACCACACCTATAAGCACGACAAAACGGAAACATGTATAAAACTTTTTCTAGAACTGTCACAGCATTTTGTATGCTTAGTGGCACATGCAAATATATCGAACAAATATCGATTTGAAGCAGTTAATTTTCTCGTATTGGATCATATTCTGGCTGGCAACGGCAGCGGCAGTATTAATAAAATTGCCGCGTATGAAACCGGCAGAGAGCAATGCAATCTCTGGCGTATTGTTACACCAGCGAGCAGCAACAGTACATGCATATATAGAAGCTGTCCCCGCAAGAGTGGGACAGACACAGTTTGTTACCACCTCCTGTTTCTGCATGGCCAACGATAAAACCCAACAGTGGTCATAAATCCAATTAAAACGTTGGCGCCTCATTTCAGAACATATTAGGACACAAATGCAGCAGCTACACATACCTACATGCACACTGCAATAGTCACAAACCTACAATACCGAACTACTAACGCCAGCACGAGAACTCCATACCATATACTACAAGCATGAATTTATGTTTCACTGACCTACGTCCAACGTCCTGGATATTCCTATTTTTTACGCATGAGTGAATACCACCAACACTTATTTTAATTATAACCATCATGATTCTGTTTTATTGTATAACATTTTCCACCCCTAACTGTAACATTAATGGACATTAAATAATAAATTTGTAAAAGTTATGTTTACTTAATTCAATTACTTTTATTTGAATATATTTCATAGTTTTCAAATTATTATTTGCAAGTTTATATTTGTGTGCATGTGTAGGTGAAGGTAGCTACAGATCTTGTTGCTCTACAGTTCAAAAGTGTTATTAGGTCGAATAAAAAATCATCTGCAATGGTTTGTATTGAATTTTTTTGTACGCATTTTGTTAAGATTATATTTATTATTATTTTACTTGTTTATATTATTTTACTATGTTGTAAAACACTATTTCACTAAATATATATCTTAAAATAAATGTTAAATATGAAAATCTAAATTATTTGCGCCCATTTTGTATTTCTATTAAACAATTGACAGGCGCAAATAATACGATTTATGTAAAAATTAATAAAATAAGAAAACAATTCTATTGCTATTTGCTTGTAATCAGTACACGTTTTGAAGTATTTTTGCTGCAACTGTTTTTAAGTAATTGTAGAAACCTCAAAAATGACTAGAGTAAACATGCATTTATATTAGTATGATTTTTGCTTTAACCGTTTAGGATGTACATCACTCACGCTCGCGCGCACACACAAACACACAAATAAAAACAAACATATACACAAACGGATGTCATTCCAAAAATAGTCAGACTCGATTCAGGGAAGGTCAAAAGGTATAGTTCCTTTAATATGTCAAGAACGAATTTGTTCATGATTACAATAATTAATTATTACTTCACGTAATAAATTTAAACAGTATTGCTTCTGGCTGTTTTTAACAAACGCACTTATAATTTCGGTAACAATTTAAATTTAAAAACCTCTTTGCTTTATAGTGAAAAGTTGACTTTAATATACAAAACATCAGAAATGTCTTATTAAAACTAAATGATTTTGTTAACAAATCTACAATATCCTTAAAGTAAATGTATCTTGAATAAAACTAAATTTGTAAAGTAAAAGAGAAAAATTAGCGTCACCGGATAGAAAATATACGAGTTCCATGTAGGAACAAATTTCATAAAATGTTAATGAATATACATTTTCCGTGTCAGCATTTGGTGTCGCTTTGATTCGCACGTACCTAATATTGTTAATTCATCACATATATGGATGAAGCAAGGAACACATTCATGTAAAACTAATTCGGCTTAACTAAACAGACCGTACGGCACGGCAGCTAATTGCGTCGTGTTTAAATTTAGTCCCCGCTAATGAATCTACTTTGAACTGTCTCGATGGTGGTAAATCATTTGACAAATTTCAGATATGCCATGGCAATAACGTGCGCGACGTCTCGGCTCGAGGGTGCGTACCAACAAATATCGTATGAGACATGCCAGAGACAACCACGCATCTTACAAACTTCGGATAGTGACACGCAAGCCACAAAACCAAAGACGCCTCGAACTATTACCTGCCATAGGCACTAATAAACTTGAATATTACTAAGAATTGTTTTGCCTATAGTGTATGACGTTGTGAACTGTTTATTGTTAAATATAATTTGCAGGCAAAAATTTTCAATAAAACCTAGTATCATAAATTTATTGTAAGTTATTAAAGAATTTACTGTTATTAAAGTTCTACAATAAATTGCTCTTATTTTGAAATAAATTTTTTATGTGGGCGAAAACAAAAGACATTAGATAAATAGTAATTCACTTTAAAAATTACATATTAGAACTCCAAATAATAATTTCTTTTATTTAATAACTATTAATTACACCATAATAAAAAATATTCTATCCTCACTTACTTAAACGTGTTAATTAGCGAAAGTTTAAATGAAGCCTGCTTGGTAGGCGGCAAACTAGGATAACGCACAATTTGACAGCAACCTCATTTATAACGAAATTAATTCAAACTTAGTTCAGGCTAGTCACACAGTTAAGCTATTGTCAAGACGTCACAGAATGCTCGTACCAAGAAGTAAAGCAGAGTTTACGAGAGCGGATATACAACGACAAGTGTGTAAGGTTCACGGAAATATGAAGGGAATAAATCTATTTTATTTATTGTGTATTTTTCGATGATCTACAAATAAATAACTGTTTGGAACAAAAAAGAAAATGATCACGATTTATATATGCGCACCACCATACAATATACATGCTATTTCTATTCTTCCCATTTTCTGTCATATTACACTTCTTCTTTTTTGCGCATATTGTGGTTCAAACTATTCCGAGTAGCCTGAATTTATCTCTTTTTCAAATATAGAACCAAAGTCGTCGGTCACCACAAATACGATGTAAGACAACTTGCGTCTCCATTTGCTTTACTTTGTTCCATTATAGTTCTAGTTTCAGTCATCGAGCAATGCTAACTTGTCCCAGAACATTATACATATACTGATTTACTTCAACTTCACAAAATATGTAAAGTTATTATATTATATAATTGTAAATATTGTGTAAACCAAAATAAAATTTGTGTACGTATGTATGAATGTACCAGATCGTGAAAATGAAAAAATTAGATTTATTTAAAAATCTGAACAGCGGAAGTTGAAAGTGGAATCATGTATCGTAGTGTTTTGCAGAAATGTATACGATAATAAACATCCCAGTATTGTAAAATTTCTACAACAGGGAAGCATAAAAGGGTTACGCGGGGAACAACCAAATAATAAAACACCGTAAGCTAAAAGCAAGCAGAAGAAGAGAATGGTTTAAATAAACGGAATGGAAGAACACAACGACGCTGCCACTGAAACAAGATGTGCCCGTTGTGCGCTCTCCAAAAACATGACATAATTGAAATATTCTTAAGAAAATATTTGCTCTTTGTTTCGTAAGCGAAGCAAACGTTTTTATCTTGCAAGATTCCCATCTCTTTGGATGTTATTTTTAAAGATAAAATTTCAGCTGAAAGATAGATAACATCTACTTAAATTTGTTCGCTCAAATTCTTTCTCTAAATGTAATAAAGCTGATGGTTGCGGCGAAACTTTCCCATTTGTTTCATACTTGAACGTCACTTATTGTTTTGATACTGATTGAAGATAAATTCAATGCGAGCAAATACTATTCGTTTACAAAATACTGATAACCTTATCCAAACTTCATTTTGTAAATTTAATTAGATAAAATATTCTTTAAATATCAACACTTTTATGGGGTTACACTAAAGTTAGAAATTTTGATATTGTAGATTTGAAAATAATAACAATAGTAAGTAATGAAGACTAGCATGCCAAATAAACCTGAACTAATGTGATGAAAATAAAAATGATGGTACTATGAAATAAATAAATTTTTCAAATTTATTTTAAACCAACAAATAGATTAGAGATTTTCTGTGAATTTATAACAAACATTTGCATCTACATGATATTCGTTCAAGTTATAGTACAACGAACTTCGTTTAAATATGCATACAACTCGTTGAATTTATTTAAATGACTTTGAAGATGAAAAACAAATAGCATGGGCAAGAATAGAATCAATGATTTTCCATTTTATTTTAAATATATAAAAGTAATCCTACTCAAAAGTAACGTATTAAAAAATCTTTTATATAGAAAAACACGATAACTATATGAATATTCGAATATTCTAAATATGTTTGAAAAATTCATAAAATATAGGAAAATACTATATGGAAATAGTTTTATCAAAACACCTAAATAAATATAGAATATAAAATAAAAACAAATCTTAGCTTCAATTCTCGTTACAGTACAACTGTTTCTCAAAAATAAAACTATAAACGACACAAGGCTCAATTTCAGTTACAATAGGAATACCTACCTTCGATAAGTTTAAACTTATTTATTTTCAATTGTTTGATAGCCGGTTTCCGAGTTATACTGCGGCTCAAACTCATGTCTCTCAAGAGAGATTCTTGGACTTATTGCATTGTCATCGATATTCTCTTCGAACAAATTTGAATCGTGCATTTTCTTGCAAGCACACAACACAACAGCGGTTCTATACACAGTATAGTCTCTTGTGTCTGTGGTCTAGAACGTGTCTTGCATATTGCATTCACGTCATCTTGGTTGATATGAAAGAGCATTGCGTGTTTGCCGACTGAATGATATCTTATACATTTCCGTATAATTTTCTTTGAAATTTTATTAGAGAATAAATATAAATCGTATAACTTATTCAAATTTTAATTAAATAGTAACAAATATAATCTAACACAAAAATGTACAAATGTACTTGCAAAATTCTATTTCTTTATAATTGGTACTACTACATATTTTACAAAAAATCCTTCAATAAGTAAATTTCACTAATTACTTAAAAAAACTTGTATTTATCCAATTCACTGCTTAATATAGAAGCTGTATAAAATACGAAACACGATACTATCAATGAGTGTTTTTAATGCTGGTAAATACATGAGTATAATTCAAAAACAAGAAATGCAACAATGTGCAAACAAAAACCTAAAGGTTAAATGGTAAACGTTGTCTCCTTATATAACCCAATACGTCGGATGCTAAATTAACTGGGAAAGTTTACGTCGTAAAGTTGGCAGTAATTCAAGCATGCAAGGTCAGTTTGTAAAGCAATAACTCAATTATAGTTCATAGTATATGAATGCCCAGCGATCTTATATATCAAACTCTCTTGCTAGTATATGTAATTACTACACTTTAGATATTAGGTAGAATCTTGCGAGTTTCCAGACGTCCAATTGCGAATGAGTTATATCCTTTGAAAATTACTCTTCCAACAAGATATTAACGTATATATGTGTAACTACTCTATTTGTAAGTCTAATTAATCATTTATTTACACGTGCGTATACGAAACTTTGCACAAATTAGTTAGTTTAGTTTATATTTAGGGTACAAAGAAAGTGCATCAATCTAATTTCTCAAAAAGACGTTATGCATTACTTAAAAACATAATCCTTTATTGGTAATCAATTAAATGTATTTCCTGAACCGTATTATGAAACTTTAAATTCAGGATTTGTATATGTCTCGCATGAAACCTTTTTATTTTTGGAATTAACATTAAAACCGACAGTGCATGTTTACTCTAGTTTTTATTTTAGGTATTTATATTTCCAAAACTGCTCGTTATAAAATAAACATATTTAAAATAATTGATATTAATATTTTACACAACCAAATCGCTATCCGACTTCGTAGTCGGCAATACTAGCGAAAATGTGTAATGCTAATTACAATTAAATGCTAGTGACTTCAAAGTAATTTTATAAATTAGAAGGACTGAGCATGCAGCAATATAATAATTTTCTTAATATCTTGATGTATATAAAAATTATGCATAACACAGTCAAATAACTGGTTACAATATATTATTTCGACACCAATTTTGCCGAACACGATCGAAATTCGCTGATAAAATGTATGCATCGAAAATAAATTTCTAGCGAAACGAGAATGTCTATAATTTAGAAAATTTGCATGAACGCGAGAATCACGAACATATGTGACACATGTATTTGTACGGCATATAAAACGCATACAATAAAAATAATCAAAACACCACTTTTTTGACGAATGATTTGTTCGTTCAACAACCAAACACGTTCAGATATAATATTTTTACTCTGAAGTCACAATTCTCTAAATTGGTATTGAAGTTAATTATAAGATAAAATTTATTACAAAATTTTCATGAAATGCTACCACAATACACTCAACAAAAACTATATCAATCAATGGTTATCGTTAATTCAAATTGGTATGCATAATTACAATAGTTTCTCCATATTCGAAATATTAGTTCAATATAAATTCTAGTATATGGCATCAAGTTAAATTATATTTGTTCTATATACAAGAAATAGTTTATACCTTATCGTTCACAACGAATGTGCAAGCATAGAACAAGAGTAGTGTGAAAGTTTGTTGTGATAAGATGAATTCCGATTCGTACACCATGCTATACAGTCTCTGAAAACATAGATAGATGAAATTCTTCAAATTCCTTTCTCTACCTCATCTATGTTCACCAATGCACTTCTTCTCTTTTAAATTGTGAAGCAATAAAATATATTAAAAGCACAATCTTAGTGTATTTTTATTTTTCAACTGTAAATAAATGTAATATAATTTTATCTACAGCAGTACCACTATTACTTTTGTTATCAATAACTTACACCCAAACTAGTTCAATAAAATAAATACAAAATATTTCAGTTAAAATAAAAATAATAAAAATGTTGAACTTATAAAGTTCAAATAATTAGTCGGTATAGGCCAAAAAAATAAACAAATTACAAAACGGTACTTTAATTGAATCTTTTTATATTCGCGATGATAGAAAAAAATGTATATTTTAGAGAAATTTAACCTGTAATATGGTTCACTATTTCAAGTCTACAAATATTTCTTTTGGAATGTTTAAATGCAAGTTTAATTGTTTTAATTAATAGATTAGAATCTTGCACGCCACTATTTCAATACACTTGAAGAAGTTTAATGTAGAGATACGAGAGGTACATCGTGGTTTCATTAAGTTTAATTGAATTGAAATAATTGGAAAACTTAGCTATTTATTTAGTCATAAATTGATGAAAAGTTTCGTTATATTTCTAATGCACATACAAACTCAACATTATTCCATTTTTAATAGATAAGGTGAATCGTGAATCAATATCTCATTTCATGCATTGACAATCTGAAAATCAATTAAACAATTTATACGCTTTATGCAAACTAAATTTTTCAGATATTTCTTTATAATAATTAGTAATTAATTTTACTCAAAAGTATATTTATTTTTCAATATTATAAACTAATTTAAAAAATAGATTCGAATTATAGGTAAGAGGGACTTAAACATACCTTTTTTTCTACTACAAATTGATAAGATTTTTGTACTGATCTTTATCTGACGCAACGATTAATTACATTATACAAATATCTACACAAAATAACTGGTTTATTTTACCACTAAACTCGTTATTTAAATGTTTTCTCGTAGTGAAAATACTCGTGTATTTGGCAGTTAACATTTTGCCGAATAAAATTGTAAGGTAAAGACGCCTATCTAAATGTTTAGCTATTACGTATAGGTATAATACCTAGTACGTAAGCGCAGTATTGCTAGGTTGAATGTAAACAGCGGCTATAGAATCTGTTAAATAAATCTTAGGATCGCATTAAAAGTGCGCGTGCTTTACATGTTAATAGCTTTTAAACAAAAGAACATGTGAAAAAGTACTTGAAAGTCTGATGATTTGAACCGAGTTAAGAAATTCTTTAAGTAAGCGGCGGCGTTTATTTTTTCTTAAAACCAATCTGTAGTCTAGACATGTTCTTACAAAATGAACCGATGATAAAATATTGTTTTTTCTTACCTATTTCAAGAATTTGGTTTACTTTGAGATATTTTAGTACCTTAATTTTAAATTGGTTACTGTTATCCTATACACTAAAAACAGGACTGCTAATACTCTAGATGTAGTTTCTAAATAGCTTTAATTAATGTTTACCTTTTTATACGGAGTAATAAGTATTTCTATCTAAGTGACATAGTATTACTATTTTTGAAAATTATGTCTCTGTGTGTGTGTGTGTGTATCTGAGTGTGTGTGTAACTGAGTATGTGTGTGTGTGTGTGTGCGTGTGTGTGCGTGTGTATGTGCGTGCGTGTGTGCACGCGCGTGTTTGAGTGTGTGTGCGTGTGAGTGTGTGTGTAAGTGTGTGATAAATGTAAATAGAAATTCATTTTTTAATTGATACCCATATTAAAATTTAATTGACCTAAAAAAAATTATTTCAGTAAAATTAAAAATATATGTATTATATATAAATAAAATTGTGGTCAAATGAAATTGCATTATATTATATTTTGCATAATGTTTCAGGCGTATCAAATAATCTAAATGACATGTTCTCGGATTAATATTGCAATATATGGTATTTTTCATGTACTGTGAACGTAATGTAATTAGAATATAGTATTTTTTGGTGACATCCCATTACTATTTTTATCTATTTTTATTCAACATTGTCAGATTAATATCTTAGTTTAAAGAAATTATAAAAACAAAAACTAAATTGGAATGTTTTGTCACTTTAAATGAGCAAAAAAAAATTGTAATTTCATTTCTCGTTCTGATTAACTCATTTTACAATTTTCAAGTACAGTATACCGACAACCATCTCTGAATGTGTCCTCTGAGAAAGGTGAGACAAGCAAGCGAAAAGCGTCAAGTGTACGTGCCAACGACGCGACGTCGCTTCAACTGTAACTACCCGATTCTCTCATGCTTCCGGCGGCATCATGAAACTGCAAGCTCGGTCATAGTATTAAATTAAACAGCCAGCTCGCACCCAGCAACACGTTGCGTCATTTATGTGTTTTAACTGATTTTAATTACTGCCACTAAAAGATTTTATTTTTCAAATGAATTTAATAATATAATAAGCGTTTGTTTTATATAAATTTCATTATGTGAACCTTAGATTTCCCACAGGATTAATAAAATTCAAATTATTAATTAATTAAGTTCTGTTGTACAACGTACTGTTTTGTTTTAACCTACCGCATGCTTCTGATGTACCAGCGCAGTACAATATTACAAATAATTAAGATATAAATGCATTTTAGTTGAACCGCTTGGTTTTTTTTCTAGGATGAGCTTTCTTTATCGTAATAAAGCACAATCAAATTTTACCTTAACAAAAAGTAATTATTTTAGTTTTGAAACAAAATAATTTAATTGAGCTTATTGTTTGGTACAATAAGCCATTAATGATGCACCAACTGGACAATGAATGTCATATATTCCATGGAATTCTTTAAATATATAAACTGCACGAATACATATTCAATTAAATTTGAATTAGATTTAATTCAACTTTACATTTCACAAATAATCAAAAGTCAGAATTTCAAATTTTTCCTGAGCAAAGCAGACACTTTAACTAACTTATATTTTCTAACGAGTTCTATTATAATCAAAACAATAAAATTACCTAAACCGGTGGTACAAATTTAAGTATATTTATACGGAGATTGCAACTTGAAATTAATTGCAAGATTTATAGATTATCAATAACTTATATATAGTCAATGTTGCAAAAAACACATGTATGTTTAAATTCTTTGTCTTAAATTTAAATAAATAAGTTTACTGCTTATATGTATGATTACTTCAAAGTAAGCCAAAAGATACTTTATAAATATGAAATATTTATTCTAATATCAATTTAAAAATTAGAAACAAAGCGTTATATAGTTTCAATGAATGGGGAATTTCTTTACTGCTTTCAAACATGCAGTGCTAATATTGGTGAGTTTTAATTATGTTAAAACATTTTCTCCACTGGCAGCAGTAGTAGTAAACACGTTCAGCAATTCTATTGAATTATGATCGCTGTTCCCTAGAAAAGTGCAATTTTTTGTATCCTTTACAAGAAATTCGTTTTATTATCAAACCACAACGGAATCATAATGCGAAACAACTTCATACATTTTTTGTATTCGTTTTATTTAGATCTTTGCACCAGTGGCTATATTTCAAATTGAATAATACTAAAGTCGATTCTTTCATGCATTTAATGGGAAACTGCAAGAT
The DNA here is from genome assembly GCA_944039245.1 of Nebria salina. NCBI lineage: Eukaryota > Metazoa > Arthropoda > Insecta > Coleoptera > Carabidae > Nebria > Nebria salina. The sequence goes on from OX063271.1 coordinate 14,415,574, forward strand.
CAAGATGGCACCATTTTTGTTTTGATAAATTTTAATCCATTAGTGCAATTGGTTTAACTATAAAAATATTTTCGAAGCAAATACTTTATAAAATTCATTTCAAAAATTATAAAACAAAGAAAATAGGTCATAATTTTCAATGCTTTATAATATTTGAGATGATAAACAAAATATTATTCTAGGAGACCAAAGTAAGATAGTACATGAGGTAAGAAAAAATTATATCTGCTTATAAGTTTATTTAATTTAGAGTGATATTCCATAACTGCAATTGGTGCATTTAATTTTATTATTTATTCAATATTTCAACGATTCATAAATATTAAACTAGAAAACCAGAAAATTCAAATTCATTGTCAGTTTGCAGAATATAGAACTTTATTCAAAGTATAGGTTCCCGTCAGTTTTGAATAATAATGATAAATTTATAGAAATAATTTACATTTTGACAGTATGAACGACCGAATATTTTCTTAAAAGTCGGCTAATGTTAATGTGCCTGGTATCATGCTAACGGTAATTTCAAAACTTTCGTGATGAATATCATTAGGATTAAAACAAAATTCTCTCACTCGTTGAATAAGATTTTATATTGATTTGCCAGAAGGTCATGCACTTTTAACGGTGTCAAATACTTATATAACTTACTAATTTGTATATATGTATGTATATCTTAATCTAAATATTGGTAAAATTTTGCTGCAATAACTTGGTTCATGTTATTTGTACTTAGCTAGTTATTTTTCCGAAAGTAAAGTTTAATCACTTAGTAATGGTAAAACGTTCAAGAAAATGAATTTATATTTTAAACCTTAATTTGCCAAATATAGTGAGACATATTCATGATACATTATTTGCATTAGATTTCATTTATAGGAGTGAGCATTCTGTATTTTATTTTTACATACATATTCCTGGTATTATTAAATATTGTATATTAATGCGTAAAAAAGATTATTGACATGGGCGAGATGAATGGTATACGGAATAAGTGGACAAATATAAAGAAGTTTATGAATATAAATGAAGCAAAAGAAGTTTGAAAAAGTAGATCAAATGGTTAAAGTTTATCGAGATTGTAAAGACATTTTGTCACACCATTTGATGAAAATAGGTATAAAGTTATGTTTGTATGATTACGCAAAGCTGTTGAGGAACAAAATATTGACATAATTCGCTACATTGATAATGAAAGTACGATACGTTATTGTCTTGAAAGACTGTATATTCGCGCAGAAGAGTTAAATTTGCGTTCAAATACAAACCAAGCCAGTTGCCAATCTATGAGATGAAAACGATGTTGACAGTATATGGCATAGAAAGGAAAAGAGAAGATCCTATTATAGTGAACCTACACGACGTGAAACAACGTGCGGTAAGGGTGAAGAGACTAGTTCAAAGACCAAGTTTAGTAAACAGAATACGGCTGCAATCGGTATTGAGGCAAAGCCGCAATCTGCACGCTATACCAACAAGCAAGACTTGTGAGCGTAATTGTTATATCCTTGTTATGGTTAACATTCTCCGAGAAAACTTAACAATGCACTTGAAATTTATACTTCCTGACGACCGAGTTATCTGTACCCATTGTTAAATGTTGTATGAATTGAACGTGTTAGCCCAATGAATAAGTTAATGTTGCAGATTATTGGTCTAACTTGGATTTAACTTGTCGCTTATACAGTGATAACTTAACTGAACAATGTCACTTTATAATTTGTTTATATGTTTTGATTGTATTAAAGTTCAACAATAAATAGAAATTTACGAACATCTATTTGCATGTATTATATGTTAAATCTCTATTGGTTAGAATTTAGTATACATATATTCTATAAACTATTTTGTAAATAAGTAAAAAAACTTTATTTCAAGACCATTATTTGTGTAAGATATAAATTAAGAAATGCAACTGGAATGATACAAATATTTACTCTATTTATAACAATATAATATAGTCTTATAACATTGAGTAAAACAAAATTCTTCAAAAATATTAAGGAAAATATTTTTTTTGTCTGATAAGTCTATAGATAAGAAATCAAACCTCTTTACATATTCTTTATTTTATCTGGCTAAAAAAATGGAATTTAAATGATATTTAATAATAAAAATATATTGCATACCACATTCTATTTATTTTATTTAGAGAATAACAGTACAAATAATACAAAATAATTATTTAAAAAATAATAGGAATAATACTCAAGAAACTGCTGTGACATCATATGTGGTCAAAGTTTTTCTGCGTCTCAAGGGAGCGGTCATATATTGACAACTTAACAGCATAAGACTTTCGCCGAAATATCAGGCGTATTTAACACGGAAAAGTATGAAAAGGGATAACTGAGTCAACACGTACAGAAACCTTTCAGTGTGTTCAATGTTATGTGGGATGGGTTACTGGGTCGAAAAGAAAAAGTTTGAAAAATGTTCGTCATGGAGCGGTTGCTTTAACAAAATGCTTAAACAGCACCTGGCCTAATATAAAATCTACGCGCGATTTATTTCCTTCCTCAAAAGAAAATGCCATAAACGAATTCGGTAGTAATTCTCACATTTTTGATGTCGTTCGGTGGAAACCTAGTCGAATGAACCCAGTGACGGTTCCTGTTTGTAGTTATTGTGAACTATGGTAATATTATTTGAATGATTGTTATTTCTTATACGTTATCTCAACTTTATAAGTAAAGACGTATACTCAAAGCAACAATGCCAATTTCGTGGAATATTTAATAAACAACCAAAAAAACTATTTATATATATGTATACATATATATCATTTTTAGTTAATTTTGTGAAGTTGGACCTAATATGTATATTTAAAATGTTCGTTTATCAAGTATGGACGAGTTGCCACTGGGAAATACGCGACTAGTGTGAGTTTGTGCGATGTGAAGTGGGCAACACGCAACCAGTAAAAGGGCGAAACGGAAAATGTCATGAAATGAAAATAAATGCACGTCCGTTTACGAGACCGCTATCAATAGGCAGGATCTTGTTCTGAAATACTGACCGGGAGTGATGAATAACTCGGCATTTCATTTCCTAGTGGCATTAGTGCCGGTACGTCGACCAACGACGACCTACCGGCAAACGTCCAGATTTGCAATAACCATTTCGAATCAATAGATGGGTCTATTACCGTATTCCATCATGCAGCATATACGCTTTATTTATACTTTGGTGTATTCTTTATCAATACTGACCTTTTATAGAAATGTTATTTGTGTCATTCAGTCATGGCATATAAACATCCTAATAACCATTTACGATTATTATAAAATATATTTATTTTATAATAGACAGAACTAATGGTTTATTGATCATTTACATTGCAAATAAAGAGATATTTCAATCACAAAACTATATCCAAATTAATAACAATAAGAGCGCATACCACCAAATAATTGCTCTACTATATATTATAGATATTTAGCAACAAAATAATATATGATAATATTTAAATTGAATTCGATGTATCAGAATGTATTTAAATTTGCATTTGTCAGTGAAACAGTGAATAATATTAAATAAATAAAGGAAATTATAACATATTTAAAATTGTTCAATTTGCAGGCAATTTATCTCTCACAATATACATTATCATTCAGAATAAACATATAGAGTAAGTTAGATGATCTTGTCACTTTTGAAATAGTGAACCGAAAAACAGATACGAAATAACATTTGACCTTTCGCAAAAAGAGATGTCCGGCATGTAACACAGGTCGACAAACAAGCGACGTGGTCGAGTTTCTATTATAAGATCCCCAGCCTGTTCGTCTGTCGTGACCGCAACCGGACTCGACCACCTAACCAACGAAAAGCATTTCATGTCAAAACGTCATTCATACTTTGAGCTTTCATTCCATATGACGAAAGTGTTTTCATTTTACTTCATACACAACTATAGTTATAATTCAGATAAATAAAAAAGTTTCGATGTTATTATATTTTGTTAACATGTATAATATAAGAAGAGAAGTGTCTTTTTAGGAATAAAATCTAAAGGGGAGAATTTTAGCAGTGATTATTTTGTAGGTAAAGATACCTGGGTGTAAATGATCTAACAGCATGTGACAGCTATATCAGCACATCTCAGCGTAATTTAAATAATGGGCGACGTGCGTTAACTACTGAAACGAAGCGCAAGATCGGCTGGTGGACAGTTGTGCGTCTCGTCCCTGACAATAACGATAATAGGCTCCGACTAATTGTGTTGCCATCTTTACTGCTGTTGGTGCTGTTAGCTAGCAGTCATGAGAAACACCCTGCGACCTAAAACGCAACGTCAGGTTTCGGTTATGCCAAACCAGTAGACCCCAATTTCTTGTTGCGGCATTGCTGATAAGATGACATCAAAAATGACAAGATAATATTATATATGCAAGGATTGGAACTGATTATCACTAGCATCTTAAGAATATTGCTGTTAGAGTATTTTCATATTTAGTAGATATTCATTAATTATATCAATGTATTTGTATATTCAGATAGATAAACGATTTAAATTGCGTAGACATTATTTTAATTGATTTAATTTTAACGAGTATAAACATATTTTTATGCAAATTCTCATCATTTTTTAAATCTTACGTTGAACATCACGACCATTATTAAATATGTGTATCGATATAACTAATAAAATTCAAGTATGATGTCAAAAACTGTAACATTTTAATACGACCACAATAAATTGAATTACAGAAAAGCTCAGTGTTTTAGTTTTTATTGCTATAGGTATATACATAAATTCGAAAACTTAAGTGAAACACTATTATTTGTCGATTGATTTAGAGCAGTATTCTATTTTAAAAAATAAAATTCTGAAATAAATGACACAAATAATGTTATCGTTTGGTGGTTCCGTTCATGTTTATCACAAAACTATTAAATCAACCAAGTTAAACCGCCCATTGCATGCAAATAAACCGATTATTTTATTTCCATCATAATTTTTATCTCAGGTCATATTATTATCCGTAAAGGTCACTCATTTGTAAACTGGCATAATAAATTATAATTTTAATGCAATTTTCTCTAAAAATAAGTGGATTCAAATCATATTCTGTTTCCAAGGTAATGCACCAGATGAAACAAATTAGTTTATTAGACTCCTATCACAAGTACTTGGCACTGATCCAAGGCAGCATAGAAAGTGCAGAATATCATATAATTCTATACAAAATATGTAAAAATTTTACCATATTTATAATAATAATTATAAGAATGATAAATGTACTTATAAATAAATAGAAATGGCTAAATAGAATAAGAGAGTTACAAAAATTTAGATTCAAAATGGCTTCAAAAATATATTAGTATGAATAATAAATTCTGGAATTACTTGTGTGTTTATCACGAACGCACAAGTTAAAAAACTTAGTTATAGATTAAAGCATATCTTACAATAGTTAACTGTAAAGAAACTTCTAGTTAGATTATTGTTATAATGTAGTTTATGTATGAGTGTATATTAATTTTAAAATATAATTGATTTGCCGTTTTTCTTGAATTCGAAATTTATTTCGTATTACTTATGAAGTGCTTTTTTGAAGAAATATGTACACAAGAGTTGATTTAAGAGAGACTGTAAGAATTGAGCAAATATTTGCTATTTAAATAAAATTTGAATTCTTTCTATTGTGAAAAGATTAAAAAATATATGCTTCTAATTTACTTTCTTAATTTGTTTGTTTCCTAAAGTAGCAAATATTTTGCTGCAAATCTAAATGCCGTTTTTATTGTTTCAATAAAACGATTTCCTATTTAGATACAATAAAACGCATAAGATGCTTTTATTAGTAAATGCGATTATAAATTTAGAATACATTGTATTAAAAAGGTGTACCACTTATAAAAATATATAATATCAAATTCACAAATGATTTATAAGATGATACTTGATGAGTCAACTAGTTATTTTATAATACAAAAAGAAAACCAGAGCTCAGAAATGCACTCTAGCTTATAAGAGCAAGTTAATAAAGCGGAAAAGTGGTAGGAATCTATGCATCGCACAAAGCACAGTTCACGACGAGCGAGGAGATGCAATTTGATGAAAGGAAACCAGCGAGATCAGCGGTGTAATAAAGCGATTCGTCAATGCAGTCAGAGTCGCAAGAACTACTAATTTAGGTGCATGTTGGCCACGTATTCGACGGCCACGATGCGACGTCATTGGTGTATGCATACGGGCACGATGTTCGTAGTGGTGCATCGACGTCGGCATTTCTATGAACTGTTACGGGATGTTCGCTTTCTATCTCACTTGCGCCAGCCTCTGTAACATGGCATAAGGACTTGGCCCGCAAGCAATCACCGGATCGCTTGTAATGCATGCTATGCACATTGTATTCAGGTACGGTTTTAGGAGAACGTTAAGCATGCTACTATTTGACATAGCTCAAGGATCATGTTCTCAAGTTGCTGCGAATTATAATCTCAAGGATAGCCAGTCAAACTTATAAGCCAAGCTCTTTTTCAGAATAAACAGAGTGTAGTATTAAAAATTAATATTCTTAACAATAAAATATTACTAACAATAAAATGAAGTCAAATGTGTTATATTGCATTAAAAATAAATAAAAACTTCCTGCTGTATTTTGTCCTATTGAGTTTTTACAAATGTCTGTTTGATCGTAACGATTCTAAAGACATTTGACTCGTACGCATATAGTGTTGAAATTTCATTGTTTGGAAAATAGTATATAAAGTAAATCAAACACAATAAATGTGATAGTGAGTATGAAATTGCGATATGTGATATATGTATATATAGCGATCAGTCACTGCTTTGTATGTAACTAGTACTGGCACTGGCATTCAAATTGCACCAGCAAGTGACTTCGTACTGAGATGTAGGAAATGTGCATTCGGCGAGGTGGTTTCCGGGGTTCTTCTACACGCTCGACATTCTTCCATTCTACGACGTGACACGTTCGAAAATTCAATTCTGAATTTTTCATATGGGTTAGCATTCATGCAACAACAAAAGATTTATAGGTATATTGCGTCTTAACTTGGTCTACCAAAATCAATTTTCACAATTTTCTAGTTCAATAAGAAAACTCAAAGAGAAGAGAAAGAATCGATGCAATTTCCTCATTCAAAATAATTTTAATATAAATTAATTGAATGAGCAATTATCTAGTAACTGTTACATTTTTCGAAATTGCGCAAAATATTGATATCTTCTATATAAATAATTGATATTTTAGTTGGAAGTATAGCCGTTTTAGAGATATTGCAGATATAAAGTCTTCAACATATAATATTGATTACTCGTGAACTTAAAAAGCACAAGCATTATAAATAGGAACTTGACAGTGAAGTTTCTGAAATTTTTCTAATTAAGGCCTGATTTATACATTATAAAATAAACAAGTTTCAGCATCGAAAAATCAGTGAACCATGAAACTTTCATGAGGCATTCATCTCCAACAGATTGAAATACGCAGGTATATCATATCAATTCCATCAGAAACTTAAAGAAAGGACTTCAAAGGTTCGCGAAAAGAAATCAAACGTATTGAAAGTTTGTTCAGCGAGTAAAATCATCGTGAAAAATATAAACAGGAACAACATACGTAAGAAATGAACATTTTTAAAACCATAGCGTCAAACGGAATGAGAAAATTATTTTTTAAGACTGGCAGGAGCCCGTTCTTTTTTTCTTTCATGGATCCACATAAAAGAAAGTATTGAAAACATGAAAAAAAATTGAAGTCAACATTTCGAGTATTGATTTTTCTTTTGCACAATACCAGTGTGCGTAAATATTTGAAAATCAGTTTAACTTAAATATTCTGATATTAGGTTTAAAGTTATATATATTCTTGAAGAAAACAAATTGAATTCAAGAAAACATGAATAATCTCGTAACTTTTATCAATTACCTTCTTAAAAACAATTTTATTTTAAAAATTTGTAAAAATTTGGAAAAATAATATTCGAAGCTGGCCTGGCTGCTATAGTTCAGTTACTTTGACAATTTACCTAGAAATATATATGAATTGATGACGGAGTATACAAAAAACTTATAGTCATTTATACTTCTATAACGACGCTTTCAATAAGTAATTAATAAATACTTCAAAGTAAATTATGATAAAATATTTATTACTATTTAATTAAATATACAATTTTTACAATAATTCGATCGTATGTTTCATTTTCGAGAATCTAATTAACAATATTTTGTTGCAATTAGAGAATTTTTGATTGAGTGAAAGCTTATATATCTTCAAAATTGATTGAATTTAATAATTAACCATTAGCTGGGAAATTGAAGAAGTAACGGTTATGTTTTGTGAAAAGGTGTTAAATTTAAAATCAAGAAAGTTGTAAAGCGAACAATAAGAACCACATATACGAGAACCGCATTTAATCAGCAATGAAACGAGTGTTCAATGCGGAGAATAAAAGAACAGTGTTGCACGTATTGCCATATATGCCGAGTCAGAGTGGGTTCGTTGTTCGTTTGGTCTGTGGCCAAATCATGGAATAACCTTTGCTTTACCCTGTCGGATGTATCGAACGTGTAACGTAAATTTCATGTGATTGGTTGCTTTGGGAAATACCCTTTGCGCACATAGTTTATAAAACACAAATGCATTGCAATCTTAAAAGTAATATCAGGAATAAATTTCCAGCTAAGAGAATTGAAGCGAAGTACTTTAGTTAATTAAAAAGAGTATTATGTTTTCTTAAAGAATGTTACAAATAACAAATATACGCAATGGCTTGCATTCAACTTTCTTATAAGCATTTCTGCTTTGAATATGTTTATCTTGCCTGGCATATACAAATTTTAAGTTTAAAGTTTTATCATTTTACGTTGAACCGTTTAGGCTGTAGAGTGCGCACATTCACTCACACACACAGACGGTCGGAATTCCCAATAAAAATCAATCTCGATTCAGGGAAGGTCAAAAGTTATATTTCCGTTAAAATCTCAGGATCAGATTTTTTCATGACAAACTTAAAAATTGAAATATTCTAAAATATTTCAAAAATTATTGCTGAATAAATGATATATGGTAGAAAGGGTATATGATAAAAAATAATATAAAAATATATATTTAACTAAATAGTATGTGATTAGCTATAGTGGCAATTAATAAACCGGATGTTTACCAGAGTTGTAATCAATTTATTTTATGTTGTGAGAGGTAAAGCAAAATCAATTTACTGCAATACACGACCGACTTTTAATTAATATGTAATTTTAACGAAAAATAAACAAATTCTAATTTAAACTCATCAATAATTGGAGGAATAAATACCATGGCAATGTGATCATTTACAGATAAATGTGTACATTGGACACCATGTTTGGAAATCGCAAATATTACATACTCTCACTGATATAATCCACGCATTTTCTCTAAAAGACATTGCTAAATGTGGATGCACTGAATTAATTAATAGGTTGCTGTCACTGTTTAGTTTGGGAGTCATAAATCTTTGATCAAGTATACTATAAGGTATAATTATCGTCAACGTATTGTTCTAGTTTGTATGGCTCTATGAATTAGTTTTGGTTAATTAATTATGAGTCATCTGAGAAAACATGTCGTTATTTCGAAATGTAATAACCCGGTAAAAAAGTTAATTCGATTTACAATTAATTTCTGTATAAGGGGTAACAGATTGTTGTTGAGAAAATAAAGTAATAAAAAGCAAATAATCTGCATAGATTCAGTGTATCATTTTTATTTTTAAAATACGTATACTTGAACATTAATTTAGTATCTCATGTTTGAAATATGAAGCGAACAGAATGCATGCATACATTACATAAAAGTATCTTTTTCATTATTATTCAAGTTCACAGATAAAGCTCAGAGACTGTTTTATTTTTCTTTGAGTGAATATTTATAAACATGAATGAGCATATGATCAAAGGTTCGCCTATGGAACTCCAATGGTAATATAAAAATATTTTCGGTCCCTCGAGTGATGAAGTTTTCAAGCGCTGCTGGCCGAATTCTGTCATCGAAAAGTCCTCGTTTTTTTGTACTTTGTTTATTTCTATATATTTTATGTAAGTGGACGCACATGACACACCTATAGAGATACCAACACTAATATACAAAGGATGTGATACAAACATCACCGACTCTGCTCGCATATTAATGTATTCCAGTGAAACGACATCAAAAACAATTTCGTTTATAATGCAAATACGTTGTGCACCAAACGAACACTCACACATACATAGGAAGTTTTTTTTCCATGGGCAATGTCCGGTTTTATTAAGTCCGGTGATGTATTTAAAAGCTCATTTGCATAGGACGCCAAGGCACGCCAGCCGGCGAGAATCAACTACTTGGTGATGACGCCAGAACGCAGTCCCGTCTTAAGGGAGGGTCATAATGGGGATATATTGCGTCATTAATTTAGAGAGTCACATAATTACTGTCAATGTTGTGTGCAATTTTTCTCTTTGTTGCAAACGGATATACAAATGAGTATAATTTCAAGGACCTCCTGTGCGATGTAAATTTTTACACTGTATAAGCTTTTACCCTTGTATATGTATACTTGCATATATCCTAGGTTTTTAAAGTATATTATTTTTTAACACTGGTCTTTCTTATAAATAGTAGGTATATTTTGAAGGAAGGATTTTAATACAATTATTTTGAAAAATAAATTATTATTTTACCAATTTTTAACATTTTATTAAACTTTGAAACACTTTTTCGCTAAATATATTTCTTACAATAGATATTAAATGTCAAATTATAAATTATTGGAGTTCATTATATATTATTATTTTGCTTATCTGTTCAACAATTGATACGATTTATGTAAAAATAAATAAAATTAAAACAAACTTCAATAGCTATTTTCTTGTAACCGCGATCTTTTTTGTAAATAAATTCAAATATAAGTTGTACGAAATATTAATATCTCTAATGTTTTCTGTAAATACAACTTTCATGACAAATTTCAGAAACCGCAAGAAATGACTAAAGTAAACTTGCACTTACGGTATGAATATTGTTTTCAAAAATTGAAAGTTTACTAGCCGGGCTAATAAAAATCTAAAGATTCATGTTTCATAATTTTACCATCAACCGTTTATCCTTTAGAGCGCACATTCCAAAAATAGTCAGAATCGATTCAAAGAAGGTCAAAAGGTAAATTTCTGTTAAAAAATATCGAGATGAAATTTTTCATGATTACTTATTACTTTGTATATGAAAGTAAAAACATGCGAAAAATAGTTTTATATATTATCATATCCTTTCGAACTTGTTTATCTGTTGTCGTTATCAGGTGGACCGGTATTTATGTAGAATCAGTTCACTTGATGTTACCATCAGGTAAAAAAGTTATCGAAATGTTGTGATAATTTCTTCAACACATGACGATGAAAGTTCAAGATAAAGTCTTAGTATTTCAAAGGTTGAATATGTTATCATTCTCAATCTATATGTATTAGTTGGCAATTTAGCTTAACTGCCAAAGTAAGTTTCTAATGAAAACTCTCACATAAAGTTTTAAAAAACGAAGTTCGTTAAACCAATAAAAGATTATCAGACGGCTCTGGTTGAAAGGCCATCATGGTGCTGCGTGCACAAAATGGCGGAGCTGTGTTTCCGTGACACGTGAGTTATGAGAACGAAGAGAACATAACGGTAGCAAACATACGTACATACATACATACATACATACCTACACACATATAACAACCACGGCGTTTACAAGCGAAACCGTGCACCCAAAATATTATAATGGGTGAGGCCGCGAAAGCGAAAACTCAAGAGCTAAAACCGAGGTCACCACGCGCGCACGCTTCGCAAATCAATGGCTGGAAAATTATTGCTCCGAGCGTAAGAGGTCGTTTATTGCCTTCGGCATCAGCAGGCATATAGGAATGAGCAAACAGTGGTGGGTTTCATAGAAAAAAAAAACTTACCTTGTATTCTAAATAATAATCTGTAAGGTATCTTCAGAATAAAACAAAAGTAGACTTCTAGAAATATATATCTATCTATTTATTTCTAGATTTTTGACTAATTACATGTTGTGATAAGTCGATTTTTCCTCTAAATATTTTTTTTATATCAAATACTATTGACGGGTTTTTTTTTTTACATTTTACGTTAATTTGTATTTGGACCGCCACTGTATTGCGCGACAGTCATCAGACTGTTGCACGCAACAAACTGAATGTTTATTTAGTGACATTTTCTAAATGGTTTCTGTTACTTTGACTTTTCGCTTTAGAATGTCTGGGACCAACGGAATTAATGGCGCTCAACAGTAGCGAAACGAAACAACGAACAAACATACAGAATGGGAAATTGAAAATTTACTGCAAAGAAGCGTGTTATGCGTAGGGAGAACAGCAAGGTAACAGTGACGCAGACGGTACTGCTTATGACAGATACGTGACGGGTTGTTTTTATATTCGAAATAATTTTCTTCGAGTCCAATTTATTTCCCACAATTTTTGTCCAAAATTTTATTTTAACAATTTCAATTGCAGCATTTTAGAAATGATCAAAAATCAATTACATAACGTGAAAAACAAAATTCAAATAAAAGAGCTACATTAATAAAATTTGAATTTTTTTTTCTTTCTTAAATGAAGTAATCATGAAAAAATTCTATCTCCAGATTTAAAAAGAAATATACCTTTTAACCTTCCCTGAATCGAGCCTGACTACTTTAAGAATGACACCTGCCTGTGTGTGTGTGAGATATATAGCATAATAAATAATTATATTTTCTTGAATAATATTTTGAATAAGTTTATGAATGTAAAACCTAAAATTGACAACCACTACTCTAAGATTTAATTTGATAAAAGCCGTATTCACGTGACACGTTTAATATTAGCAGGAATTGGATGGGTTGATCTTGTTTATGTCTATGTGAAATACGTAACCTTGGTATCTATGTTGTTTGATACAGCGATACGTGCGCTTGTGGAAGTAAGCTAAATTTAATGTGGACAAAGCTGTGATGTGTGAAACGTGACGTAATGCGCTTAAAAGGATAAAGTATTGCGAGCTTTCTATTGTTCTCACACTTGCTTGTTTATACGTGCGTATATTTTCATCTGTGTGTGTTTGTATGTGAGTTCTATAAGCTATATTTCAGCTTATTTACATCACTAAATACGTAAGTGTTAATTCGTTGTATTACCTCACTATTTATTTTAAACTTATTTTCATACATTTATGTTAAATACAACTACATTTACTGAATAAATTCAATATTTTATTAAACGCTAATTTTGCAACAATTTATGAAACATATGAAGCTCTTATTGTCCTTTTAATTTAGAGATTATAATTATTGAATTCTTACTTGGACTTAATGAAACAAATGTTGTAATTAAATTGAAATCGATAATAAATTTTATTAAACCTCTAGGTCATATAGCTGATTAAATAGTATTAAAATATTTATTCTGCCAAAATAATACATCACAATTTAACTGCTATATTTATTAGGTATTTAATGTCCAAATTATTGAGTTGTCTCTTTAAATTTTTTATTTATTTTTTTATTTCAACGTTTACCTACATTTTTTTTCACTCTAATCCTTATAATAAAATAATACCAATAAGGAATAACAAATTGAATTCCACCATATTGCGTCATGACAAGGAAGGGTCCTGTTGGCCAAACACAATTATATCAAATAGCAAACATTAGGTTAAATCATATATCGTAAATGCCAATTAAATATATAGGATTTACCTTTGATTAGTTTATTTAGTATATTTCTATAATCTAATTAAAGTAATTGTATAAAATTTAAAACTGTATTTCCAGGAATAGAAAAGGACAAAAGTTTGTTAAGCTCAAGTAGTTTCTCTTATCGTAGTTTCTTTATAGTTGGAAAAGAGAGGAAAAACTGTTTACAAAAAGTTGTCATTTAAGATAACAGCTTAAAGCAATGCAAATATAACTTATTTCTTTTGTTTTCGTCGTAACTCTCTCGACTAACATCTTTTTTATTGAACAACAGCAGGCATTTTATCTGATAGAAATTCAAGTTTTAACGAACGATTTATCAAATAAACGGTCTGCTCCTCTAGCACTTTATCTGCAACAATAAGTGCTTTGATTTGTTCTATATCGTTTAGGAAGCTTGTCCTAACGATACAATTTGATAGAAAATATATTTTAAATAAACACAAATTGCAACTCAATAATTACAAGTTTTCAATTAAGATAATCTCTTTAAATAATATAAAGCGCCTATCACATTTTTCAGTAATTTTATTATTATTATCTCAACCGTTTATGCTGTAGAGTGCTCTCTCTCTCTCTCTCACACACACACACACACACCCACACATACACACTCACAGAAAGACGTCATTTCAAAATTGTCAGAATCGATTCAGGGAAGGTCAAAAGGTTAAAATCACGCGATCGAATTATTTTATGATTACAATACTTACTTACTTACTTACTTACATTGTAGAACAGAATTAATAGGACAACTATATAATTTTAGAAACTGTAAAGTTTAAATTTGATCAATTATGTAAATTCGGAATTGTATTCATTCAACGTAATATGTATGTAAATCACTGAATAACATTTTTCTAATTTACATTTTCCATGATTGTAAAGGTGTATTCCTCGTAGCCGAATCCTTAAACTACCTTCATTACTCGACGTTTTCGTTACACTATATTTTATAAACCCAACGTTTCGCTTGGCCTATGTTTTAAGGATAACAGTAGCCATATTTCATAATCAACAGTACTATTATACGGTTGAATGTTTTACTTCTAAACACGCACATAAAAATGGTAATAAAAGCCCCTAGCCCCATTAAAATCTACGATTCATTTCTTATAAGAGGCAACAGATTGTTCGCAGTTCAAAAATGACGGCGAAACAGCATATTAAATATAAAACGACTTGAAAATGCTACACCGAATTTAGTTGTCAGGTTTTATGAGAAACGGAAGCACCTTCATTTAATTTTATTTATAAGAAGATTATATTGCTTGTTTACACCCGTGTGCATGCAAAGAAAGTTTATAGCTACAAGTACAATAGCTACGCTTTACAGCAAAAAAATACTTCTCAAAATATTTTAACAAGCTTAACTAAAGAAATATGCACTGGAGAATCCATTTATGCACTCAAATATTATCCTCTAGTAATTTTTATCTAAATATTAAATTTTATTGTTCAAAAATTAATTTTCTCAAGTAAACTCTTTTGATGCATAAAATTCATTAAACAATACCAGCTAATGAGTAAATCACCATATATTAATTTTATTACTTAAACACTATAAAACCTTTAATAGCCAGTCATAATTAACTCTAGTAAAAGAACATAGAAGAAATAATATCCCTATAAACATCAAGAACATTTGAAATGTATCTAACGTAGCAAAATATAGGTGGGTAGGCGTTTATAGTATCGCTGAAGAACAATGTTTGTGGGGAAACTTAAGGTTTAAGTATATACCCTTACGTAACGCTGTGTATTCATTGCGAAAGGGATTATCTTTTATTTCGTTGTAAACATTAAACTTGTATTAATTAATCTCTATTATAATCAAAGTTTTACGATGCTCGTAACGCTTAATTCTTTTATATCTTATATGTATGGCGGCCATATTCGAAAGTATTAGATTAAGATTGTAAAATGGCATTCACATAATAAATTCATGTATTTATTGTTCCTGTTTCGATGTGGTTTCAACAACTTTTATGTTATAGCCGTTAAACATAGAAGGTAACAATGATAAAATTAAATATATATTATGTTACGTAACGTGAAAAGTGGTGGAGGAGCATTTATTTCTAGTCAAAACAGTGTTTAATCACTTTTTTACTTAAATAAAAATGACAAAATAATATCTTATATTTATATATATATATATATATATATATATATATATATATATATATATATATATATGTATATATATATATATATATATATATATATATATATATATATATATATATGTATATATATAATTCAAAAATAAATATAATTTGATTTTAATAATATTCTAATTCTAAACTCAAATTGGACACACATCCCAGTAAATAACAAATATTACATAGCAAATTGCAAAACTTTTGATAAAACTTGTCTATTTAAGCTACGTAAATTATTTTTCTTTTGCTTGTTCTTATAATAATATCCTTTTCGCTAAGATACTGGAATATATTAGATGCTTATAACAGTAGAACAAATTAATATTTATATGGAATGTTTTTTACTTCAAAATTATGAATCTTGTCTATTGAACCGAATGGAACAATGTCAAGAACATTTACATTATATAATGGTAGCAATACATGTAACGCTAAGTTGGTATGTAGTACGTTTTGACACAAAATCCTTTCTTCCTGTACTCTAGATTGCGCGAGATAAAGCACGCAGTAGAACTTACATGCTTGTGCGAATAGTAAAACAGGCAATAAATAACACATTGTAATGTTACACCCTCATAATATGAATACATGTTCGCCAATTAGCGAACCCATTTCAATCCCCTTTTATGGTACGATTATGTCTCTGACTCATATACCACTACTGTATAAGGGTTGTCTCATGTATATTTTCTTTGTTTTGCTCAGTTTTAATATTTTATAGTGTTATCGATTTATATAATGTGAATATTATTTTTACCAGGGGTGTATAATTGAACTAATTGGTGAGAATAATCATTTTATATCACAATGGCATTACAATATTCTTAATTTAAAGATGCTTCTGTTTAAATTCTTATATTTGGTCGAAAATTGAATAAAAATGTCGCAATTTAAATATAATCTACTTGGAATTATTAGATGAAGGGGGCAAGTGATAAACAATGTTTGTACATGACTGTGTCAAACACTGACGAATAGTTCGCGTAAAGTCCACTACTAAGACGGTGGTTAAATGGTCGGGTCACGGAGCCAAAGAGCTTTGCTTACCGTCTAGTCCAGTACCAATGTTGGTGCATGCGATGGAGTTATTACCGGTCTGACCCTCCGAAAGATTAATTATCACTGTTTATGGAAATACGCACAAACAAATTTTCAAGCCAAGATGGAACGTGCAGATATTAACTTAAATTTGCTTTTCGTTCTTAATTAATTACGTCATTATTATTATTCATATTACTATCATAATTCACATAAATTGGGTATATTGTTAAATTAACTTTTATACCAACAGATTAAAAAGTTTGACACATTTCTATAATTTGTTTAATTTTTGAAAATTTATACAAACAATTTAAATTCATCAACATGATTTTCTCTTAATGAATTGTGTCTGACTAACTACGGAATACAAAGTCTATTAAAAATGTAGAAATTGAAAGACGTTGGATATCCCATCTGTTTTAACCTGTGTATATGTGTAATGTATAGCTTGAATCAGGTTGATTAGCTCTTAATATTAAATTAGATATCGTTCTCAGAAAATAGAATGAGATATATCGCTTGGAAAGGTGAAGTATCCACAACATTTTTATTAAGGACAACAAAAAATTTATATTACTTATGCAATAGAAAAAGGATTGAAATTGCATAAATTTAAAATGTAGCCAGGGATACTCATGTCAGAAAATATAAAAAAAATCAAAAAGGATTTTTAATAAAACATTTAGCTTTTTTATATCCTACAGCTTTTTTTGTGCTCTTGTATAATTACTGATGTTGTTCTGCATTTGCATATAAATTAGAAATCAATGTACCTTAAAATAAAATATTAAAATAAAGTCCTTTTCATTAATTTTAATAAAAAGAAAACCACGAGCATCATAATTTAACCCTTATTTACTTGCCTTCTCTTTTCATGAATATGCATATTTTTATAAAACACACACACACACACACACACACACACACACACACACACACACACACATATATATATATATATATATATATATATATATATATATATATATATATATATATATAAAGCACAATTTTTCTTTGAGGATTATTTTCCAGGTATTTTTTTACAGTCGCTGCTTTTTTATCAGTTCAAATTTAAAAATTTTATGTCGGAAAGGTTTGCGTGTCCAACTCATAAATTCAATTAGAATTCTGTTGTTTATGTACACGTGCGTAGTACGAAAGGAATTACTTCTTAGAAACAGATACATATTTACTTTTAAAATATAAAATATATAAATAACTCTCATTACATACCACATATACTATTTTCTAAATTATTAATTCAGTTTTATTTAATGGCAAAATTGCACCTGCTGCTTCAAGTATAATAATGAAACTACTGAAACTACATTTGTCAATTTTTTTAAGATTTTTAGGAATTTTGCATGTAGGAAAATTACTTGGTTAAAATTATATTTACGGTCAAGGTAATATTATATAGAACATAACAATATTGCTATCAGATTATATATTTCGTATGTGTTGGCAAACCTATTTCAGCCGGAAATTAGTTATAGCATTTCCGTGTCATCCAAATTAAGTTTCGGGCTTATCTTTTCGCGTAGCAGCTCTATGCCGCGAAACAGAAAAGCAGTTTTAATTCCCTCTTCTTCGTAATACAAAATCCCTTGCTCGCAGAAAGTCAACCATAATACTTTGTCCTTTGAAAATACAACCTATTTTCGTATTTAGTCATTACTGAAAAATTGTATTTATAAAAATATTACGTTTCTATATCTTGTTATAAATTCTTAACTTCAGCATCATTTTTATAGATTAATTATTAAAATACAAGCAAAATACTACTCCACATTCAAAGCTAGTTGCTCCAGTACTAAATACTAATACAAGTTCAAATATTATATTCAAAATTTTCGCAACTGAAAATTTCTTAAAACAATTTATCTCAATCTCATAAACAAATAAATAATGTTGAGATAATAATCTTATTTAATTATATTTATGATTTTCAATTTTAATATTTCAACTTTGTATTTAGTGTCTGGAAGACTTTTGACTATTTTTACAAATTTTCAAGAAACAATATAATTTTTGTCAATTTTTATTAAAATTGCCCAAAAATCTAGCATTATTTCGATTCGTAAGTATTAAAATGTTTCAAAATAATACGAAGAAGATGGTACGATATAAGCAGAAGTAATTATAAAGTTTGATACTGGATAAGGAAATATAAGTGCAGATGTTCGGACATTACGAGCAATGCCGGAATGGCAAACGTGCTAAAGATATTAAGAAGCGAACATATGATAGTTGCGCAGCGATAAGGTTAAATATACCGCATGCGTGCACTGGCGCATTTATCGTATGAAATACCATAACGCGTGAGAAATATGCCATTTACAGATATATAAATAGATTTGATTTTACAGATAGGTTTCGTAAACTATGAAACCGTAGAGAACAACAAAATATTTACATATACCATACAGTGAATTTGTATAACGACCAGATTTTGAATTTTTACAAGAAAATATTATACGATAGTTTTTGTATAGAAGCGATGTTGTAGAAGATTTCAGAGAAAACATCGTTGCATCCCAATCATAAATGCAAAGTTCTAGACGATTGAATCTAATTCCGTGTGGGTAAGATGCGCATGCGCAAAACTCATTTCAAAACCGTTTTCGTTATCTCACCTGTCGTGGGAAACGAGCTATTTCCAGACGAACGCACGTAACTCAAGTACTATTTTAAAATCTCCGGTAGCTTGTTTAAAAAGCTGACGGTACTATGGAGTGTCACTCTGCAGGGAAACACGAATTTTATTCCACGATTCTATGAAAACAGCAGTGCACTCCGTCGAATATTCTATTCCTGCAATAGAATGCTCAGTGATTCATTCCTGATTAAATTGATGCGAAATCTAGCCAAGTGAATAATGCAAAATAAAAATTGTCATATAGTATAAGTTTTATATATTATATTCAGGCGCGTGTATTGAATAAAATATAGTTCGTAAGGTTCTGATATATTTTCTATAATAATATTAAATCAAAGAATTCGAGCTCAACTTCCACATAAATAGATTTATTTTATTGGGAAGAAAAATTTCTTGCATTCAATTTTAAATATATCTTTGCCATAAGGAATTTTATTTGACATTAATTAGATAGGGAACTCTAGTTTTAATTTAAAGACGTGTTTAATGATTCATGATTATCAGATGTAAATTCAGTTAAATTCTGTAGTAATTCGAAATTTTATTAACTATTCAAGCTTAAAAATAATTTGGACATTAAGCATCAAGTAAATCCAGGGTCCACATTATATATAGGTATAATGAATCATCGTCGTCTTGAGTGATTGACATCTAGTGCAGTTCTCTGACAAATTAGAAGTACCATCAAATGCGAAGTTAAATAAAGTTTTCCTGAGGATCAAAGCATTAGCTGGGTGAGTAATATTTAGTTGTTTTTTTTTTTTATCCACCGACAACGAGTAACGTTAAATTACGGAACGCATTAAATTATTAACTGCACATTACACGTGAATTACCGTTCATAATTCATAAATGGAAGACCGAGATATGGGTGTGCTACAATCGGGCTGGAAGTAGCGCATGATGTGTGCGCCCGCCATAGAGCTCGCGTGCTACGGTCACCTTCACGTGCAACGCGTGAGCTGCCGCCACCGATTTGGCATGTGATGATTTAATTTTAGATTTCACTCCCTCGTTCTGACGTTTTACATCAAACAATATGGCAATAAACGCGCTCTCGTCGAATTTATGACTTTATTTCAATGCAATTGGCAGCAATATATATAATATATTCTATGTAATTTTTTCTACTTAATTTTACAAAGTTTAATATTATTTTGAGATACGTAGACAACGTTAATGTACTTAAAGTCTAACAATCATCGGAAAATAATCGTAATTTTAAATGATTTAATTTATGAATGAAAATTGTAGATTAGTAAAGAAATATTTATCCAATCATGTTCTACGCAATTTAATTACCATTAGTAGCTATATAATACGTACTACAATATGATTGCATAAATACATCTTTATTAATCCACAATTTTCATCATATAAATCTTGTTAAGCCCAATTACTAAGTTAATTACAGTATTTAACACTATCATGATTAAGTGTACCATTATTACAAAGTTTACTAATAAATATATTACCACGTATGATAATAAATATACAATAAGTGGGTAAATTTGAGTGAGAGTGAATTGCGTGAAAGAAAAGTTGTGAGCAAGTGAAATACAAAAGAGTGCAAGAAGCATTTGATGAATTTGACGAAGCGAAAGAAGTTTGTAAGGATATATAGGATAGATATTAAAGAATTTAAAGCATTTTCTGTCACCCAATTTAATGGAAATAGGTTACTTAAGTATGTATAGAGAAAAAAATTACGAAATAAATACTAATCAGTGCTTAAGCAGATATTTAAAATCTGGATCTTAATAGTTGAACAACTAAATTAAAACGTTATATTTGAAGACTTTGTTCTTGAGAATGACAAAGCAAGTGTTTGAAGTGCTTTAATAAAGTTCATTATTTTGAATTGCTTAGCAACCTGTGATATAAAGACCCTGTTAATACCCTATTTCTATTTTAAGTATCACATTTGTGAAGGATTATACGATACACGCCGAGTGTAAAAAGAACGTGACATAAAAACGAGTCTTAATTAAACTACTGAAGCAATTGAAGTTCTTTTATTTCCAGGTAGGTGGCCTTAGCACTCGTCAGCGAAGAAAACAATTTCAGCAGCAACGCGCTAGTGCGACAAAACATCCCATCTCTCGGTCCCCTGGGGTATAGTTACCTCTCTGATAGGTTCAATCTACGTTCTACGCACAGTTAGCATAAGCATACGCTACCGTATGAAGCACAAATAATATAAATGTTGAATAAAAGAATAAAATCGGTATTGATATTGGAATTTACTAAATTTACATCAATATTTCAAAATGATTGTCAAAGAGCTACTTGATAAATAGATAACATTTAATAAAATGCCAATGAACAATTCCTTAAAAACTTGTTTACAAACTCTTTCATAATCGTTGTTTATCATATTGTTAGATGTACGTCGCTCATTAGGTTCTAGCCGTAGTCTTGGTCTTCATTTCCTCTTGACTTTGCTCATTAGACTGATCTTGCCAAGCTAGATTAAAAAGGGGACCACATCAATTCCCCCACCAAGTCTTGAGACACCTATTATAATACAGCACAGGATTCCCCCAATAAACACCTGAGTACATGTTATTCTCTTTGACAGTCATTGAATGTTGATGCTTATTCTAGTAGAATAAGGGGTACAGAATAATGGGTTTTCAACTTATATAATCAGATTTGACAAATAATCGGATTTGTAATGTACTTATAAATTCCGTGGCTTAATTCGAATGGCGTAGCACAACAATCAATATAGCATACGATTAAATGTATATGTTAATTTATAATGACAAGTAGCTTGTATAGTACTGTAATAATAATATTGTCACTATTGTTAACCAATAAATCTTTGGTGTTGTTTTCGTATCTATATATATTCTTTTCTTCTATAATTATTTATTTATTCAAAATTGTTCTTAAATATGCACGGTTTAAAATATTATTTCAAATATAATAGGGTATATTTGCTAAGCATATACAAATCTTAAGATTTAAGTTTCATAAATTTTCCTTCAACCGTTTAGCTGTAGAGTACTCATACATATAAATGCACTCACACATGCGAAACAAAGTAAAAAAAATCTGCAATCTAATTGTGTGATATAATCTTGTTCCTACTAATTTGTTAACCAATGGAACCTCTTTCAATAATTTCATATTTCAGAGTAATCAATTATAATAATAATGATACTACTAACTTTAACAGGTATTCCTATTGGCGGAAAATTGCGATAAAATATATATTTTTAAAAAAATTATTTTATTTTGTAAATGACTATACAGCAATGTCTAACTTTTAAGATACCAAAATTATCCTAGAGGTACACTTGGCATTATACTGTGCTAAACGTTTCAAACTTTATAAAAACCTCTTGGTATACTTTTTCACAACTTTTCAAGCCAAGCTGAGAAAAAGCTGAAGGCAATAGTTGAGTCTTTATGCGAATTCCACCTTTAAGTTGCAACTCCTAATATCTTAGTTGAAGATTTGAATTTTTTATTAGATACTATTAAATATAAAATCTTGATAACTAAACTATTAACAATGAACAATGTCAAACAAAAAATATAATTTTATACTATTTTTGATGCATATCTTACAAAGAAATTTGTAATAGTCAGGAATTGTAACAATAGATCTTAATTGAAAAAAAACTGCAGATAAAAATAATTTCTTTTCTAACTAAATCTCATACCACACTAGGTACTATTGTGGAACTGTGAACGTCATTTCCATCAGATTATTAGACACATATGTCCTGCCGTGTAAGAGATTGTTGTTTGTATATTGTACACACGAAACCTACATACACTATGTAATACGGATGCAATGCAAGCATGTAATGCTGACAATTCCCAAGGGTCTTTCAGTACTTCTACCACGTATTATGTTAATTGAAATTCCCTGAAATGCATTACTTTCCTGAGTACCGTCGTGCATACATCACTATCTCAATTTACTTATAATTGTCCGCGAAACACAATACATATGTTTAGTTTAGTTGTTAATATTCACTCATAATTTGAAGTCCCGTGTTGCTTGGCTTTCTATACCAAATAATTACAAATGAAATACATTATTCTGAAATTGGAATTGTTTGCTTAATGGTCAGATGGGATTACTTTATACAGATATAACATCTCTTGTCATGCAATAACTAAATATTTGCGTCAGTCGAAACATATTTTATTTATTTTATATTTATTTTATATTATGAGGAAAAAACTTTAGTTATTAAAAACATGTCAATAGATAAAATTGTTTATTATATTTATATAAATTAAGCTGAAATTTCAAGTTCAATATCTTATTTTCTTGTTTGATCAATCTCTTCGTTTCCAAATATTATCAAATATCTTATACTGTTTTGGAGATAGTACTGAAAATAGCATAGATATTTTAGTAGATCAGTCTGCAGCAAACTCTACAAATGTCCGAATGTCGCTTGTCACGTTTTTCCTTATCTACCCTTTGGTAAACAGTGTGTTTCTACTGCCATATGCCAAGCATGAAACCAAGGAACTCGGGACCAATGTACATTTCGGGGCATTCCACTCATAACGACGGTCACACAGGCAAAGTACGACACTGCGGCGTGCTGAGATTTGGAATGTGTCTGTTTGGTGAAATAACTTGCTGTTCTATTCATGGTTATGATGGGGAAATGCCACAGCAATTCCATGTTTTCTTTTTTGTAACAACCATTCGTTTCCATATTTAATTAATATTAAAAATATGTAACTTATTCATTTAAATTTTTTATATCCAAACAGAACAAAATTAAGCACTTACTGTATAGGATTTTTTATAAATTTAAACATCTATAATGAACCTTACCTATGTGAACTATCTAGTATCTACATAACAAGAAGAACGTTATTAATACGTATAATTAAAATATGCAGATCAGTGTACATGAATGGAGTAATGAGCCGAGACAAGTCAAAAAGAACCGTTTTCACTTGCTTGCATATACGAAATTACATTCGTAAGCAAACTAAAGTAAACATCGAATTAGATTAGAGATGCGCGGCACTTTTGCAACATGTGTACGATGGCTGCTGTGGGTACTAGTTCCCGTTGCACAGTTGAGTTATTCCATTTCCGATACGTGACTCGACGAAATTTGTTAAACTCGAATCGTAAGAAGAGTACTTCTAAATGTACACTCACCAAAGATTACCGTATTTAAAGGATAGGTCACATTTGGTAATAAATTTAAACTAAGATCAATATAATTAATCAAAACTAATAAGACAGTAAATATCAATAATATCTTTCCATCATATAATTAGTCTAAGAGTTTAGGGAAAATGTAAATTAAAAACATTTCTCATTTTGTTGGCTTATTTCCAAAACGGAACCTGGAGACTTATTCTAAGCCATAGCCACATATTGCTATACGCATACGTGTTATTAAGCTACTATTTATTGCTAAAATGTATCATACCAGCAGATTATCTTTGAGATTAATTTAAATCTTTTAACAATTAAAATTCAACAATAAAATTAATTTATTTTGGAGGATATAGTTTAAAAATATGTGTATATATGCAGAAAATTTAGAATAGAAGTAAATTGGTTAGTTGAAGTTTATTTACAGCTAACGTAAACGCTATCTTAAGTAGAATACAAAATCAACTTTGACATTTAAGATAATTGAATCGAAATTTGTATGTAACTAAAGGCGAACCGATCTTTTCAGATGTCTAAACAGTTTTTTTCTGATCGATGAAATAAGATGAGATCTTCAGTAGCGAATTATTCCTCTAGACGTATTTGAACGTGTATATATTTGTATATTCAAGTGTGTGTGAAAATGTGTATATTTGCGTATGTGTGTGAATATTAGGAACGAAACCCCAAATCGTGCAATTTTGGCCGTGGAATGTATCGGCAAATCGGACGCGTGTAGTAGAAGAGTACTCGAAAGCAAATCCAGAGAACATTTGCACATGGCGTTCGGCATACCGCGTGTTTATCTGTTTAATGCACGTAGACACCCTCACAAACACATACCTTCATACATACAAACACTCCATCTAACCAACGGAGGGAATCCTGAAATCGACACAATATCACTTCGCGAAAGCTATTTGTATTCAACCCGCGGGGATATATAGCAACAAATCCTTAAACTAAATTTCACTTCTGAATATAGGTCAAACATTACATTATATTGATACTGGTTTGTCTTTATTTTATACCGTTGTTATCGACACATTATAATATATGTATGTACAAACATAATAAACTAACATTCCAAAAGATATATAAAAACCATGAATATCAAAAAAATTCGTGATTTACCTTTCAAGTTTGTGTATGTTATCAGTGAGTTTATATTAGATATAAAGTAAGTATGTATTTCAAAATTTATTTTTGGTAGAACTTAAATCAAAATATCAGGTTATTATATTTATCTGCGATGGAAGTTCCATAAAAGTTTCATCTGTTGTACAAAGCTAATATACTATATTAATTACAATTATCCAAAATCTGATTATATTTAAAAATGCCACTGGTTACCTTAACTTGATTTTGTACTATAAAACAGCTAAGTAAAAGGTTCATCTTTATGATAGTAAAATGAATTATAAATAAATAAGAATAATTATTAAAAATATATCGTTTAAAACTAATTAAAATTCAAAGTTTGAATCTACAATTGAATGAGAATTCTGTTCTTGTTTCTTTGTACTCGCAGAAAACAAACAATAAAATATTTTAAAATGTATTTCGTTTAAACTTTTTTTACTAAAAAGATAAGGTTTCAATGTCATTCACTCGTTTCTTCTAAGATTTCAATACGTGACTACGGCATGAGTATACAAGTAACGCTAAAAATGCATTGATCTATATGTCGTGAAAGGAAAAACTGTCAAAAAAGAATTTGAAGTGAGAAGAAATAAACGAACATATGCCATACAAATTAATAATTTCTATTTTAATGTATTACACACTAATGAATTCATATATCGAATTAAACTTAGTTCCAGTAGAAGAACCTTGTTAATATTGACGCAACTTAGTCTTCCGTTTAGTAGTACTTATTAAAATATTAAAGTGTATCTCTGAAAAGACAAATTATGTTACAGTGAGTCAACACGTCTTTTCACTGGTTGAAATTAACAAAGTGGTAAACAAGTTTGAACGCGTCAACAGTACACGAGAACAGTTAATCATAATATCCTCCAAGTAATGACATTTATAACAGACAACGTTCTGCCGGCAACAATAACACTTCTAAGCTCTTCTGCTATTCCGTTGTACGTATTACCTCAGCCAGCACATTTAATTGAAGTACGTTTAATTCTAGTGTTACACTTCACACTTTGTTCAGTTTCAATAGTTATTGAAATCTCTATTGATTTGTGCCAATGTTCAGCTAACACTTGTGTTTGTGTGGCATATTAAACGGATTTTCTACTTCACTAACCAAATATCTAAATAATTGACTTTATCATTAAAATGCCACGAATATGTAAACTGTGATACACCAACACATAGACAAATTCCATTATACAAATTCAAAACTGTTATAAATATACTTCGACTCATTATTTTATAACTAGTTTAATAAAAATTCCTAATAATGTACCTACTGCATCTGTCTTAATTATTGAATAATCATATTTTGTTACGTATAAGCCTTTAGAAAATGGAGAATTCTGGAATATAATACGGTTAAAATTAAGCAAACCGTTTACAGTATAGTACATGTTCAAGTAGCTAATCGACGCCGCAATAAGTTGTCGTCGTACGAGCTGAGTAATCCTCCTAAGTGATTATCTCGGTTAAAGTCGATTAGTAGCGTTGAGCTGCTAATGTCATAAGCGCGATATTGTGCTTTCATTCCTGGCGGATTCGCTTAAACTATCAATTGTGCATGTATTATCAGTCACTAGACCTCGTGTTATTACTATCAAGATTGATAATCTAATTTATGCCTTGCCAAAATTAATTATTCCCCAATTATCAAAATAATATTGTAACAGTTTTGAGAGACGCAATGAGTCCTAATGAAGCAAATAATAATGCTGATACATGTTGTGTGCTACACTTTGACTTATTTTCTAATTGTTAAATGCCTTTACTCTATTGAAGTTTAAGAAGTGTATTTAATATTTTTATATAAAACATCATTTTACTTAGTAATACTCTGTACTTAATCGAGAATAATGTAGAGCTTAAAAAAATATATTTCTAATTGAATGGTATACAACTACTAATCTGCTCTAATAATAAACAATTTTTTATGTGTCTATTTTATTTGTAGTGTTATAGTCTATAGACGATATGGAAAAGTGCAATAAGAGGCATATCATAAATTTACTTTTAAAAAATATTAGCAATAAAAGGATGAAAAATAATTAGTTTTTAAATTATTTCCGGCTTTTAATGAGAATTCTACGTTTCTATTTTAGTATTTCATCTTTAAAAATATATATTTATTTAATAATTATATATATATATATATATATATATATATATATATTGTGAAAACAAATCATTTATTTACAAAACAATTCATGAAATGATATATTTCATTTATATTTGTAGAATATATTTTAGCTGTACTTAGTTCTTAAATATGAATAGAAAATTATAAAAAATCTGAGGAAATATAAACATTATCTTACCTGTATAGAGGTTTGCCGGCATTTTCCCGGAACCACAACACCATGTATACACGATCCTCCCTTGTGTCCGGCTCGATGTCGCAAGGAAGTGTAGCGCTGCGACCCAGGACGGCGTCCACTGCTACCGTGCTCACTGTAACACAGAAATCACCAGTTTGCAACCCTTATCAACTAGGGTAAAATGACCCCCGTACACTCGAATACACAATACATTTAAGTACACATACAGTACTACAGGTCTTACTCGACGGCATTTACATTAAGCATCGTGTCCCACACGAGCATTTCAAAATGTCATTTGTGTAAATAGTATGTGCGTTTGTTTACGACCATGTTCTACTTACTGCCCCCTCGTAAAAGCTGAGGCAGTACATTCAGTTAAACAAAATTTCTACATTTCCGCATTATATTAAGGATATATTTATTATTAGTACCTTATAAATAATGTCTTACAGTAACAATATACTGTAAAATAAACATGATACGAATCAAATTTAATACTGAAAAAGTAATTGTAGAAGCAATTCCAAATTTGCAAACGTATCTTTTTTTTAAATTGAGGATTTGATTTTCAAAATTTCAAGCAACGTACAACTCATTTCATTTAGTAAATAAAACATTATAATTCAAATATTGTAAGAAATCGTTATATTTTGAAATGATAATAAACATTTTATAACTTTCTTCATTTCAAACAAACAAATATAAAGAAATTTTGCTGTGGATAGTAACTATCTACAGCAAAATTCTGATAGTTTTGATAGTAGGATTTCTGCCACCCCATTTGGTGGGAATAGACCTGATGTTATGTATGTATGTATATGTAAATCTTACAAAATAAATTGTGAAGAAGTGGCTTTAATTGAATTAAAATGATATTTATTTACAATAGTGTGATCTTTAAAAGTAAACCAATATTATTTGATATAAAAAAAGAGAACGCCGTAAATAGACTAATACAATTTCGTTAATGGTTTCAATCAATTTCCAATAATGTCATCATTACCTATTCAAGCGTTGATGAACAATTGATCACATCATTAGAGTTTTTATTACTTCTTCAATTGTCATTTAAATAATAAATAGAAATCGCCCACCGCGAAATAGTTCACTCTTCATTTACGAGCTAGAAATAGTCATCCTGAATATTACATGATACAGCGAATCAATAACCGGCAAATACAGTCTCGGGCGACAGATACATTAAAATCGAAATGACGATTTCAATTACGTTGCATCTAGTATTGATTCGATACCATAAAGCATGTCAGTGTCACTTCGGTAGACGTGAAACCAATCGAGTGACGTGTCTCCATAATGCGATGGAAAATATACGTCGAAAGACTCTCCATCTTTGATATTTTAAATCACAAAAGCAGTCACGCAAATATGTCACAAAAATATTTTTTCCTTCGACTTACTCGAAACGTTCTAATATTAATATATCATCATTTCTCACACGCCTCGCTTTTTCTTTGGAAATATATGATATTGTTTCCCGTTCATTATTTTACCAATTTGTCAAACCTCAACTTTCAAGCTTCTTTTTTATTCATTTTAAAAATGTATATCAAAATACTACCATTTTAAATTTATTGTAATGACAAAAATAAAAACAAAATATTTGATTATATACGACGAAAATTTTAATATATCTGAACTGTTCTCTTACTTGAAACAAATTTAATACAGAAAAGCAGTCATAATTTTTATTGATATATAAACAATGTTTGGAACTACTGGAAGTATATAAAAATATCTAGCATATTACTGTATATTCTACGAAATTCACGTATTATTATATTAATTATTATTTTTCATAGTTTATCAAAAATTATGAGATATGATCAACTGAGCACGCAAGCTAACGACATAAATCTAAGTCAATCTGATATACAATTTTGTAATTAGAACAATGTGACACAAATGACCATTCAGAAAAATGTATTTAGTTATTTAATAAATGTACATAATTTCGTGCAAAAATCAACTAACAAATCCTATTTATTCTGTGTCTGAAAATAACTAAACTAATATTTATTTATTAAATATTATTACATATTTCACAGTGCTATAGTTAAAATGTTTTAAATTTAAATAAATATGTATATACATATTACTTTCCATATAACATTTATTTCTAACAGCGTAGCACGTCTAGAAAAAAAAATGAGTGAGAAATAGTCCAGAGAATTCTATTATATTCATGTTTGGAGTGCTGACAGACGCCATGACAGGTCAACAAAGTGTTCGTTAGTAGCACTTTCGTTTTCTCGGTGGCCAATTATTATTTAAAATGCAAACCATGTGTTCGGTGTTCCCAGCTGAGCAATTCGGTAAGGATAAAAAATTTACAACTAGGATGTTTGCTTCGAATGAAAAACCACGATCAATTTATATACCTCACAGTCGTATTTTACAGCTTCACGAAGAGCATGCTAAGGACAATTATAAATTGAGATGTAAATATTTCATAAGGTTTACTTTTGCCATGAGAATTTTTCTCAGGATGCCAGCAGCAGCAATGCGGCACAACTTGACAAACAAAAACTGATGAATATTGCACAGAATAACTGCCAACAAAAAGATTTATCCTGTAATAAAATTAAAATTATTTTAAATTTCAAGGAAATGTTAGTTTTTCATTTCTGTAGATAAAAATATTTTGAAATGTATTTGTAATAGACAAGGACATTTACATTAAACTAGTTAAATTCTCTTGATTTAATTTTTATCCCACGATAATAAACGAAAACGGAAAGTTCTTTAAATATAACAGTGATTTATAATGATACGTAAATGTTTAAAGGTCTGTATAAATAAAGAAGACATATTCTATAATCATAAATATCACTAGCGTTTTATTTATAGTCCTTCAGAAATGCGCATAGATGTTAATAATATCTTATCAATGTTTAA
This sequence comes from Nebria salina, assembly GCA_944039245.1. Taxonomy (NCBI): domain Eukaryota; kingdom Metazoa; phylum Arthropoda; class Insecta; order Coleoptera; family Carabidae; genus Nebria; species Nebria salina. The sequence goes on from OX063271.1 coordinate 14,446,711, forward strand.
GTAATCATTAATTTATTTTGGCGGCGTTAGATTTGCATTTTTGAAAAAATGTTAAAAATAAAAAAAAAATTAGATTTTTAGTTATTGTTTTCATACTTTCAAACTATTTCTAATGTCAATATTTGAGGTTTTTTGTTATTTTTTTAAATAAAATATAAAAGACCAAAGAGATTTAAAATGAGAACGGCACTAATATTGCTTACATATTTATTATGTCTACCAAATTTGATATCAATCCGATTAGTACCTTGAGACAAGAAGGAGAGACAAATTTGATCTTACGAGCGACTGACAACTTACTTTCAAGTTTTATATATTTTTGAACGCCGATTTAAAAAGACGTATTGTGAACTGATAACTTAAATAAATTTAAAACATTAATAGTTCATTAAATTGTGAATACATAAATTTAATAACGATGTTTTTTAAAATTTTATATCGTCTTATCTGAAAGTAATACTCAACCATGAAAAAAAAACATGAAAATGATTTAAGTATAACCTTTTTTGTCTTTTGATTTATATGTGCCATTTTCTGCCTTTGTCCCATCATGCCACTTTTCGATATCAACTTAGGTATCTCTATAACTAATACACCAGCACAGCGGTCTGAAAACGTCGCTTTCGAGATTGTGCAAATCCAGTCGGTGGCTAATGAGGACATAAATTCGTTAATTCATGAACGTTTGCCGTTCTGATTACGTCGCCCTCCGTAACCGATGATCAGTCACTAGGAAAATCGGTTCCATTCATTCAAAATCGAATTACATTTTAATGTCCGGAGCTGAATATACCACGTGGAAATTTTCGAGTATGCGCGCGCCACTCTTTTGAAACACCGTAGCAACTTTAGTTAAGAAAAAAGGAGTATCTACTACCGCATGAAGAGCTTGAAAAAACCAACGGCGTTACTCGCTTAAAGAGCTACTTTGTAACGAGGATTTTTGAATATTTTATAACTTAAGCTTCGTGTTTTTTTACACTTTTGTTCTCATTGCTGATGAAAGTATACCTGTTACATTAAAAGTTTCGAAGTAGTTTTTTTACCTTTTGGTTCATCTATTACAAGAGATAAAAACAGAAAGCTACCTACATCTTTAGGTAGAATATATTTGATATATAATTCATAATATGGAGTTAGTATAATTTTATAATTACTTGCAATTCAAGCTTTAGTTGACTCGGAATATAGATTTATTTCTATGAATTAATAAATGCCTGTTAATCAAATTTAAGATATCATCTTAATACTATAATAATTTGGCAAACTGATTGGCCTTCCTCTAATCATAATGGTTCATGAATGCAACAGAAATTTTGAAGCATTTACCAAAATGCAAATATAGGCTAATATGAACATTATATCGTGCGTGTTCATCGGATGGAAAGTGTTAATATTATAGCGAAATCTAATGTTGAAATTCTAGTGAGGAATTGTGCATACCATCCACTACGTAGCCGACTTCAATAAGACGCTTACGTCCGCAGTATCTGCTGCATATAACGGTAATGAAACTTGCGCGAACTTTGTTGCATGCATGTCGTACTCTACTATTCGCGTTGTTCCATTAGCGAGGCGAAATTGCACAGTTGTCTGCTTGATTACACCTGTTCAAATAAGATGAAGATAGGTTTTGTACGTTCAAGATTTCACGATTTACTACCTATGGCATTACCGCACATCCTGCGATGTAATAATTACGTGAAGATCGTTTTCAATTTTGTTACCATATTTATTGCATTACTAAATTATACGAATCACTATAATTCTCATTATAGTAAATGACTAAAAAAATATAGCACATTGAATGCAATTCATTTCAAAACATCAAAAGACAACATTTATTAGAAAGGCTACTAATTATAGTTTCAAAACAAACACATTACATATTATAAATAAATCAATATTGTTTTAAATCCTAGAATTTTGATATTATTGTTCATGTTAAATATTTTATAGATAATAAAAATAAAATTCATTTAACTTATAAAAATTACGTAAGTACTATATGTCAATTCAAGCAGGTGTATGAAGAGATGTAGATACTTTTTTATAGAAAATCATGTGATGCATCACACGAGACGAAGTACGTTTTAACGACTGTTACTTGACTACTTCTTTTTTGTATGTTGTTTCTCTTGGTAATTACGTAGTTGGTGGAAGTTCGTTGGGATAATGTGGTATCGTGTGAATCTTCGAGGACATTCAGTGAGAACACAGACGGTTTACGATAAAGAAGTAGAGAACAGAAACCGTAATTTTATCCTGAAGTTAACTCGTTACGCGATGTTATCGCTAGGTTAAAAGCCTTTTAATGTGAAAAAGTCCGTATTTTATTTAGTTACTTTTCACAAGGATGTGTTTAGTGCACAAATGCGATCTTTTGGACATCATTTGACCGTTGTACAGTTTTAGCACCTGATATAAAACATACTCATACAAATAAACAAAGCAACAAATAAACTGTTCACCAAAACATGCCAATCAGTTTAGTTTGTGTAATAAATATAGATCAATATAAAATGAAAACCAAAAAAAAAGGGTTTTAAAATATCAAGAGACAATTTCACTATGCGAATATCAAGCAAATATCGATGTGAAAATTTGTTTGGTAATAGGGAATGGAGATTCTTTGAGCCTTTTGTGTGGTCGCTTACACGTCTTCAAGCGTCTTTTGTCACATGAATGCGAATACTCGAGCGTGGAATATAGAATCACATTACCGTTTGCTTGTAGCGCTCAGTAGCATTTCAGGATTCTCCTCATGCAAGCAACGATTGGTAGAACGCAAACGCCCGTTGAAAATTCTTTTATATTTGTACAGGAATGTTACGTCAATCAACGGAATTTATTTTTACTTATATCGTTCAAACATTTGAGTAGGTAGGTATGCTTTTATACAACGTCGCGCTATGATTTTTCACGTCAAAGTACACCGACAAAATTTAAATATTACCGCATGTTGCATTGCTGTATTAGAATACCGGTTCGTTCATTACAGAATCATGCTCGTTGTAAAATTTGCTAGGATACATTATTATTATACCGTTCCATATTTCTTCACAAGCATTGTAATTTCGTTTACAAATTAAATTACCATGAATGCATTCTTTCAATTTTTAAGTTACATGAAAAGCTTAACTAAACAAATTTTCAAATATTTACATGTTAATTGTATTATAACACTAAAATCAAAAAGTGATGAAAAACTTTATTAATTAAATATCAAACAGTGGTAGGGTAGCGTAAATAAACATGACTTGTATGTAAGCATTTATTTATACTCGTCAGGAAAATTACGTATAAAAGCAATAAATATGATTTTTATTCGAAAAGATAAAGTTATATTTTCTGACAAAATACAAATGGTCATATCAGGAAGAAGAAAATGCAGCAATTACCCACTAGGCCTTATTTAGTTGACAGTTTAGTTAGAAAATGCAACTGTTTAACAGTGTTTCTATTCAATGTATGAACTATTTTTAAAGTTAATAATAATTTTTTCATGACTCTAATATATATAGATTTTAACTTTTTTATACGAAATAATAAATAAGTGGTGTAAACAAAAAGATTTTTAGATTATTATTAATTAATTTTGAAATGACATCTACAGTCTAAAATTCTAGTCCTATATTTATGATCCTTTAAATTTTAAATTTGCAAAAATAAAATGAGTACTCGGTATGGTATCATGTAATGGGTAGTTCTTTTACAAATGGCAGATACTAAAGCTGCTGTAAGGATTAATCTGCGAATAATTATTCAATTAATTCTGAAGATGAAATAAAATGTAAAAAAAAACCGTAGCTATAAGGTAACGAATAAAAAAAACTAAGTAAACGAAGCGTAATACTCAAAGGCCAATTTACGGTCTGGAAATTTCGTTCGCAATTATACGCAAACAAGCAGCCCTCACACTCCGAGTTATATTTACAGACCGTTACGAAGATAGGAAGTCAGGTTGGTGCAATCTACCAAGCCCGAAAAATGAAAAAAAAAAGCCCGAAGCAAGATTAATTAGTACTGAACATACATAATGACATGCAAATACGTTCGTAAATATGCTGATGCTTCATGAAAGTAATTACAAACGCTAATATATGTTTTCTCCATCAGTCATACATAACTCATACGAGCTCACAAGCATATTAACGAGTAGTGTAAGTAACTAAGATTCTTCAACTAAAGATGAAACAGTACCGTTGTAAAACAACTGAAATAATATTGATGTAACACGATACAATGTGAATTTTTTTTATACCTGTGTTATAAAACCCTTCAACATCAAAAAAGTATTTTTTTTTTTTTTCGTAGTAGCTTTAGTCGTAGGATTAAGTATTACTGGTAACAATACGAATGCCGAAATTTCTTTAGACAGATCTGGAGTAATATTGTAGCTTGCGAGAATATTCGACGAAAACAGAACCGCAAACTCAGCAAGAAGAACAACGCCAACAACGTTTAAAGTGTGTACAGTGAAGACGCAGATAGACAAACGCACTACTATGCTGTTTACGTCGAAGTGCAGAGTTGGGACGAGGCAATTGTTGAAACACAAAGAAGTTACGCGCGCGCGGCGCAATTATCACGAACACAGACACGAAGACAGTGATAAAGAGTGGGACAGAGAAAGAAAGTTGAACACACTACATAATGAAACGTACCTCTGCTCTCTTCCAGCGGTATGTCAACAAAACTCCAATCCCAATTTCCTGTTAGATTGCTTAGATTAGATCAGTGCCGCACAAACGGCGGCACACGCATCCTGTATCGGGACGAAAATCATAAACAGAAGATGTTCTTCTATTTATGATTGTACCACGAAATAATATATATAACTAGATGCTATCAAAATATTTGTTCAGAAGTTTGACATACTTGCGAAATATATGGAAAGGATAGTATAATATATATGAAAACTCATATTTTGTGTTTGATGATTATGTAATAAATTTAAAGAAAAATTCGATACAAATTTGCATAAAATTCAAATAATACAACTTTAAAAATAATAGTTTAATATATTTAGAAAAATAACATTTCGACAAACTAATGTATTAAGTTTATTCGACAATATTTATGTTTGTTACATTTTTTTTCAAAAATTGAGCTATGAAAATACTTTGGTAAACAAGTACAAGTAAAACAATTGGAATTAAATCTTCATTAACCAGATCAATATTTTTATTCGAGGCACTATCATACAATTTTGTTTTTATAAAAAAATAATCGCTCTTTCGCTCCTATAGAAATAGCTATTTAATTATTGCCAGTGAACTACAAGTGTGTTTTATTTTGTTCTATGTAATTAAATGATAATGACACTTCATATCAACTTATTTTTGACAGAAAAGCAGCACAAAAATAAAATAAACGACGTCTTTAATTACTGTGTTGTTTGTTCAGAAGGAATGGTTGTTCGTTGGTCAGACGACCATTTGTAACTTTTTCTTCTTTTTCTTACGTACCAAATTCTTTTTATGATGATGATAATAATGGTGATACGGATACAATAAGGTCATTTATCAGTTGCAAAAATTTATATTTCATTCATTTTTACAATGTTTTTCTAACATTAAACTAAACTTCTCTTCTAAATTCAGTTAGAATATTATTCATAAATACTCTAGTTTTAAAATCTGAATCGTTATTTAGAATTGAAATGATAAAATTGTTTTTAAAAACTGTTCATTTCACATTTTCTGAGTTAGGATTATACTGTATCTGTGCCACCTATTTCCACAATCATTAAATAAAACTATTATTTCTGTTAGTTTCTGCAGTTCTGTATGTCGGAAACTTCAATTTCTCATCTACAAATTGCTTGGTTTTTATCAAACTTTGCAGCATATATTCCAAGTTATTGTTGGAAAATGCCATTACAATACGTGTACAAATCTGACAAGAACTTTTATGACACATCAATTTTCATTGAAATGCGATCAATCAAATCGAGAATAACTTGAAATACACGTATAAAAACTTCGGCATGAAATTGTTAGTTATGTCAATCTAGGCGTGACAGCATGGGAAAGCTACATGTCAAACGCACATATAAGTTAGATTTTTAACATAACTGACAACGAAAAAGCATTAATTAAAGCGGACTTTGTTATAAAAACATAAAACAAAATGCTTTTCAAAATGTATCGTACGTAAGTTCAAACACCACTACATGAACAAAAAAAAATAAATAAAAAAAAAGTTAAAATTGCAACACAATTTCATATCAGGCTCCACACAACAGAACGTGGTGATAATTTTAAAAACTCTGTGATCAATAAATACGTGCCCACCAATTACGAATGTTCTTTTGTGGCATTGGTGCGTGTATGCGTACGCGGTCGAATCGTTATGAAAAGTTGGTTCGCGATTTCAAAAACAATTATATCACGCAGCACACCGTTTGTCGATCGAATCATTTAGCCATAACATTGGAAAACGGTGAGAGGACGACCAATGGTTTTGTAACGCGACAACAACATGCAAAACACTACATGATAACAATGGCGCGAATCGGTCGTTGTTGATGATGGAAACAGTGAATACAAAACAAACAAATCGGAAGCGACACAAATGAACTGATAAAATAGCAAACGGGGCGATCCATCCGCTCAAAGTGAAAAGCGAGATTGTGCAAACAGTGCGCCTGTACAGACCAGACCACCATCATGTCTACCCGTATATATTGCTTTTCTATTGGGATGGGCCTGATTCAGCTGATATGATGAACATACATACACACACTCGCTTATATTAATTATATGACGATATATTTATTTAGTACAGGAGGAGAATGAAATAATTGTTAATTAAACTTTAGACTTGTTATGAAACACACAGATTTTTTTATGTGCAGCTACGGGAGAAATACTTAAACTCGCGCAAGGACTAACTCAAGATACTTTAGATAATCGTATATCATATTTTCTAATAATTAATCCAAATTATTTATAATATAATCCGTCCTTTTAAAATTATTTATTCAGGAAACATGTTTTTATATCATGAATCCATTATTTATATTTAACATATTTCGCATAGTGTACAGAATATTTTTAATTTATAAAATGTCAGCAACATGAAAAGACTAGAGTAGTTTTTTGCTGCAAATTCATTTACACACATATGTTATAGTGCTGCTCACCAAATTAACACTTACCGTTTGATCTGCAGCACTTTTAATGTAACACTGCAGTGAGCTAGCCGTGTCCTGGTACAACGAACCAATAATTCGTTTCCCTTAATTGTTCTCTGTACCTGTTACTTTGTTACGCGTTCGTTCGACCATTCTCTTCCTTTTACAACACATAAAGATATTGTTGCACAGTTCGCTTGGCACAAGCCTTATTGTTTCTCCACCCCTTAGTGCTTTAGTAGTTGATTTCCATTATTCTTTATTTTCGCTGGATTGACTAGTTGCCACTTGAGATGCTCTGAACATGAGTGGCCAACAGGATGCGCTCACTCGTATGAGAAACGGAAATCGTTTAATAATTTAAGTTATTAACGAACATCCCCGTAATATGCTTGTTGTTCAGCGAAATTGAAACATATTGAAATAGAAATATTATTAGTTCTTGTTTCATTAAACACTTTGTTGAGTTCTCCGAAGAGATAGGTGAATTAACTTCAAGTCTACGGTATTAATTATGCACTTAATATTAAATTCGGTTCATGTAAGCTATCGAATTTTGGAAAAATATATAATAAAACCCAATAACTATTATTGAAAATATTTAATTTGTTAAATATAACAAATACATTTGCGAAGATAATTATATCATTTTAGTGTAATTATCTGCTAAATATATAATTGCTAATTAACCATTTTTTTTAAAAGTAATTTAATAAGTCATGCGAAAGTAAAGTCCGTGTTCAATCAAATATAAAAACACGAATTAACTTTCATTAGCTTCTTCATCCACTTAAATTGTTTTAAATACGCGCACATAAAAAAGAATCGCTTTTTTTTGCATCGTAGAGTACTAAAGTAGTTTATGGCACACAATCGTCTAAATCCCGCCTTCTTTTTTTGTTTCGTCTTCCTACCAGAGCCGCATTTTAAATAATCTCACCGTAAAACGCGTTAAGCATCCAGACGAGGCAGATAGATGGCCTTATGAATTCTAATTGCGGTTAAGTGGTCTTACGAGAGCAGTTTCCGACCCGTCCATAGGGTGAAGAAATGTCGTAGCAGTTGCATGACGTCGTGAAGGAGAAAATGTGTATATTGGCGGACAGAGAGGGCGGTTGACAGTTGTCGAAATAGGCATTGTAAGGTCCCAGAGCACCGGTCACGTACGCGCGTGACACATTTGCACTAAACCTCATGACGCATAGTATAAAGTGCGTTTACTACGCGTGCAATGGTCACAAATGGCTGTCAGCTTACTTTCTAGCCATTTTCTACGATCTGTTATGCTTTTAATCCTTTCAGTTAGATACGGTTTTTTTGTAATTCTGTGTCATATCAATCATTCTTAGAGTTGGAATTATTTTTGAAAAGTTTTGTTTAATCTATTATTTTCTAAATTGTGTGATATAAATATACCATTATTCACATATATTATCATTTTACCGATTTAACTATTTTTCGTTTTCACTTATAAACCAACCCAAATAAGTTTATGATTTGAATTATTTATTTACTTCTATGTTTGTCTATTTATTTGAAATAATATAATTTCCGGCATAAAAAACGAGAATGAATTTTTATTAACCAACTGAACTAATATTTAAGCTAAATTTACAATATAGATATTAGTAATGCAATATATAATAATAATTGAAATTCTATTCGATATGTAGTAGATCAATAAATAAATGTTTGATGTTGCTAGTATTAATGCATATTTATAAAAATTACAATTTTAATTAATTTTGCTTTATACATTTAAAATTTGCAATACATAACTAAAAAAATATGATTTTTTAGTCAGTACATTTTAGTATATTTCTTAAAAATTCAAAAAGAAAATGTAATTATCAAGTTTGTTTTCTACTTTATTTAACTGGATAAATAAGAGGATGTTTATTTTAAAACTTCGTCTTGAAAATATTTTTTATTGAAATACAAGACTGTTTCCAACGTTTATCGTCAATCTCGTTACCTACTTCAGAATTATAATTTCTCGAAAAATAAATATTACGGTTTACTTAACATGATGCGGCACAGGAAGTCAGATGGCACGGTTTTTGCTCAAATGCCTTAAAAAGTTTCGAATTTTCGTCACTCTTCTTCGGTGTTGGACGTTTGCGCATTACACTGTGAAATTGCATTATTCCTCATTATGTTGTCAAATTATTTTTAGAAATGTGTTAAATAAGGAAATTGTAAAGTAAAATATTTTCCTGCGAATATTAACGCATTTCTATTTGCTAAAGCTTCAGTTAACTTTGTAACTTATTTTATAAATTTCTTGAAATAACAGAAAAGTCTTTCAATAAAATATATGAGAAGCTACGTATTTACTTTGAGCCAGAATTTTTATGATCATATACGTATATTAAATATTTTAAGTGCTAGTTAATTTTAAGTGAGACACAATCTTAAATTCATGTTTATGATCATAAACTAGTACTTAATTATTTACATTAAATAGTTTTTAGCTTTTATCAAATTTCATGGCCACATACCATAATTTTATCCCTATTAAAACGAATATTTAATAACTCGATATTAACAAAAAATCTGTAGATGTAAACCAGATATACCTAATATCCAAATCCCGTTTTCAACAAATTTGTATACGGCATTTACTTGAATGCAATACCTACTTATTACTTCGTATACGAGTGTGCAAAACACGCCAATTATCTACACATTCGCGCAGAAATAAGTCGACAATTAACGAGTTTGCTCTTCTATGCTATTATCCTATTTGATCAAACACTATTTCATGAAGAAATATCGGCTTTGCTTCGCTTTGTAATTCTAAGTAAAGTTAAACCATTAAAACTTAAAGACACGAAACCTAGTTGCCAATCAAGGCACTACGAGAAGTCGCATGGGTATAAGTCGTTGAAATATTGAAATCGTTGCATAGATGCTGGAATAAAGTATACATCGAGTCGAATATGCCCTAAGGATATGCCCATAATTAACTTGGTTACGATAATTAAATTTGTAGCAAGGAATACAGCAAAAATAACTCAGACAGCAGCGCGCTTGAGTACAAGCGTTATACCAGAAATTTTGTAATTATATCTCTTTTAACTTTCATGCACGAGATTCACTTAATTGAAATATTCCTTAATTGATAATTTATGTAATTTCTGCAATTGACACAACAAAAGACGCATCTCTTAAGATTATTTAAATTACTAACAGAATCCCGTAAATAATTACTGGCTCTGGATATTACAATAAAATACGATAGCAATAAACCGAAAAAAAAATTCACTACTTTATGATATATTTTGACATATAATTTATTTCCTATTATAATACTTTGAGACTGCATAGATAAGAAACAAAGTATCAATAAAAGATTCAACTGCATGATATTAAATTCACTTATTATTATTATTTAAGTGCTATAGTACCATTATTTTGGAACATGCAATTTCGTGAACTTACAATAAAACATTCATGCAATCAATAGTAAATACAAAGCTATACAAACAATCATCTTTAATTCCGTAAAACCAATCAATAATCTTTATTTTTAGTATGTTCTATTAATACGGTATATTGAATCATATGCAATCCATTAGCATTGCATTAATGTAACATTTTATATGTCGTTATATAACAGGGCATATTGAACTATCGAATAGTATAAATGTAAATTAATGAATGACACAACAAACCTCTTTAAACAAACACATATGAGCCAATATGACATAAACCTATTCGTTGGAAAGGAATCTATAATCAAAATATATTTATCATCAATGTATTCATGGTGGTAAAATTAACATTGAAAACGAACACACATCATGGGATTAAATTATAAACGAATTTAAATTTCGAAAGCGCTCGATAATAAACACATCTGTCGGTGGTTTAGCGCAGCATATTCCACAATTAAAAACTTTTAAAATCAGCTATCACAGCAGAGGCAACATGGTATCGTGGTAAACTGGTTTCTCGATATACGCATCCAGACAATAACAATGACTATGTTACAATATAACAATAAACGATTTACACGGCCAGATAAACACAACGGATATTGTTAACTGCACGAATTTAATATCACATTGTCACGGCTTGACAGGCTCGCGCATTTTGCACGGATATGGTACTTCATCGGCCGCACACGTTTCAAAATAGAGCCGCAAAAATGCCAATTAAAATTCTTTAATGTCAGCCACAAAAACTCTACAGACTGGAATGCTTTGCTTTATGTGAAAAGAAATTAATTTTAAGCTTGTAGATGTAAAAAATATGCTCAGCTTTAATTAATTCGTTTATGGGATTATTTGTAATCTAAGTAATTCTTCTGCACCGACGTTTTTGTAAATACATTTTACCTCATGAGCAACTGTAATTTAAAAATTTCTTTACATCGCATGAAAACTAACTATTGCATAATATAAGTAGAATAGAAAATGTTTCGCTATTATTTCTCAAATTAATAAGCTTCTAGTAGTATTAATATCGATTATATTCTTTCGTTCATTATTCAAAAAAATACCTGCTATCATAATTTTATTTAATTTTGTAAAATCTGTTTTCAATAAATCTATGTTTATAGAGACGTCATATCAGGAAATAAATCATGTTAGTAGATTAAACAGTCTAAAATTGCGCAAAAAAAAATCATTTATGACCACATACATATATGTTTTGTTATAAAAACACATTTTTATTGTTCATATATTATTTAAATGCAATAAGCACAGTATTTAATATGAATAAAATATAATAAAATAAATAAATGCAAGCAAAGCATTAAATAATTAAATAAAACACAAATATACGTTATTATTTATTTTGAATAATGGTACATTTAAAACAATAACTGAAAATAGCATATTTTATAATTTTTTTTTGTCAGTTCACACAGAATGCAATGTTGGCTATTATTTTGATTATTCTAATTCATAGCTTGTAAGTGAAATATCGTTTTTATTTAAAACTGTCTTATAAAGTAATTAATTCAAAGTCCCAAAAACATATCAGTAATTATCTATTAATTAGCGATGCTGAGTCAACTTTACAAACACTGCCTTAACAATTTGTGGCGATAATCGAAATTATCGAATATTCGGGCATATATTATAGTATGCAATATACATTATATACATATAACAAACATATATACGGAATACGCGTGTATTGCAAACAAACACGTATACCAACCTACATTTCCGTGTGCTTGTCTCCGTATATGTGTATGTACAGTTGTCATTACCCTGTTACCATGATGGGGACAACGGTACCGATCAATGAATACATTGGAAATGTATACGTGCAATTTAGCTATACCGACAGATAATGCAATGTGTGTAGTCTTGCACCTGTTATTTGAAATTAATTAACATTATACAATTTCAAATGGATGCTCCAAAATTAGATTCTGCATCAAGAAATTGACCAAATGGCGTATAAAATTAAACAAACATGAATCTATTAGTTTGTTTATAACGATATTAGTTGAAAATCAGATTTACAGTATAGCCATGAGTACATACGATTGGACTCTATCGTAGTTAGTACAATTGCCGTCAAAGTTCAAAGCCATTTAATAGCACATAAATGGTTTATAAGTTTTTTTGTTAGCAACTTAATCGATTTTCATCTACTATTCAAGTAAACCTAATATTAATACAAACGCATCTTTTGCTGTATAAATATATGTACTACATAAAGAATCCTTGTATATTTCATTACATTATACTTAGCTGCTATAATTACAAATAACTTAAAACCTGCATAATTTTAACTGTATTATTAATTAATAAAGTAGCATATACACAACAAATATCCGCAATGGCTTGCTCGGAGCTTTATATATTTATATTTTGTTTAAATAAGAGTGATATTCAAATAAAATTGTTTAAATAGTTCATAAAAATTTAATTTTTAAAAACCTTCCTAAAATATATACTATTCACAACACTCCAAAATCGCTCAAATATATATTTGTACCTTCCGAAACGTGGGTTCCCTTAAATTATTTCGTAATTTACCCTCTTTCTATGTCTTATTTTTGAGATCTACTCTACTAAAATATTAATCGTTTAGTTTATTTAGCGAATTATTTCACTTCTAATGAATCGATAGATTTTTTGTGTAATTGTTCAGTACGGCAATCAAAATTGAATTAAAATATGTATTATTATTTACTTTTATCATCGCGTTAAATATATTTCGATTATGAACCTGAATAATCAAACATCATACCAAAAATAGTCATACTTGATTCAAATAAAAAAAAAAACGTATTTCCGTTAAAATTAAGAACTTGAGTTTTTTCTTGATCACAATACTTACATATTACTTTGTATAAGAAAATAAAAAATAATACATACTTTAATTTCCAACTTAATTAATTGTTTTACTATGATAACCAAGTATTTGTCATATTAATCTAATGGTAGGAGATAATTATCAAATATTGTAATTACCTTCAATTAATATTAGAGAATGGAATATATTTGTTGTATTGTTGTATGTATATTGTTGCATTAAATTTAAAATTATATTATTTTAAAATAAGTTTTTTCTGGCATTATTAAAAACGATAAACTCTTAAATATAACTGCTATGCATTTTACTATAAGAACATTTTTGTAGGTATAGCCTTTTGGTTTACGGCAAAGAAATGATTTAGAATTGAAATATCGTTTAAAGAATAGCTTCTTTAAAAATTAGATATTCTCTGCTATAGTAGCTAAATTAAAGTTTATGTATAACGTATTGAAAAAAAAAAAAACCTATTATTCGCTTCAAGTTAAACATTGTGATTTAGTAGAAGGGGTTGACTGGCGCAATTTTAATTTATTTTTTCTGGTGAATCGTTTGAAATTTACGAGCTCATTGTGCGAGACTGCGAAGGTTGGTTACGAAATATTTCCGAAAAACAGGAGGGTAGTACTTTTTTTTTGCTAAGTATGAAATTATTCCCCTAATTGAGGAGGGACCAAGTTGGTTAATCCGCTGATTTATATCCCGATTACAAAACATAATAATCTTTTGAACACCCATTTCTTATGACAAACTGCGTACATTAAACCAACCGAAATTTATTTGCATTGAGTCTCGATCGTATATATTAAGTGTCGTTATTTCTGCGATGAATTTTCGCGAGTATAAATGAATGAATTGCAGATATGGAATATTGAAATTCATTTAATTTTGAACGCATTTAAGGTGTCTGTGAAATGTAGTACAGAGCCAATGAAATTCTCCCTAATTGCCATATAATGACGCAGATCGTTATAAATAAATTAAATTACGTTTTTCATTACACAAAGAACGGTCTTTGCTTACAAACCAAGAACCAGATGAAAGTCTCAAGTACGTACAAATCTTTACTTTAATCCTTTGCAATCCTTCTATTATTTGGACCAAAATTTAACTGAAACTCGAATTTAACGAGAAAATAAGTAAATATCAAACTACCGATATTTATATTTATATATATATATATATATATATATATATATATATATATATATATATATATATATATATATATATATATATATATATAGGGAAAAATAGTTGAGGATAAGTAAATTAGTATATTTATTATAGCCATACACATATTAATATTAATATAAAAACATCTGCAGTGTCATACACCGAACTTTCTTATACGCTTTTGGGTTAATCTTAACATATTTACATAATTTTTTACCTAACCTAACCTTTGGACGCATATTTGCAATATGCAATAGCAAAATGGCCCTTTGTCCAAGCATAAAATGACTTGGGGATCGATTTGAAATTTTGGATCTAACCCATATTATCGCATATTTGCAAACATTTTTACGGTGGAAGGACACACACACACATATATCTAACTAACCTTCAAGGATATTTTGCTTCTACGATATTGAATGGACACCATTCGATCGTAAGTCCACTTTTTAACGCCCGATATTTAAAACGCACCCGAAATCCCGAAACTCTAAATACGCGCGCGTCACGTCTCTGTACTTGTTCGACCGCATTCAGAAACAATACTGAAATAAATTTCGTTGGTGTTCAATTAAGTCTTTTTAATGAATTACGTCTATTTTATTTAAAATTCAAATATCATCGTTCCAACAGGTTACTAATTTGTGTTGTGTATGAGCACTAATTTGTGTGTACGGAAGGTTTGAATAGAAATAAAATATATTTGAAATTAAAACAAGCAGTGCGTGCACCAATTCATCAATTTTAGAAACTATTTTTGTTAATAAAGACACGTATGTGATGTTGATGTACACAAATAGATTACCATATTTATATTATTTTTAAGTTCTTGAATGATAAAAAAACACGTTTCATATTCATCGTTTTTAATACAAATAAAATCAAGCTAACCAGTTTACGTTTTAAAAAAAATAATTTTCAGTTCAATATTTATATAAAACATCTGCAGTGTCATGCATATGGGTTAAACCATATCGTAGTTACATTATTTTTCTAATTTATAATATTTGTTCTAACCTTTACAGTAAATATATTTCATAGAATAAATATAAAATGTCAAACTTCAAATTATATAAGTCTATTTTGTTAAACAATTGACAGGCGCAGATGATACGATTTATGTAAAAATATATATAATAAGCAGAAATTTATTTTGAAATGTGTACTCTTTTTGGAAAAAGAATTCAAACAAAAGTTGTGCTAAATATAAATACCTTTAATTTTTGTTCATAAACTGTAACTGTAACCGTTTTTGAGTAATTGCAGAAACTGCAAAAAATGACTAGAGTAAACAGGCACTTCCGCTTTGAATATTTTTTTCAAAAATAGGAGGTGCAAATCTTAAGTTTAAAGTCTCATAATTTTAGCTTCAACCGTTTAGGCTGTAGAGAACATACACACACACACACACACACACACACACACAGACACACACACACACACACACACATAAAGACGTCATTCCAAAAATAGTTGGAATCGATTCAGGGAAGGTCAAAACGTATATTTCCGTTAAAATCTCGAGATCAAAATTTTTCATGATTACAATACTTACTTATACTGCGTATAAGAAAGTAAATATAAAATGGTTGCAATATTTATTTACATAGTACGTATCTCTGCATTATTTGTATATGTATAAATACAGTAACCACTAAAATATATATCACATTCAATTAGAGAAAATCAAATTATATAATTGCTTTTGGAATTGGTTGGTAAATTTATTTCTGAACGAATGAATTTCTACATAAACGAGTCTACTACAACTAAGTCAGCTGAGGAGCGGGTTGCACTTACCTAGACGTTTTTAATTAATATAAAAACTCACAACAACAACTATTGTCACCGATATTAATTTATTTATCAAAAAATTGTTGTAAAGTAATATTTACACTAAGAAAAATTACAAATACAAAATGTTAAATTGTGGGCATAGATATATGTATGTATGTCTATCCTATAACATTTTAGTCATTGCATAATAATTTTATTTATGTATGTGTTACATTTTAGTGATGTGCATTTAAATCTTAACACCATAGTAATTAGAGGTATATGTACAATTAATTCTCCGCAACAAACCATTAATTTTGTAATTGCTATTATTTATTTATTTCATTTAGGACACATTTCACCAACATCAGTTTAATGTATTCTTCAATTAATTAAATGATTAAATCGGAGGCAATGTAATTTATCCATAAGAAATATCAATTTGCTTGGGTATTGTTTATTTTAAGTAAAGAATAAATTTAACTGGGGTTGATGAAAAAGAAAGGGCCTAAATCTGGTGCTAGTTATAAGTAGAGGAACGTCTGTATAAAAGCTAATATATGTTAGGTAAGTTAAAGCGTTTGTATTAAAGATGGGGTATTGGATTAAGTTGAAATCCGTTGGTGGTACGCTACAATCATAAAACGTAATATGGTAACAAAATTTGTAATGAGATTTTTAATTAAGCAATTTGTTAGTTGATTCTCGCAGAGAGAGAATATGCAGGAACTGTACAGGTACAATACAATGAGCTTCGGATATAAGAGGATTATGGTATTAGCCAATGTTCAGTAAATTCATTTTGCGCAATATCTACCATCAAACATTCTTTACTCGGCTCCAGTTGTAATTATTCACTAAAAAGTGTCACAATTGCAATTCATTTCATTATTTATTCCCATGTTTAAATATTGTTTAACTAATCTACTCAATTTATCTTTTTTAGATGTATGTTGGATTTTTATTTATTATTTTGTTTTTCATGTGTGGTATGTATTGATAAAAAGTAATAAAACAATTTAAAAAAATAAGTATATTCTTGCAATTCCAGATATGAATAAATAACGTATCATATTAACCAGGGGATATTTTATTAAAAAAGCGCAACTAGGCATGCACTAACGTAATGTGTAACGTAAGTTAGAATTGAATTAAAGCACAAATTGTTTATTCAGGGTATTTAATATAAAGACTATAAAAATTCATGTATTAGTTTGAAGTCTCACTATAAACCAATTTGAACGCATAAGAAACGAAGCTTTAGGTATTACCATTATTTTTAAAAATAAAATTCCGTTCTGTTGTATTAACCACAAAGCATTACATTCACGACATAAAAAGTACATAAAATATACCGACGCGTATTACGACATCTTTTACACACGCCAGTGATGTTGACATTTCATCACTATGATCCTAAAATACATATCTTCACAGCTTTACGATGGTAATTGGCTCGAATCATATTTATTGGCAGACGTGTTTGGTGGTCCGGTAGCGGTATTGCTGGCCAAAAGAGAGGGGCGGCAGACACAAGGAGAAGTTGTCATTAGATAGAATAGTGTCCCCTCTTTTAAGTTGATCCCCATTCTGTACGTTTTATAGGGTGCTGTAACGTCGAATAGAGTCTAGAGCCGCCATTTTACGATCAACACTAAATCCGAGGCGGTATGGGTCTCCCGCTCAAGGTAATTTTCTATCCGGAGGCGCTTGAATTACAAAAAAAACAGTTGGAGTGTGAATTACTGCATCGACTGAACCAAACCTTTTTGGTGGTTTTCTTGTAGCTCGCTGATCGCTTTATATGGATTTTATATTTTGTAGTTTTTTAAATGTGCGGCCACGCGTAAAATGACAAGCTTTGTGACTCTTTGACTAGTGGTGTGTAGTCTTGTAAGTCCTATAACATACGTCATTGAATCTGACAACTTCAGTCGCTCTGTTTATATTATGAACGATTCCACAATATATTTACTAACAAATGCAGATATTTTTCTTTAGATTTGCGTCCAGTACTATCATCATCAATAAAATATTAATATTAATGTGGACACACTTATAACGAAATTGAATAAATAATTAACAAAAAAAAATCTGTAGTATATTTTATAGACTATATTTTGTATTGTAATAAATATGTTTATGATACACATTCCATGTTCAAGTTAATTATTTCTAAGTTAAATTTAATACTTTCTTGACGTGAAGGTATTGACAATCCGTAAATGTCTTGTAGTTTATAGTTGGTAGTTTAAGATTGTATTTCGAATTTTTATAAGTGTTGATATAAGTGTTTGATATAATAAAAATGTGGGCATTTCTTAATATAATATATTTCTTGGGAAACAAATATTTCTAATAGTACAACTATTTCTCAAAAAATTAGAACATAAGAATTTCAAGTGTTGCTAGTTTTTTAGACATATATAAATACTTATTTTGGAATTTAATTTAATATAAAGGACAGCAAGTAATATGTAATGTAATAATATATGTATGATGTGATAAACAAACTTTCGTTGAATAACATAAAAACACGGTAGGCCATTTACAATTAAAACGCTTTGCTAGGAAACGAAAATTAGTAATTTAATAAGCCCCCATGATTTGAATATATTTCCATATACGCAATTTGCATGCTTCGTATACGCAGAAAGGTAACTGTGTGTATATGATTGAATAATCTTATTACGAAGCTCATGGATACATCCATCTAATTCTTCTGTGTTGACATAAACGAATGATTATTGAATAGATGCAATATAAATTCATACACACAACAATATTAGAAAATATTTACTAGTTTTTCACTTAATATCTAATCTAAATTTAGAGCAAGTTATTTATTGTGCAAATATTAAATTATTTTAGCATTTATGGTAAAGTTATACGAACGATTAGCATATTTATACTATCATCAGCTTTAGTTTCTCGACCGCTGAGGGCAGTGGTGAAACTCGACATCAACTACTCGAGTAGGTGGTTATTGGACGTGGGAACCAACCGTTGAATGAAAACAATAACGTACCACAAATCTTACAGTCGGACATCCGAACTTGGCAGTTTCCTCGTTCATCCTTCTCTCGCACACATTCATCAATTTAATTCACTTCCTTTGCTTGGTTCCGCTTTAACCATATGTGTTTTATTTGTAACATTTGAAATATCTAATATTCACGATTTAACGAAATGTCGAAAACATAAACTTTTACATTTGAAAATCCCAATATTCCAAAACAACAACCCCAAATGTTATCTATTATCAAACACGTTTTACTTTTTTTTTGTATGTGTGTGTGTGTTTTTTTTTATCTTTCAAAGTATGAAATATCAAAAGTAATATGAAAAATAAGCAAGTATAGCGATTCGGGTTTAGTATATATAGACGAATATTTATCTTAAAAAAAAACTTAAGTTAATTAAATACTGATTCGTAAAAATAAAAAATAAAAACAGTTGTTCCAGCAAAGATTTTTTTTGCTAGAAGAAACTTTGTATTTTACAAGTACTTTACGTCCTTTGGCAAGTATTTCAATAAGTTTGTTCACAATTATGTGAAGTAGGTCATAAGAAAATAAAAAGTTAACATTCCAAACGGTTTAATTAAAATCTTAAACATTTCCATGCAAAACAAGCTGTGTTATCGTCTTCTTGTTGCGAGGTCTGATGGGTAACTTTACTATGGTCACAAGACCATCGAATGAAGATAACGACAGACAAAAGTTTGGGAGCGATAGCAGTGCCGTCTTTAGGGGCCCGATGCACTAATGGCCATAATGATTTAATGAAGTTATCATTTTTGAAAGTACAAGATATTGAATGTCTATTGATGGGTTAATGCAATCAAATTAGGACGTGTTACATTTTGAAATTCAACTTTTAAAACTTAAAATAAAATACACTGTTAAATAAAATGTGACGGCAACTCTTTTATAATAATTACACTGAATTTACTAAAATCCTCTTAACAACAAATTGTATTTAATTTTCCTTTGAATCTACCAAAATTATTAAAAAATATTAAAATATTAATTTAAGAAATTCACAAATATAGCTAATACATATTTTAACTAAGTAATAATACCGATATTTATAAGTTAAACGATGTAAGCCTGAAATGGATTTACAGCACTCTAGGATTACACGATTATACTATAATTATTGCATAGTGAAAACGAAATATAATTGTACTAATTCGTAATATATGGTGACAGTAGGTGTTTCATATGTTAAATGTTAAATTAACAAAATACCTCAAATCTACTACAAACGGTTCTTAATGATGGTTATTCCGCGTTTAACAAAATATTTTAGTATGTATATGCTTTGCTCAAATTTGCTGTTATTTTTGCGTTGTTGTAAGGAACGAGGTAAAATATACCGGAAACTAGCGCTTAGTTTTCTACTCCTAAAGACGGAGCTGGTCCCATCATTCTGCGATATATACCGTGCAACGTCAGTTTAGCATATCTATGCAATTTCGAAGGGTTCAAAAACACGAGGACGTCGATTTCTGCGCGTCTACTTTGCGCTCGTATAAATGCAAATGATTTCGAAAAACGTCGTCGACGCTCCGTTAGAAACATTGCTGTGTGCGTTGGCTATCGCCATCAGACCGTAGCGTGGACTACATGAGACTCAACCCAAGCTGCTTCACACCTACAACACATCGTGTCGTTGGTACCAGGATGCATTTAAATATTTCATCTTCATTTTAACGCAACACGGGACCAGTTCTCGAGAAAGAGAAACAAACTCTCGACTATTACAAGTTTACAAACAAGTCACATTCGGGGCCGAGTAATACGGTACGGCTTACGACCTCCGAGGTTTCCCATGATGTTTGCCTACCATCTCACGGGGATTCTATTCGGTACCGAGAAACGTTACTATCTTACGTCGACCACTGAGTTTGCTCCAGCGGGAACACACGTATTCATGCACACATGCAGACCCCTACATATTGAAGTACTTTTAGAAATGCATCTTACATAAACAAAGATCAATACAAATGCATAAACTTGTATGAATAAAATTCATTACAACAATATTGAATATTTCATTGAATTATGTAGAGGTTTTTTTTTGAGTATTTTTGTCGTTCTTATATTCTCTGTGTGCAATGATGAATACAAGAAACTTCTACTGTAACACAAACAAAAGTAAAATAATTGATGGCAAACTTAGTTACAGAGAAAAGTTTTCTTGTATTTATCTAAAATATAAACAAATATTTACAGAAACTGCTCAAATAACGAAAATGATCTACAAACAACAAATATGGAACTTCTACTTGCTCAATGTCGTGAAACGTAATGACATTTCTTATTCGAATTAGACAAAGATAGAAGAGTCTATATGTACTATAGTCTACAACATAGACGTATGTTTATGATCTTAGCAACTTTTGAGTCTCGTCTACAATGTTCAAAGGTAATATCTAAAGTTAACTACATGATTAAATAAGTTGTTTAATTTTACGGAAGAGAAGGCAAATACCGGCAGCCAAACGAGTTGCTATAGTAGTGATGTATTTTAGCTTTGATCTTTATGATTGTTTGTATATTGTTCATGATCAATCGAAAAAGTAAACAAACTTAAATTTTATCTGTCTTCATTTAAACCAGCATGTATGTTTTAAAACAAGTTTGATATGTTGCAGTAATGGATTGTAATATTCGTAATTATTTGAGAAAGTAGATTTATTTGATATTTACAACAATATTTATGTAAATATTATAATGTATATTTTCACTCAAATTAATTATATGAATACACTATTTGACTTATTTGTCTGTACGAGTATATGTTAGCTTCCTACTTTTTATTTGATGGATGTCGCTGACTGAAACAAAATCAGTACTCCTGTATTAGCACCTTCGTTGTGGTTTTCCTATTTGTTACTTTGAAAGAACACAATAAATGGTTCATATATCATAGTTTTTTCTGAAGTGTTCCAATTGGAAAGTCGTATCACGCTAACAAATTCCTTCCTTGCGCTGATCTAAATTCTTTCATTATATTTTTTTTCTTTAGCTTGTTGATGTTTTAAAAATGAAAAAAAGACTCTTTTTAAAATATTAAGCAAGATTAAGAAGATGTATTGTAGCAATTTTTGCTAGTGTTTATTATCTATTACATACTTATTTCAACAATACTATATCTACACTTAAACTATATTATGCGGATAAGCTTAGAATTTTCTCTTATTATAAAAATTTAATCATCTTAGAAAACCTGTGAAAATTTTGAGAATTGCTGGCTAAAGTAAAATAACAATCGTGCATCTGTTTGATTTGTCGGGGTTTCTCGTTAATGTAGCATCATGCACCATACGCTGTAACACGGAGGAAGCAGGCCAAACCTTGAACGAGAAGTATCAAAAAATGCACGTTTCCGGCGGCCCAATTTTGCAACTTCTTTTCGCATACGTCGGAAATAGCGCTGGTGACTACGCATGAGGCATGTACGATTAGATTACATCGCACGGGGCACGGCAAAGCGTGCGCGTATAAGAAGCGACTGTCCACTCGCGTGCGCACGTGAACCCCACCGGAAGAAGACAATGGCTTCGACGCCTCCGAAATTGATTCTTTTCAGAGTCTTACTGTAAATCCTAGAAGGAAAAACGAACGAAGGAAGAAGGCAACTCTATGGGTGAGAGTCGTTTGTCACTGTTAGGGTATTTTGTCTCTTTTTTACCCTTGTCTAACAGTTTTTATCTAAAGCTCTGCGCATGCGTACATCTTGATGTTCATAGTTCATAATTTAGATTATTACTATTTTAGTCCTGATATCTAGGAGCTTTTTTTATATTAAATAATTTAGCAATTTTAAGTTTATTAACATTCTAAAAGCTTTGTTAGCGTTATTTTGACGGTGTTTTGTGTTTGATATTGGTATGTGTGTTGTCTATATGTTGGAGATGGGTCTAACTAGATTTTTCTTTTCACGTTAGTTGCTATATGAGGGCTGTTAACGCCACCGCCGGTTCTCGTTCATATCTTTCTATCTCTCTTTGTAGTTACTACAAGAAACGACGATGTGTTGTGTTATTTGTTAGGTGTCAAAGTTCGCACGGCAAAACCGATTATACGCCAGTGAAGACAAAGAACGTGCTGTATAACCAGTAAGATGGACCTTCATTTGTTGTTGTTTATTTGCAGTAGTGTTCCAATATTACTTGTTAAACTTTACAATTTATTATTTGAGCTAAAGAATTTTCAGATATTACCAGCTTTGTTTCAGGATTGCAGTTTATTATCCTTGGAAAAAAATTATCAATATAAGAATGAATGTCGCAATGTTTCTATGTATATACATTTGATTATTCTACTGTTTACGTTTTAAAAGTCATGCGAATTCAATCGATATATAGTCCTAAAGGTTTTTCATTTTTGCCTCTAATGTAGCGTGAAACGTTTACTGCAGGCGCGAGCAATCTATATTCTATGTGTGGCCTTTCGAATAAAATATACATAATGTTGATTTTAACCGAAACAAAAATATAACATTGAACTAAATATATGATATCAGTTAAACACAACCATGGCTTTTGTTTAAATGAATGTGTTCCACATTGCTCAATGTGTTTATAAAATCAAATTATAAAAACAATTTTTAAAAGTTTTTTTTCATGGAAATACGAAATAACATTAATTTATCCGGATTAAACATATGCGAAACTAAAAATAATATGTATTTTAATTTGATTTGAATCAAAATAAATTAAATTAAATCATATAATTACAATTTCAATATACATAGGTGATTGATGAGTTTTCGTCAAATTTTACGCAAAAACTATATTTACCATATTCATAGTCAGGTTTTTAGAACATGAATAATCTTGATAAAAGAAGATAATCTTATGTTGTTATACATGAATTAAAAGAGTAGGGAATTTTAGTATTCTTTTCTCCATGAATACATGCGTTAAAGTTTACTAACTGTTATTTTAATTATCATATTACAATAGCAATTACATGAAACATACATCATAGAATTAACTCTTATGTGTTAAACCAATTTTAGATTAACATTATATTAAATCAAAATTGATTCGAATTTAAACATTCTAATATTTTTTAACACCATATTTGCTGGGAGTATACTACTTTGGTGATTCTTTAAATATATAACTGTGCTAATTACCCAGAAATGATCGCCTCAATCTTAAAGTCATCTACATTTTGAAGTTTTATGAACTGAACTGAACAAATCAGAAATGAAGACGAACAAAAAGTAAATGACTAAAATTCAATAGATTTCACCACGATTCGTTTCTAACGTTTCTTCTCCTTCGATTCATGGTCCGACTTTTTCCTACTCATTTAAGGCAACAATAATGAATGAATGATTACTTTTTACGTGATGGAATGTAGCTCAATTAATCACGTGGCCCCCTGTGTATTGTCTACAGGACTGTCAGCTCCTTATCCTGGTAGCGACACACCGTACCATCGGGTTCCTGGAACCCTTCACGGCTGTAAACGTCTGTCATCAAATTTTATTTTAGACGCTGTGTGTCCACAAACGACTCACCATCAGAACAATGACCGCATTGTGAATTTATAATGCTACCGACGAAGACACGACACGAGTCGTCAGCACTCAGAACGCGCTGGTATTTTTGCTATTTGTCACTTTCATATTTCTTTAAACTTAATTATATCTCTTCGCAGTTCTTCATTTAATTTCATTTGCATGAGTTCTTCCAATGTTGCTAAATAGTAGAACAAAAAATAAAACAACCAACTGTAAACATATTTTTGTTTAAATTTGCTTAACCTTATTTAAACTAATGAACAAAATTATAGATTGGTTTTATATTTGAAAAATATGTTTGGGCGTTTTAATTTTGTAATTATTAATGATATGGAAAATAAAATTACTATATTAAAATTTAATTTGTTATTGAGAGTTATAAGTTATTTATTCATCAATTTTATCAAATAAATAATATTCATTTATATAGGTCATCGAAAACTCAAAAAGGAAACTATTTATTTCAATTGAACTATAAGGTGCAATTAATACTTGAGACCTGAACTAATGGTTGTTTTTTAATGACTTTTGGATGAAAATAAATTATTGTATCTAATGGACTGGGCTATATGTTCTCCATAATACATCAACTAAGAAACATGTTTTTTATCTTTTTTTAAATGCTTAGAATAATACGTCTGTTTCATCTAACACAATTTTCATTTAATTGTTATTCTACTTCTATGCATTGTAAATAAAATATTGCATTCCAGCAACATTTCTGACAAAAAATGTATTCACGTAAAAAATAAGAGGCATAAAAAAGAAGCGGTAGTGAAAGAGAATATAAAAACTTTGTTTCGTATTTCTTTCAACATTTCAATACACAAATTCTATTTGTGAATATACGGTGATGTGGAATAATATAGATTGTATCTAAGGTATATATATATATATATATATATATATATATATATATATATATAAATTGCCTGGGAAGGACACACATATATAAGAATAAAATAATATAGAGATAGTAAATGTTTTACATATAAGAAAGCAAAATAATCTGCCAGATTAGTAATGATTTTGATTTTCAAAACGTATACATTTGTATATTGCAAATTAATTTAAATGTGCGTGAACAACCAGAATAAAGTAGTAGGTATGAAAGATTTGATAACTATGATTAAATGTTAAGTGCGGTACGAAAAAATGTAGTTAATTGGTGAAACAGAGTAGGAATGCTTGAAATGAGATTTCCCTTGAATTATGGGGGAAGACGTGACGATAAATGAATTTTAATCCTGCACGAAATGAAATTTGATGTAATTTCATAGATAAGATACTAAGCTAATGAATTCTATATATGTTAATATGTAAGTGTAATGAAATGAGTATATAGCTACAGAAAAATAGGCCGAGTGGAGACGAGCCAAGAAACGTCTAGTAACTGATAACCTGGAACTATGCGCGTCGCATAGCGTTGAATCATCTGCACAGGAGATATACGCTTCTTCCGACACTGGACCGCACCTTTATACTCTATAACAGAGTTTTATCCTCTGCGTGCCACATCCTGAATGTCACAGTGAATGCATTCGTCGCGCGTATATAGCTTTTTGTAGAATGTCCACACCGCTGGAACCAAACCACTATCCTTTTGTGTACGTTTCGATTTATATGTATATAGTCGCGGTCGATGGATACAAGTTTCGACCGGTTGAAACTCGAACCACAATAATGTATAGTAGCGGTTTACATTTAACCTTTTCAAGCTTCAATTTCACCGATGCTAGTTAAAGTCATATCTCAGTTAAAACAAATAATGTATTCATTCATTTCAAGCTACAAAATTCGTATACAAAATCATACTTGACAATCAAATATAATTACATTTCCATGCTAGGTTTATTTGCTAGAAATATATAAAATTTACCACCATTTGTTTTTACATATTTTGTAAAGTATGTTTCAAAATTTCAACTTATGGGTGCTTTAATAAGCCTATATTTTGTTTATATATCATATTTAAATTATTTTCATTAAATTGTTAATTCAATTTTTATTGAATTTAGAAAAATTATTAAATATTACTTATATAAGCAAATAAAAATTGTATTCATTATAGAACTGTAACTTAAAAGTAATTGCAAAGGTAATTGACAGAAATACAGACATGTCAAAAAATTTACTAATTGTCCTTGTAACATTGGTCGCGCAATAGAAGTCACATTCCTTTTACGTTTTACCCTAAATTCCGTTTCTATTCTACCAGTAATAAAAGCTCCCAATAACGTTTCTAAATATATAACGTAGGTTAATGATTCGTTTCGTGAACCAGGCTATTCAATGTTATGATTTTTCTTTACAAAATTTCGACGTCAAAAGGACAAAACTAAATGCCCGTATCGTGGCAGTTGCTGGTTAGATTTTCTGCAAAGCTATAGAGGTACTGTAGCGGAGACAACGTGTATTTGACAGCACATGCAGGGCGTAGATAAAGTTTCAAAGAGACCCGGAGACTTGCATACACGAACGGCGGTCATTTTAGTTTGCGGTCGAGCTGTGATATTGATAACATTCATTTCAATACAACATGCCTCGTGTATTCACGGTACAAAAAAAAAACCAACCCACTTCAGTTTTATATGCCCTCGGAGACTAGTTTATATATTTCCCCAATAAAAGTTATTGTCAAAATAACAGCATATATGTTCAGTAACGCCTTTTCTGATGTTCCGCTGCTGTATCGATGATAGTTCGCGCTTTTATTATCCTGTATATGGGTATTCTGCACAATTCATAAACGTATTTCGGAAATAACATGAAATTTTGTATTGATCACTACGGATACGGTAGCATAAATATAAATATTATCTTTCAAATTGTAATACTGTAAAATTTATGTTTATTTACGTATGTGTATTTACATAAAAGTATATTGTATATTTTTAAAGCTTCATAAAAATAAATATATATATATATATTTATAATGAAATGGATAAATTATTTTTATTATATGTACCGTGACTGGAGGCGAATGGTAATTGATTACGTGATATTTAAAAGAAAACAATAATTTTCATATCATTTTTGTTCCAATTTACGTGAAATAAAAATAAAAATCAATATAAGATATTCACTGCAAATTTATATGACAATGACGAGAATTAGCATCAAAAAATGGCGAATTCACTACATAATCTGCTATATAAGTACAATTTTTTTGAATGGCGTGAAACTAATTTTTGCTGCTGCAATATATTCATTACATGTTTTCAAGGGTTTATTTAAATAAGCTATACATACCTACGCTTAGGTAGCAGATGATACGGTTGTAAAAAAAAAACCATTTAAATAAATTTTAATTCCGCTGTGAGTGTTAGTTAAACTTACGTTTGAAAATGTAATTGCAAATATCGAAACGAATGCCGAGCATGGATAGCACGAGGCAATGGAATTCTGAAACCACGCGAAATCTTGACAAATCAGTTTAGCACTCTTCGAAGCGTATATTGATAAAATTGACGTAACTGTAATCCGCTGAAAGCGTATTGTGTCACAAAATTGATTTCGGAACAAATCCATGATAGACGTGTGTCTCTATCCGGCAACCACGAAGCCGAAACGCATATTGATTTGCAACAAGTAGATGTCTTTTCATTGTTTACTGATCCAACTTCTTTGAACATATCAACTGCCCTATTCAATACACCCAAAGTTTGATTTATATCACATAAATCATATATTATTGACATTCATTAAATCAAACAGCCATTAATTTCTATAGATATTAATGAGCTCTATTTAGCAAATGTTAAATGATGCGAATTTATCTTCTTCATTGTAATTTTCTATGAATATGACATTCCGTGTTTCTAATAATCTGCTCAATAATCAATTTAAATGTAGTAAAATGTTTTCGCTTGATAAATTTAATATTTTTTTTGCATAATTATACAAGTTAGTTTTCGCGTATAACTTTATAATCACAGAATTAAAATAAATCAATAATTCAAACCTGACATATATACATACCATGCATACCAATGGCAGGGAAATATAATACGGTATGAATAATGCAAATAATAGCTGCAACTTATAGGTAACAAGGGGGAAATTAAAATAAATGAATTTCTAAAATATAATAACAAGATTATACTTATGATATCAATTTAAATTTTCGTAAAATTTAATATAACTAAAAAAAATTATCAAGTAAACATATTTTTCGATTGGAGCTCTAACATGATATGTCCCAAATTTTTCAAAATCTGTTCCGAGATTCTAATTCTCGTATATAGAATTATATTGAAAAATAGGCAACATTTGAGTACACCTAAACATAGTTCTGTTTAACGTAGGCAAAGCTGATTTATATTAACAGAAAATTGCAAATAACTCATTTAAGAAATATTTAACAATTGCAGCTGTCACAGTATAAGATATTCTTTGAGAACGAATTAAAATGACAAATTGTAACAAGAGGGAATCCGTCATTTTTACATAAAATCTAAATGATTTTGTCCCGTAAAACCGTTTTTAAAATCTCAAATACATACATATATCTTTGTGCTTATGTAAAACTGTATGATTCTAATAAAGCGCATCTTTTGTTACATAAAAGTTTCTTACCCTGTAAAATTTTGTAAAACTAATTTCAGATTGCAGCGAGGTCTAGAAGTGGATAAAAAGTTTCGAGCATCGAACTAATGGCTAAAGAATATCGGGTAAATCTATGTAGAATAAAGAAACGGTGCTAACAGCAAAGTGAAATGTATCGTGAATAGTTGTTCTATTCTGTTTCGAAATATTCATATGGTTATAAATACAAGCATGTATATAATACAGGCTACTCGGAATAGCTTGAACCACGATATATGTAGCTATATATAATATCAAATATAAATGACAAATTATGCGTCATTGATAAAATTAATTATAATTTTATGTAAGCCGTAGTGAAAATGAAATAAAATGTGTTAAATAATAAAATCCACATAAAACGCGAGCAAAATTGTATAGCTGGTATAATTATGGTAAAGAAATCCATGCACATGAGTGCACACACGCAAAGAGCCATGGTTGCTTGATAACATATTCATTCGTGCTCCTGCACACCGTATTGCGTTTATGTAAACATCGGGACGATATGGAGCGCGTGGACGAGCGTAAGAACTGTGCGTAGCGGCAAGGGTAAGAGGACATATGCGCAAAGGATGGTTTAGAAAGAGGAGATTCTCATCCCAAAATGGTTAAAAAATGAGGCCAGGTGTCGGTGATGAACAAACACGTGTCAGTGAAGGTGAATTTTTGAACGAAATTTAGGCGTGAACATTGACATAAAGGAACTGAGTTTGTATGTGTTTATGCAGGGGCTTTTTCATTTTTTAGTTGACTGGCAAATAACTAATGACGCTGTTATGACGATAGCAGATTGTCGCTTAGATTTTTTTTTTCCTGGTAAGTGTGTATATATGTGTGTGATGTTTACAGTGTTGGCCAGCCCATTAGTATAATACAGAGTTCGCACGTATATAAAGAGCTTTTGTTTCCCTTTTATTAAATTAAATTTTAATATTAAATTAGAGGCAAGTGTCGAAAACAGCAGCTTTTCATTTATTTTTCCTTGATCTTTATTAATAGAAAAGCCTCTTTCAAGATAATCCTCGAGACTATCATTTTTCATTTACGAAGGATAAAGGAAATATTACTACGCATAAACTTTCATAAAAAATCTATACCAAATAAAATTAGTTTCACGAAATCGTTTTTATGAATTTTATTATTCTAACTGTTCATATTTATAACAATAAAAAATCCCCAGCTACATATAAATGCGAAAAAAAAGCAATTTCATTTTCTTCTAATGAATCGTAACAAAAATTTTGCTATTGCAGATTCAACTATTCTAATTGCTGATTATTCAATCGACTAATATAAATATAATCAACAGTGTTTTATAATATTGACATGATTTTATTTTGAGTGTTGATTATAATATTTAAGAAAAAGTTTATCAGCAATAAATTAAAAAGTCCCATTACCAGTTATACTTTAATGATTTCCTGAGATGCCGCCCAAAGAAAAAGTTTGCTAGCATTTCAAAAACAATTAGGAACACGGAAAAGAACCTAAACGTAGCATTTAAGAGTAGTTTAGTTTGCCTCTATAATCAATGGTCGAATAATGATACGTATTTTCTTTACGAGAAATTCAATGACGAATAAGTAATCATTTCTATTGAATTACTTGAAGTTTTCAGGAACTATTTAAACGTTTAAACGCTTATTATAAAACTGTTGGAAGTTATTATAGCAAAGAACTCTATTTCGTATTTCGTCACCGAAAAGTTTATATTAATTTAAAACTTATTACAAATTTGGCAATTTTGTTTTCAACATTAATTATGCACAAAAATAATTCTTCTATCGCTTAATACTATTTGATAATGTGTTAGACGGGACAAATTTGAAAGCAGTTTATATTATAAATGTAAAACACATTATTTACTACACCATCTTGTGTATAATCATTTAAGGATTATCGTCAGTACGAAGCTTATTTACGCAGGTCATATTTACTGAATTATTCAAATTATTTGAATCAACATACGTTCGTACACATGTCATCGTTGCATTGCATATCAACAGGTTACACAAGCGCATACATTGTGTCAACTGACTGAACACGATCAACAGACATACAGCCCAATCCCACCCCCTCATAACATACTGTTTATCTGCCACACCAAAGCGCACGCTACGTCAGCTTAGCCCGTCATCAACGTTTATATTGAGAAGTAAAGCAACACACAGTTTACTCAAGAACATTACATCATATAATAGGATTTTATTTTTATTTTAATTAAAATTGAAACACGCAAACAATTATATTCAAAGCACACAAACAAACAAAAATTCTATGGTTTTTAGCTTAGATATGTATCTATCCAGAAATGTATCTATTTGGATTTTTGTTACAACTTACAAATATAGTAATTAAGTTACGAATAAACAATTTTAAATTTAAATCTCGTTTACAATGAAATAAAGGTGGCGCGACGACCCTTTCAAATGATACATAAAGTAAGAACATGTTCGTATTCTGTCACGTTTAATACTAATAGGTGGTATAGAATGTTTTTATAGACATCAACAAAAGCGTCGTAACTGTGAAAAAAGGGTAAACTCACTTGATATACACAAAACAGTCTACTAAGCATACAAAACCATAGGCAACGTGTAAATACTCCACTAATGACACGAAATAACACGCTAGGAGCAGCTGTAGGGTGACATCAATACGATACGAGGGAAATACGCATTACACAGAAGCCGCTAACATTAAAATCCCAGACTTTAGTAGCGAAAGGCATACAGGGATAATAGAAGTCAGTGCTAGCTGGTAGAAAAAATTTCTAGATAGATAATACTAGAAATATATACTAATAAAATAATGCCTATTACAAACTGACTTAGTAAATACCATCAGCGATAACAAAGTTTGTGTAAGATAATAGTCGATCATGTTTTGTATGTTAGATAGAGACTAATTCAGGCTATTGCCTATTGAGTGCAAGTTACTTAAATGCCTAGCTTCAGATAGATTTGTGAGCTATATAGGTAGTTAAATTATCCAGTACGGTCATGCGCAAATCACTTATTGCCTATGTTCAGTTCAATTGGCAACCTCATAAAGCTAAAGTGCTCCAATGGTTCTATTGTCGTATTAATATGATCAAATGCATTCGATATATGCAGACATTTTCATCATGGGGCAATTTCCTTTTTCATGAAATCATCTGATTTTTAAATAAATCAATAGATATATACTAGTCCCAATATTCTAGTAGTCCTACTTTTTTGGTTTGTCTTCCATAGCCAATATTCAGTCATATAGGACTAAGGCATTATTGTAATTGCATAGCTTTGAAACTTGAAAATAGAATGTACTCATAGTTTAAGCATTGTAAAATATTAAGTTTGGAGTATATGCCTTGGGTATACCTTCCTCGTACGAGTTGCCACTGGAGAGTGTTGGTGTCAGACCGTGTGCCGTTACGGGACACGATGAATACAGATAATTAAAGCTCAGTCCCGACGCTCCATGGATCATTTACTTCGGACTCCGTGGAGAGATAACGAGGGAGCGAAAGCAAGCAAACAGGCCCGACGCCCGAGCTTGTATGCCAACGGGTGCTATAGCCTAGTTTCAGCCACCCGAACCATTTACGCAAGAACCTCTCTCGAACCAAAACTGGAAGCAAAGCCCAAAGCAACCAACAACACAACCCAACCGTATACAATTTAGTTTGCAGTTTTCCTTTTTCCAACTCTTCTCTGCATCGTATACTTTTAAGTATTATTTGTTGTTAAATACGAAGTTAAAGTTCGCAAAAAGAACGTTGAGTTGTTAAAGGAGATAGCAACTTTCATGATAGCTTCATCACTAGCTTAGATTTTGAAACCAGTGCTACACATATACCTTAACCTACATACGAAATTCACTATACGACAGCTTTAATTACAAAAACCTTACAATAATATTTTAAATTTATAACTTAGCGGAACAATTTCTTATAGTAATAATTATTAATAAAAATGAAAAATGATAATTAAAAAAAATGTAATAAAAAAAATTCCAACATAGATTTTTTTTTTTTCTTTTTATATTTTTCTATCATACACATCAGACAACTTGAAAAAAGTTCCAAACGAACCACGGCGGAATTCAGGTTGTACTTCGCTGAGGCGAACACAGGTCGTCAGGCCAATCGCCATTACATATTGAGTGGGTGTCCTCGAGTTTTAGTTTTTCTTTTTCTTCTATACCAATTCTTCTTATTTCATTCGGTTCCTTCTTTACGTTGTTCTGTCTCATTTTATCTATTCTTGTCTCCAATTCGTGTGGAAAAGTTTAAAACAACTGAAGAAAGTTGGCCGCAAGTCGTTCGCTACGTGCGTTAAATTTTAAGTTGACAATTTGAAAATTTTAACGATTGCTGATATCCTTTTAGCTTTCTTTGTTGGATGGTTAAATAAAGTCACCCTGACTTTGAACTAAATGTAACGTGATGGAATGAGATTAATTATCGAACTTTTCAATACGTTTCAGCTCTGAATTTATAAATTACACCAATTAATTAACTTGAACATGTTTTTAAACTTTATATATGTATGTATACGTAATATACTACGCAAGACTGGATGCAATGCACTAATTCAAATTTTGCTTGAGGTATTTATGATCTTTGGGTATTCTATTTTTAACTCAATTGCGAAATAAAAATACTTAAAAAACAACTATACAAAATAGAGATTATCTGGGCTACCTAATAGGTATGGACTGAATATAAAAGAAATATAAATCAGAATACTGCCGGCTTATGTGGTTAACATATCCTAAAAAGGTTGTTTCTGTGACTGTTTTTACTATTGGTTGTAAATAGGAGTTAGGGTATCGCTTTACAGGCTCTGTTATATTGCAAATTCGTTTTCCTTGCATAGTAACTCATTTTACGAAATCCTATTAGCATGCCGCATCGTAACATGACGTCATGTTCAACCGCTTGTCTTGTTTTCTAAATCTGCTCAACTCCGAGAGAACCTGCAACACTAAGTTAATATGTATACTACATTGGTGTATTTATTTGGATTTACAAACAAATTTTGGTGTGAAAAGTAAAATTAATTCTATTGTTAAGTGAAGATGAATTAAATATTTATATATTCTACATACAGATGCTCATAAAATAGAATAACATTTATGTAATGCTAAGATCAGACGAAGAAAATATTAACCGGTCAATAATTGATGAAGTATTGCACTGTTACTTCTTCCTCTATTCTTATTCTTTATTAAAAAATATTTATGTTCAATTCAATATTTATATCTTGCAGTGTATAAATTTACGAAAACCAAATTCATAAATTTATAATTAAAAGTTAAGAACGAAAATATGAGTGTTTATTGGTTGCTGAGACAAAAAAAAAACATATTTTCGGAATATAACATCCTGTGGCTCAAGCTTTACAAATATGTTTTGGCTAAAACGTGACCGACTCTAACGATGCTAGAATTAGATTCGTTGGAGAAACCCTTCTTCTTATTATATCGTCCATACAAGCAAGCTGTTTTTAACGCTCCCTGTAGATACGGCAATGTAGTAAGTACAATTAGTATATATAGCAGTATGTTTCACGGTATCGTTGGTTCGGTCGACGTCGAACAGCAAAGGAGGGTATCGCAAGCGATAGGTGCTGTTTGCCGGCGACCAACTCCGTGTAAGTAATGAGATGTCCGTCAGTGCATAGCCGGAGAGAGCATCTGCCAGCACACGCAAAGCTCTCCGGCTCTTCGAATAAATGACCTGACTGGTAGGTCGTTTGTTGCGAACGCCAGCGGACACCGCTAACGCTAAGAGGATTTTCCCAGCCAGGGAATACAAGTCAAACACTATGCTATAAGCGCGCGCACGCTATCCTTCGAAAACAGTAGCGTGCCTCCGTGGATCGAAAGAAACCGTTTTTACTTTTATAGGATAGGGAGAAAACTGACTAGAAATATCTACGAGAGTAACAAATGTTATGTGGTTTACCACTAAAGCGAGCAATCCTTCGTAAATATTAAATAAAAACATTTTTATATCACAATCGAGAATAAAAAATACGCATGAAGAAAAGGTCAGAAGAGAAATAAGAATTGCAAAATAATAAATATGTGATACCCAAATGCACTAAGGGAAATGAATTGTCTTAATATCACTTTTATTTATAACACTTCTTCTGAGTAATAATTATAATAGTTAAAAGATAAAGGGTTATAATTTTTAATATTTGATGACATATTACAATATTAGGTAAATAGCTTAACTATATTTATAAAAGTTTGTATATAAAATCTATTTGAATCTAGCGTTTATCTTCTTAAAAATAAATCACCGATTTATTGAGAGAAAAATATACTCGTTTTTATTTATTTAGCATAGTTAAGAAAAAAGCATGAAATACCAAATTTTTTATGTGAAAATAAAAAATCGTAAACTTAGTATAAATATATCGCAATAATTCTTCATGCAATTTTAAGCTTCGAAATTTATAAAATAGGTGTAACAAAATCATTTCCAATACATAAGAAATGTAGTAACGCCACTGTAAAAACCTCACTCAACTAACTCACCTCTATCTTCTTTTCTACTTCTACTTATACAAACACACACATGTTCACAATTCTTTTTTATTAAGACGTGTTCTGTTTATTTGCCAGCTTGTTTTGCTGTCCTAGTTCGCAACTGGTTTGTTTTGTTTTGTTTGCTTGCCTGTCTGAATCCCTAACAAAATTGACGTGAGTTCCTGTACTTATCAAATGGATAATTGCATAGTTACGCGAATATTTTAAATTCTTGCACACCTAGATTTACATAATGGAATTTGTTTGAAAATAATGATAAAATGCAATAATGCAGTTACATTATTTATATAATATATATTATTAAACAGCATTCAACCTAATTGAGAATTTTAGTAACTCCTTTCATATGTATTAGAACTTTTTAGCATACTCGAGACATGTTTAAATATTGAACAACTCTTTAATCAAGTATCCTGTTTGGTCATATTCCTTCCATTTCATTCTTGGATAAATATAATGACAAATACTGTATTTCTTTTATGTTTCCTTGAAAGCTACAAAACCGCGTAATCCTCAAATGATAATGTAACGAGCCTACGGGGTTTGCCAGAATACAAGAACGAAATACGAGTTATTTATGTAAATATTCGTGTTAAATAGGATAGTGTATAAATAAAAATTAGTTTAATAAGTGTATAAGTTTATTAAATAAATAAATTATAGCGTTTAAGTTAAAAACTAGTGTTTGATTTCTCCACCCAATTTGTAAAAACGTTACAATAAAAAAATTAAATTTGAAAAACAAAACTATAAATGCTTATAAAAAATTCGTTTTCGAAAAACAGTGCTATTGTAAATCATGCGTGCTATTTGTTCTGGAACGATGATTTGATTTAAAATGCTATCCCCCTTGAAAGTAGAATGCTTTCGTAGTAATAATACCAATTTGGAATTGCTGGAAGAATATACGGTTATAAGTGTATTTGCAACTGTTACACAGAAAATCATTAAAGATATTTATAGTTCCGAACTTAACGTTTTATACGCTAGCTGTGGAATGAACTAATAATTTTTCGTATATGGTACGAATATTGCAGCAAACTAAATAAAAATATCAACTTTATTCTAGCCATTAAGCTGAACTTGCGAGCTTTTTTAGAACGATAATTTGTAATGGTTGATATATAGTTTTGAACTTCTATATTTAATCCAAAAAAACACGAATTTTCGTTAACTTTATTATTGAAAATTGTTTCTTTTCGTAAACAATTTTTTTTAATGTAGTTCTAAACTAATTCTATGAATTTACTAAAGATTAGTGACTTTTGTTTAAATTAACAATGTTTCATCAAGTGCCAAACACATCCACAATCAATTTAATAGTGAAATATTATTTTAAAATCATGTGCACATATTATATATTTTTATGGATGTTATCTATAGCAATGAAACATATGCTATTATGTAATACCATTTTAAGAATATAATCTTTAGATCTTAGACTAGCTACCATTGTACCCTGTTTTCTATTATGAATAATAACTTACGAAATATGAATTTGACTGTACTGAAGTCTATAATCTAAGTGATAAAACATCCCTCAGTTTGTGTTGCATCTAAAGAGAGCATTCAAAATACCAGTAACCCGCTGTTTTCCGGATACGCCCATTCGAGATGATGGTTTCAACTATTCCATAACTTTAGTGTAGTATGTGAAAAGGAGGGAACTTGCTCACAACTAAAATCCATTCATAATGATTTCAGCATACGATGTATGTGCCAGAACCAAGAAGAACGACAGAGAGTTCGACACAATGACGTAGGCAAAGCAAAGTGAGTTGAAATTACGTACAAATTCCCGAATTATTTACGGCAAGAGGAAGTACAATGTCTGGTTTCCGCGCCCAGAGATGTTTGCCGAGCATTACATTGACAAGGGTAGGCAATTAGTTCACACTTTTAAGGGACGTACTCATAAAAACAAAGCTATCGTTATAGCTTTCGCTGATCTTAAGTACCTACGACATACTGCTAAACGGAAAACTGTGTCACAGTAACATACGAAAGTTATCTAGGAAATAAATGACGTTCACAGGACACTTCCACGAGAATATGCGCGATACAAATAAAACGCGGTTGTTATTAGCACATGTCAAACCGATAAATCCAAATTAATTTATTTCACATATGACTATTTTCATTTATCTAAATAAGTCATATGAACCTTCATAATAGTTTTGTGTTGTTCGAATATATCACTTTTTCAGATGAAAATATGCAAATAATAATCTCAAAAATGAATATTCAAGCATTTTATTTAAAAATATAACCGTGACAAATTTTCGTTTAATTTTACATTTATTTTGATTTACAAAAACACATTACCTTAATGGAATGCAAAGTCATGTTGAAAAAAACTCACCTGCAGCAAAAAATATATTATTTATTTCTAAAATACTTATTTTGGAACATAAAACAGGAATTCTTGGCAGAGGACAGCAACAAACATTGACATATTTTTTAAAAAATATCTTCAGCAAAAAAAAAAAAAATTAAATGGAATTTAAATCAGTCTATACATATTTCGAAAAAAATTATTAACAAAAATCTATTCGTTATGTGTAAAAAACAATTTTTTATTTGTGAAAATGTTTTTGCTATAATAGTTGACTATCAAGTATTTTAAAACGACGTTTGTGTCGTTATTAAACACATACATGTTTCTATATTGCAATATACCCTCTTTTGAGGAAAGCAGTAGAAAGAATAGTTGTGAGTTTAGGGGAATTCTAGTCTGTGAATTCCGATTCGTTTGATGAAGAAATAGGCAATATAAATTGAAATGAACTGTGGCATTATATCCTGTCCTTGTTAGAATCTGCGACTGGACATCCATTCAAATTAGCGTTAGATTGTTTCGTATATGTCGGACAATTAATCATGCTCTACACACACAAGCACAGGCTATATAAGCACTAATGAAGATATATTTCTCGTAATTAGCACTATTCAAAGAAAGCATATACATAGAAATAGTACTTAACTTATAATATTATACAATATCGCGTGTGCTGACGAAAATGTATTTAATTTTAAATGTCGAGATAAGGAACCGTTTATAATGGGTTTAACAAGGTATAGAACGTATTGAGATTCTGGCACAATTTTTGATTGTTTGGGATCTTGATTTAAATAAAACGTAATTAGAATATTATTCAATATCATAAGTATTTTTAACATCAATTTCTATTGTTTTATTTTTTATTTTCTTACACAAATTAAGTAATTTTTGTAATCATGAAAAAATTCGATCTTGATATTTTAACGGAAATATAGCTTTTGATTTTCCCTGAACCAATTCTCAATAGTTTTGGAATGACGTCTGTCTCTGTGTGTGTTTGTGTTGGTTTGTTTGTGTGTGTGTGTATGTGTGTGTGTGTGTGTGTGTGTGTGTGTGTGTATGTGAGAGAGAGCTCTACAGCTTAAACGGTTGAAAAATAGTCAAGATAGAAAATGAATGTAAAGTGATTATCTACACAACTATCTACACATAACCAATTGCGACTTTAGTGACAAGTACATTAAAATTACGAAAGTTATTAACAAAATACATAAAGTTCACGGGCGTTGCGGGAATATACTTTCTGTGGAAGATAAGACGCACCATGATATTATATAAACTCATGGTCTGACAA
Source organism: Nebria salina (assembly GCA_944039245.1). Lineage (NCBI taxonomy): Eukaryota > Metazoa > Arthropoda > Insecta > Coleoptera > Carabidae > Nebria > Nebria salina. The sequence continues at coordinate 14,486,407 of OX063271.1, forward strand.
AGGAGAGAATATTGTAGTAGATTGTTCCGAACTGTTCAGTTGAAACAGGGTGTCATGCAAGGTGTTAAAGTTGGCTATCAGTTGTTGACAATGGATGTGTTATATTCAATCATTTAAGTAATCTATGCCATCAACCTAAATAAAATATATCAAACAATGAAACTTGTATTTGTTGAAAATTATTGATGAATCCTTTGCTGAACCTATATCTAGACAAAATAATATAAGAAAGTTCAGTGAAGGCACTGCAGATATTTTTACTTAAAAAAATTGAATATTCGAATTATTTCGTATCGGAAATTTTAGAAAAAATTAGATAAAACTAATGCTATATATCCCATATGAAATTTGAATAAACAGACGCTTATTTATGGAATTAATTCAAAACGGTCTTCAATTTCCGGTGCGCAATTTACTGTAATTTAGCTCTAAATAACAAGTTATGTACACATTGCGTTATATTTCACCCTGCGCAAACTAACAATTATCTTAGCTGCGCATGCTCTTCATAGTAAACTGCGACAGACGCAGTAAGCCAAGCAAGTAGTACGAGTAAGATGGAAATGCTGGTTTTCATATCTTGAGAGGAGATACGTTTGAAAGTTAGAAGTAAATCTTGACAGTGCCGAGAGATGGATATCGAACTCATCGCAAACTGTAATTTGTTCTACGGGTAAGGACGATCTACCGGTGCAGATTGGGCACAAACTCCCCATTTGTAACTGGCGCGGTGGAGGAGGACATGGATTTGTACCCGTGTACCAGTGGACAACCGTCCTTGCTATTTCCTTGGAGAATTGCACAGGAACTTCGCTTCATCTGACTCAGTCCTCTGCTAGATTCATTTGTCGGTACGCTTCAGCTTCTCATGCCCCATCTCTGTCCAATTGGACGATTGCAAATTGATTCAACTAATATGAAGACTTGTAAACAAAATTCTTTACGAAATATTGATAGGATATTTTAGATTTATTTAATATGTCTGGCGAGTAATGAAACGACACTAATCATACTTCAGTTGCTATCAGCGATAACATGCCATATTTAGATCATTTCACATTTACGACATTTTTGACAATAAAATAAGAATGCGTTTTCGTTTTATATGATTCATTGCATATATTTTAAACTAGTCAATTAATACAATGCGGAAACATTACAGTATCTCCAAATCAATTATCGCCAACAACTTTATGTTCTACTAGTAAAATTGTGAATATTTAACTTTTAGTTAGAATTAAATGTACTGTAAAACTAACAAAAATAAAATATTGCTCTAATGAGAAGGTATGAACGTTAATAGAATTTCACAAAATATTAATTACATATTTTTCGCATCGTTCCTAATCATGAGCTGGTGGCCTTTGCTTTATCAAAACATCGTTAATTACTCAAAAGAACATCAAAGGAAGTAATTAATAAACTCAAAAATTAATTACTCTTTGCAATTTATCTTAGATACGTTTTGCGATAACAACATAACGTGGTCTCAGTGTTCAAAGGGGAATAATTTGGCATATTTGAGTTGCTTGCGTAGAATGCCAAAGAACAGATTTTTTTTAAAAATAATTTTCCCAATTTAAATATGTTTCAATAAATATGTTCTTCAACTAAACCAATAATGATAATTTTAATGAGATAAATACTAGAAAATTTATAATATACCATCTGTTTTATTTTTTAAATTGTATGGATTTCATAACTAAATATATAACAATGAAATTCGATATTTTCTGAAAATAGTAGGGTATATACATTTTTCAAATTTCATAACGATTTTGTTTCTACGTTATTCTACAAATGAAATTATATTAGATTTAAATTTTAAAGCAAAATAAATTTTAAATATTACATTTCTATATATGTGTGCGTTCATTAGTGGTGCGCGGTGCTCATTCGAGCAGGATACTATATCATAGTGTACGAGTAGAGATCGAGGATCCGGCTGCAAAAGGACATCCGATGCAACTCACCGCAACATGTCATCATTCTCGTATTCCCACGTTACTCTTTTATATGTACACAAACAGTACTATTCATATTTTATTATGAATGAATGGATAAAAATACCATGACTTTCATTCTCTACATCTCTACTATTGTTATGATTTTAATGGAAATGAAATTTATCTAATATTGTAATAATCATATAATTAAGATGCATTTTATGCAACTAACATTAACTAAATTACGTCATGAGTCTCCCAGTAGTGTCATCTAACACTGTTTTTGGGTATTTATAATATATTTTACAATCTATAAAATCATTATATTCCGCCCGGGAAAATGTGACCGAACTAAATATTAATCACCAATCAATTTATCTTAAATAAACGACATTTCAGTCATATACGTATATGTGAACTATAAATGTTTTTAAAAACAAAAACAATTGGAATGTAACGAAAAAGAAAAATGTTTTAAAAACAATTTTTGTTCACCAAAAAGAAAAACTAAACCAATAATTCGTAAAATGTGATCATGTATACGATTATAGGTGTATGCGTTATCGTACGGTTGCGTAATTCTACGTGAAATATTGCCGGAAAACTTGAACACAGTTGGCCAGTAAATTACAGTTTCGAATTTCGGTAGCTAGAGGACAGGCGACGCATATACGAGTTTACTAATTGCTGAATGTGACACAATATCCATTAATACATACGCAACTACTGTGCGTTCCCTATCTACCACGTTTTGCGAACTGGCTATATTATAAAGATATAATATATAATTCCGAACGTATTTACAGTCTGTTCACTCTCAACAACGCATTCCAATGTAACAACGCAATCTTCTGCTTTCTATTTTATAGTTATTTAATTACACATATATTAACTTATTAAGTAGTGGCATTTTAATTGTATGATTCTGAGCAAATCAGTAATTACATACAATGTAAATGTCTTATTTGCGTTGATGATTATATTTTTCAATATAAATCCAAAATTACCTTCGATAGTGAATTCAAAGATTTCCTTAATTTGCAATTCAATTCAATCCACAGTAATCTATCAATCTGCTTATTAATACACATATATACAAATAGGTAAACAATCAATAATGACCATTTAGTGCGTAATAGTAATAATTATCCAAAATTGCGAGTTAAAAATGCATGTGCTCGTTTAACATTCGTTTAACATATAAGCAATATATAGAATTTATACAATTTTTTGTATTTTTCTATTCATATGAAATTTTTTTTAAAATTCTATCGCCGCTAATGACGTTATTTTCACGCTTTACGTACCTAACATATGTCTTTTTTAATTGAAGATTCTGTCTAGATTTATCTGAATGATTATGCAAAATCTGGTTGTATTTAAATGAATTATGCTAAATATTTTCAAACAAAAATACGTAGTCAAGTTCCCTTATATGTCCTATGATTTCATACATTCTATTCACTTTCCTATTTCGAACTTTGTAAATCTGACAGTTGGGTTATATAGATAATTGTGTCCCTCGTCACTTTGAATGCAAAGCATTATGGGAATGCCTCGCTCCACGTTGACTCGCTACTTCAGTGATAATTGAAAACTGAATTGCTGCCATATACATTATAATTACATATGCGTGCATAAAAAGATTATAACAAAGTCATTTTATAAACTAATGACATTTACTTCATTACTTTTGTCATGAAAGCAGTCGTTTAAATTATCGTATACTATTTTTAAAACAGTTAGTATTATAATATAGTATCAGGACTTTATCGTACAGGAAATATACAAAATATAATTTTTGCATTAAATTATATTTTTTTAATTGAAAATATTCGTGTTGATTACATATTTATTAGAATTAAAGTAGATATTTCACAAGATAAAAATCTGCAGAATTAGACATTATTTCGTCAAAATTCTTCCAGAAATATTATATTACTAACTAATGCATAATGTATAATTAATTATTGTTACGTTTCTAATGATTATATTGGTAATAAAACATGAAAGCAACAGAAAACATAGATTTAAAAAAGAAAGAATTTGCAGAGTTTTTTTTTCAACAGGGTGCATCTAAAAATAGAGAATCCTATCTTGATAGTTTTCTAAAATAAATGCAAAAGATACTGTTACTCATCCATCTTTATGCTGTGTACTTCCGCTTACTTCTTGGGTGCTTCAGATAAACGATGTCGGTGATTTGCGGCAAAAAACAACGTATTTTATGTGAACATCAAATCGGGCTGACTGTGTCATATCGATTGCGAATTGTTATAAAACATAGGGTAGTTTGGGGATAGTAAATTTTCGGATTTAAGGACAATGCTATCAAAGTGCGAACTATTAGATGATTCCGCTAATTCTAAAATGATGAACTTAGTAATTGAGACAAACAACAGATGAAATCCTATTTGGATAAGATCATTGTGGGATGTACATTCCGGAACAGAATTACTATTTTCTGTGCATGTAATTAGCTGTACTTAAATCCCAATCATGGAAGTGTTTGCTCCAGATTTTACTGAACCACAAAATTAACCGAATTGTTCTCTGAACTAAAGTGTTTAGGAACAAATACATATCAATAACTATTTACTAGTTTAACTCAATCAAGACCATAATTATTTGGAAATCAACTTTACAGCATTTTCTTCGATATCCTGAAAAATATGTTAAATAATTATAACATAAATATCATTTCTGAGCCTTTTAAGGCTATGCTAATTTAAGACTTAACATACTGAGAGCAACCAACAAGTAGTTTAACAATGTGGACATCAACTATAACCAAAAATAAAAAAAAAATCTGCTTGTCAACGTTACGGTGCGTAAAGACGATGTTTGGCAAAATCTTGATGGCCGCCACCAATATTTAAAGAGTGCGTTGTCGGCCCATGGACCCGACGCTCATCTTTCAGTTCTTATCAGCTACAGTGTAAAAGCACACGAGCAGAGAAGAAGACGAAAGCGAAGGCGAAGAAGAGGAGATAAGACGACATAAATGCAGACGATGTCTAGCGGCTGCCGGCCCCCATGAAAACTCTACTCCGTGGCCACAGCGGACGGATTAAGACAGATAAGGGGTTATCCACGTGGCAAGTTTGACAGCCGATGGATAAATTACGAGGACGTAGTACTATATGAATCATGACAGTACATTAAACACACTGGAACTATTTGTACACACACACAGATACGCATTAGGTAAAGGTTGGCACGTGTGGCAAGAGCTATAAATTTCTCAAAAAAGATCTCGAACTCGGGCTTTTTCTCTTCCAAAAAAGCAATATATACAGTCTTATATAGATTTATTTCAAATAAAGGAGAAATATGTATGCATTCTTCAAGCTACCAATCGTAGTGCTGTGATTAAATGCTTTCTATTGTTTTAGTATTTTTTGCCTAATAACAATAGAAAATTTAATAAGAAAGTAAAAATAGCTATTGATGATAACTGACACAAACGCATATATAGAAACAAATATAAAAAAAAGATCGCCATTGTTCCTCTGGGGAATGACAGCAATCAATGCGTAGATGGCATATGGCAAGAATTGTATTTGCGGTAGTAGAGACAGAAGATAGAAATTGAAAGGAGAGTCCGGGGCCACCGAGAGGTCGCCACAAATTGAACACCGGAAATTGAAGATGGGACTAACTGCTACCGTTACACAAATGTCCGAAACTAAAGCGGTTCACTAAAACCGAATGGCCGGTAGCAAATTTCAATCAATACGTCAATTAGAGAAAGATAGTCAACCGTTATTGCTAGACTCGAACATAGCATTTACGTTTTTATATCCTGTATTTATTTTATTGGGCAACTAATACATGTAATACAACCCTCACATTTCTATTATTTATATCACTTAAATTGCAAGAAATGGCATGTTATAATTGGCATGTTTTTATGATAGCCTCATTACAAAATTAGATTGCAAAACCTTACACCAATAATTGACCTGTAGTTCAAAACTAAAGCATATTCCACCTTAATTAATTCTGTTGTGCTAATTTATTCATCAATGCAAGATATGGTAATTAACGTTTGTAAATTAAAATACTGTATTTTTTAATAAATATAATAGAAAAACGAATAGTGATTTAATTACATTAGAAAATAATTAAACAACTTTCAACTGTTTTAGAAATTCTAATTTGACGACAAAAATTTAACAAATTTTTAGTAATACTATTCAATTAAATAATAACTCTCGGTGAGGTTTCACTATAATTTAAATTATAGTGAAACCTCACCGAGAATTATATTTAATTGTTATAATGTTTCACCGAGTGACAACAGCGTCATCCGTTCAAATTAATACTATTCATTTTGTATTACATTTTATTTTACTAATAAAACTTTAGTGATTACAAATATTACTTTTAAATAATAATACTTAATAAAATTTGGTATTCAAAAGAATTGAAAATTATATTTAACACTAAACAGTTTTTATTTTAGTTACTACAAAACAAATAAAAAGTATTTCGAGATTTTAAATGAAATATATTTTCATAAGCAAATTGCCAATAAATACAAATTTATGAATAAATTCTTGTTTACTGTGCAAATTGATCACATATGTACGTTTGATTGACTACAGGTCAGTTTAGTTTTTGGGTACGTTATGAAGCAAATAAAACTAATTGGAATCAGCCTTAGCGTTAAATATGAGCGGTGCAACTGGGTATAAAGGTAGCTCCTAATATACCAAAGAATATAATTTAAATAAACTTGGTAAGGGAATGTTCATTTTTGTAATATATGTACATATGTTCTATCATAGCGATGGTATCACTTTATAGTTGAAACGAAACTGCTGAAGTCGAAAGTGTAAAGGACGAATCCTTGGGGTCTCGCTCACGCTATTAGCCGAGTCGGATTCTAATTCTGGCGTAATTACATTGTCGCCCGATCCGGCAAACGTAGTAGCGTGCCTTAATGTGACCTTTCACATGTAATTAGAGGGTACACTCGGCCCAAGTAATTACACACCTATCTCTTCTCTCTTACCTATATGTCGATTTATAATCGTTTCCTTTGAACATTTCTATCTATGTAGGTTTAGTGCCTATAGTAGTTTTCACATTTGTTATCAGAAATTGTTTTGAGACTTCTTAAGTACAATTGAAATTTAACAAAGCATAGTTATGATGAAGCGTAAGATTACGAAAGTAAAATTAATATATTTCTGTCGTACGATAATGTTTAGTTGAGTTATTCGAAACAAACTGCTAAACTAAACTTATGACGTCATTGAAAAAGTATGATTATCATATTGACTGTAAACAAGTAAATGAAGCGAAAGAAGTTTGTAAGGAAAGAGCCGAATGCTGAAATATTGTCAAGCTTTGAGTAAATTTAAAAGGTATACTGCCGTCCTATTTGATGGGAATAGTCATGAAGTTATTTATGTAAATAACACAAAGGGTGGAAGAAAAAAGTAACTTCACATCATATCAAATTTGTATTCATCAAAATTAGAGACCAATAACTGACAATATTGAAATTAATATTAAATTGATTGGATAACGTCATATATGAAGACAATCCTATGAATTCACTTTGGAATCGACTGTTTCCGGAAAATCTGAACCGCTGTTGACGCTCCGGAGACTTATTTGCCCTCTGCGGGTCCAGTGGGGTCGCGTTGAATTATAGCCAAATAGAAACAGGACAATATGCCGTGAAACTTTGTCACTATGTTAAATTTATACTGTTGCACGATGTTTTATGATAATCTAACAAGAATTTAACTGCATCTGACTAACTACAATAACATTCTCTACCAGAATGCTAACTAACACACAAATTTGATATATTACAGAATAATGTATCTCTTGAATTAATACTAATTTCGCAAACTTAATTATGTTACAAATATTACTTTTGATATTATTTAAATAATGAGTCAAAAAACAAATATTTGTACAAAGTGATATATAATTGTCACACGGTATAATAATTATAATTATAAATAGATATATGTTGAATGTTGTAATAACGGTATGTTTAAAATATATAATTTTTAAGTGTTATATTTGGTACATTTGTCCGTGGGCTTCAAAATCATTTAAAATAATATAAGGTTGCAATACATTGCATATACCTAAAACATCATTAGATGCTCAGATAGCTACTAAATTTTTTTATTTTTCAACCACACAATTTTGTACTTTTTTTATTATTTCACGTAAATTCGTATATTCCAATTATATGCACATGCATCATCTTTGAATCACTTCACTGTTAAATAATCCAGATGCGTTCAGAATGAAAATGCTGTGTCCTTGTCACGTGGTATTACCCTTGTATAAATAATTTTTATCTCTGTATAACATGTATTTCGGGGGTTTCCCTGAATTTTATTTATTTTCTAATTTTATCTCAAGGTTGACTGTTTCTCTGTTTACGACCATAACTGTCTAATCGTTGATCGTTGGCGTACGTACACGTACATCGTTCTAAGATGTTTATAAGAAAGATATAAGCGTAGTTAGTGAAAATTTAAGTAGAAGTGATACATTTTGAAAAATGGGTGAGTTTTATCACCGTAGCTAAAGTATTTGGAATCGTATAATACAGTAAAAATATACAAACGTATTATTTTTCATTCTTTTTTCAATTTAAGTATAAAAAACAAAATTTATTAAAAAGATTCGACAATTATTTATTAGATATGTTTCTTGTTAATATAATTTCAAATAAAGAAAATAAAAATGTCAATTGTAATTATGTTTAAGGGTATTGTCTTTATAATTGGCACCGAAAACAATTGTAATTTTTATATGTTAAATTAATACAAATAAAAAATTACACATTTTCTATTTCTAAACAAAATAACAACTTTCTCTTATACTTAAACAAATAATTGTTAATGGATATAATAATCGCAAACAAAAATCAACACTGATATAAATATGTTTTGAATATCAAAATATAGTAGGATCCACGGAATTTGAACATTCTTTACATTCCTTAGTTACATATAAGTAACGACATAAAGATAATGCAGATGTCTTTTATAATATGTGCGATAGTGTCGTTTAAAGCTTATAGACGTACATCTTTACTTAAACCAGACGCCGTATTAATAATAACAAACGCAACCACGTTCATATTCCATCATATTTCGTACATTATTGTTTTCATGTCACATTATAGTTGTCAAAACGAGCCAAAAGCATGATTTTCAGTAGTTTGGTGCTATTTAAAGATGAGAAAAATAAAATTGAACTGTTATTTTCGTTGATTTTATTTAAATCTGATACGTTTAAAAGTGTTGTATAAATGAAGTGCGTGATTCATACCAAAACAATTTTCAAGTTCCGTGGGTACATAATTTTGATACACAAATCCATACAAAATTGGGAAGTAAATTATAATGTTCATATTTCAGGAACATCAATATCATATACTTTAAAAGCGGCATCAAATAAAAATATAGATCTAATATGTATAAAATGCAGAGAATATTTAACGTGTCCACCAATTATATTGCATATTGGTCAAGGGAATAGTTGTGGCCGTTGCTGTTCCGACAAAGATATCAAACCTGGTGTATCTGTACGAAATAATGCGTTTGAAGCTTTGGCCAAGCTACAACAGCTACCATGTCGATACAAAGACTGCTATTTCTCGTTCGAATTCGATAATGTTTTATCACACGAGCAATATTGCACATATAGACAATACAAATGTGTAGATTTATCTGGAACTTGCAATTGGGTCGGACGTAGAAATAAATTAAAAGAACATTACGCGAAGACACATGCCGTAAGTTTGTGCAGCAGAGAAACCGCCTTGTCTCTTAATTTACGTATTGATTTTGAGCAGCATATATTTATTGATGAATTAAATAAACCATTCTTACTTTACGTTAGATACAAAATTATATTAAATAAATTAGAGTGCATTTTGTTTTATTTTGAAGAACCTGATGCCGGTAAAAAGTATAGTTATGAAGTAAGCATCAAAACTAAATTAACTCAAGATAATCCAAATAATACGACGAAAGAATTTTTGGTAACTAGTGATAAATGTATGGCTGCTACTTCATTTGAAATAATTGAAAGTAAATTATTTTTGATTGACTTGAATAAACTAGAATATCTTATTGAGAAATGTCAATATATATGTATTAAAGTTAAAATTAGTATGAAAAAAGATAATGAAATTGAATGATCTATTTATGTTATACATATATTATTAATATAAATATAATTTTAGGCAGTACAAATTTATCGTTTATGTTATTATTGTATTTTATGTAAATAAAAAAATATGATAAACCCTATTGTGAATTTTATATGTTTTTTCTTATACGTTTAAAGTTGTTTCAGTACTAAAAAATATCAGTAATTCCTTAATTAACGTTGTTAATTGGGTGGAAATATCTATTTTATCAAAATATTAGTTTTTGTATACATCCTCAAAAGTGGAATTAATTTAGCTAATATATGTATATTCGTAACTTACGCATTTTTGTTTTCAATAGGTCATATTTTCACTCAACGTTTAAAAGAAATCTGGTTCGCAGCTTACGTACGGAAAAAGTTTCGTAAAGGTAAAGCCAGCGAAAAGTAAAACTTAAATCCATTTTAGAAGGCATTCACTATTCACTAATGCAAGCCATCATCGGGTCCAACTCTTAACGGTCGGGCGGGATACAAAGTTAAAGACGACTTGTGAAAGTAGCACACTTAAAAATAGGTTAACTAAATAAATAAGATAAAAAAGTGAACTGTTTCAAAAGGTACGTCTAAGGTTCTTTCGTTTTACGACAGTACTGAAACACAGTCGCCTTAACAAACGTTGTGATATTAAATATTTAAGGGCCTCCAACTAGGGAATAATACGCAATATCACATTATGCACTGAGGAATACGAATGCTGTTTTAAAATCGGTCGTTGCAAACCTAAATGAAAAACAATTATTTTTCGGGCGTAATTACTGTGACACGTTTTATATCGCGTTTTCTGTTGTGCCCTTCCATTCTTCTTCACCGTTTTCTTATAGGCAGGAAGAATGCCAAACCAAATTTAAACTGGATGGCGACATTTTAGGCAGTACCGTGAGAACTAATTAGTTTTATATGGGCAATTAAATTTTATATACGCATGGAGTCGTAACGGATTTTGGTTTAAATAATTTTGTCATTCTGTGAGGTCCATATCTTTGGTTATTCTATACTGTGCTGTTATTTTGTTTAAGTATACTTAAAACCTAGATTATTCCTTGCCATAATTGTTTATTATTTTTATCACTCGGAAAACATTTTAAAATCTCGTCATTGTTCATTAGAAGTTGAAATTTCCTATTATAATATATTAAGTTCTCGTTGAGTAAATTATTTGTTCCAACTAATCAGTTTCAGATAGGCTTGAAACTGTACGACGCATGCGCATTATGAAAATAGTGTTTTGTTGGAACGAATACATGCGTTCAACAGTTTCAAACCGATTCTAACATTGATTGGAAGAAATCTAATAACATCCGCTGTGGCGATGAAGCAAATTTCGACGACATTCATAAAACAAAATATCTAATAAATATCAACGCAACCTAATACAAGGACATTTAATATGATTATAATAGACGAGCGTCATGTCCCTTAAACTAGTGGGTTTGTTCATTTGATTTTTGGTGACATGACTGAATAAAGTTTTCTCGAAAACGTGACAATTCTGTCGTGAAGTAATGTCGATGTATACGTAATTAATGAATATATCATGATAAAGAATTTACATTATATTTCATATTTCTTATCAGCGCAATTCAGACGAATTAAAAACTCAAAAATATATATCCCTTGTATTATTAAAATTGTGAATAAAATACACTGAAAAATATTTTCAATATAGAGTTATTATTCTGTTCCGGATCCGGCAGTGGAGTTTCAGAATCAATAAATCTTTAAAAGAGGATGTGTTATTAGGCAAAGGTTTAATGGAATACAGTGGAGATGTTTAGCGGCGTTGGAAATATATTGAGAAAAATGTCGGTATAAGGGTCAGATTACTGAAAATATATGTGATACGAGTCGGGGACATAAATCGCAGTTAGGCAACCGGAGGGAAAGTGAGAGCGACACAAAACAGCGCCTGCCACAAATTTAAAACTATTACCCTGCTTTCGTGCCGTAGCGACGATGAAAGACCAGCGAACCATTCCAAATAACTAACACTGAAAGCCAACCGTATTTGTTTTCCCCGCTGTAATATTTATTTTAAATATGTTTCTTTTTCTGATGGTTTTATGTTATGATTTTGGTTATTTCAACACTAACTCATATTCTACTTTACTATAGTAGATTTTTTTTTTAAAACTTATTTAATGTGCCAGTAATTTGCCACTCCATATTTTAAGTAAGGTTTTAAGAATTCTAATTCAATTACAATAGTGTAAGTGATAATGAAATATGGTATAATATTAACTATAGAGTGTGGTTGGTGGTCTTGTGTAGTGGTAGAAGATTATACACGGTTAAGGTTTGGCAGACAAGCGCAGATGAAAGGAAGATGAAGTGTTGATTGTATACGACAAGTACCGAGTGCACTAGAACTGCGATCCTCACTCAAGGCAAAGGAATGATTAGGTTTTGTGTGGATTATGTAGATGCACAGAATTCTATGTGCTGATCCGGAATGTCATTGCGATACTGCGTTTCCGATTACATAATCTGGAAAATCTATGCAGTTTAAACTGAAACGATATTTATATCATCTTGTCACACATAACATATTGAAACGATTTTATCAATTCGGTGGAGAAATCAAATACGAATTTTTAACTAAAATGCTACTATTCATTTATTTACTACACTTATACTAAAACTAATATAACATTTATTGAACTAATATTTATTAAGAGGCTATGATATATTTATTTAAAATAGAATATTTATCGCTGAAGTTTGTTATTTATATTTACATACCAACCTTTGTAGTATTATTAATAATTTGTAGCGGATGCTGATTAGTGACTCACACGAACACTAACTTCAAACTGTTTCCGTCTGCTTATATACCCGCGTAGATGATTCTGGTAATTAGAAGGTTCTGTGGAACCTTCTAGATTATTCTAGATCATTAACATAGGTAACCCGTATTTTGTTCCTGTATTCTTGCATACTTCGTATCATCCCTTACAACACAGAAACCAATATAGAAAAACATTATGCGAAAGAATTATAATTAAATATTGATAAATGCAGAGCTGCTGCTTCATTTAAAGCAAATGAAAACAATTTATTTTTTATTATAATAACTATACTACAAATTTGTATTTCTTAATGACAAATAATAACATGAAACAACTAATAGCTTTCTTATAAATTATTTCTAGCTGTAATTTACTATAAAAAACTTATTCAGTTAAGCACGATATATGTTTGAAATTTAATTTTAGAACAATTTTGGTACCAGAACACTGGTATTTCTTATAAATAGAAAGGACAATAAAATACACATTGAAATAATAATAAATTGTTTTGCGTTATTTATTATTATCCAGCACTTTCAGATAAATTAAATACCTTTCAAAATAAATTTTTGAATGCTGTAATATTTTAAAAGTTTCTCTACTCTTTTAAACATTTAAGTATATAAAAACTATCTATTATAAAAGGCCGAAAATAAAATATTGTAATTTAAAACTATAAATGTTACTAAGCGATACTGAAATGAACAATGAGTATGCCTAAGGAAGATAAAGATGGATAAAATTCTTAACGATAGTACATACATATCCTCTTCTGTGCTAAGGGAGTTATTGAATTTATTGTGTACTTACGTAAAGATGTTTTAAAATATATGGTTTCTTTTTCGAAGTTTCTACTCATATAGAAAGCTTCACTCCATTCCTTCGTCGCATATTGCACTACCATAAGAAAATATATCTTATCTATACGGTTATTACTTATTTCATAGCCAAATTGAAATTCATGTTTTTATTTTGTTAAATTTAAAATGTTTGGACTACTATTTTATTAGTTTACTTTAATAAATTAAATATATTAAAAAATATGTATTATATAAACAATATAACTGTTACTTTTTAGAAACAAAGTTAAACAATTACTGTATAGGCAGAATTAGAGCTTATTATACTCACAGTTAACCTTGAAATTCATTCAGTGCAATATAAGTGAAAAACGAAAAACGGAAACATACGCAGAAACGTGTAAACGTGGTATGCCGTGTGAAAGACTGAGCATGTTACAAGAAAGATAATGCAATCGCATAAATTAATGATGGTGCTTTTATAAATATATTTAATTAATCGGAATAAAATAAACTCCTTGAACAAAGCTCGAACTCAACGCACAGATGCACACCGATTACGTGGTGTGACCGACAGATGTTTTCTGTTGGTGGTTTTATTGAATAACTGAAAATCGATGTTGCCATTATTTATCTCTCGCGCACAATAAATATTCATTCATCGCCACTGAGGGCTTTTTTTTGTTACAGGGACGAGTAGATGCTGGAAGCGATGCTAAATGCTAATACGGTAGACATTAATTGCGCTATTGTGAAGAGCAAATCACCTTCTAACCAAGTTCTTCCTAGCGATTTTTCAGGCCTGAAATTCGCCTTTGTAACCTTTGGTAATAGAATCACGGTAGATTGTATAAAAGAAAAGATGCGATAACCGAATTGAAAGATCAATTTAATTTATATTTAATGAAAATAATAGAAATTGTACTGGAATGTAAACGTATTCGTATTTCAGTACATTAGTGAGCCATATATCTTCCATATTTATATTATTAATTTAAATATTCATATCAAATAACTTAATTTTAATTTTTGAAAACATATGTCAGCAAAATATATAGAAATAAATTGTTTGATAATTTAATATATATTAAATATATATTTTTTTAATTTAATAGAGACCTTAATTCTAATTCTTTGGTATAGCATGCCGTGCTAGTACATGTATGTTTTAGTATCATAAAAAGTTTAATATGATGCATCTTACGATATTTTTTATGGTAGAAGTTAATGCTAAAATGATTATTATTACGGTATAACAGTAGGTAGCGTGCGATGTTGACAGGAAGTCATATCGGAACACTCGCCTGAATATGGCATGCATTAACTACCTAAGTTAAATATCGAAGCATACAGCGTCGTCATCCATGCCATCGCCCTCTTTCTATACACTATTCCATTTTATTACCATAACAAGAATTTATACAGAAATAAGCAATCATATAAATATTTTTGATATTTAAATAAATATTTAAATATTTGAAATGCTTCTCAAAACAAAACAAAAATCACAGAACTGTGTATCCATGGGTCCATTTGGTATTTAAAAAAAAATTCAAACAATATAGAATTAATTCTTTTATATTTCATTTATTAATACAAAAGTGTCCCTTTTCCATTTAGGTTAATTTTTTTTTTAAATATGTAAAAATATTGTGGGGTACACTAACTGTAAGCATATATCGGCAACATGACTGTGATGTTGGTATTATTAAGATGTATCATTTGCGTGTAGACAATTTTTACAGTGGAAGGGGTGTCGAGTTCATTGAACACTCTATAAATGGATGCGTACACCACGTGCATAATCGCTAGTGAAGGTTTTTCCCAAGTTCGTGTTTCAGATTAATTTGACCAGAATATCGATAAAATATCCATAATGACATGCTCATTATATGAAGATAATATTTACTTCTAATAAGGATGGATTCTTTGTAAGCAGTTCATAAATAAGTTGGGGCGAAAGAAGTACCAATTAGGTATTAAATTATGCGCAAGATCAATAATAAGTATG
The DNA here is from genome assembly GCA_944039245.1 of Nebria salina. Lineage (NCBI taxonomy): Eukaryota > Metazoa > Arthropoda > Insecta > Coleoptera > Carabidae > Nebria > Nebria salina. Next base: position 14,502,155 of record OX063271.1, read on the forward strand.
CGCATTGGTTTCTGAGAAATTTTAACACTATTCAATAATTGATTGATGGATATTGTAAGGAATCTATGGGATATGTCAGAATACAGAAACAAAATACGGGTTGCTTATATAAATACTCCAAAATAGCCTAGAAAGTGTACAGACCCTTCTAATTTACAGAACCCTCGACGAAAATATTCAAAAATACATATTTAGGATCTGCTCCTTTTGCTAGACCAGTATCTCCAAAAGTACAATCCTAATTGGATTCATGATGCAAATAGATTTAATCGGGCACCTACATAATTTGTTTACCAAAATTGGTTAGAATCGGTTTGGTACCTTTGGAGGAGAAGAGGCGACAAAATTTGGTCTTACGAACGAGCGACCCACAAGTTACCAAGTATATGACATGCATACATTTGCGGAATCAAAGCACAATTTTTATTGCCCAAAAAAATTATATTTGAAAAAAATCTATATTGCCATTTCATGTTAAACATTGGTGTTCGTACTTTTATGCAATAATTGAAATATATTAAATAAATTAAGATTGCAAAAAATTAATGTATATTTATTTAAAATTAATTTATATTGCGAGAAACCTGTGCATTAGTAAAATGTAATTCAATTTCTTTTAATGTGTTTTAATTAGAATATTAGTACAAATGTAATTAAAAATTAAGGACATTCACGTCGAATAATAAAACTGACTTGTTTGAAAATATGGTATTGCTATGTTTGACGGCTAAGTGTTAAAGTGTTTTCATCGATCTAGATTTGACGAAACTAATTTTGTGATACTTTTCTCATTTATGTTATATTAAGCAATTCTACCATAATGTAAAAATGATATACCTAGAAATAATACTTTTTCAATCTTTAAAAAGTAAAAAAAAAATTGCTGGATGCTGGTATCCTCCATGATAATTAATGAGGGCGCAAGTATGATGCTCCACTTACCTAGAAATAAAAAAAAAAAAACAAGTGTTAATCCATTGTCAATATTGAAATATAAAATAAACTAATACTAAATTATATATAATTTATCAACAAACGCGTTTTTTATGTCATAGAACACTAAAAATATTATGACCTGCTTTGTGTATGAAAAAACAAACATATTTCATGAATTATATCACATGAATACATACGTATATATTTTAATAAATGTATATAATAAATTAATATATTTTAATTGGCATAGTTTTTATTCACCTATACCTATATTAACCATATTAAATCCTACCTTACCCCTTACCCAACTTAACCCAACCTGACCAAAGCTAACTGCTAAACAATATGTATCTGACAAGATACACTACACGCGTTTATAGCCTGGTATAATTTTCCCTAACCTAATCCATGTCATGAAACTGTTTAAGTAAGTCGATTTTAGTACTACAATTGCTAGTAGACAAATATATTATTAGCCAACATCTGCGTAGAATACTAACAGTCCATAAGTAATTATAAACTGTAAACTATTGATTATTTCATATAACATAATTACACTGTAGCGGTTTATATTATATACTGTTGTTGCTGCACCAGGCCGGCCTTAATTTTGGCCAACGAAGTATCATGAAGACAAGGAAGAAGATGAAGATGTCCTTGTTGCCGTGGTATTATTTATTCATCTCGAATTAATTAACTTTGTAAATTATAACGCCGTGCAAAAATTATGCGGGGAATTCAAATTAATAGAATATTTTATGAAAATCTCCGAGGATAAGTTTTTAATTAAAGGAATTTTTTCGTTCTCTCGTCGTTTCGAATGAAAATTGTTGCAAAACCCAAACTGAAATGTATACGATGCGGCGTGAATTGTAATGCGTTGCATGTTTTCGAATGTTTCCACGGTTAAAATATTCACGCAAAATTCAACAAAAATTACTGCACTTTTATTCAAGGAATATTTGGTTTTTCTAATGCATTTGCAGTGTTAACAATATTTCATAAATCAAATTCTTAAAAATGATATTTTATTTTCACACGAAGCTTACGTACATTTTTATTACGCATAAATCATTTGTATGAACATTTTAAAATAAAGTTTATTGAAAATTGAAAATAATTATTAAATAAGATGAGAGCCTAATAACTTTGAGTCATTAAAAGACGAATTATAATTTTATGATAAGAGTAGAGCGTAACTTTAAATGTTGTAAAGGAAAAAATTATCTAAAAATATAGAATGATCTTTTTCCATTTTGTGCTTTGTTTTTTTTTTTTGTTCGTTTATTTTTGGTTTATTCGGGTCTCGTTCGACTGACAGTTTTATAGTGAACACAGAAGGAATGATTCATTTTATCGGCGCGTCTGGTGATGCTAGTAGCAAAAGGTAGCGAGCGAGCATATAACTGTGTATGTGTGTAAGTATGGATAGATGTGTTTGTGTAAAAGTGATGGAAGTAGTGTCCGGAGCCTGCCAGATGTTGCGGAGGTAATAAAAAAGCAAGAGAACACACTGAGTGCACATATACGCACATACGCACTACACCCGCCTGTAGGGACTGAAACCACTACAGACTACACGTGAATATATATCATATTATATCTACACGTATAATGATAATGTATTTTTGAACTATATATCAAACGCGATATCAAATGTTGGTGCATTAGTGCTGCATCTTTTGGCGGATGCGCCTCTAATATTCATCGTTCAGTTTTTACCTAAATTAGCATTATTTTATTTGACAAAGAGTGAAAGTAGTATATAATAACAATATATCCACATAGTTATCAAGTTATTCATGTTTAAAACAATAGTAAACCACGAGCCGCGGTTTGCTTTTTAGCCGCAAGAGAGATGATATACATTTCTCGTATCTTTTGTCTTTGACCGTGTAAGTGTCGGGTGGGGCGAGATCTACACACGGAGGCGACAGCGGCGGTGGAGGATAATTGTGTTTGCGTTGCCGCGTCCTTATACAAGCGCCAGGCGCGAGTGAGCGGGAAAGAATGCGATGCGGAAAGGTGACAGGATGAAAGACGGTACTCTCGGTATATAATTAACGACTGTACTGGATCGCAAGTCATTCTTTATGGCACGGTACTGCTGCTACTGCCTGAAGTCAGTAGCGGTACCCTCATAAAATTGTGAAAAGGTGTCAAAAAAAGTATACACATTTAAAAAGCCATATTTATGTTGCTATTTGAAAATCAAATATGGGATATCTCTTTTATTTCTTTATATTTAAGATCTTATCTTATGTAAAATATTTATTTATTTTTAAATTAGTTAAGAAGATGTAATAATAAATAATAAAGAAATCGAATGTTTGACGTTGAGAAAAATGTATCGGATACCGCTGGGAATCGATCCCAGAACTTTCAGATTGAATTCCCAGCGGCATTCGGTGAATTTTTCTTAATGTCAAAATATTTAATTTACATCGCAGTAATTCAATACGAATTTTTGACTTTTGCTTTATTGTACATAGTTGTTGCTATAATATAAGAAAGAAATCATTTGCTTGGAAGGGAAAGAGGCCAGTTTACGTGAGGTGAACTGCCACTGGCTACTGTAATGTACTAATACTCGAGTTATTGTCGCTTGTGCCACCAATGACGTAGTCTGACATGCTCGGCTGCCCCCCGGGAACGAACAACGTTCTCAAACATTTGCCTTGGTATATTGTCATTACTACACGGTGTTATAACAACGTTGAACCCAAAACTCCTCTGCGACAATGAAAAATGAGCGGTGAATGCCCTTTTATAATTAAGAACATTATTTACTGTAATACATTATCTATTTAATAACTATAGCGCAAGAAAATAAATACCAAAAAGTAAACAGTTATTTTACAATTATAATTTGTGTATACGTTATTTTTAAAGTTTACATAATCTCGGTATCCTGTATTTTGTAATAAATATGAATCTAAACAACTGTTGCGAAACGGATTACTTCAATCCAAAATTGTTTGCGCGGATACTTCACTCGGCGACAAAACTGCATCAATAATCTATTCACATGTATACAATATGGGAAAATAATTTTCATCGTTTTTCCATAAAATGAACGCGGTTATATTAATCATTTGGAACGTGTAGGTGATTTTCCACATTAATCACCGCCCTTATATTTCAATAAGAGAAACGCATTTTATGTTTCCCACGGTGCTTTCTATTCATTCTTTGATTTCCAATTTGTTTCGTTCTTTTGAACAACCCGTGAAAATAAAAATTTGTAAAGCAAAAAAATAAAATAAACGTATATTTTATTTACTAGCGCACACGTTTTTCAGTCTAGATTTATTAAAAACTCAGTTCTACTTTGAACCAGTTGATAACAAAAGCACCAAATGTTCTTACACACCATGTGACCTGTAAATAACATTATTTTGAACTGGTTTGTTGCATTCGTCCGGATTGCCGGTTCAGTACCTATATATTTTGCATTAATTACTATGTTGTCAAAGAAATTCGGCAGTGGTCTATTTATTTCAAATCATTTAATTTAATTAAATTTTAAATACATATATGCAAATATAAATATTCCACAAGTCCGTCAATAATTATAATATTTATCAATTTCATATTTTATTAGAATGATAACAATTTAAAAGAATAACAAACCAAGACATCCTACGTAAAAACAATATTTTTAGTAACGAGATGTATCGTCTATAAATTTATTATTTTGTCCCTTTCGTTACTTAAATTTCAGGTCCTGCAACATGAGTAATTTAATAAATAATTACAAAAATAAATTATTTTTATATCACAACCCATCAGAAGTCACAAAAAAATTAAGATATTTTTAGAATAAACGCAGGAATTCTAGCAATTACGCATTCTCTCCATCCAGCAAACAGTAATGCAACGAAATTAGCATCATTTAGTATCATGAACTTTAAAACTAATTTACACGTGCTTAATATTCACGTGAGCACCTAAATCCAGAAAATGTAATAGCCGAGCTAGAAATGTTGTTAATGGCACTAAAATATATACCTAATGAATTTTAATATATTTGAGTTATTGATCTATATCTATTAACTTTTGAAACTTTCAAAGGAATATTCTGCATATAATATTTACCGAATTGTTCTTGTATATTTTAAGCGATTTGAAGATTGACTCAAAATAAAATCGAGTCAATATATGCATTGAGATGGAACGAGTTGTCAGTATAGAAACAAAATAAAATGAAAGAAAACAGGATTTAGGTAAATTGAAAATACTTAAATCGTTTCCAACGGAAATATATGAAACGAAAATCAGACGAAGCGTGTACACAATGAGACGAGTAAAACGAACAAAAGGAAGTCAAATGTTTGATATAAATATAATAACACGACAGAAAAAAGGCAGAGAAGGAGCGTTTGTGTTTGTATGGCAAATGGGATACACATTTGCACATGAACAAAAAAAAAAGTGAAACAAAACAAATTCAATAACGTTATAAAAAAGTTGTTTGCTACTTGACGAGGTTTTTCGATATTTAAATTTACGGAAGTGAAACATTTGCTTTGTAAGAATTATTAATTTTACTCTTTCATACCAAAATTACGGTATACAATGAATCAGTTTACCTCGTAAATATACTTTTATAGCCGCAATTATCATTCATTTGTTTCGCTTGTTATCTGATGGAACACGAATCTTATAAGATGGTTATGAAAAATAGATTTCTCAAAAACGAGCAGTGGTTAGAAAGGTAGAAAGAGAAAATATGCGTTGTTGTATGAGTATTTGCTTTGAGAAATATTTTATATAGAGTACACACAAATGATGTTTGATCATATTAAGGGAATATTTTCTGTTGTGGTTTAATTTTATTAATGCTGTAATTCAACAAAACCGAATTGAAAGCAGAATAAACGCAGGATTAAAATATTTATTTTACCATAATAGTAGTACTGTTTAATAATTCTAAATAATAAATAATAATGTACCTTATAGACATTTATTTACTATTCTTTTAAATAAAAAATATAAAGTTAACTGTATCAAAAATAATTATAGAATTTGAATTACATGCTCGTTCCTGGAATTGAATAAAGATAATTACATATAATACAGGAACGTGTTGGTTTTTGTTATGTTTAAGAAAAAGGGATGATTTATTTAATTAAAACATTCCCATTCATATATTTACCAAAAAAAAAACCGTACAACTTAAATTGATATAGATATAAATAGCAGTTAACTATTTATAAAATAGCATTACGATCATTCTGTTTATTAACTTAGGTTTAGTTTTAACAGCAGTACATAAAATTTCAACAAAATTTATAGCTTGGCAATTCGAAAGAAGCTGAATTGTGGCAGTAAAAATCTGGATAGTTTTCCACTGACAGTTATATATACCTATGTATTTTATTCACTGACATTTAATCTTTTAGAATTACCATCGTAACTTTTGTAAATATGGTAATAATTTTAACATTATTAAGATGTCAATAACCGGTCTGGTAAATAAAGCTGCATGAATATGGAAATGAAATATTTTTTTATTAATCCGTCTATAATGACTAGATTTTAAGTAGCGGTAAATATTTATAACCAGCGCACAGTTAAATTATGCACTTTTAGTTTTAATCATGCTTATGCCAAAGTAATTTCACGTTTGGTCACTTTTTAGGTTTAGATCTTTTATTTTCCACAAATAGGTATATTAAATAAAATGATTGCTGATTTTCAAATTTCATTTTCGAATGGTTTTTTATTGTATATTTTTATCATTGTTTGGTCGAATTTCCGATAATGAAAACCTACATTCTATTTCAAGGATTGGGTAAAAACTATCAAATTTATATATTATTTAATTTTTATACAAAATTGGCAGTATTTTTGAATTAATTGGTTCGCTGACTGATCTTTTACCTCAATGAAAATTTAAAATAATTAGTTGCGCAATTTTAATCCTGCAAAATCATGAAAGGAATATTGCGGAAACGTATTTTAATATGAGATATCATGTATATAACGTATATACACGCCACTCGGTAATATATTCATATTCAGCTACGTACAGTAACACATGAACACCATATATACATTCATACGTTCGTAGGTATATATGCCAGTATATACAATAACAAAATAAATCCTTTACTTACATTTCGCTGCTTATCCATATTAAATCTCACTCTGTAGACAGAGACATTCAGATATAAGCTCACGATATGTCGTCGATACGCTTTTGAAAATATTATTTTGATTTGTAGGTGGAATATAGTCATTTTACTTATCAAATAAATGTCGAATTCGTAATACCATATACAACATAAAATATTAAATATTATTCATTCAATAACTAGTATAATTGCTCTTCCATTTTTTTAAAATTTAGATTAGCAAATGAAAAAAATGCATAATGGTGATTTTTATAATAGGGATGTTGACAGCGTAATGATACCGTGTTAAATATATTAAAGTAGGGTATGATTCGCTAATGATTCGAACACGCTTTGTGAAACTTTATAATACCTTATTAAAAATTCAAGAACGGTTATTATAAATGGTTTAGTACTTACAATTAGCCAAGTAGGAATTTTTAATATGTGTGAACTATATAAAGAACGGTAGCTGGTTTTTTTTTAATCTAAGATTGTTAGTATTTACGTACTTTTATTACATATTTTAACGAAATATTGAATAAATGACGCATAATTTTCATTTCAAATATATTGAACAGATAAGGTGGAAAATCAGCGTAAATGCAACACATTTAAAATAGAAATTTGCAATCTGCTGTTCACAATATTCAATTCACACGATGTTACGATGGAAATACGCTATCAGTTTTGTAATCGAATATGCTAAATGTTAAAATGGTTGTTACGATACATCGCTTTTGTAGACTAATATATCTTGCTGTGATTTGGATAAAGAAATCTTACTCCTTCATGCATATTAAGGATTTCATATTTCAATACAAATATATTTTCTAATAATAATTGATGACAATACCAAAATAAATAATGATATTGAAAACCAATATTAATAACAGCAACTAGCATGCGAAATGAGTAGAGAGGCAGGAACGCTTCCTATTGAATGAACATTTATGATCATGTTAACATAAGATACTAAACTGGTAAAAATAAGACAAAAAACAATAATTCAAATAAACTTTTATTTTTAATCTGTATAGGTCTTATATCTGCGCAAACTGCTAAATTAACAGTTTCTATATATGTATGTATTTTTGTTTAAAAGAGTGGAAAATGAGCAGGTGAAATCGTTTATCATGAAGGGTTGCTGGTAAACAGAAATGAATTTGTAGGAATGTGTTAAATCAAAAATTTTGTAAATCCTTCGCCAAAATTTCATGTGTATGACAGGGTTAAACAGTAGTGGTCGCTAGGGTATAATGGGTGCATATATTTATGAAAGTATCGCGTGCAATTCCGAGGTCAAACCATGGATAATCAGCGTGGTACATTCACGGTGGTTCCCGCGCTTCGTCAGCTGTCTCGGCCGATATGTGTCAGAACAGCATGTGCAAATAACAAACCGTGACCGAATAACTAAACCTACCAATAGATGGACAGGGGAATGGACAGCGTTTCGCTCACTGACACACCATTCTATTCCCAATTCAGTTCGGTCATATATAGCTGGATTGGATAAACAATTACAGTCGCTGGAGCAGGGCGCACCGTGAAGTTTAATTAAACGAAAATCAAAAGGGTAATTGTTACACGTTTATTTGTTCATAATCAATTTGTATTATCTTGACGTAACTAGGTCGTTGACAGGTTTGGCGCTAATCAAAGTTACGTATAGTTTCAGGGTATTGTTAGGGTTTTAGTATTCCACAAAATATTAATTAAATCAATTTATAACATGCTTATTTAAATAGAATAATTAATTTTGATAATGTACTTAGTTACTTTTTGAAAAATTATTCTTCAATACATATGAGAAACGCTCGAACTTCCGAATTTAATTTAAGATAAAATTCATTTCATTATTAAAGTAAAAACGTACTAAAATGCATTTAAAAAGTATGAATAAAATAAAATATTTATTTATATTTATATTTTGCTAGATATAACCAAATAGAATATATTATATACATATAATTGATTTAATAATAAATTCTCTTTGGTACAATACAAATTCAATTATACGATAACATCATAACCAGATCACCGCTAAGGTAACGTTCTATGTCAGGTTTTACACTAAAAGCTGCATATTATTGCTTAAAATATAAACAATTTGCAAAAAAAATATTTTAAATCGAAAATCCGAATAGCTGAATTATTTGAGTAGATCCACGCTCCATTAGATCGACATCATACAGTGCACCATCCTGGAGTCCATTTGTAACTGTCAGATTTGAATGTATTTTTTTGATGAAAACCAACAACGCGATTGTTTTATTTTCATGCAATCATTTTTATGTTTCTCTTCTTTTTTCTTTCGGAACGCCTACTCCGGTTTAATTAATTTCTTGTCTGTTTTATTTTCAAAGACTTTTTACTTTCTTATACAAAGTAATAAACAAGTATTGTAATCGTACAAAAAATCGATCTCGTAATTCAAACGCAAATACACCTTTTGACATTCTCTGATTCGAATCTGACAATTTTCGGTATGTGTGGGTGTACACATGTGTGGGTGCGCATGTGTAGGTACACATGTGTGGGTGCGCACGTGTGTTTTTTTAAAGGCTATCGTATACAAGAAAATCGCAATTGAAATTTAATTACTTATTTGTGTATTGACTTTGTGTATTTAACAGAAAAACAAAATGTTAAAATTATATTTAGTGAAAAATAGGACGATAGGTCAGTGAATGATACTACAGATATTTCTGTATCGATTTTGTGATATGAAAAATGCATATAAGAATATTGAATATTACTAGCTGGATTTCTAAGAACTGCACTTATTGCTATCACACCAATATATTATTTTCCTTTCATTTCTAAATAAATCGTTATGATAAATGAATGTAGAGCCTCTTCTTTATTGTATTCAAGATTTAATATTGTCAAAGTCTAGATAGTTTAATAAATAAATATATCGTCATGGGTTGCATTTCAGACTTCAGTATTGAGTCTTTATATGTATTAATCAAGTTAGGTTACTCAGAAAATGTTATTATTGCTTAGTACAATATCCTTACCCTTAAAATCTCGAGGTCGATATATATAACAATAAGTCTTTTTATATTTTGTTATAACGCAACCTGCGGCAAAATATCGTTAATGTCCAGTAAGCTAAAATGAAATTTTGTTTAAATCGTTATAAAGTGTCATATAACACTGAAAATTAATTATAGCTAACAGTGATGCAATTCCGAATAAAAAATGCAACAGTATGAAGCTGTTTTCACAAACATTCCGACATTCTATCATGCAATTATAACGGAATTGAAATTTGATTTATTATTAATATGTTTTACGTAGTGTATATACGTATACGTGAATAAGTCTTTATTATTGGTGATTTGTATGGAAATATATTGAAAGCACCTTGAAGTTTTACACGAATGTTACGTTTGTAGTTACGTTTGTAGATGATGTGTGAGTTAGTCCGGCACCTCTACCATTTTAGGTTGATTCGGTAATGACTCCCGTTGGCAGTGGTAAAATAGGGCGTTGCAAAGCAAACGCTTTCAGCTGCTTAGCACTTTATACATAAATAATGCAAACGAACCAAGATTAATTAAATACCTTGCCGTGTTAAATCAATGTCGGATTACAAACCGCTTAGGAAACAGAACAGATTTTTTTTACACTGCAATGCAAAAAAGAATTGGTACTAAAACCATAGAAAAAAAATCGTAATGGTGTGCACTGAACTTTCTTATACATATTTTGTTTCAATAAAAATTTTGAAAATATCCAAAATATCTAATTTTTAAAATTAACTAAAAAGCAATCTGCAATATATTTTATTATTTTACTAATTTATAATATTTTACTCTTTTTCACTAAATATATGTCTTAGAATAGATACGATATGTCAAATCCCGAATTATTTCATAATTACGTCGTATAAGAAAGTAAAAAGGAACGCCTAAAATCGTGTTATAAATAAGGACAATGTTTGTTGGAGATAATTATTTCGTAGATAGATTTTAAGGTATAAGTTTCATGAAAATATATATTCGTAATTTCTTCTATTTTCTCTATATTATTTTATATAAAATAGCAAAGAAATACCTTTTGTTTTTTGTTTTTCAAAAAAGTAATGACCTATTACACAGTTATTCGTTTAGCTCAATTCTTTTTCAAGTAGGTAAGTATATGAAATATAAAATGGCAAAAGCTAACAATCTCGTAAGTTTACCTGAAGATATAACTCCTCTCTGGAAAAGGTCGCACAAATACCAGACCTGAAAACTAATACTATCACTATATGACATTTTATGCAACATTTATTTCTAAAATAACATAAATTTTAGTTAACATTTCGTGCACTGCACTCCAGGTGTAATGCTCATAACTCTTCAAACCATGACCCATATTACGGATAGTAAGCCAAAGACATTTCAAACGAAATGATACAAAAATAGTTACACATCCTAATCTTATATTAAAATCATATAGTTCGATTATCTAATTTTAAATCTGTTAGAAATTATATATTTTCCTTCCGAAAAACTTATTCAGAAAAAAATAAACATAAATTCTTTCGACACGAATTTAATACACACATAAAATTGAAAAACTTTAGATCATAAAATATTCTATCGGCAAGTTTAGCATTGCATATTCATTATTTTTGTTTTATTTATTTATTTATACGTTGGAAAAACGAATTATAATTCGCTTCAAAGATAAAATGGTTTGAGTGGCAACTATGAATGCAGAGCACGTAATTATATATATATTAGTACGACTTTACAATGAGAATGCGATAGGAGGTCGAAAGTATTCGAGACATTATCAAATAATTTAGATGGACGTGAAGAACGCTGAGAATTGCAACAAACGCGCCAAGTCTTGTATTACTGCGAGGAGAAACAGAAGATTCACGTAAACTTGTGCGTTCTAGCGCCGTGCTGACGTCAGATGGACGTGCAGCTTGATTCACGTGTTTTCCTCGAATTCTTCGCGAGTTTTGTGCCGTTGAATTTGACAGATATTATCTCTACACCCTTCAGTTACTCGTTATCTTGCATTTGGGATTCACAAAACAAACTGATTAGCGGAAGTCAAATAAAAACTTGTTTCACGCATTTGTTTAATAATTAAATATCTTCTATGCTTGGTATGTTTAATTGAAAATTAGCCACGAATGAAATTCAAATATTTCTTAATTACAGTCAAATATCCAAATTTCACGTCACGCATACCAGGCATATAGGGTTATATTAGAATGTTTCATATTTCATTTCGTTGTTTATTTAATTAAGTATAAATTTTAATTTTATGATTTTACTATCAACACATACATGCACACACACACACACATATATATATATATATAAATACACATGCATAGGCAGACGTTCCATAAAATAGTCAGACTCAATTCGGGGAAGGTCAAAAAGTTTATTTCTGTTAAAATCTCTAAATCGAACTTTCATGATAACAATATTTCGTATAAGAAAGTAATTAATAATGAAAGATTTATCGTTGTGAATATTGCACAACTTATTATACATAAATTCGCAAAGCAGTACATTTCAGACTAAGCTTTCTAGGCAAAAGCACTGTCTCTATCCCTATGTCTACGTAGTCGTCGCAGAGGACGCAAGTAGTACGCCTAGTTTTCGTTCAATTCTCGCATTACTCATATATATGTAGAGACGCCCGCGTTAACAATACCGCTCCTGAACACAAACCTAGCCGGGCCTCAAAAGCCTCCGGATAGTAGCAGGGATTCCTTTTTTCTCACTTTGTGTCCTCCCTACAATTCGTTTGTGAATGTGTGAGTGTTTGTGTCCTTGCGCGATTGTGTGAATGTAGGTGTGTATGTGTCACACTAAGTGTGTATGTATGTGTATAAGTGTGCCATTGCTCTACATATGCTTCATTCAAATTCACCTGAGGGAACAAATCGTTTCCAGTCGCTTGCTTGATCAATACGTCTCTGGGTGCCGCTTCTGTCTCCCTAAACTATGGCGAGAGTAAGCGTTCCGAGAAGGGAACCTCACGTTCTATATCGCGCATTATATAAACACAGATACAGCGAGAATAAATGAAATTTTGACGCACGACAATTTCAATGTGGAAACTCGTTTCAGTTTTCAGTTATCCAGATACACAAATCTCGGAAACAAATATAAAAATATATCAGATGTTTAATAGGGTATTATTTACCTTTTACGGTCTTTACACTTATGTTTTTGTTTTGCACCAGATATGTAACCAGATATTTCTCTGGGTCTTTTATTTCGTATATGATATATAGAAAATGTGGTAAAAATAGATTGTTATTTTCACTACACATTTTTCCTCAATTATATAAATATGAAACAAAATATCGAATATAGAAAAATGTTTATGACTGCTTCTAAATAAATATATTAAATACTAATACTACTTATCGCAGTAAATAACGCAAAGCTAAACACGCGTATTCATAAAGAAAATCAACCTATACTAAAGTAATACTAAATATCCATCCCCTTTCCTAAGCCAACCTTTTAGGTTCTTTAGAGATACAAAAAGTAAATACTAATATAACACTGATTTACACGCGTACACGTTAATAAAAAGAATTACTAATAAAATGTAGAAATTCATTAGCCATGTCTGTAGCATGAAATCATTGATGATTAATGAGCAAATGATTGATTATAATTTTAATTTAAATAAAATTCAAACATTTATTCTTTGTAGTTAACTAATTTTGTTCCGATAAACATTTTATTTTCCATATGACGACTATTATCTATTAATAAATATTTCCTTTACAAAACAAGTATCATCAATTGATTGATCAGTTTCATAAATTTGGATAAATGTAAAAACATGTTCAAGATTGCCTTAATGTATAAATGGTAGCTTTAGAAGTACGGTGACGTAATTTATGCAAGTAAATTATGAAATCGATGGACAAAGGTGTTTTATCTCGATTTTTCATAAATATGTATTTGCGAATGATAAAATTGTGTAGACAAATTGTAAGTAGAAAAACGAAATATAATAGATATGTCGTACAATAGTTGTGATGTGAACAACGTACATACATATAATGCACGTCCATTAAATATTTTTATAGAACGATATTGAATTCCTATAACGGCAAATTCAAACATTCCTAAACAATTTTCCTGATGTTTTCCACCACGGCATCACCAAGAGCGTGGAATTTTCCAATAAATACGAGTTCCATAACAACGCTCGAATGTTCCCAGTGGAGTGTTATCTTTGCTTATGTAGGTTTGTCGTTCACTCGCTTTTCTGTGGTACTAGTACTGGTGCCAAGCCTGCGGCTGTTTGAGAAGGACGCAACAATTTAAATGTCATTACCGAGAGCGAGACCGCGAAGAGAAACAAAAATCGATTCCCTTTAAAAGTGCATTACGCGCCAAGAGAAACGAAATCACATTTTTTTACTAGTTCTCTCTACGTCGACAACGGTGTATCCTTTTCGCTGTCTCCAGTAGCGCTCCTATTGGGGCTACGTTCCAAATAAATGTCAAGTAATACATGAACTATATATATATAAATAAATATAAATAAATGTAATAACATAATTCAACATAATAAATAATTCCATTTTAATTTTTATTTAAAAATAAAAATATTTTTAAAAAATGCTAATTTATTATTGACCATAAAGAAGTAATTAAAGTGTATTTTCTAAATAATTCTAAATAAACTATAACCCGTATCTAATTCTTTACAAATATAATTTTTTTTAATGTTAAATGTACGTATTCTATAATTCAGTTACGAATCAGTTAGCAGTAAAAACTAAGAAGTAAAACAGAATATTTCATGAGACTGAAAATATACGCGAATAAATTCACGAAAGTTTGAAATCTGTTCTAATTTTATTATTTTTAAGTGATAGTATTGTTGTTTTAACAAATTCACTTAACGCTACAATTGCAAATAAAATTACGAGTGTAATCAGTTTGAATAAAAAGCACTGGTTAATAAAATGAACATACATTTTACATAAAGAAACAATTAAGAAAAAGCTTGTTTAACGATTATTCAGATAAACAAGTACATCAGGAAGGCAATAAATTTAATTCCTTTGAAATATAGTTTACAGTTGTGTTGACTTGGGTATTATTAAGAGAGAGAGATTATTCTGAAATGTATCTAGATAATATATAATATACCAGACCTATTTTACACACATTTAGCTAATGATCGTGTTTTATTTTAAATATTATTATATTTATGAAATTATTTAGTAATTACACAGTATTTTCTTTCCAAAAAAAAAAAATCTAGAACTCTATTTTAATATACACAAATTGTTAGAACTGATATGGATATTCAGTTTTGTTAAATAAAGTTAATGTACAATATTTGTCTAAATGTCCTCATACTGTTGAAAAAACCTGGTACCGCCACTGATATTTGCTAGCCAGAAAACAAATGGGTTTATGACGATTATCCTAAGATTGCATTCAGAAAAATGGGCTGTACGAGCGCGCCCATGTATTTTTTACATATAATGATGGATGATATCCAGCTATTGCTTACGAGAAAACAGACACAGAAATGTGCGCGTCTTCCGGTACCAATAAATCCAGAAATAATCTCGCTACTGAACGAGAAATAAAAAGGAAGAAAAAAATAAGCGGCCAAGGTCACAACGATTCTTGTGTACAGGTTCGCCTATCCAATTTCGTAAATTGAGCTAATTTTGTTTTTATTTTTGTGCCACAATTTTCATTATATTAAAAGAAATATTTTTTCTCAATAAAAAAAAAACTAAACCGGCCTATATGGCTGAAATAAATAACAGAACAAAATTGTTATTTGAATATTTTTTTATTGGTGCATTATTTTCATATCAATTAATGGTTGACGCTCAATTCCATTAACAGATTTGGAATACCACAAAATTTAAAAACGGGTTTTATTCGAATTAATTATATTAACCACAAAGTTCGAAATTATATTTAATTTATGCAAATACATTCACTGTATTTGTGCACTACATTATAATATTTAAAACAGTGAAAAGCATTTTTAACTTTAACATTTGAATTATTGATTTAAAAAGTAGTAGTAATTCCGGTTTATACAAAAAAGATAAATAATAAAATATACTCAATTTAAAATATAATTTTGATTAAATTTTATCAACGTATTTATATGTCATTAAAATTACAACATTTGGTAGTTTTTAATTATTTAATATAATTTTTTGTTATTAATTAACTGATATTCAAAATACTGTCAGTTTCCATAGTACCATGAAACCGTAATTGGAACTGAATGAATAACAATTCTCTCTCAAATAATAAAAATACGCCAAATTGCGTACAGTATTATATGTTTCTCGCAAAAATAATTGGATCACAAAATTAGTGGTTGAAATAAAAGTTATTTTCATAACGGTATAATATTTGAGAACAAAAACCCAGCAGGATATCTCTTTGTGGAAACTATATACATACGTAAAAGTGTATAATCCCTGATAATATCAAACAAACATGAAGCTATTCCATTTTAATTAGCTTCATGTATACAAAGCCAAATATTATTTGTTAGCAACGTTCCTATTATGATATACATTTATGCAAACCAAAGAAAAATATATGTATTTATCACCAACGAGTTGTGGTAATCAACTTTCACTTACCAAATGCAATTAATGTAGGAGTAAAACCACAAAATACCCAATGAAACATATAATATAATAATTTCTGTGATATTAACTTTATTAATATTAAATCGACAATGAATTTCAATTAAATGATTGGTTCAACTTTAAGGATAACAAATGCCTCTCAAAAATGTTGTTATTAAAATTTAGTTCTCAATTTACAATTGATTTTTATATTTTACATCCTTTATTATAAGTAGGTATATAAATCGTGTCGCTGCCTGTATATTGAGCTAAAGGTGTCCCGCATCTCAACTCTGAGAAAGTTCACGTTAGAAACTTTGTATTTTGTGTATTACGGTGGTCGCAAATTCAGTTAAGGCCTAAAGGAACGTTGGTTCCTTTCTGTAGCGCTGGCCCAATTACAGCAACTGCTTAAAGCGTGTAAAATAAATCATTTATTTAAAAAATAAAACAAGAACTTTTCGTTCGCCCGTGCTTACCTAACTTCTACGACTCCTTGTGTATTGAATATTTTTAATGCAACACGTTTTTCAAGTGAAATTTTCTTTTCAGAAAATATACTCGCTTTTGAGTTTTTACCAATACCAACAGCTACGGAACTAAGATTCAAAAAGAGTTTTCTATAGAACGCCGTCAATTTAATTGAGTGCATTATTGAGCATATTGAGCTTATAAAAAAATTGGTTTATGAATGAGTTTTACATTACGCATGTTAATTATTTATATATATTTAATCATTACAAAAAAGTAATGATATTTATTTAAGAATTCAAACAATGTCGATTTAGTACAATATCTATTTATTGTTTAGTTATTCTAAATACAATATAATCCTATATTTACAAGTAGGTTATTTACGTACACAAATAAAAAAATATAATGATTTCTATAAATATTTAATATAAATGCTTGTTTTGTATATAATATTAGACAAAAGATATTAGATATAAGCCTAAATATGCTCAATTTCGTAAATATGGATATTTTTAATGTTAAACGTTTTGTTTTCTTATTTTATCACAATTTCATATAAAGCTTTTACTCTCTGCATAAATGATGTTCTTGCAATTGTCGTTCAGTCAATATATAATGAAAAATCATTATTCACGTGTTTGTGCTAGTTTTTATTATTTGTACATATATTTTGAAAAGAATTGCTGCAATATATAGTATTTCATCGTCTCGTAACTGATAAAATTACTTGTGTACCATGAAATTCACACGTGGTGTAAACATACTATTTCACCCTTCCGTCAATTTGCCCTTGTAAATTCCATGTTCACTCGTAGTGACGCCCTTGTCAGCTATTTTCCCTGATGCTATCCCTTCTGGGTTACGTATGCAGTCATAGACAGTTGAGTTAGTGTCACAAATGTGTTCAAGTATTTATGTTATAATCTCATAACAGACGCGTTTATGTATCTTCAGCAATATTAAATGGATTTGTAACAGTACAGCACTACACTTAAGTTTAATTTATAGTACGCTAGTAGATGTTGCTTCTGTATTAGTTATAAGTAGCCATATAAAATTTTATTTAAACATTTAGAAGATATTTGTGAATTTTAATATAATTTAAGAAGTTTTAGCTAAGAAACAAACAAATAACTAGATAACTCATTTAAGGATATCAAGGAGTGAATAGAAAAATAATTTATTCAAATACATATAAATTATCACGGTTTTTTAGTAAAGGAAACTATAAGATTAAATTGCAGCAATTCCTTCGTTGAGCATAGTGTTTTTTTACAATTTGCATCACAAGTTCTAGTAAATTTTAGATTCATAGTATTAGAAATAGCTATTTTAGAAAATGGATCAAGAAAATCTTGTTTACGAATAGGTGTGTATGAATCAAGCGCTTAGGATTGATAGTATTATGGTATTTTACAGAGTGTGTTATCAGGTTATCTACAAGGAAATCAATGTAAATTCCTTACGAGCATAAAATAAAAGGCGAGAGTTTCCAGAATAAAATAGCAATAAAATGCGCCAAAACCGTTCGGGTTGAAGAGCATAACAAATTGCACACGAAGGAGTTCTTGTTAAGGCATCAGCTGATACAGGACCTAGTGACATATGTTCTCCGATTCTTCTTTGCTTCGTTCATCGTTATTATTTCCATTTTATTTTTCACATTGTCATCAATTTTGTACAGTAGTGTTTCAACCAATTTCCTTAACACTTCAGAAGTCAACACAAACCTAAACCCAATAGTAAATCAAATAAAATTATATTCATCTAGTATCAGAAACGGAAAACTTCCCCCAAAGAATTAATTCAACATCTTATGCAATATTAAACAAGAAGAGTTAATTAGCACATAGTTATCGCTGCAAAGAAAACTACAGATTTTCTATAGTCGTATATTGATTTAGAGAGGATTTATGTAATGCTTAGAATGAATATATAGTATCAGAAACGGAAAACTTCCCTCAAAGAATTAATTCAACATCTTATGCAATATTAAAGAAGAAGAGTTAATTATCACATAGTTATCGCTGCAAAGAAAACTACAGATTTTCTATAGTGGTATATTGATTTAGAGAGGATTTATGTAATGCTTAGAATGAATATATAGAGAAATAGAGATATTATTAGTAAAGACGCGTCTATATTCAATATCTGTTTCATACAAATTGTGTAAGCGCTAAGAGGATGAAAAAATGATGTAGATTCTATCAATTGATGCCTATACTATTTGTAATTATAATATGTGTACACATTTTTCAGTAAATAAAATTTAAAAGTTTTAATATACTGTGATATTTTTTTCAATTTGGTCAGTAATGGGAGTACCTCCATTTTTGCCAGAACATTAAATATCACGTTAAAAACTAATGACACTCATATATAAAACGAGAGAGACTTGTGATTTTAATTCACTTTTTTCTTTGTTTCGCTGCTCATTTTGCTTCTTTATCAAAACGAAATATAAAGTGTGTTACAAAACGCAGAGCCTGTATAAGGCAAACGGGCAGTAGCCAGCCCAGCAGGTAATTACAAAGATGTATCGTGCCACTACAGCTAGGTCAAGTGTGTAGCTGTTGTTCAGAGCGCACTGCCACATGAAAGCCGATGATAAATTTACCAAATGTATCAAAGAAACGATCTGCCAAGTGGCTGGCGACATTCAACCTAGTTAAGTGTTAACTAACTCAATTGTTCCTCGAAACGAATATTGTTTTTGCTATACCTACTATTACCCTGTCTGTGTTACACTGTTGACATGAACTTCAAATTACTGGAATGAACTATTTATCAACTTCTTAAGTTTGTTTTTAATTAGTAAAAAGTTTCAAGATTAAAATCATAAAGGAAAACACGATGATCAAGTTATGCATATTGTTAATGTTGTTTCCGAAAAATCTGAGCATCGTAATTTTCATCATGTGACCAGTTACAATTACGGAACTATTAATTTGTTCATTTATCATCAGTTAAATAGGATTTATTATATTACATGAAACATAGTTAATGTACATTTTCATTGAAATATAAATATTTGCATCGCTTATTGCATAGTTATTTCAATATTATAATGTTTTCGGTTGAATAATAAATTATTTATCATATTGTGTAATTATTAATATTTTATGAACAAAGTTATTTGATATTATTCATTATCAAAATTATAAGCTACTGAAAATATCATAATTGCTTCAAAAATGAGTCTATATCAAAATATGTTATAATTTGAATTCTATAAATCCTAAAATAGTTATCTACTTAACATGCATTAGTACGGTAGGTATAAAATTAATATTTGGAATATAAACGAACTATTTTGAATTAAATTGAGTGTACATGATTTTTGGAGAGTATTAAATAATATTAATAATCAAATCTACAGTTTCTATTGTGACGTATTCTTTAATTTAATACATACTTATTTAAAGGGGTATATTTCTAGAAAATTACGATTACAGCTAATTAAAATTGTTCAGAATTTATATTCATAGGTTCATTTAAATTGTTAGTTAAAAAGGGTGGTTTATTTTTAGTAGAGCATGTTTAGCTTTAGTTTAGCAAAGCGAGGCGACGATATGTTACAATATATAGAATGAAGAAAAATATAATCCCGATATTAATAATGCATGAGTTGTATCTATATATCTATAGCTGATAGTATCAACATGTAATATGGTATCAATATGCAAGTACAGTTAATCAACAAAAGTGTATTCTATGATCACGTAAAATTCATTGGTTACATATAAATATTTATCAGTTGTTCATCGTCATGAGAGACTTCCAAGCATGCACTTCACGATATGGATCTAGTCATTGTGAATATGACTAGGAGAAAAATATTTTGAAATATTTTGTATTAAATAAAAGCAAGTTCAACCCTTTTATGGTAATTAATTGAAACAAAAACATAATTACATTATAATTTATTAGAATAATCAATAAATCCAGACTGTTCAAGTATTTAATACCTTCAAAATTATAAAATTACTATGTGTTTCTTTATATTTAAATAAAAATTACTTTCAAACCTTATATGTGCAGAACAACTTACTTTTATTGAAGAAACAAGTAAAGCGCTCGTAGAAATAAATAGAAGTTACTCACCTAGAACAAAGAAATAATAACAAATTAAAAACGGAGCTTTATTAATAAATTACATAGCAACTTAGAAATAAATCAATTTATATTATTACATTACATTTAATTAAATTACTGAGTTTTAGACATTCTACTCAATAATTTCATCTCAAATTACATTACTAATATAACCAATATTTAGAATTTGAGATTAAATTATCTAGATGATTGTGTGCTCAGTGAAAGGGCCATAATATGATATCGTAGATAACAAATAATACGTGGTGAGTTTGGATGCACGATAAAGCAATCCTTCTAACCACTTCCTAAGTCGGTTAATTAATTAATCAACATATTACGTGCATAGGTACATAGATTTCTATGCATCTATTAAATCGAAATTTGCGATGAAATGCTTATCTAAATAAACGTAATTAGAAGTTCGTTATTTAAACGTTTGAACAAGTTTGATATTACGTATAATATCGGTAAGTTTTCCTTGTATCATTCGTCAATTGTTGTCACATTAAAATATCGATAAGGCAATCTTTAGCATTGAATACATAATATTGAAATATTTCAGAAATAACAAAGTGAGATAATCGTATGGCACGGTTGTCTAAGTAGTTTAAGGGCGGATAAGATAGCGCCGAGTATTGTGCAAAAGAAGGGAGGACAGTGGCGGAGAGGAGCGGCGCAAAGCTATCTTTTGCCCAACCCAAGAATAGAGAGAGGCGTGTTCGCGAATTACATTTCGCCATGCATTAATTTACGATAAATCAGAAACCGAGCAAATCTGGAAATTCTTTTCCATTGTAGCGGCGAAACACATTCCACGCACAATGGCGTCAATGAAATTACTTTCCGTATAAATATCTGCTGCGCACAGTGTTCGATCCTCCATGCGGGTTTCGATGTAAGCTTGACGCACAGCTCCATGTGGCGCACTCGAATATATATATGAGGACACACAAGTATACAGAAATAAGCGCGTGCTGGGTGAACGTAAAGGGTGAGCCGACGCAGGTTGACGTAATACAAACCCGGATTACACACTTACACATTAGAATACTTCAATATTATACCCTTTTTTTGAGTCAAATATAGCAAATGTGTTAAATTTGTTTTATTTTATGAAAGGTTCTTATTATATTAGTCTATTGCTCTAAATTTCATTGTTAATAATATATATTTAAATAGTAAAAATTACGATACTTTTATTCGTAATCTTTAATAAATGTTACGGTCTACAACGAAATAAATACGAACTTATACTGCAGTTCTGAGCTAATCTACAATTCCGTAAACAGAATCTGTAAAATTTAAAAAAATATCTGCAGTGTCATGCACCGAACTTTCTTATCCGCATATGGGTTAAACCATATCGTAGTTACATTATTTTTCTAATTTATAATATTTGTTCTAACCTTTAGATCGCTTTTACACTAAATATGTTTCTTAGAATAAATATTAAATGTCAAACTTCAAATTATTTAAGTCTATTTTGTTAATCAATTGACAGGCGCAGATGATACGATTTAAGTAAAAATATATATAATAAGCAGAAATTTATTTTGAAACCAGTACTTTTTTTGGAAAAAAGATTCAAACAAAAGTTGTGCTAAATATAAATATCATTAATTTTTGTTCACAAAAATTTTCTGTAACTGTAACCATTTTTGAGTAATTGAAATAATGACTAGAGTAAACATGCACTTCCGGTCGGAATATTGTTTTCAAAAATAGGAGGTTTTCGTGCCAGGCACATACAAATCTTAAGTTTAAAATGTCATAATTTTTCCCTTAGCCGTTTGGGCTGTAGAGCGCTCACATACACACACAGACACACACACACACACACACACAGACGGACGTCATTCCAAAAATAGTTGGAATCGATTCAGGGAAGGTCAAAACGTATATTTCCGTTAAAATCTCGAGTTCGAAATTTTTCATGATTACAATACTTACTTATACTGCGTATAAGAAAGTAAAAACCGTACTTTTTTACATATTTAAGGATCATGCATTCTTAAAAACAAAAATTATGTTCTACTGATATTATAAATTCAATTAAAATATTGTAAAATTTTCAAATTCTCGTTACTGATCTACAAATATGCACAGCATCTCTTTCAATATTTTACAGATTCTGGTTACAGATCTATAAACGCGTAGAATTGCACAATTAATTACAATTTAATTGCGTATCGTATATAACTTTAGGTATCAACCCTATAGATTCGTCTTTTTTCCCGTAGTGACGCCTCTAAGCATCGCCTTTAAAAACATGTTAAAATTCAATCTAGTCAATTGTTGCAACGTAACCACAAACGGCCCCTATTAAATTCATTTGATTTTATCTCTAATAGCATAAGTTTCGAGTGCCATTATGTGTGGTTAAGCGCATCAGATACCGCATGGACATCGCATCAGAACATGAACATAGCACCGCATCGCATCGCATCGTGCGCGTGTAGACACATTCAGACATGAACCGGCCGGTCGGTAGACGAAAACGCAATGCGCCCAACATCGCGGCTAAACCGGAATACACATACACATTCCGTTCTAGCGTCGACCGGAACTTCGCACGTCCGATTCGTTCCTTACCCTCCCTTCTACATCATTTTATTCCTTGCCTATCCTGCACTGTAAACTCTTTTTCCATTGGCCCACTCCCCTGTTCTCCAGTTCAGCGTTACGTGACTTCAAGATAGCGGCGGCACGTTGGGCTTGTGCGTTCGTGCGCTTGCGGTGGCCCACATGCAGCTTTTCCATAGTTGCTGTTTAGGTGGTGACCCTTTTATGCATGAGTTTACTTATATTGTGGATTTAAAGCAGTGTTGCACCTATAAACTACCCAATACAATGAATAGGTGACAATTTCCTAACTTATGTACAGAAGTATCCTATTCTTTAATATATATTTTATATTCAGCACATTTACTGTTCAGTATTGAAAGTATGATATACTTTCAATGTTTTAATTGCGAAATGCACATTTTCGTGAACATACAATGGTAAATGTGGTTCTACCTAACATAACTTGTTTGTTCACTAGTCATAAATTTCGGATCAAGTTTACCATGGGGTACAATTATCACGCTGAATTGCACACCGTGTAATTACTGTTTGGTTAGGGCTATGAAATAGGTTTTGTTAGTTTATGTTGGTTTCTTTATTAAATATCCTTGACAAGTGGCTTTCATTATTTCTTATTTCAACAATTACAAAATGCTCATCGGAAAATAGTATATATTCATAGATTGGAATTTATTTGGAATATGATACTCACATTTACGTAGTTTTCAGTTAATGTGTTTAAATACAGATTTGACCGATAATATGTATATGATATAGATCTAATGTTGTTTTCATTCACAAAAGCTAGTTCTATAAAAAATTGTAGTATTTAATGGAATTTTAATTTATTTATTTAGAAGTAACTGTATGTAAAATTAATTATTTCATTATTTATTCGATAGTTTTATTTTATTAAAATGTATTACTGTTTATAATTTAAAAGTATATTCCATTCATGAGAATGCCCGATACCGTTGCTTAATTTAAACCAAATGTAAATGCATGCCAAATATAACGAAATAAAATAGGAAATTTAATAAATTGAATTCCAGTGTTGGTTAGTTTTTGTTTTGACTAATAACAAGTAAAAACTAATATTATATGCAATCAGCTTTTATCGGCGTCATAGATATACCAATTTTCAAATATGAATAATTTCTTTATAAATATATGTCAAATACATACAAAATTTCTTAATTTAAATTCCTAAAAGACCTGAGTATATATTTAAGTAATCAAATCATGCGTTCGCTTTACTGGTGAAATCCATGTGCTAACATTATGCGGCGAACGATACCGATATGCATGTCCGATAACGATCCGAATGAGCTTTGGTTACCTACAAACGGCTAAGGACGATTCACGCATCGAGACCGGACCGGACCAGACCAGACCAGGGAACTGAACCATTGCATGTCGAAACCAATTACACGTTTGTTTAGTCAGATCCACCGATATCAAAATTTTCATTGCTAGGGTAAAACATTACCAAAGCTTACTAATATACACACATACTACATTGTTGGAACATATAGAAAACCGCATAACATACAATACATTACACACAAGTCTCAAACAGAGTTTCATATAGATCAGAGAGTACACGCACAATATTTTGTAGACCAAAGAGTTATGGATTTCCGTATATTAAATATATTTATAGACCAAAATACCATCAATATCACTTGCGTGCTTAGGCCAAAGTATTACTAAATTTTAACTTTTTTAGAAAGCAGGAATATTCTTATGTGATATTGAACCATATCAATCAATTCGGTTGATAAATACCTTAGTTTTAATTTATTTTATGAGGAGTAATTTACAAAAAATAAAACACGCTAAACCAAAAAAATCATTTATATTGAATGTAAATTATAATAAATTATAAAATGAAATAAAACTCATTTATTTTTGAACAACTAATAAAAACTATTTTTTTTTTCTTGCTGGTTTTTATTTGTATTTTTGGATGCTACTTTAAGAATTAGGTAATTTAATTTTTACTTTACACTTTTATTGTATTACAATTTGGTGTAAAATTCTATTTAAAATATGTAAAGCCAACTGGCTAAAGGAAGATTTGACCATATATATATGATACAGCAAATGGCCATTGTTGGATAAATGTAAATAATTGCCGATAATTGTACCCTTTTGTTTTCTTTTATGTCAACTTTAAACAACAAATTTTCTCTGAAAGGCATTAGTAAATATAAATACACCGAACATATGTTTGTTTGCCACAAATTGGAACAAACTTTACCAAATAGGAGATGTATTATAATTCAGAATTACGCACCTAATAATGCTACTATTTAGTTAGTTACGCGTAGTTTATTTTATATTAAGTAACACTCACTTAACGTATTTTATTTTTTATTTCATCTTCGCAGAACGTTTTAATAAAAACAAATATGTTTTATACTTAAACCATGGGTATCAGAGCATAATACAAATATAGTAGTACCTACTCAAATTTACGCACACACAAATATACGACCTCATTTATGTGCATACTGCGCAATCTTATCGTTTTCCTTTGGTTTACTTTCCATAATGGGTGTGTATATACTCAACCCAAATACACCCTATGTCTATAGTGCTGCTAGACCACATATCAGCACATAATGTATTTTGCTAAGGAAAATGAGGTTATCACATGTTTTCCGTTTTACCTTTTATTACACATTTCGCATAAAAAAATAAATTGCTATTTTTTCTATATTTTATTAATATTGTCTACAATTCAGAAGTTATTACGACTAATATTTCAATAGACTTTCCTTTATTTAAAGCCAGACGGAAACGAATTGGCTTTATATTCCATTAGAATATAAATTGTAAACGAAAACTTTTGTAAATAATTAGAATTATATTTGATGGAAATCATATTTCTTTGCTTCTTTCTATATATGTATGTATGTAATATTGTAAATGACAAAGAAGTTGATAATGTTTTGTAGTTTATTTAAATTTCAATATATAAAATTTATTATGCATTCCAGTTTTTATAGCAGTGTTAAAAGGTAAATCATATAATTATAAAGGTGAAATATTTGTAAAAAATATTCAATTACGTAACACTACCTATTGGAGTGAAACATTTAGTAAAAGAAAATATTTAAAAAAAGAGACACGGAAGTTCTGGAAACACATCATAGCATTAAAAATTCATGACAATGTGACATTTTCACGTTTACGTACAGGCAAATGCAATGCTGAAATTCATGGCCACTTGACACGCACTTCGTTTTTTGAAACGGTTATTACATTATTGTGTTTATCTCTTTTTGTTGTTTTTCATTCGTAACTAGCGTGCGTATCTATTTGGCATTCAATGCCTAAACACGTCAAGTAGAATGTAATGTAATGGATGCAAGAGCATACAAAACTGGTGCATTTATCAAATTCCTCGACACCGTTGAGTTGTGACTCTTACTCAGAACAATAATGATATTGCTACATCGCTTTGTTTGGTAAATTATTGTTAAAATTTGTTAGGATTTGTTCAAATTATAAGATTGGATTTTAGATATTGGAGAAATATTTTTAATTGTATTTTAATTAACTGGCTCTCGTTTTAGTGTAAAATATAGGTTGGTCAATTATGTTGATGGCATGAGGGCATGTTGAAAATTTTAATTTCAAACATTTTGATTGTATAGAAACAAAATAAATAAAAATTACTATTTGTTTTGTTTACACAATAACGAGTTTTTTTTTAATGATTTTGATATGAGTATCAATGGAAGGTATGAGGTGTGTGAAACAAAATATCGAACTTAAAAAATTGTTGATATATCATGTCAAACACGGACAGAGACAAATATTTTTACATCGGCACTTCATAGGATCGTTTGTCGCTGAGTTTTGTTTGCGTGGCTATGCGTGTTTTATACGCAATAAAAGATGCAACTTTACATATTAGTTTTATATTTTTTATTAAATTTATAATTATAGCGGATCGACTGCCAGGGTCATTACCGCTTAGTTAGTTTTATTATATTGGGTTATGTAAATACGTACTACAAAGAATTCTGTAAAATTTTTATCGATAGGAGCAACTTTTTTACTTTTTATTAGTTGCTTGTTCGAACCGTTATTGGTAGACATATAGAATGCTAATTACATTTTCTTTTATATTTATTTTGCGAAATGCAATATTAATTAATTAATTATTCCAGAGCTATAGTTATAATTTATAACTAAAAATTTATTGTCGATATTGTATTATATTTATTTTATTCAAAATTGTTTATTCTGGCATGAAAATAAAAGCACTTTTTTTAAGTTTATTTTATAGAAATTATATTTTATATAGTATATATTTCATTTAAATAGTAAGTTGTGTTTAATTAATACAATATACATATGTATGTATGTATGTATAAGATCTTGAAAATAAAAGATATGACGTAAAAATATTCGGAGTGAACCAATAATGTCCAGAGGAAACAATGTAGGTTATACAAGCCCAACTAAATATAAATGTATGGTAGAAAAAAAAACCGAAATCAATGATGAAACAATGTGTGCAATGTTAATGACGCTGTAAAATATAAAATGAAAGTCCACAAATAATAGTAGGTGATATTGAGGCAGAATTTTATTCTGTATGCATGTATCAATTGAAATATTAATAGCAATTTTAAACTATTTTTATTTTCATGCCAATTTTGTATGCATTTTATCATAATATGCATCGATTTTGAAATATTGCTCAATTGCCACAATAAAACATTCCAGTATTAGATTACGCTTTCTGTAATTCAATTGCGGAGCACTTCGCATATGCCATTTACGTATTGCACCCGGCAAATGTTGAAATACGGCTATTCAGCTCACCAAACGTATTAAAACAGGAATTATTATGTACTCAAAATAGACATTCATGTCATATAATTCTCATTACTAAAATGTCAATTTACCAACTATTTAGAACTATGTTATTTGAAAGTCTGCAAAATGTAAGACCATATATTTTCTCGTCAAAGGTGTTTTCAATTACAAGAGAAGCGATCATAATAAGATATTACTTTTCGGAATGTTGGTGTTATATAGTTTATAGAAAAGATCTGCTTTTAGTCATAGAAAATTATAGTGTTAAAAGTGCAATTTTGCTCGTCAATGTTTATTTTCAAAAACGTATATCTTCCTTAGTTTATAAAGGAATACAGCTATAAAATTAATTAAACAAAGAAGAATTTCTATATTGAGTGCAGTACATTTTCCGAAAACTTTGTAATGGTAGTACCGAGCAAGAAAGTACAAACATTGGTCACTAGGGAAGAGGCGTGTTGGAACTTACACTCCCTCTAGAGTTGTGGATTCTACAGTTTTCTGTGGGCACTTAGGACATGTCCAACACTTATCAGCATGGGAATTCATGGAAACTTCACTTCATTGTGGTAGCGATCTTATGTATTGGCCAGCGTACAAGTCTATACTTACTTAGTCCAAAGAATAGCAAGAGAACAAATACAATGAAATAAAATGCACCTATAATCATTTTAAAGATGAATAGATAAAAATTTAGTTGTATGACTACTTATTCCCCACTTAAAAAAAAAGTGATATTAGAGGTTTGATTAGTTTAGAGTCGTTATTAATAGATGACAATATAGTTTAGACTTTCGATTCATTTTGTAATATTGGTCTAGAAAGTTTAGATAGTGTTTGCAAAAGGAAACCATTACGACAATATACCGAACAACGATCGTGGTCTTATTTTAAATAACTGCACACGTAAACGACATCAGTCGATTCGATGGCGCTCTTTGTGTTGTTGTTGCTTTTTCTTCGGAACAACAAACTGATTGGGTTTTTATCAGACAAACCATGGAATCGAGTCTGAAAAGCGAACTTATGTGTTGTGTTCGTGCAAACAAAATGGAGTCTTTATCGGTTTTATCACTGATACCGCTAAAGATGAATTCATGAACTTAAAAATAAAAACAAAGATAATCCATGTCCGTCATTATTGTAAGAATTGATAAAATTGATATTGTTTTAATATGTTTTGAACAATATTTACAGGGTTAATAATTCAAAATTTTGAAGAATAAAATATGCATTTAATTCATTTGTTGCAATATTATAATGTTTACTCGCAATTATTTGTCAGGTTAGACATAAAATTGTACTTGGAAATTCTACATTTTTGTTATAAAATATAAAATGCAATGTGAGTTGGTTGCACTGTGAAATACGAGGGAGATTTTTTTTTCAATTTGAAGAGTTTCAAAAAGTAGAAAAAATATTTTGTCAGCGTTGTGAAAACAGAATTATACTGAATTAAAAATGCACATAATGCCCCTACCCTCTACCTACTGGTGAATATTGATCAACCGTTGTGTAAACAGAGTTGGGATAAAATTGAATATTTATTAAATATTAATTAGTTCATTATTATTTTACAATTTTTACATATAGTTGGAGAACACTTTGTTCGTTTTAATTGATGGATATACGTATAATGTTAACTATGATATATTTTGAATAATTACATAAAACAAATTTCGCTAAAATATTACAAATCATTTTATTCATAATAAAAATAAAAACAATACTGGTGAAGTAACTCACATAATCATATGTATTGTAATTAACGACTGAATTATTATTAAGGAGCAATATTTGGTAGGATTACACTTCTGATATATTAATTTATTTAATTAACTTCAAAGTTCCGGATATCGCCTATACTTCACTACTATAATAGATTTACTTGTGATAAATGAAGCTTTTATTATTAAATATTTATTTAATTTAATGTTTTTCCATTAATGACTAATCATGTTTCAACATTATATGTTTTTAAAAACTCGATCTCAATCGTTGCATTTATTCAAACAAACAAATAAAATAAGTATATATGAGAATATTTATCGTTAATAAATGTATAGAAAATTTTTCATATCAAGTTATGTAGTACAAGCGAAATGTACAAGATGATTATTTTAATTATAAAAAAAAGGAGGATTCGCACAAGTTGAAAGTCATATTTGATGGTATTAGGAAGTGTAATTTTCCAAGATATAATCTTGTTATATACATATACATATTCGTAAATATAGTTATAACGTATAATTTAGCTCATGATGCGAGGACTTAACTAACCAATTTCACATACGCCATTTCAAAATAAATTTGCTTGACATAAATCCAGATTAAGGTAAGGTAAAGTGCATTAAGCTGCATATATATGGTGAAAATGTTGGAAGCGATCTATATTTTATTCAAGATACACATCACAGCGTTTGAGTAAATAGTTGCTGTACCAGATTTCCACTAATGCACTCCAGGAACATGATGTACACAACCGCAACATATTAATCAGACTGGACAGTATATGTACTTATGTACTACATGTATGTACATATATATATATATATATATATATATATATATATATATATATATTTAATGCACGTGTACGCGTACCTAGGATGTCTAGCTTGTTAGCTCTAACCCGAGAATGATATTGAGATTGAAATGTATGCATAAGACGAGTTACGCCCAAATTCCAGTTTCATGCAATTTTAATTCAAGCCTCATTAATTTAATGTAACAAGCATGAAATTACATACGTCCAAATGATAAATTAAGTCTTCAGATTAGTTCATCATAATTTTAATGCGATTAATTTTGGTGTGCAGATCGACGCCATATAAGCTTACGATAAATTTTTCGTCGGAAAATTTAAAGCAGTAAAAATTCATATATTTATTTTAATTTTAGAACTGTAATAATTTAGCAACACTAATTTTATTTTCTTGTAGGATGAATTGTCAAGTATAGGATAACTTTACGTTTAACATAGATTTAGTTTTAATTTTACTCAGATTTTATTTTGTATCCGATTTTAAGTTTCGCATGAAATTAAGAGAAACCTAATAGGCTCGTTTGACAAGCATGAAATGTCATGTATTGAACATTCAAAATTTATTTTTTTATGGTGACGTAAACGAATGAGTATTATTAATTATATGTAAACAAGCAGAATAAAGTAAACAGAATAAAATATAAATGTAAAATATTTGATGAATTTAATTGAAGTATAAATCGGAAGAAATGAATTCCAGCATTGCCAAAGTAAGAAGGTGTAAGCAGTATTGATTAGTGTTTATTTTCGAAATAAAATAAATACTCAATGTAAACCCATGACATGTTAAAATCAAAAATTTAACAAATCCTCAATAATACCACACGCGCAATCTAGTACCAAATGGAATTTAGTCCATATTATCCGATACAACAACACATTGAGTAAAATTTCAGTTAATTCTATACAAAAAAAAAAAAAATGAAAAATTTGTCAGATCAACAAGGCCAGTTATTTTTTGCACCGAAGTATAATTCAAAACTTTATTGTTATGTGGTAATACGAAAAAAGAAATACAGTATCAAAACAGAACGCAAAAATAGCAAATGCGACAAAACCGTTATTATAACTCGGCTTAAAAATAAATCAGAGCTAGTACAACAAAAGAAATTGTACGAGTTTGCATTGGCAAACCAGCACCAACATATATGAATGCATGTGTATATAGTACGTGTCCAGTCCGCTATATAGGCGGCAACAAAGGGTACAGGAGGGGCGGGTGCTTATATACCATGGTTCCAATGAAAAAATGTGTAAACACTTTTGTTTCAGCGACTTCATTGTTTTTACCAGCGTTCTCTACAAGGGGACAAAATCGTAACGAATGAAAAATGCCTGCTTATTTTCCAGTTTTGTTACCGAAAGTTAATTAATTTTCGTTTACAGGTCGCCAGCGCCGCTTGTCATCATACCAAAGAAATAACGACCTAATGAAGCCCAAATACTCCCATTTGTACTACGCGTAAGTGCGTAGGTATGAATTGTTCATTATACAAGTGTTTCTAAATCACAGATCAAAGTATATATTAATTGGACATTTTTTTAAAATATTACTAATTGAACATTACGTTGGTGTATTGATTTACAAAACTCGTGGTTCTTTAATTAAAATCAGTACAATCACAACCATGTTGCAAACATTTATTATTATCCGTATTTTCCGTGAAGTAATTAAAAGTAATAAATTATGTATCCAATATATCTTTCTTAGAATTTTAACAGTTAGTCTCAATCAGTTAAAATTTTTTTTAAGGAAAAATACTAATAATTATTCCGCGAAGCAAAAAAAAAAAACCTCTTAATTATTTCCGTGATTCAGTTAATGATATTTATAGTGTACTAAATCACACACCCTCTAGTTAGTTCGTGTCGTATCGTAAATAGAAGAAAAAGAAATTTAAAGAAATGGGTCACAAACTATTTATGCATTTATTGATTACGAATTTCATTATTCGCACGAGAAGTACCTCCTGCCTAAGTGTGTTTAAAAACATGCCATATATTCGAAAATTATTAAATACCGTCAATGGAAATTACAATCTGTTTTTATTATATATTCATAAACTTACAGGAAGAATAATAGATTGACGTAGTGTGTTTTAATTTGTTATTTAACATTTTCAAGATAAGCTTTTCATATTATATAGAAACGATTTTTATAATTTTTATTTTACACGCGTTAATAATGAACTATTATTAAAACATTATTTCCTAGATTACGTAATCGATAATATAATATTTAAATAATAGTAATAATAGAAAAACACGACAATAAACAATAAAATTGAATATGAGAAAAATAAAAATAAGAAAACTCACCAGTGTCCTCATCTTCGTCCCAATTACTTTGTGCAGCAGCCAGATGATACGCAAACACCAATACGAATAACAGCAAACACATAGGTCTGCCTTCGAAGAATAACGACAACGGTACAGTCTTCCTCATTTTGACGCCACAAAAGCACAATACAAACTGTTAAGATTAAATCACTTTCAACTAAAAGTCACAATCGTTGAGATATACAGTAATCCATACATTCATCGAATTGAATATTGTATTTTTAGTTTTACACATAATGAGCACATCACTATATTAAAAGCCTGTCCAGATTGGTTAGACACAAGTAAGTTGACCACGAAAGTTTTTTAATTAGGTTCAATTACAATTTAATTGGTTTCAACTATATGCTACCAATATTTCGTTGCAGTTCACTTATAATTAAAGAAGAAACACTTATTTTATAAAGAACAATGTCACCTGCTTGTTTTAATATTTTAAAATAAATATTATCCATTGAAAATAAAATCACTTAAATCTAACACTAAATATGTCAATTTTTAATCATCAAATAAATAATTCGTTTAATTTTATTTGGGATTTTTTTATTTTTATAGACTGTTTTTATGATTATTAAAACCCGAATAAATTGATTTTACTATGTAGAAATGATGAGGTAATAATAATTCGTGGTGCGTTTACGACTGGAAGAAATACTCGCACTAGGATCGCGACGTCACAACGGCATATTCATAACCCATCATGGTCTGCAACCCGCACACTACTGTTGCCGAGTTTTCATCCACACTTGGGGAGGAAACTCGCGACGCTTCGGATTGCTCCGGTGACGCGACGGCGACGCCCGAAACGGTGACATCGCGCGCGCTACATCCTTAACTCGTACGGACAACTTTCAATAATAATTAGTTGGGATATAATATAACATACACACGTATATCTTTTATTGTGAAACAACATATGCTTTCATTTATTTTTATTTGAATACTAATGTATATTTACGAATAGTGAAAATTGATATTATCTAGGGTGACAACACATTAACTATGTCAACTGATCTTGATTAAATACTGTCAATTTATATATAACCACAAATATCACTTTGAAATTTAATACCACCACTGTCCAATTAATAAAATAAACAGCCATATTTAATAAATAAAAAATATATTTTTTTTAATGAATAAAAATAATGAAAAAATTCAATCAAAAAATGTGTTTTATTACTAGTAAAGTAGAGTCTCCCTAATCCGGCACTTAGCCTGTCCGACCCTACTGTAGTCCGGCATCTTTCAGACGGGCAACAAAATT
The DNA here is from genome assembly GCA_944039245.1 of Nebria salina. NCBI lineage: Eukaryota > Metazoa > Arthropoda > Insecta > Coleoptera > Carabidae > Nebria > Nebria salina. Next base: position 14,536,957 of record OX063271.1, read on the forward strand.
CGTAAACAAAAAGAAAATGTTAAAAATGCCGTTTCAGGCCAAGAAAAAAAACGAAAATTGACAGTTTTTTCACGCTAATGGAATAGGCCTAATAAAAATATTTGTTTTTAATATTATGTATTTTAATATTTCGAAATCTTTTTTATATTACTAGTTGTAATATCCGGTAATCCGGCATTTTCACTAATCCGACACTACGCCGGTCTGATATCTGCCAGATTAGTAACACTCTACTGTACATTTAATTATCCTCGCAGTAATGTATTTGAAATGACAATATTATAAATTAGTAAAATAATAAAAATATGTATATTTTCTTGAACTATTCAAAATTTATATCTGAACTTTTCTCTTATCTAAACAAAATATGTATGAGAAAATACAGTGCAAGCCATTGCGAATATTTTTATTAAGAAACCTAGAAAATATTATAATTTTTACATCAATTCGATTTTTTTTAGTTTTAAAACTTAATTTTCACTGACAATGAGCTAAATTTTTTATAATATCAATAATAAAGATTCATAACTTCAAATGAATTTTTATAAATACGCATAATACCAACTGTTCTATTTTCCACTGACGTCAAACCAGAAAATTCTATCAATACATTTTCGTAATACGCGTCGTATTTCATATAATTAAATAAATGAATAACATTATGTAATTCATTAAGCTGTCGTATTATTTTATTTTGAAATAATTAATTTCCTATATAAGCTCACTGTGACAGCAAGTTAAATAAGATAAATTTAAATCTATATTTCATGTCTATAAATATATGTTGGTCATTTACAAATTTAATTAACTGAATATTAATTATTCTCAATTTTTCATACATTTCTATAACACTAATATCAATATATTCTCAGATATATATTTCCCAAATACCTCAATATCAAACATATAAATACGCATTTGCTAAAATATTGTACATCAGATATACTAAAATAATTTGTTTAAAAATGGTTTATTATAATATACAGGAACATAATACGGGTTGTTATATAGCTAATTTAGAATAGTCCAGAAAGTACCACAGAACCTTCCAATTTACAAAATCCTCTACGCGGGGTTATAAGCAGACAGCTTCAGCAGTTAGAAATCAGTATTCGTGCTTTTAAGTTAAAAACTAGTGCTTGATTTCTCTACCCAATCGATAAAAATTTTATAGTATCAAAGTTGTATATTACTTTAAAATTTTTTTATATTAATAATAAATAAAATTTAATAAAGTTTAGAACATCAATATTTTTTGAATAAGCACATTGAAAATTTGATTATTATAGTATATAACTCAATACAAAAACAATTATATGCTTTTGGTGAATAAACTTCAAAAAAATGTCCTTAAACTTTTCCATCTGTCATTCTCATCAAGCATAAAACGGCTGTTAAATTCGAAAACTCTTCAAGCGAGAGGATTGAATTAAAATAACTTTTTAATCAAGTTGTGCGTTGGAAAACGAAAAAAAAATGGAAAATCTTTAATTGTTTCAATGTTATCTTCGAGTCTTGTATATTAAAAAAAAAAAAAAACGTTGGATAAGATACAGATTATATTTTGTAAGACGAATCACGAAACCAGTCAGCAGTCACACCAAACGCGACGATGAACATTTCAGACTTAGGACAATCGGATTTGTTAAGAAACGTTTGTAATTAATAGGGTTAGTGTCCGAGAATGGGCATGAAAGTTTCTCAGTTTAGCGCACAGTCGGTAATGTGTTTTACGTGTTACGCTTTTTCTAACTGTTCAAATAACATTTTGATTTCTTCCTTAGTGGAAGTTTCAGTTGTCGCATTATATGATTGATATATATATCTTTTATTTTTGTATCTTCAACTTATTTTCATATGGTTTATAGAAGCAATAAATGTTTTTTTAATTTTATTTTTAAGTACAATTTATAAATAATCTAATTCCAATTTTAAAACTTATGCCAGATCTCGATAATTTAATTAATACTGTCAAGTTATTATCTATACGTAATATTAATTATAATTTAAAGGATCTAGATTTTATATTCTAATTTTGGCGTTGAATATAAATTGTCCACATCATTTGATATAATTTCCTATGTGATTTATTGTGAAATTTACTGACATTAAATTTAAATATCGTTATTATAGTCAGTATGGTAATAAGATAAGAATATAGCAATTATGGTGCATCCAAGTTAATAAACAGCCATCACGAGTTAATAGGCGAAAATAAGGATGAATATTTGCGGTTGAAAAGGGTTGTAGGCACGTCGGTCTTGAGAAAAGATATGATACTGTGTATGCACCATTAGAATTAAAAAAAAACTATAAAAAAGCAACGCGTACGTTGTCGCTATAAGCATGACAAAAATTAATTAGGTCATGTTTACGTTACTCTGAGTCTATAGCAATATTAAATATAGCAAGCTTCATTTTTAATGTATGAGCTTATATCAGTTTGACAAATATGTAAAAAAATACGGAGAAAATATTACATATTATAACATAACATTATACCGATTTCAATCAAATGGTGTGAGAAGATACCTCGAACATTATTTCACATCTTGACAATCTTTCGCTCTTTCAACTCCATTCAACTTCTTTCGGTTCAATCAAATTATTTTATTAATTAATTCTCAATCATATTTATTCATTTATTCTGAGGACGACTTCGCATTCTTACACCATTCATTGCTTTTAGACAATCTTTCATTATGACCATACCATCTCATTTCATCTATTCAACAGACACATATACTCACCACCAAACACAAACACGCATGCACCGACACACATGCACACACACACAAACACGCGCACGCACACACACATTTTTATTTTAAAATTTTTAGTACTAGTTTCTGCAGCAGTAGACACCATTACGAGCTTCTATTTTAGTAAGGCTGCTTTGTTTATACTTCACAAAAAATAGATAGATAGATTTGTTTACTTTCAAAAGCAAAAATGTACAGTTCATATTTATTTTGACAGGGTATAAAAATAAAAGTACTTTTTTCGTAGTAATAAATTTGATATAAAAATGTTCACGCATAAAACACTTTTGTAAATATTTTTCAATTCAACATCATGCTATAAAAACGCTTGTTTATTTAATTAACATATCAACGAATGTATAACTCGGTTGAGTTATGACGATTGGTGGAGTTGAGGCCGCTTGTAGAAATATGAAATAATGATGCGTGCCGCCAATGAACTATCTAGTGTATTTAAATTAACAACACTCGCGAACCATGCTATATTTTAGCTTTAATTATAGTAGATTCGAACACTTTATTTATGAATATTAACTTAATTTAACAGCATTTATTAACTATAAGCTAGGAGTGTACTTTTTATTAATTAGAAATATGTTAATGATAGTTACAGTTAAAGTAGAGTAGATTAGCGGTGCGGTTTTAAAACAAAACTTTCATTGCTAGAACTGGCTTTGCACTTTTAAACTACACATAATAAATAGATCGTCAGTCGTTATACGCTCATTTTCAGAAACGAAAACAGCTTTTCAACTAGACGTAGGTAATGCCTGTATATAGTAAAAGTTTTGTTTGCTTTGGAATTTCGACGCTATGTGATGTATTTACGTAGTTACACAAAATAAAATAAATGTGGAAAGTTTGTTAATTACACATCCGAAACATATTTGAAGCGTGTCTTTTAATCTTGTCGCTAATTATCCTTAAAGTTGAAGTTTCACCAACAATTAACAGTGATTCATCATATTTCATCACATTTCATACGAGTGTCTATACGAAGTTAGGAACTATACCTAATATGAAAGGCATCAAATGTTACTCAAACAAACCAATTATTACAAAAACACACACAATCACATAGTGCATTGCTACGCTTATTAACACATCTGCTTGACTTTTGCTCGAGCATGGGCAGTTGATTTTGATGACTTTTTAAATTCTTTAAAGCGAAAACTTTGAAGTTGAATTAAAAAGTACATTATTTAAAACGCAATTTTTACAGTTAGTGTTTTATTTATTTGAAAAAAATATTTACAGGAAAGATATTCAAGAAGCGAGAATATGTAAAGAGCTTAGTGCGATAGCTTGAACAGTCGAGGACAGGTAGAAATCAGTGTCCATGTGAGTCACTAATCATCGGTCTTTATAAGTTAATAGCTAATAAAACGAAGATAAAAAATAAATTGTAGAGATACATATTCATTTTTATCTAAATTTAGGATAGTGTATAAATAAATATTAGATCAATAAATGTTATAGTAGTAGTTTGAATTACTATTACTATTTATGTTCCACTGCATAATTGACGATCTTTATTGAATAGCTATTATTAAATAAACTAAAGCATATATCTGTATGATTTTATATTAACGCATATACAGGATTCTTGATCAAGATTATTCCATTGGGGTTTGGTTAAGCTTTATTTGGAATAGCTTCTTTTTGTTCAAATTTATTTGTAACTCCCTAAAATAGCATGTATGATGAAAGTCTGATTGTTACATTTTGATGGCAACCAATGCCAATTAGAATATATCTTTTAATTAAAGGTACATCCGCTCATGACAAGCCCTACCCATGAAACGACACTCCTGTGTTGAATTGACTGACCGTTTAATTGACAATTTGTAGGTAAATATCGATTGCATATTTGTTCACATAATACGCGTTTATATAGGGGGTACATAAATAATATTCCGTACCTTTAACATATACCAAGTAAAATATTCAAAACTCTAATTTTTGATTAATTAAATTAATTTCGGAAATTTATAATTGAATTGCCAGTAATAGGCAATTAACAAAAAGGTTTTTCAATTGATTAGTATCAGCTCTTAATAATTATTGTATCTTTTAGAAACTAAGATCAGAAAATATTTTTATCATTCTTACGATAAATTTATCAAAGTTAACAAATAATTATATATTTAAAACACATGTAAGTAACTTTTGGATATTTTTTATTTGGAAAAAATATATTTTAATTAGTACGAAATATGATTATTTCTAATATTTATCCTATAATCTTTTGCTGTAAGTGCAACTGTTTTTGAGTTATTGCAGAAATCGAAAAACTGACTCGAGTAAACATGCACTTTCGACTTGAATATTTATTTCAAAAATAAAAGAATTTCTACGCGGCATATAAGATTTTATGTTTGAAGTTTCATAATTTTTCCTTCAACCATTTAGGTCAACTAACTGGATGCGTAATTAGGGTAAATAATATAATTGCAGTCAATATTTAACAAATAAATATTTACACTCGTGGTCTCGTTATCATTTTGTCATTAGCAGAAGAAAAATTTGTAGATGTTTCGACTTCGGTTTTCTATTATCCACTAATTAGACTCCAGGAGAAAACATAATAGATGTTTAAATATCGAGTATAATTTGTTAACTATTGACTTCAATCCTGATTATTATTTACCTTAATTATGCATTCAGGTGCCTATTAGATCAATTTTCATCGTTTAAAAGAATATAATAAAAACACCAAGCAATGAAAATCCAAACATTTTCCACACTGGTGTGGCTGACAGTCAATTTCGTGAACTTCCGGAAATACTCGTAACAATACACCCTTAAGGTGCCGCTCGTCGAACAAGAAACACATTGTTCTTAAACAGTCTCGAGTTAAGTTAACAACGAATCGTTCGCTTTCAATTGTGACACATGTATGCTCTTGAAAAGAGAAGTGTAAGAGCTTCTCTTTCTACCTTTGTTTCTGTGAGCAAATAATTCAGTATGTGGGTGTGTAAGTATTATAGTGAGCAATCCTGAATCTCATGGCCAGTCTATGGATAGTATCAGATTGCGTTTGTATATATTTATGCTTGAAAATAAATGGTCTGTCCTTTAATCTTATATCCATAACTCACAAAAAAAAAGGTTTATATTCTACTGTTGATGAGTATGGGTTTGAATATGCCCTATCCCGATATCCATTAGTGGTGTAGTGTGTATGCTTTCGTATCTCGTTTCTGGTAGGACTGCGGACGGGATATTTGCAGGGGAGACCGAAAAGCTTGCCATTGCCCCAAGGCCCTCGTTCCTGTTTACAGAGTGCGTTGTCTTGTCACCGCAGACCTGGCCACATATGTGGATCCAAACCATTCTCTACATCACTGTGATACTTCTTCTTTTCGCTTCACAATAATTCTATCCTTTTCTCTCCATTCATCCAGTTCTTCTCTCAAGTATCATTCTCTGCTTGGGTGTACGCTTTGTTCAATTTAACTAGTACATATTGTATATTTGTTTTATCATTTATATAAAACAACCCTTCACATATTTTAAAATACTACGTATAAGAAAGTAAAAAACACAACCTAATTCTCATCAAAGACTTTTAATTCAAATATTAAACATTAGAAAGAAAACGTTCTTATTTATTTAAATATTCAGATAATAAAATAAAATAGAATCTCTACAAATCAAATTAAATTAAACAAATGTATGAGGAGATTTAAAATATCAATACAATATGAATACATTTTAGATTATTTGCTCTCAATATACTCATATCTCCTGAAACCTCCTCGTTTAAAGTAGATGTTTTACTTTCATCCTTCTAAGCTCTTCATTTAATCTGAGCTTATTTATATAGAAAGGCATTTGTATTTCTTTATTTTTGATCGTGTCATAAAATAACTGTTGAATATATGAGAAATGATCAGAAACTATTACGAACCCGGTTTCTGTCCAAGAAAATTCCAGTTCGTAGCTCATATCACATTTCAACTGTGACAACTTGTTGATTTACTTCTCAACCAGCCGCCAACATTATATGACTCAATTACGTGATCATTCCCCTTGCAAATCATATCAAATGGATCAGTGCTCGTAAAACGTGTCCATATCTTGCCAACGTTTTAATTTTTCAAACCACAGTTAACTTCATATCTTTATATAAAGTATAATGGAAATGGAAAAGAACATTGAGTTAATGCAAATATTATTTTTAAATGTCATAATATTTACTGTGTTAGATATGGAATCATTTTACCTCTGGGTGTAATATATTTATTAGTTTTTATATACAGAGCATGCATGTACACAATCAATTTAAACTCGGTATCTTCACCTCCATATAAGCTCCAGATCATCATCCAACTGATAAACATACAATTTAATATGTATACAATTAAACTATTTGATCCTAAACAGACTGTTGAGCAGTTGACAATTTGTTAGTGTTCTTTTCTACGATAAGATTGATTCTGTACTTTTGTAAATTATTAGGGATGCATAATTTTTTTTTTAATTAACATTCCGAATATTTCATATTACGACGTGAAGTTTATCTCAATATATTATAACTTCTGTAATCTTAGTAGCGTCACCACTTAGGAATGCATCTTTAAGATGAAATAAACCATGAATGCAGAGAACACTGCTTGGCTCTAAAATAGTTGTGTAATTGAACTGAATATTTTAGTGAAACATACTGAAACTGTGCTACTTTTCTTGTCAATAAAACGAAATTTTGTAGACAATAAACTATTTAGAGCACTAATTGTGTGTTTGTTGAAGCAAACGATTGAAAATAGCGTTTTCTTGACACGATTTATTACATAAACAAATCACATGGATACAATTTACTTTATTTTCTGTTTCCCGCGGCTAATGGATTTTTAATTATATTGTACTGGATAAGTTCTTAAACTTTCTCAATTTGCTGTGTATATCTTGAAGAAGTTATTATCTATAAATGCATGAACAGGAAAACAGGACAGTAAAGACTTAATTCAATTACAATATAGATGCGACAACAAATACACATCTGTAATTGTTTGCAAACATTTAACAATTAAAAAATATTATATGCAAGAAAGTTTATAACAAATTATTTTGCTTAGGCTCGAAATTAAAAAAAAAGAAGATCCACATTTAGAATTCGTTAGTCTACTAATGAATGTATAAATATAATGAATATAATATTAGATTATTTTTATGCAATTGATGCAATACTAATAATGTACAAGAAGATTTGAAATTCCCAAATACAAATACTCAGTTATCGTATTTTGAAACCATTTTCTCTATGCATTTAATATCATTCTTATTGTTATTTTAAAATAAATAAATTCACCTGCTCCATAAATATGGTTGTTACATCTTTGATAAAGAACAATTGCATTATTTATTACTGTTTTCAGAACAATATAAATAATTATCTGCACATGACAGCTTATCCATGTCGTTCTGAATACAAATACTGGTCCTCAGCGCAAAAACAACCATGCTTTTCATGTATTTACATGGGTACACTAGAGGGTATCACCGGGTGACTGGTCTTTTTACATCCCTTGCCTTCGTATCTAATCTGTTGGTCACTGATCATAAAAACTATAGCCCATCAAAATCGTTTGCAATAAAGTTTTTGTCCAGAAGATGTCACACCCCACATAATGACATTTCCGTAAAATATTGTTCGTATTCAACGAATTGGATTACAATAAAACGTAGATTATTTCCCCGTCAATTACAATAATAAATAATCGCATTGATGCTAAATATTATTACCAAAATTTACGAAATTTAGAAAATGACAAAAGGTTAAAAAAAAATTCAAAATTTTGGACATTTTTCTAAAATTTTCAAATAGTTGAGAATTTTCATATAAAATACAATTGAAAATTATGAAGAAGTTAAAAATTTGATGCTGGTATACTTCGGCAAATAATAAAGCTATTATCATTGTATAATTACATTCATACGCAATATATGAAATTATCGTTGTTACAATGCATTTTACCTCGAGTGTTTTACGTATTTATATGATAATGAGTTAAACGTAGTAAATGTAATTACGCATCCCGGGTGTGAGATCATGAAAACACTACAAAATTGATGTGAGCTTACTGGACCTGCTCACCAGAGCAGTTCCTAATAATGATTTATTTAAGAAGTAGTTAACTAGATCCTGAAATACTGTTTAAAATGTTACCTCAAATAGATTTCTATAAACTTTTCACTTTCTTATACGAAGTAATAAATATGTATTGTAATCATGAGAAAATGCTATCTCGAGATTTTAACGGATTGTAACTTTTAATTTTCCCAGTCTATTTTTGTAATCACGTAATGTTTCGCGTGCATGCTTATATGTGATAATGCATGTGTGTGTTTGAATGTACATGGTGCAATGGAAAATTATGAAAAAATAATTAAAAAAATTATATATGTAGGTTAGGTTTTTAGTTAATTTTAAAAATAATATTTTTTTTAACTATTCATATTTTGTATTTGAATGTACATACTACATCTTATCTAAAAGAAATACGAATAAGAAAATTCAATGGAAGCCATTTTAAGTAGTAAATAATATAATTCTACTTTTATTCTCCAGTTTTTTTAGCCTTTGTATATGAAACGTAAATACGCAATTATAAAATTATATATAAATAAATATTTTTTCTTTAATTGAAGACATTCCAAATTTACTAGTTTCACTTATTTTCATCTAATTACAACCGTTGTATGCAATATGTTATTTAAACCCAAACGTGGGATGCGAAGGCAAAAGTTTCAAATTTGAAAAATTTTCCGCAATATTTTATGTATTTGGATAGGATATTACATAAATACAAATAAATTATAATGGAACATTATTTATCCAGCATATAATACATATTTGTTTATTGAAGAGTAATTTGTAATATATCTGGGTCAGACTTATATTTTCTATTAAGCAACACCGAACACTTTTGCATGAAACCGTAGCTAGGTGTAGGTATTACAGAAATCAACACTCCGCTATTTGAATAGGTCAACCGGAGCAAAGGTCGATCCCTGATCGGTAACCAAGCACCGCGATATAATCACTCGTAGATACACCATATGTGCAAGGTCAAATGGATAATGCCGAAATTAATGAGAAATGCAGTCGACAGAAATGCAAAAGAAATTTATTGTTATTAATTAAACATCACCTAATTTTACATAATATTTGCCATAAACAAATTCGAAAACTAATTTTTTAAGATATATTTAAACATAAACCGTTCCAGACTATGTTTATAGCTCACACAAAAACACGCACGAATATTTAGGCTCACACACACACACACACACACACACACACACACACACACACACATGCAGAAACGCACGCGCGCACACAGAAAGTGTAACGATGTTATTCGCATTAACACATCGAGTTCGCTTTCAGTTTATGGAGGCGTAAATCCGCAGGAATCGATACACATCACTCGAATTGGTTTTGAATACCGTTGCTAGAGTACCATATATTTTGTGCATTTTGAAAAAATCCCCAGTTACGAGCCAATCATGGCCAACTGCAAACATTTATAATACACCAACAATTGGACTTTGATGTAGCACAACATTTTATGATTAAGCGTACGTGCGCATGTACATCTCTATGGGTAGTTGAAATAGATAAACTCAATTGAGCTTGTATATAGATATTAGCCTAGTCTGGCAAGCTTGTTATTCTGGCTTAACTCGGTGAATATTAGAGTGCTTCATACATACATATATGCATTGTAATACCTAATTTGATACGCGGTATTGGAATTATTAGACTATTAATTACATATTCATTAATTGTATATAGTGATTTGTTTCATTCAATTTGGAAAACGTAGATATTCTATTGTTCGCATGAAACTGGATTGTATTGTAAGCTTCGAATCAAGTATGATTAGTTATAATTATAATCAAATTCAAGCACTTTAATGGTTCACATTTAAAGCAGTTATCACCATCTTTTTTTTATTTTTTCGTATGGAACTTTCTTATACATATAAGAAATATAGATATTTTTATTAATAATAAATAATTTAAACACTTGGTTAAGTTTCATAGAGATTTTTATTTAAAACGACAATTTTTTCGACTGTTAGGTCATCTTCAGGTCATTAGATCTTATTTTTATTTATTATTAATAAAAATGTTTCACGAAAGACCAACCACAACATCCATAAATATGATATTTTTATTATTTACTCATTTATAATATATGAATAATGCTAACCATTGAAACGCAGTCGATATGATTTATGTAACAATAAATAAAATATGAACAACTTTAAATAGTCATTTTGATGTGACCGGTTGAGGAAGGGTCAAAAGGTTGATATTTTTTATTAATACTTTCTTATTACTGCAAATAAGTAAGTAAATAATGTAGATTCACCGAAAAACAAAGTATTCTAAGTCTTTATGTATTTTAGAAAAAATCTATGTTAGTGAATTTATTTCTACTGCAACCCAGAAAGTCACAAAATAAATTACGGTAACAATTCGTAAGCACATGAGGCAACGTTCATAGAAAACCATTGCAAATCACACTTGGCGACCGCGAGACCGGAATAAGGGAAAAAATCAGTGAAATCAACGAACGCTGGTCATAATGTGAGCGAGCAAGGGACCTCCCCTCAGTGTACGGCCGCAAAAAAGTTATAAATGAGGTGTAATCTTGCTTGAAGCTAGGGAGCACACCGGCATGCACAAAATAGAATGGACACACAAAAACCTACGGAAATTAACTCGCAGTCGAAGCGGTTTTCCTGTTCTTTTCTACTGATGGAGGTGGAGGTGGAGGTGGCGGTGGAAATGGAAGTGGAGGTGGCCCTCGTTTCCATTCACAATCTTTCAGCCACAATAAACGACACAGATAACTATAAATTTCTTGTTAACCCTTCATGAGATTTCGTAATCAGTTGAATACGTTGCATAAAAATTACATTTTTCTTTCGAGCCCATAAACCTTTTTGCTTATGATAAGTCTTATGTTAAATCTAAATGCATTATCTTTTTCCGTGTATGGTATTGTTTTCCTTGACATACATATTATGCTCGTTTGTTTCCTGTCTCTACTTCTTTTTCACACTTTATTTGCGTAACTATGTGGCCTGCGCAAGTATGAGTGTGTGTGTTTTGTGGCTATGAATACGCATATTTCATTTTTCTTATAATGCATTCAGGAATTATAATTAAAGCTATAAATTAGCCTTAGGATTAGTATTTCGTACAATGTATTTAAACGTTAAAAATGCATCATATTAGTATTAAGTACAGAGACATTGGGAATTAATTTACAACAAAAATTATAACGCAAATGAACTACAATGACTATAAATAAATCAAAATTTACTGCGACATAAGTTTATAGAGTTAAGTAATTTACTAACTACAAAATAGCATTTTTTTTTCTATAGTGTCGTTGAAATAAAGCACTCAAAAAATTTTAAGTTCTGATAAAACACCTACATCTTATAAGTAGTAGGTAGATTATTCTCACCATTTGACGTCAATAAGTACAATCTTATATATGTAACAAGTTGATTTTGTTTAGACGGAAAGGATATTAAAATACAAAATTTTAAACATTTGACAAAATATAATAATTCGTTACACTATATTAGAAATTATTATGGAGTATTTCCGCAAAATAAATAAAATGAAATATCGAGACTGATTTCGTTTCATGATTACAATATTACGAAAAATAAAATGTAGATATTTGAATTTAAATTACAAATAAGGACCATGATAGTTATTTTAATTAGAAATTAGTTATGACTTTACAAGTTGAAGGATAATTTAAATTGCACTACTTTTTGGTATTGCAAAAAAAACTGCAAGATTATAAATTCAATCGAACGCAATAGTGTGTCGCACGTGGCGAGCAGAGAAAAGAAGGATTTCGCGACCCTGCTGGCTACGGACGTCAATGAGCTCTTTTGTGACGGGCGAAACTTAATTTCCCGTTAAATTTCAGCATCGCTCAACTTTCGTAAAGTTTAATGATTGATTAGACGCGATTATCAAACGAATAATTAGTATATGTCACACCTGCACTTGAAAATCTGTTACTCGTACACTTCTAGGTAAATTTATTTTGCCTACAGGCACGAACAAATAAAAGCTGATCTCTAATGAGTCGGATCTCTACCTTAATAAATTAACATCGATTTTTCAACTATTATTAATTGGAGCTACGGGCACATTAAATACCGCACAAAAGCTATATTGCCAGCTAAAAAATGGTTTTTGTTTTTTGCCAATTATTTGATAGCCGCGGTTAAAATTAACGTTTTTCAAGGTTTCGCGTAACTTTTAGAATATATATTCGTACACATTAATAAATTATGTGTAACTTCAGATTTAAATCGTACAATAAACTATTTGCACAATGAATCTTTTTAACACGAAACACATGAGTTGGTTAAGCAATAATAAATTATTAGCAGTATTTTATTATTATTAGTAATATTGCGTATGTAGATGACACATTACAAAATGTAGGATGACACCTGTAATTCGACATATAAAACCAACTTGTGCGCGCGCATTTTCACTGGGAAAGTTATTGTGGTTGTCAGTTCCCATTTTCTGTTCAATACAAGACATGATAAAGTTATTGATTTTGATGTTTTTATTGATATATGGTTTGTAAAATGCGTGTGCTCCTAGTAAATAATCACGTTTTATATTTGATAGAAAATATATGTCCTCATTTAGTAACAATTACTTTTTATATTAAGAGTATATCAATAAATTTTCTAAATAAATTATGTACTTATAAGTGAATTATATCAAGTCACATATAGATTATAGGTTGACAAATTGTTATTAGATTGTGTAATGTGCTTAAATCTGTGATACAGTGCTTCTGGTGGAAACCTACGCTTTTCTTTTATATACATAACTATAAAATTTTCGAAAATTATTACGAAAAAATTTCATATTTTGATAATTTTGGAATTATGCTTGTATATATAGTATTTTGACTTTTTATTATTAAAAATTATTAAATTGGTCGGTTATTTTCGTCACTTAAGTAGATAAATAAAAATTTGCGGAATTGCCAACATTATTGATGTTTCTTCATGGACAAACAGTTGAACGAACATATCAAAAAAGTGGACGACAAAATCGGAGGGAGTATGAAACGTGTAAAAAGAGATATACACGCACCATTGATCGTCGTCACTGGTCCGACGTATATTTTATATAGGCCGTAGGGCAAACAACATAGATGCGATATGTATGTACATTTGCCTACACGCGGACTAAAAGGCATCGGAAGAGGACAGCAACAGAAAGCACGGCAAAGAGGGTAGACTAAAAAAATAATGTCACCACTGAAAATAACAGTTCTTATCGCACGGTTTGGTGGTTGACTCAAATGGCCTTGGGATTAGAGGTCAATCGGTTACATGGCGAAAGTTCAGCCAACGAAGGTTACGCTTGTATCTAGCTGATTGTGCGTCGCATGGGTATGTATGCCAAACATTCAGTATGTACATATGTACCACAATTTAAGAGACATTCAAGTACCTTTGATCATTTTTGAATTCTTGTTTAGTTTACCTATAAACACAAACGCGAACATGTTTTTACTCAGTCATCATTTATGTTTTTATGTGTTTTATGATTTTAAAATATTCTGTGTATGCATTGCTGACTGTGATGTATGAAAGTGAATGTTGGGTATGGAGTACGATACATAAATAAAATGAATCTGTAGAGGATATTTGATTTGATTAAATTGTTTTTTCACATTTATATCGCGACCATCTTTCAGGAGGTTGGACCATCCTTGAACAAAGCTTTACCAGTAAATTACCGTATCATACAGTTGAGAATATAGCAATAGTGGTCGCTTCTTAAAAGTTTTTCTTTGAATAATTCAATGCTACATATTCGGTGTTTCAGCAGTCCTTCATAATTTCGTTCCTTTCATTCTAAATTATTTAAAAGCTTACAGTCTTTTTAAATTTTTCACTTTAAAATATTATTGGTTATGGTTTACATAAAATTAATTAGTTGCTATTTCATGGATTCACCACTTAACTATTTTTGCGATGTTTTCTATTTTTCTCTGAGTTGTTTTCTGATAATTAAATCCTCCTCGTTTCTTTCCTTTTGCTCTCGATATTTTAAACTGATCCAAGATTTTCAATATGTGCGTTCAATAGAGCAGTACATAAGCGAAGTTTTAACTATTCCTTTTTTCCTTATATAAACTAATTTATATATTATAGGAATATTTAAACCAACTGTTAAATAATACTACCTCCATAGATCAATTGGTTATCTGGTTTTTCCGTATTAAATTATATATTATCTCAAAACAGAACGATGACAATCGATGAAACATGCCATTTTTCATTATTTAATCTTATTTTCAATTTAATATTTAATAAAAATTCATTTTATAAAATAATTTCATTTAAATCAATAATTCTATATTTTGAAAGATTTTTATTTGAGTGTGACGAGTTCTGTCAGTTACGCCGTAGCATTGTAAGTATAAATGTGACTATGATAAAAAGCTCTATTTATATTATCGATTAATTTATTCTTGGCTTTTTATAATAATATGAAATGAATTATTCTTATAATATATATTTATTGATTTTTATTTTAAATTGCGCGTTTACAATTCTACAGATGACAAAAAGAGTTTTGTTGGCGGCAATTTCACCACAGAGAATTCATTTCGTTGTAATTGCTATTTTGTTGATTTTTTGTTGTTAATTTATTCTCGTTCTATTTACATCTGCCGATTTTACACGAAATGACGTAAATAAATTAAAATTGATACCGTCAATTTAACGTACCATTTATGATTGTATATTTGGTTTCCAAGACACTTATTGGTCAATTTTAACAACAACAAAAAACTATTGTTCTCTATTTGGTTCAGTAGATAAAAAGGATATTTATTTTGGCGTCACCAAAATGGTGAAACATACAAAACTTTAATTTATAATAATTAAAATAATGCGATTCAAATAATAAATATTAATTAAATCGCAATGTAAATGTTTATATTATGTTAAGTGAAGCTATTGAATTGGTTTATTGTTTTTAGAGAAGTAGTAAATTTGTAATTTTACAAATTCGTGCACAAATGTTGGAAATACCTCGATAGGTTTTAAAGTACAATTGTATCGAAAAATAAATAAAACACACAAAGAGATTTCAAAAATATTCATACCGGTTTAAAATAAGTCATTGATACGTGAAAAATAGTTGAACAAATTTCCAATAAAACAAAATCACAATGCCTAGGTAAAAAATCCAATCCAGCGGCAGTCAGTATATAAATAAATACAAACAAAAAAACGCAAAAACAAGTTGACGGGCAAAATTACTCATGCGGTATCGTCAGGAATGCGCACCTAGGGAATATTTCCTGTCTATTATTTATGTTGGCATCATTCTGCTCGTTTTCAGGCGCACAAAGTGTACAAGCTTCACATCGAGCTCCAATCGGACGCCGCGCCGCCCCCGTCGCATCGTTCGTTCCGTTCGAATCCGGGGACCCATTGATCAATTTGCCTGCGATTTTTTACGCTAAATTCATTAGTAAATTTCACACCATTCGAAAACGAAGTTTCTCGCCCCGTTTCGTTGCTTCTTTCTGTCCGTGTTCAACGTGTTTTTGATTTTATTAAAAGCAACTAATGATGAGGGCGTATATGTCAATATTTCTCTTCAAAATAACATTTTTTAGTCAACTCACATATAATAATTCACATGCTTTTATATTGATCATTGAAATAACCCACGTTTATTGATACCGATTTTTTTTAATGATTACTAATCAAAAATGGTGAATACCTTATTTCATATATGTTCAAATGCTCTAAATACGACTCATAAGATTTATTCGTAGGTATAAAAATTTATTTTCGCTTTTGTCCTGGTGTTAAGTACTGTTAAGTACGTTTCCGTTTCACTGAAAGCAACTGTAAAACTGTAGGTTTGCATTTAAATTCAACTTAATTATTAATTTCCTGAAACAGTAAATTTTAACTATTAAAATACGAAATATATCATCGTACCTTTTCAATGTATTCATGACTATCTTAACGTCAGTAATAAATCATTAAGTAATTTGAATCTTCTTTTGCATTTCTTGCATTTAAATTGCTTCACTTCTTTGTAGTTTGCCACGGCTTTATTTAAATTTGAAAACCTTACTATATAAATCACCACATTAGACATATTGGAAAACAATTTTATGCTAAATGCGCCAAGCATAATTAATGTCTTAGATTATTTCTCTGAACATAAAGTACAGTTTTATGGGTGTATTTATATAAAAAATGATTAAAGGAAAATTCTCTTTGAAAAAACAATAGTTATAAAACTATTTCTAAATAAAAGTGAGGAATAAATGCATTCTACACATATTGTAACGACAAATATGTATATATTATAAAGGATTGATAATTGCAACTAAGTCATAGATACATTCAGTACATTCTTATTACAGACCATATTGATAAATTATTTTAATTTTCTTTAATTTTAAAACTAGTTTACAATGAGGTTCTTTCCCTGTTTGTAAATCGATATAAACCAAATTTAGCGAACAGAGTTCAAAGTATAAATTAATTTTTCATAAGCCATTCCGACCGTGAAATGAAATAGTAGATTCTTTGATAAAAAATAATTAAAACATGGACAAACAACATATTCACATTTTCATCGATATACACACCATTAATCACTCATTGGTTGACTATTTTCATCACCACTCTTCCCGGTACCCTTCCTGTTAACAACAGCAACACCGGGTGTACACAGTGGCGGCGGAAATGTGGGGTGAGTTGGTTCCGCCGGTGGCTTATCGCGACCAAGCTTATTATTACGCTCTCGAACAAAAACCGAAAAGTATGTGTACCCTGATAACAACTCAGGCTGCTCTGATCGCTATCGCAGACATTATTTTGATTACAGCCCAAAATTGATGTCACATATTATTTACTACTCTAACACACACACACACACACACACACACACAGATACAAAATTAAACATATATGCTTATTTGCTGTTTTGCCATACATTTCAAACTATCGTGAGCGAATTAGTCGTTATTGGTATGTGAACGCGGTTTCTATATATGTACATTGCAGCGCGATATCATTACCACTTCATATTTACAGATGAATGGTTAAATTTCCTGCACATCAGATTGTTAGGAGGATTGAATACTCTTTAGTAATTCTTGAAATTGATGTTTTGAATATTGCAATTTCATACATATATGTTCAAAAATATACTTATACCGATCAAATAAAAGAACAAATAAATGTTAACTAAACCAATATTAACCGATAATTGCTAGTATAAAATGGATAATTTTCCAGATTGAATTTTTTTTACATAAGCGACTTAATACATTTAAAATTTAGTTCGTTTTTTCGTCATCTGAGGTGGTTCATTTTCTTTTCCTGCAGTACAAAAATAATATGTTTTTCCTTTAAATCATTTATGAAATAAATGCCAAAATAAATATTGTTTTTATAAGTTTCGCATTCAATAAGCCAAACAAAGCGATAGTTGTGTAGCCGAATGTTGTGACCCATCGGCCAAATTGTTGTGGCAATATCTATGCCAGTCGATGTCATAGATGAAGGGGACTGTAACATTATTTCCGAATACCAAAAATACGTCGATACAAATCACAAAATAATGAGATAAACAACATCAATGCGTTCGGTGAAAAGCCTCCAATAGGAAGAGGGAAGTGCACAATCGGATCTACACGAATATCACGTTTTTACGCACAGCTGGAGGACGACGAAACAAAAAATATATATATAACAGAGCTTGAAGCGTAGCTGCCTTTTCCGATCAGAAACATGAGTTGCGTTTTAAATAGCATCGCTCGCTCGCTCGCTATCGCTATCTGGATATGTTCCCGGCGATATTTATGTTACAATAGAAACCTTACAAACGATTATTTTTCCATAAATACTCAGTGAAAATTTTATTTATGAATGTGATATTTATTCTCACGTTTCTGAATGGAAGTTCATATTTCCATAATTGTTACAAAAAAGGGCAAACAGACATTGATAAAATTATTATTGATAATTTCCGATTTTTGATTGGGTAATATATATTTTTTTATAAAATTGCACAAATAATCCTGCTTGCACAGATAGCATCAGCAACTAAAGGAGCAAGCTTGGAAACAGAAAATATATAAATAATAAATCTTTTAACAACTCTGATCTGCCTAATTATGAAACAAATGCATAAACTGTTAAAAGTTGTATCAAACCTGCGAAAAAATTGTTAAAACTTAATTAAACCTATAACTAAGTCACGTATACCTCTTATTGAAGAACTGACTCACCTTATCTATTTAAAAATGGTCATATTTTTAAATCTTACAAAATCGGATGAACTCATCCATAAACTTATACCAATGAACAATACTTTAAGTATTTCAATTTTTCAATATATCAAATTAATAATAAAAGGCACTTCTGCAAAGTAATTTGAAAGTAGTAATAAAAAGAGACGAAAACTTGAAAACACGTCGAACTGAAATGATGGAAAAGACATGCAAGTGCACGGGTAAAGCACAGTAAAGTTTTCACATTAATATTGTGTCAGACTTGTTATCCGAAAGAGCTGTGCATGAAACACTGCAATACTTTCGATAACTTCTTCTCATCACGAAACCATTTCAATGCTATAGTTACCGAAACAAATACCCTATTTTGTTACTCGTTTATGCAACAAATACTTTTGTGTTGCTTTCTAGTTTACAATATAAACTGTTCTGAATTTAATATATTTGAAATAGTACCTTCTTGGATATTTGATTTTTAATTTTATTTATTTATAACAATAAATTCCTAATTTTGCACAATGCTTAATAATAACAAAAATATATTATTTAACATCATAAATTCCTTCTTATATAGACGATTATAAAGCAACCCTTTCGAATTAAAATGTAAATCGAAACTATAATCAACTTCAATAAAAGCCATTTGGGTTTGTTGTTCAAGACACTCATAAATCTAATAAAATTATCCTAAACACCTTAAAATAACATGAAAACTATTACCAGTATTTTAGCATGGTATCTGAATATTTCACGCTTGATATTCAAAACTTGCGATGTACATAAATCAAAGTACTAAAACTCTCTGTAAATATTCATACTTCAATTAAAATTTTTAGGTCATGTATGCATACATAAACCAATATTTCAACGCCGCTTTTATTTATAGTTTTATATGCATATGCTTTTAAGTTACTTTCAAAGTTCTGTTTAGATATAGGGGAAGAACGTAAATATGATACATGAGAACGTTTTATTTTTAATCATAAAATAAAAAAATTAAACCAATATTATGTTGACAGATAAATAGTTAACTTACCCTTTCAATTTTAAGAGTGGTTCAATCAATTATTATAAGTATTTTAGGGTAAATATTAAACAAGATTGCTGTCAATAGTTAAAATATATAATAAAACTTGTCGACATCTTTTATGTCTTTCTTAGATGAAAATTTAATTGTATAAAACGTAACCATAGTTAAAAAATTAAACTTGAAAAATTACGATCTCGAAATTTTAACGGAAAATATTGTTTTGATTTTCCCTATTTATATATATTATTTTACGAGGAATATTTTGTTATCATTGCATTAACAGTGCATATATTAATAGTTGTAGTAATATATAGTTGTGTAAATCTATTAATCACTGACATACATTTCCATAAATCAATCTTATGTAGATATATTAAATATATCTGAAAATATCTTAAACTTCTGAGTATTGAAAATTGTATTCCACTATTGAATAGTATCTGATACATGAGTATTGAAATTTGTAATGCACAATTCAATACTATCTGGTACACGATACTTTTACAAATCTGATCCATTTTAATGTAGGTAACAGCTGCCTATACAGCTGTAACAAGTTAAAAATAAATATTTTTAACGATATGTTCAGCTGCAGAGCTAGGCACCTCGAGTTACCTAGTGGGTACGTACCCGGTACCTGAACGGTAACAGCCCCTCCAACGCCGTAGTCGCTAGCGGGCATAATAATTTGTATTCGTGCACGGAGCCGAACCGGCATGGCGCAGTGTGTCTGGGGGAGAGGTTAACTTGATGGATTCGTTTCCCCGTCATTTGTCATCGATTTCTCACCGATAACCTATTTATCCATATCCTAGCCAGGAGCGTGCCATGTCGTAATCCACACTCACTAACATATGCGAATCTAACTGTATGTATCAAGTTCTTCTGAAAAATATGTGCATATTTGCAAATACATACATATGATTTTCTAACAACTTGGCTAATCAGATTGTAGAAATGTAAATTCTTAAATCTGTATTATAATATTTTATATTCTACCATTGTTACAAATTTATATGAAATGCAAGTTTGTATAATTATCAATATCGTAAGACTAATAGATATTTACGTCGACCAACTATTTATTTGGAATTGATAACTGGATTATTATTAATATAGCAATTGCTTGAAAGCATATATATATATATATATATATATATATATATATATATATATATATTGTAGTTATATTTAATGAAATTAACTGCTCATATTGATCCTTGACAAGTATCAAAGTGTCGATTTCATCTATTTCATTTCTTTGTAATAATCTAAAGAATCTGAAAGAATTTTTTAATTATAATCCAACTCAAAAGTATTTGCTTTAAGAGAATTCATCTACTTCGATAGCATTAATTTCCTTTTTCTTAAATGAAGATTTTTTTTTTTAATAAATTATTAATCGCAACATTCCGATAAAAAGTAAAGTAGGCGTTAGGTTTATATTCTAATATTTTTGTACATATTCAATCTCGACCGATTATTCCTCTTCCGAAAAGTAAATGTACTTATTTTGGAACAAATACTGGTATTTAGAAATATACTTTAATTTCTTTAGTATGTCACACCTATAAATCCTCATAGACCTTATGATTTCTTTGTGTCCTTTATTATTGGTTCAGTTCAGTTAGACTTATTTCTATAAATATATTTGTACTAATTTCTTTCGGGAATCGATAACTTTCGCTCATGTATATGTAACCGTGGATCATAAATCAAAAGAAATTCAAATAGATCCCATATATAACCAATCGACATCTGGATTCGTCTTACTTTGCATATTATATCTCGCAGCCCACTCTTCCATCTTACATACACGCGTTCAACCATCTATTTCAACGTACGCATTTGCTGAGTCTAATTCTTCATGCCAATTTTTTAAATATTTAAATTTGTGTCATATTTTCATCTCCCCATACATAATGTACGAGGGGCTTAAGTAATAGATCTCATATCTGTAATATTCAAAGGAACTAAACACCCAGTTCGCTTACATCTCATTTATAACGAAAATATATTTTAAAACAGTTTTTACCAAAGATAAAAATAGTTTTTAGGTTTAATTAAACTTTAAACACAAATGACTATTTTTTAACAAACTATTAATTTTATTTCAAGTCGTATACAGCAATTATATTTTGGCAATTAATATTAAATTAAAATGAGTGATATTTCTGATATGTAATTAAAAGTTGTACAAATATGTATCTTCTAATATATTTTGATTCAACTGTAAATCATGTTTATAAAATATTTTGCAAATGAGGAAGGATAATAAATTAAGTGATTAGCTTCAAATACTTGTTTGTACGTAATAGGCAAAGATATATGATGTTGTCCTAGTTGTTTAATCTCTAAACAAATGCATTGCAATATTAAACATTTAGTTGTGCAGCGCTGACATGAACATTGTGGAAAATTATTAATCGTTCCATAGTGCGATTTAGTTAGTAAAATACAGAAATAAACATAAAAATTAATAAAAAGTAAAATTAAATCGAAAAATACGTACTACAAATTTGGAAGTGTTATGCTAGATTATTCATGTATGTAAATTGCTTTGGGAGAATATAATTATATAGGTCCAGAAAATATAAAATAATTCGTTTATAAAAAAAATATTTGAGGTCTAATTAAAAATGTTCGATATTGTTTAATAAGTAATTAATGATAATAAATCAAATATATAATAGAAACTCTTGATTTGTGTCGCAAGAACGTGTAAAAAAGTAATGCGCTGATCATGCTTGATATTTTATACGCAACAGTAAATTAATGTTTAAAATCATTTGTTAATTAAAACCATGGCAAACATTAAAATAATTTTATGTAAAATAAAAATAATAAAGTGGCAGTTTATGTATCAAATATTGCACAGCAAAACACTAATTTGAAACAAAGCTGAACATTAATTGTGGTCAGAAGACACAACACAACAGCACAGTATATGGAAACTATATAGCATTAATATTTTATCTCTTATCAGAGAGACATAATTTATGTGTACTAGTGCTTAGTGTAGCAACAGTCGCACAGCAGAAAGTTGTTACATGGTCGCTGGTACACAAATAATACAATAATGCATGGGTCTGTTGGGTCATTTGCTCGCATGCTTAATAATGTTTGGCGCTTGATTTGAATTAACAAACAACGCTAATGGAAACTCTTGCCTATACCTACTGCACCGTACTCTACATTTGCTACATCATGACAGTGAGATGCAATGTACATCACGTATACCTACTTCGTACGCTGGTCATATGCATTCGTCTCGGCGAATACACTAATGAACAACACAAATGCAACACAACACAATCGTTATTATTTCCATAAACGCATATGTACATCTTCCGTGCGTTACTGAATGACGCATAATCTGATATGCTAGAAACTTAATATTGCTGGGGAATTAAATAACGCAGTCTAAATATATCTTACGCACATACAAGACATTAAATCAAATTTTTAAAATAAATATCATTTGACTATATATAGCTTCAAAATATGCACATATTTAATTAATCAATTATAAAGCAAATCAAAATTCTGCCTCCGCGGTTTGTGAGAAATATAACTACATGTTAGGAAGATTACGCAGATATATTGAAGCAACTTAAGAATGTGGTTTTTGATTGAACTAAAACTTGAGATTTATTATAGACAAAGAAAAATAAGCAATAGATTATAAGGCATTACTTTATTTGCTATGAAATTATTTTCGACTTAAACGCAGTTCTGTTTGTAATCGAAATATATTTAAATATAAATTGATTGGAAAAAAGAATAAGCAGTCGTAGACCGTCTAGAAAAATATCTAGAAGGCATCTGTCGTTTGGTAGCGATGCCCAATAACTGTGATTGCTTTCGGCAATTTGAAAATTGAAATTTTATGATTGAAGTCTGTCCAATGTAATAAATTTTGTAAACGTTGGTATGGCGGTAGTGCGGTACAGTACCAATGATGCCGGTGGCTAGTGGCTGATGGCTGGTGGCTGGCGACGCTACCAATCATATGAGTCTACTTTACTGACGCCACACGAGTTTTGATAAAATAATGAAATTTAGCTCAGTGTTTGTTCAACCATTTAGAAATCAACTCTGATGCGATTAAACGTTTGTTATGCGATCGTAAATATCCATTGTTGTTTCAAAATCGACGTGTTAAATTTTATAACTAGGTTAACACTATGCGAATTGTAATTTATAGTGTTTATATCTATGCAGTTATCTGCGCGTGAATCAGTTTAACTTTCCTGTTTCATGCACTTCTCGTGCATTCACAGTAGCGCACACAACGATAGTATAGCTTTACTTTATTTACACTTTGCTGGATATTCTCTTTGAAATAGAAAAGGGAAAAGGTCGAATGAATATTAAGTTGACGTGAGTTTCCGTTCGAAGGTGTTTTAAAACCAATACTTTCTTGCTACACACGGTCTTATTATTTATTAATTTCCTTTGCACTTCCGTCACATAGAATTTAAGTCAACCTTAAATAATTAAATCCTACGTATTTCACGCTAAACAATACAAAATATATATGAAAATATTCGTCTAGATATAATCTAAAACTGTTATATTATTACTAAATAAATATTTGTCACAAATATTTTTATATATATTGAATAAATAATTATAATCAGCGTATTAGTTTCTTGAAATTGCAAAGCTACTCATTTAAGGAATTTATTTTTAAATAAGATGGGATTCGTATATTGTGATCATTCCTGATTTTCTCCAGTCGAGAAATAAAACGATCTTGCTCTCCAGGACTGTAAAATGCCTGAATCTTCAATTCATTTAGTAGAACTTCAGATATGATTCTCTGCGAACAGAGCGACAGTCGATGAAAATCGCTACCTCTCAAAAAGTAATACGGTTTTTTTTTATTAATAAGTTTATTCAGATTCAAATTAAACTTAAATTTATTACCTCTAATAAGAGCACTCGACGTTTTACAGAAAGCGAAAATAAATCTGTGGCCAAAGGTAATTCTAGAGTGCTTCAAAATAACGATACGTAATTTGACATTTCTCTAAAATAACATGGCTTAAGAATTAAAAAGCTATGAATTATTATAGTAATTTATCAATTGTTTATATTTTTAAGTTATGTTGCACTCTTTAATATTTTTAAGAATGTGATAAATCTTTGCTTTACAGAATTTATGTGAGTTTTCAACTAAATAAAATTTGCTAAAGCCAAATATAATAATTTAAACAATTCTCATTCATTTATTTGATTGAAGCTTATTAATATGTACGAATAGAGTTGAATGACGAAATGTTGTCAAAATATGAAAGAATGTAAAGGAAAATGTATGTATGTACTTATTTAATATCGTTTAATATTTCAAAGTAAATCGAAAAAAAAATGTCTATTTTTAAAGCAAAAGCCGTAAAGGCCATCCATTAAAAATGGATGCATATATGTATGTAAAGTAGTTACTGAAATATTTGCTCAGTAATGGTTATAAAAAATTATGTAATTTTCTGCATTGCAACCAAAAGATACAATAATAAAATAAATCTGCGTATAAACATCTAGGATGTGTATTTACTAAATAAATAAAAAAGCTTCAATCAAAAGTTTTAATGAACACAAACAGTATCTAAAAGAAAGCGCGCAAATCGAAACACATTTATATCACACATACTCTGATAATTCATCAAGGAGTGTTAATACTGTGGGTACGTTTAAGTAAATGCAGACAAAAGTGATTAAAGGCACCCGTATTGGCGTCTTTGTTATGTTCTCTGTCGATGTACATACATAGGTATATAATAAGTACGTACGTATGCATCTGTTTGAACTCGAAGTCTGTTTCAGACTGATGTTGCTTATACGCATGAGTCTCTTATTTGCACCAATGTATACCTTCCCTTATTGAGCGATTAAATCCTTAGATACTGCTTTGCCAACGGCAGTGAATCTATGACATGCAGTAATTACAAAGCGGATATAATATCTATGCATGTCAATTACGTTAAAAAACAAAACAGACAATTTGGTTCCTTTAAAGCTATATTATATGGATTTTTATCGTATCAGAATTAAATTTAGATTTACATTACACATTAAGCACTCCTTTTATAATTTGTTTTGATCTTTATTCAGTAATTTAAAAAAATCTTTCTGCATCAAAAATGATAATGAAGCTGGACTTTAATATTGAGAATATTAGAACGCATATGATTTATTAAGTAAAAAAAATTCGCTTAGGGAATATTTTATGGGTGTCAAAATACATTTTTCACATTTTTAAAAATAGAAACAGCTTTCATTACAAAAGAGAATTTTAAATGAAAGAACAGACCCGATTTTCAAAAGTGCCGTTCGGCGATGTGTTTCACGAAATTTCCTTGAAATATTATGGCAACTAATAGTTAATTGCCTCGAATGTAGTGAGAAATATCTAGGTCGAACATGGGTTAGTGCAGCAACTGTCGTAAATTGAAAAATGGTGCACAGAAATTCAATAGGAAGTGTCATTTCTCGCCAATGCGAATGGAACGCGAACCACTACTTCTCTACCGCGTACACGGCCGCACTAGATAAAACATAAAGAAAAATACGTTTCCAGTACCGCGAACAACAGCCAGCATACTGGAAAGACGAATTCACTTGATTAACACCCTGTTTCTCACGACTCGGAATGCATGCATCATTGAATACAACAAAGAGACATGGTCCAAGGTGCAAATCTTCCCATCGTCACTGAACAAGGTGATAAATTCACGAATTGATTCATACCAAGGCGCATTCGTTTTTTCCTTGGCAACGTCAGTGTTGGATTCAGCAATTTATATCCTTACAGAGTTTATCTAGGCATTATTGAGGATTGGAATCCAATAAAATAATATTAATTACTATGCTAGCCATTCTTACGATAAGAAGAGTTTCTCAGCCACACAGATTGAAATTATAAAAAATATTGTAAATTGAAAATAATATTTCATAAAATTGTAATTGTATATAATCAGCTAAAACACACTTAAAACACAAAATTAAAACTATAACACAGTTTAACAGCTTGTCTACTATTTTTCTTTTATTGACATTTTTAAAGTTCAAAACATTTCTTTAAATGTATTATGAATATAATTGCGAATTCTTCTTTTCTTAATTTCTATATATTCGATTATAATTATAATAAATAAACCGTTTTTTACAATATTCCAGAGAATTCCAGGTTTGTAAGTTCTTTAAGTTTTTGATTGTGAAGTATGAGTGTGTGGAAGCCAATCCTGTACGTGCGACACACTTTTCATGCGGGTCTGCCTGCACGACACCCCGTCCGAAACGACGACTACGGCGCACCCGTTTCTTTTACTTTCTGCTGACTTTGATTTCCTCAGTTTTAAAGCAACGTCGAGCAAAAAGAAGTGCCCTTTTCGCTTTGTGTCACATTACTGATAACATATCTGAGAGGAATCCGGAACACTAACTGGGCAAATGCTGTGACTGCATGTGCGTTGGAACCTGCACTCTCATTTAAAGACTTCCGTTACCATTCCATTTTTTCTGTTTAACAGCATAACTGGCGCTTTTTAAATGGTTTAAAGTACCTTTGTTACAGCACAGTAACTCAAATGTACTATAGCTAGCAATAATATCAGGCGAACTTAATAATTCTGTTTTCTTCAGGCGATTTAGTTGCCCTTTGTCTTATTGTTTCTTTCTCTTCCGTGAACTTTAAATAAAGTATTCCAAAAGCGTCCCTTCATACATGCATGCCTTCTTATGACCGTGGATTAATATGAAATCAATTTTGTATAATGTACTATATTCACTTAGTTAGTCGATTTCTCTTCGAGCACATGGGTCATTTGTTGATGTTATTTTATCGTTTGGGGTATATACGCAAGTGTCGGTTGGTATGGTGGAGTGATGGAGTTACTAACGCTGCTCGGGTCTTGAATTATGATTGATGCCTTGGCGGCCCCGTACTGTGCACTGGCCTTGGCGCTGAGCTAGAGCGAGTGCACGCTCGCCCGGGGGAGACGGACATCAGCATGACCGTTGCCGCCGCTGCTGCTGGTCACTCCGGAGAAAAGAGCAATAAAGCGCGTGCGGGGGTTTGATGGAAATGGTGTTGACCCTTTTATCTAGAGTAGCGCGGGAACAATCGATTCGTTGGCTGCAAGTGTACAGGGTGGATTTTTTTACTACAATTTAAGTTTCTCCGCTAAGATATATTGCATTTGATAACATATATAACTCGTACGGACTGTTTATTTGCAGTAAAAATAGAATCTTCTACGCTAAATCATTCGACAAATAATATAAATTTGAAATAAATACACAATTTATTTTTACCTTATAAAGAATATTTACACTTTACAATACATGTATACTTGCGTTATATATGAATTTCTATTTATTAGTTTTAATAGTTAAAGTTTGACTACGCGCTACATGCATACATGTAATTACGGGAAAAATGGTGCAAGAATACATTTGAATCTTAGACAAAACTTTATTTAATTTCGAATTATTTAAAGAATATGAATATTTTTGATATATTTTTGTTTAATTATATCGAAGTCCCATTTAAAAATTGTCTTTCGTATCATCACTTGAAATGTAGTACATAGTATCGACCTTGAGAGTCATCCCGTACTTATATTTATGTGTATGTTTTCTACTATGTTACTGTTAGATGCCCTGTATGTTGGAGCGTATGTGTGTGTCTGTGAATGTATCTGGAGAGAACACTCGATTATCTCGTGTCCATTGAGACTCCGTCTGCCCAGCGCGCTAAAAGCGTCAGGTCTGTGGCTCTCCAGTTCTCTGACCACCGAATGCAATTTACATTGATTCCGCATTTAATGAAAGTTTAAGTAACGTTTGTTTGCTGGCTGATCTGTAATGGCAGTGGCCGAACGGCTTGAGTTCACCGATAGCCGCACCAACCGAAGGCCTTTAGACTATTCGCATTATCTAATAACAGAGATTACTGTACCGTGCGTCGAGAAGAGCAACGCACTTTTCGTTGTTGAAAGAGTCTATGTCCACTTCGATTCTCTCACTATTTATCACTTTTGCCGTATACGTACACATTCATTTGGGCTTCACAAAAGTATTGAATATTTTCGAGAAAATCGCCAGAGATGAATAAAGCTTACATTCTTTGTATTACCTCTCCATTTATGAAATTAGTTCTCAGACATTACAGAAACTATAATAATTTCCTATTTTAGCAGTCCCAGGTGAAATTTTAATTTTTATAATATTTCGCATTTTATTTAATTGCATTAGCATATACTTTGCGAATAATTTTAGTAAAAATCATTTTTGCATATTCCAGTTATTACTTATTTTAACATAAAGATAATAAATTTATATAATTTAAAAAAAAAATTACATTTTGCATATCAAAAAAACTTTTTCCGGCATCATCATTATATCCAAGGGGAGGGAATTAGATTGTCTGATGATCTGTTTGGTTGGTTCCGGTTCATCCTAATTAGGATCCAGGCCATGATTGACTTTACGGGCAGCAAACGGGCATCTAGTGGCCTCTGGTTTCATCAGCATTCGCTAGCTTCTTCACTAGTACACGCACATCTGCCCCTCACACACATACACGTTCATCATGGCGTGTTTATTTATTTTCATATTCCCCATCATTCTCGCGGGAAATCATCGCTTCCTACTCTCGTTGGTGGCGTCCTGTGCGGCTTGATGAGTAATTGTGTACCTTACCACGATGCAGCCAATTAAAGAGCTACTCGCCTAATGAAACACTTATTCGAACATTATGACACATTCCTATTTCTGCTTGTTATAAAAGAGATTGTAATTTATATGAATTGAAAATGTCTTTCAACATATATTTAAATAAAAGTTCTTAGTACAAATGAGTACAATTGAATTGTAGATATGAATTAATTATTCGTCATTTTAATTGATAAAAGAAAACTCATTCATACATTTATAATTCGATAGGCGATTTACAACCATAGAATTTCATAATGGTTAAAAAATGTAAATAATAACATACTTACGATTTACGTACTGCCAACAGTGACATCTCTGAATAATTCATATTTACAGTAGATGTCTGAAGTTAATAATGACATGGCAATTATTTTTATATTCATAGCTACCAAATGAACCGTATTTTCAGGCTGGTTTTAAAACATGCGCCAGACTCTAGATTTTTGTATATATGAGTCCACCGTTGTGTTTTGTAAAAATTATGAGCTTTTAAAATGTATCCATCAGGTTTTCCAATAGTACTTATTTGTTGTAGACTCATTTATAATTCATAATTATTATCTGAAAAATGTTATTATTACTGTATACCAACTTACCCCAATCAAAATAAATCCCTTGGTCCCCTATATTCACCAATTATTATATAAATCTCTTCAGCTTCGCAATGCTGTATAACATCATTGCAAATTGTACGTATAGCTCGTATAATGAAGAAACTACGCAATATTTTGCTAATTAAAAAAAGGCAAAAGACCAAATGAATTTTATTCATTATGTTTTCGCAATTTGCGAGTGGGGGCTGCAAATACAGAGTATACCTAGAAACGTGTACGAGTGCTTGTAATGCCTAGTACTCTGTCTGAAATCTGGAATAAAAGTTACGATGTGATGCCGGTGGTATGGAATGGTGGCTATATCGTATTTCTCTCGCAAGCATTTTCGAATGTTCGCTCTCTGTTCACATTTATTTGCCATTCTACTAACGATGGCTTTCAAATTGCTCAGCACGTTATTGCTTTTCTCGTTTATTGTAGTCCATTTCGTTTTTAGATCTGTTTTAGATCATATCCACCGGTAGTGTTGTACATCATTTGAGTTTTAAACTACCTGAGTTACACATTTATAGCTTATAGGTTTGTTAGATGTGGTTTTATCTTTTAAGGATAGAAAAGCGTCAGACCTGTGAACGATATACGCAACATGCTTCTACTGTATACTCTAAACCGAGATATATTGATGAAGAACAAAAATGTTGATTCCCATAAATTTTTTATAACATAAATTTGTTAACTTTTAGTATATTTATTTCATTTAACTAAATAAATTATTCTTATCTAGAGAAAATCATACAAAAGTGATAATTGGAAGATAAAGTTGTACTTGTTCTTAATGTCAAATAATTTCACTATATATGTACATATGTACATATACATATATACTCTTTCATGAAATTATTTTCCGAAACTTATGCAAGACTTTGCACATATATTTGAATAACCGCTATATTATTTATATAGATTAAAGTATATCTTCCTCAGCGAAAATAATAAAAGTTTATTCAAGTGTGCTTTTATTTTAAATAAATATGTGAATTACGTAAATAATAAATTTTATGAGATTTTTAAGTACTCGTATTGCAATTGTTATTTATGATGTTAGTAGGTATACGTATATGAAAGTTCGCATTCTTTGTACAATTCAATGCTATTAAAAATGTGGAACGTTGCTTTTATTGCGCTAGTTGTAAAACGTTTTATTTTGGTTTGATGATGTATTTTATGCATCGTCATTTGTTCCAATATAACCTTGCTCGTTTTAAAATACTAATTGTCTCCACGGCTCAAAGGATTCTGTTATATATTTACAGCTTCATCATTTCTTTTATTCGCTAGCTCCTAATTAACCCGCTGGTTCATAACATTTTCAGTAATGCATATGCATATTTACTTCAAATAGGCTGGCGGAAAATCCTTTATATCCATTCGCTTCTTGACAATCTTACGCCATTTTACTGTAAGCTTACATACTTCTTTTGCTTAATTATGATGCATCAAGTTCCTCAAATACGTTCTTCTATTCTATTTGGAAAATTCTATAATTAATTTTATTCTATTTGATATCTTTGGGTGCGTAGCCACAATATTTAAAAAATGATAATTGGAAATTTTTTGGGTCATGTTGTTTTCAATCTATTGTATTTTCATTAAAGGCTTATCTCAACATTTTCCTTGTTTCACGTTTCTCCTTCATTCGTTTTCTCCTTCCCACACGTGATGGCCTATTTCCTTTGGTTTGTGTAAATGTGTCTGCTGGTGTTTTCTAACGGATCATTCCTGAAATTACTTCGGCATCAATTTAACATTTGGAATTAATTAAAAGGAAAGATAGGCTCAACCAATATCTGCTTTTGTGTACTGCTTTCGAATTAAACATCAAAGTATACAGAAACGCGTGTACATGTATGTGCCTATTTTGTGCTATCATGTTAAATACTGGCCTGCAAATGGTATTTACTAATCATTTTGAAATGAATATATTACTACTATTTGATTTGATAAATAAATAGATCTTCCTATAATACTCAGAATGTTCTAAATAAAACCAAACATTCATTAAAAAAAAACATATATGTATATATGATTTACGAAAAACACATTTTTTTCCAAACCACAGCTGATTGCTTAAGCTAAGAAGGACGAATTGAAACAAGCATATAGTATATAGAGGGACAAGAAGCTTGGTAAATTACATACATCTATCACTTGTTTATGCGCTGGTCTAAGGCGCCGGAACATGCAACTGCTTTCTCGATCCTGTTAGCGACCATGTTCATTTCATTTGTTTGTTATTTTTCTTTGTTTTCTCCAAATAATGATAAAACTTATGTTTACCGACCTCATTAATGATGAAATCCGTATCTCTGCAACAAACAATCATAAAAATGGCTTGATATCTACAAGAAAATAATTTATTAACTAAGATTGATATATTTTGGTACTCGTTGCTCCTAGAATTAATAAAAATTGTCTTATATATCTTTTTGAAGTAATTATTAAGAATACATGAGAAAGAAGCTATTTAAGCAGAATTTATATTAGCTTCAATTAGATTTTACTTTAACTATCCTCAAACAATCTAATTTAGATTGTTTGAGGATGTCTCTTTCAAACAATCTAAACATAATTAAATTAATAATTCTCTCTTGTCCCTCCTGCATATGTCTTCTGACGTTAGATTTTAATGACGCAAATCGTCTTACATACGTCTGTAACACGTTCAAAACAGAAATAAAATTCTTGAATTGTTTTATTTAATTAAAATATTAGGTATCTATGTAAAAATTTAATGAATGTAAACACAATATTGGAGAATCCTTGAAGCGTAATTAATTTTGTTCGTTATTCTACAATACAAAATATCAGTGACGAATATACTAAATTTTTAAGATGATATTGTGTTGCTAATGCATCAGATATTAGAAATAGCGATCTATATGATTGCAGTCACTTTTATACCGAATTTGCACTACCGAAAGCTACCCGGTTTATTGATTGCTATGTATTATATTTTTTACAATATTTTTTGTAACTATAAAATTGTTACAAATATCTCGCATACAATTGCATGAAATTGCAAAATAATTTATGTTCAAATGTATGTCTAAAACTTTGATATTTCTGTAACATTGAATGATTGTGTGTTTTGGTATTTTATTATTGATTTCAAATACCATTTATATTTGAAATCGAATACACGTATTCCATGTATATTTCAGATAAAGTTAAAATAACTTAATCCCAAGTGTTCGGTGTACAGGTATATAGAAACGGTGATCATGTTCACGTTTTCGATAGGAAATGTGCACATGGCACACTTTTCCCAAGTGATTCGTATATATGAAAATTATTCGACGTTGGAGAAATACTTAGAATGTGTGTCGAAACATGTGATCATAAATATGTGTTAATTTATCGCTAACTTGTATTTTAGAGAATAGTGTAATCTAGTTTGTTGATAACATGTCAATATATTGTTTCCGTTTAGATCTATATGGTACGCGTATTCTTAAATTTATTTAAATAATTTAATTGATTTTGTTTTTCAAACATTTAAATTCGTAACTGTGCAGTCTAATATTAGGTCAGCACTGCATGAATATACCGAAGTTTATTTTCTTTTCCGCCTTGAATTTATTTGTTTTGAAGAATATCTTACGATCTCTTTCAAATGGATTAGGTTGTGCACAAAAAAAAATATTTTTACAAATATGCGAAAACTAAAATGCTGCTCCATCCATTTTCCGAGTGTGAACATTCTTCAACAGTGGTACAAATTGAGTGAAAAGATGTTTTCTTTAAGACACTTGTGAACGTCAACATACAGCGAATACGAAAATATGCGAACCGTAAATCTTAAATTCGCCATATGTATAGAAGAAAAATTTTCAGCTCTTCATATGCTAGTAGAACGGGCAAGGTTGTTTGAATATCGCGGCTGAAAAAATGTTCGCACAAAAATAAACAGGGAATTAAACATACGAATCTTATTTCATTATAATTTGAAAATAGTTCTTTTCACAAAATGATTCGAAATAAAACGACGACATTCATTTCCTTTTCAGAAAATTAAGTAACATTATGTTAATTATAAATGCAGAATAAACTGTTAAGGACTGGAGATGGTTTTATTTTCTTTGTGATAATGTTTTTATATAGTTTATATCGTAATAAAAAGAAACTATATCTAAATATAGTATTCTATTTTTGATTTCAAAATCTGGAGATATTATCCTCCATCAATATTTCCACTGTAGTAAATACCATATTTTGTACTCGTTGCTTCACTTATTGTATAGGTATAATCAGTTCCCTTATGCTGAATTCCTAAACAAAGTTGAGTTGCAAATATTTTTTGAAGAATAATCAAAAACCTCCTGCAACATACTACCAATTAAAGCATATCTCAAAGTAAACCTTAAAAGCAAGCGTATAGCATCTCTATAACAAACTCTTCAAAACTTAATTCTTTTAAAGTGCTGAATCTGCAATGTACCTGAACTATAAACACCCTGTACACATATCTTCATATGGAGCCAAATACACACATTTCTGCATATATAGCAGAAGTTGAATGGCAGTTTGTTGTGCCGTACTCATTGTGCATAGAAGCGAGGCCGAGTCATTTCAGTAAGTGCCGAGATATCCTTACAAAACAAACAAGCGTGAATGAACCAGTTCGTCCTTTTGCAGTGGCGTCGATGTGGACCAAACAGACGGGACCATCGTGCTCAGTTACTAAATGTCAGTTGGATAATATAACAGAAGGAGAGGAAAGGGATTGACGGTTGAACAGCATAAAGCATTTCACTTGCAGAATGCTAATGAATGATGCGCCATTGTTATCGAAAGCGACTCTATACACGACTTTTTTTCTGGGATTTTTTTTTTTTTAACTTTTATATACACAAAAGACATGAGAAATTATCATTCTCTTACTCTTACTTTTGTCGTTATCTGTAATTCTTCTTGTTATTTCAAAGTTCTTCAAAGCAAAGTAGGTACTCATATCGGATGTAATGAATAGTTCAAGAACATTATTTATACATCGACGAAATAAATTGTAGACTCTAAAAAATATTTAATATGGATATTTCGTAAAACCATATTATTAAATTTAAAATTTCTACAGAAATATTTTACGTGGATGATATTGGCAGCTTTTAATGGAATTAATTTATGCTTACACAAAATATTTTATGTAACATACGCAATATCTGTATCTATTTCCATAAAACATATCTCTAACGAAAGGTTTTACATATATGTGCTATATAGCCAGTAATCGCGGTATATGTAATAAATTGTTATTTACAAATATCTATTTAATACTGTTTGTATAAAAATATCACTTTAGAAATATGACGAGTAACTTTCTTAATGACTACTTTGAACTTTGAAGATCCGTCTAAAACAGTAACACATTTTTCCGTAAAATATCATCAGTTTATCTTTTGTTACTTTTAATGAACATCTAAGTGGTTAGAAATTTGCCGTTCCGTGCTTAACATTAATCTTGTCTCGCACATCTGAAAAATGTCGTGTTGGTAAACATTAACATTATTCATGTTGTCAGATGCTGTTTTTGGGCAAGATCAAAAGACGTTTACTTAGCTTATAAGCTAGTTTTCATTATTTTAACCACATACCTATGTTTATAATTTATATATTCGAAGAAGTACGTACAATTAGCCCTGGATATAGTTTAATACAAATTATATATATATATTTCTACACGTTTTCAAAATTTATAGCAGTACTAAATTTATTTAAAATAAACATTAAAAAAAATATTTATTTGAATTAGTGAAATGTCGTAGTGAAATAGATTTTCATAGCCTTTTTATTAATTTCGGTTTCACAGGTATTTGAGTTATTCAACGCGAGTTATTCTACGCCCATGGGATATCATTCTAATCATATTTCACCTCTACTATCCTCTATACTTTTCTTATTCATATTTCTTCCTTTGGTCTGTTGTTCCTCTTGTATTGAATGCTCTTGTCTCTGCCATTGTGTTGCAGTAAAATAACGGAAGAAATGAGCACACGTCTTTCCGGAATGCAAACAGTACTTGAAGAGTTCTATTCTCTTCGTCTTGTTATTCTCGTGCTTCACGTTTGGCCTGTAGGGAAAGCCTCTTTTATCCGAATGAATGTTTTTTTTTTGCCAAAGCAACATTTCTTAATTGATGGAATATATATATATATATATATATATATATATATATATATATATATATATATAAATATATAACCAAGCATAAAAAGCATGTAACTGCTGTGGAAATGAAATTTTTGAGAGGTATTTGTGGTGTATCTAGGAGAGACAGATAGCGGAATACGTGGGTTTATGAGCAGTGTGATATTGTAAAAAATGTCGTACGTAGAATAGGTGAGAGGTAAATGAAATGGTATGATCATATTGAAAGCATGTACAATAAAAGGTCGCTATTTATGCTTTTATTCTTACAAATGATAAGCAAAGCGTATAAATGCATGTAAATAGGATCCTCATTTAGGAGTTTGTGAGCTATAGCTATAATACATCATTAAATTATTAAAAAGCTAAGAAATAGCTGAATTACTAAGAAAATATTAAGTATGTGAGTGACATAATTCACTTAAAAAGTAAATAAAGGGAGAAAACATTTGAATCATCGATTTTCAGATGATCCGAACCACCTCATTTTGATAAAAGATTCAGTTTTTATTGAAATAATAATTTAAAATATTCTTTAATATTTGCACATGCATTTTCTATTTTTTAAATAAATTAATACATCAATAAAATTCACATTGCGAAAACCGCTGTTAAGATAATTATCTTGAAGAATGTTAATTACGAATTTTTCCTATCGACCTACAGTTGATTCGGAGTAGGCAATGAACACGTGCAGGTGAAACCAAAGTTTGAAATTAAATTTCATCGCTTGGGCTATATGAAGCGTACCGTCTTATCTTCCATCGTTTATTTTCTTAGTCTTACACACCACCAAAATATAGAATATAAATTACACTTAATTAATTCCGAGCTTCATTTCCTGTTTGAAAACTATCTGTAATCTACGCGGTATCTTTATCTTCCTTTTCCTAATTTACAGCGGTTCGAGTAAACAAATAAAGTGAAACTAAAAAACAACAACCATCAGTATCGTCGAACAGCCAAACAGAGATAGAAAAACGAAAACTTTCGTTCAAAGTGTTAAAGAATCTTAGGGACTGCTAGCCAGCGACATAAAATCGAAAATAATCAGTAGTTAATCAGAGTCTGGAACCCTCATTACATGTTATATCGTCATATATTTTCTTTCTCAGATTATTTTTTCATTTTATTCTATGGAGCTTCCTAGAAGCCATCTTACTTCATCTTACTACTGCTATATTTGTTACAACTCACAATTTTTCAGTAAATAATAATATAAGTAGTGCTACATTTTTATAGAAAAAAATATGTTCATTTGAAATATATTATCTATGAGGGAACAACACACCGAATAAGAAAGCAAATAGAATATACAATACGTAGTTGATCAGGCTTGATGTACTAGCAGAGAAGGGTGAGAGTAACTTGTACGATCTAAGGGAAAATAACATGACATCAAACAAAGACAGATCGTTTTTTTTTTCGGAATAAACATATCAATCTGTACGTGGCCGGCCGTCGTCAACACACGTTGGTACTGTGACTACCAAACTTGATGGATAATGTTATGGTAATGTTTCTGCGTATAGTTTCGCAGTTAAGGAAACTATATACGTTTATTGTTTGGAATTATGGCATCCAGGAAGATGCATTAGAACTTTTTTTGTTTAGTTACACGGACTTTATTACTTCTACATTGCATAAGATACAGATTTTGTAGAACGTATTTATTATTTCCTTTCACTGAAGTTTGTGTACACTTGAAGTTGACCAAGGATTCATTTTCTTTTGAATATACTGTGATTACCCGAATACTATTTATAATTATAAAAGCTTGAAATCATAAAAGTTTCAAACATCTTGAATATGATGCATATCTATTTCTAGCAAATCAATTTTGACATTTTTATACAATCATACTTGTATACATTTCTCATATGTAAATTGTGAGAAATTAAAATTGAAGCGGCACTTTATAAAACCTATAATATTAGTTGCATATGGTATCATGCCATACTTTGGATACTTGGGATATAATTAATATTTGCTCAAATGCATGTTCTGAGTAGAGCTTATTTAGTAGCAGAGTTTATTGTTCGCCACTACTTGATTCTTTTGCCAAACTATAAAAAGGTACACCAGTTTAGATCAGTGAATGTGGTATACTCCCAGTTGGAAATGACGAAAGATACGACCACATAGAAACAATTTTATGAGGGGCGTACTCGTCATCTTAGTATAGGTTTATTTCAAACATTCATTCTTACAAAGTAAGCAACTTTTAGTCAACATAAAAACACATTTATAAGAAAATAGCACATAGTAACTATTTACTTCTAAATAGTAATCATTGATTCAATAATAAAGTCGTATAAAACACCGTCCTCTTCTCAACTACGAATCGTAAAGCTAAGTACAGCAAACGTGGTCTGCATTCGACGTACGTACCGTTACAATTTCTGATCGAGCAATGGGTCAACGATTTTATATCGTTTCTATATTCTACGAGCGCTAGGGGAAAATTCAATGCGGAATTGATAATTCATATAATAAAACCATAACTGCAGTTTTATCCTCGGTGACGGTAAGTTTACGATCCGACCGAACAGTGAAGTGAAGTGGCACAGAGGCGTCTCTCGCGGTGCTGTAAACAAAGTGATCAATATCCCAGCTGTCGACGGTCTTCCTTGCTTCACCTGTAATCTATACCCACACCACCCATTGTTGAAAACGTAAAACACACTCACTGTTTGCCAACTACATGGCCATGTGTTACCCACTTCCATTACGAGAGATGTTACAGTCAGTTTTTTGTTGATTGTAGAAGGTTATTGCACTCCGGGAAAATAATTGGACACTGAAAAAATAAATTATTATAAATATTAAAAATATATATTATTCTTTTCGACGTAAAAAACAGTAACTAGTAAAAAATAAATATTTTAGTACACCTATTACATTTCAAAATATAATACATACAAAAATGCATAAGCACTAGCATCTTCTTATAATAAATATTAAAAATTCTATTTTTTTCCGACATAAAAAACAATTGCTGGTAAAAAATAAAAACACTACTATTACATTTCAAATTGTAATAGATGCAAAAATGCATAAGCACTCGCATCTTCACCCATTCCGCAATAATGTTCTTTTTAATTGCTTTCTGTACACAGTGTCTCAGAGTTAAAATATTCAATTTTATATTTGTAAGTTTTTTGGTTTTAAAAATATTTTTAACCAAAACTTCGACTTCTATTGCCCTGAATCCAAAAATATGTATAACTCAAATACTTAGATGTTAATTGTTTTCAATAGACGTGCTGGGCTTCTTATCCCAGTTCATTGTGGATGTGAATAAAGTTAACTGCTTCCCTTGCTAATTACGCGCATTTAAAGTTATCGTTATCTCAATCTAAATTTACAATTAATTCAAAAAATAATATCTTAAACATTCTATTAAGAGATATAACAGACTTTAGAGTTATAACACATAAAGTAACGCGAAATATAAAATTTCCCACCAACAACTACAAGTAGCTAAAATTCGAATGATTTATTTACTTTACAGAGCACCGGCATTCTCAACATATTCCTTTTCACCATCTTCAAATAAGATCTATATAAGTATAAATAAATATTAAATGATATAGATGTATCAATTGTTGATATGGCTGTATATGTGTGTATGTATGTAAAATTGTGCCTTAAAGTGCTTCCTTCACACACCCGGTTCACTGTGCAAATGCCATTTCCAATTATTTACTGCCCTCGAGTCACTACCGGAAATTGGAATGCATTTGTACTCAATAAATTTAACTTCCGTGGCCCGACGACCATCGGGTTTATTACTTTAACATTTAAAAATAAAATTAAAAAATCTACTTCCATTGCAAATAGAATTTAATTACCCAAACCTCTTAAACATATTTGAATAATCGTAATACATATTTTTAGTTATATGTAAAAATACAAATTTTAAAGTATTATTCAGGAAGTGAATGTGAATTAAGATGATGTTCGCATGATATATGAAAGTACTATAACTGATACTTTTATGTTGTTAAATTCGCTACTAAAATGAACGATCCATGTTACATGGCGAATTATAAACATGTCACCTTTTTTTTTATCTTGTTAGTTTCCACACACTAGAATGCCTTAAAGTTTTGAAACTGGTCAAGGTACCCAGAAAGGAAATTGATGATGAATGATATGAAAGTGAAACGAATTATGTCGTGACACAAAATGGTGTGTTGCAGACTTTTAAAAGAACACCCGCTATAGAATGTCAAAACGTTCTCTATTATACTGAATAATGTAACCATAATACATCCTCCTTTATTTCCGCCCTTCAACGTTCAGTTTTGCAAAAACACCTTTAAAAAAAGTTAATGATAAATAATAAAATTCGCTCTTATCCTTTTATTTAAGACATAATTTTCCAATTTGGTCGTATTAGAATCTTTAGATACATACTGTATACAAACATTTAAGATATGTAATATTATCAATTTCAAAATATCAGAGATATACACTTGGATTTTTTTTTTGTCGCTTCGTCTTTTCTGAAGTCTTCTACGCCGTTGATCTAATTAAAATAATTCTAGCTAAAAATTAAGACTTGAAGAACTGTAAAATGAAGAAATAGATGATATCTAAAAATAATTTTATCCCTCCTGAATAAAATTGGTTATTTAATTCAGATGGATTTGTGTTTATCAACTTTATTGAGCAAAAACAAAATTTAATTAGAGAATTAACTTAAATCTTCTATAAATGACAAAAATCTTTTCAATTGTGGCATTGCGTAATAATATTGCAGCAATAACTGAGTTGCGGCATTGCGTTTTATGATCACGAACTCGGGTATCGCATCGCATTGGTTAGACGTCATCTTCTTCGCACCCGGTCACATTTATAAGCCACGACTGTCGCAACTAAAACTTTTTGATAAATTTTAATACTTTATTATTCTCATTTTCGGGACAGGACAGGTTTTCTTATCTGTAGTTGGAAATGACACAGGAAATGAGATTAATGCTTATCTCGTTTGCGTCACTGCCAAAGATTACAACTTGAAAACTCGTTCTTTCGTTCATTTTCTCAATTTGGACAGCGCATGAGCATCTCTAGCCAAATCACTGGTTAATGTTTTAGCAAATACGTATCATAAAAATATATACGGGTTTATTTGCATGTTTCTTCTTTGCTTCAACCAATGCAGCCATGCATTAATGGATTGCAGCAGATTAAAGAGCAAAGCCCGCTTATTATTTTCTATTTAATATCAATTTTCAAAGGTGGTTTTAATTAAAGTAATTTGCACTTTACATACATAATTTAGCATATTAACTTTAATTTGATTTAAAAGCGACTGCATCTTTATTATTTAATGAGCGGGAGTGTTTGATCTCGAACCATTATATTTGAACCAAGAATAATAGATTCATAGTTTTTGTTCACTAGGTGTGTTTGTTAAAACTTTCGGTAATATTGCACTAAATATACAGGATTCGTGCTAGTTTTCGCCAGTCTTTATGTTTCAAACTTTCGTATAACTGCAAACGCTTTAGTGTCCTCGTTCGTTTTCGGGTCAGTTGTCGCTCGATTCCCATAATCACTGTTCAATAACACATAAAACTTTTCAGCTATCGCCTTACCAATGGAACTATAATGCTCGTAGATTGTTGATATTTTCGATTCAACGATTTTGTTTGTAGAAAACTTTGAACAATTTGTTTTCTAGTAGCCTGTGCTTCTAGTGTTGGAGCTTGAGCTCTCTTCGCTTGGGTTGAAAAAAGTTTTACTCCGGGTCGGTGGTAGCACATCATCTCTTCTTCTCTCTG
This sequence comes from Nebria salina, assembly GCA_944039245.1. Classification (NCBI taxonomy): domain Eukaryota; kingdom Metazoa; phylum Arthropoda; class Insecta; order Coleoptera; family Carabidae; genus Nebria; species Nebria salina. The sequence goes on from OX063271.1 coordinate 14,579,385, forward strand.
TTCCGCTTGTCTCACAACTCTCTCATCATGCTGGTTACTGGTTCGGTTGTTGCGTGCAGAGTTTCACATGAGTTATAGTTTGTTATGAATACAAACCGCTGTCAGGGATTTAAAAATTGCCAGTGAGAAGAAAGCCACCAATGCTTGTCAAAATTTTCATTAATACCCACTGTCCATATTTTTAGCATGGTTTTATATTTTCATTCATGAGTTTGTACAAATATACCAATCGTGGTTCTGTTGATATATTTTTATCCTACATACAATTTCATTTGTTATTCATCATTGCTGATTCGTCAAAATAAATTAAATTTGATATTGTAGGATGCTTTAATTAGAATTTTAAAAATAAATATCTAAATAAAATAATATAAAAATATCAATTCTTAGTTTATAGGTAACTTTAAAGTTTTAAATTACATATTATCTGATAATTTTATTTATCTTAATTTGTCCTTCTGTATCTATACAATTTGGTGCGGTAATATAGCCACTGAAAAATTAATAGTTGAAAGAATTCTTAGTAGTTGCTTTTGGCAACAGCCCTGTAATACGCTAGGCGGGTTCACTTCGTCAAATAGAAGTGCTGTGTTCACGCTCGCCATCGGCGTCGACGAAGACGTGACTCCTTAAACGCGCCGGGTTAACAAACATCTAATTACGGACCTGTCACAGGTCGTGTAAGTGACACATGTCAGTGGCAAGTTTAATCACCAGCTCGCCGTGTGCAACCAGTCTCGGATCACAAATCCTAGTTGCGTGAGCAAGCAAGAGAATCAACGGAAGTAAGCACGCTAGGACGTTACCTGATATGTGTATGAATATTGTGTATATAAGATACAATTTCGTATAATATACATTTATTGCATTAAAGTTGTATTAAAAAAGCGCTATTTAGTTTTGATTCAGCTAATATTTTTAATTTACAGAAGATCTTCAGTGTTTGGTCATATTTTTACCAAAAGCATTCTGCAATATGCATAAAATGTATACTCGCTTATTCTTTTGAAAATACTTGAAATGTAATACATTTCTAGTTTTAATATAATAGTTTCATAAAAATTATAATTATATTCAAACATAATTCGAATAAAATAACAATAAAATTTTAACAGAATAGCTTTTATATTTATGTTTAATGTAGTTTTATTAAACTATGAAATGATTCACTTTTCTCGTTTTGTAAATGTTATAACCAACGTCTGTCTATTCTATTAAATTAAATGTACTTTGAAATCACTTTACTTTAAACATTCTTTTATTTCGACGACTTTACATTCCCTTTATTTTTTAGTTTTCTTCTCTTTTATCTACTATGATAACGGTAAGTATAGAAACGTGAAAGAGCTTGCACATAACGCACTGATTTAAATCAATGAAACTAAAGTGTGATCCCGCCACATGTTACATTTGTAAGAAATCCAAATCTTGATATTGGTTGCATTTGATGTTTGTATTTACATTTCTATTAAATTGAATTGATCTTTGTTAAATGGTATACAAATATAGTATGTTGGTTGTAGATAAAGGTCACGTGATATCGCTTTGGTTGTTTAGTATATATATTATAGGCATTATGTGGCAAAAATGATGCTGTAACTGCGGGCGGTATGCCTGTTCCTGCTTTAGCATATGCAGATGATGTGGTTTTTGGTGGATCAGAAGACCTACTGACTAGAATGATACAAGTATTTGTGGTGTATCTAGGAAAGACATAAAGCGGAATTCCATGAAATTGTAGAAAATGTCGCACGTAGAATAGATCAGAGTCAAATGAGATAGTAGATTGTCAAGATGCAATCGAATGAAAATGACATTTGTTAGGAATATATATTATGTGTGTATTCCTATTTTGGTAAATTCATATATTATATTATAATTGATAAGTTAAATGAAATCGATGTACGATTGACACAATATGTGTACTTGTTTTAAGTTATTCCGGATTATAAAAAAAAGTCAGTGCATTTTTTAGAATACTGTATTTGTAACAATTTATATTTTAACTCAGAAGATACATTTTACTCAAAATAAAAATATATATGTACTACATTCATATGTGAGTAGGCATATGCAGAATGTATGAATGTACATACATAGTATATCTTTCAGCGACATTACACGTACACTTTATAGACCAAGCCTATTTACAATTCACACTGAATGTGAATTATATAAACTGGAAGTGGTAACTTTGGTTTGTTTGAGCAAAAGCAGCAAAAGAACAGCAAAATAAAAATTGCAAAACCAAAGGAATAAAATGTAGGTACCACAAGCACAAAATGGAAAACAACACACTGTTACATGTGAGTATTGTATCAATTTATAGCAATTGTAGAATTTCCATGGTGTCGGCCATACCTCATCACAATCGGCCCCTAGGCGGCGGTAAATTTAACTGGCCGCATTAACCAGGTGTTCAGAGCGTGCCGTCCCCGCGAACCCCGGATTAACATTTTATCCCTTTACACACGACAGGCACACTACCCGAAAGGCTCACACAACACACAGTTATACAACAAATTTCACTAACACATCTCTAGTAAATACTGCTCTAACATACCAATATATACACACGATTGCTATACTACTCACAAACACATACATACACACTCACACACACATGTTTAGGAAGGAAACATATATGAACATATACACTCACATACAACAAAACTGATGTTGGAAGTTTTGGAACGAGTTAGAACACGTGTCTGTTGTTCTTTCTCCGTACGCTTAACTTCGCCTTACACGTATGTGGACAAAGAACACCTTTTCCTCTTTCGTATTGCGGCTACCACAACCACTGTGTAACAAAACCAGGATCAGATTTATTAAATTTATGACCAAATTATTTACATTCTAGTTATGATACCAGTGTTTTTCAAACCAAATTTTAGATCATGTATGAACAGATTAATCACAAGCAATATAATAGATTCCAAACTCATTCTATAGATAAAGTGATAAATAGGAGGCAAATAAAATCAATAACGTTATTTGTTTAATGTTTTATTAATTGATACTGTTTCACATATTATAATATCATTTTATAAATAGTCTAAACTCCTATTTTAAATTTTCAATATTTGTAGATAGTCCGCCTCTGTCTTTCGACTGTTCGGTATCACTTGATGAACACCAGGTAGGTGGAATTACTGTGAAACCACGACTTATAAACAAATTAGTACTATGGGTACTTATACATCTGTTATTTTTAATCCACATTTAATTTAATTACAAATCTCTTTTTGTTGTATTACAATAATTTTGTTTTTTAAAATAATTTCGCAGGCAGGTTTCTATGCAGCTCTCACATATATTTGAAACACTATTTTTTGTCCATAGATAATACAAAAATAATAAAACACATGATAGAGTAAATATAGACCTAACAGATTAAAACTTGTAAAATATATTACAGAACAAAAAAAGTTGGCATCCAATAAAAAGGTTCTCGTATTTTTTAATAAATATATAAAACACCGATGTAAAAGTGCGCAATACTGATTTTTCAAGTTTTTATATGTCGGCGAATTACATATTTACCTTGTACATGTTTATTTATTTGATACAAAATACGTAGTTCCTAAAATGGCGTGTTTCATTTGCTTGCGTTTTTCATTTTCTGTTTATTATAAATATCAGCAGTTTTTTCTGCGTAACTAAACTTTATTTAATTTTAAACAAATACAAACGTGCTTCATGCAAATTATTTACTGTATTTGTGTTCGAAAAATGAAAGTTTTGTATATGTGTCAACAATTCGCAACGATATATATTAGAATGTAGGCAAATTCACGACACTATAAGTTGCTAAAATCATTTATTTTATTTCTAAGGTAAATACAAAATCAGAACTCATTATAAAACTAAAAAGACTACAACAGAGACAATTTGTCTTTTATACAATACTTTATCTTTATATTACCAACATATCATAACTTTTTCATAAAAGCAATTTATATTTAAAAACGATACTACTACAAGCCATTCGGTTTCCATGAATTTAAATATTATAAGCAAGAAATAAAAGTTAATGATAGCTTGTCGTTCTCTAGTATTCCCTCTAGTGCTACAAATAATTTAAGCGGTAGTATTAGTGAGAAGTTAACTTTCAATATTTATCCTGGGAATACTTACCTAAAATGGAATTATTCATCTTGCTGACTATCATGACATCGGTAATAAGTCACACCAACCATAATTTCTTTTAAATTCAAGCCGACAAACTGTACTTAACACACCGTAAAATTTCGCCGTCGTGATCCTGATATTCGATTTTATCATAAACTTTGGTTGAGCGAATTGGGATTCTCGGAGCGGTTAAAGATAAAATGGGATGAGGAGAGATTGTTGACTGAAAAAGGAGGGGTAACCACCCTACTCTTGCTATTTGGTGACTGTGGAAAGGCCATCACCGCTTCCGTATCCGCATGAGTTATATAGAAAGGAGTTTTGGAATGGCGGGGTGCGGCGAGTTTACGTGCGGGCATTCTACTCGTTCCATTTTTTTCTATTCTTTTTAAGGAAGTGAACCGAAATCTTCCCAAACAGTTTCTTATGACATAAGCTCTGGTATTAAATTACCTACAGCAACAAAAGAATCAAAAGATGCTGCCGAGAGGAAAAGAACTCGTCCACACTCCTCTGTACTTGTTTTTTTTTTTACAGTTTTTCTTAACACTTGACTAGTTTCTACGATAGAATAGGCGGTTTTAATAGACTTACTGGATGTTGCAATAAAAATGTTTATTTCTCTCAAACCAGAGAAGCTTGAAATTAAACCTTTTCCCGAATTATTTAAATATATGTATATAACTTACTAAATCAATATTTTTACAATTTTAAGATTGTCTTTTACTCCATTTGGAAATAATTATTCTTACAAAAATGACTATTGAATTTTAAATTTTCAGAGTTTTCTTATAATATTTATAAAATAAAGAACACCTAAGCTTACACACCCCATGTGCTTAATTTATATTCGTCATGCTACTTCATTTCACTTGCTCTCATTATCATCCATTTATTCCGGCAACGACCCTACTTTTTCACTCCATTATCACTATAAATCCTTTTAGTCATCCTCAATCTCGTTCGTTATAATTAAGCCCCAGGTTAAATTCATGTACCTATTTCTCATAGAGTAATATTCGATGTACTATTAAATGATCGTGAATAGTTAACGAAAATATTTTAAAGAAACCTCAGAAATAACACGATTATAATAGAAACCGACACACCACAAACTTATTCATTGGCGTAATCAATCATACAAACAAATTTAACGGAAATGAAATTATTTCAAACAAAAAAAAACGCATTATCTCATGCATAATTTAGTAATGATTCCTATGCAAGTATTGGCATTCTTATCATATCTATTTACTTGGTCCTTAGACAATTTACATTACATTTATAACCGGCAAACCTTTTATTTTATTACCAATGTTAACTCGTAGTGTATCTGTAGCAATAGTCGATTCAGTAATTAATATTTGTTTTAATCAAAAATGCTGGTTAGAGTTTGGCAATTTCTACGTGCGTTAGCAATTAAACTAATTTTCAAACACCATATAACCGCTTGCGTTCTTAAAGCCAGCCTACTTTAATTAGATAAGGATAACCGAACGCTATACCAGTTTGTAATTTTGGTACGCAACCAGACCGAATCGATATGAAAATGTCATTTTAAATTGGATTTACTGAAAGAGCTCAGCTTATTCTGAAATTAAATAAGTTGTACCGCGCATTGAAACATATACACTTTCATTTTGATTTATTTTGTTTATTTTATAATTGCATTAAAATTTCAAGTATTTTCGAATGTTATTTGGATGTTTAAACTTTAAAACTGTAATTTTGTTTTAGTATAATATAGACAATATATATATATCAGTAAAAATGTTCTCGAACGAGGATAATGACGCCAGTGGCAGTAGCCACTTAAATTATTTTGTGATAAAACTATAAAATGTCATAAATAATGATACTAGCATATGAATTATTTTCAAATATGCTTTACATAGAAAATAACCTGACGGGAAAAATAGAAAATTTCCCGAGTAAAAAATTAAAATAATTTTCCAACCTTTGAACAAACCTCAAAAGAAAAGCGTATTTTCTTACAAAGTTGACGACATCTAATCAAATTTTGTTGATGGTAAATATAAGATCAAAAAATAAAATGGAAAATACTTTAAATATTTAACTGCTTCCTTTGGTGGTTTCTGAAAAAAAAAATTAATTTCCGTAACAATTTCAGCGTAAAATTTAAAACATAAAACGTGTTCAGAAACGTTAGCCGGATACGGTTTATGGAAATTGGTTTAGTGCTATATGAATAACGGTGCACCGACTAAATAATTCTATTTAATATTGTTTATTTTTCTAGTGAATTTTCAAATTATGTTTTACATAAAATCGATATTGATTGAATGGTGTTAGGATTGTATACGTTTTTTACCATAAAGAAAGAACAAGAAATTTAGGTTAAACTACAGTACTTATTGTACGTATAGGTATAAAAGTGATATTTCGGTTGCCATATTCAAATTAATTCGACTGACCTACTTTGCTAAATTTTAAACAAAGACAACCATATGCATAATAATTGCTTTATGTTTCTTTATGTACTTTAGCACATTTGAATAAATTACTAAACATAGAATATTAACTATGATCGAATAAAATAATAGTACGTTCAATGCAAATTATTTTGTATTAAATAAATTTATTTTAGGTAAATAGAGCTAGGTGTGTTTTAGAATCTACAAATAATTAAATTCACCAATGCATATATAAATATATTAATGATAGATCCCACGTATTTAAACCAACAATGAATATTTTAGTTTTAATGCTTCCTTATTTTATTTCGTGTGTGAAAAATGGAATGTTGTGAAATGAAAACAAAGCAGATGCAAAATGTATAGACATACCACACAGTCTTTGATTTATTCGAATGTGATCGTTCGGTGTTGTGAATTGACTTCATGTGATAGCATTTTCCGCTTGCGCTTATGGAAATTTCCACGTCATGTGTATTCATTTGTATACATAATTAATTTCGGAATAACTTTACATGATATTATATATTTTTTCCCTTGTGAAATCAAATTTTAAATAACACTTGACAAATGTCGGAAACATTTGTACGAGATTGCATATGAGTTTTTAATTTTAATTAAAGTAAGAATTATTTTCAAATTCTTGACGAGTTGTTCGTCTATCTAAAATTAAATCATTTTTTATCTCTTTTATAATCTTGATTATCTAATGCACAGTGAACATAAAGCAATATATGTATATATATATATATATTTTTTTTTTTTGGGATACATAATATTTATAATGCTTTGTTTGCTTTGTATTTATGTGCGACCATTTTGTGAGATGGGCACGTTGTTAATGAAACCACGTAATGAAAAATATACCGCGTAAATGAGGACATTTCTCACTTCTATATTTTGTAGTTGAGCGCAAGAATCTTGCAAATTAAAGAAACTCTGATTTATTACATTTACAAACCTGGTGAAATATATCTAACGCGAAATATTTAAGTGTTCGATATATAGCATTTAATTTAATTTCTAAACGCGGCTTTAGAGAAATTGAAAATTGTATTCTAAAAACTGTCCCAATGGTATAGCGCATGGGTTATAGATTGCTGTAGACAGGTTATGCACAGAAGAGACAGAAAGAAGTCCGTCTGTATTACGAGAAATAAAAGGGTACAGGGCCCCGAGCAATGATTAAATCTTTTTTGCCGAGTAACATCTAAAGAGGAAACCAATTCAAAACGTGAGCTGGAAACATGAAAAGTCGATAGATGGCTCTGTATTGATGGGTTATTTCCGTGTCAGGAAACTGGAACGTGTGTTTCCAACGAACACGTACCTAGCTGCTTGCTCCTCTGCCGCCAGTGATAACCAGACTACACCACCACATTGTATGTCTATTTCGGTTATAAGTATTTACCAATACATCTATATCTACAATGCTGGCTGTTGTACCTGTCAATCATTATTCGTGGTGTGTTGCTTTGGTATCCACTTTATACCTTGTCACACTTTCATGAAATCATTGAACATTTAATTAAATACATACACATACATATATACATTTCATCACGTCTAATTCATAATGAACGATTGTGCACATATTATTTAAATTAATTTACTTAACTTCTAATAATCATAATCTCGTCTTTCCCTTGTTTATTTCAATTATTACTAAAGTTATTAATAATATAATTAAACATTGTAATCATTAGTTTAGGATACGAAATTAAAAAGAAAATATCCTTAATGAACGTTTATTCAATTCTAATATAAATTTACCTTTTATTATTTATTTTTAATTTATCTGTGTTGTTTTTCCCAATAATTAATGTTGAGTTATGTGCTAAATAAAAAAGAAGGTATTTTAAGATGAAAAGATTGTATGACTAAAAAACTATAATTCAAGCAAAAATATATGTAAATATTATATGCTATCCAGATCAGATAGTTCTTAGTTTAATTTCTGAGTAAAGTGTATAGTTTAATAAGTATTCAATTAACTTGGTGCAACCAAATATCAATAGTTTAAAGTGTGCATATCATAATAGCATATTGACTCGATTTGGTGCACCATGCACAACTTAAAGTGTATCGGTACATTATATGGTACCATATATCGTGAATTGGTATGGTGTAGCGTACCGGAGCGGTGCGGCGTTCTTGGTCATATCGTGTTTGAACAGACGCTCGGCGACGCGACGTGCACTTGTCGACGCGACGTGACTCGCGCACCGACGAACAAAGGCCCCGATAACAACTACGTGAAAACACGATCCAGGTGTACAATATGTTCTCTTGTTAACCCAACCAGTAAATTCATAGTGATTCACACTGAACTTTTATATATTGTAAAATTCAGGTACGTTTATTGGTATACCACACTATTACGAGCTATATATAAAATGATGCGCAGTAGAAATATGTTTTATCCGTAATAAATCTGACTTTATTACAGTTTTAGTTACTAGCAACGCCCCAAGTATACTCTCAATCATACACTATTTAAGTTGAACTTTTAACAACAAACTTAGAAATAAATAAAATTTATGTAAAATAAAATATCCGCAATGGCTTGCAATACACTTTTATTTCTCTAATGACAGGATATAATATGTATTTATAACAATTAATAACATATTAAATATAAATAAATCGAAGTAAAACTTTTTTGGTAATATTTTTTAATGTATATTTTAAATCATCATCGCCGTATTTCCAGAATTAATAAAAATTCTAATCTTGTATAGTTGCATACTTTGCATTTCTGAAGAATAGGAGGTAGGTACCCAAAAAAACTATATAAAAACTTTTTTCCCCGTCTTAATAACTATTCAATACAAACATCGTTAACGAAAATGCATACCCCAGCAAATTACAATAGGAAAAGAAGTGATTTATAAATATGCGAAGATGATTGCAACTAACAAGAACCGTTTAATTGAATACGAGCAAAGATGGCTGAGCAAAAAGAAAAACAGTGAGATACTTCGCAAAAGGGTGAGAGCCGGAAACGATAGACGGCTGATGGTGCTGCATTTGCGATCGTCTTTTCATATTTAATCAGCCAACTATAGTAATACATTTAAAGCGCTGAATAAAGGATGAGCAGCAAACAAAGTGCTCCGCGATGTTTGAGATGAATTAAGAATGAATAACGTGGGAATTTTGCGCGAAAGCATCTTCTCTCTTACTTATCAATGGCACTGACGGTGCACACTTAAATGGCAATTTATAGATTCACCCTCACGACATTGAATTCATCGAAATGAACCGGTAATTAGTATCTGAAAAGGATCGGCGCATCGGCTTTCTATTTTCGTTTGTTCGATTGCTGAAACCGGAGCTCTACGCATCTATGTACAAATAGTTCCATTCAACTGTAATGGCTTCGATTAACTCAAGATGCCTTCTAATGAGTCACTCATCTGTTAATGTTATCGCTTAAATACGATTTATCAAATATATAGATAATACTCAGCGCTTGCTTTGGCATGAGAAATGTCTTTATAAATAAACAATATTTTTAGTATAATTAAATTTATCCAAATAACAATAAAACCAACAATTATTATTGTCTCCTTAAATACAATTAACGATCAATTTGTGTATTAACATTTTTGAATTAAATGGTATTTATATATAATGATATTTTTTTAGCAAAGTCTTGTTTTAAAAAAATATGAATACGTTTTATTTTGGTATTTAAGTGATCCTATATCGAATATACGTTTAATTTTGGTATTTCAGTGCTCCTTTGGCAATTCTTAATTATTTATTGTTTGGATGTGTCAATCTGTATTAGCAAAGTGATGAATTAATGAACATGCATGTCACTGGCAGCCATGTGTTTGATAATAAAGTAACGGTAGTTGCATCGTCTTGGGTTAAGCAGCTTGATGACAGAGCACGAACCCAATGGCACCACCGACAGAGCCTCAACAGCAGACACCAACGGCACCGTTGTTTGACATACTCGCTCTTATATGTCAAAGAGATTGCAATAGTTGATAACGAGTGAAGCCAAATTACTCCTTTCCTTTATATTCGCAATTTATACGCGGGTTCCTTGTATAATTCTATTGTTCCCCCAAAGTAAGAAGAGATGCGCATCTTGTTGGTTTCCAAAAGACCGCGAACAGCAGACTTGAACACAAATGCGCGCTAAGATCAAAATGCAAAAGATTAACACATCCGAATAGCCACTCTTCAAATTCTACTAACTATATTAATCTCTAGCAATAGACAATAAACTGTATAGGTACATTGTTGATGGTTGCGTCCTCGCAAGATTTGTATAGTTTTTCCTATCATTTGAATGTCGTCTCCAAAAAATTAAAAATTTTAAACACAAATTTCTATCTTAAGAAACACAATAGAGTTCTGATTGCATTCGAGAACGCGAGATCTTAAAAATGATATAAATTGAAGTATAACTAAATAATATATGCATATTTATAATTCAGTAAATTAATATAAAATATATAAATTATATAAATGGTATCTATTTATATAAGTTTTAACTTTAGAAATTTTTATTTGCTTTAGACTTTACATGTCTTATATAACAACAACGTTTGTGTCAAATTATTCTACATTATTCGGAATTTAATATAATGCCTATAAAGTAACTTTTTGCTCTCATTCGAAATTACAGATGTGTCAATACTCTATATTTTTGTTTACGCCCTGCATTTTGGGGGGAAAACATGCTGATGATACTTAATACAGTATAGCAACCCCATTTTATAGGAGGCGTTTCGCGCGTTTCCTTCAGACGCGTCATCGCTACCTTCTTCATCATTAAACCATGACGTATTCAGCACTGTCGGCAAGACCGTCTTCTCTTCTTTGTCGATACAAATAATTGCCGCTCCCATTGCCGAGTATCGGCGTGTCTTCTTGTATTACGTTACGAAACAAGCGTAGAGCAAAATTTAATAACAAACATATTATAATGTTGCGGCATACAAGAGAGGCACGATACCACAAAGATAAACAGCTGTAGCTTCTTCCCACTCATGCATGATGAAGTTACACTTGTGTATTAGAGAGTGTTTTCAATGTTGGTAAAAGTTGGAAAAGATTCTTGAAAAAGTCATTTTGAATATTATGTTACACGGAAATTTTAGTTCATTTTTCAGGAATAAAATTCGATGTGTTTACGATAGGTATTTTTAAGAATTTAGAAAACAGTTGGTAATAAATTGTAAATTATCAATTCATTATAGTTTTGATTTTAAAATTTTGGTTTAGACTGTAATGACTTTTACTGAAAGTTATTAAAATTTATTTTGTTTGCGAAGAATTTTAGCTCATTTGTTGTTTATAATGATTTTAATAAAGCCTGTGGATTGCCGTACAAGAACATTAATTGTCACTTATTTCTGGCTTGCTGGTAAGATGAAACAATTTTAATAGAGAATTTAATAATATACTGAGCCCGTATAGAAAATATTGCATTTATGCGGTGATGTAGGTATGTACAGCGCACATCGTACGCGGAATGTATATACTGTAATATATTTCTAGAGTTTCTTCTCGGTCTTGCGCTTTGATCTTGATTCATTCTTGCCACGAGATGGTACTCACTCTTATTATGTACATCCGTGTGAAAATGTTATTCCACAAATAGAAACGGCGCTTATCTTTTTGCAAACCACACGTGAGAAACCACGTTAAATATTTTTCCATTTTTATTTTCGACTGTTTGAATTTCATGCATCTTAACCCACCCAACAAGAGTTAACTTAAGATGCTTCAGAAATAGTACGAGTATATTATATTAAAAAGTTGTAATCATTTTTTATTAATAACTATAATGCATTTTTATGTGAACTACCTTATGCTAAAATTTCATCTCACATCAGTTAATATGAGAAGCTACAATACTTATTTGACTACATGCGACCACATTCATTTTGCATGTATGTATGTGTAATATAACATACTTCGCTTTGTATATTATAGTATACTTGTAGAAATATGTTTTCCCCGTATGAGCACTTCTATGTATATAAACTCAGCTTGATATAAACTTGCTGCTTCCTTGCCTTGAAATTTACTTCAAAATACTTCACTCATAAGAAAATTTCATATCTATTTAATATCCGGTATATGAAATATGGACTATATTACGTAATCTAACATTTCGTACTTCAATTTCGACGAAAAGCTACCTTTATAACATTTCATTTTGAGAGAAACAATACATACATATGTGACTTATACAGTTAAAGCCTTTAAAAATAAATGAATTCTAAATTAAACAAATACTAAATTGAAAACAATATTTGCTCGTACGTGTACCAACAAAAAAAAAAACTTTCAGTTCAAATATGACTAGTGCTATTTTAATATATTTTCTTAATATTGAAATAATAATTCAAGTGAACAACAAAATATTTGAAATAAAAGTGAAATAATTCAAATTACGACAATTAGATGTTTGTCAATAGGTACTATATTTTGTGAAATTGTGTATACTTACTAAAGTTGTGTGAGGTCATACGTTAGGTCAGCATGACTTACTTCGATTTTAGTTCAGTTCAGCTCAATTACAGAAGTTCGTCAGTCTGAATTTTATTTGCCCGTCTAAACTTGAATCCGTCGCCGTTCTGTCAACGCTCGCACTGGCGCCGCCATTTCATTAGATAAATGTTTGACTTACAGGCTTCGTTAAAGTTATCCTTGAGTCATTTGGCTGTCTCCAAATGGCCAAGACTTCTATTTCATCTACTTTATACGAGTACATTATCTATTTCTTGTTAAGCATTTATTTAGTCATTACGATAGTTAACCTTTTCATCCGTGCGCTTACGTTGTTAAATGAAACAGAATAATAAATTTAATACTTGTCTATAAACTTGAATCCGGCATATAGCTACAAGGTTTATCTATTCAACAATCTGCATACCATATTAGCAAATTATCAATTATTCATGATATATTACGTCAGGTAATAACGATCAGAATTAAATTGAGATACTAAGCTTAATTTTAAACATAGTTTATGCTTTGCCAGTATATTTGAAATTTAATATTTTATATTTTTAATTATTCGTGGACTACCAAAAGAAATTTCAACTGCTAGATTAAATAAAAGTTTAATACATTTATTAACAGCGTAGTCATTTGAGTACAGTTATATTATGAATTAAATTTTATTATTTGGATTGGTGAGATATTAAAATACAAATTTTGAATAATTCAAGAAAATATAATTATTCATTATGCTACATTAATTATTTATTATTATTATCACAATATTATTGCATTATAATATATTTCAAATAATACCAATTTTTGCATTTCACTTTTTTGTATCACTATTCTATTTCTTTGCTTAATATCAAAACCGAACCCTTCTTCCTTTCGGAAACTGCCCAAATGCAATGTATTTTAAATTGAAATTTTCACTTTGAATTCGTTGCGATCAAAGTTTACACGATGATGATTGTAACTCAACACGAAATCGATAGTTGAAATACGCCAACTCTTCGCTGTCTTCTGCTATATCCTATTCACGAAACGCGTAGTCAAAATTAATTTTGAATTTTTACGTTCAATGGAATGTATTTTCTGTTTCTGTTACGCTCTTGTTTTAGTACGCGTTTATCTCGTTTGATTTGATGTTTCCTTTTTACAATATAGTCTTGCTTTTAAGTAATTTGATGCAAAACAATTATCTTAAAATCCTTAGTAGAAAATTGATTTTATAATTAATATAATATAATAAACTGTTGTGGTATGCGAGATGGAGTAAAAGCAAGAGAAAATGACAAATTGAACGACAGAAGCATGAATTACGTGAAAGAAAATTGTTAGCAAGCAGAATACAAGATCGTGTATGAAGGAAAAGAATAGAGTTGAATGGCGAAAGATTGACAAGATTTGAAAGAATAAAGAATTTTTCTGAATATGTTTGATATGTATGTATGTATATTTTGTAAATTTTACTTATATAAAATGTTTTAATAAAATTGCATGAATTTTGCATGCATGTTTACATAATAATTCAATTGTCTACAGTCTAGTTAAATATTATAGAATATTCATGATAATACGCCCTTAAATAAGTGATTATAATTTTCGTAAAATTATCTCGTTTTAGGCTAGTATTCTCTCACTCATATTTAGTATTCACTCTCATCATTCGTTTTGTCTTCCTTTTGCTTCATAACGAACATCAAACAGCCCTCCGGCCCTTTAGTACGGTTGCTCGAATTTGTCTGCTTGCAGCGAACCAAAGAGCCAACTAAGTAAATAGGCTAACTGCTAACTAGCTCTGTAACTTTGCAACTTATTGAATGGTCTCTCCAGAATGACCCGCGCAACGCTTCCACTGCTGCTTACCACCATTGCCGATACTCCTTGCTTATTGTCAGGGCCACTGCGAAGTATTTTCCAAGGACCCCTAGCGTCTGCAAGATCTGTGCATTAAGTAGTAGCACTATGAGGCAGATTCAATGGCGATCCGCATTTCTATTGAGTACTGCGTTTAATTTATGCTTTGTATAGAATGTCTTACCAGATTCTTGGATTACTCAGAATATACGCGAAAATTGCACTATATTGCGGATTAGAAGATCAATATAATCTTAAACTGAAGCTAATAAATTTATCTTATGTAAGTACATTCACTACTGTTCATATGTGTAATATCGGTATTTTATTTATATATATATATATATATATATATATATATATATATATATATATATAAATAAATATACCAGTAAATATGAACATGTATCAAAGGGTTCGGTAAATTATTTAAAAAAACCAGTAAGGTTAAATAAATAGTTTATACCAGACGAAATTAATTATTGATATGCATGTATGTATAGTAAAAGTTGATATTTGCATTGACATATCAAAGTTAAATTCAAATATCTAACTATTAAATGCTAATACCTCAACATATTCATGAGAATAGACTTATTCCTGACCTGAAAGTGCAACAAAGTTTGTCCGGTTTGTCCCAACTGGTCCTTTTAACGTCGTGTGGCACGTGTCGGTCCACACGTATAACAATATAACTATATATATATATATATACAGAGAGAGAGAGAGAGAACACTTAAATGCTATCTGAATATAATTGTTTTGCTTCTAGAATTCCAATTATTACATGTCCAGCGTAACTACAAATTTACTCAAAATGGTTCGGCTCGTATTAACAGTAACTATGTCTATTGTTCGACTGTTTCAATGTGTGCTTGCTCTTTGGACATATAAACGTGAAGCTATGTGTTTCTATCTGTAAGTATGGAATGTGTGTGCTTGCTTTTCAAACCCTCAACTACAGAATCTTGTTTAATTTAAATTGTTTCGCACATGTTAGCTCTTACGTTTTATAAGAAACACATAATTGCATATTTTTATCTTGCATGTAAACGTATAATTTTATTAAGTTTAGCTCAATAAGCATCAATCATATATGTATGTAAAATATAATTGCTTTAATTAATAAACGATAAATTCAAAAATAGAAACAAATGCATAAAATTTTGAATTTAAATAAATAAAAATGTTATATATAAATATATATTACATTTAGTGGCTATAGTCATTAACAAAAATACTATCGCTAATTTTAGATTTAATATATTTGTTAATTATTTTATAGTGAAAAGAAGCTTTTTGTATTACATAATTTAATATGGTCAGTGATATTAATGAAAGCATTTTGTAAAAAGAAATCACGAGCGTAAAATCATTTTAAGTTATTATAATAGTTTGCTTTGATGTAATTGCTAACTTCGTAACTTGTATCTGGATGAAACAAATAAATGAAACGTACTTTTCATTTGCAGTAAAATAATTTGTTTGAAAACAAAACAACAATCTTAGATGTTTAAAATGTGATGCACGAACCATCAGTCAATGAGTTCATCAGAGTTAGATACGAAAAATCGACAAGAAAAAAAAAAAACAAAACTCCAAATGAGATCCCGAGTTGGGATTCTGCCTTCAGGGTGCAATAGAACCAGTACTTTAGGTAACGACGTTCTACCGCTAAAATCGCAACTCAATCCCGTCTTCTGACCACTCACTCCGACTACAATCGCTGCACGTGCACGATTCTTCTATTATCCACCTGTACGGGAAATGAATAACTAAACAGCAATCTGTAGATTCATTTACTGTTTATTTTTTCTATTTTTTTGTTCAATATAACTAGCTAAATTATCCTCAATTTTAAAGCAATTATTCGCATATAATAATTTAATTTAATGGAAATATATCTTTCCGCGCATAATATGTTATAAACTAAAAATTATTCATTATTGTTTACATCCGATAAAGCAGACATATCCAATAAAAATAAAGAAATTAGAAAAATTCTACGACATTCCTCTTATTAGAATTTGTAGATCAATTTTAATAAAGCAAAATACTTATAAAGAATGTAATTAAATTACTCGGTTTTTTTTTTAATTTTTGAGAAAAATTGTACATAAATTTTAATATAATGGAAATTAAAATACAAGGACGTAATTTCATTGTAATTCATTGGCATAAAATGGGAAATAACTTAAAAGAAATAAATAAATTATTACTATTATAAATGAGAAATCAAATTTATCATTATTATCTTTGTTAGTAAAATGAAATATAAATTTAATTAGTGAGAAAATGACGAGAAATTGTAAGAATGCAGAAGATTGAAAAAGGTTTTCTGGCTATACGTTAAGCTGAAATTAGCGAACCGAATACAAAATCTTAGGGTTAAAATCTAGGTACTCGATTTAGTTTAGAAGTATGAAAATTTGAATCCAATTCGAATTTTATTCAAGTTTTTGGAACAATTTTCCTATCATTAAACTACTTTAATATCGCCGCATAAGTTGACACAAATACACCTAATGCCTTACCATAAACAAAGGAAGACGATCGAGTTGGGGCGCAAGGGTTGCTTGAACTAGACCGACGTGACGGTGAGTAGAACATTGAGGTTCATCATGTACTGTTTACTTTGCCGATGGAGGTAAACAAGAACGTTGATTGTCATGGCGGTCACGCATGCGCAATTGTCCGTAGATCGTGCATATCTCGATCATAACTGCAAGGGAAGATAATTGCATAATAATGAAGGCCCCCTATATTGTGTTTCCGCAGACATCTGTCAATACGATACTTGCCTTTATTAGGTATTTGTTGATATTGTCAGATTCTAATAATTAGAATGCATTAGTAGAGAATTACTCACCATAATTCTAAGAAGAATTTGGTAGATGTAAATGGTACAAATATAATATACTAATATTTTTTTAACGAATTTTTAAGAATACTTACTCACATTCATGATGTAGATATAACTATTTTAACAACATTAAAATATAAGTGATGATATTTTTAGAAATGTATTATTACTATTAACGAAATACACGTTAAGGTACATCTAAGAATAATTTAAGCAGTTGAAAAAGTAACGGATACGGCAGGAATCGAACCCGCGGGTTCGATTCCTGCCGTATCCGTTACTTTTTCAACTGCTTAAATTATTCTTAGATGATATTTTTGATATTGGTATTTTTGTCTTCCTATTTTCAAACGAAAGTTATTTCTAGTCTCGTAAATTGTGCAATAAAACCACGCCAATTTATGGTTCTTTCATTATAATTTTCTGAAAAACCGCTCAAATAGCTTAATAATAAATAAATTATAATTTATTTATTACTCAGAATACAATATCGTACAACAACAAAAATGTTTTGACAAATAAATTCGTATTTAAATGTTTTAACAATAAATTGTCTATTAAAAATTTCTGCGATATTTAAAATTTTGTATTTTAATATCTTCTTTCTTATCTAAACAAAATATAGCCATCACGTATAAGAATGATATTTTTAAGGTAGAGTTTCATTTCTTGCTTTCGAAATAAAATAATTCCAATTAATATGAAACTATAGGACATAAACGAAAAAGAGAAAGATATAAATGATCGATTGGAATCATTAGCTTTATTAATTGTAGTAGTCCAGTTTTATATATGGCCCCGTCAATCCAATATTGGTTCGAGGAAAAATAGATCTTTTTCTAATACAATCTCATACAATTTCACATTTCATTTCCATGCAAACGCGTGCCATCTCACTTGCACTCATGATGATAATCATGCCGAGAGTTTGGTTCTCCTTGTCTCATAAGGGTGTTTACGCAAAACGTGCTGTGCCAATTCATTATACATAGTTGTCGACGGTGCGCAGGTGTTACGAACGCCATATGGCAAGCCACTTAGGATTAGCGATAGATGTATATGTTTGTGTACCCTATATGCATAGCATATATGCATATTTATATGTGTGTAGGCGTATAAAGAAAATTTGTGTTTGTATTAGCATGAAATAAGGGTAATTATATACTCGTTATTAAAGATTTATTTTGCAATGCGGGGTTAAAGCCTCTATTTATTACTGATGTAAATTTATCAAGTTTTTGTTTCGCTTATTTTATGAATAAAATTTTCAATTAAAATATGTTTTTTATTTATTTCTCACTAAATGTTTTAACTGATATAATTAAATAACTTTTTAACGAAGGGATATAGGGTCGTCTAATTGTTGTTAATTCTTTGTTAATTACATTAGTATGAGGTTTTTTATCTCGTGTTTTGTGACGGTTGATATCTGTGTAATCTGAATTTATTTGTCTAATGCATTTATTTCTCTTTTATAACAATTGAATTGAAAACAAAACCCCGTATTTAAATCTATTTTATTGCACAATAAATATATATTTCAGAATGTATGGGTTTGTCATTAGCAGTTTATTTAATTTGAATGTGCATCGTAGAATTAATTGATCAATTACGCCGACATTAACGAAATGTTTGTCACCGCGACTATAACACAATTATAGTGCATAGTTATCTAGAAGATTGGAGACGATTAGAATTTTGTGATGCTGTGCCATTATGTCATTTACGAAGGTACTAGCAGTAATATATTTATCTGTCTTTAACAACACATAACAATTTTATTTCAACCAATTGTCATTGCTAGCTAATTTCTACATCCGTATTGTGAACCTAAACGTAAATACGTAAAATATGATCGTAATTCGAAATAACACAGCCCGGAGCCCGTCAATACCGTGTTTCAATTACCTTTTACGCTCGGTATATAAATTAAATTGCCCCGCGAGTTCGTCGCTATGTCGCTATTCCCACCATGTACTACATACCTACCGTATCGGTGTCTGCGTGCGCATAACTGCAAATGCAATTTTAGAAAGTCTCGGCAATAAAACGGCTACACTTTACGTCTTTACGGCATGTTTTTATGTAAAAAGGAAAGGAAAATGGTTTGCAGTTATCCAGTGTTTCTGTAAGATTGGTTTTTTACGCGATTCGCTTCAGTTCTACACGGATGATCTACGTATTTTCTTTTGTTTACATATACTTATTTGACTCCATCATTTATTTTAATCTATTTTCATCATCAAAAGCATTACAATAAGTGCACGTAACAAAGTAATTAAGCCACTGAAATAAATTTGTATTTTGGATATCATACATCTGGCTCACAATGACATATCGAATATTCAGATTCATACTATCCAATTTTAACAGTATTTTTTTCCACAATATATTTTAACTTTCTTATTCGATTTCTTAACGGAAATATACCTTATGACCTTCCCTGAGTCTCTTTTTGGAATACAGTCTCTGCATGTGTGTCTTTGAATGTTTGTGTGTGTGTGTGTGTTTGTATGCGTGTGTGTTTGTATATGTCTGGCAAGAAAACCTCTTATTTTTGAAAAAAAATATTCACATAGAAAGTGCTTGTTTACTCTAGTCATTAATTGCGATTTATGCAATAACTCAAAAGTGGTTGCATTTAGTGTAAAATAGTTAGAATAAAAATTTCTTACAACTTTTGTTTACATTTTTTTTTGTTTAATACAATAATTGCTTTTTAAATGGCTAAATCAATTTTTTTGTTTTATAATATTCCCCAAATGCCCACCAACGAAAGTGTTAAATTAACTATATTCTTTCGTTTCCGAATTATATTAAAGACAGTAAATAATTCTTGTCTAGTTGAAACTAATTTTAATCTGTAGAATAATTTTACCCTGTGAATGATATTTAAATGTAGATTATCGCAAAAAACTTTTTGTTGTCCCCTATTGTGCAATGAACCGAACGCGTAGACCTTAATATAATGCGTACGACGATTTTAATAACACTTCATTTCATTCGAGATCGTGGTTGTACAGATAATAAAACCATTAAAAATAAATAAATCAATTTGTGGAAAATCTATGCAATCGAATCGAAGCACATCATTCCAAATTCTATGTTTACTGTAACATCAAGCTACGCTATAATGTTATTGAATTATTCATTTACCAATAGAGATAAATTAGTTGAATAAACTGATAAACACATATTAGTTTCATGATGCATATTCGCCTATCTTTTTCCATGAACTCAATCGATTGGTGAGTGAGTGTGTGCTTTGCTGTGCTGTGCTATACTGACCATTGGGTGAACGTGGGTGTGCGTGGAGCGTGATGTATGCTGCATTCAGCTTATTTACTTTCGAACACGTTCGTTTAACCCGATTTCCCCGCAAACCACCCCCGTGCCACGAGCAACTCGCATACTCATTCCTCGCTTGCTGCATTCAAATCACGATCGGTAACGGAATATTTAATTATTCGCTACAGTTTTAGTTTTATTCTGTGGTGAAAAGCTGCACTCGAATACTGCAGAATTACAAATCTCTTGTAACTCTCATGTATGTTATGCTGTTGGAACAAAATGAATGCATAACTAAAAATAATAACATTTGTTGTTTATGCGAGAGAATTTTCTATGTTTGTTGGTATTCTAATTATTTTTACATGAATGATTTAGATTGCCTACCTCTTGTGCATGATTGCATGTTCAATTTATAAATTGTTTCATACATATATGATATGTTCTCTACCACAAATATGGCATAATAGAATCTTTTGCGAAACATTTTATTTTCTTGAGCGTAAAATCATAATCACATTGCCAATTCTTGTTCCACTATTAATTTTCCATTCTTGATGTGTAAACATCTTAGTGCGCGCCTCGAGAAAATATGTTTACATAAACTTTCGCATTTTCAATCGTGAGTGCCGCCACTCACGCGTAATTTTATTTTAAGCAAGGTCTTTGCCTACGTCGATCATTTATTATAACTTATTATAAATTGTTTCATACATATATGATATGTTCTCTACCACAAATATGGCATAATAGAATCTTTTGCGAAACATTTTATTTTCTTAAGCGTAAAATCATAATCACATTGCTAATTCTTGTTCCACTATTAATTTTCCATTCTTGATGTGTAAACATCTTAGTGCGCGCCTCGAGAAAATATGTTTACATAAACTTTCGCATTTTCAATCGTGAGTGCCGCCACTCACCCGTAATTTTATTTTAAGCAAGGTCTTTGCCTACGTCGATCATTTATTATAACTACATCATGTAATTGTAGCTGCCATAAAATTTCTTAGATATCAAAATACAATTGAGCTTGATATCCGCAGATAACATACAAAACCTAGTCGTGTTAGTCTGAGAGTTGATAAGACTGACAAATTAGCATTTTATTCGTGGTTTTCGACTCGCCATCCGGAATTGGCATCGGAAAATGTTTCCGTTTAAAGAATAAGAGCGAGCGCATACGATAAAGCAGTTCAAATTACGGGTTAGCCGTCACCTTCATCATAACCGACGAACGGAAACGTGTTGGTATCTCTCTCCGAGTTACAGCAGAGAACGCTCGCTCGCGACATGGTTAACGCGGAAAGGGTGGCAGCTCACGGGTCCGCCGGGCATTCACGCAGTAAATTTATTACGTTATCCCGGTGACAGCGGGCTAAGGAACCGAAGACGTATCACGATAAGAAGAATACAATGACCGCGTGGTCGTCCGCCGAAGCACGCTTGCTTGGAGCTTGGCTGTCGACTCGGTCCCAGAAGTCAGGGACAGTGGAGCACTGATGCGCCAGAGGTCGAACATCGCGCCCGGAATTCTAAACCAGTGCCTTATACGTGCCAACGCTGACATGTGCACACTATCCTACATACATAAACCTAATTATCTCACTATTATCCTCAATTGTTATGAACAGATATTTTTGTTCTCTTGAGTATTGGTCTATTTTTCACACTCTTAAGTAATAAGCATGTACTACATACCTATACGTGATAATCTTTTTACTTTATTTTACGAAGTATAAGTAGATTGCAAACATGAAAAATTTTGATCTCGAGATTTTAATTGAAATATACTTTTTGACCTTCTCTGGATCGAGTTTGACTATCTCTCTCTAGCCCTCTTTGTTGAATGTAAAAATATGAAACTTTAAACAAGCAAATTTTATTTAATTATATAAAAACTGCTTTGTGAAAACTTGCCTCTGTAACAACTAGCTCCGCCCTTTCCTACTATTAAAATGAAATTTATACTGAAATGACTTAGTTACATGCATAGCTTGTGGCTAAATATGTAATTCTGTACATGCCTGCATAATCAATCATCTTTCTGTCTGTTACAAATAAATTATTATTACTAAGCACTTAATCAATTGGATAAAAATTGTACTTATATATATATATATATATATATATATATATATATATATTTATTTAAATAATTGAAAAATTAGCTGGCTTGAATCATCTAGTTAGTAAAAGTAACATTTTGATTAAAATGTATTTTTCTAACATTGAAATACCATTTTGATTTGATATTATAATAATATCCAATCACCATTGAATGATAATATTATTAATATACAACTGAGCCCAAGAAGCATAATCTCTTTATCTACTCATCAATCGATATTAGACTCTATATAAATGTTATCAGAAATTAAATCTAAAAATGATATATCCATTTCGTAATCATTTTGAATCAAAAATATGATTGTGCTAAGGTTCGTGACTGGTGGCAATCGTATCGCGGCATAATATACTTCAACGCAAAATACTTGAGACAGCTAGTGACAGAAAAACGAAAGAACGATAGACAAATAGGAAGAATAGTGGTTTTAGACAGTGAAGGAACATATAATAAAGTGCAGGTTAAAAAGAGTGAACCGACGAATACTGAAGCATTTGCAAGATTCATGTGACTGGGCGACATTCACAAACCCAGCCAGGGACATATAAAATATTTTCGCCGCCTGTAAGAATAGGGTGAACAAATTTAGTAATTCCTATCATGCGGTCGAGATCTGGTTGAGACATTTGTCCCACCTGACTAGGCTCTCTTTCTCTATAGGCACATATGCGTATACCTATACTATATTCCATTTTGGATTTACTCATTTTTATTTCACATTCATACTAGTGATATACATATAAATGCAACAAAAATATGTATTCAAAGTAATTTTTATTTACAATGACAATAATAAGTGTAGTTTATACATAATATAATAAAATTACAGCTTTTATCATTCGCCAATATTTAACTCGATTTTCAATTTAATCTTGCAATACCAAAGAGAAATCAAGCATATATTAGTAAACATATTTATTCAATTCTATACATATACTAGCATACTAAAGCACAAAAATCACGTGAACCTTCAAATATGCATACATACATCCATAGATACATACACATTGTGTTCTGATTTTTGCTGCTGCCAATGTTGGCTGGAATAGAAGGCGTTAGAGACCGTTCAACTCCAAAACGTGTTCACACGTGCGCAATATGACGGATGGTGATTGATTCGGAACAGGAAATGTAAACAAAAAATTCTAAAATATCGATTTTAATGTAAACGTCTCACTGCTTTTGTCGACGGTGAAAATAAAATTTCAATTTTATACCATTATAATTGAAAGTCTATTTTTATTAAAAACTTTTCATTTTATTTTTATATTATACTAAGAACGACAATTTATACTAATAATTCATAATTCAATTTGTCAGTACATCAAATTTTTTTAAGGAAACATATTATTAAACAAATAAATAAAGTAATTCATAAAACAAAATTTTCTATCTTTATTTAGAAAAACAATTCCGAAAAAGTGCTATTTTTTTCTGAAAAGATAGCTGGTCCTAATTTGAAAGTATATTTAATGAACTCTGGAAGCTCAATTATAATTTTAATTAATGTTGTTTTTCGAACTAAAATTGAAAATTATTTTTTATCAATCCTGATACTAATATTTCAAGCTCAGATTAAATGTGATAAAATTTTCAATTTGATAGTCATTTTTCTTTGTTGTCATATTCACTGATCTTAACTTTCGGTGACACACAAAATCTATCTGAGCTTGGATTTATGTACCGAAAGTCCAAACCCAAACACAAAAAGCAGGCCAATATCATGATCCGTAGGGTATTGTGAAAAGTTACGGTGCGGAAGATGAGTGTGTGTTGTGGTGGACTTGTAAAACGGGGAGTCTCACGCGCGCACTCTACCCTGCCGCAAACTCAATAAACACACAACTGCGAGAAATTCACTGCCGATACGTCCAGCTAAGTTTGTTACCAACCATCAAACGCCGTTGGCATGCGATGACATTGCAACGATACCCAAAGACCTATTGGACATATGTATCCAAAAATTCCATCACGTACTTTTCATACCTAAAAATCATTATTTATGCTCATCATTTTATATTTAATCGTTCTATTATTTAGAAAATCCGAAGAAATTATTATTATTATATTAAGTGAAGCTTAGTCATTATTCACACATAGGTGTATAGATCGTCCCTAATAGAAACATATACTATAACATATATATTTGCGTCAGTGGCGCCGTAGAGTATTATTGAAAACCACTGTCCAGATCGTGCAACCGATTGCGAAAGAAAACAGCAGACACGAGCCATGACACTGCGATCCCATTCTTTGCGTCAGCGCTCGCTTCAAATGTTCCTATGTCCACGAGCAACGACAAGCGTGTCCAGTCCGCTAGCTAATATTAGATTTTTATAAAAACTAAAGTCGTGCACGGGATTTTATAGTTTGTTTTTGTTATATAGGACAGAGAGAACGACGTGGGGAAAATGAAACGAACAAAATTTCTTCGATGTGGGTATGTATGTGTGTGTGTGTGTGTGTGTGTGTGTGTGTGTGTGTGTATCGTATGGTTGCGATACGAAAACAGGCAAAGGATAAAAACATGGGACCCGCTCCCAGGACGTGTACGTTCTTTGATGAGTTATTTTTCGTTCTATTTATAATATACGCGGTACTGTTTGGTCCACGATGGAATGTTGTTTCATTTGAATGTCATACTCAATCAAATGTTATCTTTTTAAATATACGAATATTTATAAACATATATTTTGGAAATGAAAGACACGTGAAGCATAGAATTTTTGTATCTCTAATACTGTGTTCAATTAAAATAAAATATAATTCATTAGGGAACATAATGAATGTAAAGAGACTTAAAGCAATTTTTATTTCATTTTTACAAATATACTTCAGCTATAATACTAGAAATACTATTTTCATGCATATTCTCATCAAGTGACAATCTTCTAAATTCGTTCTATTCCTGCAAACTTCTTCAAATTCATCATGTTCTTCATAGATGCTCTTCTACTGCGCTTGCTCATAACTTTGGCGAATCTCCTTCTTTATTATATTTATGCACTTAATTCGAAAATGACCATCGGTTTTTCACATAATTCGTGCAAATATTTTTCGACATTCTTTTAAAAGTGTTTATTTAAGTGATGCAAATGAAAAATGCCATTTAATTGATACATAATTAAAAAATGTATGAAGTTATTTTGGTGCCTTAGTTACAGTATATTAATAGCTAAGTTTGCATAAATACATCGTAAATATCTAGTAATGTGCACGTGTCGAATGGTAAAATAATCTAAGAATGTGAATAGAAATTTAAAAGAGATAAAGTACGCATATGTAAAAATATGGGTATGTTGAATATAGAAACAGTTTTTTTTTTAATGCAGTCTTTTCAAAATGTCTGAAAAGATTTCAATAGAATGATATATATATATATATATACACAAGTGTTGATTTTCTATACCAAGGCTAGCATTAAACGTAGGAATATAAAAACATTTTTATAACAAAAAATCGTATTCGTATTTGTACTCTTATGTATTACAAAAGCGACTACATTAATCGAACGCGCTGCGAACGGTTAATGTATCCACATTTCTATTATACCAACAATTTGGGTTTTGACCGTTCATCAAAACAATAGTTACACCCTGTCGCACATGCATTCAGCCACGACCTAAACAAATGTGGCACGATAAACAGTTTGTAAACATTGTAAGCTGTACATCTACCCTTATCCCTATTTGTAGGTCAATTCCCATTAATACCAATTCTCACGGGCACTTGTGTCACAATTGGTCTATTTTAATTGCATTATTATTTGAAACGTATTAACAGCTATTCTCTCAAACAATAACTGCGCTCGTAAACTGTGCTAAAATTACAATTCTGAACTTTACCATTATTATTGTGTAATTCTCGATATATTTGTTGTTTGTATACATAGTTATTAGAAATTAACATTTAGGGATGTGAAAACAAATTATAAACATTTTTTTAATCTTAATAAATATTAGATTTAGTGTAAATCATACAAATACATCTATATGCAAACTAGATAGACTCAGGTTGCGAAACAATCACTACTACAAGATTAAATTTAAATGGGTAACCACCATACAGAGAAATAGAAGGCTACATGATACATTCACGAAGTACTTAGAGGCGCAACGCAAAGCAACATCAGAGGTACAGATAACAGAACGTTCATAAAGAGATTAGAAAGACGTTCTATGCGACGAGACAACCCTCTCTACATTTTAGTGGTGCAAAATTGGAGGAAGAGAGCGATAGAGTTAGAAAAAGACACATGGATACATAACAAAACCGCGCGCATATGTGTGTAGCCGTGTGCGAGAGTGAGTACGAGAATAATTCTTGTTAAGTGCACGGTATACAAACACAGCAGTAATTAATGATGGCATAGTTGTTACAATGTAATTACGTGCAGATACACCATTGAAAATCCACTTAGTGTCCGCACGGGGGCAACAACTGTCTCGTCTTCTCCGCCCATATCGTCTTCGTATTATCACCCACCAAACAACAACGCTACGTCTTGCACGGTCGCGCAACTAAACGTTCACTTGAACAACTTCATTTACTTGAATTATACACATTCCACCACTATCAAAATCATTTATATAGATCTATTTTTTATTTATAGGGCCAACGCTCGGCTTGAAATATTTATTAGACTAACCGAATCAAGCATAGCTTATTGGTTCAAATAATTAAAAAAAATTATTTATAAAATAATAGAATGATACTTAAGCATTTATTATATTTATTTATTTATTGTAAGACAATATTGTGTTTTGCAATTTGATTTAAAACTCAAGTAGTAATTAAATATGGTTTATAAACAGCAGAAGTAAATTGTGCTCTTTTTTTATAAATTAAAAAAAAAATTATTTCTTTTGTGCGGAATTTAATCTGATTATTTATCACTGCTGCTCGAATTTCCAATTGTAGAAAATTCAAACGAATGGAATGAATACCCTTCATCCTTCAGTAATTATACTGAAATGCACAACCCTCTCTTGAGCTGTTCAATCCATTATATCAAATGCATCGACAGTAAAAGCGATTTATCCGAGGATTAATTCAGAAATTAAAGCAAGCTAATTTTGGTAAGTAGCATGGAGAAAAACAGGACTTTCTCCGAACGAATTTCTTAATTAGATTGCAATTAAATTTGCCCTAAAACCCTATTAAATTTAAATAAAGGTTTTTTACTTGCAGTTCTATTATATTGGGAGCTTAAGTGTTCGGGTATAGATGTGTATAAGATTCTTTCATTCCAAAAATAGTGAGACTTGATTCAAGAACGGTCAACTGGTATATTTTCGTTAAAATCTCGAGATCGATTACTTACTTATTACTTCGTATAAGAAAGTAAAAATACTAGACAATTGGCTTTCTTTTATAATTTGTTCACAAATGACTTGCATTTGTTCTAATTCTTAAGCTAATCGAAGATATTTTTAGTCCAGTACAACGAACTCTTCTGCGTGCATATAAACACCATCTTGTATCGTTCGAATAGTTAGTTGCACGCCGTCAGGTTATAAATATTAATCCGACACTATGATTATTATCATTTAGTAATCAAGGACCGCGAATACCTATCAAACGCTAATGTCGTGATGCTCGCCTCGTGCCACTCCTCCACATTTGCGCTGCGATCCTCTACAATCTACAAACAAGCCAGAGCGGAGTTACAGGCGCCGCGTTGCGCCGTAGCTCTGCTGTTTGAGTAACGGCTCGCATTAAATCATGTGTCCGCATTACGTAAATTACATCCAGGTATAATGTTGGATGGTTCGTAGGTACATACGATGCTCCAACAGTCGTCTCTGCTTGTTTTCAGACGGCCACGTCACTGAAGCCAAATTCAGCCCTTTTGTCAGTTACGTTTCACCTGGTCAATCCCCAAACGACGTCTACGGAAATAGGATTTATTAGATTAGTTACTTATTTCTCATGTTTCGCACTTTAATGTAAACACTTGCTTCTATAAAATTTATTATTCATAATATATACGTATTAATTATGAAGGTCTATATTGAATGTTTGAAATCGCATGTGGATTTTTAGAATTTCAAATAAAATGAAATGATATGGCGAAATCATGAGTCAACTGTAGTTTTATACCTATCATTACACTTGTGTTCATCACGAAGACTGGTTCTTTCACTAAATTGATCAAAGAAAAATAATGTCTTCTTCAGTATTCCTGCGCAAAGTTACAAGAAAGTTTAATTGCTATATAAAATGTTCATTAAAATGTTCGTAATTGGAAGTTTACGTTTTTGTGAAAGCAAGAGGAATAGACTAGGGCTTTCTTGAGCACTCGATATACTGGTAGAATCAAAAAGTCGAAGCTGTGGAAAATTAGACCTAGTCTTCATTATACAAGCATTTGTTCTACGTTTAAGAGACAGCGTTTGATGCAAAAAGAGTTAATTGAAGCATAACTTAGGTGCTATGTACGAGATGCTTCAAATGTTCTTTACAGTAAATTAAATTTAGTTATGATAATGATATACGGTCAAAGTAAAATATTTTTATATTGTTAAATACCATGCCTACATTAATTAAAAATTTTGAATAGAAGCCTTTTAGACAAATGTGAGAGGCCAATCGTTTAGAAAGGAAGTCACTTTGTAAGTAGGTAATTAGCATCGCGAATCGTGAGTGGAATGCGCGTTTCAAATCGGCAGCATTGTTTGTTTATTTTGGATCAAAAACTAATTACTTTAATCAGCTTTGTTTGGTTCAATAGCCATTTTTGTGATATTCATCTTCCCGTTAAAACGTTCGCTGTGGTGCGAATTTTAGCTTTAACCTTAATTATTCATTTGCTCATCATTCATTCCAGTAATATCGCCTGAAAGGATGTAATTTGCATTTTCCCACAAAAATTATACGTTACACTTTCCGGTTGTGTATCATGAAATTCAATGTTTCAAAATGATTTCTGCAAATTAATTTGTGATATTGCTACCATAGAATAACGTTATTTAAATTTTCTAAAGTTATTTGTTTAAAAATAAATAGTGGCACCATTGTCGATAAGTTGAATATTAAACTATCGCTATTTCTCGCCAATGAAGTTTTACGTCAACAATATCGAAAATGGCTGATCAGAAATTCATTATCAATAACCTAACAGACACAAATAGAAGAACTTATATTCGAACATAAAAAACTTCAGCATCATTACCAGGTTCGTAAGAATATTGGCATTAATGCAACTTGCAATCAGCCAGAAAGTGATAAAGTAAATAAGTTAGATAAAGATGGATGATCGACTAGGAAAAAGAAGTAGAGAATAGAAAAGAAGGGTTCTTTTTTGTTTTTTCAATAATTTAATAAAGATCTTGTGGCGGTACGTCCGCTAATGATGATGAATGATTGATATTGTCGTTGCCCTGGTTACGTTACTTCGGTGACGGTTTTGTGTGTCATGTTTGGGTGTCAATTTAACGATATAGGATCTAGTGAACGAAGTCAGCTGAATTTTGATGTATTCAATCACTTTTCTTTTCTCCTACTTCCTCTTCCTTACTATTTGAACAATTTTTTGAGAAAATGACTTAAACGATTTCTATTAATAATTTTTTTCTGCGAAATACTTCAAATATAACAACTTAAGGCCGAAGTTTACTAAATTTTGTTATTCTTCTTAAATATCTAAACTATCTTGCTAGTAAATACTGAAAATCATGACCAGAGAACAATCCTTTTGCAAAATATTCTAGTATAAATCTTTTCAATTCCTCAAGTTTGCTGAGAATTGACAAATTCATTATAAATTGGTGATTCAATAATTTTTGGTAGCGATATTAGTTATTTATTATTAGTATTATCATATTCTCTTTCTATGGCAAATACCCATCACTAGTGAAGGTTTGGGAAAAACATTGTAAAATAAATCTACATAATCACAACAGAATTATTCATAAAATTCTCTATATAATGAAAATTTTGCACATAAAAGTGTTTGAATTTTTTTAAAGCTTTCAAATAATGAGTACTGCCACGAAAATATCAGGTACTCATCACCTGTTCCACCACGTAAACACTTTAATAAAACCGACGAACGAGCGGTAAACAAAAATGGTGTTACACAAAAGGCACATTACCTCGAAAAGAGAAAACACAGAAATAGCGTCGTTGAATAAACGCAGGTCAAAAGAAGAATAACAAGGAAGGTAAGAAAGAGATGAAGAATTAGAGGGAAATGGGGAGACGTTCTTTCGAAATTCTTTTACGTTACGCAAGACAAGCAGCAACTTCTTTTGCGTTGAATTTCTACAGGAATTAATTTAAAATTTAAGATAAAGTGATTAGCGATGGAAGGGTAAACGAGAGAAAAATAGAAAATCTGTTTAAGCATCCCTAAAATTGATTTTAATTAGTTTTGATTTTCTGGGACCCCGTGGAGTAATCCACGGAGACAGACATCCTTCCACAAGTCTTCAAGGCTTTGACGATAACCGTCCGTCGGTTCTTGGAAACGTTGATGCCCAGAGGGAAATCTAAATGAATAACGAAATATTATTTTTGAAGAGCACTGCTTACGCATTTCAATTTTGATGCTTCAGAATTATTATCTGCTAATTCATATATGATTTTATATCAATCTCAAATGCGACATCCAAACGGAACTTTATTCTGCCTTACACTGCTATTCCCAGTATTTTTCTATATTTATAATACAAATACCAGTTTTTGTTTATCAATTTTCAAATTTTATTGTATGACAGAATAAAACAGCAGACCAAACTAGTATTGAGCGGTCTGTTACGGTATATATTTCTGTTAGTTGTGTAAAAATATTGGTAATATATACTACTATGTATTAGTTGATTGTGATTTATGTGGAGTGAATTGACATTTTTATGTGCTTCTGCGAAATTCATTGTCATGTAAGTCCAATTTCTTATACTTTCACTATAGGTATTTTTAACACAAGAACATCGAAATAGCATAAACCGCGATATGTGCATTAGGAAGAGAAATTGTTACTATATAATAAAAATACACAAGAACATAAATAATATATTGTACAGTCTTCTGCGCATGTCACGATCAGGGTCAAAACCATTTCGAGTAACCGGTACATACCTAAATATAATGCCGAAAAATAATATTTGTATTACATTTTTGAAGTCATAAGTCTCTTATGAATAACAGTTTCACATTATATATGAGCAAAAAAAGCATAGGAACACATTTTAATATTTTTTTATGTATATATTTCAGACCTTCTCATACATCCCATATAAGTATTTATATCCCTTGTTGTTATAAGTAAACGAATATTATTTAACCCTTTATGCATTTTTGATGTCTTCATGTTTCACAAAACATTCATAAATAATGTCAATATAAAAGTGTTAGATTAGCTGTAAAACTAATATACAATAAAATGTGTTGATTTTTTTTATGTTTCATTAATGGTTCGTCACGTGATTGTAACCATATAACCACGATATAATATGAGTTAGCTGCCAGTTTGATTATCATAACAATGCGCGTTTTATGCGCAATAAAGACTTATTTTCAAATAAGAAATCCACACTAATTTCACCATTACGTGCTCATGATTACTATAACCCGATATTACCTATATCCATGCTTGGTACATAAATATTATTTATGATCCTCATAACTAGCCACTGGTTAAAATAATAAGAAAATGCATTTTGACTTGATATTTGATACATTGATATTTTTGAGACAATATTTAAATTAATAAACTGTATGGATTTTTTGTTCATTAATGCAAATATTAGCAAAAAATATATATTAAGTAAAAATGTCCTATCCTAAAATAACCATAAGGTTCAAGATTTAGTATAGATATTTAACGTTGAGTAAAATTACAGATTAATCATTATTATTTATGTATATATTTTTCTACCACCGTTCACCAGGTAAGTTCAGGTGGATATTATAGCATCTAAATTGTTGTTTGGCACGTGATTGTAATGTCTTAAAATGTAATGTCATGTTGGAGCATTAATGGATTGAACATTTCTTTTCTTTGAAATGAATCTGAAATATTGAAGGTCTTAGCTTCTAAATCATTAGTATTTTTTGAGTATCGTATCATTGATTATCTTTTATGAGTAAATTTATTGATAATGACTAGAATAATTTGTAATTATAAGGACAATAGGTGAAATAATTTTCCAAAATAACATGATATCATGATACCAATAATATTACGTGCTGTAATGTCTATTAAAATCTACAGTAATTATTTACTGTTTTTCAGAAATAAAATAACAATTGTAGATGTTATAATTTCTATAAGTTATTCTTTCATTCGACACGAAAAACAAATATTAATTACAAATTTAAATAATAAAATCGTGCTATTTTAAACTTGAGATTAATGAACTGTTCTAATCTTCCAATAAAATATAATTAAAACGCTGGTGTTAGTTATAAAAACGATTTTATTTTCAACATTTTTTATCATTATTTTATGGTACTTATAATAAAACTTTGAAGTGATAGTACATAAATAAAAAAGTCGTGAAATCAAATTAGAATTTAATAAACGAGCTGCAGTGTTTCAAATATGTAAAAACAAGTATTTTAAAACTACTGGCGTATACGTTAAAAATAAATTTAATTTTCTAACTAATGAATTGTTAATTACTAAAACACGTAGCCATCCTTGACGACAACATTAATTTAAGTTTTAAATTAAAGCTTTGTATAAACTCCAAGACATTATTTTCTTTTGTTATTAGTGGGGAGCACGCGCGCCCACATACCGTAACGCAACACAACACAAAACAAACACAAACTTGACGCGCGCTCATTTAGTTCAAAAGACCAGCAAAACACTCTTTGATGTACACAACTCAGGTTGCAGTATTCAAAATGACTCTTTATGAAATGTTTAGTTTTAGTTAATGATATTTGACAAGAAATTGTTTTTAACTTAACTTTCTACGTTATATACTTTTTACCTCTCCAGAATAATTTAGAATCGGCGTATAACAAGGTCTAGTGTAGCACTATAGCATTGAATAATTTTATTTAGGCTATTTATTCCCTAGAGATAGAGTATATGGTTGCGAGATTGAGAGACCAAAGTATAAGTATAGTCGAAGGGAGATGATTCTTGAACTGGATGAAGGTAAATCAAAAGTTATGGTGTTAGGAAATAATTGATGTGGCACATCAAATAGAGCAAGTTATACAGTTTGTTTATTTGTGTTGCTTATTCTCCAGCGATGGAAAGAATGATTGCGGGATTGAGAGAAGAGTGTCTGCTGGTTGTAAAATTTTAGGAGCGTTAGGAATGTTTGCGAGAAATTTTCATATTTCTAAGGATGCAAGACTAAAAAGTCTGTAGGTTCTGGGTTCGAGTCCTGGCGGCACTCGATAAATTTTTCTCAAGTTTCGATTTTCATCTTCGCAGTGTAGCATTATTACACCTAGTAACTCCCAGTAAAACTTAATGTTTAATGGTGTACTTGAACCATCGTTGACGCATGGTAGTGAATGTAAATGCAAACCAAGCATAAAAAGCGTGTGACTGCGGAAATCAATATTTTTAGAACTATTTATGTGGTATCTAGGAGAGACAAAACAAAGTACATGGGTGTATGAGCAGTACGAGATTGTAAATAAAATATCGTATATTGAATAGGTGCGAGCCTAATTCAGCTATCGAGCTAAATATAATTTCGGAGTACATTAGGTGATACCATAAATGATTTTTGAATACTAAGAAACCAGAAAATAGTGATGAATTAAACGTTGGCACAGAATGATGAACCTCGTTCTAGATATCCCCGCTTGGCACGATTGATGTCCGCAGTTGACTGTAGCGCATTTCCATAAGGTGATTACTAAGATCACACTGGTGTGACATTAATTAAAATGTCTATTACGGCGACATCTCAATTAGCACAGCGTATTGATAGCGAAAGCAATGATGGCTATCAACATCAGTGGCCGGACAGGCAGACGCTCATCCAGTAGGTACCCGATAACACAAAGCTTTGATTACGATAAGTTACAGCAGGGTAACGCAATGCCCCACATAATGATTCCCAGTGCGACCGTCACCGGAGACGAGATTGCTGGCGCTACTGTTGCTCTTCACGCGCTGAACCACAGCACACTGGTCCACTCACGCACGTTACGCTGCTCTGCCGCGTGATATACGAGGACACTTCGGTCCACTGACGTGCTTGGGATAAATAAATAAACTTTTAAATGTCTGTTATGTCCGATGCACGATCGTTTTAGAAAACATGCAAAAAAATATTGAACATTGTGGATTTTTTTCTGATGGATTTCCTGCCGTGCCAATCTAATTTGATCTCGGTATTACCCACATTTGAAATATCTGTCATATGGTGGCTTCGTATTTGCAGCAATATTTCAAAATTAAAACCATTTGTTTCCTATTGTATTTTACAATAGGGAAACCTAATTATCTAAAAATTTTTTTTTGTTTTTTGTTATTTGTCTGCGTACTAAATGTTCTATGTGTTTAACGCTCATTTTGGAATGGCAATATAAAGAAATGACCGATTTTCTGTTTGTTTTATCACGAGGAATACGGTATTCATAAGTAATTTAAGGAAACGCATAATTAATGTTAATCAATCCACCCTAAATTAATACTAGCAATGACTGTCATGTTTGATCCCTTAATCAAGTCGATGTTCCACAGTCGCAAACGTAAAACTGTATCCGGTCGCCATCCATCACTACACGGCGCGGTGACATCGCATTATATTATCCCGCAAACTAAATTGTGTGCCCGTGGTGCCATTTCCTCAATTCACAATTCAATCTTGCGCAACGCAGCCCCATCACACGCCAGTCAACATTAATTAACAATGTCCGGCATGTGCGCACGCACGCATGCCCATCGTGACGAACGGCACTGGGTTGACGTGTTTACCTTTATCAGGCGTCGTCATTAGCACCACTAGATTTTCACACCATAGATATTCAAATATAAATGGACAAGCACATCTCATATATGTACATATATTGTAGACGACTACAGTATATAAACAAACACCTTGTATAAATATCAAAACTTAAATTTCACATACATAAATAGCAGCATGTCAATTACCATCAAATGGAGTGGTAGCAAATCTTTGCCAATCTTCCGCCATTCAATTCTATCTTTGCATTCATCTTTCGCGTTATTCTAATTCATAAAATTTTTTATAAAGTTCATTCCGAAGACAATCTCGCCTTCTCAATCCAGTCTTCTCATTCTTTCGTCAATATTTCATCCTACTTTCTTTCAAATTGAACATATCATCTCATTTGACTCTAATCTTATTCTAAGTACGACATTTTTTACGTATTCCGCTTTCTGTCTTTCCCAAATACACAACAAATATAACAAAAAATTTATTTCCACAGTAATCACACGCTTTTTATGCCTGGTTTGCCAAATCCAACATTCACTACCATACATCAACGATGGCACAATTACACCATTGTATTCGCATAATATCGCATCCTTAGAAATGATAAAATTTCTCGCAAATATTCCTATCACCCCTAAAATGTTACAACCAACACATACCCTTCTCTCAATCTCGCAATCATACTTTCCATCGCTAGAGAATAAACAACCTAAATAAACACACTGTTTAACTGTCTAGTTACCCACAATATTACACACTATCCTCCATTCATCCTTTTTCACACCATAAGTTTTGATTTAACAACATCCAGTTCAATATTCATACCCATATATTTTACAACAAAATATAAACAAATATCTTAGAAACAATAATATTACATCCATAATGAAAAATACTGTTTAAGTTTCGATACATACATAAATTGCTTAACGTAAATTTAATTTTTATTTTTCGGATTTTTGAATAATTGTAATAAATGGTAGGAGGTTTTATTGCAATTTCAAAAAAATTCATCTTGCTTAGAATTACAACGTTTATGTTCGGTTTCATAGTGAGGACCTAAAATTTCGATTGATTGAAGCTTTTCGCTAATTATATGCGCCAAATCCAGTGATTATTACATCTATGAAGTAGACAGGTAACTAGGATGCTGATGACGGATATCAATCCCTGGAAGCGACTGACGGGGTGATATAGAGAGAAAAGGGGGGTTTGATTGTCGCAGCGCCAAAGGGAAACATCAATCACCTGATCGTCGTCAGATAACCCGGGCGCCCTGTGTATAGTATCACATGCAAAAACTGATATGTGACTAACGACCGTGGTTGCTTGATAACGGCGTCCGACGAGGCGCCCGACCGACCCCAACACAACCATGATGTGACCCGATACTTCCGTGTACTCACCACATACACACACACACACACCTATACATACTATTAGTTTACAACTCACTCACTCACAACATTGTTGCTCCAGCACTCGCATGTCATGATGAGGGTTAAGACGTACCTTCCTCGATTGAGTTCTACCAATGACGAGTTTGACAAATTTCGTGACGTCATATATTCTTCAGAAATTTTCTTGATATTTTACTTTTCATTCAGTAAAAAGTCTCAAATTTTTACTATTCTCAATACTTGAACGCTTACATTTACACTTATTTCAAAAAAACCATAAATCTACATATGTAGCTTCTTGCATGCTTTAGCTAATAATGCATTAAATTAAATTCATTACCTATTACCCATAACTAATTTAACTACCGCCACAAATAGTTATAAACGTTTTAATACGAACCGGTAACAGCTATATAAGTTTTCGGTCCAAATTAATATTAAATTCCTTTCCCACAACAGTGTACTGCATCATTTTATACGCAAACAACTTATTATCTAAAATAAATGCAGACAATCGGGCATAATATGTTCCATGTTTACTAAAACAGAATATATTTCGTCAATGATGCGGTTTTCCGTGTCTACTTATATCATGATATTACACGTTAGAAATTTGCAAGTTAAAGTTGCAAGTATGTACATATCTGCACCTCGCGAAAGATCTCCATTTTTCAACAATGATATTAGAGTGCTCCACTTTAAAAAACCGCACATTTCCCGCTGATGGGATGCCCGCTACGTTGCGTTATGTGGTATACACGTATAACATGGTATGTTACGCGTCTACGTCTACCTGTCTGCCTTGTCAACGCTCATGTTACGTTACGTAGCCTGTCCTTTTTTTTGCAATCTCTCGCTTTATTTAAACATATATATACAGCACATATATAATCGATCTCGAAATATCAGACAATGTCACAAAAACACAAGCGAAATTACATTGGCATCCGATTTTTAAATTACCCTTAACAGTCATGGCTTAAATATTAGTGCTTTCTTCTTTAATAGTATTCTTCCATGTTTATTTTATAAGAATTCTGGTATTTTTAGAGTCTACTTTAGTGCAGTATGCAACCTAATTTAAGCGCAGATTATCGGAATCATAGTCAAGCGTTTCATTTTCTTGATAATAAAAGATAATCTTATATAGTTGTGCATGCATTAAATCAGGATAGTAATTTAGTACTCCTATTACTTTAATATAGGTTTATTTTCTCTATGAATACACGCGACAGTGAGAGTAAAACGTTCCAATTTAAAAATTATATTTAATAACGAGACATATTTATTAATATACTGCGTAAATTTACACAGAGAAATATATATTTGTATACAATAAAAACGACAAATTAATTTTATATATATCTATATTAATTGTTTATATATTCCTATATTTGTCCTAAAACATTTTTGCCAGTGCGTAAAATATGAATATTATAATCATATTCGCTTCAAACCTGCATATTATATAAATATGACATTATATATTATTCACGTGTACATACGTTAATATCACAAGCTCGAACGATATAGAGACGGTCCTGTGTTTTTGGCATTTCAATTACATTTCAATCTGACCTGCAGCGCTCTGCAAAGAATAATAATATTGTTATCGGAACGACTATATATTTCCATGTCGCTGTACCTTTATACAGGTATATGAAACGTTGCACTATATATACAAATTAATACACCGTTTGTTCAATCTACTTCATTTCCAAGTACATTTTACGTAAAAATATTTTAAATTGCATGAAACGTACATTTCTTAGCAGAGTTTTCTAATAATTAAAGTTACGAATAAAATTCACTATTCAGATTTTATTCTTCCTTTTTGTTTCAATTATAATTGAATATTTAAAATGAGGAACTAAATTTATTCGTTTTAAAAATTTCGTTTCCTGCATTAAAATATGCTATTCACTTTTTCCAGATTTATTATAATTTATAAATACATGTATTTATTTTCTGCAATTACTCAAAAATGGTGCAGTTACAGAAAAATTGTTTAGATACAAATCAAAAAACTTTTGTTTGTAATTTTCTTTCAAAAAACTACTGGTTTCAAAATAATGGCTATCGAAATTTCTTCTTATTATATTTATTTTTACATAAATCGTATCATCTGCACCTATCAATTGATAAAAAGAAAAATACAAAACAGGCTCAAATTATTTGGAATTGGACATTTAGTAATAATTGTAAGCAATGTTTAGGGAAAAAGTGTTTAGAAATATTATTAATTAGAAAATAATAATAATATGATATGATCTATCCAAAATGCGTACAAGAAAGTGCAGTGCAAGCCACTGAAGATGTTTTATTGCTAAATGGGTAAATGGCATTTTATATAATATATAAAAGTAAGCAGTCAGATATTGTTCCATTATTGACACGAATATAACTCAACCAACTATAATGTATCAAAACAAATCAATAACTTTGTTTGAGGCACTTCTTTTCAACATGTTTCACGGTATTTTCATAATAAAGATTCGAATGCAGCAATTAAACAAAGATTATAAAACTTCTTTATGCTGTTTTATTACGAATGTCATTTTGAAATATGTAATTTTACTGGCACAACACGCTCAGCAAGAAAGAAATATGTATTTAGTATTTCTTTTTTCGATAAATTTAATGCGGATGATGTATTGGTGTAATGGCTTGCTATTCATTTGCATTACAAGAATGTTCATATTGCGTGCAAAAAGATTTCTTTTATTGCTCTTGTAAAAAAGGTTGCTTTAGAAAAAGATAATTACTGGGAGAAAGTCATTATATATTGAATTACTAACGAAATAAATTTTTTTCTAAATATGTTTATACTTAATTATTTTAAAGATAATTTGAATTGCGTTATGTTATTCTTCACTAGCTCGTAAGACCAAAATGTGTCACACTTCATCTCGAAAGGTAATACACCCACATGTTTCCCTATTATTAAACTAAAAGAAATAATTTGCTACATACTCGTAGATACGTATATATAGGAACATTATTGTTCTTAATTAAAGTAAATGTAAAAGTGAGGTGGAATTTGGGTTGATCAAAGTCGGTGCGGTGATTAATTATGAAGATTTATTGAATTTAACCTTGAGCAAAATAATTCTAAAACATCGCCAGCGCTGCTGCTCTGCTGCCAATGACATTATGTTGAACGTTATATTGTAAAGTTCTACTCCCTA
The DNA here is from genome assembly GCA_944039245.1 of Nebria salina. Classification (NCBI taxonomy): domain Eukaryota; kingdom Metazoa; phylum Arthropoda; class Insecta; order Coleoptera; family Carabidae; genus Nebria; species Nebria salina. The sequence goes on from OX063271.1 coordinate 14,620,042, forward strand.
CATTGTTATACAAAGTGCCTACGAAAATAGAATTATTTTCTTTAATTTAATACACCTTGCCGTTTCGGTAGAGAGATTAAGAAACCCTTGGCTTGAGGGAAAATTCGAAAGGACGCTACTTAATTAGAGGATTGATGTTGATTCAATTGTTTATTGTCGTTCAACTTTTCAACAGATTTCATTCCGACGATTGAATAATAAAGACTCAAAATTTGTCTACAGCTAAATTAATGATGACCGAAAAATAATTTTCTTTACGACAAATAGTACGTTGAAGTCAATCAACATAAATTATATATCGTCAAAGGATAAATAATTTACCATTCTATGTAGCTAATTATTTAAACACAATAATATAAAGGATTTTACTGTTTCTATATCATAAAATATCTGCACCAAGGTTTTTAGAATTTCGGTTTAAAAATGGTTGTATAGCACGACACAATAGAATTTCTATCCGGAACATGACCGTATTGTGATCTTGTTTATCTAATTTTGCTCGGTGTTGGTTCATTTGTGACAATATTTGCTGCAAAGAACTGATATGATATTGTTGTGGCTCTTTGAAAACGCTTTCATGATACTGCAGAGGAACAATTTCTAGTTAGCCTTTCCTTTTTTTTGTTCATACTCAAATACGTATCCTAGAACATAAATTTTCGGGCTACATAAAAAAATATCGCACTCAAGTTTCTTGATTCTATTCGATTACTATAATTTTTGAAAAAAAATTTAAATATTGTTTCTATAGCTTCAAAAGTAAGTTTCATAGAATGTATTAAACATTATTTAACTTATATTACAAGGAATTATATTATTACGATTACGATCTAATTAGATATGTTTGATAGATGTTCTATAGTAGATTTATCAGATTTAATTAGCGCCTTATGCGTTTGCGGTGGAATCTCTGCTGACGTATTAATTGATACGCTGCGTGTCCCTGGCTTAGGTCGACAATCGAAACATTACAGATAGGTTATGAAGATAGCTAATTGTATTCATGGTGGTCGTATATTGTACCCGAGCGTCCGCTATTATGTCAACTCCGTGAAGTTGTAGCTCAGTTCTATCCCTGTCCAGCAACATAATAATTGTTTTACTTATCAATTAAATTATGTAAGGAATCATGTATTCTAAAACTTGATTGATATCTAATTGTTCCAATTTATAATATAATACCATTAGTATGCTTTGTTTATAATTGTGTTCTTGCAATAATTATTACGACTCAGAATAAACACTGTTTACATAGAAATATGTATGACGATGCAATGTATATTTGAAATAAAATTAATTTTGTGAAACAGAAACTTTCGCGTTTTCATAATTTACAATACTTTTTAAATATATAGCAAACAATGCACAAAATATAATAAAATGAAAAAACAACGAGTTTTTTTAGCCAAACAAATCACAGTCAGTGCAACAGCAAAGGAAACAATGAAACAAAAGGCCTATGCAAATAACGCAAAAGAGTAAAAAACTGTAGTCATCAGCAGATCTTGAAATGAATATAATAAAAACCAGTGAACGCGCGCGTTGAAAAACGTAAACAACGTTCGTTGTGAAAAAGAAGAAATATCAGCAAACAGCAGGGAGAGGAATATATGAGTAAAGAGGCCGCAGGAGCCAGAACCTCAATATTTGCACTAGGAGTCGGTGTGTATTTATGGACAAGTCCCCTCCGCAAAATTTAACCAAAATGTGTTCTACATTTATTTATTGCTCAGTAATCTTGTTTTACAATTTATATCATATTAAAATCAAAAGCCAACATAAATTCTTATTTATTAATTTATTTGATCAAATTACCGGTTAATATTTGCTTATTATAAATAGAATATACAATTTAAATAAAAAAATTAAATAAAACAAACAAACAAAAAGCAGATTCAAAAGATACGATATACTTCTTTAAGAATAAGAATGTTCACACTACATCTGGGCGATTGGTAGCTTGCGTAAAAACCGTTCTACTAATAAATGAACTGACCTGTGTATGTAGATTGATGAAGTTGATTTATGAAGCGAACCTTTTGTCTGTTGATGTTTAGCAAAACCACATCGTCTTCCGTAAACAGTTTACATTTTTTCAGAGTTTTCTCGCTAAAATTCACATAGCCATGTGGGAGATCGTCTGTTTCTTCAGGCAACATAATACACAAGTGTTTTTGTTACAAAAAAAAAAGTATATAGGGAATGTTTGAAATGCCTTTACATATATCACCTCTGGCACTCTTTTGATGCGATTTAATTCCAGCGAGATAAATCACAATGACTTTTATAATCATCCATCTTATTTAAGCCGATGTGAAATAGGTCCGCCAGCCCATTCGTCAGGTACAACATAGAGTCCACCCAGGTTATGTAGAGACAGGGCCATGGCTGTGTAAATCATTAGAAAAGTACGTGCTTTAGAATAAGCACGGTAATTTGCAATGCTCGGACACCATTTGCTTGACAATGATCTCGCTGTTTTATCGTAATTCGTAATATTAATATTATTGCAATTTATTTTGATTTTTCAAATCTACACTACACAGATTTACTCTTATAATTATATTTATGTATATAATTGTGCTCTTATAATTAAATATATTTATAAACAGCAACTGATGATACAAAATTGAAATATACACATATTTAAAAAATCAATAGTTTTTCATATGCAAAATTGTTTTTAACGAGAATAATTTAATTTACGCAAAAACTATGAAATGGTAAATTTTAATTAAATATTAAAAGTTTTTATATTGCATGTATCGTTTTGAATAATTATATAAAATGTTCATTAATAAGAAAAATAGACAAGTTTAAATCTAAACGATTTAATATATTCCATATTTTATCTAGCAATGAAATAAAAGTTGCATCGTTAGCAAATGAGATTAATAAATACAAATTAATAATAATTCGAACACGTTCTATAAAACGTATATGAATGAATATGTAGGTAGATATATATTAACATTCATTAGTGTTTGGTCTCTTTATATAGATGGGGGTATTAACAAAGTTTTTGAAACGCAAAAAGGACATTACGCCAGTTGCTTTTATACCGTGCAACTTTTAAATTACTTTATCGTCATAAAAAGTTTAATACCAGTGTCGTACATAAACATAGAGATATTTTTTATAGTCAATACGTGAAAACGACAACATATACGCACACAATTTCTATGTCTATCTTTCTAATATATACGATGCATACATATAAAATACACATTTATGTATATTTAAAGCATACACAAACGGATAATATCATCCCACAAGTTCATTAGTAGTTCTGGCCAGTTTGACAGACCTATGAATATGTAAAATATCACATATATAATGAATTTCCTATGTATGGCCCACAAATTGTATGCATGACGGCAACATCGCCTTAGGCATTAGCGTAGATATAGAACATGTCATCAAATTTAACAAATTTTAATACGAATTATACATGAATCTGCAATTGTCTTAATACATGAGTATACAAAAAGTATTAAAAAACGGTTGAATTATTCTTCCAGCAGTGAAAATATAGTTAAATAAACATTTCAGTTAAAATATTCACAATATCTTGACTGAAATTTTCACTGGCGATTTCCTAGTTTGAAATTGTTTGAAATATTAATATTTCTAAGTTTTAATCGTACTGATTTTGCTGTAAATGCAATAGTTTTTGAGTAATTTCAGAAACCGCAAAAAATGACTAGAGTAAACATGCACTTCTTTTAATAGTGCTTTCAAAAATAAAAAGTTTTCTTGCCAGGCATATAAAAATTTTATGTTTAAAGTTTCATAGTGTTTCACACAGATAGATAGACAGACAGACATACACACGTCACGTAAAATTCGATTCAGGAGCATAAAAATGTTTTCTTTCGTGTTACATATATTTTTATTTTGAGAAATTTTACAGTAATTGTAAACATATAAGCAATTTAATAATTTATTTATCGTAATCGATGGACAAATTTTGCGCATGACATGCTATAATCAAAGTTAATCAAAATCAAATAAACCAATATCTAAATCGTAATATGAAGTTCTCATATGTGCATTCCATTATATATAGAAATGCATTTCATCTCACAGACCCCTGCTGACCACGAATAGCTCAAAGAAACCTCGCTGGTCATTATTGTTGCTGTCAATTTGCTGTTATTAAATTTCTATTACGGATCGGTCGTGAGCGTGACGCTGTGCGCACGTGGTTCATGTTCGGTATTGCACGCACGTATTGTTCCGCGCGTAATTATGCATAATTGATTTCAGGCCAGGCGCTGACCTGTTGACCAAATGAGAAATTAGTGCTCGCTCGCATCACCCGAGCGCCAGCATCGCCCCAGCCTTGATAACGTTCACTGGCCATCGCCATATTACCTGAAAATAGACGATAGAATGCTCGTGCGATGGTTAGAATAGTGATAATGATTGTTACGCATGGCTTATTTTGTCCTATTACATCGCTCCTCGTTTAACTTTGATGTCCTATAACAATTTCGCGAATATATTTACAAATTATTGGAGCTGATAAATTCTTGAATTAATTTACACAGAATGCAGTATATTTAAATGGTTTCCCAAAAATTAATAAAATCTTATGAAATATCATTAGAGCTTTTATTGCGCATTATAAATATTATCATCAAATACAATTATTTGAAATTGATATCCTCTTACAAATGATGTATATTGGATGAGTACAACGAGAATATCAAATAACTAATAATACTTACTGTCTAATTCAAGTATCAGATATCGTTGAATAGTTTTTGTAATTTATTATTCTAGGAACCAATTGCTCTTTCTCAGATTTCAACGACGAAGATCATATGAAATATGTGTTTACTAGGGTGAAAAACATCCACATTAATATAATCTGTCATCATTTTGCCAGTATTACACGTCGTCATGCATGCACTGTAAAAAATTACTTATTTTGTAACTAAAGATGCGTTGATGCATATAGTCGCCGTAATTGTATGAAAAATAAAATAATAAAATTTATGTTTACCTCTTTTATTAGCAAACTGATTTTACACCAGTATCATTAGTTTAGGTGTTTTCTGCGCTAAATCATTTGATTTGTAATCACTTACTTAACTGAATATTTATTCATTTCTACGTTCTGGTATCATTTAATTAGCATTAAACAAACAATATTATTTGCTATTAATCATATCATTGAAAGCATTTACGAGTATGCTCTCCTAGCTCCTTCTATATGACTTGTTTTATTCATCTCGATCCATTCCCCATGGAATGTATGTGGAAAGATTAGGGAAGTGTTAACTTTATCTATCCAACAGAACCTATCTTATATTCGTATACTCTCTTGCACATTGATCTAGCTACATCTATTGTACTTCCTTGTCATGTTTCTGTGCAAGCGCTAACAGATTATAGCTGATTAACTAGGTTTAATATTAGCTTTGTACGTACATATGTAGTGTATATATGTTCGTGGTTGGAGATTCGTGAAATTGGATTTGTCATTTTTATCTATTGACTAATCATGACTGCGTTTTTATATTTTCACTGCTCGTTTGATATTATTTTTGATATCTCTGACAGATTTTGACATTTTAATTGTTTTTGTTATTTAAAAGGTATAGAGGGTAAAAAAGATTAGCTACATGACATTTGCAATTGATGGCTATTAAGTATTATATTTTAAATATACATTCCGATGAAAATATTATTTATTGATTCAGAATATAAATATATTTAGTTACGAAAAATATAGATGCTTAATATACTTTCCTTATGGTTAATGTATTTTTACTTCATTTATGTCTCACACAGGACATTTCGTTGATTCTGTTGAATAAAAAACAATTGCGTATATAATTACTGACTAATGGTAAAATTTATTTAATTTTATCATAATTCTTCGAGGAAATATTGTTCAGTTTTATCCGTTGAACATATACCGATAACACTTTTATTTAAATAATAAAATTGAAAATAAATCAAAATGTAAATATGCTTTCATCTTATTAATAAGAGAAATATTTTTATTTGAACGTCCAGCCTATTTTCAAACAGCAATATATTTGTTATGATCAAATATTAAGGATTGATCTAAAATTTCTTTTGATCTTCAATCACATATATGTATATTTCAATATCGTTCACTTTGGAAAACGCAGAAGAATATCTTTTTATTATTATTATTATTGCTTGACATTTGAACATTTCCAATGAGTTAATAATAAATTTATAATGTTCGGTCATCCGTATATTTATGTATATATAGATAGATCTTTTACGTATTTGGTCAGTGAAATGTACTGTTTAATAATAGAAATATAAAGTGCTCACTTCAAGCAAAATATATCGCTCGTGATGTATGTATAGGTACTTTATAATATATACCTAAAAATATCCATCTTTTCAAGTGCCTCATCAATTGACTCTTACGATTTAATTTAAGATTCGTCTTAAATGTCATAAAAACATATTACAATAATCTGGTTTATAAGAATACATTTTTCTTTAAAACCTTATGTTTATTTTTAATCTTTTTATTAATAATAAAATTGTAAAAATTTAAACAATTAATCCCCAAATGGTTTCAACTACCCTGATATAGTACATTGTCGATTTATATATATATATATATATATATATATATATATATATATATATATATATATATATATATATATATATATATTCCAATCAGGCATATTCTATATACAGATATATGTTTAATTCAGACTAGTATAGAAATACAACAAAAGAAAATGTCAAACAGACCAACGGGAGTCACAAGCAAAGAGAAATTGGTGGTGACGCCATTGGAACGAATGAAAATTATTCTTTCAACTCTCGCATTCTCCGTGATATTAATATTCAATACGCAAATCACATACAGACATATACGTTTTATATCTAGATTTCAAAGCCATGGTTAACAGGAGAGCTTACATACACCATCATAATACATATATAAACTAATATTGGTGTACAAGAGTAAAACCATGCATACCATGAAAGCACATACATTTACACAACAAATGTACGCATATATATTACACACATATAGACAAAATCCATGTGTGAAGCCATGGATATCTGAATTACACAACTCGCGCAACAAAGTACAACCAAATATGTATGTACGTATACGCTCTCTCATACTCATCGCACGGGCTGATTTGAAATTGATATCAGAAAATCAATCACATCTGCCCGTACATTACTCTGTAGCCCGTATAGGTGCCCTTTTCCATATTTCCACGCAAACCTCCCATCCTCATATATCAACCCTCGTAATTTACCTCTCTCATCACTTATTTCATTGAACCAATAAAAAAATCAGCACGTGGATACTTTTTATCGCCGCGTTCCATATGGCATCGTGTATGTATCCGCACATTGAAGGAATTTATTAATAGTATTATTATTCGTGAATATACAATTTTAATTTGCGTTTTCAATCATCACCAATGACCATCCTTTATTTCACTTTCAATTAGCGGTAATTGGGATGACGTGCAAGAATATAAATGGTTTTCTGCCACTCCATTTTATGGGAATAACCATGATGATATGTTTATATATGTGATTGCTGGTACTGACATTGCAGTGAAATAACAGTTTTTTTTTTGCCTCGTTATTTTGTGCCAAATATTTCATTGAAAAGTTTTTGATATTAACAGTTTTGTTTCCTTATTTTAACATTATATTATAGATTAGCTCTACACGAGCAGAGAAGTCGAATAAGGATTTTGGTATTATTATTGCTTTTTATTATTATTAATAAAGTAATGTGAAGAACGGACAGGTTTCCGATAGTGTGACAATAAAATAATAGAAATGTAAATTTATAAATGTAATTTCTCTATTGGAATATCAGTGAAATTGAGTTTAGTTGCACAATTTCCATTGCATACAATAGGTAAAGATGTGTATCTGGTTTGAATTGCATTTCGCGCGAGAGTATTGCATACGTGTGTATTAGTAGTTGTGGCTGATTGTTATTAGGATAAATCTGTTTACTATTCTGGTTTATTTACTGCCAATGTTCTGTGGTTCACCATGGCAATATCAAAACTCACTCGATTTTATCAAGAAATATGATCATACATACGTTGCTAACTAATTATTTGTTTTTAAAAATTTGATTCATGCGTTAGTATACATAGTAAAAGTTTTAACATTTTCAAACGAATTAATGAAGGTATAGTTTCATATTTATTACGAATAGCATAATTCAGAACTAATCGCATAGATATTAATTTGATGGGTAGTTTTTATAAAATATGAAATAGGGAATTTGAAAATTCTTTAGGTACTTATAAGACATTTCTTAAGAATGAAGTCTTCATAGATCTTTGTTTGGGAAATACCGCAGTTACTTATTACCTAGTGTAGACGCCGTTGAGTTTAACGTTCCTTGCCGTGAATATCTCATCAATTCGTTAGTGTCGTCGTCTCGCCTCGTGCCACTAAAAACTGTGTTATTGTTTGGCTGGAAGAGGTTGCATTGTTCTCAGATAGTTCACGAGATGATGAATATAATCGCTTCCTCTCTTTCCGTTCTGCTTTATATTCATACTCTATTTGAAAACTTTTTTGGAAAAAAATGTTAAGTGTTTAAAATTAGTATTTATCAAAATAAATGCTATGTTAATTTTTTTCATACAGTGTTTTTAAACATGTATATTAGGCTAAATAAAGAAATCTATGTACTTTCCTACGTAGACCCATACCACATCAGTATATAGCTAATGAAGATAACTAATGTGTTGACATTCTTTTCGGAAACCAAGTTTCCAAATAGTTGTTCGTCAATAAATTCCAAAGTAATTGCTTTGAATTGATCTAAAAACAGGATAGTAGGTCATGCAAAAATAATTCCCTGGCAAGTGTACGCCATTGATAATATCCTTTCGGGAAAATATGTCTCCAAACTGTCAAGTAGGTTGTTGTTTTATGGGTAACGGTAGCACCGCACCGTAGTGGATAAGAAGCCCTAGAGCTGTGAACATAAACGCGCGATTTCTTAGCCAGATCCATATTATGAACTTCCTCTCGCCCAGCATGGAGTCTCCGCAGCTGTATAATACAGTGTTGTATGGCTACCCACAACCGACAGACTTTGGTTGCAACAGCCTAACGCTCAGAACGCTCGTTCGCTCGCGCGCTTGCTGAAGGCAAAGAAGAAGAAGACGACGGTGGATGATGCCTATGAAAGCGGGTGCAGGGTCGCTGGCCCCGGTTCTGACATGAAAGGAAACTCGGCTCCTAAGTACCGAGTGTTACGCGCGTGACAAATGACTTGGCCTAACAATGGCAACCTTGTTCGCCTCTTCGATTGTGGTGCACAGCTTTTGAATCCCATGCTTTGCGGCCGATTCTCGCTGTGTACTAACTCTCGGAAAGATATTCTTACGCACCTGAGATACGAATACGTCAGAATTCATACTACCTCTACGAGCATACATATAGTTTGTATAATGCTTGAATATATCCCCATCCAAATTAGGTGAAGCAATTTTAAATATCATATTCTTAACTAAGAACCTGACGCCTATAATTTTATTCAGTACCCGTGCTTTTACTTTTGCACATATCATATGCGCAATTATGCTATTTGAAATATCATAAAAACATATTTGGCTCTCATATAAAAATTCTTAAATATAATTTAAATAAAATAAAAACTCTGAAGTAAATTTGTATCCTTCCTGATAATATAAAGATTAAACAAAACGAAAATAGGTCAATAAATGCAAGTTCTTCAACAATACCAATAAGCAATTACCAGCGATACAAATATAAATGAATAACAAAGTAAATCGAGTAAACATATAAATTACTGTAATTTGTGTGTCAATGAACATATCTTGGCCGGTGTAAATAATATATAGCAAGCATGGCAGGGCGGCATAAAAACACATCATTACGTAAGCCGAGTTCTTTGAATATAGACAAAGAAAAACAAACACTTGCGTTCTTATAATGTTACAACCATTTTCATAATTATTTAACATTCTTTTATGATTCCTTATAAACATTTTAGTCGTAAGACAATATGACTATATCATAAATTTAGTAACAATTTTTATAATATTCAAACTTATCTCTATCCTATCATTCGTTTTCTTTGGCTCTTAGTTTGTAGGAGATCCAAATATCTATTATTATTTTTAATTATGGAATAAAATTTGATTTACAATATTAAAAAATAAATATTTACTTTGTCGTAAAACGAAAGAGCCTACCAAGTATTTTTTCGTTGAAAGCTTGGGTAATACCTTTTTGTCTTTTTCCAACGTATTAGCAAGGAAAAGAAAGAAAATCAAATTACATATCCTGCCTTATGCAATGTTAAAAGTTTCATATGAGATTTAATTTAAAACAGTGTTTCCGTGATGAAAAGTTGCAACAACAGCGAGTTTGATGGAACATTAACATCGTTTACTGTCGCTCGTACGATGCTGGCAATCATAACAGTGTAGATTTAAATCTTAAAGGAAATATAAAAGTTTACGGTATACCGTTTACCTCTTGAAAGCTGAAACGTAAACGTGTTTCAGAATAAGCAGATCGCTGGCAGTCGCTATAATACATTCAGTATCGTCCGCACAGTTATGAGAAACGTGATGCTCAGATAATCTATATTTGTTGAATTATCTTTTTCGTAAAGATCGATCATACTGTTTCATTCAATTAATAATTTGGCTCATTTCCTTCTAAAGCTCGTTTTATAAGATTATTTATCCTAAAGAAGCATTAATGAAGCCGAAATTTCAAGTTGAGTCCATTTCCAACAATAAATTTTTAATTTTCTGTTATGGTTTTTCTTTTTCTGAATCAATTCTGACTATTTTTAGAATGACGTCTGTCTGTGTGTATGTGTTTGTGTGTGTGTGTGTGTGTATGTGTGTGTGCGTGTGCAAGTGTGTGTGTGTGTATGTGTGTGTGTGAGAGAGAGAGACGAGAGCGCGCTACATCCTAAGCAGCTGAAGGTAAAATAATGAGACTTTAAACTTAAGATTTGTAGATAGCTGGCGAAAAACCTTCTACTTTTACAAAGAGTATGCATGTTTACTCTAGTTACATTTTGTAGTTTCTGTAATTTAAAAACTGGTATTCAAACAAAATAGACTAAAATAATTCGAAATTTCACATTTAATAACTATCATGCAAAATATATTTATTGAAAGATTGTAAAATATTAAAAATATATATATATATATATATATATATATATATATATATATATATATATATATTTCTAACATGTATAAAAAAAGTTCAGTGCAAGTAATTGCGGATATTTTCTTCTAGTCATTAACAAATCTATTAGTTGTTAGTTGTACAATTAATATGAAGAGAAATATTATTTATCTTTTGCCTTTGTAAATTGCGCTATAATAATAATGAAGAAAATCTTCGCGAGTAGAAATGATATGATGTTTCAGCGTGGGACATAATTAGTACGGCTTTCTTTAGTTCTGCGATAATATTAATTAGACAAGACGGCATCGCAGTGGAAGCATCTGATGTAAAGTTTCAATATAGAATAGTGTGGCGCGAGTTTCCGTTGCGGTTATCTAAGCATGCAATTATAACACATTTACTCATGCTACCGTAATTCGACATTCTTGCAAGTGTTACAAAGTGAAGTAGGTTCTACGCCGTGAAATCTACACGATGTTTCAGAGTTATTAATAATTAGATATTTTATACAAACATACTTCCAAATATGTTTTAATATAGAATTTAACTCCATCAAAAATTTAAGCACAGATGATACGAGTTATGTAGAAATAAATAAGACATGAACAAATTTTAAAAACCATTTTCTAGTAAACAGAACCTTTTTTGAAAAAACAAAAATTGTACGAAATACAAATATCTCGAATTTTTATTCAACTGTTCAACTGTTCTTCAATTATTGCAGAAACCATAAAAAATGACTAGAGTAAACATGCACGTTCGGTTTGAATATTCAGGCAAATGGAAAACTAAGCAGAATTGATTCAGGGAAAGTCAAAAGGTATATCTCGCGATCGAAAATTTTCATGATTACAATACTTACTAAATTCGTATAAGAGAATAAAAATATTTTTATTGTGGTATGTATTTATTGTGTGAAGTGACTTGAATGAAATGAAAATGTCGTCGGTTAATATAACAGCTTTTCTATCACTTACGTAAAATTCAAAATGCACGTAATCACATGTATGTTACATACGATGTAATATCAAGTGCTGCCCGTTTATACATAACTAAAACACGACTACATAACGTTGCGTTGCGTCGGGATGAGAGCACTCTATATGAAACATTTGCAATTATGTAGGTACCGTACACGTTTTGCAGAGGTATGTTACGTACATACCAAATGTTACCTTTGTTTCAAGTTTCGTATTCGGCTTCCTTCACACCAGCGAACGCCAACGTGATATTAAACAGGAAACTGATTGCTTCTCACATAGATACAATAAAACATGCCAGGCTAATCTCGGACGAAGCCTGAACGCGACGATTATTGGAGACGAGAAGATTCGTTTTAAATGAGGGATTCTTGGATTATTAAATTTCTGAACTTTCACATCAATGAGAACAATGTGTAAATGAGTTATATATTATAAAAGTTTTGATACGTCTTCATGAAACTATTCTAGACAGTTACTTAGTGGATACGTCAAAAGTTTTCAAACGATGGATCTATTTTTAATAACGTTTATTTTCCAATGCATAGCGGAAAATTAATTGTCGAACTAATAACGAATTTACGTCATTTTAATTCACACCAAAATAAGATCATTTTTTTGGTTCATTACGTGTAAACAGTTAATAATTATTACTATATGAGTGTACTATACTTGAAATAGATAAAATGTATTGCAAGAAATTGTTAGTAACTTCTAAATTTAATATATTTCAAACCTGTTGGTTTAAAAAATGATATAAGCACCCAAATTATAATGCTATAAAAGAATTCTATGAATAATTACTTGTAATAATGTAGCTTTCCAAATTAAGCAGGGAAAAATATCGTTGAGATGGAAAATGAGCTTAGTCAGATACAATATTGTTGAGAGAACAATGTTGTGCACGCTGGTGGAAACTCGGCTTAACATTATATTTAGTGTAGGGAGCGCTGATGATGGTGACAGAGGTTACGGGGCGCGAGCCTTGGCACCGGTAGTGACGTAGACGTTGCGCGCCTCGACTCGCCTCGCCTCGAGAACGAAGCAACTCAAGTGAGGCGGAAAACACAGATAAAGTGAAGTTCAGTAGGGAAAAGTTGCCAGATAATTTAATAACAAAGACGAAATTACCGTGGAAATTTTCTGAGCGCACATCACTGCATTATTACGATAACGTAGTTATGTTGTCTATCTTGGAAAAATGAAATTTTAATATTTCCAACAGGGTTTGAGCACCGTGTCAAACAACAACTGATGCAAGCTATATACTTAAAGTGGCACTCGCCAGACTATACAACTGTTTGTAACGGACATGAGAAGCACTCGTAGTTTTTTTTTTTTTTTGATACTATATACGCAAAACTTAATTTTAAAATATCAATTAAAAGACACCACTGTCCAAATAGCAACCAAAACGATAATAAGCATTAATATAGCCACTTTTAAATAAGACAAATATTTAATCAATAAATGATTTATTGAAATACAAAATTTAAATTCGACGCTTAAATTATGTTAAGTGTAGCTTGAAACTTCTGAATAAAAGTGCCCAGATAAGATGTCGTGATATTGCATACATAATGTGTGATATATCCATTTAGATATAAATGATCAATCTCTGAGCTCAGATCACTTAACAAAATGAATTAATTCAAATTGTATTTTATCACTCCATACACACTTCATTTAGCAGCGCCGTCTCCGATAACATGGCTTGTAGCATCGAATCGGAAATCGAAGAAGACGCGCCGAGCACTGGCGTTAATTCGTGATGATGATTAAAAACGTTGGCAAGCGCACCGTAACCGTACCCGTAACCGTAACCGTGCCGTATATGATGCGGATGAAACTGCAAAACCGTGCGTCGATTAATATTCGTGTCATGCTCTCGCAGGGTGACGCGGAACCTTGAATCATACTGATTAAATTCGATGCTGGTACAATCTGCTGTATACTGCACGAAACGGGATTCAATTCTATCATGTATAATGTAAATCGTGCATTTTTTTCATATCAGTTAAATAAAGAATTGATTTTTTTTTTAATTTATTTTAATTAATAAATACCGCATGACATTTCTAAAAAACAAACCATCCTATCTGCTTGCATTTATACGTTTTTATTATCATTTTAAAATGTGTAAGGATGCAAGACTATGTGTGTATAAGTTGTGTATTTGATGTATGGTAGTGAATGTTGGGTTTGGCACACCAAACATAAAAAGCAAATGACTGCTGGGGAAATGACATTTTTGAGAAATTTTTGTGGTATATCTAGGAGAGACAACACGCGGAATACGAGGATGTATGAGCAGTGTGATATTGTAAAAAATGTCTTACGTAAAATAGGAGAGAGTTAAATAAGATGGTAGGGGTCATATTGAAAGAATGTTGAATGAAAGGTCGATAAAAAAAAAATTACGTCGGTGAGATGAATGGTGTGAGAATGCGAAGCTATTCTCGATATTAGTGAATGAGTATGATTGAAAATGAATTGAGTGAAAGAAAAGTTGTAAAAGGTGTAAAACACCAATTTCTCACTGTATATCTGTAGTTTTATAAATCGAAAATTCTATAAATAATTTTAAAATAAATACAGGTGAAAACCCGTACATATATCATGAGACTATTAAATGAGAAATATAGGCACGAAAGACATGTTTTGCTACAAAAAAGGATTATGAAAGCTATTATTTTTTCGCTTAATACTGATAAATTTATAACCACATTTCGCTGTTTTTTGCATGCCAAAGTCCGGGTATATGACACAGCTTTGGTTGTGTCGCAGCAACGGCAGCGCTGTACGTGGCCTGGTGAGCTCGTCAAAAGATTTCGCAAACTTAAATATTTGAACAAGTTTTGTTATACGCGCGCGAGGGCTAAACGCTTGCTACTTGAAGATAAACCGAGTGGAATTTATTCCACACCTCGGTTCACCTTTTGGCGCCGTGAAAGAAAACACTCATTTACATAACAAAGCATTATCTTGGGTAAGTCAGAGAGTCGAGCAGTCGTGCTATGAACGAGCGAATGAGTGTACGCGTGCGCGTACACGACCGGAAATGCGGCTTCCACCAACGTCAAACGACGGCCGTTTTTTATGCACATCCGTGACGGAAGTGGCGCAAGAGTGCAATCATTGTATGGGCCCCGTACACACAAATAATCAGCTTTTAAATTCATACCAGGCATCTCAAGCTATTGACTAATTTTACAACAAAAACAACCTGATATCTGAATATATATTAAAATATAGATCGTGTTTGAAATATAATAAATTGAGCCATGCATATACATTTTATTTATATAATTTTTTAAGTAAATATTATTATTAAACTGACACAATTCGCAATAAACTATTTTCCTTTCTATGTGAATTTAAATAATAAATAACCTTATCATTTTCAACTGATATATTTACACAGTTATCAATGCATTTTAAAACAATTACCCTTGCCTGTCTGATGGTATCGAAATGAAAATTTCAGTCAGGCGTATTTGATTTCAAAATGTCAATAATAATTGTGCTTGGACGCGTGGTTATAGAAATATTATTTCGTACCATAATTTTAAAACAAACGTTACAATGAATATTGTTTTACAGTCATGCGCGCTACAATTCCAATTATCAATCATAATCATTGTGTTTGGACATGTGTTATCAGAATAACAATTATATAGCATACCATAATTTTATATTTTAATTTAACAACACATGTAGCAATTTATTATTTAAACGATTTGTTAAATAAATCATTTTAATAATGTAATAATACTGCAATTGATAGATTGACAAAAAAGATTTATGTGGCCGTGACCGTCCTCGGAATAGGTAGATACATATGAATGAGAAAGAATTGCATGAAAGTTTTCTTTCATTTTACTAGCCAGCCATAATAGACATAGAACTAAAATCAATGTTACTGAAAATTTATGCTGTTGCTTGTCATATGCATAATGTTTCCATAGCAACAACTGGATCCAATTTGACCGGCTTAATCTAATGCTGATGTGTGACGTCATTCCCATATCGAGCAATCAGTATCTATGTGGTAATTTAAAATATTAACGATCGGGTATGATTAGCATTTGAAAGTGAATTGGTTCAACATAGAATAATAACAAATATTAGATCCTCGGATTCGATTCTTAGGCAATTGGATTAGGACATAATAACACAAATCGTGTAATTATTTGGCCTGCATGAGGTTACTACCAAATCAAAAGGGTATATAATTTTAATGTAGAGAAAGGGTAGGTTGGTAAATTGGTGTGCGCGGCCTCGGCTTGGTCAGGATATCGATGTAGGATACAGTACTCATGTAACAGGAAGCTCTATTTCAATCGGAAGCGATTATAACAGACCAATAAAATGGAAAATCGGAAAATTACATTCCGTTGTTTCCCTCTTTGTTCCGTTCGTTTTTATCAGCATCCAGTGTCCCCCGTGTCCGTGTCGTTTGCCTGTTTTATTTAGAAATTATGAACTGGTACCGCACCGCAACCACAACGTGCACAACGCCACGTAAACAATGAAAATGAACTTTCCTATCGTCGCCCCTCATCTCTATAAATAATTGCGAAAAGCTGCCACATTCAAATGTCCAGAATATATATATATACGGAGAATAGATACGATTTAAATGAAAACTGTTATCAACTGCGAACACAGTTTAATAACCTGGAATTCTAGTTGCTTTCGTTGCCAGAATTATATACAATTTCAAATCTACGTATACGAGATAAATACCTACATACATAAATAATAATAATAATTTCAATTGATAAATATGTGCATATGTGTATCTAATTAGATCTCTCACATGCATTAGTTTATTCTTTTATATATTCAAATTAACCTATTAACATACACATCCGGATAGAGAAAAGTATGTTTATTAATCCAGAAATCCGTATGATCCATATATTATCCCAAGGCACCACTTTGGTCAACTATGAAATATAATATCAAAACACGTAATTCTATTCCGCTTACTCACAATTTTTCTTTCGCGCAATTCATTCTCAATCATGTTTATCCACTTATTCTGAGGACGGCCTCGCATTTTCACATCAATCATCTCGCGCACGGACTATACCATCTCATTTGCCTCTCACCTGTTCTACGTACTACATTTTTTACAATATCTCACTGCACAGATCCCACGGATACCGGCTCCTGTCTCTCCTAGATACACCACAAAAACTTTTTTTTTTAAATTAATTTTCAGAGCAGTTTGTTATGCTTGCTGTGCCAAACTCAACATCACTACCATACAACAACGATGGCACACCATTGTACACTTATAGTCTTGTAGCCTTAGAAATATTATAATAGTCTCGCAATCATACTTTCCATCGCTAAAGAATAAGCAACCTAAATAAACAAACGGTTTAACTTGCTCTAGTCGATGCCCATATAGTATTTATTTACACACTGTCCTGCATTCATTTTTTTCGAACAACATACCTTTTGATTTTCCTACATTCAGTTCTAGATTCATATCCCTTTCAACTGCACTAATATTTTGTATCATTCTATTCAGTTGTTCTACTGGTTCACCAAAAACCATGACATCATCTGCATTAGTTAAAGCAGGAACTATCATACCACCCACAGATAAACCATTATTTCGCCACATAATGCCCGGCTAATAATACATCCATATATATACATTAAACGGCCAGGCCGATATCACGCAACCTTGCTTCACACCTATATTAATATTGAACCAACCATATATAAACACACATACACCGATGCACACCCATACACACAAACACACACACACACATACACACACACACACACATATATATATATATATATATATATATATATATATATATATATATATATATATATATATAAATAAATGGGAAATTATTCAAATGCAAATGCACATCTGTGCGATCTCAATAAAATTTATCTTAAAATACATGAGTGGCAAAATACCGGAATCGCGGTGTATCTCTGCTCAACGCAAACTCTATATACATATATGACACGAACTCCGTTCAAAACCAAATTATTGTTTACTTTTCATTTAATATTTAATGCTGAACAACCCGCTCTATCTCACCAGTTTCAAATTAGTGCAGATGAGTAGTATGCAAACCTATTCTTACTATGTACACCAACTCACAGATTTAAGTTAAAAAAATTACCCTACGTAAATAAACTAAAAATTGGCATAAGTTATCGGAAAACATTGAACATTGAATTGAAATAAATATATGTGACAGTCCATAGAGGTAAACATATTTGTTTTGAAATAGACAAAGATTTCCTTCAGTGTAAAACTGAATATAACAGAGAAGTAAAACATAGAAAAACATACATTTTATAGTGTCCGAAAGCATCGTATAAACACATTACAAGCAATATCCATATCGAAGTGCTGGATCCCTCTAGCGAACGTACGAGTAGAACATTCTCAAAATGCATCGGTAAACAGAAACAAATAGACAACATGGAGACGTATAATAAAATTGACAAACGTGCGAGAATAGGAGGCGCCTGCTACAGCTATAGAAATGTAGAAATAAAACCATACGACAAACCTACCTTCATATCTACTATCACATCTAGATGTATATGTGTATTTTATAACCCGCATTCGTAGACTTTTATGCCGATTTTCATTCGATTGAACACTAAAAAACGAATCAAAAACTTCGCTTAGAGAAACAGGCGGCTGAGAAAAGGGCATCCCCGCACATTCCGAACAAGAATATAGAGTTGTCCGACTGATATATTGGATCCAGGAATCAGGACCGGACTTTTATTCAATTGCAGATATTTAATATATATATAAGAGAATTTCGAATTGTAACAGATTTAATATATAACGCTAATCATACTTTATGATTTAATTACGAAACAAATAGTATTTTATAGACGAATATCAATGAGATACACTTACGTTTACATGGTTGGTGAACACCGTTGACTGGCTAAAGAATACGACGAAACGTTGTAGGAAGGCTTTGGGGACAATAAAAATACAAAAGAATATAAACAAAACACAGCAGCGTAGTTGAACCATGAAAAGAAGAAAATTCCAACTGGATGCACATTTGGGACTTGTCAAAATACCTCGGGCTTCGCATGCTCTTGTGTATGTGTGTCCGCATGCGTTTACTCTGCCGTAATACTATACATGCCATACACAAATAAGATACGTCCATCACCGAAGAGGATCGTTCTTGTATGGTTATAGGAGTGGAAAAAATCCCGCACAAATATACCTGTATTAGGATATTGACTTGTTTTTTTTTGTATCAATACTATTTGTTTCTTTTAACTTGAATATATATTATCAAATTTTATTATTTGTATTTTCTATTTAACTAGTATCTAATATTTTTTATAAATAAATATGGCTTAAATTATTTTGATTTACATTTTTATAGCTTATTTAAACAATAACTGGTTTTGAAAGCAAGTTTAATTATGTAATTATATCAATTTAAACCAAAAATTGGTATAAGCAAACAATTTTAAAGATTGGCATCGTATTTTCTTCGTTGCAACATATATCGTGCTTCGCCCATTAGGTACATCAAGAAAATAAATACAGCGCGAAAATTACGAGTTACGTTCTCTAAAGTTTTGTGATGGTTGTTTGGCTGTGGGGAAGGTAATATGTATAGGGCCGTGGCTGTTATCAAATTAATCCATCATGCGTTTATTACTTGAGCAATCGACTTTCTCGATTTGATTTATTGCTGTTAGCAGTCTAGGATTAAATTACCAGCCTAATTGACGCCAAACACGAAATTCGTCAAATCACGCGTGCAGCGGATTGCTACATCACGCGTTCACTCACTCGATCTTTAAAATCACACGAAGACTTACCACATTGACTTCTAACATTATTCTATATAATGTTCATATAAATATATAAAATTCGTATTAACTGTACCGGAACTAGAAACTAAATATTTCAATTTATCTTGTAATGAATGTACAGCGATTAAAATGTGTTCCCCGTGAACCATATTAGCAAAATTGCAATAATTTCAACAGTTCTTTGAAGTTAACTGCTAAGTGCTAATTTAATAATTAACAACAGACAATCAATTTTCCGTGCTCTCTTTAGCTAGTAACATTATCAATGAATATTTAATTTCCCTAGCAGATAGACGCTTTCATATTGAATTAGAATCGACTACAACTTCTATAAAACTCCATGAAATATAAAAGAAGGCACCTACTTAGAATAAAATAAAAAGAAACGATGACGACGTCTGAATAGAAGTGTTTATTTTCACAAAGTTTTTATCCAGAAAAATATTAAATGAAATACTTTACAACTTCAGATGAGAGAACAAACAATTTTTATTATGTATGCTTGAATAGATTGACTTGATTTTTTTCCAAAATAGACGAAACGAGAAACTTAAATAAATAAAACATGTCATCTTGTCTGCCTCTTCGAATCTCTAAATACGTTATTTGATATTCTTTGTTTATATACAAACAGAAGCGATGAAAAAATTGTCAATTGCTTTCGGATTTTTTTTTTGTCAAAGTCAAATTAGATAGAGCAGACTTTGCTTACAAAATACGTTTATATCTTTCATGAATTGCGTTTGTAGAAAAAAGAATTTGTTTTTTTTTTTATTTAAATAGCTAGTAACTTTTCAATCTATTTTATTTTATTCTTAAATTATTTTCCTACATAATAGTTAACATCTTTTAATTTGAATTACAATTACAAGAAAATGACTATTGAAATGTTTCTATATTTTATTTATTTTTACACAAATCGTATAAACTAAATAAATTTTTTAACAAAAAGCAAAATAGACTCAATTAATTTGAAATTTGACACTAAATATCTATTGTAAGAAATATATTTAGCGAAAAAGTGTTTCAGAGATTAGTAACATATTAGAAAATAATGAATTAAAGAAAATATATTTATGTGGGTTCAGTGCGCAAGTTATTGCGGATATTTATGCATCATACATCGCTGTGATTTGTTGATTTTTAAATTTTTTTACGTTTTTCTAAATGATTTCCGTAAATTAATTAGGATATTTTCAAATAAATTGATGTCCCCCTTTAAATATATGCTAAGCAACTTATAAATTGTATGTTTAGAATATGAAATATATAAAACAATTATGAGAGGAGCATATTTCGGACGTTTATCCGTTACCTGTGGGTGGTAAACAAATGTTTTGATGCTTTTGCAATGGGCGGATTAAATGTTTTATTGTGCCGGTAAATTGTGTGTTATTTATCTGGGTTGGCGAGACAGGTAGGTAATAAATTTCTAATGCGCATTCTTAACCGCGCGCGCGCCGGTAACAAACGACTCCGGCAGTGATTATTACCGCGGTCTTGTAATTGCGTAATACAGTCTCCATTTCTCGGTGAACTATACTAGGTACATACATACAAGTCATACCCTGGGACTCGTGCCTGCACTTTCCCATCCGCTTCACTATTGCTGCCATACACTAAACCACTACTGCAACCAGGTTACTCGGCTCTGAAGCAGTGATGTATCTGCAACCGTGTTCACTACCAGATTAGCTCATTTGATTTTGCGCTCTGCACTGCTGTAGCATATTTGAAAAGGGAACATGAACGTCTAATGAAATTTCTTACAATATACTAAAGATGTCACAATATATTTCTCATGTTTAAGAAGAAAAATAAACCACGCACATATAACTCATGTCATTTTTATTTCCTGGTTTACATAAAATTCATATACTATATGTTAAATTAAAATAAATGCTTAGTTTTGAAATAAAACAATTTATGTATTATTAATTATTTAACTCAAGTATAATTTATGTTATCACTATTTTCACAATTTACTACTGCATTATTCTATATTCATATTAATAACAGTAATATATTGACACAATAATATCATTTCAATTTAGTTGTAGTTCGTTAAAATATAATTGTAATTATTAAATAACTGTGATTAACATATTAATGAACAAGACCGATTAACATTAAATAGGAATATAATTATTCACTAGTGATAAATTCATATATCTGCGTGGAGCATTCAACCATATGCTATCCAGCGTTCTATTTACGGTATATGAACATTGTAAATGACAACAGGTATGCATCTGATTACGTGAAATTGAATCAGAAAACAATTTGCAATTGAGTAATGATGAAACAGTGTTCAGTCTAAACAAAGATCAACATTTATCATTTTGAAATTGTAATATATTATTTTAATAATAGTATGTACACGATTTAGATGCTGTTTATTAGTATTTAACATATTTTTACTTTCTTATACGCAGTATAAGTAAGTAATCATAAAAAATTTCGATTTTGAGGTTTTAACGGAAATTGACGTTTTGACCTTCCCTGAATCGATTCCAACCATTTTTGGAATGAATTAATAATAACTATATTAAAATTTAGGTAATTTGCAAAAACATTGAGTTGATTACTTTAAATTTTCATACAATAAGTTAGTGATACAAATGATTATTTTTAACGTATTTGCAAGTGCAAGAATTAGAATGAAATATTATAATTAATCTAGATACAGATCGAAACTTATTTAGCATCATAATATTTTATTGTTAATTTTTAATAAGAGACTACCACTAAAGAGTGGTAATTAAATAGTATGCGAAATCTAGGCATCCCAACGCTGTGTCTGTACTCGTGCAAGTGCAGAATGACTCCACATGAGCATATACCACACAAACCCTGAAACATATTATACCTACAACGGCGGTTGAAGCTAAACGTGTGAGTTTTCATGCCATTTCATATGGGAATGTGTGCGTCTCTATATCTATGCATATCATACACGTGTATGTTCGTTTGTGTTAGCACAAACCAGCATAAACCTGCTATATTATTATGCGTGGTGCGTCCTTCGTACACGGTATTTGAATATATCAATTAGTGAGGCGTGTGTTACGAACTACTAGCGCCACCTACAAATCTCCACCCTCTCTGTGTTCTGCACTAAAACATCTCACTCTCTCATACAGATATCGTTCTTCTCTCTCTATATCTCTTAACCCAATCTCTGTCTCTTAATTCATTTATACGCTACACATGTCTTAACCCATCTCAAGTAATACGCTTACTTAGTAGCATTAATATCAGTGAACACAAGCCAATAACCAGTTGGTAAAGAAGCTTTGAATATTTTTATCATCAGCGGCAAAAAAATTCAACTATCCAACTTATTTATTAATTATGTTGCACATATTTTTATTTTTACATGCATAGATATATTTAAACGCACTACAAAATAAATCCAGTATTTATCTATTTCAATAAATTTATTTGAAACATTCAAAAAAGTGGAACTTCTAAAATAAGTTATTATTTGCTAATATACAAAGCAACAATAAAAACTTATATTTTCAAATATCTAATATTTTTCACAATTTATTATACATATCTAAATTATCCTTAAAAATTAAATTAATCTTACATGCTCAGAGGAATAGATATTTTTAGTAAATTCACTTTAAAATTACAATTAAAATGTGTGTATATCGTTTGAAATTAGAATACAGAAATCACCCAAAATAAAAATAATTTCATTTGAAGGACCTATTAATACTCTATGTATTGTTTTTAATCTCTTAATAAAAATAAAAATTTTGTATTAATACAAAAAAAATCATGCTTTATTTTTTTTTATCAGCTCAATATCAATTTTCACATTTATTAAGAAACTAAGAAAAATCTTTTAAACATATGTAAATTAAGACGAACATTAAATAATTAATATTTTAGATTGCTTTCCTAGAAGTTATAAATGTTTTCAAAAGCTTCTTATTATTCTATAAATTCAATTGTTTCTTCGACTAACACTAAATATTGTGAATAACATTCCTTCAATATTATATTTGTGCAAATCATTTATGTCGATATCTCTTTCATATTGAAGATCAAAAAAGGCGTCCTTCAATACATAGTATTTGAACGAAGTTATTTCTGTAAAGATTCCCTTACAAATAATTGCAAAATATCTTTTCTACTTGGCAAAAGATGTTGAACAGAATTAAAATGAAAGAAAAACGATAGTGAAATACGGCAAGACACAGAGCAATGTTACATTAACGGAGTGAAATAGTAAGAGAAACGAATGTTCATTGCTCTGTCGCTCTTTGAATATCAAAAGACATACAAAGAGCAACAACGTAGTTCTTTCATTGCATCATACTCAACACGTAATCGTGGTTTTATTTTTCTTTTATATTCAGAGTAATATTGTTGGAACTCTACAACGAGAGTTTGTTTACAACTTAGTTGAAACGAATAATATTTATTTATGATAACAATTATAACAGTTTATAAAAGAAAATTGAATACAAATATAATTCTTCACTTTTCTGTCAAATTGTAACAGATAAATTTACTTTGCTCAGTAAATCTGTTGGGGGGTTTTTTTTTGTACTACTTTAATTGTCCTATAGGTACTGGCTTTACATTTAACTATACACACAGGCAACTAATTAAATACTACAGCGGTTAAATATATAGGTGCCTACGTCGCATATAATGTGGCTCAGGTGCTTTAAGTTTTTATTATTTTAAATGAAGATAAGTCTTTCTGGAAATGTTTTAATTCAGTGCGCTGTTTATTTAAATTAGTATGACAAAAACCGGCTGCTATATTTTCATTTGAATTTTTTTGTTAACTATTATCTATCATTCTATCAACGTCATTTTCTGTAATAACTTTCTGGTTTTTCAACATTTTCATTACGCACACGAGAATTGCACGGTCGGTGATTCTCAAAACACCCGTTCTAAAACATTCTAAAATAACTAGCTTCAAATAATTATTAAAAAAAAATTATTTCACTTGGTACAAAGTAATAATAGCACATATATTCAAATTTTAATATATTTGCGAAAAAATTATGGGTGATACAATTCTCTTTTATATCAAATAGTTTTATGAAATATAGGTTCGCGTTACGATGGAAACTACATGAAAACTTAAGCTTCACTTCTTTTTTACGTTTTTTTAACGATTATCGACCAATTTTGTTAGTTATTAAATACAAAGTTCTTATTTATGAAATTTTCAACTTCGAAATTATTTTGTCATTTTATATTTAATAGTTTGCCTTGGAAATAATGAGACGATAAATGAGTAATTAATGTAATTAATGATTATTAATTACAACGGTATAACTACTAGAAAATATCATATAACGTCACATGTAATTTGGTTTAGATATTTATAATATTAATAATATAATTCATGGAAAAATATATAAATAATTAATTTTAAATTATATTTTAATTCCGGTAATCATCATGTAATATTATATAATTTCACTATAAAGCCATCTTCCAAGTACCGATAGCTGGCATTTTATTATTATGATTAAGATCCTTAACTTAATTGTAATATTAAAATGCATGTGAGGTAAAACTTCAAAAATCTAATTATGCGTAGTACATCACTATAATAGCACAGAAAACTACTTTGACAAGAAGTTGCATTTACCCAAAAAATATGGTGCCTATTCGAACTTATAAATGTGTATTTAATATTTTTTTAAGGTAGTAAATTAAATTCAATGAAAATTTTAGAATGGCGATATGAGCAATCTCGGTTATCACAATACATAGAGCAGCAAAACAGAAAGTATCTTTGGAGAAACGGGAAATAGCAACTAAGGCGCCGCGCCGAGTTGGCGTAGAAGGAAAGAGTGAGCTCATAACGGCAGAATTTCACTGCTTGTAATATCTCCTCATACATATTAAAATATTCAAGTGAATTTCCCGATGTAACGGCAACTAAAGTCAAATATATCAGCCCTGTATTACAGTGCGGGATCAATTTAACATTGTTTACCCTCAATTTATTCGTTACGAACTATAAAGAACTCGAAATTCACCATTAAATCGGCCTGTCGTCTAGGTCTAGCCTGGCAAACATCTGTTTACTTGCGTTTGCTGCATCCGCGAATCCATAATATGTCTGTGCTCGCTCGACCGACAGACATGCACGTATGTTATATAACGTAACCCAAATAGAAAACGTATGAAATGTACTGGTGAGAAACGGAAAGATATTTCGAAGACAAGCAACTATTAATAATAGTTCTATAAATATGTCAATGTATTTCAACATAGATTTGATTCGGTTTATAAATAAAAATTAAATTGAAAATAATTCTATAAATCTGTAAATTCAGTATTTTATGTTTAAAGAGAACAATATGATGATTTTATTTTCTCCTATTTTAATGTTAAAAGTAAAATAAATTTGAAATTTAAGAAATAACAAATATATATATCAATTCATCTAATACGGAATAAATACCAATACATTTTTAAATCGTTATTGTATACATTTTTCTCGTTACAATTCTCCAAAATCTTAAGCCTGATTTGAACGATGTATCACACTTAATTTCATATTAACTGATACTCTGAATAACTTATGTATAACAGATAAGTATTACATGGGGGTTCCACTCTAGTGAATTTAGAATTTGTGGCACTTTAGATGCGTTTTTTATTTTGATATATTCTTATGTATTATGTCTCCTTAAAATCATTTCCTGGTTGAATCGTACTTATTCATCAGACTTGGTGAAATTTCTTCGTTGGTCGTGCTCTGGTTAACACATGTCGTCACTGTCAGAATGGTGGAAGCGCAGTAGTACTGGTATATAACGCATTATTACCATCTCTCATTTCTCGTGGTATGCGCGCCACTTTTATGTTTCCGCAATAATTCACCTTCAAGCTACGGCCATTCATATATTCTGAGCTTTCGTGCGCACGTTCACATCATCCGTTGCAAGGCTCATATATAACTACATTATTATAGGCTTTCATCCAACCACCTCCCCTTACAACGTTCCGTCATTTCGTTCGTAAACATCCCTGTAATATGTAGATGATGTCAGTGCGTTGTGAGTGGGTAAATAATATCACTTAGTAAAGACAAGTACTTGATCAATCTGCAGTGTCTTGCCCTGAACTTTCTTATCCCTATTATGTTTAAATAGGGAGATATTATAATACAAATTTGGAATAATTCAAGATTTATTCAATATAATAATTATTATTATTGCTACATATACAGGCACACACAGACAGACGTAATTTGAAAAATAATGGAACTCTGTTCAGAGAAGGTCAAAATGTATATTTCCCTTAAAATCTCGATACTGATTTTTTTCATGATTACAATACAATTAATTCGCATAAGGAAGTCTGATTGCAGTATATCCTTTATTTATTATGAAATCAAACTTCAAAGACTTAAAAAAATTGACAGTTATTAATTTGATTAAACTTACACATTCATGGCACGTTGAAAATATGTTTTAAAGTAGTAAATGTTATTTATTTATGATCAATCTATGCACGAGTGCAAATCAATATTTTAATATATAGGTAATGTTTGAATGCTAATATTAGAGCTATGCTTAAATGAGCTGAATAATGAAATTTCATAAAAAGTTTATGAATCTGCTGAATAGCTCTTTATAACGTTTTCGCTGTTAAATAGATTGGCTTTATTCCCTGCTGTATTAACTTTATATACCATAAACAAGATTTTGATGAGATGAATAAAATTTAATCCGCAAAGTTTTGATTTTAATAAAAGTTTAATTTTTATATCAACAACTTTAAAAACAGAAATGCCATCAAATCACTTTATGTCAATCAAATTTATTGTTCGTTTATTTTCATTACCAAATCACATCTTTTGCAAATGCTCTCAATTTCGATTAATATTTTTATTATATAATTTTGTACATGCCAAACTAGCATTTATGTATATAGTTTATAGTTTTGTATTCAGTACAAATTTGAAATATAAATTTGCTAATTGTTTTATATCAATTTTCACTTATAATAAGTTGAGCTGTTTTTGAGAAAGTTATGGACTTTACTCTAAACATTTCTCTAGAAAGTACTTACGTAATGCTTATGCATATAACTCGTGGTGTTGGTCAACTGATTAATTTGCAATGTTTTTAAATTTTCAAAGTAATTATGACCAAGGTTTAGTTGTTGAATTATTTTTAGATATAAATGATTGAAACAGTAAATATTCAAATAATTTTTTATACATATATGAAAATATAATAGGATAAATAAAAATAAAATAGTTATATTATTATAAACGCTTACTGATATAATCTATCAGTCGATTAGTAGCACCGAAAATAAATTATTTAATGGATATTATAATGTGTAAATGTTCATATTTTTTCGTTTGTAAATCAGTTTATTTTAAAGGTAATTTAGATTTTGTACGGCAATGAACTGGTAGAAATCGTATACAGATAATGCTGTTAAGTAGGCCATCTGTTTCCGTATTTGAGGGTGTTTTGTGAAGTACATTTGCAGTTCATCACGTATTAATCATTACTTTTGCGTTCGTGCCAATCGGATATCTCGGCACTCCTTTAATAGGTATAGTACGCTCTACCGAGACGATATAGGTGGTACACGTCTCTTGTAGATGCTGTGTGTCATATTTATTAATACACCTACGTAACGAACAAACACTGCAGTAGTTCCATTTTACGATAATATTACTATATACGTACCTACTATTAAATAGAAATTGTGTAATTGAAAATTCTGTTTAATTATTAAATCTTAATTTTGCTATTAATTGCTTCAGCTAGTTACAAACTATATATGTTTAATGAATTAGTAATCATTGGTCTCATCCGCCACAACTTCTATTTTTAGATGTAGAAATAACAGTAAATGTGTTCTTTCCGAAATGAAGTTACAAGTATTTCAAAATGTATTTACTTATACTTAGAGCAAATAGATTAATAAATCATTAATCATTTTTAAATTTATTGAAATTTGGATGTTTTGAGATTATTTGATAATTAGAATTGCTACTACAAAAACAAATTTTTAGTTGTGTCTTAGGAATGTAGTAACTAATCTAAATGAAATTAGTGTGTGGGCTTTAAATATGATATATGAAGAAACTATAGCTTTTAGGAATTATCGTGTTACAAATACGCAAATCGGATTTAGCGTCATGTCATTTTAATTAGGCTTTATGTCAATCTACTAATTAAATGTGAAATTCAATGCGTTTAATCTCTGCGTGTTACTCAGACCTGTATATAATTTCTTTTATTTGTTTTCACACATTTTAAAAGGTGAGCGTCAGTTTTGTATAAGTTTTAATTAAGTTAAAATACGACTAGAATTGATTTTAAATTTCTATTTCTTGAAGTTCTAAATTTAGCAATTGATACCTAGGCTTTTTTACTACAATTTTAAATTTGTATGAGTTTTTTTAAAAATGTTGTTGTGATACTCATTTTAAAATTAGAATTGAGTATTTGTAAACGACTTCTTACATTGTATGAAGCCTTGTCCTGTAGTCTTCACATGGTGATACAGTTTATTCATAACGTAATAAAATTTTAGCACAGATTTTATTTTATGACGACATATACCTATTCACAAAGTTGAGCAAATCTCTTCTTGGCTACAAAAAAAGCAAACACTAACAAAAGAAAAAGGAACGAACTTTTGTTTTGTTGTTTACACAATTCTGTCTGACGTTCAATTTAAACAGTATGTAAAGTTATTTGAATTTTATATAACCTCCGTTACAGAGACATAATATTTCATTTCTAGCGACAATCTCTCTCGCAGCATTGCAGTGTGTGCGATGTCGACAAGGAACGGCACCAGTCGGATTTGGAGCACTCCTCACTTTGCTGCTCGTAAATCTGCTGGAAATTCAAGGATTTTATTTTATATTGACATATTGTCCAAGAGACGAGTCCTTCGTTATATGTACGATTGTTGCTATACGGTTTCTTATACGTATACGCTCATATAATCCACAAGGAGTTCTTTAGCGATATAACACCAAAGAAATTCCAATTTAAAATTCTTGATATAAAAAGAAAATTGAATTCTGTGAAACTTTCGAAAAACATATATATATATGTATTATTGATTTTACTTTCGATTTAGTAACGAATCAAAAGTATTATCATCAAATAAATACACATTTTGATAATTTTTAAAATGATTTTCATTACTAAAATATATATATTTTTATACATAGATACTACCCTGTTATTACAGCATAGTAATAAAATTACACGATTATTGATTTTTTAATTCTATTTAAATTGTCGTCAGAGCAAAAAGAGTTAAACCATTATTCAGGTTAAAGTTACTCCATTCTTTAAGATGCTATATTAAAATTTTTTAGACATTAACAAAATTGTTTAGTCCTGGCGATGAAGAAGTACATCGTCTCGGGTTTACTTTTTTTTTATTTTTAAAAAGAAATAAAAAAGTTTTTAAAAAATAAATCGAGGAAACTTGTTCGCACTGCAAGCTTATCGTAAAAAAATAATATTCACCGACCCGGATTAAACACAAGGAAATTTAGTTTTAATTTAAATTTTAATTTGAACTCGTTAAAAGTAAAAATCTCCGTGAGCGTTTAACTGCCCTTCTGATTGCACAGCGTTTTTCGTTGCGACTCTTTTTTTATTATTTGATATATTTTTACTTTCTTGAACATAAAAACTGAAAATAAGGAAGTAATTATGAAAAAATCTAGCAACACATTTTGAGACTCTTTGAAACTCACAAATATAATTTTAACTATCACTACACAAAACCCAATTTATGTTGGAAGTTTAACTTTCAGAAACTATTCTTAATCTTTCATACATCAGGTCTAAATGCAAGAAACTATTAATTTATTTTTAAACACCTTGTTGCTTTTCTTCACCGTATTTCCGACACGACTCAGGATAATCGTGCATGTTTTTGTGTTCCGGTTCGACGTGACGTCAACTCAGGCGATATATATCACGAAAAGTTTCCGTAAAGTTGTTGCAATCTTGAAATTATAGTTTGGCAAATTTGTTCTCCCCCTGGAGCGATATGTGTATGCATCTTGAGTCCACATATATCTACAAGTTTGATTGCGCGCATCGATGTACTATATGCCTCGTTGATATTTATTCATATTATACGATCGTTCGCTGTACCATTTTGGCTTACAACCAATACGTATTTCAGCGAATATTTAAATATTACTCTGGAAAGTTACGCTATATAGTTTGTTTACATTAGTTAACGCATTCGAGACGACGATTTTTTTCGAACTCGGTCTCCAGGAGCGAAAATTTTTTATTCTTTATATTGTTCATTTTTAATAAAAAAAAACATACTTACTATGGAAATCACCCAATTCGTATGTGATAATTGCACATTACTGTTATTGCACACGCGGTGTGCAGGCCGTCTTAAAGCCTCGGAAATCAATTGCACACACGGTGTTTATTTAGATGTAGAATATATTTAATTAAATTAAATGCAAGCAATATAATTTTTTTATTATTAATTTCATTTATTTTACTTTAAGAAGTACATATTATAAATCAGAAAATTCCTTATACTAAATACACTGCAGAAGTACACACCCATACACACAAGTCTGTCTTGAA
The DNA here is from genome assembly GCA_944039245.1 of Nebria salina. NCBI lineage: Eukaryota > Metazoa > Arthropoda > Insecta > Coleoptera > Carabidae > Nebria > Nebria salina. The sequence goes on from OX063271.1 coordinate 14,651,681, forward strand.
TTCTCAATTTTCTGCTGTGAGAGTTCATTATTGATTTGATATCCGGGAGTTACGGAATCAAATTTAGAGAGAGCCCACGTTTCGCCATAACTTGGAAAGGAGAGATGGAGAATGACGGCGGCGTGGTTGCACTGATGAGTATGGTTTGGCTCGGATTCTTCAGCGTTTAATATTATAAGCGTGGACGCAGCGTGTGAGTGCTGCATTTTCTATTAAATTATAAATTTATTTCGTCAGATATGTAATATATAATTCTGAAATTTTTCTGCTGGTTAAACTTGTTATGGTATGCGAATGGAATGAGCAATGAGTGAATAATTGAGCAAGCTTTTTTTTGTACTTTATTTCAGATGGTAGTAAAAAAGTTAAATAAATAATTTTCAATATTGACGATTCAATGATCTGATTATGCATTATTTATTTCTGATGTTTTCCCAATTACAATTTTCGCAGATATTAGCTCAATTAGCTCTTATAAATATAATTTAAATCTGTGATTCTTAAAATTTTTATTATTTGCAATAGAGATTTGGTAATATTAATAAAAGATAGATAATATAATAACAGTCACCTACTGAAAATAATTTATATTATAATAATTAATAACATATATAAACATCTTAATGCAGAAATGATATTAAACGTATCAAAATGAAATTTGTATAATTGGCATCAGCAGATTATTCATTTGAAAATGTATGTTCTCAGGTGTAGCTAATAAATGTCATATTTCAATAATTTTCTGAGACGTGTAGCATAAAGAAATTAACAAGTTTTTAATTAAAAGTTTTCACTGCAGCTACTTTAGCTCGTCATAATATGAAATAGTGAATCAGAACGACTGTAGTTAAAAAATAATTAAAAATGAGAGTTAATAATAAAAGTCAGACATTATTAATTACATTTATGCATTTCACTAACTTGCATTGCTTGCATAACTTTCTTTAATTAATCGACCTATGCATATAGATAACATCATCATATCACACTTCTTATGCGTTTAGATATTTAACTTGTTGATATGTATGAATTAAAATATACACAATAAAAAATAACATCATAGTAAACGCGTATGGTTTCGGGGATCTAAACTACGACCGCCTAATTCATATGTATCCTCAGTAGCATGTCTAAGTCTATCTCTAAGTCGAAGATATAGTTTAGGTATCCTAAAAATATTTTGTATTTGGCGTATTGGTAAATAAAGAATTGTTATATTATGAAATACATGAGTTATCATTAATTACTATAAGAATGGACAGATAATAATATTATTATTTGTGTGGGAACAATGATTTGTTGATTGCTTCTAGTAATTGTTCCCACACAAATAAAGTTAATATTGGTTTCCATCAGATTAACTTAGTCAAGTATAAGAATTATTCAGCGAAATAGGGAATGCCTAAATTATATTTTATAAGATTGAGTTAGGGTTCTTTTTACAAAAGGAAACTGTTTCCTTTTCGCCAAAACTATATTAAAACGATAAAATTGTTTTGTCAAAACTTTATTGAATACATAATCACCTAACAGCAAGAACTATGTGACAAAAATACTAAAACTCTTAAAGAACATTTCGCAAGCAAATTTAAAAAAAATTATTCGCAATATTTCTTTTTTTCTGCTCAACGTACGGTGCTCTCGTTATTAAAACATTAAGTAAAGAATGGCCCCTTAAATATAACTCCTAAATATGCATCCGTGCATTAATTTGTGGCTCCATTAGAATTTAGATGGCTCCGGGAATAAATCAAAACTCTGTGGGAGCGGGAGGTTGTATAGATGCAACGGCGCGGTGGGACTGAGAGGGGCAAATGGTAGATTTATGCGCGTAGCTCGCGTTTCTAAACAAGATGAATAGGGTAAATTATAACACATTATAAAACGTTTCTCGGTCTCTTCTTTGTCTGCCAGTTTTTGTTCGTCTTCCAACTACGACATCCCTTCTATCTTATAACGTATTCTTCCTTGTTTCTCTTTCTCTTGTTGTCTCCGAATCAAAAAGGCAGTCCTGGTGGTTTTCATAAGAAAGCAATTCAGGAAGTCACGACACTACAATGGGAAACATATAAGTTCTTCCTTTTAAATATTTATGGGCTCATCCTTAACCCTCTTTTATATTATATGTTGAAAATATGTTAATTACATTTTTAAATGGAGTCTAATTTTTTATATATTTCAAAAACCTACAGCAATAAATCCAAAAATTAATTAATAGACCATTTATCGTCTGGCACTACAAAATAGCTCAAATTTACATTGGTATATTTATAATAGATTCTGTTAAAATATTATTTGAATGCTCATCGATCAAATGTTGGTTCATGTTGACATGGCAGAAAATTTATTTCACCAAATTATTTGATATATTTGACATTTATTTCATAAATTCAGCACAATCATAAAACTTTTTTAACTGAAATTTGCAATATGATTAAAAACCTATACGTCAATAACGCCTTAACGCCAATTCCTAGATAAAAATATTTAAGTAATACTAAAAAAACATCATTGAATTCGTCTCCGTTGAATAAATTCAAAAGTTGGTAAATGAAAATGGTAATCTTCTATATATTCCTACGTGATGAAAATCTAAATCACTGAACCTAAACTAGGCTCTTGATGTTTTATTTTGTTAAAATATGTTTAATATGTTTGTTACGCTTTAATTGAATAATAAAATTAACCTTTTGTTGTGAGTTATGACGGATAAGACGCAGTTTCTATATAGGAATAATCTTTATCCAGGCCATTTCGATGAATTTCTTTTAAGACTGTTTTCCGTCAGCTCTCGGTCGTCGCTGGAGAAAGGGTTGTGCGATATTGATTACAAAAAAAAAGTAGCTGTGTTAAGTCCCATCAAGCTGCTTGAGCCCTACTTGTGACATTTTGCTGATGCCGGTATAGCTTCCTGGGATGTCTTCTACGATGTGACAATCCGGGTTCTTTTCGTTCGCAACGCAACTTTTGATAAGATGTCAAAGTTTAATTGTTTATTTTGTTTCATTTTTATTTTTATAGTATTTTTATTAAAGATATTAATCTTTTTTTAACTTAATATTTTACATTATACACGAAACTAAAAGTTACGTTTCACAAATTTAATTTCATCTAATCGTTGAAATATGCTCCTTGTAGACTTGTTATTCATTTCGATACAGATTTTATTTTGTATTAAAAATAATTACCAATGTAAACTATTTTATAGTCCATTTGAGAGATTAAGTTGTTACTGTATTTTAACACGCTCATACATATTTTCTTACAACCTAGGTTCATGTGCACGTTTGTTACCCGGGACATCTGGGATTGTTCTTGAGTTATTTCCACGGCGGTAGACGTACACCACCGAAGTAGTTCTTTGGAAATGTGTCCATGGGAATTTTCTATGTACCACGTGCCATTTGTTGTTTATCGGTTTGGTATTGCTGTTTTTCGCTTTGCGTCTTAGCGCTTCGAACGTAATGTATTTTGATTTATTTTTCGCTGAATTTATTTTGCACTTCGATATTATCTACAGATATTCACTGCTATTTTCATCTAATACAAAACGATATAACAAAAATACCATGAGGTGAATACTTATGCTTTTTTTACATTGTTTGAAAATTACTTATAAGTATTATTCGTGGCTTCAAGTATCATTATCAAATTGGAATTAGTTTCTTCCTGGGAATAGACTATATTCGATGCAGTTGTAGAATCTCTATTATACTGAGTATAACAAATGATTAGAAGTTGAATAAACGAATATATAACTTAAAACCTTTTTGGTGTGCAATCTCATTTAAATAACTTTATATCCGGAAAAAAATATAAATAGAGCAAGAAACTGAACAGAGGACCAGAGTGAAGAAGATTCGGGGTAATTGGAGATATAAAGGGCATTTTTCATTCGGTTGATTTACATACATTCCGGGATATTTATTTCTTTTCGTTCTTTTAATACTTTCACATCATTAGCTGTCATTTCTTGCTGAATAGAAATTCAATCGGTAGACTCGTTGAAGAATCTTTTTTGGTTTGTTTGTACTGGATGACGTAGACGATGAATGTGCACAACCGAATCTGCAGTATATTCCACAATATAGGTTGTTTATATGGAGCAGTTTCTTAATATTTTCTTTTAGTGATACACAGTTCGCAAAACCATTAATATATCTATTAATTTACGAAAAAAATATTTGATACAAAACCTCAACGAAAACTGCAGCAGATAATTTGTTTACGCGTGTTTAATGTGACATTAGTTAATATTTTCATGTAATAGTATTTATTTTAGACTGTGTGCAATAAATATGATTGCTGAATGACTTCTTTAATCATCTTGCGAATTAATTTTTAACTGATTCAGAAGTAACTCAAAATAATACATACATATTTGCGTTTAAGTTTTAATTTATGAAATATAGTCTTCTCCTTTCCATAAGGGTTTACGTATATTACTCAATTAAATGTTATTATGTTCGTTTATAGCTTTATATCCATATACCTAAATATATTATTATTTCATCTCTTTAGTAGTACATACTTAAAATATAACTATATTAACGAAAATAAACATTTTTATTGCGAATAAAGTTTATTAATAAAATAAAATCCTCCTCATGTATTCCAATACTGTAAACACATCGTGAAACAGAGTTTAACTAAAGAGGTAGTGGATGCTCGAAGGAATGAACCAAATGAATACTTTTATTAAGAGTTGCGCGCTCAAAGAGTTATTGATTAAGCTACGTTCAATTCAGTGCAAATTTACATTGAATTTCGCTGCTTGCTCGTTCGCTTGCTAGACACACTTCGGAACGATATCTACTGTATAATGCATACAAAGGAAGTGTTGTTCAAATGGCTAATAACAGACAGACGTATATAAGATGAATAAGAAAAATAGATAAAATGAACTTACAATTTATATAGTTTTAATTAATTCGTAAGATGATCCCATTAAAATAGAGCAACACAATTTCTTGCTTTCTTAAACGAAAGATTTTCTGTATGAAATTAATCGTCTTGATTAAGCGTCCATATTATCTATTTTCTACATGATCTGATTATATTATCATATAATATTGTAAAACTTGATACTTAGCATAAGATTTATAGATAAATTAATTGCATAGTTCTGAGAATTACCAAATAATAAATGATTGACCAAGAAGTATATTTGATACTGCATGATAAAAATTAATAAATAATGATGTCAACAATATATATGAGAAGAAAATTAGAATTGTAGAAAAACGTATGTGTTTTACTGGTCTCGGTTTTTTTTTTTTTAATTTTGAATGATTATACTAAATTATAAATTGTATTTATATAGAACGAATAATTAGTTAAATAAAATATTTGAAACTGCAGATATGTAATTTAACAAAATATCATAAGCTTGTTATTATTATTTGATTTAGAAGTTTTCGTTTAATATTATTCTTTGTAGTATGATGCACATCCGTTTTATATAGAAAGATAAATACATCTAAGTTCGTTTCCCTGGAAATAAAAATCTCGTCCCACTTCTCACTCGTTAAATCTTTCCTTTTATTGTTTTCGTTATGTATTTTTTATAATTCATTACGTTCTACTGAACTTAAATCGATAGAATTGGCAGATTGTAATCGGAGAAAAATAAGATCCAATCGCCTTGCACAAGATGAGAAAAGTGTTCGTTGTGTAACAGTACCGTCTGCTTTTAAAAGATGATAGGCAAGTTACCACACCATATGCTTTCGTGCGAATGAAAATCTGCACACGCCAACGTTTACTTCGGTCTTTCTTCTATTGAAACCAAATGTAATCGTATTAACTGGTGTTTCTTATAGAACGTAGAACATAACATAGAAATATGTTTCACTTGAAGTAATAGACAATGTTTTGTCTATTGTCCGTATTGTCAAGTTGCGTGTTCGCAATGTTGAAAGTTCAATAGAATTTAACATTTCATTATATAAAATATTGTTTATTGAACTGAAAATTTTAAAAAAAAGACGAATAAATCAAATTTCGTTCTTCATTGCTTAATTAATGTGTAAAATAATTTTAAATTTGATTTAAGAATTTAGTCAGTAAAATTAGAAATTCAATTTTACTATAAGGAACACATTATCAAATATTGCATTGAAATTACACATAGATGTCTCCTATCTTTGTTTAAACTATGAAAATGTACCCTCCGTGAGTCATGCGAGACTGACTAACCACATCTGATCCCCAACTATCGATTTGGTATCTTACCAACTAATAATTATTAAACTGCGATTATATTTCTCTCTGGAGGTTTACTGGGTGTACTAATAACATATACATCACCTAACTATAATCTATCAAGTTCTGTTGATTAGTCTGTGCAATATCCTATGAAATGTCAACTTTGTTCACGATTTCTTTGAACTTTACTAGGTCCTTTATAGACGATATGTAAAATTATGTAGATTTAATCCAATGAGATATGACTTACAATATTTCGGTTTTAAATGATATTATTTTACCCAATTTTTCTATCGTATTATAATTATATCAATACACATATAGGTAATATGAAGAATAAATTGGTTTTTGAAATCATTACCTGAGTAATAAATTTATATGAGAAGTTAAAATTATATTCACATTGTATCAAATCGATATTTTGCCCACACAAAAATTATTTTAAAGTAATCTAGTCTAGCCAAAACATAAAATGTACATGAAAATTGGTCTATTGCAGATGTCCGTTTACGGGTAGAAAACGACATGCTACGTTAATAAACTTATCATATCGCCTCGTAAAACTTTTTTGTCCAAGCGGCAGCAAAATCGCAGTCAACCAAACGAGGAATCAGTACCTATGAAATAAAGGAAAGATTCGATTCTTTGTTATACTGTTGCAGAGATAACATGAAACGTCTTTGGCGACCGCTAATCTTGCACGGAGACACATCGCACGTCGTTACGTAATCTCGAACCCGTAAAACACGAAAACAAAAACAACGCGTGCACAGTGAGGCAAACACTGCACGAGAAATAATTTATTTTTATCCCAAATACTAGGATGTCTTCCTTTGATATTTTTTTTTCGAGCAGCGACTATTACGATAAATAGGAAATGGTCAAAGAAATACCAAAGAAAACTTATTTTTATTCGTTTATTTGCAAAGCAATCAATACATCTTTAAAATTTAATTGCAATACAATTGTCGTAAACAAGCCTTGGAAAAGCCATTATTTGTTGCTTGTTCTTTTTAGATTTAGCGTTACGGAAAACGCTTAGATCTTAATGTATTAGACGCGAAATTTATAATACTATTCTCTAATTAATCTACCATGTTACTAGTTGAATTTAATTTAGGTTTTTACTGATGAACATGATCAACATTTTTTTAAATTAATCAAAACAAAAAAACACTTTCTTCATATAACAAATTTAAATTTATTGAAATGCAGGTGCTTTCATATAGAAGAAAGGTTACAAATTTAAGGAACAAAGATATATATCCAAATATATGCGTTATATACATTTAAATAATGAAAAAGTTATGGATAAGAATTACAAAATAAAATAAGAATTCTTACGAAGGACATATTTCATACGATATGGTGGTAAAACCATATCAGGATTTCTCTTAGGAGAATCTGTTAAATTTTGATAACTGCTACAATTGAGTAAATTAAAATTGATATATTTAATAAAGAGGAAGAATGTTGACTTTACAATATAATTTATAATTTGAAATTTTATATTTAATTTTTAAGTTAGAAATTGGTTCATAATCAAACCAATCCATCTACTTTATATACAGCAAGTTAAAAATCTGATAAAATTCTTCAATTTTATTCGAGAAATTTATTAATAAAATTCCACTAACCGTTTATAAAGAATAATTAAAACTTTTTTTGAATGCAAGTAATCAAGGTTTGCTTCGATTTGCGTCGTTCATTTGTTTTAGAAAAGGCGAAGCATCGAAAGGCATAAGCACATTCATGGTCGCTCGTAAACACAATTCTCGGGTACGACGATGAAGTGAGTTCAAAAGAGAAATGATAAAGAAAAAGAAAAAGAGAGTGCGATGAAATTTCATTATAACGCAGCAGTACGCATTTAGGCATTTGCCTCCCTACTGCTCATATCGTTTACTATACCTCAGCGTTAGTGCGGTTATTTAATATCTTCTTTGTTTTTCTTCTAATAGTCCATCGTTAGCTTTTATAAAATGTGTTATAATACACAATTTGATTTCATGATAGCAGATTAAATAGTTAAGTGCAAATAAACAAAGAATATTTGAAAACAAAAGCTAGAATGAAAGATCTTTTTGTATCACTTGTTTGTTGTGTAATATTTAATTTATTTTACTTTCTTTTTTATGTTTTTATCAGTATAGAGTTAATGGAAAGATGTGAATACGAGCCTAGATATTTATAAAAGTCTAGTCGAGCAAGGTAGTTGAGAACGAGTTTGTATCGTGTCCGCTAAATCCCCAGCGGTCTTTCTCGTAGCGGTTTCATGACTGGTTTGTTTGCTTTTGTGACCGTTTCTATAAAAATCCACCGAGTTTATTTCGAGGTGACGTGTGCATCCGCTGTGGGGGCACAACGTGTCGCATCCGGTAAAAATCACATTACCTTATGACTTGCCCCCAACCGGAGTTTCGTACGTTCGAATCTACCCGTTCGCGTAATCGGTTTCGTGCGAGATCGTCGCGGTGTGCTGTCTGTATACACTCTACTTGCTATTTCTTTAAAATGTCCAAGCCAATATAGAAATTGTGTGACTGGTAATATGTGCTTGTTGAACTGTATATGCTACATTTCCTCACTTGAAATTCAAACTGTAATTACATTAGTTTCAACGATACTTCAAATTCGATTCATTTTCTTATAATTGCATTTTCATCTTTAAGTATAATAATCATACTTTCAGCAGCTTTTAAAGCCACTATAACACAACCTGAATGTCTTTACTCTATTTATAATATGTCAATTACTCTTAACTCATTTACCAACTCAACTATAAATCAATCAAAACAAATCTATCATACATGGTCTATTATTGTATTCACTCAATTTAATATATATTGGTCGTTCGTTCATCATGACCAGCAAAGATTCTTCTTTTTTGAATGTAGCCATTTTCATACTTATAATATTTTCTATTCCATACATCAAAATTCTAGTCAAGTATCACATCTCGTATGTATCAAAATTACAATTTATCTGCTACGCTATACCAATAATATTTAATATTCAAGTTATTTATTTTATATTGAAATATATTAAAATAGTATCTGTAAGTTTTCGAAGGAGTTATAAACACTGAATTTATTTGCTATCTATGCACAATATTATATGAGAATGTGTTATTAGTATAAGCAAACTTTAATATGCTCCAGCATCGAAAATAAGCTTGATAACATCAAAGGTGTACGCACATAAGGAAACCTACATTCCGCCATTCCCACCACGTATATCGAATATCTCGAAGCACCTTGACTTGATCCAATATAGTCACGACCCCTGAAAGGAGTGTATCGGCGTTGCATCATTAAAATATCGTCATACCGATATGGAAGTTATTGACATATCGGAAAATACCTCCAGCACGTTAAGCAGATGAATGTAATAAAGGCGAGGGCAAAAATTGCCTCGCATAATGTGCGCAACATATATATGAGCTGGCATTTGCTTCACATATTGAAGCTTCGTCTCAAAATATCAGATGCATTTTTTTTTTGCGTAGGATCTATGGTTAGTCTTATGGAAATTGCATTAGAAATAAATTAATTAATATCTATGATTCAGTTCTATCGAAAATTACTCATTTGTGGAAAATGGTTGCCTGCCTTTTTCTTTAATATTTTAAATGTTTAAAATCAGGATTTAATAGTATATGGATTAGTAAAATATAATGTTTTAACTAGCTTAATACAATTTTAAAATATCAACAAATCTATTAAATGACTTATACGTTCTGTACGGAAGAGTAATTGTTTTTAATAACAAATCAGTTTAATATAATATTACTTTTGCAATAGATGATGGTGAATATATTTGTTAAATGAATGCGTAATTAAGTTATAGTTTTAAAATGATTATTTTGTCGAACCGAAACTGTTGCGCCTTCAAATTCCATTAGTGTAATTTAATTGTTCGATTGCAAAAGTAATAATTTTACTTTCTCACACACTGTGTGTGTGTGTGTGTGTGTGTGTGTGTGTGTGTATGTAACTATGCATTCATTCAGCAATATACGGATGTTTACTCATTAAATTGTTGCCTCAAACATCAAATGCGTAGTAAACAAATTAATTCTCGATTTTTACCCTGTTTTTAGTAAATAAACAAAGTCTATTTACCGAATACATACCTGTATTTGCTATATTTTTGTAGAATTTTATTTGCACCAGTTTTTTTTTCTAAAAATATTTTCAAACAATACTAACTTTTTTAAATAAACATCGGATACTCTATATGGTTAAAATATATCCGTTACTCCAATTTGATTGGATTTATTTTGAGACCAAATATTCTGGAAATATATTCATTTTACCCAATGTTGAATTTAATTTTTTTTTTTCAAACTTAATACAGTTACAATTTTGATTACGTCCATTTTTACAATTTTTAAATCTTACATCCTTGATATGTAGTACTTTATAAGAATTAGAAGTTAAATTGAAATTATTACGATCAGATAGTCAAGTTGGTGAAAGAATCAATATGCTTTTCCAAACCGATAAGTTTCTCTTAGTTTCTAGCATCTTTGCGATTATAATTCAAGAGTGTATGGCTGATTAAAACCATTTACGAGATGTCGGATAGTTTTTTGGCGAGTATACACGTCCGATGGAAAACCATCTCTACACCATACTTGTTGCTTTATATGGGACGTAGCCAATTGCTATCCACACAAACGAAAGCAGCTATCGGATTACATGATGATACTTGGCAATCTCTCTGCTATATCAGTTAACTGAGCGCTGTTACTGCGATTTGGTTATCTGACTGGCGAACATCCAATATAAAGTCTGTTCTCTGAGATATTAAATATCTCAAAACAAACTTGACATTAGGTAAAGGATTAAAATTCATAAGTTTGCTTTTATCAACAAATTTTAAATGTACTGCACACATCTGTTGTTATTAAATTAAATCTACAGAAATCTGTACATTATACTACTAATATTTCAATAGATTATAGCACCATTTGTTATAAAAATGTTTCAAATACATCTTGAAATAGACTATAGTACGCGGAGTATTGTGAGGGTATGGCAACAGATGTGTAAGAAAAAAATGAAAAATCAGATATGCAAATCATCACTGCGCGTTGCTCCCGGATATTTGAATTGATGTTCTGCCACAATGCCCAGCATTATTATTATTATTTAAAAAAAAAAAAAAGTTTGAAATCTGCAAGACGGCTATTATTGGTATGTATACATCGCTTAATCCATTGTTCGTTTGTTACCGGAAGTTCAGGAAACGACTTTATACACACAGTAAAACGAATACGATCTTGAAATTTTTTAATGAGATATTTTCTGTAACTTTCTAATGATGTTATTTTTAAATCATCTTTCATGATTATGTATAAACATTTCAGATTTATAAACTAATTTGATTAGCTATATCTCTAAAATATTCATATTCAATATGGCTTTAAGTTGCATTTCTTTTCAAAGAAAGTGAAACGCATACGAAATATATATATATATATATATATATATATATATATATATATATATATATTTTACGTTATATTTCGTTATTATCTAAATATTAATTAGAGTGGTCTTCTTTATATATTCAAATTGGAAATATTACTCTTATATAAGAACAATGGAATGAGAAAACACCTCTGCGCTAAGTTTTTAATGATAGAAACGAAGTCATAAAACCACAGTTAATTGCCCGGCAATAATACGAGTAAGATATTCTTAACGGTTCACCTGACGCACAAGCCAGTTGCAAGCAAGAAATATCCGTATAAGTACTGCCGAAAACTAATTTACGAACTTACCTATACTAATACTGATTTGATTCATATCAAGTTGGATGGAAATATATAAGAGAATTTATATTTAAAAAAATATATCAAAATTACAAACTACTAACATGCACTGTCTCAAAAATCGAAATTATTTTCTTATCTGAACCTGAATCCAGTTTTTTTTTTTTACATAAGCATATTGATACAAAACATAAATAATAATATAAGGGTAATATAAAACTGCATCATATTAAATTCTCTCAACGTTTCAATATCACGAATGTCACTGGTAAATTGGAACGGTTTCAAATCTTGTTGATTTCCATGGATCATGAATAATTGGAAAATATCACAATAAATGCACATAAATTAATTGTCTAATGCTTCGTTTCGAATATTCTAACGTTGATGCGATATATTAAATGTTATGACTGGATTCAGACTTCAATTTCAATTATTAAAATTTTGATGTTATATATGTCTGATATTATCTTGAAAAATAAATCGGTTAAGCACAAACTAAAGACCAAGATCACCGTAGTTTGTACTATATAGTTATCATATTTATTTGATTTATGTGTCCAAAAATTTAAAAATGCCTCTTCCCATTAAATATCATTTGAATTTTCCACTAATATAATTAGTGACCCAAGAAAATTGAAACACAAATGCTATTATTATATATTTAACATGTAATTAATGTCGTCTTAGGTTCGTCGATTTAACACACCATTTCAAACGGTCCATATAACGCAATAAACCATAGTTGATGTTTATTGCATGACGAAGATGGGGAAGAAGTGGAAAACCTACGCCCAAGCTACTAGAATTTTAATATATTACTAGTGATTTACAAAGTACGTAAACATTCATGAACGCTATAATGTGAGTTTACCACTTGTTTTTATTTCCGATCGTTACACTGGTCGGAGAACATTACTCAGATCAAATGTTTTTATTTCACGGTTAGTGGTTTTTGTTGTTTTTTTTTTTTAGCATACGTACTGTTCGAATATATTAAGTGGTCACTCGTGTATTTGTAGCGGGCGTATAATTATTTATATATTTACAATACACATCATCCTGATTTAGAAATATATAATTACCAATGTTTACGAGCCTCCGATGTCACGGTATTCATATGGTTTATTTACATTAGAGGCATAAGTTTAAACTACATATTAAATTAATTTCTTTAATTTGTAATCTACACGAAATCGTATAAATTAAATATTGAAATGGAAAAATAATCCAAAACCTATTTATACTCCTGTAGATTCAGTTTCTACCTAAACTAAGAACTATTTTTATGTATATTAACTAAACAAAACCATTAAAGATAAAAACAAATCTATAGCATTCACTGAACATTTTTTTCCTCAATTTATGAAATCGTTCAGTAGAAATGTTAATGTGAATTTATATTTGAAGTTATAATTGGAAAATACTTTTTGTTGATGAACAAACAATATCTCTGATAGGATATCGCAACATTTTAATTTATTACAGTCTCTGTAAATACCATTAAATTATACATATTATTCCAGTTTCAGTGGCCTCAATAATAACCGTTTTCTGTTTGGTCGGCATGGCATCGGCATCGCACCGGTTTCTCTCGATAAATGAAAAACGCTGATTCAGCGATTCAACCAGTGCGTTCTTTCTATTTGCTGACTCATAAAATTTAATAATAATGACTTTCGTTGCCTTTAATTGAAACATTTATAGAATTTACAGAAACGAAAAATGCTAACGAAATTTACTCAACGTGTTCTTAACATAATGTTCAACTGGAAAATTTAATTTCATATTTAATTTTATAGAATTAAACAATCAATCATGTCGTACTACAACCAAATTTATTAAAATTTAAAATTCAAATTCTGTGAATTCAATGAGACGACACAAAGCAAAGAATTCTTCTGGGAAATTACACAATTTTAACTGAGTGATTTAGTAACAAAGGTTTTAGATAATTAAAGGTTTTGATTGCTTTTTACCTTTTTAACCCTTATGATATACTGTTGGGAAATGTTACATGAAAGAACACCGTCATTTTAGGAAATTGCATGGCTTTCGAAATAATAGTATTTTAGGAACTTGACACGGATAAAATAACATGTCTAAATGAATCACGACATTTGCCATTATACAACATTAATTCTTTTGCTTTATTAAAATGAATTCGTCCTATATTTTATACAAATTGATTTCATTTTCCAAATAGCTCTTTGGATGCGATTTACATACATATATATATATTTTTTTTTTTACAAAGTATTTGTTGTTCCATTCAAGTTTCATACTGAATGCAAAAATGGCAGAAATTAAACGTGCATTCTGTAGTAGCAACTCTTGTCAGTTGCTGTTTTTTTAATGCATTCCAAACGATCAACAGGGTGTCAGCATTGATTTCTTTTACGTACGGCATAGGGGATATGTATGGGTATAGATTTAAAGTTTAATGAGTGCACATCCATCCGTTGAACACAAGTGAAAAGCGAGTCGAGTTTACGATGTGTTTATGATTGTATCAAAGCAGGGGATGTACGCGGAAAACGGCATGTTTTCCGGATTAAGTGTTTACGGTCTATCAATAGCTGTTTTATTGCCGTATAAATTTAATATTTCATGTGCTCGTTGTGAATCAGACGGTTAACGTTGACGGTAACTAAATGGACATTTACGTGTTCAAATTTGATTGTTGACAATCGCGATTCGCTAAATTTACTTTATATGGAAGTTTCCCTATTTAGGTCGCCTTTATGATCCATTCCAATTTATAACTCAAAATTATATTAACCTTTTAATTAAAAAAAATAACATGATAAATTGACTACATTTTCATCTTAAAGTTTAATTTAGATCAGTGTTTATCTAGATTAAACACGAATCATATTTTCTTAGATTTGAAAGAAAAGTGTATTTTAATAAAATTTATTCAATATTTCATTTCATTTATCAAATATGATATATAGCAGTAAACATTTTCGTTTTCTGTAAATCAAATCATCGTTATTTGTACAGGCAAGGACGTTATTGTTTGTTTAAAGAACAGTAGCAAGCAGAAAAGATAGTAGCTGGGATTAAAACAATACAAAAGAAAACTCTATATTTGCATACAAAGGAGTTTGCCTTCCGCGAAAGATAGATAGAGCCTTAAAGTATCCGTTAGAAAGAATCAGTAGGCGAAAGTAAGCAAAGAGGAAGCAGAAGAAAATGGAATGAAACAGAACTGTATTCAAATATTTTGAAGCGCTTGGTAATTCGTTAAAAGATTTATTAATATTAACATAAAATATTATTCTCATTCCTAAAGGAGCAGTATTTTTTGCATATATTTATAACAGTATAAATGAGTTTAGACGAAAGTAGGATAAATATATTTTTGGGATAAGACGGTACTGGTAGACGAAGTAAGCAAACTGGGAGCAACGATTTCATAAAGTGAATTTGCGAAGACATTCGAGCTTGAGAATAGAATGAGGACGTCTTAGCCGAGCTTTTTCAATACTATTTACCTACATTGACAGTAAACAACTGCGTTTGGCTAACATCACAGCTGGACTGCTGCGCACAGTGTTTACATGGCACGTGCTATGTCACTCAGCGAATCCGTGTTCAGAATACACACAAGCTTCGAATGAACTCGTTTATAAAAGCCTCCATGCCCCTATACAACGGTCAAGTATTCAGACATAGATATAACCACATATTTGTTTCATATACAGGGAGGTTCAGCATTTTTTGGGATAGAATTCGCTTTATAAATAAGCAAGCACAATTCTTCCAACTCTTTTTAAGTAATTCAAAAAATTGATAACAATTTCAACAAACATAATTCTTACAAATATTCTTTCATTTTTTTTTTTTAATAATGTATACATATTTATAACAAATACTTCTTCATTAAATATATTTCATAAAATAGAAAATAGAACATTCAAACAGGAAATGCATGTTTACTTGAATTATTTTTTGCGGTTTCGGAAATAAAGGTTTCACTTACAGTAAAAATAGTTACAATATAAATTGGGAATATAAATATATACCAATTCTCCTGTTGAAAACGAGATATGGAAACGTCGAGTATATTTATTAAATGCAATCCAGAGTATTATTTATCCTAATTAATTTACTTATAACCAAAATATAATAAAGAAATGAATTATCTCAACGTAAGTCACCCTGTATACCTAGGGATATTTAGGACAACGAAATGCGCTATACAAAATAAACATCAAAGCAGGGAAGTTATATGATGAAATATTGTCTCAGTAGTTTCATTTTGATATATGGGGTCTTTGAACCATCGATAAACGTATGTGTCCGTTCTCTCTTTCAATCTTTGTGTGTATGTACAAATATATATACCTTGTATATCCTGTTTCTATATAGTCCGTGATCGCCTGCCGCGTATATAACAAATACAGCGACATGGGCAGGCCAGGCGGTTTATGCATTGTTGCTATGTGTTGTATATATAGACGTTTATTGAGTTACGGAGATATTTTCAAGAAAACATCTGGAGTAAATCTGTGTTTCAATACGAGACAATAGCATATACAAAGTATCACACTGTTTTATGTAGTAACAATTCGTATCGTACATCCATGAAATATTTTATATATATATATATATATATATATATATATATATATATATATATAAAACATATTTAAATAAAATTTTAATAGTTCCAAACATATACATATACAGTTGTTTTTTATCATAGAATTACTAGACTCAATATGATAATTTAAATAAAGATTCCTTCAAATGCGCTTACATTGGCATATATGAAATATTACGATGTGCACAGATTTATCGATAACTAAATTAATATTCACGCATGGAGTTTTTGATACCATGATTTGGTTGCTGCAATAAATTTATACTGCTGCCATTTTATGTGCAGACATAAAATTTAAAATATTCTATAAAAATTTCACGTGGTTCATTTTCATTTTGTACGATCGACGAATGGCAGCAGAAAAATTACAGTCGTAAATCATGAATTCGTATTTGCTACGACACAAACATACAGTGGACTGATATGTTCGAGGTTACATTACAAGCACGTTATTTTCACTTAATTTACCATTTTAAATCTATTTAACTTCCTTAATTAAATAATAATAAATTCAGATTTCCAATATTACATTTTCTATTTTAAATTTAATAAATTTGAACACAATTTTAATTTAAGTTTAATTTCAATGAATGTTCTTTTATTTATGGCAATGACGCTTTAATGGTCTCGTTGTGTAATTTTCATATATTCTTGTTGTGCTTACAAAGTTAGAAACAACAGTACGTTTATGTTCTACGTCATTTTCATTTTAGCATTCTCATCAAATTTCATTAGATGTATGTTCGTAGAAACGAGCAAGTCAAATATCAATTTCAACTGTAACGTTAATATGATTCGGAGTTTTGCTTCGGTAAATATTTACTTGATGTTTTTGTTCGATCAATCAACTCGAATAACAAGGGTTATTCACAAAGTTTTCGCAAACATTTTTTTTTTAACCATCAGTAATGTAATCTAAAGTTACAACATTAACGCTATCGCTTAGTTCTCGACGTTAAACAAACGGAAATCTATCGAGTATTCGTCTGCTCTTTCCGGGCAGCCATGCATTTTTAATAAAATAAAACATAACTAACTGTTGCAAAATTATTCTATTTCGTGAGATATATATATGTGTGTGTGTGTATGTGTGTGTATATATATAACCACATACAAAGCTCGGAATAATAAAGAATAAACATATAGAATGGGCAGCAAACTCATCGAAAACAAACCAAAACTTCAAAGAGATGACGTACCGTTCGTTTTTCTCTTTGTGCATCATCACATTCGTGTCCAGCGATATAAGGGACCGGAAGAACGGGCTTCGTTTTCGAGGAGCTTTGTGTGAAATTAGTCGGTCGTTCTATGTATGTCTTCTGCGCCGGCGGGCAGCGATACGGGCAGCGACGAACCCCGTAAACCCAATTACACTCGATATATGCGCGCCCAATCTATTCCTAATTAAACAAACGGTGCCCCCTCCCCCCACTTAAACCGTTCTTCCACCTTAAAAGAAAAAAGGGCGCTGAGACTGCTATAGAATGTCTGGGCAAAGGCAATTACAATCTGATAACGCTTTGTTCGAATTTTTTTTATTTAATTCATCATGTTCCTGCAATGTAATATTTTCTGGAAGTTTTCAAAGTGGAAATAAAAAAAATTGTTGAAGAGTAAGCTTATAATATTTCGTATGTTTAATACGCGGAATATATATTTCTTTTTGTTTTCGATTTTATTGCCAATAATAATTCTAATAGCTTTGATCGATAATTTCGGCAAACTTAATTCTTATTGCAATGTTCGCTCTTCAAAAAAAGTTATAGTATTTCTCGAAATTTAATTAGTTTTTGCGGAAATGAGATTTTTGAGCTTAATTTCTGTGCATCCAATAAAGATAAAAAGTTGATGAATGAGTCTGTGAAAAATTGTAAAATAAAGGAATGCACATATAAATAATCATCTTTGAATTTGTTGGTGCATTTATCAAAGTTTGCATGATGCTTCTGAAGCGAAGTTCATTGAAAAATATATTAAACTGAAAATGCATGTCTTTCTGATAGAAAGATTATTTTTATTCAAATATATTATCTCTCAAAAATACTATTTCATTTCGCGTTGCAAAATGTATATTAAAAAAGAAAAAATTAGCCTTCTACCGTTCTGGTATAAATGTTAAAATGTTACAAATTAGTTTCAGAAGTTGCTAAAAAACTTGCTGAATCTTCATTATATCATATTTTCTCCCTTTATACTTCAATTGCAAGTTTCACTTGTAAAAAATGAGAGATATTAGCTAAATCACAAATAAAATTACTAGGGAACCTCATGAGAGACACTCATTAATGCATTCTTCTTATCAACTGACCCCAAAAAGGTACTAATGACGGTTACGTTAGTCGCCTACACATACTTCCTAACCTAATGTGTTTTGCTTTCGCTCGCATTGTCAACAGTCGTATTTCTGAAACTCCATGCGTAAAATTTATTTATTTTTTTCACTATAAATCTACGTGGATTGAATTTCAGAACTTTTCTTAAAATTCATTTTAATTGAAGAAACAAATAAAAAATTCAATACGAAAGTGCAGGTACAGGTTTTATCATTTATTAAGTCTTATTATTTATTTGTACGTTGTGGAGTTGTACTATAATTAAATTATAGAGTTTTGCACCTTTTTCATGTAAACGTTTTTAACTGCATGAACAGAATATCAAACTAACGACGTCCAATGTCGATTTTCAATAAAACATCTGCCAACTAACTATAGAAAGAAGATGACACTCTTGTTCCACAACGTAAAGTAACGTAACGTAACGTAGCCGCCGCTAGCATAGCTACTCTAAAAGTACTATAATTTGCCGCGTCGCTCGATGCTGTAGTGCGTTCAAGTTATAGCGGAAATATGGTAATCTAGTTGTATTAAAGCCAGCTCCTGGCTTGCTTCTAGATAAATCTTTTCTCAGCGAGACTATTTCAAAGTGTAAATGGCCAGCGAAATGGATACCCCGTATCACAGACGCGAGGCAGGCGAAGTAGCTATGTACCGAGCACAACGAACCAATTCCTCATTCTAAGGATATAACACTATATTCTTGAAGGAGTACCGAGATTCTAACATATTACAAACTAACGAAATGGATTTACGCGAAACAGAATTACGTATTTTGATTTTATAACTTCGAAACATATGCAATGGGAATCATAAAATATGTAAATCAAATTCAATCCTCGAAAATAAAGCAGTAATAAAATAGTTTTATTGCTAAACCTTTTACTCTCTCAGATAATAATAAGATATTAAATTATAATAATATTGATTTAGAGATCATAAAATATTATTATTTACGGCAACAATTAGAAAAAAGCAATTGTTTTGATAAATGTAATTAACACTATATAATGGTAAATTGGTTTACATTAAAAATTACTTTGACTTACTTATTCAAAATTAAAAGTGTTAATGCGTATAACCATAATTCAATTGAAATTTGAAAATATGGATCAATATCCATTATATTATTCTATCTCTGGATTGTGTTACACAAAAAAAATATATAATTGGATACAGCGATTTCAGATTTTTATTGTTTTGGTGAAGCTAATATTTTCAATAATGGTTTATTTTTGATGGTTGGGCGAACCTTTTTTGAATTAGCACAAAAAAAAGTTACTTTTAAACAAACATTGCATTTTTTTTGAATCGATACACAACATACACACTGCGAATAAAAATTCAACATGTTTTATATCAGTATGTTTGAAGTAAATGATACTTTAATTATTCATGATACGAAATTAAAAATATTTAAAGAAAGATGTTTTCATCTGCTTGATTACTTTGAAATGTTAAATAATCTAACGCCACTCAATCCCCAAGTACCTCTTTAATACTTAATGCTTTATCCTGTCAGGTCCACTGTAGGAAACGACAGAAAAAAATATTTAGTTTAATCCGAAATGCGTACAAAAACTTTCAGTTTCAGCAATAAAAAAGTAAATCAGAAAAAGCTATATAGGAGTAGGCGTGATATAATGACGAGAACGTCGAACGACCAACCGGAAGAGCGGTGTACACTAGCTGACATGAAACACGACGGATAATACCTTCCCATCGTTGCGACGAGAATTAACCATAGACAGCACCGGGGTATTAATGTCGTTCATTCCATTTATTTGACGTCATTCGAGTTTTATAAGCTATTACTTTTATATACAGATTTATGTGGCTGATATCATCATGAGATAGACAACGATATGATGATAAAACCTTTCTTAAAGAGGAATACTCGTTGTTTTAACTCGTCCCCGCGATGAAATTAAAATCATAATTATTTAATATCTCTAATTTCAGACTACGTTCTAAAATCTGAAGTGCTAAAAACATAAAATCAAGTATCTTTCGTGTCATCAATGTTTTTGTTATCACTTAGAATGATTATTTTTTTATTGTAACGCTCTTAATTAGCATAGTAGCTAACACAAGCATATAATTTTGATAGTATTATTAAAACAAACCTCCATTACTATCTATATAATAATTATCAAACGGCAAGCTATGTTAATTCATTTTTCACATTTCTATTTAAAAATTTATAATAAACAAAAAATGTTCAAAAAAATTTTTTTTTTAAATCGATTTTATTTTATTTATTCTAGAAAATATAACAAACAATAAATTATATTTATTAGTAAATTATTATTTATTCTATAATATACGTAACACGGAGTAAAGTACAGTGAAATCTAAATAGTAACGAGCATATAAAACAGAATAAGCGAATGAAACTTTAACGAAGAAACAAAAGAAATCACAACACAGAACGAATACCACAAAAAGTCTACATTATACGTACCAGCGAACGATGGTGTACACCTACATAAATATACTCACACATACATTTGCACAGCACGTGTAGAAACCACTGTAAGTAGACGGTGAACGGTACGGTGTTAGAGAACGTCGCGATGCTATGCTATACTGTGCACCAGTCTCATTTCCATGAATTTGAAATTCAATTCGGAGATATACACACTTAAAATGAATACGATAAAATTTGCGTCACGTAGGCCAATGTTACCGCGCTCATATTTAAACAAGATTAGGCTAATTTGGAAAGATGTTGCCATTAATCTTAAGTTGGTTGCTCGACGACGCTGGCACCACGGCACCTTCACCAAAAAGTGCGGTAAAGAAGACGGATAGAAAGAACATCATCGTATAACAACACGCTTCGTTAGCTTGTCACTGCGGTTGTAACGCGTTGCTACTATCACTTTCGTCGCAAACTAATTACTAATCTGTAAATATTATTTCATTTAGAGTTTACACTGTCTCAACACTGTCATCCTGATATTCTACATTGTAGAAAGTTCGCTTTTTGAAGTTTCATCGCTTGCTTGCTTTGAAAGTTTGCATTTTCATACTTACACTCACTGATATAATTACTTTAATTCCGGTAGCATACAAATAGAATGTTTACATTTTAAATCTGCACAGTATTAAATGACTTGATTTACTTAAATTTTAATGTATGGTTTTTATAATTATACAGATTTAAAAAACATGAAATATTAATGTAATTAGTCTATATTTAAATAAAAATAAATGGATTTTAAAATGAATTTACAAATGTAAAAGTTTAGCTATCTATAAATATTTATTTTTTATAAATGTCAATTCAAAGCATTTACAATAAAATATAAAGAAATGCCTCGATATAGTTTAATTCCTGCGAAAGAATGTTATTTAAAAATTGGTAAAATATAGGTCTTTTTTCTTCATAATTGCAGAAGTTTTCATATAACGCTTAATATATTATTGATCATTAATATAAGACAATAAATTATTATTGCATTTGTTAATTAAGGCCAACAATAATTATATGTTTTCAATAATGATGTTTTTTCCGCCATAATCTGAAAAAATGAACTAATAACTCTTAGTTTTCTTTCGACAATTAAATATATATAAGTTTTTATTACTATAAAATAAGTATTATTATAATTATCGTATTTAAAAATATAAAAATTGGTTTTATAATAATAATTTTTTGCACATTTTTATGCGACCTTACATACGTGATTTTTACATAAAAAATAAACTTTATACAAAATTGCAGTATTGTAAGAGTTGTTTACATGCAAGTTGCACCTAGTAATTTGTGTCTGCACTTACTGTAAACTACAGTTCGACTACTAAATTACACGATAATTGAGAACATCGATGTGCATAATGCAGTTGAACGCATTATTCCAACGCTATCTTTTCTCTCTCGTTTCCTCTAATTTCCTTTCTTCACGACCATTGGTTGATAAACGGCGTATCCGACTATACCGCCATATATACCATGGCGACGCAGAACAGAAACAGAAAATGAGAAAGTGGATTTATTTATTTTTAGTAATTTAAGTGATTGTTTCTGAAAACACTGTTGCACAGATTTGTGTCGCCATTTATCTTCTCAGGCGCAGATAAACGCTACACATAAATTTTGTACCTTCGACAGTAGAGAAAAAAGGAGCACTCCAGCTTGGTTCGCGTTTTTGCCGTATGCCGTACACTGCCTCGTGTCTCTACATCTGACAGATAAACAAAAATATATGCGAATTATTTCGGAGTTTTGGAAGATTTAGTATTATAGATGTTTTTGTGGAGCTTTTAATCAGAATTAAACATGTTTTAAATTTGGTTAATTTCATAGACATTTGTAGTCGTTGTTTTACGGCAAATGCTTTTTGCCGCAAAATAAAATGAAGATTTATTTTATTTACGTGTTTTCTTTTAAGATCTTATTGATTACATCGAATTGCTAGATACTCGTTTATTCCATTGTACAATTGTTAATAAACATACTTCAAATCAAATTGTTTAAACTAATGGCATTTAAGTCTTAATTATTTTACTATATGCGATTCAAATATATTAAGATTGTTCCTACATGATTCTAACGTTTGGAATTATCTCAAAAAATTTAAGAAATAAGTATGTGGATTACGGTATCCTAATAAAGACACTCTAGATAAATCGACATCCTATCGTCATTCTTGTGTTCTGGAAAGTCGACTCATCGCCGCAGCGTTCGCTTCCTGATGTGACGCTTCCTATTCCAGCAGACTCACTGATTATAATCTAGTTAAGTCTTTACGATCCCACGATAATACATAATACCTCCAAGTTATTTCATCTGCGGCCCTGTCAGAGAATAGCTATGCGACAATGGCAGGGGGAACGCTTAGAATGCACGAAGTATTGGGTGAATTCATACGGAACGATCTTTCCACAATTCACGAATCGCATAATTCGTCAGTGGAAAGAGGATCGTACGTTGTTCTTCCTTCGTCTTTAGCGCAAGCACGGCTGGCGGTAGCGTGACTGCTTGCGCGCTAGTGGTGTGTGTCACCATTCGCTGAAGGTATTATCAAATAAATAACTTTACAAAATTGATTTCATTTCCACTATAGAAATACTATTCTCCTTCTTGTTGTTGGTTCGTAGCCATCTTACAGATTTCCCTCGTTAAATATTGCGGTAACAGTGGAATTTTCAGCTATCGAGCTTCAGTTGGCGATTAGTATTACAACAACTAAAGATAAAATCGTAAAATCGTAATTTTATTTATTTCTTTTTCAATATTTTACTTAGCAATGTTGTCTATAAATTACAGGTATGATGAAATACGAATGCTAAATAAGTTAATATCGCATGTGTGTGTGTGTGTTAGGTAACGTCCTCATTGAGTACCAGCACTGTGCGTTATGGTTTTGTTACATAGCTTAACAGTTGGAGAGACAGTTTCTCTCTGGTGCTGCTGTAGAAATGCGGTATTTGCGTAATGAGAAAATTAAATTATACTTGAGTGTCCTGTTTCTATTGTTTTCGAACAGAAAAGTTAAATAATTATTACGAATTTATGAATGTGACCTACATAAATAAATTTCAGTTCATAAATGAAATGCTCGTTGTTAATATTTCATTAAAAAAGTTTCCGTATGTTTTCTAATATAAAACTTTGTTTTATGTCTACAACTTTAAATTTCATTCGCGGATTTTATATTTCTATTTCGAAATTTTGCATTTCAGTTTTGCAGCTTTGCATTTTATTGCCTCATAAATCGATGAAAATATTTTGCTTATTTAACTATGCTGCTCTATGCATGAAAGCCAATTGGATATAAAGTATAAATAAATAAACAAATATACCATAAATTTCTTCTATACTATGTATATTAAATACCATTTATTCTACTATCTTATTTATTAAACTCATTTTCTTTATTTAACTGATACATTTTTCGGAGCATACTAAAAATATATATTTATTTATATATTTTCCCTGCTCACCAAAAAATGTTCGCAGATAACTATAATATCTAGCGCAGTCTCATTCTTTTTATGCTTCGTCTTCCATAGCCAACAATTCCCATATACATAAATGTATGCACTTATACTCCATTGTAATACATACGTAAGTGGGTTAATGTGTTCCCCAGAAATGTATTTGCTCACGTTATCGCATATGATGAATTATCAGTTTAAAATATGAACCGCGTTTGAGACAAACGGTATTGCAGTGTGTGTGTGTGTGTGTGTGTGTGTGTGTGTGTGTGTGTGTGTGTGTGTTTACTCTAGAGCACCGTACAAGAGTTGATGATGTTGGCTTGGACTGAGTCCATAGCGTGAATCATATAAGGGTTCGCGGACTCGTCCAGCACAGTTCTTCATTGCTCGGACGACTTTGGGGTGCCCATAACACGCGCGGTCACACTCCGCAAATATTTACTCGGCGGATAGGTAGTCTTGCGGACGACCACCAGCACTGGCGCCTTCACCAAATATCGTTCATGAATCGTCTAACTCAAAGTCGTCTTAACGGCCGTAAATTCAAATTTTTCTTTTACAAATGATAAAGTGTCTGTCAGTCCCTACTATATTAATAAAATTTTTAAAATCTTACATTAAATGAATGATATATAGAAATATTTGTGTTTACATATTTTAACAACAGACAGTTATAGACATCAAAAGTACTCTGAAATTTATAAATAACATAAATTTTACAGTAATGTATTAAAAAATATAAATAAGAATTAATCAAATTCTAGTAGTTTTATGCCATTTATTTATATCATTAAAAATCATTTGAAATATAACAAAATATTGCATAGAAGATGATAAATAATTGCGTTTATTTAATTAGTGTTCTTTCAAGTATTACAATTTTTGAATAAATCTTTTTGCAGTAATCTATATCTGCTTGCCGTAAATCTGGCATTTGACGTCATGCGTATTCTAAAGAGTACCAGCTTTCTCCCTCCAATAAGCTAGCCTATTGGCATGCCTTTTTCTTCTTTACCAGTCGCTCGTTTTAGATGGCCAACACGTAAAGTATCCGATTAAAGTGTACCCGGGAATATTTTTTTATGGTAGAGATATAATGCATGGAGAATGCTAAAATACGACTTGGAATGGGTTCGTCCGTTATGCGTACAAGCCCGATGGCGCCAAACAAGTATCGAAAAGAACCTTATCAAACAATATAGAATCGATTTTCCGTTAAATATATTTTAATACTCTTAAACGTTTTTGATCTGTTTTTTATGTAAATAACTAGTACACTTTGGTGTCTTTTCAAGAATAATATATTTTTAACTATACATTTTTTCATAGAATACAAATCATTAAACAATCTACTTTTGATTTATTGTATTTCGATAAATTGACTATATTTCATTGTAAATATATTTAGGTTCAATTACGTATTACAGTAATCATTCTATAAATCTGTGTTAATAGTTATTAGTGGTAGGTTAAATTTTATGGTGGAACAATATTATTATAGCAACATGTGTATATAATGGCTTTTTATGGATATTCATAATTTTAATGATGTTGTAACACATAAAATACAGATGATATAATTTATGTATTTTGTAAAGAGTATTTTGCACTGCTTCAACCAAAAGACATTAGCGGAAACTAGGAAAATAGTACATTAATTGTCTGGGATGTTCGACATTGCGCACTGTTTATTCTGCATATTATTACGTGAAGTATTCTAGCATAAAATTTATAAATTAATTCAACATTTTCTTAGAATAACGAATTACTTTATAAAATGTAAGCGAGAGAATTAAGTCAAACGTGTTTCTATTTAATAATAGGTACAAATTGTTACTTTCGACATAAAATATTAAATTGAACTTTAATTTCTATCGCAATATCAAAAGGAGTAGATTTTTTTTTTAATTTTGCATTTTGGGATAGGAAAAGTAAATGTATAAGTAGGAAATTCACTAGCAGTTATTAAATAGTCTAGTGGAGTATTACGGTGTGCTAAAAATGTATGTTGCAGAAATAAATCTAAAATGCATATCTAGCGAATATATATGTGCGAATATAAATCCTAGTGACCAAACCATATTTTTAGTGGTGAATAAATAGCAGCACGGTAGCATTTGTCATGGTTTGAGTTGATTTCGTCCATATACGTTATATTGGGAACTGTCATATTCGGCAATTTGTATCAATGCTGCATGTGTCTGCGGTACAGTGTCCACGCAGTTAATCAAAATATAAACTCTATTCAGGGGCCATTAGTGTGGGAACGAACCATCACTTTGTTTTATTTAAAACAAAGATAAATGATTCAACAATTTTTCTCTCAGCCACGTTCAGAATTAAACTGTCGAGTATTTGTCTAACGCACTTTTTCCCTACCGCGCATATACTCTGTTCAACGCAACAAAATGAAAGCGAAATAATTGTTTTTTTTTGTGTCCGTACAAATAAATGACTAGCTATGATGTTAACAAATATATTTAACTGTTTCGTTTACACGATACAATTATTCAATTTAGCATTTATTTGTCGAGCAAGCTGTCGCATTTACTTAAATAATGTTATTATTTTGATCCAATTTTAATGGAACATTATAGATTGCTGAAAAATAAATGTTCATCCATAAAAAAAATATATAAATTCAACTTTGAAATATATTTGGTTATAATGACTAGATAATTGACAAATTGAAACTTTTTACATTATACATTCCCTGCGCGTATAAATATATATAATTGTTCTTTTTGTTTGAAACTACTGGTAACAATGTTAGAAAGCACTATATAAATTCCCCACTTGTTTATTCGGTTTGTTATTCTTCTTGTCTTCGTGGATTACCCATTCCGTTTCCGCTGCTACATCTCAGCCAGAACAGACGTCTTACAAGTTGTAAAATTTAATTTGTTTAGTTCATCATCACTACTTCAATTCATTTCGGAAATCGCGTCAGCCAAGCCAAGCGCAGCTAATGCAATATGAGATGATGATTTCACTATTTATGTTCTTCGAGGCGTAATGCAATTTATTTTATCGTTGGCCGCGAACGCATATACGATTTCGATCTGTCGTCGCCGCACCATGAAAACACAAACAAAACGGTTGGAGCTCCGTGTTGTCCGTCTCGCTTTTGCCCGTTACAACTTACAAGCAGCGTGGTAGTTTGCATGGTCTCGTGACGGTGTCTCTCCAATTCTAGTTCACTCGACGTGGGGCTCTCTAGTAAATGGAATGGAAATGAGACGTGGTGCTTGATGCGACCACTCACCCACCGTCGTTGCATACCGCATTCACACGGATCAGTCACCCAGGTATTTTCATGCGCATCATGTACGACTCGTCAACCATCACTAAACCTATTTTCAACTGATATTAATAAAATATACAAATGCTTTAATAGTATTTTATTTTAAAACTTTATATTTACATTTGAAATTGTTAATGGTTACGAATTTGAGAAAAATTCATCGGGCCTCGCCGGGGATCGAACCCAGAGCCTTGGATCTCATTATTGATTTACATTTGAACAAAAATTATCTCAAAATTGCTTAACTTTTGGATAAATTCGAATGATATTGCAGTCAATCTGTTTTTAATGTTTCATCGATTCGAATGAAGCATTGTGTAACAATAAAGTCAACTTTTATGTCATATACTCATATTATTTATGTATGTACCTACATAGAACATAAATATAATAAATAAATACGATAAAACATATTTAGTTTGCATTTGTCCTACAAGTCTTCATTATTTCTTGAAGATTCAAGTCTGTTCTGTATATTTATTAAAATAAAGATTCCAAAGTCCTTTTAATAATTTAACAAAGTTTTAAAATATATTAAGCTATACAGAACTTATTGACTACAATCAAATAAAAATATATTTCAATATTCATTAAAAATAAATAGTAATGAAACAATTATGTATGGATCAATGCACAATACTTTGATTTAAAAACGTATTGACGTGAACTTATAATTTACAACTCAGTGCAATCACGAAGTTTTGTTATTTAAGATCGAAACGAGGACAACGTAATTCGTATAGCAGCATTATAATTCCGAAGAAATCTTGATCCAAAATTGTTTGTCAGTCTCTTTTGATCCAGTTTATTTAGAAATGTTCCCGTTTTGTTTTCAATTAGATTTGTGGGCCTACGGATTAATAATAATGCACGTCGCCAGCACTGACTGGCTGGAAAATTAAGCGAAACGGAACAATGCCACATCAAATGTACATGTTTGTCTCAATGAGAATTCAATTAAAACTTGCTTTCCCATGCGTTCCTGCTCCAGCTGTCTCATGCCTGTAGCTCTCAATGTATGCGTTAATTTACTAATCGAAAATTTCCTAAGTTTTACATAAATTATAATTAACAATCGTAGAACAATTTCTCAAACAACTGAATTATTTCTGATAAATACACATTACTTAGTCTAACAAAGTTAGTCATTGATAAAAATACGGTTTTGAGTACATTTTACGTAACTATCTAATGGAAAAAAGCTGTATATACGCGTTTAAATTGCGCTAGATTATATTGGCTAGTTATCATTTTAACAATGTGATTCTTATTGGACTGGTGTTAACTTCACCATTGAAATAAGTTAAATAATGATTGGAAAATAGATAGATTTAAGAAATTCTTATAATTTGTGTTGTATTCGTCGATGAATGAACAAAATTCATTCTCCCCCAATATGAGCGTATTGCAATGGGGAGATTGAAGCGATAGAGCGGGTAAAAGGCAGACAAATGATATTGCATTTTGATTGATAATGTCTGAAGCGAATGGGCGCGCGCATCATGAGAACGCTTATACAGTTTAGTAGGATGTGATGTAAGCGCACCACTAGCGCAGCGCCTCAAGCTCTTCTATAGCCAAACACAATGTTCCCATTGTTCGCGGCTCGGCAAAAGCATTGTTGTCTGTGACGTGCTTGTACGGGTTCACTATTGAGGAACCGTTTGAGGTCGATACGCGTCCATAATGGACGGTCTGATTAGAAAACAAACAGATGGATCACTAGGAAGGCTTGCTTCACTTCACATCGATGACGATAGAAATTCATTATTACCTCATACAGGAAAAAAATTTATTTTTTATCTCCTGCGTACTACTTATATTATAATTCTCAAATATTAGATATTTTACTATACTAATAAGTATCATAATTATTTCCTTGTAACAACCATGCAAATTAGACAGTTTTCGTGTATTTTGAAATAAAAAGTAAAACTTACACAATAAATATGTTTTCTTATAAGTTAATACCATTGCTAGATTTAAAAAATATTAAATAAAACTTAAGCTCGAAACAAAAGCTAAATCAAAAAATTCGTTATATAAATTTGTATCCTACAAAACTACGACTACGTATATATGAGATAAACCAGTTTAAAGAATATCTCATCTTCTAAATTGATTAAGATTAGAAACACACCACATAAGTTAGGAATATAACATACGCCGATTAAATATGTTCCTTAATACGTACAGTTCATTTAGTCTCTGTTTATTTGTAAATATTAACTAGCCGTATGTAATAGAGTAAACATATTAATTAGCGTTAAGCTATATTGGAAATGCTTCAATTGATATCAAAGAAAGACGATCGGAATGAACGCTATTAAAGACATAACTAAGTCTTATTTGCGTTTTCAGTATCGCATTAAACATTAGCAACACAAATAATTTAGAATAGAATTATTTATACAATAGACTAAACAAAAAAATTTTTAAATAAATTTATCCCTATTGAAACGCAATCCAAAATATGCCACATTGAATCAAACGACTAAAAAGTGAAGGGTGACTCTTTATCAAGTATTGTAAAATTTATTTATTAATTAAATCTGTAAATGATTTGGTAATGTAACAGTGCCCAACAATGCCTCTTAATGAACCACAGCGTTCGCATGTCATCAATGTTAAATTGGTTCCCGGTGATGTTTTACTCAATAACATAATTTTAATTAAAAACTGTATGTCAAATCATGCACTAAATTAAATTAAAACATATATAATTATACGATCGTTAGTCAATTATAATTGCATCACTATTTATTTTCCAATAAATTCACACTTCAAAGTACTATATAATTGTTTTCAGTTGATTTTATGTATTCTAGATAAACATGCGTAGGTAATGACAAACATATAAATATGCTATATTTGTAATTCAATTAATATTTTAAAAGAGCTTTCAACATCAGATGCTTTTGATGAATGTTATTAGGGAATAGTACAACAGCGCTGAAATCTGGGTTGCGTCATATTATATTTATATTTATATATAGTTTTCTTTGACGAAAATAATTTTCGTCATGATCAACAAGTTGATATGAACATGACAGTGACATGTTTGCTTTATCATACAACCCTGCACTCTGATAACATTGTATGAACAGCAACAAAGTATAAAATTAATTTTGTAAATGTCCTACATACAAAAAAATATTCAAACGCATTTTTAAAAGTTATATCGGTTTCACCTAAATACCAAATTAAAATTTTAAAAATGAAAATATTCTATATTCAATTTATTAAAATGAATGATTAAAATAAGTAAATTTAATTTGAAGCACAAGCAAAAGTCAATAAATAGGCAATATATTGAAAAATGTATATATTAGTTAGAAATATGCGATATATTACATTAATTTACGAATGGAAACTCTGATACTTAATTTATGGTAATTCATGACGCATTCTCAGTTGACTGTATGTGAATTGATAGTTCACTATCGACAAAAAAATGTTGAACTCTCCCTAAAATTGCATGCGAACAATATTAACGTAGAAAAACGGTCGACTTTTTTTCGTAAGTTTCACAAATGCAAAACAGAACGTTTAATTGTACAAAATCTATGTCCTGTGTGTGTCGGATGAAATTGCAAACGAGTTTTGATGCAAGTTGGTTGCACATTTCCACACATGAATGACACCCCCGTTGGCTATCGCTCAATCTGATTTGTTGAATATTCTGTAAATTTTACTGGCTTTTTTGGTCATGTGTGCTCTGAACCATACCATCCATTGTGACATTTTTGTCGGCCGTCTATGAATGTACCTCTCTCTATACAGTTGAAACCATTTAAATGCAGATTCAGAGTTTGAATAAAACAATCTTTTAAATAGTGTAAAAAACCATTTTGCGCTGTATGTTACTGGATGTGTTTTTAAATTATTTTTAATTGTTTCGTAAGCCAATAAGCAATATGAGAGAACGGAATTACATGTTACAAAATTAGTAAATATTCTTTTATGCGATTTGTTTTGCCGCATTTAACCAATTTACTATAAAACAAAAATAATTTTCGATTTATATTAATGCCAATACATCATACAATCGAACATAATTATGATTTATATTAATTTCTTATTTGCAAAAACTACTTGCGCAAATAAAACACACATTCGTTAAATATGTAGTGATTTCGTCATTTTTATGGATAATTATATAAAATTATTATTAATATTTTTGTTTTCTGTTCTAATATTTTGTCTATTTCGATAGAGTACTGTAGTATGTTTGATTATATTTAAAATATATATTTGAATTTATAAATGTAGAAAAATATGTGCGTGTATTTACTATGTGAATAAAAGAGGAGGTTAAAAGATGGATAAAGAGAGCATGAGAGGATTGGAACGTGGTTGACTGGCAAAATTGTGGCCATTTGTGTATTCATGCGAATTGTGGTGAAGCAGTGTCGACGAAGCGACGCAGAAGCAGCAACTAGAGAGGTTTTACAGGTCGATTGTAAAAGGAAATGCATTTGAATGGGGGAGGATTGGAAATCATATTCAATGCAAATGTAAATCAATATCTAAACTGTCTGTATGTGTGTGTGTGTGGTCTCGTTCCAGCATCATCCTAAATCTGTGAGTCCCTATACTGCTTTTTCTCTACCATCAAAACTATTGATATAATAAAATATGGATATATTGCTCTAGGTATATAAAGGACGGTCAACTGACAATGTCCGACGGGCGTTGACCGTAAATTTATAGACCAATTCAAAGCAAATCTAGAGCACTTGTAGATATATACGTATGTTACGCTCTTACAGGAAATAGTAATATGAAGTATAACTTAAACAATTACTCAAAAGATAATCATTTTGATAGTATTTTTGTTTTATTCATATTAAAAACAATATGTAATAAAATATGCTGCACTTTTTGGTTTTTTACAAATTCGTATACATTTTGATAATTATTTTAAATATATAATACAATCTTATCTAGTCGAGTTTATGTGTCAATTTCCTTATAGATTGATGACATCTAATAATTTGAAACACGTATCACATTTGTATTTGAGTTATACTTGTAACCCACAATATCTTCTGGTGAAATTAAAGATTGAAACTGCAAATATGTAGAAGTAATTATGTTGGTTAAATATAAAATTGCAAGTATCTAAGATATTTATTTTAAAATATTATCCTCATTTTGAGAAATCAAATATTACTACAATCTGTTGAGTATGTTCTTCTTAGAAAATCGTATTATTTATAAATGTGTAACTATAGTATTAACAGAAGTGTATAAGGTATAAATTTGCGAACTAGTAACATAAATTCATTATAGATCACCGTTTTGCTAACCAAAAAGTATATCCATATGCATTATTATATCTATGATCCAAATCTTATATCTGCCTAGCCACCGACATACATCGTTGATCGCTTCAATTCTTTTCTTAATCCCTTCGTGTGCTTTCACCTTTCATTCTATTCTATTTTTACCCTCCACTTCGTAGCTTCATCGTACCATCGTTTTACGACGCACAACTACAAGAGAGTGCGGTAATATGACAAAATTTGTGACCGTGTCTCAGTGTATAAAAGAATTTATTTCGTGAAGATAAATTGTGAGAATTCCAATTTTTTCTTGCATATATGAGTAAAAAAATAACGTATATTTTTGATGCTTTTTGCCTCCAGATTTAGAATTTATTCGTCTCAAATGCAAATCTTTTAAATAATATCACTTTTAATTGAAACAAAAACGCCTATGTATAACTTCTACGGATACAAATAAATACAGCAACGTAATCCTATGATTCCAACAAAGTAAAAGAAACGTCGAATACGGTCGGTGAAAACTCGCAAGTCACTAATACCATTGCAAGTAATCCCTCTTTTCTCACCCTTTCATTTCTCTATCACCGTCCATTAATCCAATAAGTGACGAGCTAATTCGATACGTACCAAAGCAAAATAAAAAGAAGGTGAATTTCCACATGTCTGATTTTTTTTTTTTTTTTATATCTAACGTATAAGAATGTGTGTATTTAATTGGTAAAATACATACATATATACAGGACAATTTAATAAATAAGGGCAACTTTTCTATTTTATTTGATGAAATTAATGCTTTGTAAACATTAAATTGCTTTGCGTAAACTTTTATACTTTAAACAAATAGCAATAATAGTTGAATTTCGAGAGAATCTATAACTTCTACTTATAAGAATTTTCTGAATGCTATTCTAGAGGATTATATATCTATATGTTTCTTACTAATTTTTATATCTTTAGAATTAGCTTTTTTTAACGGTCCCTGCTAAAATCCAGTAGGTAATATTTTTTGATTTACTTAAACCACAGTCGGGAAACAGCAGAACCATATCAATAAAATTTTAAAACTCGAGTACATTAATTACAAAATTGCTTTATAATATCTAGTTTATTTCATAAAATTTGAAAATTACGTTATTAGATTACAAAAAAATTGTAAAAATAAAAGATGCAGTATATGTGTATACATGTATTCGTATGTTAGTATGAGTGAGTGAGTGAATGTGTGTGTGTGTGTGTTTGTGTATATGTGTGAATATGAGTGTGTGTGTGTGGACGTGTGTCATTTGGAATATATGTAGATTGAAGCAGACAGCTCATCGCCCTTATCTTGAATATTTGAACCTATATCGACGTGTGTACGAGTCGGGAGTCAAATACTGTAATATATGTGCGAATAAAATCTAACTGCTTATAGATTTGAAACCGGAAATATCTAACCGTTATAACTGTATACGGACGGGAAACGTCCGAATGCCTCCTGCTAGATAACAACACAAGCGAACTGTGTAGAATTGCGAACATCTCCAACAAAATGACACTCCAAGTGTTCAGCGTGGAGTCTTCATTTTCAATTCAGTAAACGTAGCTTCACACAATTTTATACTTAGTATGAAGTTCTAAAACTTCTTGATATACCCCTGTCAATTTATGTATTTACTTTTACACGTATATTCTTTAATCCCGATGGAAATGATCGACATTTCTAGTTGTCCCGGTAACTTCGAAGCTGACTAATTTATCAGTCGAAAAGAATCGTTAAAGTTTTTCTACCCTGAAATTAATTCAACGTTGTAGAGAAAAAATCTTATAATTTCATTATTACCTAATTCTAAGTCAAAATATAAATGAAATCGAATTCCTTAGCGAATGCGTGTAGAACGGTTACGCACTATTTTAACCGTTTTCTTTCCACTGCTAATGTAGCCGTTTTACATTTCCAGCATTAGCAGTACATATTATCTCTGTAATTGCGTACTCTATAATTAATTTATTAAGCTGTATTTTATGAAAAAACTCATTTACTTTTCATTTAAAATATATGTGTTTAACAATATGTCATCAGTAGATTTTATGTAAAGTACTCTTATAGGCAAAATAAAAAGATATTTTTAATACAAACAACACTAAAATATACTGCATAACATACAGCTTTACGACCAGCTTCATTTTCCTGGCCTCTGTGGAAAATTTTATAATCAGTTCCTCTACAATCTTATTAAACATGTATAATATTTTTTTTATTATTGTATGTATGCTACAACTACATATAATATATCCTTTTTTAATTAATTTCAAACAATATATCAGCCAATATAGAGGCAATTATCAATGAAAACTGTATTTGTGCTTCAGACACAAAACGATTATAAATTTCCAGTATAAAATATGTTTGAATTTTGTATCCCCTCCTTGAGATTTAAAGGTATTTTTCTGTATATACCTCATTTACACAAATTACATTTAATATGCTGAAATAAATATAATTTTGTATTAAACTGAAATATAAGTTTTCATCTTCGCATGTGTTGATTGTAATATTTGTATATGCAAACAACTGATACACATCAACACATTGCATTTCCAATTTGATTTGGCGCTGATAAAAATTGTATTTTCACATGAATATTGTCTCAGTTATCGATTTAACGAATATAGCTTTTGTTTCAATATATTCTTTATAGTTTCTAGATGCTTATCCTTATGATTTCGAAAAGGACAATAGTAAAACCAAATATGTTTCTCTTTTAAAATATATATTTGCTGAGGAGGATATCTAGTAATGAAATTTAATAAGATAATATGGGATCTAAAAACTGCACTCTTGGAAGCACTGGAGTTCAAATTAGGACTCTGTTTGCTACTCAGGAATTATAAACTTTGATTCAGTTTTGTGTATTTTGATCGTAGAATATCTACTTCAAAGTCATAATAATAAATCAACTACTAAGTAATAATAATAGACAAACATTAGAAAGTTTACAGAAAGTGAGTGTAAGTGATCTTACATCTCTCGTTTTTAATACATACTAAACACTATAATTTTTTGCAATCATATCGTACTCAGAGAGTTGCAAAAAAATCAGAATATAAACGCTCTTGGTGATTATAGTCATCTTTTACCTTGACAGTATCGTTACATTTTTATTAGTGGCTCAGAATTTCTTTTTTGATGTTGTTGACAAAAATACCAGAATACGTGATATTTCTTAGGTATTATATAAAAATGTATGTAAGTGTGAATCTGTTTGTGTGAGTGTGGGCGTGCGTGCGGGTGTATGTATGAGTGTATGTAATATAAGTTCCGGATGATATAAAAACACATCTCATTTTGTTCAAAACGATCTTACGAATTATGACATAAACGTCACCATTTCTACACATTACTTTTATAAAATATAATAAAATGAATAGCTTATTGGCTAAACATATGAATTCCGTGAGAGCAGTATCATTTTACACCTAGGAATGAAGTTTCCAGCAATTTCAAAATGTTGAAACCCCGGAACAATGAATTTTTATATAAAATTATTTGCTCTTTTTATAAATATATATTAATGCATACATACATAACATCAAGCCAATTCTCATTAAATTAGGAATGAAATTTATTCATAAATTTGTAATATTATTTATAAATGTTTATGTACAAGAGTTCAAAGGAAAATTATTTAAATTTTATAAAAACGATGTTGAAACAGAACAATCTTACGCTAATTTCATACAATTTAAATCAATACTGGAAACTAATTCCATATCATCATGAAATATGTTAATTTATAATCAAAATAATTTAATATCTAATTTTCTCAAATTATATAACACTCTACCATATTTTAATCAGATTCTATCTAATTAGGTTTTTGGTATTAATCTTTGAAAATTAAGATACAATGAGATTTATGAAAAGAAATTTTAATATTTTGACAAAAGATAAACCTTTATAAATTAAAGTATAAGCAGCTTTTAGCGTATGTTTCAACCGTTATTGTAATGATAAATAATAAAAAGTAATTTTGCACACAAAGACAAGCCAAGGATTGCGATGTAAAAAAGTTTCTAACAAAAACTGGTAGTATCAAGCTAAACTAGCTAGACTGCCTTTTTTAAAAGTAAATGTAAATTTTGAAACCCGCTGGAGAATAACTTCGTGACACTAAAGGTCTGTGATGATGACAAAGAAGTCTCGTTAGTTAGATATTGTAGTGGATGCTGTAACTTATAACTATTTTTAAATAGATTTTATATGCTTTATAAATGATACTTTGCTTTTTACATGACATAATGGCCATGGGAAAAGATTCATTTTTAATTTTAAACTGCACTTAGAGCAATTTAAAAATTTTCCTTGTAATTCACTGAAATAGAGCCACAGAGATAAATGTTAAATTATTTTGTGATTTGCATGGAAAAAATGTAAATTTTCTTTATAATATGACATTTTACACAAATTATTATTTTTTGTTCAATCTGCTCCTAAGAAAAGTAAATATTGAATGTTAATTATTCATTTGACTGCAACTCTATAGAAAAGCGTTTTTACATTTATGATTATGTTTGTAAAGGAAATGCTTAGCCATCAAACCTATCCCATGTCACATTTGGGAAACTGGGGTAATTGGCTTATCCAAAATTAGCAAAAATATTTCTGCCAATCAGCATTGTGACAGCAACATTACGTCAAACAGATAATGATGACGTGATCTTTCAAAATTTGTCATTTGATTCAAACATTGGCATTGCAGTGTTCTCAATATGTCGATCTACATTTATTTCTGTAGATTTATCTAACAACATTTTAAAATATAGTACATGACTCCATTTGACATTTACTCCACGATAACATTTCAAATTATTGGCAATAAAATGCTGAACACATATAGTATTGTCTCTTTTAAAGTTCAGTTATTTAAATTAATGTTTTTTGCATTCACACAATAAAATAATCGCAATGGCTTGCACTGAACTTTCTTATACATATTTTTTTAGGTAAGAGGAATATTCAAATGCAAATTTCGTATAATTCAAGAAAATATAATAGGCATTTTCTTGTAACCAGTACACTTTTAGTATCTCGAGATCCATTATTTTCATGATTATAATACTGAGAGAGTTAAAATAGGCCTTTTATGAGCATAATCATAAACGATTATTTCTAAATGAAAAATAATCTTACATGTATAAATTAAAAATCAAACATTATTTGTTTCTATTGTTATCGTTTACAAATATTACCATACAGAGAATCTTTTTCTAAATATGCAATATCCTATTTTCCGTTTATTTTAAGTAGCAAATGTGTGCACAAATATTATCAAAGTTTTGTCGAAACAATCGCAAAGAAACTGGATAGAAATCGATGGCGAGTATGTAAAAACTAGAGAAAAGTTTTCACATAAAATTTTATTCGAAAGTCCCTTTGTTTCTCTATCTGTATGTGTTCGTTGTTCGGTCTAGTATAGAAGCAATAACAGATAAACTATGTGCCAGATATGATTTCCATATTTGAACGGTAAATGCTGTAATATTGGTTACGATAAACCGTAATAGACTAGTATCACATAAATTATCCAGCATATAAAACGTCTCCGAAAACACAAGAAAATGAAAAAAATCCCCATGACAATAAAACATTATTTATTCGTGCGTGTTATAGAAATAGACGCGTCACCTTACCCACTACTATACACCACATCGAACAAAACAACAAATAGATTACTTTATTTTATCGTGATCAAAAAGAGTTTGATTATAAAGTTCTTTCAATTAAATTAATGTATGCAGAAATACTCACTTACTATACTGGATTACGTATAAGAAATCCCACGTAAGTATTAACAATCAAATTTGTTCTACAAAAGTAGCATTTTACTTTATTCTAAGTAAAATATAATCAACGATGAATTAAAATGAAGAATGGAAATACAAAATTATAAACTAATTGCTATTTATTAAACTCATTGAATCATATGATCTAGAATTAATTGTTTATTTTAATAACTGAAAAAATATGATTTTCATTCTTGCTGAAAGACAAATTTATTTATGTACCAATATAATTATTTTTTTGTAATGTTAGTCCATTTTTTCAGGAACTATAAAGAAAAACGTAAATTTTAAATGATTATCTATTTTTACTGGTCATATTTTGTTTAGTAATAATAATATAAAAAAAAAATAATATTTAAATAATTTCTTTGTTCAATTGTTAAGATTTCAATTTAAAATATTAAAGAAAAAATAGTGTCTATTTTATATAACGTTAATTGCTTCTAAAGTAACAGTACTTAATATGGTAGACATAGCAAAGTATGCCGGATAGAAAAGATGAACGTTGTGGTTCCCGTTTACATTTTGTTTACAGTGTATCTTTGAAATGGTTGCGGTGAGTTTTTCCACTGTATTAACTTTACGAGTCACAATCAGAAGCGTTCAGTTTATTTTTGTGTTTGATTACCTAGACGGAAGCCATAAGCAATATGGCCGCTGGTAGGCAGCAACGGAATCATTACGTCTACGGACGTTGGTTTTATTGCAAGCAAGCCCTTCAGAGAATGCGCCAGCCATAGCCTGTCTCTTCTGTTAGAGTCGTTTCGTGGATTTAAACTGGCACGGATTATGTACCAACGGGCGCGTACATAAAAGGCATTGAAACTGCAGCTTCCGCATAGCGAATTATGTTCCCGTGAAATTTGCGAATGCGAAAAAAATACCAAACGCGCCCTCAATATAGCTACTCTTAAACCAGCCTTTTGTAAAAGAATTTTGAGTAAAGGAACCTAATCATCTTTATTATTATACAAAAATAATTTTATGAAAAGTTGACAGTAAATAATACATCAATCAATCTAAGATACCAACTCTCATATATTAGACAAAACATTGCACAATTCAGAAAAAAATCAAAAATATAATCAATTCTTTTTTAATTTATTTGAAAAAATGTTATTTTTATATTATACGGTTTTCGGATATAACCTGATTAAACTTTAGATACATAAAAAAAATGTTATTTTATGTAGATTTCTTTGGATCCAATATCTTCTGAAGTACAGCACTGATTAGATTTGAAATTCGAACTGATTCTATCGGGTATCTACACAATATGTGTGCCAAATTTGGTTGAAATCGATTTCGTACCTTCAGAGGAGAAGAGGCGACAAAATTTAGTCTTACGACTATTGAGCGAGCGACTATCATGTTATCAACAATATGAATATTAATAATATTCTTTTTATGTGATCTTTATTATTATGTTCTAACGTTTTGATATTTAGTTTACTTTAATTTTATATATTCCAAAAATTCGACATGTAATTTTGTAAATAAAATCTGGGCAGCATTGACTTAAATGCTTTTTTTAATAATAGCTAAATTCATATATATGTATTATCATGGCAAAACTATGCTTTCCGGTATCTAGACGTAACTAAATAAACGTGATAATGTACCATCTAAACGTAGCGGAACAAATTTGTAGGCACCAAGTAAATATTATTGCGTATTGGTGAATTTGTTGCCAAACTAGGGAGAACAATATTAGGTATACGCAAACAGAAGATTTAAATGTAGCTTTCAGTATAACGTATCTTGCATAAATATTTATTAGTTTTATTTGTATAATGTAGGTCCTTTGAGTGTTTACATATGATTTATGAAAGATAGACATTTTCAGTATTTATTTTTTGTTATTAATACGGATTACACATAATATGTAACCAAATATATTATTAGCAAATTCGCTTGTACATTTGTTTTATATTGATCAAATTCAAAACCTGCCACTTCCATAGCAACGAAATATCTCCGTGTTTATTTAGTGAAAATTTACACAGCACCTACGAAGATAAAAATTATCCGGTACAAGCGAAGCAATTCCTATTTTTTGCCTGTCGTACGTAGTACAGAAGAGTCTGTAACATTATCAGATTATATTACTAAAATTTTATATGTTCCTGATTTAAAATATCCGCAATTTCAAAAATTATATTTTCTTTGAACTATTTAAAATTTGTATTTGCATATCCATCTTATCTAAACAAAATATGTATAAGAAAGTTCATTGCAAGCCATTGAGGATGTTTCGATTCAGGTTATGACCTAATTTATACGGTAAAATGTCATAAGACTAAAATGAGATCCTACCTAAGCCAGGTCAAATTTAATCAGCGTTTACACGCATAACTTATAGCCGTCCTAAAGCAGGTTTGAAGACCTAGTTTTGGTCGTTATGCAGAGCCGCTGCTTTTTGGCAGAAG
This sequence comes from Nebria salina, assembly GCA_944039245.1. NCBI lineage: Eukaryota > Metazoa > Arthropoda > Insecta > Coleoptera > Carabidae > Nebria > Nebria salina. The sequence goes on from OX063271.1 coordinate 14,693,414, forward strand.
CAGAATCCTCGAAATTTAAGCACGCTAAGTGACAAATAACAGAAAATAGCGTAAATAGAAGTGAAGATAGAGAGACGTCTATGTTAAAATTAAAGAAGTTTGCTAGACCTGGTAGTTTATACGTATAAATCCTGACTAAGGCATCGTTCTCGGTTAGGTCAGATCTAATGGTGGAGCGGGCTTGACCCTGACGGGTCAGGCCCGCTGCACCGTATACTAAGTGTTTATACGTACATTTATTAGATGGGTCATTCAAAATAAACTTATAACCGCTGTAATACAAGTGTATTAAATCATATTAAATAAATTCGTGTTATTCGATATTAATTGCAAATGTTTGCCCCGATAACTGGAATAGTGATAAAAGAACGAAAAAGACATCATAAGTACCTATTTTGTAAAAAGAATCTATTATTAAACGAGTCTTTAATTATAAATAATAACTAGCAATTTCGAAATATGTCAAATATAAATCTGGATTTATCCAATAAACCAAACTGAAAAGTTGATTTATGGAAGAACTATTTTTTTTGCAAAATGTCATAATTTTTCTTTAACAGAATATCAAATTACGATAAAATATTAATAACAAATAATTATATTATTCTTTTAATAAAACTGTGTATGCCGGATAAGAATTAATATGAAGAATTCTCGAACAATAATTGGTGGAATGAAACCAACATTTTGTTAGCAAAGCTGGTAGCTGGCGTAAAATACAAACCCGCCTATTAACGAGAACGTGTAAATAAAACGTTGAGAAGCTCAAGTTTACTTGACGATTCTCCTAATTTATGGGTTAATATTGACTTTATCAAAGTAGAACCTTTATAAGCATATAAGCTATGTAGTGGAAATTTGATAACCCGTGAAGAAACGGTTTGAATAATTGACGCCACATAATTTAAATTAAGCAAACACATTTAAGTTAATGGTATATAAATATTTAGAATAGATATTAAAGTTTCGTTTTTACGGAACGAACGTGGAGTGTGACTTCACAGTGTCATCATTTTCGCTTCGTGTCGCAGTGAAAACAGTATATAAGATGGGTTCCCTCCATCTTCGTTTCTTCAGAAAGTCTAACTATATAGCACTTGCTATAAAGTCTCGAGCGGCCTTAAATCAGAAGTGTTATTTTCTTTAGTATCACCGCAGGCCACCAGACATAAACTTTTTCGTCATAATCTTTCACCCATAATCCTGTTCCAACAACTTTATTAGCATACCTGGCGCCTTCCGGTGCACGCTGGAGAGTAATTTCCTCCAGTTTTCTATAAAATATGCACGACAGAACATTGACACACACACGTATCCAAATACAGGGTTTTTATGAAGGGCTGACCGTGACTCGGACATCGTATACTATATACTATACTCCACCAAGCGCTCGCCTCGTATGTTTTGCATCGGTTATATTGGTCACTTTTATCTCCATGAAAATTCGATCGTGATCTGAATTTCAAACATAAAGTGTGCACGCTATAAGAGTAATATGTTATAGCCCCACAAGATTACATATTCCTTTATGTATTTTTACATTATATATCAATGTGTGTGTGTGTGTGGCTTTTGGTGGAGTCAACTATTTTGTATGTTGTTTATTTCAAAATTGAATTTCTTTGTAATATTTTGCAGTGTTACCTCAAAAAGCAATTTCGCTCATTTCAGTTTCAAATATCTCCACTATCTTACACTAAACATGTTTGTACATATTTTATTTAGATATATTAAAATACAAATTTTTAATAATTCTAGTATATTTAATTATATATTATTGAATATATTTTTGAAAAATAATTTCTTTCATTTGAGCTATTAGTCTGCATCTGGGTACTAGTATATCTGATATATATTTTAATAGAAGAAAAAAAATATTTTTTCCAAATGAAACGCAACTAGAAAAGCACTGAGACCAGACAAATTCGAAAACATATATATGATAGAACAATATTTAACATTAGCAATTAAAAGACAATACTGCATTGTTTCTTCTAATAAGAGCAATATTAAACATGAGTACTTGAGTCGAGAGTACATATAATCCGAAACAGTACGACATTATTGCCACTCTTTATAACATATGTAACAATGAAACATTCAACACTTACATATGCGGTTTCATTAACTCCAACCGAAGCTATGTAGAAACCACAAGTAGGTACAGCGAAATGCGCCATTTTATGCACTCATACAGGACCGGACACACCTAAATGATGGCTTATTTGGTACGTGCGGGCCGCAAGTAGTAAAAGGAGAGAGCGCACGCCCGACACGACACAGCAGCAAAACCTCGAACCAGTGCATCCGAACATCGTAAACCTTACAACTTTTAATGTGCTGGTACTTCGTCGCCGCGCGATAAAAGCTACCCCGTATGGTTGTTATTGAACTATAAAATCCATTCTGGACACCCCGGTCAAACGTGGCTACTTCAAACAAGCATGAACTTCTCATGCGACCGAGAGAATCATGCAATGCTCGTGATATTAGAGTAGCAATGTCGTTTTGCGCGGCGAATGAAGATAGAACTGACCGTGGTCACTTCATCGCTATGGTTCGTCATGAGCTGCTGAACGGCTCTGATATATAACCCACCATTACTCCACTTTATTACATTTCACTTTACACTCACAAACTTTTACACATTTATATCCTCATTCTTAAAATACACAAATCAAACCGTCTTTAGTTCCTTAATAAACAATTGACGATCTTCAGTTCACCAAATCCATCCTTTGAATTGTTATTTAAAAGTAGCTTACAATAAAATAAATACAGTTGAAAGTTTTTTTTTATTATTTTATTTATTGAAAAGTTAAATCAAATTCAAATACATTTGATTCCAACTACAATAAATCCGAACATTTCAAAAAGAAAATATATTCAATGACTAGCTTATAAATATAAACTATTAACTTAAATTGCATTGAAGATATAAAAACTTCAGCTATTCAAAACACAATCGCGGAAAATATTACCATTATAATAAAACGGAATACTTGAGAGATATTAATGTTTTTATAGTCCCTCCCCTTGTCGTCTATCTTCAAAAATAGTTGATAATATCCGGAAAAGTTTCTCTATAAAGGAAATACAACGGAATTTGTGCGATGATCTTAAAATCGTATAGAGCATGTTAAATTAAATGGATCGCAAATAATAGAAAAAACGATGTTGGGAATGTAGCCAAAACAAGCCACGCAAATAACAGCCAATATAAAAACAGTTGCACATCTGTTGTGGGGACCGAACGAGCAGAAAAATCCCCAATTTAATTTTGTTATGTGATTCAATATACGACAATGTGAGTTTTACACAAACTAACCAGTTATATCTGGAGCAATACATTATCATGAACAACACTTAAGGCTCACCATATATCATGAATTTTATTTTGCTATTAAATAACAATTATAACTGCATATAAGCTATATAGGATCGGTTTGACGAGAAAGTAATTCAAGCGATATTGTACATACTTTTTATGAGAATTTAAGTATTTGTTACTACCTAAATATGGTGAACATAAAAGTTTATATTCCCTAATTAGATTCAGTGATAATTTACAATTGATTGATTTACTGCAGGTGATATTTAGTTCTATAAAATGATATTTATTTTAGAATATTTTGGAATATACCTTAAGTATATTTAATCAAAATTTACAAAAAAATCACATATCTAAAGCACTGTTGTAAGTATAAAATGGCACCGGTAATGCTTTAAGGATTCTATATAAAGGATAAAAAGTTAAATAATGCCCTATATTGTTATTCTTATGAAGTATAATGTGCATGAAAAATCTGTTGTTGTGTTGTTTATCGAAACAAGTATAGGAATGCCGACAGGTACAATGTATGTTTATTGATTTCACGTCACTTTAAACAAAGGCTTTTCAAGCTCATAGAGTGAGAAAAATCATGACAAAATACTACAACGTCAAAAACCAGGTAAACAAATATCACATTTATCATATGTCGATCACATACTTGTCTGCTATACGTACCAGTTGGCACATGTTGGATGTAAAACATACTCCGACATAAAAGCGAATGGCATAGATAAATATCAATTCTTGTAAAACTTTTAAAATGATGAAAAATATCATGTTTCCAAATGCACAATGCAAGATCATCAGATATTATAAATAATAGAAATATTCTTGTGTAATTGTAATACAAAGAAAATAAAATAAAATTTATCAGTATTATCTTTCAATATATATATAACTCGATAATATGACTTCGATTCTAATACGTGTATCAGATTGAAAATCCCTGAAACCTAACACCACTTTATAGCATATATAAACTGGCGAAACCTCTATCGGATTAGCAAGTTGGTCAACTCACGTTTGCCTAGCTTGGCATCGGTTTTATGGCGATGGAGCAGGAGGAGGCATGTTGGCGGTTTCCCCTAGATTAGTTTGTTGTCCTGGCCGTAAGGGGATATCGGCAGTTTGCCACGTAAAAAATATCCGACCACTATATCTTCTTCCCTTCGCAAGTCGCATCGTCGATAACGGCCAAATGTGCGTGAACGGCGCACGCGGACAATGGGACTTTTAGAATTTTACAGAGTGAGTTTTGCAAAAGTTTGCCTGCAGCAATAGTACAGTAGCAAGGCCCAACGGACCACATATAGGCAGACGAGGAATTTGTTTTGACAGGTTATTTGTAAGAAGTGTTGTGGTCATATCATGTTTTTCAATCTCCCTATCTAAGCACTTTACTCGTCTTTCTTTTTATTTTTTCTTCTTCTACGATTACTTTTAAAGTTAAACAGTCACACACACACACACACACACCATGTCAAGTCAACATCACCGATTGACATAGTGTATTAACGAAAAAGTTATCTATCTGAATATTAGTTTGAGGAAAGTTTTGTGGATCGGTTCAAAAGTAGCTATTACTCATTTTTTTATTACAATACTTACTTATTACTTCGTATAAGAAAGTCCAAATTGTTCGAACCACGATAATCATACGCCTACCATATCTATCCTAAAGTGCTTAACATTTATTGGTAACATGTGATTATATTGAAATATGAAATATATTATATTACCGAGCCTTCCAACCCTGAATTTGGGATAAAAGTTTTATACTACATAAAAATAATAATTTAGTACATTTAGTACATAACATCAAAGCTAGTCCCATTTAATAAATAATCTATATTTTATTTAAGAATACTTTATTCTAATAAAATATTAGCCTAACATGAAACATGACTTAAGATAATACCTTTGAATATAATACTAAAAATTTTAAATCGCATAACCACAGAACAAGATTTTTCACTTTTCACCCAATAGATCTTCTCAATTCACTTATAAGGTACTCATGGTATCCTATCCGGGTTTTTTTTTTGAATTTTGAATATTGGTTTAACGCATCTTACAATTCTAAAATTCTTAGCATTTTATCTCATTATTTAGTAACTCACCCTGAATTTAACGTACTAGTTGCAACTAGTTGATATAAATTAAGCGTCCGGCGGCAAATTCAGAAAATTCTCATTTTGTTAGCGATTATAATAAGGGTATAAACCTACTGAAATAAAATTGTTGAGAAGAATTCATATTGTTCGTGTGTTTTTCTAGAAAAAGTGCTGAAAATATTTAATGATATATAATACGCGTCGATGGATATATGAAGAATTTCTATTTTTGGATTTGAATTTCGTTTGAGTTTTAATCATCTAGTTAGCAATTTAAAAATGTTTTAGTTTTCTTTTTGTTGTCTCTGTCTCAACTATTAATTTATCGAAGAAATAAACATAAAACAAATTTGATGAATATCATATTCAGTAGAATCTTAGTGAGCTTGATGTTGATGAAAGTTTAATTGAAACCTCAAAAGTGATGTCTGTAGATGTACATACATTGATTATCTAGCTAGAAGTTATACCTTGAGCATGAAGAAGGCGAGAAGATCATCACAGATTTAGGTAGCGGATGAATAGATGTCTTCTTAGTTAGATTGGTTCGGTCATGAGTGATGGTATTCATCGAAAATACAAGCATCTTCCTTACCATATATAGTAGGCTTCGGTAGCCCTTTGATCCTAACGCTAGAACTCCATCTCGATCTCGTCTTTCGTTTGTATGTTGCCCTGTTCGTATGAAATCGGTGTCGTTTATCACTCTAACGATAGAAAGACCATCCCACGATCATATCCTGCGGCGATGCTTTGATTTGTCATCCAAATGTGTGTATTCGAAATCGTCTCCGTTTCAGACGGACTCTCAAACTATTTTTATTTTATTCGATATTTATATTGGTTTCTTATATTGTTCCAAGTTTCCGTTTACTTTCTTGCACATAATAAAAATATAGTGTCGCGTTATCTTGCACATTTTGTCTTTTATTATTAACTTTGCATAACTACTTTTTTTTTGGCAATAAATTCTAAAATTGTGTGATTTTACGTTAATTTTTATTCATATAAAAATGATGAATATGAAAATTATTTTAATATAAAATATATATATTGCCCTTCATACATGCAAAAAACCGGTATCCTTTTTTAGAAAAACTGTCCATTTTTTGTGAAAATAAATCAAGTGATGCTCTTATATCATTACATGTCCCGTATTAAAGTCTGGAGTTGTAGACGTCTCGACGTGGCAACTTAGGATCCTGTAATGCTAAGGTCAATTTTTCAGTCTAACAGGACTGTATTTTCAAAAATGTTTTGCTTATATTTTCACAAAATATTTACTTATTCGACTAACTTTTCTTTTTTATTTTGTTTGAATTAATAATTTAAAATAATTTAAATTTGATTTTGATCATCTTTATTCATGTATCTACTTGTTTTTTATCAAGATAAAATCTACTAGAAAAACAACGATCTTTCATTCCAAATTTTATATGAAAAAGCATTTTTTATCAATAAATAAATTTATCATATATTACTATTAATTTAATCGATATTAATGAAATACGAATTCACTAAAGTTTAAATTGTGGTAAATAAATTTTTGCTATCAATCGTTATGAATCTAGAATCGTTAGATAGCAAATAATGTAATTCCTGCTCTGTTTTTGAATGTATTTGGAGTGGTAGTTCATATATACCCCAGTCGCGTCGCCGGACATCACAGCCTGCACCATCCATCATCGCCATGAATGACCAAGATGAAGCGATGTCACTAGACCAGACAGTTATACGAACAACAAACCGTTGGGGCAGTGTCATCGCCAAGGCAGGCTCGCGTGCGGGTCTGAATCGTTATTAGACGACCCTGTTGGGGTCTCTCGAGCCTTCGAACCCGACCTCCTCGTAGTTAACCGCTGGTAGTCAACGTCACACACAATCATCTATCAACATTTAGTAAATATAGTTATATACTCTCGATGCATCTCCGACCATTTTTCTTAATTATCTACGTAACGATGCCGACGGTCGGAACCTATTCTCTATAGTCAACTGTGCTGCATATTTACTATATATAATATTTTCTGCTAAAATTCTTGACAAATCTGGTATTCGACAATATTTTTACGCCCTACAATTTTCATTTTTTTCTACAATAATTTATATAGACCTCAATAATTTTAAAAAAACTAAAAAAGGTATTGCGTAATTAATAATATACATTTTCCTCATATTATAAACGAATAAAATGAGAGGTTCAACAAGAGTATGCTATTTCGTGTACCATGTGTAATTGAGTCAATAATTGTCTAATTAGACATGAAATTAACTGTTGTCTCGTCATGTCAATAATATAAGTTTAGGAATGATTTACACACGCTGAACATTGTACACTTGTAATTGCAATTACTGCAGAATTTTGATGGACCATTACTATGTCCAGAGTTTTCTCTTGCATTGGTTTATAAATGAGAATATTGAGTCACAAATAGCCTATAAAATACTGCACGCTATACATAGTAACAGCAGAACACCCTAAGAAAAACAAAATAAAAATCCGTTTCACCTCTTTGAGATATAAATCCTGATCGACCCCTCGCCCATCGGACCAACGATAAAGGAGAAGAATAGCCCTAACGGTAGACAGTACCGCGAAGAAGAGAAAGAGAGTTTACGTATACGATCGTCAGGGGGATATTGCTGCCGCTGCACCACCGTCCCTTTACTTTTCAGAATGTTTCCTTTCCGCCCTTACCCTTCTGTCAACCGGTGAACGTGCGATGCCAAAGGCCCCCAGGTGAATCTCCGGAAGTGGTTAATCCATTATGTATATGTTGCTGAAAGCCTCACTGGATTTTCCATGGAAATGATTCGTCCTTAAGTTATGAATAGGCGTATTGGCGTCGGACCCCTCGCATCGAATACTGGCCTAAGATGGCGCATTCTGCAGGTATCAGATAGCATGAGTCTGTTTTTTAAAAATAAATCTATATCTCTAAACTTAAATTCAAGATTTTGATCTGCATTTATTATTAAAAATTGAGTCTCGGAGGTATATTTTTAATGGAGCGAAACTCAAACTACACTAGCATTAGTAAATGTATGTTATATATTAGGATTTATTTTGCAATATTTTTTTTATTAACTTTTTTTTACAATCTCACAATCCTCGAAAAATAAATTGACAATTTTATTTACCATAAAAAATTATTTGATTTGATTCTAATATTAGTGAAATATTACTTTCAAATTTTAATATTTTTAAAAAATCAAGATTTTACGTATATATCTACTATTGAGTTTAGAAGGCAAAGTATAGAAAATTGGAAAATTACAAAAGTTAGAAACATAATTGCAGTGTATGAAAGAGATATATGTGGAGGAATATTTAGAGATTTATGAGTGAAACGTTGAGAGATGTATAATACGTAAATTTAGAGTTATATTATGATATGGCCATATTGAAAGAGTGAGAATGTCGAATAAAATATTTAGTAAAAGAATTTATTTTGGTAATGCGAATGATATGTCATTTTAAACCACTTTATTTAACCTGCTTGTTCCACTACAACACTTGCCCAACCTTAAATCTCCCAGTTCTTAAAACTGTGCATTCAGGTGGACTAGCGCTTACTACTACCTAAGCGAGTTTCTTGAGACTGTTACCGGCATGAAAGATAGATGGACGTTTGTCCGGAGACTCGGTGTACGCAAACTTCCTGGGCGCCACGGAGTTTCCTCTTTTTCCTCTGGTTCCTTCTCTTTCTTTCACAATCGCGTATACCTACACTTCTTATAAACTTATCTCTCTTCTACACTTTATTTTCGCGATGTCAAAACATATCCAAAGACAACAAACGCCGACGACCTGGAGACTTTCATATTGATACTCACTCTGTTTACATCAGTAGCATCGCATGGTTTATTATATTTGTATTGAAAGAAAACAATATTTTATTTATTAGATAATACAATTTTTGTAAAAAATAGTTATTATTATAATTGTTTCAATATATGTATGATACATGGGAATAAGTGAATAAATATGATTGTCATATTGTTCCAGACTGTATATTTTCCGACCAGCTTTTAATAATTCATCTTATATTAAACCATAAAATTGTTATTCATCTTTAAATTTCTGAAATATTAAAACAATAAATATTATGCATACATATAAAGTTTACCAGAGTTGACGTTGGGACCATAATATTTACGCTGATCCTGCTCTTGCAGCTAGAACTATAACACAACTAGCAAGCAGTCGTTTAAATATTTTAATCTCGCAATGAAACTGGCGAGTTAGTACCGCTACATGAAATGCGTTAAAGGTGCGACCATTTAGTTACTAGCCAAAGTTCGGTTAATACGAGGCAGCTAGTTTTATAACAAGTGCATGTTATTTCTGTGAGTTTATTGCTAAATTTATAGTTAAATTCCAGACAACTGCATACATATTTGTTATACCTTTTACCTCCACGAGAAGCGCTGCATTATACTAATATAGTTTGCAACGCTCGAAATTTATAATAACTCCTCGGCGTCTACAAGCAGCTTTATGGAACTTTGTAAATTTTCTTATTAGTTTCTTTTTTGCTGAAGGATAACTATCAACGTGGAAAATAAGCTGAAAATTAAAGATAAATACTAACTACTTTCATAAATTTATAATTGAACATATATTTACTATTTTTTACTTTCTTATTAGTAATAAGCAAGTATTGTAATCAAACAAACTTATTGATCTTCCCTGAATCGAGTCCGACTATTTTTCGAATGGCTTGTGTATGTATGTATGTATGAAATTTCATATAACTGCGGTGCGATTTATATCGGTCAAAGCAGAAGCTTCACTAAAGGGATAAAAGAACACACTAATTCCATTGTAAACCAAAGAAACACTACGGGGTTTTCCGCTCATTTCACAGAATTAGGACATAAATACGATGGCAACTTTAGAATTTTACACTCTTCAGAAAAGGGATTTAGACTCAGTAACTTAGAAAACCTAGAAATGCTGTTCTACAAAGAAATTTATTGACAAAGAACAGTTAGATGTAAGCACATCGTCCTCCTAATTATTGTACTTTTTTATTATGACTTTAACTATAAGCAATTTTATTTATTTTTTATGGAGAAGATAAACAAAAAGAGAAATACAATCCTGAATTGCAAATTTAATTAGAGATATGTATGCTATTTTGCGATATTTTTCTTTTACGATAGTTGGGTAAAGTGTACTATAGAGGAGACAGAGCCTCTGTAGGACAAGATGTAAATCAGGTTAATTAAGTTTGTGACAAAATGGTCTTCGACACCATGAAAAATAAGTATATTTTAAAGAAAAGATGTTCATCCCTAGTCTAAAGCATATGAAAGCAAATAAATAATGATTAAATCATGTACGATATTTACACTAGATACGATTATGGTATGACTCAAGTTAAATATAGAACTGGTAACTCTTCGAAATAGATCACTCGCTTGATTTGTTCTGCGACTCATAAAACTTTTCACCGTTCTTGTCGTTCGACGCATATAATGTGAACGTCTCTCTGTCTTCTAGCAGGTTATGGCGGTGTGCACCTCGTCGGCGCCATCCGAATGACGCCAGAGTGATAACAACACCGGCAGACGGACGCTAAGGTACCTGCTATACTGTGTTAGCATCGCGTCAGCATCGCTTCTCTCCGTTTTTTGATAAACGTCCTGGTTGTGATGTTCGACGCCAGCAGAAAAGGCAAAAACTTATACATCCTTATCCATTAAATCCAAAAACTTTTCTATGCTATATTTTAACTCATTTTTAAAACTGTCCCAATTAATTACCTCCTGATTTCCTCACAAACATTTTTATTTAAAATGTACTGTGTATTCTAGATTATGAACTTTTTTAAATCAATAATAGAATTTGTAAAAAACATTGCATTGAGAAAAATATGCTTTAGAAATAAAGAACAGAAATAAATGTATATTTATCATAAATTACAACTCAGGTTGTAACAATTATTGATCTATTTTCAACAATTTCGACTAATCTCTTAAATATTGCTATAGTAATATTCTTTTCGTTGAAATACGATACGCAAAGCATTTGGCATATTAAATTTTCGTATTAAGTACCCATAGATTATGAATACTAAATTTGGTATCAATCCGTTCAATATCTTCAGAAGAGAAGTAACGACAAATTCGGTCTTACGAGTGAGCGAGGGAGATAAATGACAAACTTTATGTTAAAAATATTTTTCAATCCGAGATACTTGCAGATAAACGACTAAATTCTTTAGCTTTTCGATACTACGTACGATGAACTAAAAAACTGTTAAAGCTGAAAACGTAAGCTTCTTCACATTTTTATAGTGAAGTTAATTTACTCGTTTTATATCAGCAACACAGTGCCGCGAGAAAGCAAATGGTGGTGCCGGCTGCTGTGAAAAATATGAAACTGACGATTCCCGCCATTACAGTTGTTTTGCCAAGTCGAGCGGTAACGCATAACGGTCGCCGGCCATTACATTTATGTACGGCGGAAAATCGCTGAAGTCAGCTAAGTAATTTTTCACTACAGATAATGTTTATTGTCAGGCGAGATTCATAAATTGTGTGTGTGTATTTATTCGAAATTCACATTCCGGTTTTTTATAATTACAATACTTTATATAGTAGCATCAAAATAGCAATATTTAAAATTTGTTTTAAAAAACATTGATGCTATAATAGATAATCGTCACCATTATTATTGAAAATGATAATATTATAATTAATACCCATATTAAATTTAAATTAATTGTAAACTTTGCAAATAGCATGTATACTAAAAAATGGAGTATATTTTTTATGATTAATTTACTATAAAATATGAGATTTCAAATTTAGAAGACTTCAATGTTTTTTAGTGTCAAATTTCAATTATTTTCCATGATTTTTTTTACCACTCTACTTATTAAAAAGTCTCGGCATTAAATGGCATATTGAATGTAATAGATCAGAGCAATTATTTCCATTTTCGTAGCATTATTGGACACCAGGGTTACGCGGCGCCACTAACCTGACAGAAAGGATATGAATTTTATTTTTATTTCTTAATTTATTATGTTTTATATCAGATTAAATTCCTAAAAATATATATGACTGAACAATTGTAGTATACAAAATGTGTAGCTATATTCATTTTTTTCTTTAAAGTCTTTTTTATCAGAAATACTAGCAAGAACAATAATTTAAATAAATGTTAATGCAATTTATTTGTTTTTCTTTTTCAGATAAAATAATTGGATACAATTTTAAAAGAAAAGTATAAAACTAGGTTTTCTTTAATTATTCCAAGCAAATTAAAAAAAAAATGTAAAAATAATCACTGATAAATGATAAAAAAATACATAAGATAATTTGTTAATCAAAACATGATTTTCATATATCTAGGTAGTGCATTTGCAATCTGATTTAATATACTGATAGGTGTATTGAAGTAGCATCACTATAAAAATTCAAAAATCGAGAATAGAAAACGACACGTGTTGCAATTAAAATGGACGTTCTACCCATGTCTATTCAACCTAGACAGAGAAATAACTCGAGTTTAAACTGCGATAAGTTAAGTTTTTGTATAAAAAGAATTAACTAATGATAAAATTAACAAATTATAAAAACAGCAAAATAAACGATAACTTGAGGTATAAGAGGACTGTTTGGGTTACCAAATTCAAATAAAAATGGCGTACCAATAATCATGTCCAATTTTACCTATTATTTGAATTTTGTTAATGCTTATTTAGGCCATACCCACCTTTCTATCACGTCACAGGATGGTAAAAACGGGAATATTTAATTAATCATAAAAAAATTTCTATCTTTTAAAATATTCAGAAAAGAGATATTAAATCTTTCATTTGTTATTACTTGCATCTATTAGACAACGGATAATTTTATTAAAATTCTGATTAGATATACTTATTGCACCCAATGTCAAGGACGCCAGCTAATCATAAAATAATGCAGATAAAGAAGAGAGTGAAAAATAATCATGTTTATAGGACGCCATTGTGTAAATCATAATTAGTTTGATTGCGAAGATAAGAATTCGCCTAATATTAACAGCGTGTTTCAGTTAACTTGTAATAGTATATGTAAATTATTTATTTTTAATTTTTAACATTTTAAAAAACATCGTATATACCTAATATGTAGATATGTGAAATATAGTTTAATTTATTTATTTATTATTTTCATTCCAAATTATCTTACAATTTATATACAAGCTGCATTTTTTCTATAAATCGTATTTCGCAGTCGAAGCAAATATAAACAAGGTAAGGTCATTTTCATTTGATTTATTCGTGCGATTCCTCTTAACTTTCATACAAAAATTATACCACTTCGTAAAGTTGTATAATCCATCCATAAAAATCATTAATTCGCTCCGAAAAAATATATTTTCTCTACTTATATATCTAACATGGTGGAAAAATATCGTCGCCATGAAATTCCCTCGAGTTATGTTAATCGCGAAACTTCAGTCCTTAGTTAACCTGAAGCTTAACAGATTTGTATTGCTCGAAAAAAGTTTTAAGCATATGCAACAACAAGGGGGAACTATAAACAGTCAAATTCTCCCTCAAAAAACATGCCCATTGAAAACTTTTAGAATGTTTATATTTTGTTTCTAGATTAAATTGTATAAATTTTACATTTAACATCATTTTAAAGGACACTTTTTTGAAAATATATATTACACATATATTCATATACATTTTGATATTTCGAGTAGTCAAATCAAAAACCTTCTACGTTTGCCGATTTAACAAATTAGATTTTAGGAGATGTCTATCAGTAGCATTAACTAAGTTAGGGTTATTTTGTTTGTTTAGTCATTTGTCGATTTCCTCGTCTAGGTTGCAGGGCGTTTCCCTTGCTACGTAACAACTGTAATGTCGGACAAGCAAATTGTTCTTGTAAACATGCTAGTGCCTAGCTTAGTTATAATCAAGATTGCAGACTTTCGGAAGTTTCCCAACCCAAACCGCGCCGAGACGGGACTTCAACGAGCGCGTTACCGTTTTTCAGTCTCTCCCCTTTTCCGACATATAACGTCACGATGAATGCCGTCATTGTGCTGGACATTTAAGCTACACACCGGAAGTTGTATGTTGTATGTATGTAGGAGGTACACGCTCTAGTTAGTCTGTCCACACAGCTCTCATTTTGCTTCAACCGTTGACAGTGACAATAAAAAGAATGAAACATTGTATAGGATTTATAGTTTTAAGACGTTGGAAAATAAGATTAAATATTTTATTTATCAATAAATTGTTATAGACTTCAAAACGAATTTTTAAAATTTAGACAAATCTATTTTGTGAAAATAACAATAATTTAAACTTTATTTATTTACTGAAAACGTTACAATTTTCATTTTATAATAATATGTTTTAATTTAATATTATAAATGAGCAAAATAAAATATATTTCTGACATTTCATATGATATACCAGCTACTACCAAAATATGAATGTACACAAATTTGAAAACGGAACTGTGCGTCTAAAATTCCTATAAAACAAAAGTTAATTTGCGTTGAAAAGTTCAGACATAAACTAGCTAAGAGAATACACTTTTAAAACATTTTGCAGAAAACTCTATTCTGCATTCAACGAACTGCCGGTTTTATTCTTACCTAACGAAGTACTTTAATTGTGTATATGTTATACATAGAGTATAGTGTCGGTTACGCTCTTGGATACATAATTACATCACTGTTACTACAAAAATCTCGCAGCATCTTCAAAGATGCGGAACACTAATATTTGCGTAAGAAAAGTTTAACAAAGAACCACAGTAGTTTTAGTGATGAAATTCTCTATTTGACAGAGAAAAAGAAATTCTCAGTTTCAAGATTGTTTAGGCAACAAAGTGCAATGTCTGGTTTTAGCCCGACGCCCAGTTACGTCACGTTTTACGCGCAGATAATAAATTACTATTACAATTCATACTCTCAAGATAATTTTATTATTAGCATAGGTGATATCAATTTTAATTTGATATGTACAATCGTTTGATGCACTTCTATTACTATACAGATGTCTCCAGTTTAATGTAAGTACTTGTTTATTTATGAAAAAAAGTATATTTACCAATTAAATTCTGGTATTTAAAAACGAGAATGTTTAACAAAATTATAAGTTAAAATATATATTTTTTAAATATTGATCCACTAAATATATCTTTTAAACGAATTGCATTCATAAAACAAATTGATAATAGATTATTTTTAATTTCATATTAGATTAGAATTGTAAACGTACAATTCGTAAACTATGTCGAGATCGATTTGCTTGTTACCAATAATTTAGGGTGTAACACTAGATTTTGAAAATATTGTTTTACTTTTTTGCAATATTTATTGATTTTTGATTGCTGTTCCGATTTATTAATTATACATAAATAGTTGGTATATCGTTACATAAAAGCGCTTTATAAAAAGATATAATATTACTTCAAAATAAAATATTTAAAAAAATATAATTAAACATCAAATTTATTGATAATGGATAGTCTCTTGCATGAATAGCAATTGACGACCAGGATTCTTGCATAAAATGATAAAATCTTGACTATCACTTGCACATTTTTGCCGCACTTGTTTAAGCTACTCTCATAAGTTTTCAATGAGATTTAAGTTAATTTTACGCCTGCCACTTCATAATATAAACTCGTCCGTAAACCATAAAGTTATTAGTTAGATTTTGTTTTTGATAATTTTCCTGCTGAAAGATCATTTGCAACAGCAAATTATCGACAGCCAAGGAAAGCGTAATGTTTTTCAAAATATTCAAGTACATGTACCAATTAATTATGCCATTTATGAAATGGAGAGAGCCCATACCATTATTCGAAAAGCATTTCCAGACCATTGGCAAAGTATATAAATAATGTATATACATCACACCTTTTTCCATTTAGATGGTATACACTGCTGTTTAAATATAAAGCCACCCTAGTATTAGCACCTAAACACTGCAACCATCATCTCATTTTTTTCGAACGGTACAAAACCTACGTGGTTAGACCGATGCAGCAAAGGATTGTTATCTTTTGCTATATCAGTCTAACCACGTAGATTTTGTAGCGTTCGAAAAAAATGAGAAGAGGGTTGCAACGTTTAGGTGTTGGTAATATGAATTATATTTATGTTCGCCTACAAATATATTAATATATTTAAAAGCTTTCATTATAAATGAATAATCTTTCAAGTACCACTAAAATAATTATATAGTATTTCCCGAAAAAAAAAATACCTTGCACTTAATGTTGTTTTTATATAATACTTATCTTTCAATATGCAATCTCTTGATTTTATCCCAGCATTTGTAGAGAAAAATCTGAGAAATCAATCGATATCTTGATATCTATTTTTATTTCATAAATATTCTACTCATGTCTGAATTGCATTATCTTTACTCAACAACAAACTGTATATTTATATAAAAAAAATTTTTATTGTCTCATTGTAATATTTTTATTTTTTTACTCAGGTACCTACTTTAATAAACTTTTAAAAATAAACAAGAATAATGTCAACAAATTCGCTCAATGAAAACACCGATTTCGAAGATGCTGAGTGTTCCGATTCAACAATTTGCAAAATGCAACCGTTAGATTACTACACCTTATATTACAAAAATGGCTATACTTACGAAGGCAAAACAACTGCAAATATGAAAAATGATTTCGGAACTCTCTTTGATGAAACCAGAAAACAATTTGTTCAAGGTAAATGGGATCACGATGACTTAATAAGTCTTCACTTAGCACAATTTAAAGTTGATGGAATATATGTCCGTATAAATGGATATGATAACCTTATCACAAGTGATGCATATAATTTTATAGCAAAAATATCAACGATCAAAAACTTAAAATTGAAATGCGATGATTTTTTATCATTTAAAAGAGCACTTGCTAGCAAAATTTCAGATATCAAAATAGTGAAAGATGATTTACAGCTAGGTTTGAATTCGGCTAGAAAAGAGTATAAAGAATTTATTTGTGAAAAAGTCAACGAATCTATAACAAACAAGCATACTTTAAATGATATGCATGTTATTTATATGTTAAATAATGACTCTGATACTTCAGATATTAACACGATTTTGCTAACGAAATTAATAAACAACAAAAAACTATCGAACGATCTGAAGGAGAAAACCAAAAAAATTTTATTGCATGAAAGTTCATATTTAATTCGCAACAAATTGATAGTAGATACTAAAATTGGGTCCTTTTCTTGGAAAACAATATTTGATTACGAATTAAAAGTGGTTTTAAACAACTTGAAACGTGATATAATTAGTAAAATACCTTCTGTAGAATTTGCTCCAACTATTCAAAAAGATATCAATCAATTATTGGATTATCAGATATTCAATTTGAAAACTGACGATATGCAATTATTTTCTGATATTGAACTTACACTTCGCGAATATGTTTACCCTACAGAATCAATGAGGACTGAATTTTTAAGCTTTTTCAGTCAATATGTACGGAATTTATGGATGAGTGTCATGGATAATTTAAAGAAAAATACAGTTATTGATAATATGAAAAATGAAATACCGCTAACAAAGTCAGTTTTTTTGCAACTATTCAAAACATTTATTGAACTTTTAGTAATAATTTCAAGCAAATCTGAACTATCTATAACAAAAATAATCACTACAGATTTAAAAGGATGCTTAACTTTAAATATTAAGGCTGAGAAATATAAGATTATTTCAGAAGAAATTCATCGTTTACAATTTGTTATAAAAGCATTATTACATTTTCGACCTGGACTATTAACAACTAATAAATTCATATACAAATTTGCAATGTTGGAAATTAAACCGCAAGAAAAATATTTTTTCAAAAATGTATACAATTTTATACGTACAAAGTTTGATTTTTCGCTTTCTGATATAACAGATGACTACCTAATCTGGCTGTACTATACTCACACTTGTTTATCATCTTTTATTTATATGATAGTGGATGAACACAAATTTGATGAAGGTACTTCAGAAAATGTAATTCAATTTTTAAATTCACTTCTTCATATGTTTAAATCCATCTTAAAAAATGGTACAGCATCGTTTGAACAAATTCGTCTTTTGTCGGAAAGTATCATAAATTTTGTCACGACCATATACCAACATACCAAAAACAATCCACTAGCACTAGCTCCTATAATGGAATTAAAGCTCCTAATACAGCAAACAAATTATCTATTAGAGTTGGATGATAAAATAGAGAACTACAGTGATCGTATTGCAACTATAATCGATACTTATCAAACATATTGGGATCAACGGATAAATCTTAAAAATGAATTACGTCATTTTATATCACAAGAACCAAAGCTTTCAATTGTAAATACTTTACTTACAAATTTGAATAAATTTTTATGTAGCTCATTGAAATTGAAGATTTACCGTGCAAATTTTGTTGATTTCTTAAAGTCTTTCAACGAGTTAGTTTCTAAATTTCGCAACACTGACTTTGTTTGGTATGTAAAGAAAAGTAATAGCAAATATATAAAATTAAGCAATGCTGATAAACAAAGTTATGAAGTAACAGATGTAAGAGCGTTCTTAGACGAATGCAATGGCAATAGACGATTGAAGCACTACGTGTTTGAAATAGTTAACAGTCTTGTAATATGTGCTCAAAATTTCTTTGAAGATAAACAGTGGGAAAGTAATATTAAATTGGAAATGATGCAAGATTTGATATTGGCAATTAATCAATCATTCATTAATTATTCAGAACAACCAAATTACGAAGATTTTGAAATGTTCTTCAAAGTCTCTACTAAACCATTTTTTATAGTAGTAGACTCAACTAGCCCGTCAGATTTTAAAAAGAGAATAGCAAATTTGGATAATTATACTAAAAAATTGAAAATGATAAACTTAGATAAAACATTTAATTACGCAGTCGATATTCCGAAAATCCACTCAGCTTATGAAGTATATGAGAAAGAATTTAATACTTGTATCGAACTTGTAAATGAGAATGAATTAGTAAAAATAATAAAAAACCAAATTGTACCTTGTAAAATTGATGATTGGGATATGGATTACAAAAGATATACTATACCGAAAATTTTAGCAGGCCTATCAGCAGTATGGGCACTTTTAGGCACTAAAGATACCAAGGATTATAAATCTTTTATAAAACCAAATAGTATTCAAATTGTATGTATTTTACGACTGTTAGGAATCGATCAAGATTGTACAGGTTTTGAAAACCAATTCGCGCAAGTCTTATCTGGGGAAGGCAAGTCTGTAATATTAGCGTTACTAAGTACTATTTTAGCTATTACGTCAAATAAAGTACGAGTAGTTTGTTATAATGATTATTTAGCAACTAGAGATCATGAAAGATTTAAACCATTTTTCGAAATATTCGAAGTAACCAATAGTATTTCATACGGTTCTTTTAAAGATATGGCGAATCAAGTTTTGAACCCCACAATTAATAATCGAGTTTGTAATTTAGAAACGTGTATAAAGAAACTAGTGACTGGAGAATTAAAAAAATCTGACGTGTTTTTTACGAATGAGTGTGCAGAAACTGTGTTACTTATTGATGAAGTTGATGTTTTTTTTACGCCTGAGTATTATGGAGCGGAATGGAAACCTCTGGCGGTAATAAATTCGAGATCGTTTACGAGCATACAGGTGAAAATTTGGACTTTAGCACTAGATGGCTGGAGTGAATTGTCACTTGAACAAAAAATACTAGAATATATGGAAGATCTTTCGAAAACAAGTGATGATCATATATTTCTCGCCATTTATGAAGATACGTGTTGTAAGAAATTATTAGATATTGAAATCAAGAAAATGATTAAAATTGCAATAGTTATGAAAACGAGTTCTGTGGATGACTGGTGCAATAAAAGTTATAAACTTGATGAACATGGTGGTTTAGTTTATATATCTGAAGATAGTCAGCATTATAAATCTATGTATAACAGTTATTATAACGTGTTTAACTATTTTAAATTGAAACAAGTTGAGACAAATATCAATTCAATTGACAAAAATGTCGGTTATATTCTTTTGCCACATGGCAATATATCTTACGCGATTCTACCAAAGGAATTTCAGAAAATCTTAGGTGTGACTGGAACTTTGGCTGCATTAAACTCATTAGAAATCAAAGCAGTGCGTTCTTATAACATAACCCGAGCTTCAAATATACCTCCGTTTTTCGGGCTTAGTAAACTATGCTTTTCACCGACGAAAGATTTCAAAATCTTGAACACTGAAGAAGAATGGGTGAAAGAAATTTTCGAGAGTGCCATGCAAAAAGCGAAGACTGACCAGCGAGGTGTATTAGTATTTTTTGTTGATGAAAAGCAAATTTACAAAGTGAAAGACAGTTTGAAAGAACATGAACAATGTTTAATTCTGACGGGAAATGAAGACTCGAAAGACATAGAGAAATGCATTGATAATGCAGGATTTGCTAGCAATGTAACATTGGCTACCAGAAGGATGGGTCGTGGTGTTGATTTCAAATCAAATGATTCTAATGTTGAGCACAAAGGTTATTTATTATTTACTGTATTCATATTTTGTTGCATTTATACTTAAATGAATTTTAACTCATCCGATATAATTCAATTTTTGTAAAATAAACAGAATTGAATACAATAAAATTCTGATTTAAATATATAGTTATTAATTTAATTTTGATTTACAGATGGTGTGCATGTAATTCAAACATTTTTTTCTGAAGATATCAAAGAAGAAATTCATATCAAGGGAAGGACAGCTAGAAAGGGGAATAAAGGTACCTATGAGCTTATCCTGTGTCGTCTACACTTAAAAGAAAATTACAGCACGAACGCTGATAAAACTCCAATTACATGCTATAACGACATTGATACTTTACGACTGGATCAATCATTAAGGAATGAAGAAGAACAATTAAAGCAAATCGACAAATCGAAGAAGAATCATCGTTTGACGATTGATCTATTGAAGAGGTTTTGTAATTATGATCCAGCTGATCGAAATGCATACTTTACCCAGTACCCGTTTGTTCGTGACGACGAATAATATTTTATAAGCAAATCAAACATTTTGTTAAAATAAAAACATCTGCAGTGTCATACACCGAACTTTCTTATACGCATTTGGGTTAAACCATATCGTAGTTTTATTATTTATCTAATTTATAATATTTGTTCTAACCTTTAGATCGCTTTTACACTAAATATATTTCTTAGAATAAATATTAAATGTAAAACTTCAAATTATTTAAGTTTATTTTGTTAAACAATTGACAGGCGCAGATGATACGATTTATATAAAAATATATATAATAAGCAGAAATTAATTTTGAAACCAGTACCCATTATGGAAAAAAATTCGAACAAAAGTTGTGCTAAATATAAATATCTTTAATTTTTGTTAATGAAATTTTTCTGTAACTGTAACCATTTTTGAGTAATTGCAGAAACTACAAAAAATGACTAGAGTAAACAGACACTTCCGCATCGTATAATTTTTTCAAACATAAGATGTGCAACTCTTAAGTTTAAAGTTTCATAATTTTATCAGCAACCGTTTAGGCACACACACACACACACACAGACGGACGTCATTCCAAAAATAGTCGTAATCGTTTCAGGGAAGGTCAAAATGTATATTTCCGTTAAAATCTCGAGATCGAAATTTTTCATGATTACAATACTTACTTATACTGCGTATAAGAAAGTAAAAAATTGTTTTGTCGGACTAAAATAAATGCAAAAGTATTATTATTGCGTTGATTATTTAAATTATTTTTATTGTTTCTTATATATAGGAGCGCAAAAAATACTTCGGCCTTTATTTTATGCCGTAATAAATTATGCAAATTATATTGTATGGTCGTAATTAATTTATATATATTAAGCAACAAATAAATAGGTTATTTATTTGATATTTCTACAATGGCAATAAAATATATTTTGTTTTAAACGTCAGTTATATTATTATGTATTTTGTTTTCTATGAAAGTCAGATGGGAATTTAAAATAATTATTAATAAAATTACAAAATTACTATCATGGTAAGTTGAAACGTTGAGAAATGATTGAATAATAATTGATTTTGTGAATGATGCAGGGAGATTTCGATCCAGCTTGTGATCCCAAAAATCCAGTGCGAATTACCGTCGATGACATTATTGCAGCACAAACACTGATTGGTTCCGGTGTTGTGAATACCCCATGCTTAGTAAGAAATGAAACAAACTTCCCAAGTTATATATATATTAAAATATATATACGAGTTCAGTACAAGAATATGACTTGATAATTTCAGAAATCCCATTTGTCCGAAAAAACACAAATGGAGTTGTATATTAAAAAAGAATTTCTGCAGTATACTGGAAGGTTATTGATATTTGCTAATACTTTTAAAAAAACAAAACTTAAACTCAATCTCTTTCTCTTATGTATTTTTTCGAGACATTTAAAACAAAATAAAAATCCTTTGACAATTTGTTGGACTCGTGAAATGCGATATAGTTTTGGCAGAATGTAAAGAAGTTTATTTAATGTTTTGATAGTTTTAAGGATCGAGGTGCCCGAAATGCTCTAATGAGACTACCAGACGATAAAAAAGCGAAAGGGGTCGTTGCTGCATCAGCAGGTAACCACGGGATAGCAGTGAGCTATCATGGTAATGCACTAGGTATCCCCGTGACTATTGTAATGCCTACGAGTGCTTCAATAATGAAGATACAAAAATGTAAAAGCTGCCAAGCGACCGTTGTGCTTGAGGGCGAAGGTATGGCTGAAGCGAAATCGGCAGCAATGAAATTAGCTGCTGAACAGGGTCTCGCATATATTAACGGGTAGCTTAATTCAATTCTTGTTGATTATAGAGCTATAAATGTTGTTTATTAAAGGTATGATCACCCAGATGTATTAGCTGGAGCAGGTACAGTTGGACTGGAAATCTTGGATATAGTTCCAGATCTTGCAGCAATCGTTATACAAATTGGTGGCGGTGGTTTGATTGCTGGTGTTGCGACAGCAATAAAAGCTAAATCACAAGCAATTCAAGTCATTGTAAGACGTATTCCTTTCTATGCATATTACTAAAAAACAAAGAACAGTATTAGAAAATAATTTCAATTTCAGTCCGCTTAAAATTGTACAAGAATTACTGTTCTTTGGTCGTAATCGTATTTTAAATACAGTTAATTAATTAAATATATGTAAACTTACCAGGGAGTGGAATCTGAAAAATGTCCTGCGTTTACAAAATCTATTGAAGCAGGTGAACCAACCTTAACACCATGCGCCAAATCACTGGCTGAAGGTTTGTCGGTGCCTTTGGTTGGATTTAATTCATTTGCAACTGCCAAATGCCTAATCGATAAATTGGTAAATATAATGGTTTTTCTAATAACATACATATCCTTATAGAAGCTATGGCTGACAATATTTGTAGTAGTGTAGTGTTGATAAATCATTTAATTTGTAATTGTTTATAGATCGTTGTGAAAGAAGAATTAATTGCACTGGCAATCGTTGCGTTACTAGAAACAGAAAAATGCGTTGTTGAAGGAGCTGGTGCAACGTCCCTAGCAGCGATTTTCACGGGTTCTCTACCCGAATTGAGAGGGAAAAAGTAATTATACGTTTAAAACATAATTTTCTCGATGAGAAAATAGTTTTTACTGGTAGTACAATGAATAGCAATTTTTTAAATCAAACGCAAAATACTTTCTGTTGCATTCAAATATATTGACGAATAATTTTTAAATTAGACAAATACTTTTACAGAGTTGCTATAATATTATCGGGCGGAAATATCGATACAACAGTTTTGGGTCGGTGTTTAGAAAGAGGTTTGGCAGTGTTGGGCAGATTACTTAAATTCACGGTTGTAATCGATGACAGACCGGGTGGCGTGTCCGAGTTGCTGCAACAATTAGCGGGAATTGGTGTTTGTATAAAAGATGTGATACATGAGCGGGCATGGGTGTTTTCTGACATGTATAAAGTCAAAGTAAATAACTGACACGAATCGTGGTGTTCTGTTGTAAAATGTTGTTTCGAAATTTTAGGTTAAAATAATATGTGAAACGCGTGATATAGAGCATGCAATAGAATTGAAAACATTAATCGATTCGTCGTACGAATACGTTGATTTTACGTATTTCCCAAACGTCTGCACTGCGAAAGCGATTGGAATCTGAATAATAAAAATTATATCGTACCATTGCAACATTTATATTTTATTGTAAACTATGTAACAAAAACAGAAAATAAATTGTTATGTGAACGTCATTTGAAATATGTTTTTATATAATACGCCATTGTCATATTTTGGTTCAGGCGATTCTTGATAACTGAGGTGGAAAATTATTTATTGGTATTTTTTAACTTATTTATGCTACTAATTTAAAATTATGATTGGAATTGGTCGTATTATATGTTAGAGATTTATGATTTCAGATCATTTTATATTGATGTTTAATTTGAGGTTTTCGCCGCTTGGTCCATAAACGTAGCTAACTTTACATCTCGGGTGCTCAATCCGTTCACATCGTGTGATGAAAGAGTCACTTGCACCTTATTATAAACGTTAAACCATTCTGGATGGTGGTCCATTTTGTCAGCGAGTAGTGCAGTTCGAGTCATGAATCCAAAAGCCTAAAAATATGAATAATTTCATAAAAGTTTATTACTTTCAATTTAAGTATAACAATTTTTATTTATTCGAAGTACTTAAGTATTGTAATCATGAAATATATGTATGTATGTGTGTATGTATGTGCGTATATGTGTGTGAGTGCGTATGTGTGTATCAGTGCAAGACATTGTTTTTATCGTTATTCTCCTATCACTATAAAAATATGAATAAATTTTGTTTTTACAATGAATAAAAAGCAATAATAAAATATGTAAGAATCACTGGAAAAATAAGAATTCAATTTATCTTTTTTTATATGAACTCTGACTTTGATATATTAAATCTAAAATGCGTCACATAATTCATCAAGTAAATAGTTGTTATTACCTGATTAAAGTCTTTGAACAAATATTCCTTGTAGATGGCGTCTCGGTTATCCACCATGGACCATCCATTCTGCAATAGTGGTTCAACGTTTTGTTTGCGATCATCAGCAGATAATTTACCAGCCTAAAAATACATTTTTAAATACGTATTTATACCGTAATCTATGGTGTTAGTTAAATTGGTAAACATAAATACTGCATTTAAATAAAATGTCAACGAAAACCATAAACAATAATCATAATATATGATAAGTAATTTTGTTTTGTTCAAGTATATATTTTAACAAAATGATTTGCATTTCCTAAACTTGATTACAAGAAATTTATTATAAACCGAAATCAGCTAATGATAAGCAAAACATGTTAAACACTGATTATTCGAATAGTTGCGGTTCGCAATTGAAATTTCAAGTACTTATCAATAGTTTTAAATAACAATAATTATCTATATAGTGTAAAAAACAATAATCAATTTAAATAAATTTTATACCGGTGTTATTATAATGAGTAATCAGTTAAAATATGTTAATTGTCACTAACTACTAAGTACAACAATCGACACATTATTCTCCAAGGTGCCTTTGACACACCTGTTGCAAGTGTATTCAACAATCAATATCTTCTTAACAAATGAAAACATTAGTATATAAAATGTACTTACCATTTTGCGTTTTTCTAATTTAGTCTGACACGTACTCGAAGATAATGAGAATTGCCGTGTATCCACCTTGCACTCCTTGTAGTGAAAGTTATTTGAAATTCTCTGCAAACGCGGCCTCACAGACACCACTCGGCTCACTAATGAACTCATTTTCGAACCACAGATCAGTTGACCATAACAAGTTTTTTTTTTCCAATATATAAATATGTATAATAACCAGTAACTACTATTGCACAATGATAACGAAGCGAGCGCGTTTGAAATGTTACAAATTTAATTAACTAGTCATAACCTAACTGATAACGAATAATCACAAAACGCAAATTAGTGATAGTATATTAATTAAATTATGATTTTTATGTGAAATACAAACAACACACACACAATGGCAACTGCTACTAGTAAATATTTTCACATCTTACATAAAACAAAAGTATTTGAGGTTATAATTCTATTTGTAGATATTATGCAAAAAATGCGAGATGCACATTACATTCAATTAAATACTCAAGGAAACGTTTACACATTGACAAATTTACAACTAGCCAACGGTACAAATAAAATTCTAGTAGCTTCTTTAAAGAGGGAAGTTTACTGCTTTGAGTACCCAGACAACTCAACTGATTTACTTATACCGACTACTAAAGAAGTGTTATTCACTTATATACCAGGTGTTGTTGAAATAATATCGATAGACGCTTTTAACAAATCTAGTTCCGAGAACGACTTTGTTATCGGCATAACGATTACAAAGGTACACTGGCATGACCTGCTAGATAGGAATTAAAAAACGATCTAGAAGCATAGCCTGCTTGATGAAATGATTGAAAGCTATGCGTAATGTTATAGGGTGGCAATGAGCAATCGAGAGAGAATTATTTAAACATTTATTCAGCTTGGGAGGCTAGTCCAGATTTTAATTTGGATAGTATTTCGCAAAATTGTTTAAATGTTGAACTATCATTTGTTCCATACCAGTTGTATCATTCTTATTTGTACACGTGGACCGAACAAGAGACTCCGAAAAGAGAAGTAAACATTTTAATCATAATTTCGCAATATATAACAAAACATGCTACCTTATTACAATTTTTATATTATTCATTACTTGCTTATTTGTAAAAAGTAATTTACATTCCTAATAAAAGTACCCTCTTATTTATTTAAATAAAAAGCAAACAATATTTATGCTTCTCACATCTCAATTTTTATATAAAAATATATACAAAGTCTTAATTTAAAACAAATTTTAGATAGTCTGGTTATTATCTGGTAGCGATGAAAAAATCCACATTTATCGCGAATACAGCATAAATCATTGTTACAAAGAAACCGAGCTTAAAGATTTCTTTCCCGAGTTTCTCGATCCGCCAAGTATTGTAATGTGGATGGATGTTAAATACACTGATGAAGGATTAAAGTATTTTAATCAAAATTCTATTTTAGTCCAAATAATACAAAAAAAACGTTTTTAGACGAATATCTGCTTATGGTTGCGAATGTGGCTATTTATATCTAGCTATTGTAAACACAAAAACTTTAGAAATAGAAAAAACCTATTCGGAGAGATATGAAAGTACAATTGCTACAGTTAAACTATTCCAAAATGAACCAAATATACGAAATTTAAATGAACAAAACAATAAAGAATACAATTTACTAGTTAGCAATACTATTTTACCATCACTGGTTTTCCTGTAAGTTTAATCACACTGAGATGTGAAATTAAATGTTATATTTGGTTTTATTTTTTTAGTAATATTTTGGATAATGGTTTAACAGAATCCCAAATTCTAGCAGGAAGTGAACATTTTAATATTACTTCTTGTGCGTGCATCGCAGATATAGATATGGATGGTACAAATGAATTATTGATAGGGAAATATGGCCAAGTAGGTTTCGATAATTATTTTATTTAAGAGTTATAATTTATGATTTTTCAAGGAAATATTGACGTATAAATACAATAATAATGATGGATGGCTTTTGGAAGGTGTTCGTAGCTTTTCGAATCCAATTTATGCTATTTTGTACGTTGATGTAACAGGGGATGGCCTAAAAGAATTAATTGTACTTACTTTAAGAGGCATACATATAATTCAAGTAGGTTTTATTACGAATTCATTTACTATATATATATATAATGAAATCAATAATTATTAGCACGATCCTGATGATGTTCAAGAAAAACTGGAAGCCAAACTCAAACAATTAAAACTATAATATTTATACATTAAAAACTTTTTATTCACAATATATACTTATGATAGTTTACAATGAATAAAAATGATACAAATTAAATGGTTTTTATGATTTATTAAATAACCTACTTTCTTACTATATGGAGGGTCCTTATATCTCGCAAAACTTAAATATTTGTTTCAATATATCGCGTTTATTTTAATTATTTAATAGCACTTTAACAGTTTTTTTTTTTTACTAAACCTATGAATTACTTTTATTTTCAAAGATTTTACAAGCATATTCACTTGTTTATAAAATATAGAGAAGATCGTAATTTAATAGTTGAAGCACGAATTATGATTTAGTTTTAAGATTAAGTTAGAAATACAAAAATTTGATACATCAGAATGCTGAATGTATAAGAAGAAATGTTATGATGGCAATACGTATGCCGAAATACTATTGTCTTATTTATTTTAATAGTAAAATTAACAAAATCAGATATTGTCATAACTTTTTTTTATATAAACGCAGCATAAATTTTAATTAAATTCAGTGATTTCATTTGATATTTACCTATAATTTATCAATTACATCTAATTGAATACGACATAAGCTACCAAAATGAAGTGCCAAAAACTCTATATAAATCTCATAAGATTTCCAATATAAGATTTGTTTTGCAACATAAACAATATATATTT
Source organism: Nebria salina (assembly GCA_944039245.1). NCBI lineage: Eukaryota > Metazoa > Arthropoda > Insecta > Coleoptera > Carabidae > Nebria > Nebria salina. Next base: position 14,722,425 of record OX063271.1, read on the forward strand.
CATAAAATTATAACTCAATAATTATAATTTGGTGTGCAATGTCGACATATAAATGTTGATTGAATTTATTGGTAAATTATCAATATTGTCAACCACTGTTTATAATATATGTATTATGCGTCAAATAGTAACTAAATTACATGTATTTACTTGATATATCTAACCATAATTCATAGTTCAAATGCGACAATTAGTTTTTGCAATTGTAGAACCGTTTTGATAGTTTTGTAATAACTAAGCACATTTTACTGAATTAACTAGGGACTTATAATAGAAGTATATGAAATAACTACATGTAACTTAGCGGAATTACAGAAAATTTCTTATACATATTCCATGCTACCAAAAATAAAAATACATTTTTTTTTCATATATGTTTATAACTTTGTTTATCTTAAAAATAGAATTTACTATTAACTGCGAAATTGTTATAACTGTTACAGCATTATTAAATGTACATATGTTCAGAAAATCCGAGTAATATATGTTTACATATTTAAAAATGCGCCAATGTAGCGAATATTTAATGAATTAAACTGACAGAATTTTCTGCTGGAAGGATAAAAAATATAATAAATATATCAGTCAAAATTAAACAATTATAATGTTGTCTAAATATACATATATTTAAAAATTACGATAAAATATAATTTAGATATTCAATATTACAGACATTTTGAAATTTTTGATATTCAAGTTTGTACACATAAAGAGTTCATACAAAATAAAAAATTATTTAATTTCCAACTTTTCGAAATTGCTTAGTTCTTATTTCCGTGATGCACAGATTAAATATTTATTTCAAACTTCCACTAAAATGTTGTGCACGTCCATCAATGAAACAATCCAAATAAACGCAATGTCCCAGATAGAGATAATGAAATATTACGCAGCCGATTTATAATTATAGAAATCTCCATTTGTTTTCAAAACGTGCAAGACCATTTTTTGTTCTCTAATTAAATCCATACTTACGCTATAATGGTGAAAATGGGTATCAATAAAATAAAAAAAAACTGATCAACTTACAAATCAAATAAAATTAAAACTAAATGTAATAGTAATTATTTTTACAGTGTTGCATTGATATTTTACAGTAAAGCTGCTACCCATATACACGTTTCTCCATCTTAATGGCAAAATTACGGAATATTTCAAAACGATCATACAAAATAATTCGGTTACAAGATAAAGATATATTTTTTTCTCATTTAAATATGTTCTACAATCTATACAGTCTTTCGAGTTACACACATTTGCACTTCATCGTCTTAACCTTTAGGGGACTTTCCAAAAATATACAAAATAGAAATAAAAGACATTATACGTATCATAATATATCTAAAATAACTTTCGATTCGATAAATACGCGACCACTCCACTAAAGGTTAGTTTTTCAATACGTAGCCCTCCATACGCACAAATCAAAGTGCTACTTTGCAACTATTCAAAATGGATTCATAATTAAAAACAAATGTTTTTATTAATTTTTTGTAAATAAATTCTAGTCGATAGGAATATCGTATATTCGGCACAGTCGAAGAATTTTGTGCCGAAAAACGTATATTAGTACGAGTCAAATGAAAATCGTTTTAAATATGCACAGTTTTATAATTCTAGTCATTAATAGATTTTAAACAATTCAAATTATTAAAATATGTACAGTAAGTTTATTCTTACAACATTTCAAAATTCAATTTTATTTGTAGAAATCATGTGTGTATAAAAAATATAAATAAAACAAACTTTTATTATAGACATTTTGTGAAATAATTAACAAATGAGATTTATGGCATTATTTACCCATTCGGTGGTCTTTTTACAGCTGTATTGTTTACGAAACTTTGAATGAAATTTTATAGATTTAAATATAACTCAATCAAAATTTGAGTAGATAACTTCAAAATTTATTTTATTATACTCAAAAACTAATTTTAATTTAAAGCACTCAATTAAATACATGAATTTAAACATAAATCAATTATAAAATTACTATTAAAAATGTCTGCTAATTGCAATTTAGTACTCCCATTAAAACGGTATGGAAACCCATATTTAATTCAGCTTATATTATAAATCTATTTACTTTTTTTTTTAGAATTTATTTGTGATCACATATATACATTCTTTGAATTTCAAACATAATTTAATATGTGCTAGCATAAATTTTAGGTTATTCAAGTCATTTTGACGCCATAATAAATCGGCAATTTTTTCCTAAGAATGTTAAAATTTACTTTAAAATTCTAGAAACGGCGGTAACAAAATCATAGATGTAAATATTGATGGTTTGTTTTGAAATACTATTTTATTTTTCATTTTCGTCTATCTAATGTTTAAAAATCTCAAATTTCAATAAAAAAATATATAAAATTCAGTAATAAAAGAAGCAATAAGGTCTCAATGTAAACTATTCGGTATTATGAAAATGTTTAATTTCAATATTTATTATCTCATTTCATTATTGAATTCACACTAAATTCACTTTTGAGTTCTACCTCAAAACATGCAGTTCTAGTGTCGCAAAAGAATTATGGCGAATTATAGTTATGAAATATAGCACCAGTCTATTTCCCTTCGAAATTTCAGAAACATTTTTAAAATATATTTTTTTGCGAATAAACCAACTTGTTCCAAATTTAAATTAACACCGTTTCATAAATTCTATTAATATTATATCTGGTTTGCATTATAAATAAAGCTTTGGTACTTTATAAATATTTTGTAACTGTATTTTTTTTTTTAAATCTTATTTTATGTTTTCTTACTTTTTTTCTGTCTTTCTTTATTCGCTAAAATACACTAAACACAATCACACGCACGCGTAAACACACTCACACACATGTATACCTATAATTAATAACTAAATAATTTAAAAACGCCGAAGATTGTGGTTTAGTTATTCTGGTCTTGGAAAATCAAGCGAACATAACCAGGTGTATCGGGCAATCGTAAACCACAAATCGGGCATTGCATAGTAAGTCCATGTGGTAGCATGCGATATTGATAAATTCGCCCAGTATCTAGTATCATAAAATTACTAAACATCATAATTTACTTAAATCATCATAAAAATTATGTTTATTTGATATGTTAACCATATAATTTTTGGGTATCTTATGTCAACATATTTCTTCCGACATAAATTGATATGTACTATTAAATCACATTAAAGACCTAAAATATGAATTTTGAAAATAAGAATGAACCGCATTCATCAATTAGTAATAATGATTCAAAAAAGATCATATAGAATGTTAAATTTAGTGTTGCGTTTAATAAAATACGTCAATATATTTTGAGATTTTTCAAATAACACGCCAATAAAAATCATAAAAATTGGTGGATCATATGTTTATTTTCATAATTGTTTTAATAAAATTTACCTGTATTTTAATCAACATTGTCTTGGAAAATCAAGCGAACGTAGCCAGGTGAACCGGACAATGGTGAAGCACAAAATGGACAGACTGCATGGAATCCATTGGTGCCATGTGGTATTGATACACTCGCCCAATATCTATTATCACAAAATTATTTTCCATCAAAATATCTTTAAATTATAATAATAATATGTAAGATTACAATTATAAAATATGGCTTAGCTTTTCGTTTTTATTGTTTTAACAGCAGTGCGATATTGAAAAAATATTGTAAATATATATTCTTTATATAATTAAATTCTGTAATACTATCAATTATAAATTGTATTAATTTGTGTAAATTACAGAAAAATCAATTTTTTAAAATACCATTTTTTATAATTCTTGTTTATTTATAACTTATAAACTTTAAAATAAACTATTACATAAGTAATTAATACAACTGTTAGTTGTAGTCGAGTGAGATCATCAGAAAGGTATGTTATTATATTAGAAAATGAGGTACAACGCAGATAGCGCGCATTTATAAATAAAAATTAAATAGTTTCACGGTCAATGATTTGAAATCAGTAAAAAACTCAATTCTAAGTTAATTACCATATGAACTGTAAAGATTCAAAATATTTTACAAATTAGATAGATAATTTTTTTATAACATGGCTTTAATTAGATGGTGTTTAGATGAAAACACAACAGGCAATTAACTTACTTGACGGTTCTTTCTGTCGCCATATGTCCACATGGATTAAAAGCAAAAGTAGGTGGTCCAGAATCTACATAAAACGCTGGTTCTAGACCCATGCATACTTTCACAACAGGTCCAACCTAGAAATAATTAAACATATCAAACAATATATACATATTTAAGAATTGATAAACATCATTGTATATGTGCGAAAATATTTACCACTATACACATGGGACATCGTCTAGCTCCAGAATCCTTATCCTGTCCCCAATCATGATGTCCTTGCACATGGCCACAGTTCAAATATACGTACGGTTGTTGCTGGTTTTCATTTAGCGTGACTTTCCTTGGTATGACTAAAGTGTTTAAACCGACAGGACACTGTGGTCTGCCAGCATTTATTTCATCTATCTCATGTTCTAAATCTCGTTTACTCTACAACAGAAAACAAACAATATATATAAATTCCAATGTTATTCTTGTAAAATATAAAATTACATACGGGTGATTTGGCAAGACCATCTGCTGATCTCCAAATTAACGTTGCACCGCATAAATCTATCAATGTTCCATCTTGCAGTACATTCGATTCATCTTCAACCTAAAGAGACAGAAATTCTATAATATTTTATTACAAAACATTATTTTATGACAATCAAGTACAATTACAATCACTCGATTGAAAAAATTTTGCAATTAACATATTTGAAATTATATTAGGATTAATATTTCTTTGCTTTTGTCTTTAGCAAATAATATGTATTGAAGAATGTTTTTTTTTTAAAATAAATTTTATGTGTATAGGTAAAATATGTATTATATATAATTTTATAAATAATATTCACATTACTGTGGTTACAATTTACTGAAATAGGTAAATAGAATAAATAGATAATGAATAACTTAGTTCTTTCTGAGAAATATCGTATACTTAACCAAACAATACAAGATATATAATAAAGGAGAGGTTATTTAAATAAATGCTAGAAAATTTCATATAATACAGAAAAATCATATATCCTGTTTATTTACTCCAAATTTATGAACAATAAGTATATGAAGGCCAGTTTAATTTATTACACTAGTAAATATGATAAAATCGAATTTGAAAGTCGATTAAATATTATTTATTTACTAGTGTATTAAATTTAACTAACTTTTGTTAACAATTATATATTCTTTTGATAAAACAAACAACTATAATAATATACTGTTTTAATTGTTTTGTATTTAAATAAATAATTTGAAATAATTTAAGTATCGTTTGACAAAAATAAACAATATAATTATAAAGGTTCAAAGTTATATATATTAAGCAAAATTGTGTTATAAATCAAGAAAAATCTTTTTTATTTGTCATTTATTTAATTGGCAATAAAAATAATTTATTATTTCGCAACACAGAGAACGAAAGTGAAAATGTGTAATTTAAGATTTTCTGATATAAAAATGAAAATTATCAACATCGTTTACATAGTTTACGGTGTATAGTTTAGTAAAATGGCGTTAAATATGATGAACGCACGACGCATGAACCATGTAAAATGTGGTAAACACTTTAATTTACGTCAAAATAGGCAAATGACTGAGATAAGAAACTATTTAAATTGTAACACTTTTTAAATATTTTACACAATTAACTTCGTTATTTCCTTATATTTTATTTCCAAATTGTCTATATATTTTAAATAAATAACTGGCACAAATATTGCCCTTTATTAATAATTTGAGACCATACCAATAAAATAAAAACTAGAAATATGTTAATTTACCAATTGTCCTTTTTGCTGTGCCGATCTGGACTCGCGGAGTGAAAAAATGCCTCCACCTACGGATGTTTCTCTCCAAGGACCACATTTGGCATTGCCACCACAAAATAAACCACGGGGGTGCATTATTAAAACGCCGTTCGTTGTGACGCCATCTATTTCCCGGTTTTCCTGCCAGTTAGCCTTTTCCTGCAACGAACATAACTTATATTACATCACAAATTATTTTCACCTGACCGTCATCTTTAATGTACTGCAGACAGCTCGTCAATTTATAACAAAAGTGCAAATATCATTTTCGGTAGAATATTCGTGATATAATGAATATAAAAGAAATTGATATTCGCGAATTTGTTTCTTGACGAAATAATGGCCACATTTTTTATATATTACGAAAACAACACGAAAAAAAAATTAATTTCTATTTTAAAACATTGGTTGCTTATTCAATAATTCATACAATTTTTTTTTAAATGTATATATATTAATTAATTAAACCAACATATGCTAACTTTCTCACTAGATTAGATATCCTTAGTATTGCATTAAATTTGTATATTTTTGCTTAAGAATAATTATTTCAAATTAATAATTTTTATATTCGGCATAACAAAAGATTGTAAGTGGCGATTCATGGTAAATCTAATTATAATATTAATTCCTGAGTGAAAGATGTAAGATATATTTGTTCAAATATATATTTTATGATTAATTTTAGTTAAGATACAATAGAAAAATCCATTGATTTTTATATTAGCATTTGCCGAAACAGGTCATACATCTTTCGGATGACATATTCAAATGAAATACCTTCATGCCCTTAATATAGGTCATATGTAAATAGTTACTCCCCTTTCGTAATAAAATAACAAAACAACTTTCTACAGCATACATTCCGCGATTTGCATACAAAAGCAAATATGAGGAATTCGATATATTTTTCCAAAATTCGATCAAAATGGAAACGAAACGAATCTTATCTTAACACAAAAGCGAATATATTACTGTTGTGACTATTGGAGATTTTAGTGTAAATATTTTGATATCATAGCTTATTTAGACAAGAAATACAGATGAGGACATTCAGAAGTTTGTAACATAAACTGTAGGTGTAATTCTAGGCGATACAGTATTTGATTTCAAGTGCGAAATTGTTTGTGATACTTGATATTTTCATGCCATTTTATTGTTGCGAATAAAGTTTTAATGCCATTAAAATAGAATATATATATACAAAGTTCCCACGGTTTATTATGCTTTACTTTTTACTTTCTTAAACGAAATAATATGTAAGAAATTCGATCTTGTGACTTTAACGGAAATATACCTTTTGACCTTCCCTTGATTCGAGCGGTATTTTATATTTCTAATCATCTATGTTCATTGAAGTACACCTTCAATAAATTCGTATTCAAGTAAATATTATGTTAATAAATATAAAGCTAAAAGCATATTTATATTATCCACTGATAGATAAGATTAGAGAAAATTAAAAAAAATTATTCATATACATAGTATAATATCTGTTGATTTTACGATTATGGAGTTTATTGCATATTGGTTTATCCAAGGAAATAACGAAATGTGATAAATGTAGTGATTGGAATAAGGTCAAATTTTACAAACAATATATTTCAGTTTTTTTTTTATATATATAGCATTGTGTAGTAGTTGATAGGATTTTAAGTCAGGCTTAAAAGTTCTAACAGTAAATAAATGGTTAAGATGTCAAAGTTATATGAATTATAATAATGTTGAATTTTAGTATTAAGATTGCCCCAATGTCAAGAATATTAAAAGTTGTGTAGAAATTTAAATTCAGTGAAAACTAAAAGTTAGCGAAAAGCAATATTTAAAGTTGAAATTTCTTGTCAACTAACATAAAATCTTAATTGAAATAGAAACTTTTAGCTACCTAGTTGAATTACTAAATAAATCACATGTTCTATAAAATATTGCTTAGCAACGTAAAATACAAACAATTTTTTGTAATAATTACGGTTCTGAGGAATCATGTAACTTATTCAAATATATAAAAAGTAAATTTATTTTTATCAAATATATAAGCATATTACTTTGAATATGAAGCATATTACTTGAATTTAATTGTTTATACAACTAATACCGAAAACAGTCAGGGAAGGTCAAAAAGTGTTATTTCGTTAAAGTGAAAATAAAAGAGTAATAAAGAATAGGATTTTTTATGCAGACGTAGACATATAAATAACTTAATATATTTTATTTATATTATTGATGTCTATCAATGATTAAGTATTATAACACACATCAATCAAGACCATCGACATCCATATGATTTTATATGCAAATAATGTGGTTGCGTTAACATATATTTGACGTAAATTTTATGTATCGTGCACGTAACTCGAAAATCTGGCTGTAACATATGTGTCTATTCTATAGCTCTATGAAAACTATATTATATAAATACTCGTCTAGTATTTATTATCTGATATAGCGAGCTTAAGTATTCGATTGTTTTAGTAATGAATAAAAAAAAGCAAGAAAACTGATTTCGAATATAATTAAACTTAATAAATAAATTATTAACTAATTATGTTCATTTATTTGATAAAATAAAAAAAAATACAGATTCGGTACATTTTAATTGATGTATTTCGTATCTATGCAAATGATATATTATATTCCACTGTAATCTTTAGGTATTTCCCCTCACATCTCAATTTTCTTACAATTACCTCCCATAACGGATAATCAGTGGCGTCCCTAATAAATAACAAATAACAACTTGATCTGTTGCGATTAATCAGGTCACAGAATATTATTTTATCGACTAGGAGCATAATATAATATAGCGGTCAATATCGAATAGGATCAATAACAGAATGCTAGCAACACACAGACGTCACACCCCCGCATTAAACCCCCCCCTCCTGTGCAATACTCCCACCACAAACGTACGCCCATCAACCAATAATATATTATCTAACTGTTGGTAGGAGGGTGAGAAACTTGCCTGTGATACTACTTGAGGGTAGTTACAAGTTAAGCAACAGTTGCCACGCACACAAAATAAAAATATTTCGTATAATTACACTCATAATTTGATGGATTTTTACTGAAATTACTTTTAGAAAAAAATGTATATATTTTATTTAATTCATGACGAAATAAATAATGTAGAAAAACAAAAATACGAAATAAAAAATGATTTTAATTCATTTTGGTAAATTATTAGACTTTTTTCCCATAAATTAGAAAAGTTACTTTAATATTTGAAATCACTTTAAGTACTTGTCGATTTAGGTGTAAAATAAATAAAACCTGTAAATTGGACAAAAAAAACTACAATACAATCATTTTCCGAATCTTAATTCAAAAATCGCGTGTGGTTCACTTAAATAAAATTATGTATGTAGATATATAAATTTGTTTTTAAAAGTTCCATAAAAATTGCCAATAATATCAAAATACTAAAATAAATGGTTACAAACTTTCGCTTTGGTTCGTATTTTTTATTATTAGTTTCGAGCAAGGTGAAGTATAAAACATTCTATTAGCGCCCCCTGTGTGAGATTTGGATGTAACCAGTATGTAACATATGGTAATTTGAGTAATCCAATAACTCACCCCAAGAAAGATGTTTCTCGATGAATCGAAACCAGCGGCATAAATACGTGCAATTTTCGAGTTCGGTCTATCTGCGATGATACGACACGCAAACCTTGATATCGTGCTCTGTAGTACTTTATTCTCGCCACTCTTGTCGCCGGGTATGGTATCCATGACCACGAAGTCGATAGGTAATTCCGACGACCGTCCAATCTAGAAAATAAATCAACAAAGAAACTTATTAAATCTTTCATATTCAATCTCATTCAAATTACAATACATCGTTATGAGTAGATACTTAGCAAACTGATACCGTTACAGTAACAAGAAACCTAAATATAGAATATCCGTTGTAACATCACAAAATAAAAGACATTCCCTTACGTATTCCAGATTCCATTATACTATGAAATATTCACTAAAGCACACAAAATGTAAACTAATCATGCTATTTTGATTCGATACTCTAAACATATTTGCTTTCACCTATTCTAATTACATTTTTTACAATATCGCACTGCTCACACACCCACGTATCCGCGTTTATCTCTCCTAGATACACCACAAATATATCTCAAAAATTTCATTTCCACAACAACCATACGCATTTTTATGCTTCGTTTTCCAAACCCAACATTCACTACCATACATCAACGATGGTACACGTACACCATTACACACACACACACACACATAATCTTGCATCCTTAGAAAAAATAAAACTCCTAAAATTCTATTCGAACACCATAATTTTATTAATAAATATGTTATTTAAATAAAGCCACTGATTTATTAAATATTTACCTAATAATAAATTTATTATGTTTACCACAAATGAATTAAATTACACGACGGCTGGCAGACGAAACACTTACACGGTTTCAGCCTTAACATATTTTGAAGTGACTGCGAAGCCTTTGGTATTTAATTAACAACTTATTTGTTTCACATGCGAGCAAAATCTAAATAACAACTAGTTAACTTGATTATAATATGTACAAGACATTTTATTTAATCAAAATACAATCATCAAAAATTAAAGAATCTTCTGATAATTATTTAAATATTAATAGTATCAAGCGAAGCTTGAAAAATAGTCATTTTTAGTTAATTATTAATGAAATGTAACTCAAATTTTACCGATAACACAACGCATTTACATTTTATTTACCGCTAATATATTCCTATATTAATTTACATATTGATAATGAAGATACGATCTTTCTAGCATTAATATTAAAAAGCTTGTGAAGTGCAAACACTAATATTTATCCTAGTAAAATCACTGATAATTTAATAGGCAATTGGAATATCGATTCGCTTGTCGCACGTGTATAAGTACACATAATTTCAAATGGTATCCACACGGCATAAGATAATCATTTCGTTGAATTATTTATTAGAATAAGTGTATTCGTTAATTGGCCGTGCATTGAATTGTATAAAACACCACAGACAAAACAAAAGAAATTTTATGCGTAGCTATATTCAAATCAATTAATCAATACAAGTACAATGATAGTTATATTATTTGCGTATCGAAATCATTGTTTTAAACAAAATAATTAGTAAATTTTGTAGGAATTTGTTTCCTTGTTCCCCTAATATTAATAATGAGTTTCGATCTAATAAAATGAAGCTTACGTAGATATAAAATTCGTAAATGTAATTTTGGAAACTTTGTAGCTGTAGGTCCCAAAATTATCTCCTTAAAATCATTTATCTGGCGCTGTAGACAGATAAAAAATAACATCCAAAAGGTAGAAATAGAAAAGTCACGAAGAGGAAGGAAAAGACAAATATATACTGTTAGTTTACAATCGATTTCGAATAACAGATACTAGTGCCAAGCGAAACTCTTGGAATCGGAAAACAGAAACCACCAGTCCCAGTAGATTTACAAAACTTGGCACAATATAAACGACTGTTGCTAGCGTTTTATTTGCTGGAGCAAAACAAGCTACTTATATAGGATACGTCGCTGGTAAATTTAATAGTGCAATCCTAATAATGTCTAGGCATGTATGTTATTACACAGTCGATGTTTATTTTTATTTATACGCTATTTGTTCACATCAAAGTAATTTATACGCTCAATTGAATTTTATAGGGTACATCAAATTATTAACACTTATCGGTTAAAGAAAATTTCATACTTTGTCAAAATGCAACCCCCTAATGAATTATATATTTTTCTTTCATGTTTAATCAAATAAAATATCAAACACACACACACACGATAGATTGATATGTTCCTAGGATAAGATTTAGATAAGAAATATAATATATCATACAGTTCAAAAAACTTTTCTGTTCTACTTCTAGAAACCTAAGATTAATGCGTTGCAAAATTATTTTTTTACGCATAAATAAAATAAAACAATCAAAAGTTGGGATATATTTAGTTATTATTTTAACTGTTTGTGTGTAAAATCATGATTTTATGGAGTGTAGTGTTTTCAAAATGAGTAAATACTAAATGATGTAATTGTTGTTAGATAATAGTTATAACATACCTGAAACATATCGGTGTCTTCATCTTCAGTGTACTCAACAATGACAGCTTGGTTCCTACTTAGCGTGTACGAGATGGAGTGTTGGCGGGCATCGAGTACGGCTTGCGAATTGTGGGGCGTTTTCACCACGTAGTGCTTAGAACGTTTAACACCGTTTGCTGATTGTCGCTTGTATAACACGAATTTACTCCGTCGACGACCACGATCGCCCTGCGGCAACGATCCATTGTACCTGCAAATACACAATACTCAACTTAATAACAAATTTCATTTAATAGTTGATGCATTCATTTTTATTGTTTCACCAATTTAGGTACAACTCAAGGACGTACAACCACCTCAAGTGTACAATCTCAAGATTTGCGTACAATAAAATATCAATTTGCACAAAGATTATTATAAAATGTATAAATAAACTTATCAATTTAAAATGTTTAATAAATTTAGATAATTATGCTACAATTAGCATATGCATATATTTATTCTTAAAATGTTACTTTTAATAAATTAATTATTAAAGATTGAACAGGATAACGTTACTTAAGGAATATTTGGCAACAGTATAAGCACTTTTATTTTGTGACAACTCTGCTTATTTAGTTGTCAACATGTTAAACAGTATCTGTAGCTGTGGTTTCATTTCGTGTTGTTTACCCGTTATCAAATTATCTTCCTTTCTCAAGACGACAATGATATGAAACACTTATACGAAGAAATCAAATAATATGTTGAAAAACATAGAAATAACTAAGCTACTTAAAATAAAATAACTACCAAACTAACGGAAAATGTTGACGTAAAAATTATAAATATTTTATTTTTGGGCATTGTCAACACCGATCTACTTAAAACCTGGTACCGTTATTGATGTTTTTATGGTGTATTATTACTCATTTTTAAGGTTTTAAAACAAATAAGTGCTTTTTATAATAATTAATATTAGTCTGATACTATTAACGATATTTTTACTAAAGCAAAAGCTCATTACGGTGCGAAAGTAAATTGCCACTTGTAGTATAAAGGATCGATTAAAATAAGATTGCCATAAAGAAATTATTATCTGCGTATTATATCTAACAATTTAGTGAAAAAGCGTTTTCAAGATTAATAAATATATGTGTGTGTCAGAGAGAGAAAGAGAGAGAGAGAGAGAGATCTACAGGTTAAACGGTTGAAAGTCAAATTACGAAACTGTAAACTTAAGATTTGTATATGTCTAGCAAGAAACCTCCTATTTTTGAAAAAATAAGTATTCAAACTGGAAGTGCATGTTTACTCTAGCCATTTTTCGTGAATTCTGCATTAATTTGGAAACATTAAAAAATTAGAATCAAATTATTATTATTTTCTGCCACAATAAAAAAAACGGAACTATTCTTAGTGTTACAAAATATAAATACTCAAAAATAAACAGAAATCAAATTTGTTTATAATTAGTATTTAGGCAATCTAGAGATATTTTTACGGAACCTGAAGTCGTAATATTTCTAGAAACTGCAGTTTCGTGTAAGCTTTGTAAGATAAATAATGCATGCATGCCCAAATCCAGCTCTTCATCAATCAGTTCCTTTATTCACCTAGCATTTTTAAATTACCGTAATAAATTGTCAAACTCGGGTAGTTCATATATGAATATTTTATTCATATATAAAAAACTAGGTTTTTATCAGTTTACCTATTGAATAACTGGGGAAAATATTAAATCATAACGTTACTTGTTGTGACGAACATTTCCATAATAAATGACAGTTTTTATTTCCGTTCACGTCATTACTATACATCACCAATCTGATCTGAAACGCGTTTTCAAAACGTATAAATAGATTGGAAATATCAACCTAGTTTATATTTAACTTTGTATACATTACAATAAGTGCAAATGTCACAAATATAGTTAGATCATTTATAAACTTTTAAAAGTAACAAGGGGAAACTCGTAATAAATCAGTCAAGTATTTTAAACATTTACTCATATGTCAAATGGTAATGGTTGTTAAAAATATCCTGGTATCCCTATTCATTGCATATGTGCTTATGATTCAAATAATGATTCGTGAATAGTAATTACGTGAATCATTTTCGATATGTGAATTAAAAGAACAATACGTTTTTGATATAATCCTCATACTGCAAAGTCATTTGAGATTCTGATCACAAACATGATAATGATTAGGACTAATATTAGATTTTCAACAGAATATGATTCACAATATCGCTATTAATTATATTACAAATCATTATCGACATGCGTTGAATGTAGGTCTCTATTTTTTTCGAGTATAACGAAAAACGAAGACCGTAACAGATTCGATAGTGGCAAACCGATTCTATTATAGTTTCTAGGCTAACGAATCGACATCCAATCGCGGTAAATGTCAACATTTTCTCTCGTGCAACATTTAGGGACTCGATAGATCTTTTTGTCTTTTATTTTCATTTTGTATCAGTTTCTTATCGGTAATGTCACGTAAATCGCTTCACACCAAACGCCACTATATTGGTTTTTGTGGACAGAAACCAATATTTTTTCCTTCAAAACAAACGAACGGCTCTGTTATGTTAAAAAATGCAAAACAAACAAATCCTGAAATATTTACTTTCTGTACCTACAATTATTTTATCTTTCTGTACACAATAAAATATTTTCAAATTTATTATCAAATTCTGTTGCATATCTCATATTTCTTATATGAAAAGGTTTTCTGCTATCCCATTTAATGGGATTGGGCGAGATGTTATGTATGTATGTATGGATGTATGTATAAGCCATTGCGGATATATTTGTATGTATGTATGCTTCGGCGTTTATAAATAAATACACCCGATAGTTAGACTATTATAGTTAACATACAATTATAAGTAATTAATTTCTTGGCCAGTTCAGTTGTGACCGAGTCTTGAAGTATCAGCCGTTTCCGGCAGATAATTGGTGACAGTGGACATACACTGCGTCTACAATGCATTATTATATGAGGGTCAAGATAAAATACTTAAAATTATACCTATATATAGAATGTTATACTTATACGAGAAGCAACCTGATTAGCAGTCTCGTACAAGAAGTATTTTGTTATTAAATAATTAACTTTTATATTTTATCACCTCAATTGCTGATATTTTATAATAATAATAAATAACAACACTATATTTGTGTCCCGTTGTTTATCAGTTAACGTCATTGGTATAAATAGACGCGGTATTTGGGTAGTTTACAGGATTCTATTAGTCATTCAATTACAACGGATATTATATTATTTGATACACGTCATCAGATATTTTCCCCCAACTTTTAAGGCTTATTTACCCTATAACATACACGTCAGCAACAACATCCTGAAATATTACTCGAATGTACCAGTAATCTATAAATAGCTTCAATTTTGGACAAAAATATGTTTCAACATATTTTGTTTTCTTAAGAAATAATAATTATATCGTATTCTTAAATACCGTATTAATCGCTAGCTTTAAAATCGTATATTCTACGTTTTTACTTTCTTATACGAAGTATTATCATTTAAAAAAGTCAATTGTGAGCTTTTAAAGGAAATATAACCTTTAGACCTTCCCTGAATCGACTGACTATTTTTTTTGTGTCTGTATGTATGTATGTGTGGGTGTATGTATTTATGTGTGTGTGTGTGTGTTTGTGTGGGTGTGTGTGTGTTTATGAGCGTTCAATATATATATTTGTTACAAACAAATTATATTTCGGTTGATTTGAGAATATTTTTCAAAGTATATTTTGGTTCTTGATATAAATATAGTCGAAATGAAAAGCTAATTTTACTGAGGACGTAACGGTATAAATAGATATCCTTGTATACTGGGTTTGTAGTGAATACTTTGAAACAGATGCAAATTGCATTAGATGCAGTTAGATCTGGGAAGGAAGCGACAAGTGGAACGTGAAAGAAGGAAATCCACAATATCCGCCGATATTTTTCGATTGCGTGCAAAATTGCCACGAAAGAGAATTCATAATTGAATATTTGTTTTTACACCACTGAACGGATGTTGTTATTGTTTGAGCAACAATGCAACGGAATGTGTGTGTGTGTACATATAAGATCTCTTTGAAAAGTGTGTAATGCAGTCACTTTATAGTGTACGTGTAATGCTTGACCACTCAAGTGAAGTGGGACAATCAAATATGAATGTTCGTAACAATGAACTTAATATTCTTTCATTAAAACTATAACTATAATATGTTACATTAGATTAAATCATAGGATGATTCTCATATAAGTTTATTACCTACTTGCTAAATAATAGTTTACATTCGCTGAGAAATTATATATATTTCTATAATGTTATATAGTAGGTATATGTTTTATGAATTTATTAATAAACCTATTTTTGTAAAAAAAAGTCTCTTTATAGATGTTGTTTTACAGAAAATGTGTATACTTAGTTCTATTTGAGTGACAGATCACGTGCAACAATTATATAAATATTATGTAATTAGTTCTCTTGCTTTTAAATAAATTCTAATCGCGGAATTTCTTCAGGTTTTTTAAAATTTACGAAATTATGAAATTTTATGTTGATTTATTATATAAAGCAATAAGTACATATGGTAATCAATAAAAAATTAGATGTTGAGTTTTTAACGGAATATACCTTTTAGCCTTCCCTGAATCGAGTTTGATTATTTTTTGAATAACGACTGTCTGTATGTATGTGTCACTTTTATACAAATTATAGTTAAATAATTCCAAAAAAATCATCTTTAAATCCAAGGTCAACTATAAATAAGCTTAAAGAAGAACAGTATTAACGGGAAACCATACATATTTATATAACTTTCAGTACTGACAGATATAGGTGTACTCTATAAATGGTTAAATAATTCAATTCACTGATAAAAAAAAACAAATACTTGTTTCTAACCATAACACCATAAATAAGCCTGCATTCTTCAATGTAAAAAAAAAATTGTATGTTCTTTCTATTTCTAGCAAGTTTAATCCTTTATTTGGCGAACGTACATGTACGTCGAAGAGCAACATGCCAGTGGTTCTTTTGGCACAACCACTGATCCAAAACATATCTCAATTCCGTGTTACTTTCTTTCCATTTCTTTTTCTAGTAGTAGTATAAGTAAGAATACTCGTAAGATCAAGGTCAACACTGTTACGTTTTCTTAAACATATATATATTTTTAGTTGGCCACGTTTCCATTTTTATACAAGCGCTTTAGGCACGTGTAAGCATTCAGTTACGTACATGTTCTGCATCAGAAATACATCATACGGTTAGGAAGCTCGTATATGTTAACCTTTATCTCCCAAAGTGCTTTGCAAGATGCTTGTTGGCCCAAACATGTTTTAGTATAATCTGTTTTAAAGGGGTAAATTAAGCTAAGCATTTATCAGTAACGGTTAAATATAAATGACTAAATTTCTACAATTGTGTGAGGGGTCAATTGTCAACTGTAATATATTTCCTTTTATATGTCTTATTTAAAATGTATTTTGCAAAAGTGGCAATTCTAATCTAAGTACTCTTTGTGTGCGACTATTCTTTTTCGACGCTGCTGGAATTGAATTTATCTCGCCATTGTTAAGTTCTGCCATCAGAAGTAAGAAAAATTACAGCTCTTATAAATAAATCAGACGTCTTACGGATAGGTAGCTGCAGATAAGTGTTCCTAGGGAATATGAAAATACGTTGTGTCGATGTAGAGATTGCGATTGATTTGTGAATTACGTAAATAATTCAAATAGACGCGGAGTGCAAAATTTAATTTAGATAAAAGTTGTGATTAGATACATATGTTACACTAAAAGAAAGTCAAGGATCGAATTATAAAGGTAATCACGAAATTAGAAAACGAACAGAAAGAATTATAAATAATGTAATATAAGTAATAAAATAAAAAAATGAGGAAATATAAATGGTGATTTATTAAAATAAATATTGTTGGGAACTAACCCTAAGATGACTAGCTCTCCGTATTTGATAAGTTTTGGTTTTTCGCTCATGTGCGGGTCCTCCTCAAGTATGGGCGATTCGGTTCCTCGCTCCGTACCATCCGTTCTGTAAACAAAAATAAACAAAAAACCAATTAGCATCTTTTCAATTATGACCCCCACCACTCAACAGTGGAACTTTATTCATTAAATTATATAATTATATTTTGAAGGAATTACTGTAGCAAACAGCAAAAAATCGTGTATTTAAATGGTTTCCATTCATTACAACGTAACAAAGAAACAAGATAAGCTCGTTTGTAGCATTTGTATATTACACTTTGAAATACATGATTTACATTCTTACTTTCTTATACGAAGTAATAAGTAAATATTGTAATCATAAATAGAAAATCATTCTCGATATTTTAAAGGAAATATGTGTGTGTGTGTGTGTGTAGAAAACATCAATTTATAGGTGATTCAATCATTTATTTACAATCAAAATAATACAATTTGAAAATAAATAAAAAACAGGAAAATAAATGTAAAACTCAGGATATATTAATATTTCGAGTTTTGTATATATAAATAAGTCTACATGATTTATGGTTGACAATTTAAAGAACAACCATTTGTGGCAGGTCTATCTAATATTTTTACAGTGTACGTCCCCCTAAATTCAAAAATAGATGACTGAATCCGTATAGTGACACATCAATATCTTGAAAGCACAAATCTGTCTTCTTCCTTTTTTTATGTCACTATCCCTTTCTTCCTGTTGCAAGTTCAACCATTGTTTCTCACCCTACCCTTTCAATTTCCTCAGGCAATTTTCTGTGTATGCTCCACCCTAAGCGCGTTGATGAAAATGACGTTTATAGTTATACGTCGTTGTCTGTTTGTTCATAATGTACGGAACTTCGGCGTGGCGATATCTATATACGCGGCGTATGCGTACTTGCGCACGTTCGTTCGATAAAAGTACGGTCGCGGGTCATTCACCCCCTCCGGGACTTGATTCTGTCTGTTCTGTTGTGTATGTGCGTGTGTTATTGTCGGCTGGTGGCACAGCAGCAGCATCATATATTCCTGTGCCTATCCTCCCCCTAATAGGTCTGCTACAGATACGTAGTGAGTTAAAATAACATCGCTTGCATATTGGAGGACTTTGTGTTTCTCATTTAAGTTGTCATTTTATTTTGTCGTTTTCATTTTTTACTTTCTTATACGAAATCCTAAATAAGTATTGTAACCATGAGAAAAATCAAACTAGAGATTTTAAAAGAAATATACATTTAGACCTTCCCTGAATCGATTCTAATTGTATTTGTAATTATGTCTGTCTGTCTGTGTGTGTGTGTGTGTGTACGCAAATAAAAATGTTAGTAAAATATTATAAATTAGTAAAATAATAAAATTATGTAAAAAAAATTCTATTTAAAATATTTCTTCTGCGTATATTGCGGTTCAAGCTATTCCGAGCCGCCATGTGAAATATATATTTTTAAAGTGTTCGAACACTATTATATGATAGAAAACTAAATATAAATAATGTTTGTATTATACTGAGGTAGAAAATAAATGTGAATACAATCCTGACGTAATACTGTAGCAGGAGTAGTAACTCAAGTACTCTACAGCACGTTACGTCAATTTACCCCTTTTCAATATTTCAAGTTCACACTTTGCTTGAATGAGTATCTACGGCTGGAACATAGCATTCACCATAAACTATAAACTGTCTACATGTGTTTCACAATCTGCTTTTGGGGTTGTTGCTGTTTGATGTAGTTCCGTATAAACTTACTAAATAAGTTCAAATTCAATGTAAAAATTAAAAATATCTATTTAAATATTTGAAAAGTAAAATTCGTGCAATAAAATAATTTTTGAAATAAACAGTTATAATTTATGTAATGTTTGAATTTAAATTATTTTAATATCCTTCCTAACAAAATACGTATAAGAAAGTTCCCACTGCAGATATTGTTAGTAACAAAAGGCAATGGTCGAAAATGATATGTTTGAATAAATAATTATTTCGTAGTGTAAATTCCTTCAAAATGATTTACAGTGTAAACTAGACACTGTAAATGTAACTCCGGTTTAGTACTTTATGGGCACTGCACTTGACTGCAATTTAGTGAAAATGCAATTTCCAGACGGGGAGAAGCTTGTGAAGGGTCGAATAAGACAGGGAGATCAAATCAACTGCTATAAATTGGTTTAAAATTGTATTGCGCCTGGTCAAACTTCCTATAGAAAATTTCAGTTTAGAAATCACGCAGAAATAACATTTCGCAAAATGTTTCTGTCGTTATAAATAGAATACAATCGCAAGTTCAAGGTAAGAAATAATTAATGTTGAAAAACGATGTATACAACACTGAATTATTGATGATCCCAACTGAATTTCTAAATGGCCTGTTTAAAAATTGATGGTAGAGAAAAGAAAAACAACACTGTTTGCAACTTCTACATATTTTATGAACTCCTGCGATGTCTAACAATGCTATAGTTAGAAAAATACAAAACGCAGTTATATTTACGAAGACGTTATAATTTTGGATTTCCATGTGTCATTTCTTGAAATTATATATAAATCTGATAGCTCTATAGAATATTTAGTTACAAGAATTTCCTTTGCAACTTTGTCACTTTTAGAAACTTGATTATGAGTCTAGACATCATCCGTTGTCATAGAAATAGCATTTTCAAGTTTATCATATAGTCAGTATGGGAATTGTTTCTCTCTAAAAGAGAAAATTCCCTTTATTATTATGATTTTATTATTCAATCTTTCTTAGTTTTTTTCTCCTTTATGAAAGTTGAGAAAAAATTGTTGTGCACACAAATAGAATATCCAGAAATGATGGTAGGATAAGTAGCATGTTCTTTTTGTTGTTCACAAAAGCGAAGAATATGTGAACTTGATAAAAAATTATATATGGTCATTTAATGAGAATGTGATAATGTTTTCTTTAAAAAGAAAACTACGCGTATCATGTAAATATTTATCAAAATGTGATTTTATTGCAAAATACTTAATTCAGAATGAAAATATTTATTAAGCTCCTAATAAAATTATTTTTAAAACAAATTGGTATTTAATTTAATATTCACAGCATTTACGCCGAGTATTATAATGTTTATTGTCTTATACGAAAGTTATGAGAAACTATAGTAATCTCGAAATTTTAACGGAAATACAGCTTTCGACCTTCCCTGAATCGAGTCTGGCTAATTTTAGCCTGTTTGTGTATATGTGTATTATTAAGTTGAGATTTTTAGAGCAAAATATTTATCTAGTAATAAATTATGCGCATTCGCCTATTTTTATCATGATTGTGGTAATTATAATCACAAATTAAAACCCTTCTTCTATATTTTCATTATTATTATTTTACACAATTACGATTTGCTACACTATAAAATTTAATAGTGTCGACTGCGGCATATTTCTCGTATTACTATTGAAGTTTTTATATTTTCTAGCACTCATACTCACATTAAAACTAAAAGCAAAATTCCATACATATTCGCAGATATTTTGACCTAAAAACTTAATTAACCCATCTATTTTTCTCTATAAAAGAAAACAAAATATGGACTAAAATTTATTCCAATTTCTTGTTAGACCAAATTGCCTTGAACAAATTTAAATTTGAGCCAAAAAAGTTAAATACATACTGAAACTTTCCATTTCTAAACAACAAGATGAACAAAACTTCACCCTTATTAAATAATAATTATACTAATTCATTTGTATGAAAGAAGATACTTTTACATTTCATTGTAGTATGGTTGCAAAATTGCACATCATGGGAACTGCGTTCAGTTGAAATAACAATAAGTAATAACTATTCTTTTATTTTAATTATAATTTTAAAACAAAAACGACCTTCAATTGAAAAAGACAGTGCTAATTTAAAAACTAGAGAAAGTTCGTACTTGTTACTATTTTTATAACAACTGTATTTCTATCTGATGGAGATTGATAACATTACGAGTTCGTTTACCTACGTTTGTAGAAGAAACCATAAATCGATTATTATTTTTTTTGTAAATGATATTGAAGCATTACAAATCACCTTTGAGAGAGCTGAGTTCTTGAACAACCGTTGTTCACATTAAATAAATAGATTCTATTCTAAATGTAGCTAGAATAAAATTTTATTTTATTCGAATAAATATCTAAACTTTTCTTATAAATCTTTCTTTTATGATTGAATACATTTTTAAAATTAATAAAACATTTTTTAACTAATTGGGACTGGTATTTGTAATCTGATGTATCATCAGAATTTAGATTGAATTCTACGAAATCTAATTCGATCGAATTGGAAAGATAAACAAAAACTTTCGCCAGTACATATAGCAAGAAACTCATTGATGAAATAACAAGATTCCATTCAAGACATTTGGCGTAACGCCAAACACTTGTAAGCACACCAAGGCCAAATTTATAGTCTGAAAATGTTTTTTTTTTTCTTTTAAATTATCTCCCCAATGACTATAAAGCACGCTAATTTATTCGTGGTATTCCAACAAATGTTATGTTTTATACACATGCAAAAACCAACTTTTATCGTAATTAATATAATCATATCAAAAATCTGTGTTACTTTCCCACATTTTCTATTTCGAATGAAAACATCACCCAATAATAAACACAGTTTCATAAAAGTGCTAATAAAAATAATTTAATTATTAGATCGTAAATAGTTTTTAATACGAATATTAAGTGTTTATTTTAATGTTGCTATAATTAGCATTTGTATTAATTTTACTCAAATTAAATATGGGTATATAGTATGTTAATACTTTAGTAGCAATAATTTTTTATTATTTGTTAAGTTATAAAAAATAGTGACTATAAAAATCTGTAATTTCTCGAAGCCTGTCTTTAGTTGTTTATCTATTTTACATATGTTACAAATAATATTGCGTATGTGCATGATCATATAGACGCAATTTA
The DNA here is from genome assembly GCA_944039245.1 of Nebria salina. Lineage (NCBI taxonomy): Eukaryota > Metazoa > Arthropoda > Insecta > Coleoptera > Carabidae > Nebria > Nebria salina. Next base: position 14,745,268 of record OX063271.1, read on the forward strand.
TTTGAATGCTTTCAAATTATTATTTAGATTTATTTTATGTTAGGAATGATGTAAAATTACACTTAGTTTTTACAGTGTATATAAAGTTTAGTTGCTGTGGAAACGTCAAAAATATTTAGATATTGATTAAACGTCGCTTGTATCTATATACATTTAATGTGTTTTATTATATAGAAAATTTAATGAATTTTATCGATTTTATGTCAGATTTTTTTGGGCGTGAATCAAACTTTTGTTATAATGAAAAAAAAAGCATATACATCACAATTTAACTTTAATATAATTAACATAAATATCAGTCAGTCAATTTAAAACAAAAATTGATATGTATTCGCAATGAAGCAGTGTCAACAAAAAAAAAAAAAAATACTCATTAGTTTCTTTAAGAATCATTCATCATAAAACTGTTTATACAAGTTGCGTTACATTAATGCGCATAAACGTATTATATGTTTATGCGTATTAAGTGTAAGTTTTACACTTACACTTTACGTAGTAAAATGGCTATTATAAACGCTCATTAAAGGATGATTTTAGGCACTGGTTTTATCACGTTAAGTTTACTAAACATAGACTTAAGTCCTTGTGCATTAAACTTAACGTGACTTGGTGTGGTAAAACTGGTATCATAAATTATCCTTTATTGTAATTTTGATTTTGTTTCGATTACGTAATTAATGGCAACTATATGCTAAATTACTGCGTATGCATGACGTCGTCCTGCGCAAATTTTTAATTAATATTTACAAAACTACATCATAGAAAAAATTATGAATTATGTGAATATTTATTTAAAAAAAGTAACCCAAAGGCGCTTCTCACGCACAAAGACATTATAAGGTTAGCAAAAGGTAGAAAAAGTATAATTTTTGCTTATCTACGAATAGTTATTTTTAGTTTTCTTTCAATGTTAGTGAAGTTGAATTTTCTTCTTGGCATTCTGCAGGCACCAATTCATCACCTTGTCAAGTTGTACAAGTTTTTCGGAACTTACCACATCCATTATATCTTTACTTTAGTTTTGAGTGATGGCCGTTATGTTTTGTAACCTTTTTGAAAAGAATAGGATTTCTTTTCTATGAATTTCAGTTCATTAATTACGAAAACTATAGAAATACCGACTGGATAATCAACAAAAGGGGTGTATTACTTACCACCTCAAAAACAAGAAGACGAAATTAATTAACTATTATATTATTTGTCTAGTTTTGTCTGCACATTAAAACAAACGTGAGTTGTTTGACTGGGGTTTTTTTTGTTTCATTGTTTGTTAATAATATTATAATTGTTTATATAAAAGATGTGCAATGTGATAATTGTCTTCAAAACACTGCTTATCAAAAGGTTAGTCTGTTAGTCTTATGTCGGGATTCACACCATTTTTCAAAGTGAAAATAAGATAAGTAATGTTTTTTAAAAATTAACATCACGGTCATAAAACAATGCATTCTGTTTACCGGAATCTAGACTTTTTTATATTTGAAAGTACAAGTGGTAAAATAACGATTTTAATTTAAATACATCTTAACATTTTGTGAACCCTTAAATCTAACAAAATAACGTAAATAAACCTGTTACGAAATCAAAATTAAAAAAAATTGTGATTAATAAGTGAAAAGATTTTCTGATATACGTAATGGGCGTATATGCATGTTTAGTAAAATGTGAAGATATGCAAGTTGCGTGTTTAAAAATGCTCGTGCATAAAAAATGGCACGTCACATTCTAGCGGTACCTAGGAGTTACATTTCGATAAACGCCGTAATAATAATAATAATAATACCTGAACAGAACATTGCGGGTGCAATCAATGTTCCATGACTTGTCGACACGATTGTGTCATGGACGATTGTATATATACAAACGTCCATGTTGCAACTAAATATTGGTGTTACTCATATTTAATTCGTGGAAGAATATCATCAAGAAGATTAATTTAAGAAAATTAAATGGGAGAAAATTTCAGTTTCTGAAACTGTAAATTACTCATATTTGTCTCTCATTACCAATTTTTGTTAAATTTAATATGTTGTATTCAATCAATCAGTAAAAATAATAAAATAAAGCAATAATAGTTTTTTTTTTGCAATTGCCGTTGAAGTAGTTTATAAAACTGGGACGCACAATTCATTCAAATGCAAATATTAGTACTTGGCATTTGATTGACAATCAATCATACAGTTAGCAAATATTTAACAACCGAATATCATGTGCGTAAATTCATACATATATGTGGTTGGCCTTGCGAAAGAAACTGAATGTTATGAGAATAGAGTTTTAATTTAACTGTAAACAAGAAAAGAAAAATGTTTGTTGTCGCTGGTGAAACAAGCTGCAACTATGATCCGGTAATGTGCACAACAGTTTTACTTTTTTATTTCTTCCTAATGACGCACTTGAAATAATTCTTTTTTTCCTTTCTGTATTCTTTTGCATGACATGATGATGAAAGTAGGAAACTCCTTTTGAAACGATCTGCTAATATGTTGCAATTAGTACACCAATTAAATTTTCTAATGCATGTTTATGTTTAGTGTTTTTATTGTGCTTATACGAAATTTAAGAATCTTTTTCCGAACATACCCTTAAACTTTACTCATATCAACAACAATATATACAATCCGCGGTAGGCTTTGTTGTTATAAATTTTGTTCCAACTAATGTTAGTCTCGATATGAAACTGCTCGACGCATGCGCATTTGTTCCAACGGAACGCTATTTTCATATTACGCATGCGGCGTACAGTTTCAAACCGAACTGAAACATTAGTACGAACAAACCTATAGTTACAACATGATAGTTTGCGAATTCAGTCAATCAATGAATTACATTGCGAATTATATTATTTGCTAATTATTTAAAAACGCAATTTTATTTTATTATCAATGGTATAATTATACAGTTTTGTATTTCGAATTGTTTGTTTTTTGCGCATTTAACGAGCCTTACAATTGTCACATATACGTTTTTGCGTTTTAAAACTATAATTGAGACAGTTAACTATCTATTAAATAAATATTCTGTTGCGACATTTACGCTTATAGGTTGATATAAAAACAAAAGGTCATTCATAAATCTAGCATTTTCTGAAAATTCCACCAAACAAAGATAATAATCTAAATATATTTATTTTAATAATATACAAGTACGAATGATGAAGAAATGTCTTTCTGAGAAAAAAAAAAAACCAGCAACAAGAAGTCAATTGTTTATAATTTCCACCAAAACAACAAAAGCAGTATTGTTTTAATAATGAAACACAATTACGAAATACATGTACACACATTCAAATAACAGTACATATGCATTATTACTGTTGATTGTCAACGATGGTATACTTGGGAGGTACTAGAACGAGTAGGGTTTAGGATGCATAAGACGATTGTCTCCCAGCTAGAGACACCACGTTATAACGGGAACTACTACCACGTAATATCAAATACGGAACAAACACATTCGCATATGCAAGATCCAATTACACGACAAAAACAAACAAGTGCTTAGATGTTGAAGAAGAGGCGTTATACTCAATTACCTTGTAAGGACGTGGTCATCATAAGCACCCACTTTGATTTTACGATTGGACCAAGCAGTTGATATTACGCTTTTGAAAACAAGGAGATATTCCCGTTATCACAAATAGACCAATATGGCAACTTGGATATATTGTACTAAATTTGAGTAAGGGCCAGTAAGAAATTTTAACATTTCTAAGAGTGCAAGGTGTACAAAGGTGTCTAACGTTGATGTGTGGGAGTTAATACTGGGTTTGGCAAACCGGGCATAAAAGCGCGTAACTACTGTAGAAATGCCACTTTTAAGAAGTATTTATGGTCTATCTAAAAGAGACTGGAAGCGGAATACGTGGGTGTATGAGCAGTACGATATTGTAAAAAATGGCGTATGTAGAAATAGGTGACAACCAAATGAGATGATATGGTCATGTTGAAAGATTGGCGAATGAAAGACTGCTGAAAGAGAGACGTAGGCGAGATGAATGGTGTGAAAATGCAGGGTCGTCTTTGAAATAACTGGATCAATATGATTTAGCATGAATTGCGTGAAAGGAAATTTATGAGCAAGCGGAATAGAAGATCGTGTATGGACAATTTGATGCTTTTATATGAAATAAAAACAGTCTGTAGGGATAGTGTTGAATGGTGATTGTCAATATGTAAATGTATGTAAAGGGTAACGGAAATAAGCATGAAATTATGTATGTGTATGTACCTAATGTGTTTAATCTATATAAATAGAAACGAAACCTACTATTTAACATTTGAACAGCATAGGTCACAAATAAAAATCACTATAGGTGTTATATTATAGAACTATAAAAATTATAATCCTATAACTTTGAAACGAATAAAAAATTGTGTATGTGTCTATATATAGTTTAATAGAATTACTATATAAGTTAACATGACGCGTATTTATAATCATGCAGTCCTTATCCGCATAAAATAAATGATAGCAGCTTTTCGCAGACAGTTTATTATATCACGTCCTCCCCCTTTTGATTTGACTCTCATACGGTTTTCGTGCGATATATTCAATCAGTAAGAACGACGCCTGTGGTCGGTCTTTGTTAAGACAATGTCGTGCATCGTGCAGTACCAGCACAACCCTTCTTAATAAGGAGGAGACCTTATTATAAAGTTTATTGATTGTCTTCAGTGCCCATATGGGTGAGTTCATTGCCGTTCTCAGTCGATCGCTTCAACTTAAATGCAATATGATGTGACGCAAAACAAACTCATTGTTCTACACTTCATTAAAACACACATCTGACATTTTAGGCGAGTTTCAATCATCAACTTAATGTTATTATAAACTGCGCAAAACATTCTTATAGCTACATATAAAGACATTCAATTATTGTTGAGTGAATATTCCTTATTTGGCGGTCATATTTTAAAATAAATCTGATTCTTTAAGAACGAAACACGCTTCTAGATTAATGATTACTTATAGAGTATAAATGTTCTTTATTATGTTTTTAAATATGTGTAATAAATAAATAACGCTAGGAATTTAATGTAAACGCTTTTATTTAGATAGTGTCAATACAATTTATTAGTTGTTAATATCTGCCAAACAAGAGAATTCGTTTCCAATTGATCGCCAAATCGATTCGTCCCTACACAAATTGTTTCCTATAATTGGCTGCCTGCTAAGCATACTAAAAAGGGACATATTTATCTCTAATGGCTTCTAAAACATTGATTTTAGTTTAATATTGTGATTGCGACACTTGCAAGCTTCAGCTTGAATAAATTGATTGAAATATTGATGTAATAAATTGTATGGTGTATGTTTTTTTTAGTAAGTACCGTATTGAGTTCGAGTGCGTTTCTTTCGACATGAAGGCGTTCTCAATGGACTATGAATCCTTGTTTATCCACTTCAATACAAGTCGAGAATGCGTTGAAAATTGGCGATTGAAAGGGAAATAAATAAAAAAGTTGCAGTTTGCGTGCTTGTCGAACCTTGTTCAAAATCTTACCAAGTGACCATGACCTAAGAAAACTTTAGCGAATTCTATGAAATTTTAATGTTTTTGCCGAAGCCGATAACGATAATTATCGCATTTCACTACTTATAATTCGTATTTTTATTAGAAACTCTGGGAAATTTCCCAGGAAAATAAACATTAATTTCGTATTTTCATAGAAAAATTATCGCTTTACTATTACAAATTTATATACACATATTTAAGATAAGAACATAATACAAAATCGAAATAGAAAACAAAATTTCGCATTCAATTATGTAAATTAATATTAATTTTTACTGCTTCTTTAAAAAAATTCTCAGAATTAAAATGGAATAATCTAGCAATTGTCATTAATAAATTATTTAATAATCTCATATAAATGATTATTTCATTTTTCTGTGAAATTTCATTGTTGGAAACATTTTAATGTTTGTACAAGAATAAAATATAAATTTACATTTTATTGCTTTTAAATCAGTATGATTAACATACTTATAAATTCAGAAAATCAAATTGTCAACTTTTTAAAACCTTTCATTTTATATTTATTTGTTTTCGTACAAACAATAATAGCAACTTTACTTTCTATAATTCGTAATGTATCTAACCTTGCATCAATACATCAAAAAAACATGATAAAATAATTATATTTACTGTTTTTTATAAAAATCAGTTAATACAATTTTATATTAATTTTTTTAGTATGCAAAAGAGTGAAAATCATTTTAAAATCCAAACTCAAACTTGATTTTACTTGGTGGTATAACGAAGTAAAAGAAATTCTAAATAATAGAGAATAGAAAAAAAAAGTGTTAGTCCTTTGTTGAATGTGCGGCTAAATATTTAAACTGAGCGAAAAATTGCACCCTAAATTATGGTTAGACCTAATAGAATTAGAATACTAGGATTTTGTGAATCTAATTAAGGCTAAGCCCGTCTCTGAGCGTTGACCTCACCCACTAGCGGACACGCGGCAAACACATAATTAATCGTAGCTGTCCGAACAATGTTGAGATTTACCTGTGTGGCTCACGATTGCCCCAGTTTCACGAACTGAGCACAAGAGCTGCGTCGAGTTCATGAGATGCTGAAGAAAGTGAATACGATACGCCGACAGTATTATATTAGCACTTCCTTAATGTATCTCTCTTTATATTCTCAATACTTAGTCTTCCATTATAATAATGACAAGATTTGTTCGTGTAAGCTTATTCAAACAACGGCTAGTTGTCTACTTCAATAATGGATCAAATTAATCATGTTTTCAAAATGATTTTAATCATAAAATTCAATATTGTTTAAATAAATGTAAAAAAAACATTAGCTCATAGCATAAAATCCACTCCTATAATGTTATCAAATACGTCTAAAATTATAAAAATGTCGTCTTTATCCAAGTAATAATTACAAAAATTATTATTATTATTACGTAAATTCGCGAATATAGGTGTAAATTAATATAAATACATAATTTTAACTAGTTTAGACGCGCCACTAAAGATACTCATTTCAGGCGCTAATCATTATAGATTTAGGTAACTATACAATTATAAGCAAGGATAATTAGTACTTAGTATTTTAAAATATATAAATATGTTCTCTTTCTTGATATATGTAATATATTATATATAATTTAAATAAAGACACATATGTTTTTAAAATAGATTTGTTTTTATTACCTGCATTTTGAAACTTTATTGAAAACTATCTGACGCTGAAATGTGAATGAAATTAATTCTAAAATCGATCACTTAATTCTAAAAATTTTGTGATTTGAACACTGATAAAATTACAAAAATACTCTGAGAGTAATTGATGATTCGCCATTAATCTACACGATGCTTTGGCGTTGTTATTAATTTATGTAGTAGTAAATGCGTGAAGTTTATTATTAACTAAAGATAAGAAGTAATCAAATGATTTATCGTATCATTATCTAAGATAAGTATTGTTGCGTAGCATCTAATGAAAATTTATTACAAACTTTATCTGAATACTATCTCCATACATTTTCTTTGCGGCACACAATGAGGTGTTCTATAGAGAATTTAATAATAATGGTATATAGTAGAAGTGCAGATACAATTGAACTTCCATAAAACGAGCTTAGTAATTATTTACGAATTTACATTTTATTTGAAACGTTAATGAGAAAATTATCCATCTCCTAGCATTTTTATTGCGCAATAACTACTTTTTACGCGTGTATAAAAGTTCGCCGCCTTACTGTTCGTAGAAGTTGATCGTCCTAATAAGTGTCAACTACCAGCGAAAACTTTTTCAATAAAAATTCTTCTTAAGTTGAAAAATTACTGAGAAACTGAACGAATATCCGATGGAGCGTATTTATTGGTATAAATTTATGTCGAAAAAGCAATAGACATAAAGACAGAAGCCCTGGAAGACCATCAGGTCGACAACCCGAGGAAAGGACAAGTAGGCCAGCGCGCACACCACAATAAATACGAAACAGACATGCAGAAACCAGAAACGGACATGGAACATTCAAACAAGATAAGTTTTTTATTATTAGTCAATCACAGTACAGTTGAGGACTTTAAACATATTTTATGCGTATTGTTGGTTCTTTAATATTAATGGTCGTACTCTCTAACTCGCTCGTAAGACCAAAATTTGTCGCTTCTTCTCCTATGTAGATACTAAACGGATTGGTACCAAATTTAGCATACGTAATCAATAGGTGGACAATTCATTTAATTCGTATTTTAAATTCAATAGGTCCTACATTTCCGGATGTTATTAGGCCCCAAAAAGCCCTAAAAGACCTACAATATGATAATTGCTTAAACATCTTTAAGGATTATTAAAGTGATACTTTGACTATCTAGAAGATTTGTAATAGTTTATAATCTACAAAGAAACATTGACTGAACGTTTAGCTCAAATAAAATATAGGTCTTATAGATTTCACTACAGGTGTTAAGCTATGTGTTATTTGTTGCGAATTGACCTAATAATTTTATTTTTTATATTGACAGTTCTACGGTTTATCACAGCATTTCGACTCACTATTCTCGAATCACTTTCTTGTTTAGATAATTAATCTTAATGTTATTAACTAGGCTTCATTAATTAACAAGACAAATATTGAATAATTAATTAATTTGATTAAATAAATATCACTGTAATGATAATTGATGACATATTGCGAAAACGCAGGATTGTACTTAATTATAACTTTAAACTAGTAAGATCATTTTGCATATACCGTCAAATGGGAAATTCAAACAGCAAAATATTTGGCACAAATATAAATGGTTGAATTCTTGTTCATTCTCACTGTTTAACCGCTGCGGGAAACATAATTCAGTTGTGAGTATGTTTATATTTTATGAATGTTGTGACAGTTTTTAACGACAAGCCAAGTTGCATTTCATCCAACTAATTGGCACAAAGTCAAGAAAACGATAAGGATTCAGAAATAGCCGTATACCGTTTCCTTGTTTTCACAAAATTAATAGATTCATTGAACTAGCTTTTAAGTCAGTTTTAGAGGTAAATATCGTTTATGTTGTAGTAACAATTTAAAAGTGTTTCACTATTAAATTGATTCAAAGATACTTTTTATTAACCAATTGCACAAATAGTTATTACGCGCAGTTATATTTTTTATGTTGAACCAGACCTGGATTTTTAGTACTATCTATAAAAGCTGGATTCTGGTTTAAGTTTCCTAAGAAAATTGCCATTTTATTTAAAATTGTTGGGTTTTGGGATCTAATTAATAAATAATAATACAAGTTTTATATTAAATCGTGCTCTTTATTATATCGGCGGTCTCGGAAGGTTTATCTCTATGCTTTACCTCTTCAGCATCATACACAAGACTTAACTTTTGTATAGATGCATGGATATTCCAACAAGCGTTTTATCATATTTTTAATTGTATAAATTGAACCGAATTGAAACCAATGTTATAAATTCAAAAAAGTTTATCTTATAAAAATTCTAGTGTTTATTTTATTTTGTTTTTTACATATATTTTATTGCATGGCTGGTAAAGATTTAAAAGTAAATCTATAAATAGGTAAATGTTTCGACTTAGTACGACTGCATCTGGTAACAATATCTTCTCGAAAAACATCGAATGTTTTGTAAAGAACGTAAAACAAACAATTAAACGAGATAACAAATTCTATATTTAGCTCCAGAATGATATTTAAAAATAAAAACAATCGCGAGTTCACACTGCTCTAAAATAGTATCGATACGTGTATCTTAACTGTCTTTATCTTTATAGAATATGAGCAACACGTATATCATACTAGCCGCGTAATAATAATAATAATAACACCAAGTCATTTCCTGTATTGCACTGACAAACAATCACGTTTGACGCTAATCATTAGTTTACTAAATTTGAATATAATTCTTCCGGTTGACTGACGGAATGACAAAAAAAAACTGGAACATAGCAACGGGAACACCGTGAAATATATTCAATACATTCATTAGTTTCTAAATTTCCAGTGATGTGCGTTGTAAAGAATTTATTAATTTGCATTACTATTAAATCAAAATTATACACTATGAAGGTCATGGATTTTTATTTAAGTTAGAGGAAAATTACTAGATTGTATAATATTACTAGAATTAATTAAAATTTATTTAATTTAAGAGCCTAATAAAAAATGTGAATTTTCATTAATAAAATACTTTTTCGTTTAGAAATATTTGTCTTTATTAACAGTTAAATGTTTTATGTTGCGAATAAGCACTGGTAAACAAATTCAATAGCGAAATTATAATTTCAATAACTCCTACGCTTCCTTGAGGAAATTAATTCTATGATAGGTAAGAGGTATCATTAAACTCAAACAACAATAGAATTTTCCAACTGTAACCAAGCTGATATCTAAACGCGTAAATTGCTTCAAAACAAATTTTATTTCACACCTAATTTACGAAGATGATTTATATTTAAATCCATTCTAATTTAAGCGCAATGAGTTTTAGTGAGCGAAAAATCAACTCAAATTATTTAAATTAATGTAAAGAATTTACTTGTTTTAGAGGTTAATAAACACTGTTTTATAAATATTTATGCACTAGTACCCAGTTGCTAGATAGTGGGGTTAAGGTTATCCTACTTATACGTAGCCATAATGAGTCAACACATTTTTATTGATTTGCTACGGGTAGGTTACCACCCCATGATAACCTTCCAACTTGTAGCAACCAAGCATCAGAATCAAATTTCAAATATTAGATTTATAATAAATATATTTGTATAATAAAAAAATGTATTTGGAAAGATGGATATTTATTGCGTATTTAGTGATAACAGAAATTGATTTTATCAAAAAAGCAAATCAATTTCTGGTTTCAGATTTGGTACAGAAATTCCTGCTATTTTCCGATAACACACTATTCAGTAATCATATCCAGATTATGAATTTCTAATATCACAAATTTGATCTTTAATTGTGATACTTAAAATCCATTTATTCTGAAACCAGAAAGTGATATTCTTTCTAGTAACAAAAAATGAATTTCTGTAACCAGAAAATATTTGCCGGTTTCACGAAATGAATTTCTGGCAACTGAAACGGGATTTTTTTGAACAAAAATTGAATGACTATTTAGAAAACTCTTAAACAAGAGTCGCGATCGCGTAAAAACATGCACGATAATTTATGTTTTTAAGCTCTCCTAACCAGCTCATAACTTTGCAAATTTGAGACTAAGAAGGCAAAACGACCACTTAACAATTAATTAATTATAACTTTTGTGTCTAAAATGCGATTTAATGTAGTTTTTGCCAGAAATAAGTGACTCAGAGTTCTCAAAAACATATTTAGTCATTAAACGGAAGTGGATTACCATCTCGAAAAATTATTTCACTAATAAATACAAAGAACATTTTAAATAACTAGTTTTTTTTGGTAGCATTCAAATGTGTTGAAATCTGCTTCGCACATATAGCTGAAGACTTTTGTGGTATAGACAATTTTTTTTTTTTGGGAATTTCCTTGTTTAAATAATATAAACATGGGAAAGATTTTGATTTAATAAGTAGATAATATGTTGATTAAAACTACAAAAGAATAGTGAATAAGGCAGCTGGTAGAGTATAAGCTCCATTGAATCAACGGTTTTGAGAATCTTATATCCCTCGACGGTTCGTAGTTGAACTAATGGTTACACATTGGAGCAGATGTGTCACGTGATCGTGGTGAAGAATGATGACTCGCTCTCATTCAATGCCCACACGTGCAATAAAATTCGTCCACCACGTGCTGCCGTTATTGTGGGGCTCGGGCACCTCAGCGCCAGCAACAACATAACCCGAAGGGTGTTCCTATATATATATATTAAATATAACATACGCTTGTGACCGCCTGAAATTATTCTCTAATTGTATAACGGACCCAACTGTCTCGCACCGAATTTATGAACGTTTCCGTTCGCGTCGAATCAGTATTATATTAAATTCCGAATTTATACCGGTCAATTGGGGAGTCAGAAATTAAATTTAAAGCAATAACATTTATATAGATGATGTGGATAGAAAATTAATCGAGCTTTATTTCGTTATTGTGTGAAGTGAAATTTGATTATAACATAAAATAAGAATGACAATTCTCGGAAGAATCTCACCGAGAATTATTTAAATTTTTAAAACATAATCTGTATTCATAAAATTATTTAAAAATAAAAATTACGAAAATTAACGAATATATTTGATATAAGGGTATGAGAGGGGTGGAGGGGGGGGGAGGGGGTAGGGAGGGGTTTTGAATGATGATAAATATGAATCTAATGTAACAAAGATGAATAATATCTGTATTACACATCTATGACAATTCTTTTCTTATGAAAAGTATACCTATGAATAAGAGAAAATAACATATGCATCATTTATTTCCCACACTCAGTCATAAAAAAAATTATGCGAACGTGTTCGAACTCGAATCGAGTGATTCAGTTGACGCTACGTCAAAGGGATGCATTCCAAATCTCGGAATCGTGCAGAGTCAGCAGACTTGTTTTCACAAGTAGTGGTGCAATCATCGTTTTGTTTTCCGGTAGACAAAGTGGAAAGATAAATGAAAAGAAATGAATGGAAAACAATTTTAAATAGATTGTCTGATGGGTTTTTTTGTGTAAAACTTTTGATGTTGGAGTATTTATCGTTTGTACTTGACGGGTAGGAGACAAAAAACAAAACAAAAGATTCGTATGCACAACAAAAGATTGACGTGTTCTTGTTGTTATGTGTACGCGTTTGCTTTTGCTTGGTCTACCAACTCAAAGGTCTACAAAAACATGAAAACAATGGATTTTATCAAGATTTCTTTAAATTAAACATACATAAATATAAATAAATACTACAGAATGTTGTTTATTACGAATCATATGATATTGGTTGACATTCTTTTCGGGAAATATATTTTACAAGGTTTAAAAATTCAAATAATAAATACTTTTGTTATGATATGCTTTTTTAAATTATAAATAAACTGATATGACTTGAAATATTTTTAAATAAGTACCAATTTCCTGATGATAATATTTAACTAGTTTAAACACCTTTTTTCTTTCTTATACGTAGTCATAAGTATGTATTGTAATCATAAAAAAATCTCGAGATTTTAACGGAAATTTGTTTTCCCTGCCCTGATTCAAGTATGTCTATTTTTGGAATAATTTATCTTTGTGTGTGTGAGAGAGAGAGAGAGAGAGAGCTATACAGTATAAATGGATGAAAAAAAATATTGCATATCGCCTAAAAAATAATGCAGATTTCGTCATTTGTCACGAATATTCTCTGTAAGTCATAATTCAGTTCTAAAAGTACGTTTGCATCAGGCACTGTAGAAATAACGTGCCAATTTGCATAACGATTTCAACAATTATTGTTTCGTGAATAATGAGTTGATAATTTAATTAGCTGTTATTTACAAACAAAATAATGTAAAACACGTCAAACAGTTACTGGTAAACATGTGAAATTCCATGGATAATCAAACTGAATTTTCCCGAGGATCTTTCATTTGTTTACACTGTCAGACAACAATTGTTGCAATAACTAAAAATTTATTTGTCTCATTTATCAAAGTCTGTTGCCGCAACTAATTTTTAGTAGCTGCAACAAAAATCTTATTGCAGTTGCTAAACATGCCACAACAGACTTAATTAATGCTTTACGCATATCTATAAAAATTAATAATAAATCATCAATAAAACATGATAATTGTTAATTGAAAAGGATTTAAATCATTTCAATTATCTTAATTCAGAAAATACACAAGTCATTAGTAACATGAAATGAATGTTTATGTAATTAAATAGTAATAGTTAAAAAAAAACTGCCTAGAACAAAAAATATATTCGTATGTATTGCAGTTTTGTTTTGATTAAACACTTTTTAAAGCCACAATTGAAGGTTGGTGCAATTTAAGGGCCAATAATTCCGGAAATAAAAAGCCTAGAGGATTTAAAATGCGGGCGATATAAATTGCATACGCATAGATTATGTGTACTAAATTTGGTTTCAATCCGTTAAGAATCTTCAGAAGAGAAGTAGCGACAAATATTGGTCTTACGAGCGACCGAGCGAACGATCGAGTGAACGGAGACCAATAAAAGTTATGTACTTTGGATTCAAGGCGTGAAAAAAAACAATTTTGCAATACTGATTGCGATTTTTATGTATATAAGTACTAAAGTTTAATAAAATTAAAACTATTAATATAATTGATGTTTGTCAAACATTACTTGAATTTGTTCAACATCTGTTACACTAAGTGCACAATTTTAATCAATTATGTTATTTAATGAGGAATCCTTTCACTGCAACTAGCGAATTAAATTATCTATCTTACTTATGAATTTATAGCATTCCTATAAATTAATAAGTTATCAATAAGTAATTTAACTACCAATTAACGATATAAATTCGCAAAGAATTACTTTCAAAGTCCTTCTGGCCACATATTATAGCAACAGTTCACAAATAGTAACGTTCTCCGGCATAATTTTACATAAATTTTGTAAACGAACATTAAATAGGCATAACTTCCGAAACATACAACGTTGATACATTTAAATTTGAATATTTTTTTTAGTAAGAAATTTAAATAAATAATAGTATAAACCACTCGCAAATTAAATTCTGCACTTGTTTAATATCACGTAATATTGCAGTCATTGTTATTTAAAAATAACTTAAACAATACCAATGTTTCCAAGAATTCTGACGTTAAAAACAATTCAGTTATGATAACACAGTTTTTTAAATGAAATTTTAATGTAAATTATTACACACCATTTTCTTACTATTTTAAGCACAGTTATTTCAAATGATGTAAAATAAAAAATAATAACACTCACTAGAACTAATAGGAATACAGTTATTTCACAAATAAATACACGCAAATTATAAGCAGTTATATTTTAAAATGAAATCATTTATGTTTGTAATGTTTTTCCCCTCATATGGATATGTATAACATTTCCAAAAATGGATACATTGACCCAAATTCCCTTTTTAATAAGAGGATTGACCAAAAAAGGTCTTACTTTTGGTATAGTTCATACTTGTTATCTCAAATCTCTTATCTTAATTCGTTACAGTACCAAAAATATTCATTTGAAGAAATCCGCATAGTACAGCTCATTAATTCGATGATAAGTGCATCTTGTTTAATGTATGCTAATTAAGAGAACACATTGCGGCATTTCTAATTAGATAGATTAAAGAATTGCAATCTGTTTAATTCGCTTATATACAATCTATACTCTATATTTGTAATAAGCAAGTATTTGCTTGTTTAATCCTTAAAGTCTGGCATGCGAATTTCTGAACAAATAAATAGCCTTTAATATTACTGACACTTAAACAGTAAACAATTGATAATAATTGTATTTATTTCATTTGTCAAGCTTTAGAAATTTTGAAATTCTAGATGTCCTTGTCTATTTGAACCACTATATCTACGGATATAAAGGCCCTAGTGGATTTAAAATGCGATTGGCACGAATTGTGCACTCATAGATTATGTAAACCAAATTTGATGACGATCCGTTCTGTTTTTGCTTCAGAGTAGGACCGACAAATTTGGTCTTACGAACGCAACATCCAGGTATTTGGGTATGTATGTATGTTTATTTTGATACAGAGATTAGAGAGAAACTTTTGTTAAAGAAATGTTTTAATTCGAGTTACATACGACCGAATTCTGTACTACGTACGGTGAAATAAAAATTGTAGATATATTTCGGAACGTATTCATGATTTACTCCTTAAATTAACAATATTCGCGCAACTTGTGGTGTTTGCCAGTTTACATAACTTACAAGCTCATTTCATTTGTAAATGTCGTGAAATATGTAAAACAGTGTTCACAATTTGGTGATACTGTATCAATAAAAATTTAGTAAAGGCGTAAATATAAATAAGTTTTAAAATGAAATGTCAGTCATATTAATAATTCTTGTTGAGCAACAACGAGAAGCAAATCAAGTTACCGGATTACAAGCAACAAAACGAAAATAAAACAATGTTTACAGGTATATACGTACAAAAGGCGAACGGACACAGAAACAGCAAAGAGAATCGGTTCAGTAGGCACACAAAAGCAACACAGACATTGGTATATCAGGGCATTAGAAGGCAACGAATATATACGACTCGTCAGTGGCGGGTACAAGAACGGTCATTAATCCCGCAGACGCCAGATAATCAGTATAGATCTGGAGGAATAATTTGGCCAAATAAAAAAAGAGTTATATCCACAACGAATCTACAAGTGCGACTAGATTCAATTTGGATATAAGCTATCAACAATATTAGGAGAAAAAATATCTAGAAATGATTCAGATTACAACGAGGTTTCTCGTTCAACTGAAAATACCCTGAAGCTATGCGCACTTGAAGCACGATTACAATCTTATAAAGCCAGTCTTAGACAAACGTATAAGAAATATAATTAATATTACATAAAACAAATTTCCTATTTTCTGTCCTTTATTTGACTTTCTTTCAGTAATAACGCAATGCATTCTGGATATACTCTCTTTCTAGCTCTTTGGCGCTTGGCCTGTTTAAATACAACTCGTTTTGTTTAACTTTTCAAGAACTTCATGGCTTTCGGCCAAGAATAAAACTTGATATATAGATACTAGTCGTAATTATACTATTAATTAAGAAAAGGGGTAGAAATTGTACTATGTGGGACATGGTTAAAATTTAAATGAAATAATTTAAGCATAAAGCTACCACGATACTTTAGATATGCATAGGGAATATCTCGCAATGAAACCAAATCAGTTTACTGATTTCATCAATGTAACTGTTCTATGTTCGTGACCAAGCCAATCTAGACACTGCGAATTCAACCCCATTTACATGTCATCTAATTTAAATTTAGATACCCCGAATTTATCGGTGCCCAACAGATAATCTAAAGTTTAATTAAACTGATGCCTTTACTTTAGAGTTTAGATCAATTTCGATTAAACATTATTTTATGTCTATACATTTTATATTGTTTTTAAACATATCGAATTTGAAAGACCTTCGCAAGGTCGTTGAATCTATTTGATTATTTAAATGTTTTTTTTTTGTCTAAGAATCATGTGAAACAGTTGAACAATTACGAACAGGATATCAAAAAAAAAAAAATCTGCAATATATTGCCTACGTAACTATGGCAATATAAATAAGGCATGAAAGAAGTTATTTGCGATTTTCTTGTAACTGGTACACTTTTTGAAGAAACTTTTCAAACAAAAGTTGTTGGTAATATTACTATCGTTTATTTTTATTACAACTATTCTAGTGTAAATGCTAACGTTTTAGAGATATTGTAGAAATCGTAAAATGTTATTAGAGTAAACATGCACTTCCGGTTTGAATATGTTTTCCAAATAAGGAGGTTATCTTGCCAGGCATATACAAATCTTAAGTATTATAATTTTACCTTCAGCCATTTAGTCTGTAGAGAACTCATACACATAAACACACACACACACACAGAGAGAGAGAGAGAGAGAGGGAAGAGAGAGAGAGGGGGAAGAGAGAGAGAGAGAGAGAGAGAAAGACAAAGACAGACGTCATTCTAAAAAATAGTCAGACTCAATTCAGGGAATGTTAAAAGGTGTATTTTCGATAATATCTTGAAATTTTTTGTAAAGATTCCACAAATATTTAATTTACAATTCAATTGAAATAATTTAAACGCTTCACATAATTTTACAGATCTATAGACATTTTTAGAATGGCATGAATTGAAAATATATTTACGACTCACAGTTAATAAAAACGTATATGTTCTATAAATCTAAATTTTATGTGAAAAATACTGTATTTATATTTGAATAAAATAACTAGTTGTATCATCATTGATAAGTTTAATAAATTTGTGTCTCAGCAAGAAATACTGTTTGCCTCATGTAACTTAAATCAAATGTTTAAACCTTAAAAACGTATTCCTAATAAAAGTCCTAGTTTTTGAATTATTTGAGTCCTTTATTTGTTTAATTTTAATACAAAACAAGTTCATCTTGCTCAATCACAATTTAAAAAAAAATACTTTTATTTTTTCTAAGGTTATATTTTAATAGATTAATTTTACAAAGCGATTGCGACAGAGTATTTTAAGAACAGCTGTTTGGAAACCGGCTCAATTGGGGCGAGTCCGTCCTGCATTTATATTATTAAAACTTGGTTAAATTTAAGAATCAATAAACAACATCGGTATTTTGGAACGGTTGACTCGTGTTGTCAACACAAACTGAAACCTAACACTTGTGTGTTCCAACTAAAAAGAAAAAGAATAACTCTGATTGTCGCTTGGATAAAAATAACGAATATATATGTATATATATATCCGTTGGCATCAACAACGGTGTGTTGCTTTGCAGTGTCCACTTTGGGACGAAACGCATTAGGGTACATAATAAAACTTGCCTTTTGACCATATCTGACGCCGTTTTCCACAGTTTGGCAGACACGAAAGATGAGGAAACTTATTCACTGATATTCATTGCACTAATATCCTGTTTAACACCTTGTTTACAAAACTCCATGTTCTGAACATATAAGATCCCCCAAACACTACCGATTACGCGACTTACTACGCCAGTTTAAAATCAGACTTATTACAATAAACGCTTACAAACATGTATCACGTTGGTTAAAATAGTACATGTAGATAAATAAGTAAAAACGACTTAAAGACAAAACACTGTACGCCAACACACACAAACAATTACGTTAAAAGACATGTACAGAAACCGAACCAGAGAGTTCTCTCTGCACTGAACACATTTTATCAGAAACGACACAAGCTAACGCTTGTTTTATAATAGTGGGGCTGCAGAACTAACCCAACCTCACTAAACATTTCTCAAACACATCACAGAGCACTCTATTACGAATCATTCTAACTACAATAGTGATATTTTCCCCGCGAACCTTCAATAATGAGAGAATCATCTAGCACATCATTTATTATAAATTCTGTATAGATAAATATATCAGATTTAAAAAAATGATTTGTTTACTTACTTTTTAACATTTTCGAAATATTTCGTACTTGACCATTCCAATTCGCCACTTAAATCTGCTATAAACATTGTTATAAAATTGCGTTTCACTGCACGAAAGCTAGATTAATCATTGTGAATAGCTTTAAAAAGAGGTGAAATCGTTCAAACATGCGGTATTCGTCATCTATAAATGTTTATTATTATAACAACTATGTATAGAAAATAATTTCACTAATTACCTGCGTGTTATTTGTCACAAAAACCCTGTATATATTTTAACAATAAATATAATTTGTTAAATATTACTCTTGCATATTTTTACTTTCTAGTAGGTGGTGTATTCATTTTGTTCTTAACAACGGTTGTTATGTATTTTTACTGTACTGTCTAAAATAACTTAAATAAAGTTCTCCTGTTTATGTTCTATTCAATCCGCCTTTTTATTCTCAACGACATCTTTCTCTTTGAAATACACCTAAATTACCCTAACAGGTTATGGGCCCAGCACGCCTGTATTTCTAGATATAACTACAGTGAAGGCTTGAGTGTTGTCGAGAATAAGGAAGATACACTTGTCTAGTCGTTGCCTTTGTGTTTGTGACACAGCAAAATGTCGAGCAAATTGTCAACGAAGAATATGCAGAAGTTCGACGGAACGAACTTTCTGGGCTGGAAGTTCCAGATCACGCAGATCTTAATGGCGAGTGATCTGTTGGACATCGTGAAAGGGGATCGAGTAATGCCAGAGAATGCAGCGTCGGTGGAAGGAAAAATTTGGGTCAAAGATAACGCCAAGGCCATGTTTTTCATATCCTCGTCGATGGAATATTCCCAGCTCGAGCCTCTATTAACATCTGTTACTGCAAAGCAGATGTGGGACAAGTTGGGGACGATTCACGCGCACAAATCAGCGTCAAATAGACTGATCCTGACACAGAAGTTTCATGAGTATCGTATGGGTTCAACGGACACGGTTGTTCAGCACGTGGCTAGGATCCAAATCATGGCGACGCAGCTCATGGATCTTGGAGAGAATCTTTCCGATGTGACGATCATGGCGAAGGTGTTGGCGAGTTTGACACCAAAGTTCTCAGCCTTTCAAACTGCGTGGGACAGTGTTGAGCCAGCTAGACAAACGATCGAAAACTTGCAGGAACGTTTACTTCGAGAAGAAGGTAGGTTGAACGCTGATACAGTAGAAATAACAGCTTTTGCAGCGATGAAGCACACCAAAACAAGCGGTAAGGACTGGAAATCAAAACCGAAGAAGGACAAAAAGAAGAAAGAAAAGAAAGACGTTGAGTGCTTCATTTGTCGGGCAAGAGGACATTTTGCGCGCGAGTGCCCCGAGCATAAACAAAAGAAAAATGTTCACGAAGGTAACAGTACTCAGAGAGTTGCATTTGTAGCGGTAAGCGCGACTGCAACTGAGACAAACAGTCAAATCGAACACAGTCGATACAGGCAGCCAGATGACTTACACCGACAAGCGGTGCTTGCTGTCAATCAAGACGATATCTGGTTTATTGATAGTGGGTGTTCAAAGCACGTCACGTTCAGGAGAGACTGGTTCACAGAGTTTCGTCCAAAAAGGGATGGCGACACGATATTGCTGGGCGATAATGGAGAGTGTCCTGTGACTGGTGAAGGAACGGTGATCGTGGACAGGCTAATAGATGGCGTCTGGAGCAAAGCGCAAATTGAGCACGTGTTGTATGTTCCGAGTGTCAGGAAAAATCTCTTTTCCGTCGGAATGTGTACATTACGCGGGTACTCAATCGTATTTCGGGAGGATGATGCGCTAATAATACGCGGCAACGAGATTCTCGCGACTGGAGTCAAGCAGTCAAACGGAATTTGCAGGTTGCTGTTTCGAGTGAGAGTTCAACAAACTCTGAACGAGGTAAACGTCTCAACAACGAGTTTGAAGGGGTGGCACGAGCGCCTTGGACATTTGAACAAGCGTGCCTTGTCCATGTTGGTAACGTGTGGCCTGGTGAACGGGGTAAGTCTGAGAAACAAGAAAGACTTCTTCTGTGATGCATGCAGACTAGGAAAAACGCATAGATTGCCGTTTAAGAAAATTCCTGTTTCTGTGAGTCGGGAACCAGGGGAGTATTTTTATAGCGACGTCTGCGGGCCGATGTCTGAGGATTCGATCGGTGGTGCGCGATATTTCATCATGTACAAAGACGATGCATCGGGGTTTAGACAAGTTTCCTTTCTCAAACACAAGTCAGATGTTTTTGAGAGCTTCAGGATCTTCGAACGCGCAGTTTCAAATAAATTCGGGCGTCCTATGAAAATTCTGAAAACTGACAATGGTCGTGAATACTGTAATGATCAGATGCGAAGGTATATGCAGTCTCGCGGAATTAAACACGAGACAACGGCTCCGTATACTCCCGAGCAAAACGGAAGAGCCGAGCGGGATAACCGGACGGTAGTGGAATGCGCGCGTACAATGTTACACGCGAAACAACTCGGGGTTTCGTTCTGGGCGGAAGCAATTAATACCGCGGTGTATCTACTTAATCGAGTTTTAGCAACTGGAGAGTACCACGTAAAAACGCCGTATGAGATCTGGACAGGTAAAAAACCAGATTTAGGACACGTGCGAGCATTCGGTGAGGAAGGCTACGAGCACGTGCCCAAGCAGTTTACACAAAAATTCGATGCCAGGGCGAAGAAGGTAATCCTCGTGGGCTATGACGGGGAGTCAACAAATTATCGGTTGTTTCATCCAGGTACAAAGAAGGTAACTGTCTCAAGAAATGTTATCTTTCACGAGAGCGTCGATGAAGAGACATGTTCAAGCGAGGCAACCGATGAAGAAAATTGCTTGGAGGAAACGGAAAACGAGCAGCCAGACGAATCGAGAAGAGAAGAACAGCGAGACGGTAAATCGCTGGGCAAGGTATCTGAGAATGTTCAACGCAACGAGAATCCACCTCTTGCGCCTACTAACCATGTTCGGGTGCTGAGAGATCGAGCACAGATACGTAAACCGACTTGGTTAACCGATTGTATTGATTTCGCGGAGTACAACGTGCCAAAAACTTTCAACGATGCTATAGGTGGGCCTGATGCTGCTCAGTGGAACGAAGCCATTGAAGAAGAGCTGAGGGCACACGAGAAAAATTGTACTTGGGAAATTGTACCGAAAAGTCAAACAAAAAGTGCAATTGATTCCAAATGGGTGTTTAAAACTATTCAAAATTCAGATGGAAGCGTGCGTCGATACAAGGCACGGCTTTGTGCAAGAGGATTTCTCCAGCAAAAAGGCGTGGACTTTGAGGAAACTTTTTCACCTGTCGTTCGTTATGACTCACTGAGAGTACTATTGGCAATAGTAACTCAGGAAGATCTAGAAATGGTACAGTTCGACGTCCGCACCGCGTTCTTATACGGAGATCTCCAGGAAGAAATTCACATGAAGATACCACTGGGCTTGAAAATCAAGCAAAATGCAAGTGAAGTGGTATGTCGGCTGAGAAAGTCACTGTATGGCCTGAAGCAGGCACCGAGATGCTGGAATCGCAAATTCTGTGGTTTTCTGCGGCGTTTCAACTTTGTACAAACCGATGCAGACGATTGCATATTTTACAGTCACTATAACGAAAATTGTGCGATTTATCTCGCGTTGTACGTGGACGATGGACTTCTAGCTTGTAAATCGCGAGTTGCGTTGGAAAATGTGATTGGAAAATTGAGGAGCGAGTTCGAGATTACAGTCGGAGATTGTAGTAATTTTGTCGGACTGCAAATAACTCGCAATCGTACCGAGAAAACAATGTTTATAAATCAAGGCGTCTATACGCGAAGAATTCTTGAGCGATTTCGTATGAGTGAGGCAAAAGCGTTGTCGGTTCCTGCGGATCCAAACGTCACGCTGCAGCCTCTGGAGTCAAACGAAAAAAAAACTGTTCAACGGGCCATATCGGGAGGCTGTCGGGTCCCTTATGTTTCTCGCAACTGTATCCAGACCAGACATAGCGTTCGCTGTTAACACGGCAAGTAAATTTTTAAACAAACCCTCTGAGAATCACTGGCATGCAGTCAAACGTATTCTCGCGTTTCTAGTCGGTACTAAGGATCAAGGAATAATGTATCAAAGCGGCGGAAGCGAGCCACACTTGATAGGTTACTCAGACGCGGATTATGCAAGCGATCTAGAAACAAGACGCTCAACAACAGGATATGTGTTCAGTATCGCAAACGGTCCAGTGTCATGGGCGTCTCAGAGACAGAAATTGGTAGTTCTCAGTACAACGGAAGCGGAATATGTTGCCGCTTCAGCTGCTGCTAAGGAGGCTATATGGCTTAGAAGATTGTTGGCAGGCATCGGTTATCAATGCAGAGAAGCAACAATACTGTTTGTTGATAACCAGAGTACAATTCGCCTAGCTAAAAATCCTGAGTTCCATAAGCGAACCAAACATATTGACATCCGTTATCATCAATTGCGCGAGATAGTTGAGGCAGGAATTCTCTGCGTAGTTTATACATCTTCGGAAACCCAACGTGCAGATATTTTCACCAAAGCGCTACCGCGAAATCGTTTTCTAGCTCACAGTGAGAGCATTGGATTGTATGTATGCAACGATGGGAAAAATATTTAGACGGCGGAAGTGTTAAATATTACTCTTGCATATTTTTACTTTCTAGTAGGTGGTGTATTCATTTTGTTCTTAACAACGGTTGTTATGTATTTTTACTGTACTGTCTAAAATAACTTAAATAAAGTTCTCCTGTTTATGTTCTATTCAATCCGCCTTTTTATTCTCAACGACATCTTTCTCTTTGAAATACACCTAAATTACCCTAACATAATTAATATGTAATAAAGCATGTTTTATTATTTAAGTTGCGATAGAAGTTTGTATAAATAATAAATTTTCAATAAATAGTTTAAATAAATAGAAGTTTCTTATAATTTAACTATAATACAACATTGCGCATTGCTAGTTCAACAATGACTAAATTTGTAAAGGCTGCTTGTCGCGTCATAATACACCGACTTGTTCAGACTCGTCCGTATGTGGTTGAGTTCAGCAATAACCATGTTTATATTTAAAAATGCTTTCAGTTAAAGATATTTTAAAATAATAATAACGATAAATAAAATAATTTGACTATAAATAGAGATCGCTAATTATTCCAAAAATTAAATAAAAATAGCCATTTACTTATACATTTCCAAAATTTTATTTATAGAATATGTATTTTAAAGAATATACAATGAAATAATATTTAAATAACATAGATGTATTATAATCTTAATTTCTTTTCTGTTTTTGTCGATTTTTTTGATTTTCTTTTTGAGAGACTACTTCCTACATGTGGTATTGCTATTATTTCGTCTTCGTCATCATCTTCGTCGTCGACGTCCTCATCACCTATGGATATGCAAGAAATAATAATTACCAATTGTCATAGCCGGCTTGATTTTATGCAAAAATAAATCCTAACCTCTCTTTTGCGTTGCATCATCTAGTTTTTCATTTTCTACCAACTCTGTTAAAAAATCATTCGTGCTTTTTTGTACAGTACGTACATCACTTATAAACTCTTTAAAGCACGATGTTTTATTTGTTGCCTTCTTTATCTCTTTAAGAATTTTATTATTTGATATTGTGACAATTATCACATGTTCATCGTCCATTTTTCGATAATTTAAAAATTGGATTATTTTCCAAAAACATATTTTCGTAACTAATCATCAAAAATTCTTGTACAAGTTGCTTAAAAATGTCTCTAAATTTAACCGCTATGTGTGTATGTATTATAAATACTTTTTAAATTAAATTTAAATACAAGAGTTTTATAATCAATATTTATCTTTGACGAGTGTTTTCTCGAAAATTTAAATATGTAAGGGTGAAAAGTGGATTTTTTTAAATAAAACAAATAATTTTGTTGCATTTAGAAATTTATTTGAGCTAGAATTAAAAATTATAATTAATGAACATACATACAATGGACAAAACAAGTACGCTAAACTTTGAATCTAAAATAAAAATTAATGCAACATTAAAATTATTGTTAAGTTTGTTATAAAAATTTTGCACACTCAAGAATTAATATTTTTATACATCCAGAAAACACACTTAATCAGTGATTACGTAGAGATCAAGCGATCCCTAGTTTTATTATTAGTGTAATTAATGTATTGCAACAAAGCAAAATTAATTAATTTGTGTTTTCTGCGCAATATAGTTCATAGTTCACATAGGTGCTCTATGTGTAAAAATATTTTACATGTGTTTTTGAACTCTTATATGAAAATAATATTTGTAATTATTTTTGCCCAGTACCAGTCATCAAAACCATCAATCAAATTGTTTTATATTTATTTTTATAATTAGAATCGATACATTGATCAAACTTTATATTACAAAATAAACATGATTTATCATGTGAAACCAGTATTCACTTAAATTTAAACAACTGTAACACATGAAAATTGTAATTAAAGATAATTAGCACGTACGAAAAAAACGTCCTAATGATAATTATATAATAAATTTGTGTTTTATTATATAATTGTTCAAATCTACTAATATTCAGTATTCATTTATCAAAGTTCAAAATGAATAGACGATAATTATTTGAAAATAGAGTGGCATTTATGGATAAACTTAGACAATGATCTAAATCATGAATCGTGATTTAAATAATCATCAAATTGAAAAATTCATTGGCCTTAAAAATTAGAAACAACATAAAAAAAACTTAAAATTTATTTTTTGTTGACATATGACTAAATCATCCAACCAATTGAGGAGTCACTAGTCATCAAATGAAAATAAACGTATACAATGTTTAACAACTAGAACTACTATGACGTCAGAATTAATTAGAATATACAAATTTTAAATTTTGTTTGTAAGAATAGTTCGCCAAACTACTACATATTGACGTCACAAGTATCGCCTATTATATTTCATTAACTAAAATAAACCAAAACGAACAAATTAATACAATATTTCGGTGACATGTCAAATAGTAAAGTGATCGTAGTTTTGTAGAAATCTTTCACACATTACATTTTTTAAAAATCATATATTTGACACAGAAAACGCACTGAGACGTATCTAGTTAAAATGTTAAAACGAATGTCAGTCTCTCTCTATTTGGAACAAAACGTCACAAAATGGAATTTCTGGTGGATAGTTTAGTAATAGTTTCCGTAACTGCCCCACTGGTTGTATCCGCCGTATCCGGACTGTGAGTACTGCCAGTTTTGGTACTGGTATTGGTCATTTTGTGAGTACTGCTGACCGTACTGATTGCCATATTGACCTTGAGCTGCAGTGTTTGAGTACTGCGGGTACGATGAACCAGTGGTCGAACCAGTACCAGCGGTTGCTGAGGTACCATAACCGCTGTAGTTTCCGTATGAACTGGATTGTGTTGATGGTAATGGTGGGTCTTTAGGTTTTTTCCCACTTGCTTCAACACTATTAGAACAACATTTAATGGGATTAGGCGTGAAATGTACATAAATAGTAAAGTATTAAAACTGCTATAGAAATAACTTACGCTTTACTGTCGTCCTTCTTCTTCTTCTCCTTGTTTTGTTTGCAATATTTTTGGTACTCATCGTAAGCTTTCTGTACCGATTGAATGTCAGATCCGAAATCTTCGAGAAACTCGAGTTTTCGTTGAGCAAACAAAACTTTTTGATCGACTTCAGCTGCTTCCTTGCTCAAGAATTGGTCGATATAGTCCAGGACTTCTTTTTCCGAGACTCCCTCTTTTTGTAAAGTTAAATCAATCAATTGCAGATACAATCTAGGATTTGTGTTATCTTTTTCGATGGCTTTGTTCAGGATCTCGAAAGATTTTTCGACATTTTTGCAAATTTTCAACGAAAATCGCGCATACTTTATGGCCAAATTGGTGGAAATCATTTTATTTTTCGAATTGTTAATATAATGTTCGTAGAGTTGGGCACATTTCTCAAAATCACCTCTGCGTCTTTCGAGATTTATTCTTCTATAAGCAACCTTTAATAAAATATAATAAATTATTATCAACAGTTTTGATTTAAAAATGGCGAAAATCTTACTTGAAGAAGATTTGGAACTGATTTCTCTAGGTTCACTAATATTTCAGCTGCTCGTGGATAATTTTCGCAACATTCTTCAAACATTGCCCATTGTAAATGCAAGCTGGGTTTGTTCAAGTGATGGATTGTGCAAGCACGTTCATACACATGGCCGATTTTTATTTTCAATTCAACATCATTTAAGCTCTCCAAAAAGTGAACAAACTACAACAAAATCAAAAACCTTCAATTATTTTCTGTATAAATATCCACAAATTACAATAGTAAAACAAACAAATCAGATGGCCACTGCGGAGTCTTCAAATAAGATTAAAAATCTAATTCGGAATTACATTAGAGTAACATCGTAACGTAATCAAGAGCAAAATCATCACATTATTTATTAAATCAATTCAGTAACAAAATATATTAAATGTAGAGAGTAATTAGTAAAAATATACTTACACGTAGCCAAAATTCTTCATAAAGAGCACAAGCAATAAGACATCTTTCGAATAAAACAATAATGCGATCACGATCGCCCTGTTCGATTTCGAAATCTAAATATTCTTTCCAATTCTTAAGCTGGCATCTTTCCAGTGGTTTTACATGGAAATATGGTCGTTTGATCTAGAAAACACAAAAGTGCATTTAATATGACGTTACTTGTATTCAATCAAATATTTACCCCTTCTTCAAAATTCCATCGTGCCGTCACTGCGTTGACTGTTGATTTGTGTATTTTTCGACGGATTGAAACAATTCTTTCTCTCAAAGCTGTTGTCTCTTCATCTGATTTCTATAAATATATGTACGCATGTAGATAATTATAATTATTAGAAAACAATTTTCGGCGAATCATCTTGAATAGAATTATTTAAATTTACCAGTGAGTCCTGGACATCTCCTTCGCCAGGCGGAGCATCGGAATTGGTAGATGTTTCGCTGGGTGTATCATGTTTCATTTGATGTTTAATTTCTTTGCGTAACGCCAAGAATTCATCAACTTCTAATATTTTATTCGGTGGAAAGGCAGCAACATGTTCTTGGAAACTATACATAATATTGCATTTGTAATTCATTCATTTTATGCTAATTATTTTAACAAGATATTTTATCATATAATCAGATGGCCCTTGCGGCGTCTTCAAAAAAGATAAAAAATATCTAATTCGGAATAACGTCAGAGCAACCTCGTAACATTATCATGAGCAAAATCATCATATAACTTCTATAAAAATCAGCCCTAGCTGATTACATATCTATAAGATATGGTTTATTTTGAGCAATATTAATTAAATTAATTAAAAATCTCACTTGTCGAAATGATTGGTGTATCCTTGAGTAGGTGTAGACAACAATCTATCATACAAGGACGTAACGTTTTGGTAGCGTTTCCCTTCCGTTTCCCATTTGATATATCCATCCCAGAGCCGGTCCGAGCGAAATTCAAGTCCACAAGAACCCAGGGCACGTTCATATTGTGCACGGATATGGTCCTCGTCTTCGGCGTGTGTACTGCGCGTATAGTTGAGATAATGGAGCCAGAGGTCGACGGATAGTGGAATAGCCTTGAGACCCCGCTCGAACACCTTTACACATAATTTTAATCAGATGCTTCTGGGGGTGGTAAGGAGTGGCGAGCAACAATACACCGTTATTTATAAGAGAACACGCCACCAGGTGTACCATTGCCCGATAACAGTAATGAGATCATAGATTGGTGTATATATGGTACTGGTCTTGTTGTAAATGCTTGAATGTATAGAATAACCAGTATATATTTGCCTATAGATTATGTTGGAGTTAACTTATATTACTAAAATTACGCACTATATGTGTATGAAAGAAACATATTTATGACAAGTTTTTAGAGTTTTATATATAGTCCATATGAAGTAGCTGAATATGTAAATTTGTTTGATTTCCTATGGGCTTTAAAAATTAAATTACTAACTATATACGTTACAAGGGTAATGATAATATTGGGACCGTTGAAGGAAAATTATCAAGTTCAATTACGTTGAAACCAAGATTCGTCAAGTGAAATATTTTTATGTTTGCAGTCATAAAGAGTATTTGTTGCATTCTTTCTTCGCTTATATGGCATAATTAAATTTTACTAATCATGAACATTGCTTTCCACGGTTCATTTGTCTATTATAAGGTGAAATCGGTTCTCCTTCTTAGATAACATATTTTATTATTACCCTGTATTATGCATACGCTAACTATATTACGCAGTGAAATTATAAGTAATTTAACTTGCTATATTTGAAATAGTTACACTTAAAACATAAACAAATTAAATTTCAGAATTATTAATTTTCCTAAATGAAATTCTTCATTGTATAATTTAAAATATATAAAAAAGAAACAATTAGATTTCCGTAATTTTTAATTGTTCTAAGTTAAATATTATTTTGATCTCCACTAAGTAATAATTATAGTATAATTATGCAATGATTAGCGCGTACAATAAATATGTAAACTCACTAGAACTTCTAAGCAAATGTAAATGACCTTGTCATGCGCTAATCATTGTTTAATTTACACAATTTTACTAAAAATTGTCGTGATTATTACTTGCAATTAGTGAAGATAACATTCGAGTACGTATGCTATTTACACGTTTAATCTCACCTACACGAGGATTTACATATTTATATTGATAACCACGTAATTAAGACGGTTCATAAATCAAGAATTGGAATTAATGCATATGCTTTACTTTCTAATAAAAATATGTATTAAAGCTAAGAGTTGAAAATAAAAGACATATATGCTTAGGCCTTTTATTATTTGTATTGTTTGATAATCGTAAAATGAAACGTATATAATATACTTGATTACATATACCGCCTAATCGATTTTTAAAAGTCTTTTCTACTCCTTTAACGATGAAAGTATATTATAATTTAAAAATGATGTGCGTTTAAACTTATGTATGTTACCTTACCAATAACATTTGAAATGAAGTCGCTACATACTAAGTAACTGGGAATAATATTAATAGAACGTAGATAATTTAAAGGTAGTAATGAATAAAAATGATGCCATGGATGGTAAAATGTTTGATGAGACCTAAAGTGCGCTTATTAGAAATTGCGCTATTTAAATTGTTAAATAAGTAATATTAGATTTACGTCATTTTATAGAAAACGACATGATTTTATGTATGTCTGGTAAATGTATCTGATTTTTGAGAAAGCCGCAGCACAACATACTGGTTATTTAATAGATTGTTGCATTTCCGACAGTCGCAGTGCCATATATATTCGTATTGTATAAATAATATTTCATGTTAGATATAATATATGTATTATATATAATGTAAATCGTACCCTAACTTTGAAAGTGCATCTCTTACATGAATTCGTTAAGTGAATCCACCGAAGTCGGCTTCAAACTCGCCAGCATTGTTGCCACAACACTACCGTGCCATTTTTTTTTTTAAAGACTCTATAGCATTTTTTTTTTCTCTAAGGGTGTTTGTTTGTTTTTTAGTATTTCATAAAAATAACAATATAAAATAACACCAGACTACACATATCATGTCATTAAAGGTACCTAACTATACACACATAAGAATATACAAGTAATTCATACATATATGACTAGTAAAATGAACGTACGATTTATTCATATCACCATAATAATATAAATAACTATTAATAGTAATATTATAAGATATTTTATCATTGTTTAGAGCTGGCTCGGCGTGCAGATGCTGTTGAAAAAAGTTACAAAAATTGGAAAATTAATAAATTGATAAATATATAAATGAGTGTACTATAGGAAATCACACACACGACGGAATGCAAATGCTCAAAACACTTACCTCCTCGCACTTCTTCTTGTTGCCCTTACGCTTTTCGTAGTCGGCGTATTTACGCCAGTACCCGTAGCAGTATGGATAGTGGGACAGAAATGCGTCGTATGCCTCACGTGCTGCTTCCATATCATTCTATATCACACAAACAAACACACAAAATTATATCAATTCAATTAATAATACGTCGTCCAATTTCTAACAAATTAATACCATCAGATGGCCCTTGCGGGAGTCTTCTTAGAAAATCAGAATCACGTTTGGTCAACGCCATAACATAATCAATAGCAAAATCATCATTTTGGATTTATATAATTTGTAGTTATTGAAAAATGTAGGTGTTTATGCTTAAAAATTAGTAGTAAATCTAACCTCTTGGTCCACATATTGTAATAAGTATGTCCAGCCAGTGAAATCTGTAGGATCATCATTAACAGCCTTCCAGTATTTGTCCAATTCGGGTAGCTTCCTCGGTTTGGACTGCTTGTCTTCTTTCTTCCCATCAGCAGCAACCTCCAACGCAGGTTTCTTTGCTGCAGATTGTTCACTTTCTGAAGTCGGCGAACCGGGATCGTACTCGTTTTCTTCCAATTTCCGCTTGGTACCCTCTTTTTTCACAGATGGCAGTTCATCTTCTGATACCACCTAAACAAACGAATAATATAAATTAGCAACGCAAATTTTTAAAGAACACATTCAAATTTACTTCTGTATCAGCGGGAAGTTCTGCCAATTTTGGACCAGGCAGTTCTTCATCTGATACTTCTTCGGTTTCAGGAACTTTTGCAGCTTGAACAGTTGGTAGTTCATCTTCTGAGATCACTTCTGTATCCTGATCCATACCCTATTTAAAAATAAGAAACAATTATGAAATTATAACATTCATAGAATTATTATTGATATAAACATATAATTTTGTTTAACTAACCTCTTTTTTCTTTTTTTCCTCAGTCTTCATTTCCTTATCGGAGTTATTGAGTGCATCTTCTTGAGCGTTATCCTCGTTCATTTTTTCTTCTGCTTGTTTATCATCTGCTGAATCAATAACTGTGGATCCAGAAGTCGCAGATTCGACAATAACTTCCATTGATTGATCTTCAGTTTCCATTGCTTCTACAATGTCCACCGATTGCTCTGGTTCGTGTTCTTTGGGTGATTTCTCTTCAGATTCTTCATCAGAAGTCGGTGAAGTAGTTGCAATTTCTTCCGTGATTGGAACATCTTCAATGGTAGGAACATCTTCGTTCCCTGTATTTGCAGAAGAACCAAACAAGTAGCTAACAGATCGTACGGCAAAGGGACCACTTTTTTTACACAAATCACCAATATCATCATCAAAATTCTTCTCACCTTCATCATCTTTCTCGCCATCGCCTGGTTTGCCCTGTTGCGTCTGCGAATCGTTATTCAATACGGAAACATCAAAATGATTCGTTTCTTTACTTTCTTCTGCTTCAAGCTCATTGATTGAGTTTTCTTCAGTGCCTGTTTGTAAAGATTCTTGATTTTCGGGTACATTATCGCAAGAATTTTGATTGGAATTCGTTTGTTCGAGAAAAGGCTGTTCTGAATCATTTGTAGAACCGAATTGCACGGATCGACTATCATTTTGATCTGTACTGGAATCGCAGAGTAACGAAGCGTTGAACTCATCAAACTGATCAATGTTAGCGGTAGAATTATCCATTTGTTCTGTTTCATCTAAACCGGTCTCCAATTCAGGTTGATTTGAAATGTCCGTAACAGATTCCTCAATGACAACTTCAGTGTCTTCAACATTATTTAAATCCGAATTGATTATATTATTATCATCTTCTTCTTCAGATACTTCGACTTCGACCATCACCATTTTTTTACGCGTTTTACGAGCAATTTCTTTTGGTTTCGGTGCCGGAGGACGCACCGCCCTACCAGACCTGGTTCGACGAACCTCTGAAAATAATTTTCCAACATGGATTGTTTCATAATAACTATAGTTTCATTTAGATAGCAATGCTATTGGCAATCAAATAAAAATTAAATATTTCATTCGAAAAAGGAAAACAGTTAATTTTCAAAGTGATATTAAAACACATTAACATTTACTAAATTAACATTATTTTAGTGCTAACATTGAACACATATTATCTCAATTATCCACTATGGCTCACGAAGTGACCAACAATTAACGCAGTATTAAGTCATACAATCATTTCCGATGAAAAATGTAAATTTAAAGAGTAAAATGTGAGAAGGAAAGGGATGGCGTAAGATCATACAAATAAATGATTCTCTGCATTATAATTCACTAAAACATGCATATAAATACATATTTCCATCAAATAGACTGGCAGAAAATCCTTTACATTCTTTAACATCTTAACAATCTTTAACCATTCAACACAGCAGTCACACGCTTTTTATGCCTGGTTTGCCAAACCCAACATTCACTACCATACATCAACGACGGCACAAGTAGACCTTCGTACACGCACAACCTTGCATCTTTAGAAATGTTAAAAATTCTCACGAACATTTCTAATCCCAAAATATATTCACAAACTCCTAATCTTATAGACCAAAATTCATCTAATCTGTACCAAAATTATCGATTTAATTTTGATCAATATTTTAATTTAATATTTAATTCCGAGCATAAATTGAAGTATTTAGAAAGAAATATTATAACCTAGATTATTTTAAAAATTAATAAACCTTAAACGCTTATATGAAACTAAATTAATCCATAATTTATAAGGAAACAAGCTAAAATGCAATTTCTTTATATACGGAAAAGCACGTGTTTCAACTTGTTTGTATACCGCAGCGGTATTCACTAAACGTAAATATAAACCAAGCCTAAATCCATTAGTACTGTCTTAGGTAATTAAATTAAAAATGATTTTAAAATGAGATATTTTGGCGAGTATAAATATAATAGACTAGTTGTTAAGAGCTAATCACCATGACCCGAATAAACCACATATTGCGGAAATATGTTCTATTGGTATTCTATATCCATCAACAATCTCAAATTTGTTTATCTGATCGAAAAACATTTTTGTGAGTTAGAACATAAGATAAATATGCACAATGTGGCATATTCGGGGAATCAATCCTGAACAAGGAACAAATATATTGCGAATATGCGAACATCCGATTATTGTATTTATTTTGAATGCTATGGTACTGTTTGGTGCCTAGTTCATGTAAGCTGGATCAACCGAAAATTATCAAGTTATTTGTACACGTTATCAGCAGTGGCGGCGCTAGAAAAAGCCTAGTGGGTTCAAAAAAAATATGAGCAGACCGAAAATTGTGAACATAGGGTTTACGAAATACGTGAACATTTTAGCGGGGTACCGGATGCAGGAGCTAGCGCCGTCACTAGTAGCCAGTATCGAAAATAAATACATAAATAATTTTAGGCTAATTTATTAAAATGTTACACATGTAAATGATGCAAATAAATATAATATATATATATATATAAATACATCAACAATAACAAACGTAAACGAATAATACATTTAACAATAGGGAATTAAAAATGCAACAAATCTAAAATCATAAATACGCAATAGGAATTACAAATTCCAGATATCGAAATGAGATTGAATAACTGAAATCAGTATGTTGTTAGTATTACAGATAAGTACTTTGAATATATATCAAAATGTTCTTCATTGCATACCTGGTTCGTTTGTAACTGCATTATCATCCGTAGAGTCCATTTGAAACGATTATTTCTGATTCAAATACTAGAAACCACGCACAAACAACTTTGCTTCCATTAAAAATTTCGAGACTCTCACCCCACTTCACTTCAAGCGTTTCTTCCAACTTCTACTAGTGGCACAATATTACCAACTAACATTGAAAAAAAAACTACTTGGAAACCATACACAAACTTCATTTTTATAACATAATCAATACGCATTTTATTTCAAAATAATATTTTATACAAAAAAAAATCAAGTCTAAGCCATAACTATATATTATTTTGCGACAAATTACCGAATATTACCCAGAAAATCTATCGCTTTAAGTCTAATGGCATCACTGCACATGAACTACAACTAAATTCTGGAACACTCACAACTACTATTTACTTAAATGTACTGAATTAAATTTAATTTATCCAAATTTTGCATTTACATACAACATATTTTACATATTCCTTGGTAGAAATCTCGGAATTGCGTCGGAATATATTCATTAGGGAAACAGTTTACTATATTACCTACTTACAAATATTAATATATTTGTTTCGGTTTATCATTTTTAAAATTATGTACCCAAGCTTATAATTTAGAATATGATTTTGTATACCGATTTATAAAAAAAAATATTGCTAAATATTATTTTTATGAATTTTGAATTTAAAAAATGGCTGACTTCCGAACGCTAAATAAAAGGTAAAGAAGATTCCTTATTATGGCACGCCGCGTGAATTTTCTTGTTCTTCAAAGTTTATTCCAAATGTAACGGCGTGGTATTGTGTTTATTTTTGTTATACATTAAATATATTATAACTTATAATTTAATCACTAAAATAATGCCGAAGTGCAATATTGTTAGTATTGATAATGACAAATCGTCATTTTCACCAAAAATTGGTAAACATTATTGTTTGTTGTCAACGATTTTGAAGTTATAATTATTTGTTTATGTATAGTTAATTTTCAAAATGGGCAGTTACAACCAGATAAAGAGAATCAGTTGCAATGCACGGCATTCACTGATTCTGTTAATAAATCAACAATTATGACTGTCGCCACGAACAAAATGATTTATGTGGGAGAAGAGGACAACAACAATGATTTGTTTCACACGTTATTAACAATTAGGTGCAAGAAAACTAATACGGTATGTATAAATTAAAAAAAAAATTGTTAAGCAGTCATGTGGAATTAATATTTAAAATGATTTTGTTTGTATAGGTACGACTTATACCTATAAGCACAATATCGTTGAATGTTCACGTTCCTAGAGTAAACACGCTATTGGATTCAACGTTAAACGATTCCGTTTTGGGTGTGAAAGATTTGTACAAAACGTTTGGTTCGAAAAAAGCTAAGCGAAAAACGGAACAAATCGAGCGAATGAAATTAAATGTTAGCAGCGTTGAAGAAGAGCTTCGACAAACAGTTGCAGGTATTTGAGCATTGTTTATAATAAACAATTGAGAGTATTATTCATCATTGTTTCAATTCAGTTCGCAATTTAGATGTATTTATTCTTGTATAGATATCGAGATAAAAACTGAAGAGTTGGTTTCACAAACGCAGGATGATTCAGCGAAATCGTATAGACCTGCAATAAATCGAGATGCAACTAAAGTCGAAGATGTTTATGATTTAAATACAATCATAACGAAAGGAGAATTAGAGGCATTAACAGAACTAGCAGAAGAAGTCTTAACTAATGACTTTGGCGAAGACAAGTAAGCAACTAAACAAAATTAATTAATTGTGTATTAATAATAATAATTTGATATTTTAGACTAACGCCATTTGTGGTAGCAATTGTAAATAAGTTAAAAGAAACAGGAACTGACAAATTGCGCAAATGTCAAATGCTATTATACATCGATATAATTATAAAATTTTTCCAAACGCCAGTAAGAAAATTAACAAAAAACTTCACTATGGACCCGTATCCAGATTTGATAGTGAAAAAAATACTGCAGCAATTCACCGTTTTAAATAACTATACTAGGTCCGTTGAAATGTTTGCGTATTATTTTCTGATTTCGAATGAAATTTTATTTCAGATCGCGGCCATTTTCTATGCGAGATAAAGCAATATGTTCTGTTATGATTTTAAGCTTGTATATTCTTGACTACCAGGTGGATTTGGAGCCGTTGAGCACATCGATTGGATGCGGTATCAAAAAACTGGTGGATATTGCGAAAGTGTTGGGAGCGCGTTTGTCTAAAAAAAGCACTTCCGTTGTTGCTTTGTCACTACCGCTTCCGGAAACATCACTCAATATTTCGAGACGTGGGAAGAAAAAAAATTAATAATTAATTATAAAAAAGACAAAATATCTATTAAATATGTTTACTATATCCATATGTGTATCACTTTTAAAGTACACTTTTATAACTGAAAAATAAAATTATATTTCATTTCATTTTCATTAAAATCGAAACGTTTCGTTTTTTTATAACAATAAGGATAAACATTAAACTATATTTAATGAATTCTCATTAAGAAACTTGCTAAGATAATTTTAAGCAGTTGAAAAAGTAACGGATACGGCAGGGATCGAACCCGCGACCATCGGTTTCGCGCCGATCGCTCTAACCACCTAAGCTACGCATCCACTGACCACAACCGTCTCTCTTTTTTTTTTATAACGTTTACTGTCGCAGATGTTTTCTTCTACCTTTCATATTAAATGGTGTAATATGTATATAGTTTTTATTTTTTATACAAAAATTACATTTTTAATTTCTTGCCAATATGCGTAAGTTTATTTTTCTTTTTATTGGCGGTCTTTGATTTAATAGCACCTTTAACTTCTTCTTCAAGCTGAGTAAAGAATGCCGATGAAGATTTAACACTTTTAGCACCTGAAGATTCGTCCATCTATTAAAATAAAAAATACGTGTGAGTGGCGACATTCACGATTGAAAATGTATATGCATCAAAAATTAAATATAATAAACAAACCTTATCAACATTTTTGTCCTTGGTGACTCGTTCTAATAATTTCGCAGTCTTTTCCTTGCTGTATTTATTCCCTAACCCAGGTCTCATTTTCTCGATCTCTTTCTTCTGCTTCTGTATAGCATGCTCTTTTTGTTTCGTTTTCTTTTGTCTGCGTTCCCGTTTCTTGTCTGTCTTCGTTCGCTCGCTCTTCCCGATAACGTCGCCTTTGGGTTTCCTGGCAATTTCTTCGGGTGCTAAGAGTGCTGCGTCGCTCGTAGCAACTGGTGCTACTTCTTCCATGCTTATGGCTGGCATGTTGTTTACTATCCGCAATTCGGGCGCCACGGTTTTCGGTGTGAAGTGGAAGTTGCAAAGTGCGTCTAGTTTAGAGAATAACGATTTCATCATTGTTTTGATTTCGATGTGTTCTTTTGGTTCCTCGTCGGGTTTGTCAGTTGCGTCGGGGTCGAGAGCTTCTTTTTGTTTTAAGTATTCCTCTTCGTAGATGTTAGCCAATGATTTTTTGCTCTTTTCTTGGTCAAGCATCAGTTTCTTTCTGTACTCGGCGGGTGCTTCAGCTATTTTTTGTTTTCGTACTACGTCATCCCAGACTTTATCTTTGATACGTTGTTTGATTATGTCTTCTAATCGAAGTGTTGATTCTTCCGTTATAACCGGTGCTGTAAAAAAATAAATATATAATATGTGTTCTCTAAAGAAAATAATTTTAACTTACCAGGTCGAGTAATTAGATCGAACTCAACGATTTCTTCTAATAATGAATTTTGTGGTCGTTTATCTGCAGTTACTTCTCCTTTCATATGCCACGGTTTTTCTTCCAAAGCGATTTCTTCAATTTCTTTAATTTTCTTCTGTAGTCGTTCTTCTCGAAGTTCCAAATTTGATT
This sequence comes from Nebria salina, assembly GCA_944039245.1. NCBI lineage: Eukaryota > Metazoa > Arthropoda > Insecta > Coleoptera > Carabidae > Nebria > Nebria salina. Next base: position 14,783,714 of record OX063271.1, read on the forward strand.
TCACATTGATATCCTCCTGGTGTTCACTGTCCTCCACTTCTTTATCATTCTCCCTTTTGCGTTTGTTATTAACCTGCTGATTTCCTCTACCAAAAAAATCATCATATCTAGGATTAGTTTGCGATTCATCTTCTACTTCTTCACCCTCTAAATCTTCCAAATCTTCTTCATTCGCGTCGAATAAATCAACAGATTCTTCATCGTCGTCATCATCATCATAATCCTTCTTTTTATTTGTATCCTTTTCTTCTTTTAATAAAAATTCTTCCATTTCATTCAATTTGAAGAATTTGTCATCGACAATAGATGGTTTATATTTTTTAGTCTGGCTTGAATATTCTTTAATTTCTTCATCTTCTAAATCAGATTCATTCATGTCAATATCCTCCGGATTTATTTCACTTCGAATGCCGTCTTTATCACTATTTTCAATGTCTTCTTCTTCGACATTTTCATTATCTTCATCATCGCCATGTTCACTTTCTTCTTCAGCATTTTGTTCATTTAAATTGAGAAACCATAATCTATCTTTCGCTGCTACTAACCTACTGACACTAATTAGAGATTTTGTAAGTATTGCATTATTTTGTAGCTCTATTTGTTGCCAAATTTGCTCAACATCGAAATCATTAACAACAAGTTCTTTTAAAGCGTCTGTTGTTTTGAAGCTTTCTTGGTGTTTGGTGTAATCATATACATCTTTGATTAATCCTTTAATATTTTCAAGGAGCTTTTCTGGTGTACTTTAAATAAAAACAGACATATTACGTTTCGATAATAAAAGGTTAGATTCGTATTTTGAGCTTAAAGCGTCGTATAGCTACCTTAAAAACTTCTCGGGCTTTTTTGTTACACTCTTAAACTTCGTCAAAGTAGTCTCAGCAAATGTTTCACTCATGATTGATGTTATTTATTCAAAATTACATCTAGACTCACGTGTATTTTTATATTGAAATGTCAAAATTTAGTTGATATTGTTACCGTTGAGTCAAAAATTCTAGTGATATTTTGTGTTTGCGAAGTTGGTGGAAAATTTCGATAATTTGGTTATGTTTTGATTTCGAGTTTTGTTATTGTAAAATTTGATTTTGTACTGTTTAAATTGTAATTTTAACTAGCATTTACTTGAAATTCTCGTTTAAATTAGTTTCAAATTGCTTAAATCGTTTGTGCATAACTACGATAACTACAAATACAATGGAGAGCGATAACCATTGCCGAACGATCATTCACATTGATTTAGATTGCTTTTACGCTCAAGTGGAAATGTTAAAAAATCCGGCATTGCGCACCGTCCCAGTAGGCGTTCAACAGAAATTCATAGTTGTAACGAGCAATTATTTAGCTCGCGAATACGGCGTTAACAAATGTATACAAGTTTCAGAAGCATTGAAGTTGTGTCCGAATTTGACCCTGGTGAAGGGTGAAGATCTACACGATTATCGGTTGATGTCCGCGAAAGTCCATGCAGTTATCAGTAAATTTTCAACGTGCGTCGAGAAACTGGGACTGGATGAAAATTTTATTGATGTATCTGAATTGGTGAAAAATCGCTTGAAACCGAATTTAAAATCGAACGCAATCGGTCATGTGTACGGTTCTAGTGTCGAAGAATGTGATTGCGGTTGCTTCGAGAGACTGAACATCGGCTCGGTAATCGCGTCCGAAATCCGCGAAAATATCAAAACTGAATTAGGTCTAACGTGTTGTGCGGGTATCGGACATAATAAACTTTTAGCGAAATTAGTCGGTGCCGTAAATAAACCCAATCAACAAACAATTATCTATCCTAGCAACGCGGCTCAGTTATTGTGTAGTTTACCTGATGTAAAATCTATACCTGGCATCGGACAACATGCTTACGACACATTCAAATCGATCAACATCCGAACGATAGAAGAATTACGCGAGTGTTCAATGGATACGTTACAAAAAACGTTCAGTGCCGATAAAGCAAAACAATTTTTAGAGTTTAGTTACGGGAAGGATGAGTCACCTGTAAAACCGACCGGACGTCCACTTAGCATTGGACTTGAAGATAGCTGCAGGTAGGCACGGGAAAATCAAAAACCTTATATTAACTGTCTTTCATTACGATAAGTCTACACATACATGCCCGTGGAAATCACTTTATGCATTAATGAGGGTAATTTTCATCGCACTGAACTTTCTTATACGTAGTAGGTTTATCACTTATAATCTTTATATCTAGAAGACCTCATAAGATAATTGCACCCTGTATTTTTTATGTTATTCCTTTTTAAGTTCTGCGTATTTTATTCCGCAACAATATATGTCTATCTATTAAAGAAATATTTATATAAAATTCCGAACATTGGATGAATTAATACGATTCATATTATATAATTTCTGTTGATTTAAATATTTGCTTATTGTACATATTTAGTTACAGATCGCTGAGTGTAGAGAAAGAAGTGCGAGACAAATTTCTGCAACTTCTACATCGTTTAATGATTCTAGTGACTGAAGACGGTCGAATACCGCGCACTCTAAAAGTCACGCTCCGTAAATTCGATAAACAGCGTAAAACCAGCCACAGAGAACAACGACAATGCAACATTTCACCGTCGTACTTCGCAATTGGTAACGTTGTCAAGTTGTCGCATACTGGCGAAGAAAAACTAATAGGAACAATAATGTGCCTATTCCACAAACTTGTTGACATTACTAAACCGTACCACGTGACGCTATTAGGGTTAGCGTTTACAAAGTTTCTAGAGCGGCAAAACGGTAAAAATTCGATCGCCTCATTTTTGATGAATAATTTATCTGTTCAATCCGTTACAAGTTTACAAAATAATAGCTTACAAAATAAAGAAACAACGTCACTACCTATGGAGTATAGTCCCGTATCACAAAAATCTCTCGATTTAAATACTGACGGTTCCGAATCTGAGATAGAACCATCGCCGAAAAAGGCAAAATACGGTTCGTTGATGGCGAAACGACGTTGTTTAGATGATTCTTTAGAATGTCCATCACCGAGTAAGTTACGTGTTGCTGAATTGCGACTTAATTCGCGAGAAATGGATAGGTCGCCAGTGAACGACGATAGTCAATGTCCGGGCAATGTGGATCCTGATGTTTTTAAAGAGTTACCGGAAGATGTTCAGAATGAACTGTTACAACAGTGGAAAATGGAGAAAAAGTCAACGTTCCCACCATTAAAAAAACCCAAGACAAACACACTATTTGCTTATTTAATCAAAAACAAATAACTATGTACTAATATAGGTGACGTGAGCCACTTTTTCTTACTTTTCTGTGGAAGCCACAATTTCTTAAATTGCGAACTCAAACTTGCTATTTCTTTTGAGTATATTTAAATTAAATATACATTTTTGAAGGAAATAACGATTATTTTTTTATTTAGCGTCAATTTGAAGTTATTAACCAATTTGGCTTCCACGACATAAAATCTGTTGTGCGCGTCACCTATTTTTGTTGAAAATACTTACTAGTCTTTAATACGTATCATGTAATTGGATATACTTATTATAGTTATCGTTTGTGTTATGTTTTCTACTTGTATAAAATATGAACTTTTGTAATATAACACTGTGTAAAAGATGCTACATAGTAAATAATTGAAGATTTATTTTTTTGTATAAATTTGTTTTGTTTATAATATAATTGTAAAATACATTCCAATGATTCTAATTTTGTCTCGTAAGAAATTTATATTTATTTTACCATTTTTTTTGTACGATAAATACACATAATATTAAAGATTTTTAAAATATATTTTTCTTTTAAAATACACTGGATACAAATCTGTTTATTATTATTATCTCACAACGATACGAACGAAAATATTTATGATTAATGGTGGCGGTCTGTGCGCTGTGTCTGACTGTGAGCATCCTATCGTCAAAACTGTTGGAAAATTATGCAACTTGAGAATTATATATGATCTATTTATTGACTCCCATTTTTTGCGATTTCTGCTATAACTCAATTCGTGATCGAAATTAACAACTCGCTCTCTGGCGGTGAAACTAATGTACTACAAAAATTGGTCATTACGCCGGACATTAATTTACCAATCAGCTGTTTGTACCATTAATGGCCAGCTGTCATTTTTCTCATAAATATCGAAGGAACAAAATATCTATGATATCTTACGAAGTAAGTTCTTCGGATAACTCACAAATAAATTTTAAATAACAGTTACGACCAAAATACAGTTTTAAAGAGCACAAAATAAAAGATTCTGACTCCAAGAGTGATTCGTTTTGGCATAGAACATTTATAATCAGTTCACTTTAAAAGATATTTCACTTTGCTGGCTTTCAATATTCACAAAATATATGAAATTTTATTTCAAAAAGTGTACAATGGATAATTATATTTTCTTAAATTGTTTAAAATTTGTATTATGAACATATTTTATCTTAAAAAAATGACTACAGAACCACTATTAAGAATTTTTACAAAATAGTTTGATATGCGTATATAAATGATAAATAACAGAAAATAAACTTTTGTGGCAATTATATTTATTTAACATTCATAAACAATACATATTTATGTACATTTAATAATTGTCAAATAAATTATGATTCTATAAATATGAAATGGATATTCAAATATAATTATAGTAAATACTTATGGGTGAATTATCGAGAAAAAAGTTTTTATTTATTATCCTTAATATGGATTGAAAAAAAAGTAGTTATACTATTTTGAAAGATTGATAAACATTTCCTAGTTATACCATTGTAAATTACAAATTTACAAAATTAAAAACAAATAACTAAATGGATTGTTACCAATAATTGTTTTCATTATTTTTATTTAGATGCTTGGCATGAAAATAGATAAGATAAGCGGGATAAAACTCGTCATCCGCGTATTTGACAACGACATCGCCACTCAGTTTCATACTAGTATCACAACGAACTTTTCGCCCAGTATAATTTGTAATACAGAAATTAGGTAATATCATACCGTCGGTGCCTTCGCAAGAGCGAGACGTCAACACTTCGGCCACTACCATCACTTTATCATGTTTCTTCGCATCACAGTATTGGCTTGAATAGGAAGATTTCGAGGAAAACGAAACGCCCTGTCCGAACCGATGTTCTATATTGGCCCCATGTTTCCTCCAATCAAAATTGTCTCGACAAATAACACGAATATTTGAAGCATTCGTTCCATGAAATAGCAATTGAATACCAACAGAACCAAATCTTTTTTTCAATTCTAATTGCTTAATCTGGAATCGCCCTTTCAAATATGGATTCTCTACACGAACAATATTAATGATACTATGGTTCGTTTTGTTGGTAGTTTTATAAAATAGATTCTGTAGTTTTACGAATTCGGGACTAGATTTCACGAGAGTTTCCAAATGATACTCGGTGTCTTTTATTGACCAATTGCAATTATTAATAACTCTTCTACATAATGCAGATTGAGTGTTCAATTTTGAAACACTTCTTCGAACTGCATTTGAATTATAGGTATTTTCTGGAAGATTTATGTTTTGCACACGTGAAATGTTATTGTCTTGCGTACTTATTCTATGACGATTTGTGTTTTTCACATTACTTAAAGGGTTGGTATCCAAATTGTGTGATATGCTTCCCATACGTGAACAATTGTCTTGCGTACTAATTCTAGGATGATTGGTGTCAACATTTTTCACATTCTTTAATGAGTTGGACTTCACATTGTGTGATACGCTTCCCACATGTGACCAATATTCTTGCGTCCTAATCCTAGGACGATTGGTGTCAACATTTTTCACATTCCGTAATGGGTTGGACTCCATAGGTGAACAATTGTCTTGCGCGCTAATCCTAGGACGATTGGTATCAACATTTTTCACATTCCGTATTGGGTTGGACTCCATAGGTGAACAATTGTCTTGCGCGCTAATCCTAGGACGATTGGTATCAACATTTTTCACATTCCGTAATGGGTTGGATTCCATAGGTGAACAATTGTCTTGCGCGCTAATCCTAGGACGATTGGTATCAACATTTTTCACATTCCGTAATGGGTTGGACTCCATAGGTGAACAATTGTCTTGCGCGCTAATCCTAGGACGATTGGTATCAACATTTTTCACATTCCGTAATGGGTTGGACTCCATAGGTGAACAATTGTCTTGCGCGCTAATCCTAGGACGATTGGTATCAACATTTTTCACATTCCGTAATGGGTCGGACTCCATAGGTGAACAATTGTCTTGCGCGCTAATCCTAGGACGATTGGTATCAACATTTTTCACATTCCGTAATGGGTTGGACTCCATAGGTGAACAATTGTCTTGCGTGCTAATCCTAGGACGATTGGTGTCAACATTTTTCACATTCCGTAATGGGTTGGACTCCATAGGTGAACAATTGTCTTGCGCGCTAATCCTAGGACGATTGGTATCAACATTTTTCACATTCCGTAATGGGTTGGACTCCATAGGTGAACAATTGTCTTGCGTGCTAATCCTAGGACGATTGGTGTCAACATTTTTCACATTCCGTAATGGGTTGGACTCCATAGGTGAACAATTGTCTTGCGCGCTAATCCTAGGACGATTGGTATCAACATTTTTCACATTCCGTAATGGGTTGGACTCCATAGGTGAACAATTGTCTTGCGCGCTAATCCTAGGACGATTGGTGTCAACATTTTTCACATTCTTTAATGGGTTGGACTCCCTACGTGAAGAATTATCTTGCGAGCTAATCCTAGGACGATTGGTATCAATATTTTTCACATTCCGTAATGGGTTGAACTCCATAGGTGAACAATTGTTTTGCGTGCTAAGCCTAGGACGATTGGTATCAACATTTTTCACATTCTTTAATGAGCTGGACTCCACATTGTGTGATACGCTTGCTTCATGTGAACAATTTTCTTGCGTCCTCATCCTAGGACGATTGGTGTCAACATTTTTCACATTACTTAATGGGTTGGACTCCATACGTGAACAATTGTCTTGCGTGCTAATCCTAGGACGATTGGTATCAACATTTTTCACATTTCGTAATGGGTTGGACTGCATAGGTGAACAATTGTCTTGCGTGCTAAGCCTAGGACGATTGGTATCAACATTTTTCACATTCTTTAATGAGTTAGACTTCACATTGTGTGATACGCTTGCCTCATGTGAACAATTTTCTTGCGTCCTAATCCTAGGACGATTGGTGTCAACATTTTTCACATTCCTTAATGGGTTGGACTCCAAACGTGAACAATTGTCTTGCGAGCTAATCCTAGGACGATTGGTATCAACATTTTTTACATTCCTTGATGGTTTGGAAATCAAATTGTGTGATACGCTTCCCACATGTGACCAATATTCTTGCGTCCTAATCCTAGTACAATTGGTGTCAACATTTTGCACATTCTCAAATGAGATATGGTCCAAATTGCGTAGAAAATAAGCAGAATCATAACATAGGTGAGATTTTGTGTATCGAGGTGTTTTGGGTATATTGAATAAGCTATCCATAAGGCTATCGATTATGTTACCCATGATTCCTAAATATTTATTTTATTTTAAAAAACTATTTATTAATCGTTATTTTATAATCCTACCAGCGTTTGCTTCCACGAATATGCACTGTATCAATTACTTCTAGCACTATTTGTTCTCTGCTATTTTGAAATGTAACAAGCCGATGAGAGAAAAGTAGGGGAATTCCCATGCTATTTTTATCATATATATATACATGAATACAATGTGGCAAAATAGGGAAACCCCGATTTTATTTTAATATACATTTGTTCACAACACTATTCGTACACCTCAGCAGCGCAGAATAAATATATAAAATAAAATAAATATAAATAAATTGTAAGTTTTTAATCAAAAATTTTATTTAATATTCTTTAAAGGTTTCTACAAAATAGCGTACATAATGAACTTTTATGGTAATTATATGTAACATTTATAAACCATACATCTTTACATAATAAATCAAAAATAAACTAATATTCAATAAATATTCTAATATAATATGGTAAACTCTTAAGGGTGAATAATAATGAAAAAAGTAATTGGGATAGCGATGAAAAGCATGTGATATATATAAAAGATGCGAAATTAGTCAATTTTTTTAAAAATAAACATCGAATCATTAATCTGCAGATACAATAAAAATAAAGCTACGCGTTTCTATACGAAGTTTATGACTGGATAATAGTAATTTATAATCGAAACCAACAATTATATTGTAGCTTGTAAGAAATAAATATCCTACTTTAATAATAATATAATAAATGATTATGTCCTATAATATACATTTTTTACAATGGTCGTTTCAAAATTATGTTGTGTATTGTTACAAAAAATGGTTAATTTTTTTTATGAAAGTGAAGATATTTGGCATTGAAATAGATAAGATAAGCGGGATAAAACTCATCGTCCGCGTATTTGACAATGACATCGCCATTTGGTTTCATACTCGTATCACAACGAACTATTCGCCCAGTCTTTGTAAAACAAAAATCAGGTAATACCATACTGCCGGTGCCTTCGCAAGAGCGAGACGTCAACACTTCGGCTACTACCATCACTTTATCATGTTTCTTCTTGTCAGAGTAATTGCTTGAATAAGAAGACTTCGGGGAAAACGAAACGCCCTGTCCGAACCGATGTCCTGTACCGGCCCCATGTTTCCTCCAATCAAAATTATCTTGACAAATACCACGAATATTTGACGCATTCGTTCCGTGAAATAGCAATCGAATACCAACAGAACCAAATCTTTTTCTTAATTCTATTTGCTTAATCTGGAATCGCCCTTTTAAATAGGGATTCTCTACACGAAGAATATTAGTGATACTGTGGTTTGTTTTACTGGTAGTTTTATAAAATAACTTCTCAATTTTTACAAATTCTGGACTAGATTTTTCGAGAATTTCTAAATGATACTCAGTGTCTCTTGTTGGCCAGGAGCAACTTTGAATAACACTTTTACATAATGCAGACTGCGTATACAAATTTGAAACACTTCTTCGAACTGCATTTGAATTATCGGGATTTTCTCGAAGATTTAGGTTTTGCATACGTGAACAAAGGTCTTGTGTACTAATCGTTTGACGATTAATGTCAACATTTGTCACATTTCTAAATGGGTTGGAATCCAAATTGTGTGATGTGCTTCCCATTCGTGAACAATTGTTTTGCGTACTAATCCTATGACGATTAGTGTCAACATTTTGCACATTCCCAAATGAGTTACGATCCCAATCCCAATTGCATGGTTGAGATGTAGAATGTGAATATCTGTATCGAGGTCTTTGGGGTTCAGGATCGACCACGCGATCGAATAAGTTACCCATAATTCCTAAAGATTCATTTTAGTTTAAAATAATAATTTATTAATCGTAATTTTATAAGCTTACCAGCGTTTACTTCCACGAATATGCTCTGTATTACGTGTCAATTACTTGTATCATGCACTTGTATGATTCTTGAATGTCTGCCATGAACTACGTATTTATATGTATGACAAGTAATGAGTTTGGGGCTGTGAGGGATATAGGGGAATCCCAATTCTATATTTATCATATATATGCGCATATACTATGAAGTGAGCGACAAGTTCATTGTTTGAAATTGAGAAAATAGGGGAGCCCCGATATTATTTTGATATACGTGCACAAAAGTATTCGTACACCAAAGCAATACATAAATATAATTAAATTGTGTTATCAATAAAATTTAAAAAAAAATGTTTATATTTTATTTTCTATACTTATTGTAAATAGATTACAATAATAATATATATAAATAAAGGTACTTATTATATAAAAAAATAGTTGCACTAAAATTATTCGTTCATAAATAAATAATTGAAAAAGATAAATTATTTAAATAGAATTTAATATTTGGTGGCATAACAATTAGTTTTAAATAATAATTCTAGGTATTTTCTCATCAAATGTGAAGTGAGCAATTTAACCAATAATGAATCTATCACGCTAATAAGATGATTAAATGAATTTGTTTATTATTTTATTGTATAGTCAAACATAAACAACACTGAATATAAAATGTACAGCGATATTTATAAAATAATCGCTGAATTTTGGAAGTAGGAATCAAATAAATATTCCCACGGTTTTGCGGCTATATTCATTTCATTTTTGTGTATCCATTTACCGCTCTAAACAAGTGTCAAACATATTTTATTTCAAGTTTTATCAACAAATTCGAATGAAACACAATACGAGTTGTTTGTTCATCTTTTATAATAACTGTACACATTATCTCGATGAACAATGTGTGACCTAGGAAACATCGAGCTAAAGAAAGCTCTAACTGGTAGGTTATATAGTCAAAATAAATACAAAAACAATTGATTCTTTAGTCATTGTCTAGAGTTGGGTTTATATGAAACTGGGATGTTAATGACTGATATGAGGGAGCTATTAAATACGATCAACCAATCGAAAAGTTCCGCTACAATGGAAAGTGAGTATCGAAAGTTGGCGACTGATTCGGATTCGAATTTAGAGGCACTCGACAAAAGTAACAACGAGACAATCATTGAAGATATAATGAAAAAGGTTGATGAGCAGAAAAGAAAAAAAACGCTAGGCAATAAATTCAAAAAAGATCAAGCCGATTTAACAACCGATGATATATTTGATAAGCTTAAAGAAGACGAAATATTTCCTATGTCAAGTCAAAATGAGTCGGATCAAAGCGGCGATGAAACAAAATCAAATAATTTCCGTGAAACTCTCACTAAAGCTAAATTTGGTCAGAAAATGCATGGTGTTTTAGAGGACACCAAATCTAATGATGTATCTACGTCAAATTGTGATCTTTCTGGCGAACCATCGGAAACGGATGAATTGGAATTAAGCTCGAATAAGATTGATGTTTCATTAGCGACGAATAATTATACACCATTAAAACTAAAAGTACCCAAAGTAAGAGTGAAACCAAGCGTTTATTACCATCCTGTAATTTTAAATTTACCCTATGAAGTGCGTGCTCAAGTCATTTTTAAATTCCACTTGTTCCAAATGGTGAAATATAAACATCTTTGTCCGACGGAATTCATCGAGCCGAGTGTTTGGAGTGAAACAATAAAACCATCAACAACATTTAACGATAATCTATGCGTTGATTATGAGCCGGATGTTTCCGATGAGGATATTACAGAAAATCACGTTACCGATATTTCAGTAAATAGTGACTCAAATTCGAAACGCAAATCTAATCGACAGATTAAAAGAAAGTGCTATATCGAATCCAATTTGAGTGACGATGATTTTGACACAAATATTAAAAAAACTAGAAGCAATTACATGACGCAAAAAAATGTCACACTTAATAAAGCTACAGACTCGAAGACGACCGAAAGTGATGATAAATGGCGTGCAAGTGAGTAACTTAAATCCAGTTAAAATTTAATCGCATGTAACATCTAGGCAACATTTCACTGGCAATATGACGTCTCTGTAATGTAACAGAGACGTAACATGTGATCTATTCACTACTTGATAATCTTGAACTCATTTCGTTTCATATACGCTCTTCTATTTCGTTGTTCACAACTCTTTCTCAATTATTAATTAGTTCGAGTCCCGCATTCTCATATCTTTACTTCCCCCTGAATTTCTGCAGTACCATTTAGACAATTTATAAATAATTATAGGTGTTAGACCAACTGGCAGACCGTCTTTACTTAGTTATGCTAATGATCGCACGAAGAAAATTATGAACAACGCAGGAACCCTCCAAGAAAAAACGAAAGCTACGAAAAAAAGCCAGGAGGATATGGAGTTGACAGACGACGAAGATGACATATTTAACGAAATAAAAATTACTGTTGACGTTCATGATGTTTCAACACCGATTAAAGGCGCGAAAAGTAATTTCAGCAGAAATCCCTTTAGCAAAACTCGCAATTCGGCGAGAAAACGTGACATTCTTAAAACGAGTAGCGATGATAACGAAATTTTAGTCGATAATAGTGTATCGGAGATTACTGCGAATCGTTTTTATAAGACCAGAAATCAAGAGGAGAAAACTGATAGTATTGCAAGTACTTCAGAAAACATGACGGAATGTCCAATTTGTCTTCAGTTATTTAAAATGTCTGTTATTGAAGTAAGTTCTTCTATTTATTAGCCGTTAATAACACGATAATCTAAATAATATTTTTCTTAGAATCATGCGTCCGTTTGTGATCAGTTTAACGAACCAACATCCAAATGCGCAATTTGTAAAATGGAAATAGCCACGTCGGAAATGAAAACTCACGAAGATAAGTGTATAAATGATTTGTGCGAGGCTGATACAGAAACTGATGGAGACAAAAGAAAAACAAGTCATTTATGTAGCGTATGTGATAAATATTTTACTGATAGTACGGCATACAAAACTCATTTAAAAAAGTGCATAACAAATTTGGAAAGCCAGTAATATTTATTTTTTTTAAAAAATACTTTTGTTAAATAAAATAAAAAATATATATATATTTTTACTTATAAGAAAAAAAAAACTCATTGCTTTATTTTTATTACATTTACTTAACCAGTTTTAATGGAGGTATAATTTCAACAGAATTGGGCCTTTTTATTATTAAATTCGTAGTATTAAGGCACATCTACACATTTTTAAGAGTAATAAGTTTATATGTTTAATATTTTTATCTTTTTTGTTAGAACTATATTTTAGAATTAAGATTTATTTTCTGTTCTGTTTCGAGTTTAGATGAAAGTTTATAGCTACATATTAACTAAGGTTTGTTCTTTAGTAACTAGTAGCCACATAATGGAGGTTCAATAAGAAAAAAATAATTTTACTCGGTAAAGGTGACATTTAACATCAATCTCAATTACAATTAATATTAAAGCCTCTATTACAAATGGGCCTGCATATGTAGAGCCATAATACGTACAAAATACAAAATAATTGTGTTTAACTTTTCGTATATATGTTAATTAATATTTTGTAATATATCTATATAACTTCCCATAATAATTAAACTGCTACCAATGAATATAATTTTGAATGAAAAAAATATATATATATAAAATGTAAATATATATTTTTTAAAATTCTTATTAAACCAAAGTTTGAAATTGTAATATATCGTTTTGTTTTTATATTAATCCAAACAAAAATTCATCCAACCGTTATAATTTCTAATATAATGAATGAACTACATTTTCTGGAATGTTAAAATTTTCGTATTTTAGTATCACACTTTTAATCTAAACAAAATATACGTACTATGTATAAGAAAGTCCAAATTTTTTATTAGGTTAAAGAAAAAACAGGAACTTTTAGTATAACGGGTTCAACTGATAAAAACTTTCCATCAAAACTACAAAAGTTGAAGATTTTAATTTGAAAATAAATAAACATTTTTAATTCAATCTTTATGTACACATTAAATTCATATAATTTTGTTGTAAAAATATTAATAAGAATAATTTCTTTAAAGAAATTATAACAATAATTTAAACACATTGTCAGGTAGACTGTATAGAGCGATAATAGGACGAGTTTTACATGTATAGTAATCTAAAATCTCATCACAAATTTGTATCAAATATTTCTTATGACGAACATGTCTGAAATTCGAAAAAACAATAGTTAACACTTAAAAAAAAAAAAAGGAACTATTATCAAAGCAAATTACCACACACATCTAATTATTTCATTTGTTAAATAAAAAATGCATAGTTCAAACATATTTTTGCATATAATTTGAATATATCAAAATATATTTAGACTTACCGTTCAATAACTGCGCTCATGGATTTAAGTATTGTTTCACCGTTTTCTGGATCTAAATACGATGCTAGTGATTTCACAACGACACCTTCAATATTTAGGGCTAAAACCACAACTTGTTCTCTAGCAGAAAAACGTTGTAATGTTGATTCCATTTGCGAAAGTATCTACATAAACATTTAAATAAAATTAATGTCACTTTTTACGCATAAGAAATTCAATAGTTTTCCTAAAATGATTCACTGTCGATTGTATGAAATTATATCTGAGTTACTATTATTATTAGTATATGTTTTGTTTACTGTTTACCTGATTTTCTAATCGTTTCCGGACATTAGCGGCAAGTTTTCCAGTCGGCGAAGTAACAAAATTAACAATCACAGTCGTAGTATAACTGGCGTTATGTTCACCAGTGCTTACTCGACTTTCAGATCTAGCGATAACAGGTGCTGTATATGAAGATTCCGTAGTGCCTTCATTCCACACTTTAATTAATCGTAGCATGTATTCGGTTAATTCACAAATATTTACTTTCCGTTCTTGAAATCTAATCACAAATCCATATTAGTTGGGAAATAAATATAATATAAATTTGATATACCTATCTCTCTCCCAACTACGGACTCTAACTCCTTGTTCGGTGTCATTTAAAATAACAATATGCGGAACATGCAGTTCAGTACATTGTTCTTGTATTTCTTCTAGAGTCTGTGCTTCTAGTAAACTACATCGTATACCAGCAGCCCATAATTCACGTAAGATCTACGATATTGCAATAATAAATAGAAAAATTGTTATTCTTAGAAAACTGTAATCGTCTTACTTTAGCTTTTTCTTTAATCATCGGTCTCATTGTCCCAAAGGAACAAACAACTGCATCCAAATTACACAGTCTGTCAACGTCACCATTTTGCTCTTCTTGCAACGCTTGTACGAACTTATCTAGTGATAACGAAATACCAACAGCTGATTGTGGAACAACTTTTGTTGCCATGCCCGTTCGTTCCATAATCATCCTATACGAATTATCAATAACATAAATCTGTGTGTTTATATCGAATATTTTTATAGTGTACCGATAGTTTGAAAGCATACAATCGTATCTTCCACCAGCAGCTAATACATCTAGACCTCCACGTCGACGTTTCTTCTTTAATTCGCATACAACTTGGCACATCATACCACTGTATTGTTGGATATTGTACACCAAACCCAAAGCCACTATTATACTATACTAATTAGACAAAAAAAACATTTAAATTATATTAAAATAAGACAGAGTACATTTTTTTTATTATATTGTTTATGTTATTACCTTTACTCCTAAAGCCTCAGCATTCTGTATAATTCGTGCTAATTCATTCAATCCTTGTGTTGCAAATCGACTCGCTTCCCCTTTACGTTTCGTGATTATTCGTAAAATAATTGTAACTTTATCAATAGTGGATTCAGTCTCGATCAAACTGAACAATGTTGCCATTGCAGTATCAGCTAAACATAAGCTAATCAGGTGTGTCTTTATTTGAAATTTAGTAACTTTTCCATCCTGTAATGAAACAAGTTGCGTTAGTTTAAATCATTTTTGCTAGGATGTGCAGTTTGATTATTACCCGTGCATCTGATAAAATCGTGTAGATATCGTTATGTTTTTCAAGAGGAATGCCACAGTGCAATAAAATTGATTTTAAGATGCTAGCGTGATTCAGTCGAATGATGAAGTTTTTGTTTTTTAAACCTGGGAATTCATTTACTATTTCATTTACGATTGATAAGAGTTCTGCGTCGGCCATAAATGATCCTAAGAAACGTTACATATGACTAAATGTTTACTGAGTTATCGATGAAAAATGATTAAAAACGAACGTATTTTTGAAAATTTAATGAATAAATATTATTCTAACCTGGATTAGGAGTCACTATATCATATGCACATTCATATAATTCTCGAGGATGAAACCCAAATATTTTTTTCTCACGATAAACTCGCTCTATAGAATAACGTTTTAATAATGTAATACTATTTGATGCAATATATCTTGCAAATGGCACTCTAAAAAATTAAATTATATTGGAATTTTTAAATTAAGAAACTCAGTAATGTATTACAAATACATTTAAAATACTACTACTAAATAAACGAAAATATACATTAAACAATTTGCTAAAATAAGTTCTTATCAATTGAAAAAAATTACCTGAGATCATGAGGTATCGAAATAATACTTCCTGAATGTGTCATCAGTTTAACACAACTATCGATACCATCGAAATAATTAGTTTTTGGCATTAATAATGGTGTCGACAAATATTGACCGCCATGCAATTTAAAAATCTATAAGAACCAATGAATATCAGAAACAATTAACAATTTTCTATATTTTTACTATCTTATACGAAGTATATCTCGAAATTTAGTTACGTAGGTATAAGAAATATTACATAAATCGTTTCCACTATGCCAAAATATATTATGATAACTTCGTACCTTAACAACAGCTTGTTTAACAAAATCATGCAACTGTAATGGCCGTATAATCGTTTGCGGCAGACTCATATCGTAAGTGATATCTTCAACCGAATTTAATTCTTGCCCAAAACACGAAGCGATCAAATATTTATACGCTTTGCTCTGTGGATTACTCAACGTATGTCGCACTAACTCGCGTAACTCACAATCTTCTAGAACTGGCGGTGGAATATGTTCAGATTGTAACAGTTCTTGAGATGTCGGTCTCTGACTTACATCATGGTTCAGAAGTAAACTAACAAATATGATTTTAAAATCTGATTTTCTTTTACTACAAATATTTCACTTATTACCTAATAACTGTACGCTGCTTTGAATATTTTTGATCTAGAAAATCTTGCGGAAAAATTATTTCTTTTAGACGAATATTAGATAATACTTTGATTCGCTCCATCCCAGTATTTAAACTTAAATAACACATTTCAAATAATATAATGCCTAGAATTAAATATTTTATGAAGTGCATTTAGAACGATTTTCAAATAGTAATATAATTGAGCATGCGAAGTAACTTTAGATAATATTTAAAACAAACTTACCTAAGCTGTAAATATCAACTTTTTGGTTGTAAATCGCTTTAAAAGTGGCACTTAATTCAGGTGCAACATACAATGCAGTCCCAACATGACCGGTCATACTCCCATCAGCATCTTGGGACATTTCGCGTTCGCTATCTTAACAATATTTAAAAGCATATTAAACGTATTCAAACACATTAAACTATTGTGGTTTATACCTAATGTACTTTTGTTTATGAAGTCACTAGGCAAACCTCGAATTATATTCGAAGTGGCGAGACCAAAATCACCGATTTTTACATGATCGTTCGAATCCAAAAATATATTCACAGGCTTAAGATCTCGATGTATCATGCCTTGTTGATGAATGTGAGCAAGACCTGCATTATATATTTCATTAATATGTTTTTATTTATTGTTTAATTTTAAATATACCTTCAACAATTTCTCTAAATAATCTCCAAGCTCTATCCATATCCGAATGCAAATCACTGTCTATTGCAGTTCTACCAACAAGAAAACAACAATAATTCATAGAATTGATCAAAATATGAATAACAAAATTATACTTCTGTATAATTTGCATTGGTACACATGTTATGTTCTACATTCCACACAGTAAAAGTATTTTTGGTATATATACATACATACATAGCACACTTTTTTCTCACGAATGAAATAGAGGATTTACTAAATTACCTTAATGTGCTTTTTTCACAAAATTCCATCTGAATATACATGAACTGTATCTCACGACTGGTTCTAGAACAAGCTTCGCTGGTTGTTTTCTTATCAGTAGTAGTGGTGCTAACCGAATCCGTTTCATCAATATTATTGGAGCTCTGCTCAAACTCAATGCTATCTGAGGAATCAGCGTGATTTGGTCTAAAAAGAATTCAAATTTAAGTCATAATAGATACTGGAAATGATTAATCGCAGCAAAGTTATAATTAAGTAGATATACTTACAAAAAACCAATCCAATCGTCATCATCACTGGACTCATCTTCTGAAGAAGTCGGACTAGAATGTTCGACATTGTGCTTCGACTTACTCTCATAACTTACTGACCATTCAATATCACAACTTGGTGGCGCTAATAATTCAATGTCATTACCGAAGGATAACTAAAATAAATCATAGATAAAGTTTCAAAAATCTATACATGTATATATGAAAAGTATACATCGATTTTCTTTGAAATTTTAGGTCGTATAGGCTCATCTTTCGATGTACAATCGTCTTCCATTGATTGATCTTCTATTGCACAAAGATCAGGTTCTAGAACAGCGCTTTCTATCCATGAATTGTAATAACGAACGACATTCTCATGATTTAATCTCGATAAAAGTTTCACTTCTCTAGTAATCTTACGATTTAATTGCTTATTTTTCGGGTTCAATTCAATTCGTTTGATTGCATAGTAACCACCATCTAATTTATTACGAACCTTAAATTGTATGGAATAAATATAACATTCTTTTTCCGCGATTCCAAATTATGTAACATACTTTTAAAACATCACCAAATGCTCCTTTTCCGAGCCACGTTAAGATTTCGAATTCATTTTGTATTCGAGATGGACCACCCGACCGATTTTGGCTTAACAATTTTAAATCTGGATTAGATTGTTGACTAGGTGATATCACTTGGTGCAAAGCGTCATAGTTGTATGTCTTTTTTGGTGACAATCTTTGTAATGGGGCTCGTAAAAAATGGTGTTGTAATAGCTGGACTGCATTAGGACGCGATTTTTCATCTTTTGTTAAACAACTTCAACCAATACCAATTATTATTTATTTAATTAAACATTTTTTAATATAGAAAAATATGAGCTCAGAAATGAAACACTAAGTACACTTAGTCTAGAGTTTTTTATTTATATAGGATAATTTAATTTCTAAGCTCGGTAATTATTTAAAACATACTTGGATAAAAAATCAAATAAATCCGATGGCAAAGTAGGTGATATTTCAGCATCATTACTATCAATCGAAGCCCCTTTTAGTAAAGATAACAAAAAAATTCCGAATTTATAAATATCCGTTTTTTTACTGTAATATTCTGAATTTTGCGTTTGAGAAGAGAGTTCCCACAACTTTAATTCTAGACTATAACCAGAAACTTTAACAATTCCTATAAAATAAAATTCCATATTTAATGAGTTACAAATCGATTTATTATCTAAAATACCATTGTTGTCGATGAAAATACATGAATCACGCAGTTCTTTATGAACAACATTATTTCGATGTAAAAAATCCAACGCATTTAAAACGCCGCTTGCAATATATCGAATCATGTCCACATCAGCAGCGATATTTTCTTTTATAAACAATGCGTTACAATTTGTACCTATAAAAATTATGTTGAAAAATGTGTGATAAATGAATATTTACGAGATGTTTACCTAAAACGAATTCTTGAAGAACATTAATAACAATCTGATTATCCTCTTGAATGTATTTCATATTTAAATATTTGACTAAATTACAATGCCTTAGTTTCGAAAGATACGTGAATTCTTGTTCGGAACTATTAATTTGTTTCAAACAATAGTTCACATCAACCGTATCATCTTTTGTATTTACTGTCCATTCCGTTACCGCTAAAATATCACCAGTACTTAGATCTAAACCGTGATATATTATACAACCACGATCCGAATGAGCTACAATTTTAAAAAATAATTAATTACCCATCATTCAATAACAAAATGTCTTTGCTATAAAATAGGGTGGCAAATTTATACTCTTTAAATTATTTAGTCATTCAATTATATCTAAACACACTTCATGCTCATTACTTAAAAAATACGAGTGAGTGGCGGCACTCACGTTACAAGATGTGTTTGTGTATGTATTTAAAATAAATAATTACAAATTATGATTTATTTTAAATTTAACTTACATAAACATCTGCCTTTCTGTACTCTTCTTTCATGATTTGAATCAAAAATTAATATTTCAGTTCCTCTATGATCACATAAAATATCTTCGCTGTACTCAGAAGCGCTACTATTATATTTTCTGTAAATTTGTTGAATATTAATAAACAATCATAGGATCTACTAGATGCAAAAAAAAAAAATTTACCTTGAATTTTTTCTGCTAGCTTCTATTGAAGTATCACTACTGTTACTTGTGTTATGATCTCTCCTAAGTTTAACTTCAGATCTAAGAATTTCTTGTCTACGATGTATTTCAAATTGTAAGATTTGTCTCTGTGTTAAACATGAAACAATTTAATAAAATGTCATTTATAAGATGTAACAAATAGCAACCTTTTGTTCTTCTTCTTGTTGTTTCGCCTGTTGCTTTAATTCTTGTTGTTCTTGTTGTCGACTCAACATTTCTTCATAGAAACTCTTGTAGCCCGGTTTGTTATGATCATGCAAAAATGCTTTAACATGCTGGGCTAGCTCGAAAATCATGACTTCACCTTTAAGTTCATTTGATTTCGTTTCAAGTTCGATTTGTAGTTGTGTTAATAAAATATCGGACATGCCGCGAACTTTTTCCAAAATTATATGAGGTTCTCTAATACATGAAAAATAGCAATAAGGTCCTATTCACAGTTCTTGTTTTTTTTTGTGCGTGACGCCGAAAATAGTCAGAGTCGATTCAGGGAAGGTCATAAAGTATATTTCCGTTAAAATCTGGAGGTCGAATATTTTCATATATATATATATATATATATATATATATATATATATATATATATATATATTTATATTTATATATATGTTTTAAAATTTTCTAAGAAAGCGCCTCTGGCGGCAAACTCTAAACCATTAATCTTTCAGGTGTCTAATATGAATATAGTCCCACAAGACTTCGCATAAAGTAAATGTATAAGGTAGTTTGATAACTTACTCAAGAGGATATTTATCAGAACAAATTATGTGCATATCGAGTTGCGCATGCACCTCTTGTAATCCGGAGCTCCCCTGCAACGGACACAAAGTTATAACGATGTCAAGTGGTTTCCATATTTTCTTCAATTTTCCACATCTTAAATCACGTAAATCTTCATTAAATATCGCCTAAGAATATAAACATTTTTATTGCTATCCAAAGAAACAAATGAGTATATAAATATACTTTAAGCGCTTGTATCTCATTTTCTTGGCGCACTTCAACAGAATCATCATTAGACATTTTTAGAATTACATTCTAAATAAATTTGTAAAGTATAATTTCATACAGAAATCAAATTATTTGTAAAATTTAAAAACTTGTTAAGATAACCTATCATTGCACGTCGCAAAATCAAAAATTGATCAAAACGATCTGAAGTTAGCTTCAAGGATAATATCTTATAATAAAAATATATTGATAATTCTTTATAAATGTTGATTTTAGTATTATTATAGTAATGAATTATAATGTAAAATATATAATTATTGATTTAAAAATGATTGATGTTAAAAAAATAGTTTGGTTGAAAGCCACATAGGGTAAATGTTTGAATCAGTTTGAAACTGACGTGGGACAACGCCATCTTTATTTTGTTTGACAAATAAGGGTTAAAAGAAGAAGAATTCGTTTTGTCATCGGCTCTCGCCATCGCCTGTGTTTTCGGAAAAGCGAGATAACGTTTTGTATTTGTAAAAGTTGTCAATCATTCTACTGTTATGTGCGGCGTAAAGTAATTTGCATTAGGCGTTGCTAGTTTTGTTAAGCGGGAGAATAAAATACCGCATCTACAATGTCGGATGAAAGTAATCCAAAGACGTTGTATGTCGGTAATTTGGACGCTTCAGTGTCCGAAGATCTCCTATGCGCGCTCTTCTCACAAATCGGCGCGGTGAAAGGGTGTAAGATCATAAGAGAACCGGGAAACGATCCGTACGCTTTTGTCGAATTCACAACTCACCAGGCGGCAGCCACAGCACTGGCGGCAATGAACAAACGTGTGTTTTTGGAAAAAGAAATGAAGGTAAATTGGGCTACGAGCCCGGGCAATCAACCCAAACAAGATACTTCCAATCACCATCACATTTTCGTCGGTGATTTATCACCCGAAATTGAAACGCAAACGCTGCGAGAAGCATTCGCTCCATTCGGGGAAATCTCAAATTGCCGGATTGTGCGCGATCCGCAAACGTTGAAATCGAAAGGGTATGCTTTCGTATCGTTTGTTAAAAAGGCGGAAGCTGAAAACGCGATTGCCGCGATGAACGGACAGTGGTTAGGCTCGCGGTCTATTCGTACAAATTGGTCAACGCGTAAACCGCCGCCCCCTCGGACTGATCGGCCAACTAGAGGTGCGGGCAAACAGCCCACGTTCGAGGAGGTTTATAACCAGAGTTCACCCACTAATTGTACGGTGTACTGTGGCGGCTTCACCAACGGTATCTCCGAGGAACTGATGCAGAAGACCTTCTCGCCGTTCGGTGTGATACAAGATATTAGGGTGTTTAAGGATAAGGGGTATGCATTCATGTGATGTGATGGAATTCTTGATTATTTTCATTGAACGTTTCATGACTAGTTTCTACACATTTATTATATGCTTACATTTCAAATCGAAATTATTATTATTTCATTAAATCACAATCATCTTCATATAGCAATTTTGTCTTATACCATAATAAACAAATCAGATAATACTACGACCGTTAAGCAGCAATTTTAATTATTGCTTTCAACAAATTTCAGAAATTCATATTTATTGATATTAAATATTATTATATTGTTCATAAATATATTTAAAGTAAATAGATTACATAAAATTATCAACTTTTAACCGAAATATATACTATTTAACATATATACTATTTTAATTTTCAAATCGTTTTCAATTTTTAGCATGTTTATGCGTTTTTTCCCACAAAATTATAACTGATACGCAATAAATAATTGGCAGTTATTAAATAAAAATTTTTTTGCTTTAACCAAAATAACGGCAAACATGAGCACTAACACTTTTATGGAGTAGTTTGAAGTTTGTAATTTTAACTGCGACTGTAAATGGTATTTCTCATAAAGTTAAAAGTATTAGTTTACGTGATGAATTCAGTTTAGTATGTATTGAAACAAAGTCGTGAAGTATTTCATGAATCTCGAAAATGTAACAAATGAGTTCATGTGAAACTTCCATCACTAGGTATGCGTTTATACGATTCGCCACAAAAGAGGCGGCAACTCATGCGATCGAGAGCACACACAACACAGATATCAATGGACAGACTGTGAAGTGTTTTTGGGGCAAGGAGAGCGGCGGCGTAGGTTCGGACCCCTCGTCGGCCATCACACAGCAGGGTGTTGTGACTCCATCAGCGCAACCCGGTCAACAGTATCCGTACGGCTACCAGCAACAGATGGGCTACTGGTATCCTCAGGTAGAGAATGCAAACGTAATATTACCGGTAAACTTTATTAAATTTTGTATTTTTATGGTATGACTGACAACGCATAAATGAATTGTGCTACTTAGTGCTTTAACTAGAACAGTTCTCGCAATTCATAATCAGATTTACGCGCGCTTTATAAGTAGTGTGACGTCACATCTAGCCTACATTGACCTACCATTTGTCTTAGTTTACGATTATACTGTAAATTACGAGATACATAAGTAGGTATAGGTAAAAAAAAAAGTCTTTGTCACAACGTTCAATTTATTTCAGATTTGAAATTATTTCAAATTTTAATTAAATTTACCACAATTAATCATTTTTGTAACAATTCTTTATTCATCTATATAGCATTGCATATAAATTCATTTCCATAGTCTGTTTTTCGTAAGAATATATCTTTAGTGTTATCTATAATTTACTTGAGAAATATGGGACAATACTTCATAAATGAGCGACAAAGTGCATCGTCTGTTTTTCATAAAAACGCAGCGTTAGTCTGTACTTTATCGCTCTTACTTAGGAAATATTGCATTTTTCTGAAATAAAGGATAGTATTTATGTGATGCTACTATGAGCAGAAAAGTGTATCATAAGACACTGTATTCTTATGAAAAATCGTAGACTATTCATAGTTGTATAGTGCGTAGTATACTTCAGAACGTATCAGTGCATGTACGATATACTATACATCAGGTAAACTAACAACAATTTAGAGTCAAATCGCTACTTAGACAAATTTTGCTCTAAAAGCTAATTTAATTATTTTTCTATAATGAAATCATGCTAAAAGCTTCTAATAACGTTCAATAGGTGTACGATGCACCGCGTTTATTTGGTATCAAACGTTGCATCTACGGTTCTGGAGAATTTGAGTGCATGAATAAATAGATCTGTTATGAAATATTTATTAAGGTGGAAAACCGTACGAGTTCTGATAAACTTTAGCTATACGACACTTGGGAGGTTCATTTAAATGATTTATTTACTAGATGTTTTTAGTTTATCGCAATGGCGGCGCCAAAGTAACCATCGTAATATTACAATCTCATTTTTTAATGCATTTGCTCGCCGTAGTACTTGTTCATGCGCGTACTTTCGTATTTCACTATAAGCTCGTGTGTATCGTAAATTAATGTAAATAAATACTATTAAATGAGTCCACAAATTAATCATCTAATTTCAAAACCCTCAAATTCTATATAGGTTGATTTTTTGGGCAATTATCAACATTTATTTCATGCTCATATACCAGTTTAAGTATACTTTTTTTTTATAACTTTGATGTAGTTTTATTATTATACTACTTCATTACTTAGACGTAAGCTTAAACTGGTATATGATAATGAAATAAATGTTGATCATTTCCCAAAAATCATCCTATGTGGAATTAGTGGATTTTAAAATAAAACGATTCAAATGTCGTAAGGTCAGTAAAACATAAGTCGTTACATTAGGTTATTTATCATTGTTACTGGTAATATTACTGGAAACCTTTCTAACTTTGCTGTTGAAATAAATTTTTTCTAACTTTCCTAGCAAAATGACTACCCATCTAGTTTAATTCTTAATCTGAGAAATTATTTTATATTTAAAAAATTCTATAAACATGTACCTAATATAGCCAGAATTCAACTAACGTTACTAAATTTATTAACTGAAATTACATATTTCTGCTGGCCACCATCTTGTAATTGTGGCAAGATATTATTAATTTACGTTTGAGCAGTTATAGGACGGATGTCCACCAATCTTGATTTATTGGATAAATAGATAAAATTTATTTCGTCAACATCTGAAAGGTCGAGTATCTTTCTTATCCCAACAATATGATTTACCAAACTATAATCCATAGGGATACCCAACTCAGATGCAAACCGGTTACATGCAAGCCGGCTACCCGGCAGCTGGCTATCAACAATATGCGTATGCTGCGGCGCAAGCCCCTGGTACACCGCAATACCGAATGATGCCGCCGCAAGGCCAGTGGCCAGGCGTGCAACCGAGTGGTCCGCAACCCCAGCCGAACACACCGCTCATGTACGCAACGATGCCGCAATTCCAGACGCAATGAGGGACCCCGTGTTGTGTAATACTCACCACCAAACGCTGTCATCGTCGTCGCTAATGTTGTCTCAGCAGCTGCAAGTTTAGTCTTGTCTTGATGACAACTATCTACTACTCTTTATTCTCCACCGCCCCCACCCCGACCTGACCGACAAAACGACGCCCATTTATTATTTTAAAATTCAGGTGAAACTTGACGGTAATATTTACATGCGCGCGCAATTGAATGACGTTTTACTTGTTTTCTTTTTAATTTTTTCCATATTTTATCTTAGCCTCAACAAACATTGCACGCGACCAGCGACGTTAATTGTAAATAAATGATTAAGTGTATGAATGCTCTTATTTAATAACATGTGTTTGATGATAAGGTCAACTATTTATCTATTTACATCGCTGGGCTGGGCTGTACAGTATAAATAACAATGCGAATGATCTCACGACAATTCAAGTATACAAAAAAATTCGCTTATAATGTGGATACTCTTATTTAATATATCACGTATTTGGCCATTCGCATTGATATTTATATGGTCAACCGCGTGCAGTGTTTGTTATGTGTAAGATAAAATAATTTATATGAAATTGGAAATGTTTAAGAACGAAATCATTGAAATGCGCGCTCACTAGTTTCCGTTTCACCTAAAAACTCGCGACGACAACAGTGGTTGTATGCTGCAAAGAAAATAACGACAAACCAACAAAATGGCCGCCAACCGTCATTTGCAAATGGCCGGCCTGTTTATGTTTTCATATCTTCGATTCTTTTGTTCATACGTTGCGCGCAACTTGTTTGTTTTGTTTCATATTTTCTTTTTCTCCATCATTTCAGTGTTGACGTGTGAGTGTTAACCGAGTGTGGATTTGCAGCAAAACACTTACAACTTGCACTGCATTTTAGTAAAACATAAAAAATATTAATTAATTAATTAATTTTAAAAAAAAAAATTGATTTCTTTTAAAATCAAACGGGAAGAGCCGGACTGGAGTTCAATAATTATAAAAATATTCATACTTGATATATAAATAATAATTGAAACTATTTCCATAATTTTGAATAATGCTGATCTGACAACGCGATTCTGTGACAAACTCACTATGTATATTGCACACACACTTATAGCATCCCAGTAACCAAACTCATCTGTTATATTTCTTCTATTGTACATCTTCGGTATATTCACACTGTAAACGATCACCACGCGAATTCTATTCATCTTTTCTAAAACTATATGACGTCACGACCACGCAGACAAACTAAATTAATTCGCAGCGCGGTTAGTACATTTTTGCTACTTAATATATTAAACTTATCCGCCGAATCTTACAATCACTATATTAATGATGTAATGCGACCAATTCGCGTACAGTGTGAACGCTCGCTTATAAACCCATTTTATACTGTTCCTGTATTTTCTGTACGACTAAAGTCATTGGTCGCGTCCAGTGTTATTTGTATTAAAGTAAAATAGTTCATTTTTATTGTTGAGTTTCGGCTATTCAAGCTAATCGAGAAGCAACTATAAATTTTAAAGAGTCGGATTATGCATATTTTTTTTTGTAAATAGTAACACCGGTGTTAGTAACTGCGGCAACATATTTAGGCTTTCACATATTTATAAAGAAAATTTCTACAAGAATTAACCGAAACTCAAAACTGTAAGTGTTGGATTGCCACGAAAAAAAAAACATTTTTAAATGTTCATATATCAGACTAGTGTTTACTGGGATACTTTATTATTATGCATCTAGTAAATTGCATACACAATTTTCTCTTCTTATCAATCTACCACTCTTGAATAAAAAATTATTTATAAAAAAAAATTTCGAAACGCATATTGAGTTGAGTCACTGGGAACCGCCGTTGCCACATTCATTGAGTGATACATATTGTAGTGTACCGATTCGAAAAGTTAAAAAAAAAAAAACAAAAAATGCGTTGATCATTGTTGCCTGTGTCTTCTTGCTAATTAATTCGTTTCCGCCACAGGCGACCATGCTGTCGCACTAAGAAAATTGTAGTTCATGAATTTGTAAACAGTAGATAGCTAAGTAAAACTATTTAAAAAAAAAAATGCATAATACGAATTAAAAATGAGAAAAGAAAAGGATCAATGAAAGTTTATGATGACCAGTTTCCGAGTAAAAACATGACTGCATTTGTGTGTACACAAATCTCCGAAGTTTAGAAAATAAAACAAACAAAAAAAAATGATAAAAAAATAAATAATTTAAGTTCTCACAACAACTAGCATTGTATGAATGGTTTAGTAGTATATACATAAATTTGAGTTGTGTTTGCCGTTTGAGAGCACCATGTAGCTTCTCAAGGAAGGAATGCGCTGTGAATTATGTTTTTGTAAGAATTGTAAATGCTGGTTGTTAATAAAAAGAATATTGGGTCCGGGTTTTCTTGTTTTATTTCTATTTTTTTTCCAAGGGAAATAAAATCTGGAAAACGTAATTAATTTTATTTACAATTAAATAGAGTAGGGGGAAACTAATTTGAATTATATTCGACATACCATTAATTGAATATATGGTGCTATTCTGTATCTTATATTTATATGGAGTCTATAAGTATTATAACATTAATAGTAATTAAATAATAGAAACAAATTAGATTTCGAAAATATATAATTGGGTGCTATTTTGGTTTTTACTAAATGAAATAAAAATTATAAATTAAAGAATATATGTTGGATATGCCCACCAAACAAATTTTAAATTAATTGATTGAACAAAGAAATCTATGAGACTGGGTTAATTATAGTACATTCGTTTATTTCAATAAACTACCTGGATACATCAAAAACCAAATTTAACTGATAAATTTAGATGTATATAATAGCATGCATTTAGCACTCGTTTAAAAATAGCATAACTGTACAGTACTTTACTAATTGTTGCCAATTTTATGAATGGTAATTTTGTGAAAATGCAGTCCATAACGTTGAAAGAGGGACAAGAAATTCCATTAATTGGGCTTGGAACATGGCAGGCACAACCTGAAGAAATAAAATACGCGATTAAAACAGCTCTTGAAGCGGGTTGTAGACACATAGGTAATATTAAGTGCTTTAAACTATTTGAAGGTAACAAGTGAATTTTTTTAGATACTGCTTTCAACTATAACAATGAGGAAGCGATTGGTGCTGCTTTAAAGAGTTGGTTCGAATCGGGTGCTGGAAAACGAGAAGAATTATTCATCACTACAAAAGTATACAAATTTACAAACGATTTTTAAATTCAAAAATGCACTGACAGAATCAAAATAAAATTTAAGAAAACCCAATTATTATTGTGTTTTAATCAATTTTATTTTCAGTTGCCGCATATAGCCAATCGTCCTCAAGATGTTTCCCGGTTTTTAAAAATTTCTTTAGAACGATTACAATTAACATATGTTGATCTTTATTTGGTACATATGCCGTTTGGGTTTATTTGCGATGAAACTACTTTGACTCCAGCTATGAAAGCTAATGGTGAATATGAAATTGATACTGAAACTGATCATCTAGCTACTTGGAGAGTAAGTTACATGCAATTTATTTTTTATAAAATATTCGTGTATTCATTGGCGCATTGAATCATTATATACATTTCGAGCTCATAATTAACGATATATTGAAAATATAATTGTGGCATTTCCGAAAACATTACATAAATAGTATTTAAAAAAAATCAATTTCTTGAATAATTTGTATTAAATTTTCTTCAATTTATAAAATGTTGATTCCAGTTTAGGACTTTTAAAGATTTTTTTTATATTTTTAATATATTTGCGTTAGGCAATGGAAGCGCTAGTCAATGAAGGCTTAATTAAACATATTGGTTTATCGAATTTTAACGCGACTCAACTTCGTAAAGTATATGAAAATGCAACAATAAAGCCAGCCGTTTTACAAGTTGAACTACACCTATATTTACAACAAAAAGAATTACGTGAAATATGCCGAGAAATGGACATTGTTGTAACCGCATATTCCCCCTTAGGCAGTCCAGGCGCCAAATCACATTTTCAGACTAAATATAATTATACGTAAGTAATTTTAAACAAATATATTATTTGTTATTCGGAGAATTTTAAAATGGTTTTCGGCGCAAAATTTTCATTCGAAATTAGTATAACTATGTTATTTCTAACCGCATGTTTTACTGATGTATATTTTTTTTGTAGAATCGATGCATTCCCGGATATTTTAGGCCATCTAAGCGTGATTGAAATCGCTAAAAAATATAACAAAACCCCGGCGCAAATATTGCTACGTCATTTGACCCAACAAAATGTCGTAGTTATACCAAAATCATCGAACGCTGCGCGTATCAAAGAAAACTTATTTATATTTGATTTTGAATTAGACCAAGCCGATTTAGAAAGTCTAAACGAACTAGATCTTGGTGAAAAAGGACGCATATTTAGTTTCTTATTTTTCAAAGGAATTGAAACCCACCCTGAATACCCATTCCCAATCGCAGCAACAACCGCAGAATAGGATTTGAATTATATTTATTGCGTAAAAAAACAGTACAAATAAAAATTTATCAGTGATAAAAATTCGCTTATTTTACAACAATAAGGCACTCGTGAATCATAATCCATTTTCTTAACTTAAACGATACAACATTTGGCGTTGTGCACGATGCTGTAACTGCCCCCGACGCATCATAGCTTGGATCACTTTCACAATGGCGCGTTGCGGATAATTTTGCGCCGTGAAATCTTTTATTATTGTGTCTTGGGTGACCTGAGTACCAACTGCGAACCGCTTTTTCAGTTGTTTTTCGATGCGTGATAACATTGCGTGTTCTTCTTCAGTCGTGAAACCTTCAGCACCTGAAATAGATGAAATGTTATTATTACTCAAAATTTATGTTTGAGTAAAAATAAACAAACCTGCTAGACTTCCAGACATGGCTGCATCAAGTGTTGATACTTGAAACAATCGTAATGCTTCATTCACGTGTTCTTCAGTCGCGAATGAAGCTAGTTGCATTTTCGCTAGGCTCTCCGATATTCGGATAACAGCTTCTAACTGTCGTACGGTTATGGGAATCGAGCTTTTACGTTCGGTTTCGCGTTCATGTTGACTTGTGCCGGAGCGCATCATAACATAACGACGTTTTAATTTGTCGGCAGCTACGGCATTTAAACGTGGTCCGCATCGACTAAAAGTATAAAATAGTCTATTGTATCGAATTCTAAATTACGCTCCGTCAAAATTTCAATTGATATCAATGTTTTTATTAAGTTGCGAAATTTAATTATACTTACGTTCGACAGTAATTTATATATTTTTTCAAAATATCCAACGATAATTCTCCTTCTTTTGGTTCATTTAATAAGAGATTAGAATTCATATGAATACTCATGATGTGCTTAGCTAATGTCTAATAAAATTAAAACATAAATTAGTTTTAAACGTACTATTCTATTTTTTATTGCATTTTCCACTTACGATATCTCTTTGTTCATTGTGTTCATCTTTCACAATGAATATCATATCAAAACGAGACAAAATTGTTGGCATAAAATCAATATTTTCTTCACCCTAAATTTAAAATAATAATTTAAATACAATTATTATTCGATATAAATATACACTTAGGAATTTAACTTCAAATCAGTCGACATATAAGTACATATTTATACACTTGTTGAGTTTCAATAGGTATATTTAAAATATTTATACGTATTTCGGCTTATAAGGCCATCATCAGAATATGAATTCATATTCTGATGATGGCCTTATAAGCCGAAATACGTATAAATATTTTAAATATACCTATTGAAACTCAACAAGTGTTTTATTATTATTTTATTCAACATGTTTCAACGAGAGCCAACAGCGCTATCAATTAAATTTACATATTTATACCTTTGTTTCATCCCAGCGTCCGAAAATACTATTTGCTGCCGCTAAAACTGAACATCTCGAGTTTAAAGTAGTTGTTATTCCAGCTTTAGCAATGGAAATAGTTTGTTGTTCCATAGCTTCATGGATAGCAACGCGATCATCTTCTCGCATTTTATCGAATTCATCAATGCAAACTACACCACCATCAGCTAGTACCATTGCACCACCTTCCATTACGAAATTTCGCTAAAAATACAACAAATAAAAAAAACCCATAAAATATTATGAAATCGATATTACGATAATGCTTCTTTTATACATTTCGAAGCAATGGAAACTTATACTTACAGTAGCTGGATCTCTCATAACAGACGCCGTTAAACCGGCTGCTGAACTTCCTTTGCCTGAAGTATAAACTGCAATCGGTGCAACACGTTCGACAAATTTAAGCAATTGCGATTTCGCAGTACCCGGATCGCCAAGCAACAAGAGATTTATATCACCACGACGCGTTAAACCATCTGGTAACCTTTTACGCGCGCCTCCGAACAGTAGGCAAGCGATAGCTTTTTTAATATCCACCGCGCCATAAATGGACGGGGCGATGCTCTTCGCGATTTTATTGTAAATAGTCGAGGACGCGGCCATTCTACGGAATAGTTCCTCTTCTTCGGCTGTCACAAGACCACATTTACTCGAACCCCGACCTTCATGGTCAACGTGTACGCCAAGCACACGAACGTACGCAGATCGAACTCCTGTGATTGCTTTTTCACGGCCATCACGCTAAAAAATTTGTATTCAAAGTGTTCGATATTTTACAAAACTATACAACTGTTTTTATGATTTTTAGGCAATCATTGGTAAAAATTATATATCTTAAATTAAATATCTAATGGTAGGTTTTTTTGTAAATTACAAAATCTTACTTTGGAAGGCCTTGATATTTTTTTGATACAATAAATCCCTAATATAAAGACACGATTGCCCGGTACGACTTTTTCGCACAGATATCGCTCGCAGAATAGTTGAACGTGCCGCGGAATCTCTCCCTGTGGGATTGAATCGGGAAGTTCTTGTAGTTTTAATTGTTGGTAATCTACGCATTTGCATTTGTCGGGCAGGATAAAGAATGGATCTAATGGGCACTTAGCTTGCCCTGTATTTTCTCTATAGAATTGCTTGTATTAGATTTAAAACATTTTAATAAATTGTGGAAAACAGTGTTGCTAAATAAGTACTTACGTGAGACATTTGCGCGGCATAACAAAACCATCTAAGCCTGGTTTAATCGTTTGATTGGTAAGTGTATGTTTGCATGTTCGGCATTGTATAGTGATTTTAGTCGCTTTTGCTTTAATGCCAGAAGCACTTACAATAATACCAGGGATTTTCACAAGATGTGATACTGAATCAGACTACAAATAAACATATTTACTATTTGTGTAACGTAAAATGAAATAAATTAAAACGAACTTTATATAATTTTGTTTTATGATATATATAAAATAAGTTATAATTACTTACTTTTATCGCACGTAAATCAGTGGGATTTGCTTCAGAAGAAAAAGTTATTTGAACATCTTCAACCTGTAAACAATCATGCGATATACAGAAATGAGAAAAAAAAAATACATAACACCTTCCACAACAAAATAGGGTTGATTTAAAATTTAAAAAAATAAAAACTATGTTTAATTTAAAATAATTTATTTACTTCCTCCTCTCCTTCTGGTCGTGGTGTGGTTAGTTCATCCGCAACTTCTTTTGCGGCTTCTTCAAAAATGGGAATATGTTCAGCAGGTTGTTTGTAAATTTTCTCCGCTAAAGTTTCATCAAAACTGCCCAAATCTTCAATAATTATATTCAGAAAGAATTGTCCCAAATTATAGTTTCGTTTGAGAGTATCTCTATAGTAAAATTGTTAGTAAAAACAGTACCGACTAGATATTCGTAGAAATAATACCTGTATTTGTAGTCAAAATTATCGCTATGAAATTGTCGAATGAATTCTTTAAATTTCTTCTTGATGGCCTGGAAATTCACTTGGGTCTGGTTATGGTCATCATTTCCAGCGAAATTATCACTAAAGAACACTCCAGGATCGTCAAATCCCTCCATTGTTTACACAAAATCAAATACAACGAACTGTTAACCTAGCATGCATTTAACGTCTGGAAATTCAGCGGGAAAAGTTGTGAATCTTCTTTTACTTCCAGAAACTTAACTTCACACAACTCTGAAATCTTAAGTACTAAAAGAAGCAGAAATTTATATTTCAGCGGGAAATTGTTACTTCTTCCATTTCATTATGTACTTCAAAAATAAAATTACATTTTTAAGTCTAAAACTAGCCTTTTACTCTTTACATATAAACATATAAAACCTATCTCAGATATGAATAAAAGTCACTAGTTAGAAAATTATTTTTTATTTTGTACAAATAAATTACATATAATAAATCATTACAACAAAAGATTGATGAGGTTTATGAACAATTCGATACATAAAATTCGCTTTTACACCTATTACTCTAACATTTATTTTAATACAACAGGACCAATTTGCAAATTTGCACATATTCAAATCTAAAGTGCTTTAATTGGGAAATAAACGCTACATTCTAT
Source organism: Nebria salina (assembly GCA_944039245.1). Lineage (NCBI taxonomy): Eukaryota > Metazoa > Arthropoda > Insecta > Coleoptera > Carabidae > Nebria > Nebria salina. The sequence continues at coordinate 14,817,406 of OX063271.1, forward strand.
TTACAAAAACAAAACGCTACTGAGCTCAGTATAAAGCTAAGTTCTTTCTTTGTGTATCCGTTAGATAAACAGAGAAAGAATTGAGCTAAGCTGGGTATTTGTGTAAATAGAATGTTGTTAACATTTGGCATTAGTGATATTTTACTTTAACAATTATATACATTAAATTAGCGAATGTGTATATTAATATTTTACAAGGACACATTAATGTTTAGTCAATTTCCGACATCAAAACGATCTTAATGGTTGTTGAACCAAGTAATTGGCGCAATCGCTCAAACTTGATCTCAATAGATTCGCCTTTTGCATTGGCTAGGCATCCAGGGGGGGCGACAACACCTTGAACGCAAAAATGGGTCATGTAATTTTCAACAACCACTTCGTAACTATAGTCCTCAATGTTTCCATCGGTTAGCAGGCGCACGCAGTAGTAGAGTCGTTGAGATTTAACGCATGCAAGCATACTAATGAGGAAAACCATATTAAATGCGACTGTAAGCATGTTATAACCATTTATATCGGGAATAGTGCATTCCGTTGTAAATGTGCTTTGTTTGATGCACTGGGGATGTTTCTCCTTGAAGTGATTCAGCATTTCACTCGTTGGACCACGCCATGTACATTCCATAGGATCTTTATTAGCGAAATAAACGCAATTATATAGCTGATAGTCCTTGTTATACGGCGTATACATTTTTCTGGCACTTTTTAGTTTAACTGCTTCTTTTTATAAAACACTAATCTTTGATTTTGGTACTGAACAAACTCGTACAAACCTACAAGAGCTTTGTCGCTTGACTTATAGGGTGGTGGGGATTCACAACAGTGGTGCCAACGGGCCTTATTCTTACCTTTTAAATTCTTTGAAATGTGTTCGTGTGTTACACAATATGTATGTTTTAATAAATATTTATTTTCATTATACGTAGAGCTTTGTTTAATTGTATTCCTTAAATGTAATATCTCCAACTACTAGTTTTTACTTTCTTATACGAAGTAATAAGTAAGTATTGTAATCATGAAAAAATACAGTCTCGAAATTTACCTTTTGACCTTCCCTAAATCGAGTGGGACTATTTATGGAATTACGTCTATTTATGTGTGTGTGTGAGCTTAAGATTTGTATATGCCTGCCAAGAAAACCTCATATTTTTGAATGGGAGGTTCAAACCAGAAGTGCTTGTTTACTTTGGTCGTTTCTCGCAGTCTCTGCAATATCACCTAAACGGCTGCGCTTGCATTAAACTAATTAGAATAAAAATGAATATATTAATGTTTCGTTTACAAGAAAACAGCTATTGAAATTTTCTCTCATCTTCTTTGTTGCTATAGTTACGTCGGTATATGAAATATTACTACATAAATCGTATCAACAATGTCTGTCAATTGTTTAACAGAATAACAAAATACTCTCAAACAATTTGGAATTGGACATTTAATATCTATAGTAAGATATATATTTAAAGATTAAAGGGTTAGTAAAATTGAATTATTAAAAATTTGTATTTGAATAAGCCTCCTATCTATAGATAGGAGGCTTATTCAAATATCAAATATCTGCACTGAACTTTCTTATACGTATACGTATAAGAAAGTTCAGTGCTTATATTTTGGTCATAAATTCGAAATTGTTTCTAATAAGTTGGCGAGTTTGGTTCTTTGAAAAAACCAGTACAGGGATATTTTATTTAAATGTGTGGGGTCTATATTTTATTTACGTTTAGAAATCTTCCAAAGAAAAAAAAAATCTTTAGAAATATTTGAATTTAAATTGGTATAAAACAAATAGGATATTTCGTTTGTCTAATATAAATGAAAAATCACCAATTAGCTGGAAAACTTTATTTTAATAGATAACAAAACCAAATTGACGAGATTTTGTGGATAATTCGATAAATTTGCCACTTCTAGCTGAGTTAAATTTATTACAATAATTAAATTAGGCAATGAATACGAAATATTCAATTAATGATCTTGTTAAATTAGTACTCAAGACGCTAGATTCATAATATACAAAGAAATATATGAATTATTCACAATTAACATTATTAAAAAAACAAAAAAAATTATAAGAAAAAAAAAATTGCGATCGCTCGATGATACTCATTCTAAACATGAAAAAAATTATAAAAATAGTAATGATTGTTAACAAATATATGTAAACATAAATAACTATACACCACTGTCCATCGATTGTTAAATAGACGTCGTCAAAATGAGCATAACTAAATTACATGGTAAAATGCCTCGATGATCCAGTAATGAGTCAAAGCTAATAGCAATCGATTCACTTGTTTCAATTGCTAGGTTTCCAGGTGGAGCAACCATTCCTTTAATAGTAAAATCATTTATAGTATTATCAACATACAGCTCATAGTCATAGTCCGCAATTCTTCCATCAGTTAGTAGCCGCACACAATAATAGATTTTCCGAGTTTCACAGCATACTTTAATATTAATGAGAAATACCATATTGAAAGCAACTGTTAACATATTATGAATGCAGGGTTCTAAGCTTCTGTATTCCGTGTCAAATGGATTATATAATCTAATGAACCGCGGGTGCTCTTCCTCGAAATGGTCCAACAGTTGGTGCGTTCGTCCACGCCAAGCACAGGTTTTAGGATAATAAACACAATCATATTGCTTGTAGTTTCTATTATATGGTTTATCCATTGTTAAATATCAACTTCAATTAATGCTGAAAAACACTTTATTACTTTTATTTATTATTATACTTTGTCGTTTGTTGCACCTATTCAACTATTAAATATGTAGATTATTCACATAATATCTACACTTTTTGCACGATGTCACACAAATACATAATGGTGATCAAAACGCTCGCATTGCCTCAAATACTACATGAAAATCAAAGATGTCTACACCTTTCTTGCCATTGCACATTTATCTGGTGTCAGCATTATTTAAATTAAATTTGTTTGTTCTTTTTACGCGCCTTTATTAATAACGAAAATTACAAAATATCTTTAGATGATTATCTAAGCTAGAAATCTCAAAAATGATATACTTAAATATATATCATCATCAAATCCTGCTATTTGTCATTTTATATGTTTTTAAATGTTAAAACTAGATAAAATTAGAAATGATCACTCAAGTTTGAATCAAAATTGCCAGTTTGTTACAAATTTATAAAAGTTTTATTAAATAATATATAAAATAAATTTTACATATCAAAACTTAGTAATTAAAATAAATATATAAATGCATAAAGGATTGTATACATTAATTAGGAACGTATTGGAGTTATATTTTATTGATAACATAAATGAAAATTATAGGAAAAACGGCTCTTGGGCCTTATACAAAATTAAATAATAATACAACAAAAAATAATCAAGTTTGTTGGTACATTCTTTGGAAAATATTACCATAACTAGGAAATTGTATCTCATTTTCACTAATAAAGTTGTGGAAACGAATTATTAATAATTCCAAATTCTTGTTACTAAAAATCAGTCGCCAGATTTTTATGAGTGAAAAATGAGAACCAAATTCTTAGTTATACTAATTTTTTTCTTAGTATCCATATTTCCCACTTGTAAAATGCAAATAATAAGTTGAAAAAAACATAATTAAGAATTGGGTTAATTGCGACAAAAAATATTCAATAAGAATATTGTTACAGTGTTTTTCTATAAGTGTAAACAGATAAATTATTTTAATATATTCGTTATAGAAGATTCTAATCGAAAAAGATGTAATTTGAGTTAAAAATTTTACTCTATTTGTTGCAGATTAAAAAAAAAAAAAGAATTACATAAATATTCGTATTATAACTGTTAACTAACATATGTTAGTAAACATGCTTAATAGAAAAATATAAAATGTTTGAAATAACCAAAATATATAATTGAAAAAAAAACTATAGCTAAAACAATAAGAGCAAGCCCATGTCGTCATATGAAAAAGATGTATAAAAATAGTTATAGATATCCAAAACAATGTGAACATTTAGTAGGTTGAAAAATAGATGTCTTCAAAGTTAATACAAAAGATGTCCTCGGTAGTTTTTCGCCATAATTATCGAATAAACAGTCGAAGCTGACTGTCGCAGAATTGTTTACGTCCATGGCTAAGTATTCTGGTGGTGCAACAGTACCCTTGACAGTAAAATCATAGACGGTATTTTCAACATGCAGTTCATAGCTATAATCCTCAATGTTTCCATCCGTTAACAGGCGTACGCAGTAGTAGATATTCTGGGTGTTGCTGCATACTCTTGTATTAATTAGAAATACCATATTAAATTCGCATGCTAATACGTTTTGTTCACGCGGCAGAAAATTATCAAATTCCATTACAGATGGGTTGTGAGTCAAAACGGACATGGGATGTTTGCCTTTGAAGTGGTCCAACATTTTGTGCGGAAGTCCGCGCCAGTTGCACGTTATAGGCCAATTATGAGTTGGAAAATAAACACAATTATACAGCTGTCGGTCTTGTTTATATGGTCGATACATTCTTGAAAGCGTTTTTCTATTAATACTTATTTATAATCACACTTGCACTAAATTTCGATAAATTAACGATTCTTGATCTCGCGTCGATTTTCAAATATGGTTGACGTTACTACTTTCGCCAACTTCAAAATGTGATTTCAATCTTGTGGGATGTTTTGCTGTTTCCGGTAGAAAAAGAAGAACGTCGCGCAGCTCATGCGTTCTTTCTCTACTACTTCGCTCACTAAAGCTCGAATATTTCAAATTAATATAAAATTCATTTTTGATCAATAACAAACATCATTTCAGAAGTTCTTGTTAATAAAAACAATTATACTTGTTAATACGGTCTTAAACACCATTTTATATCATTGTCTTTTAAAATTGTTCAAATTGGCGACATTTTTCAAATATTGCGTTTCACAACTTCGTAACTCTTGTGTAAAGTGTTGTTTCCGGTAGAAAAAGAAGATTAACGTACCTCGTTCGTTTATCCTCAACTATTTTATGCAGTGTTACGCTGAATATATGAAAACAGCTTTAATAACTAATTTAAAATCGTTTTCCATTCAATACCACACAAATCATACTAAAACTAGTTGTTTTGACATACATTTTATTTATTGTTTGTTAAGGATAAATATCTGAATAAAAAGTGTAAAGCAAACAAACAGATCTAACAGTTGTGAATCCCCCCATTAGATTGAAAAGATAAGCAGAATCCGAAGCGTTTTTCACGCCATAGTTCGTCAGTTTTTGTAATACAAAAATATCAATTAAAAACCGGTTTGTGATACTTAATAATGTATAAACCGTATAAACAAGATTGCTATTTGTATGAGTGCGTTTATTGGCCGAAAACTTGTAAATGGCGTGGGCTAATGAGCCAAATGCTGTTTCATTTTAACGAAAGCCACCCATTGTGCATACAGAATAACCCATTTACTTCGGAATACAAAAGTTTACTACCGTCTGACCATAATATGTTAATCGTTGCGTTTAATATGGTGTTTTTAATTCATACGAAAGTATGTTGCGATACTCGGAAAATCTACTACTGTGTACGACTGCTTACCGATGGGAAAATTGGGGATTATAGTTACCAATTTAATGTGGAGAACTCGATAAATAGTATTACTATTAAGGGTGTTGTTGCTCCGCCTGGTTGCTTGGCTTTTAATATACATGAGTCGATTGCTATAAGTTTTGACTTTTTGCTCGATCGTCGTAACAATAACCAACTACTTAGCAACTCGTTCATGCTACTACTACAGACGTGTAGAATTAACCCAGCGGTACGTCCTTATTATACTTATGTATCCATAATACTTACTTTTATATTAATTTTGTAGAAGTTTTCTCGAATGCGTCCACTTGCTTATCGTATTCGTTAACAATCATTGTTTTTGGGATGGAGACATGGGACAGCAGTTATTAACGAGTTTATAATATTTTACATTTTGTAAGTTTCATATTTTTAGTTTTTGTTTAAAGTACAGTAGATTTAAATCACTTAACGCAATAGATGATCTGTATATCGAACTAAATTCGTTTTCTTTTTGCTATGAAAAAATCATTATATGTCATATTTTATATTTATTATTTTGTATGCTTTAGTGTGTAAAAAACCGGTAAATAGTAATAAATATCGTGTATGTGACTCATATTTAATAAAAAATATCCTTTGTATATTTTCATCTGAAGGAGTTATTTTTTATCCTAATAGACTTATTTTAAAAACCGATTTCATAAAATTGTGACTAAGAATATCTTATATATATATTTTTAATATTTTACTAACCTTTGAAACACTTTTTCACTAAATATATATCTTATAATAGATATTAAATGGCAAATTCTAAAATATTTTGTTTTTCTGTTAAACAATTGACTTGCATTGTTGCTACAATTTATGTAATATTTTCAATATCTACGTAACTATGGCAACATACATACATTTTTGGTAGCGATTTTCTTGTAACAGGTAATACTTCGTATAAGAAAGTAAAAAAAGAAAAATAGTTTTATGCCATTTTTATGTAGGAAAGATCTTAAAGCCAAATATTCCTTATAGTCCCAAATAGTGCACCAAATGAGACGAGCCGCGTAATTATAATATTAATCGTGGTTTTCTTGTTTTATTATGGAAGTTTGTGTGTAACAATAATGAGAATTATTTAAACAGGTATTATTTGGTAACTTGTTTTAAATTTGAAAGAGGGGATTCATAATAGGCGCAAGTGAGATATACGTATGCGTTAGAGTGCGATTGTTGTGCTGTTGTTGTCTCTCTTACCAATGAAATTCGAGAGTGCGACAATGGTGACCAATGTTATCCAACCAGTAGCCAGGACGACGGGATTGGTGGGGCAAGCCCACGAATATTTGGACGAATACGAAAGTCTCGAATTTATGTTTGGTTTCCTTTGTTATAGAAAAATCATAAACGACAAGGATGGCACTTTGAGGGTGGAGTTTATATTATGGTGTTGATAAAGAGCTCACTTCTTACCAAGTAATAAAACTTGGCATCTTTTTAATTTAAAATTAAATAGAGCACTTATTAAAATTGTTAGTTGATTACAAAACTTTCATATAAATAAAATAGTCATTTATAAAATAAATCAAAAAAATAATTAAAAGCAACTATAATATATATTTTAATATTATTATGATAATTATTAATATAATTATGCAAAACCCTAGTAATGGTTAGCACCTATAAATTAGTGTAAATGCGTCATTAATCTTTCTTTTAAAGTGCTAATGAATGCATGGATCTTGTTAATCATGGCCTTAGATTATCATACTATAATTATCGTGAGAACAAGGATAAGTTTGAACAGTTGATAACTAGCGCTACAGTTGGAGAAATTTATAACTAAATTCAATATATTTTCGTTGCGTTGATTGAAATCCCAATAGATCGCAACCTCGAAAATATGCATTCAAATGTACAATATTTTTAAATTGAGATTCTTAAACATTCTTAAAATAAATAATCATTCCACTAAACTCATCGCAACGATGTATTATGAGGGAATGTAATAGTGGTGTTAGAACGAAATTTAGCTTGTTCGGGCAACTCAAAAAATCTTTTGAACGAGATAAATGGATAGAACATCTACTCGAATCAAATAATCAAGGCCAAACGAGGATTATAGTTTGTGGGAAACATTTTACTTCTTCAGATATTATCTTACTTAAAATTGCGCGCGTAAATTATGTGATACAGTGTTGCCGAAATGAACATGGCTTATGGAGTATTATGTGCTTTTAGGGATATAGTTTTCGAGTTTCTAGTATAAATTGAGCTTATATGGATTAATTTAATAATTTATTTAGCTATAGTACGTTTTTGTGGTTATTTATTAGTCAAATTTTATGATTGAGTAAACATTTTGAATTTATTTGGCAACTCTGTAATATATCGTAAAAGGCAAACCCTTGTGGTGTATGAAGAAACTAAATATATTATTCGTTTGTGGCCATTTTTTTGTGAAACCTTATTTATTTGTATTATTTCCACGATTATTTCGTGGAAATATTCAAAAATATGTCAGAATTTAATAAAGGCAAATTTGCTGTTACAATGCTTCATAAAAGTAAATTAAGTATCGAAAAACCGAAAGTTGGTTGTATCCGTAAAGTTCATATTGATTTTAAGATATGTGCTTCCATTAGTTGTCAAAACAACGAAATAAACTCTCCAACACTTAAATTCTTTCCATTTCCAACTAATAAAGCACTGTAAGTTCTAATTAGATTTATTATAAATAAACTAACGAATTTTAAATAATGAATTTTAATATTTTGATTATTTGTAACCTCACACACTTAGTTTGATTTCTTCAAGTTCTAGTTATTATATGTTCATAAATTGTTTTGTAAATGGAATATTCAATATTTCCTAAAACTATTCTTATTCTCATTTCTTCATGTTCAATTTCTTATATTCTCGTTATTTTAAATGTATGAAATATTTCTATGCCTTATCCCTATCCTTATTCTCATGAGAAATAATTTATTTGGATTGTCGCATAAATTTATAAATTTTTTTATATGCGAAAAACCGAAATTTGTTGGTTTTTCGCACATGAAAAAATTTATAAATTTATTCTAGGGCTAAATCGTGGGCGGTGAAAGCAGGTTGTGAATATGCTATGGAATCATCTAATAAAATAAGTAAACATGTTTTATGTTCTGATCATTTTGCTGATTCGTATTTCGAACCGAGTAGTAATAAAACGGTTTTTAAAACAAAGACTAACCCAGTTCCTACAATTTTTAAACATGTTATCGAAGACGATATTCGTGCAGATGATCATTCATCAAGTGATAAAATACCAAAAAGTATTGCTCGTTTACAAGTACCATTTAGTAATAAAGTAATCATGACAACAATGAAAAACGTTCAGAAATTAAAATCTACACATAATTTGGTAGATTTAGATAGTTTGCAAGATGCCGCACATGTGACAGAAATAGATCCATTGCAAATTGATGTTCCCGTGGAACAACAAACATTAACAAATGCTGATGTGATTATTGATAATAATGATTTTGGTAATTTAAAGTATACTGATGATGTTTATGAAGAATTCGTGAGGAATCCTTCCGTGCTAAATGTACGGTCTGGTAAGTCTTACGATTTCTGTTTATAGAGATCATCTAGACACTATGTGCCGTTATGACGTGAGTTTTTTTTTAATTTCTAGACGCTGGTGATCGTGTTACCTGTCGAACTTATTGTCGACTTTGTGCAAGAGTTGTCGCTATAGCTTCTTTAATTTCGATTTACACCGACTGTGAAAGCTTTAAATATATAAAAATACTAGAAGATTGTTTACCAGGCATGGTAAATATTCAATCCTATTTTTTGTTATTTTTAACGATATATTTAAGATTGTATAATAAAGTCCTTATTTTGTTTCGCCTTCTTCGATATTCAGAATTGCAATTTTTGTTTTCTTGTCTTAATTTCCGGAAATAGAATGAAACTTTCTTACTACACTATAATTACATATTTAAACTGTTTTTATTGTTTAAAAAAAATCACTTTTGATTAACATATTTGGTATTTATAAGTTGACGATTGTAAATTTACACATATACGTCGTTAATCTATATGTGAGAAAAAAAAAATTAATATCTGCCTTAATATTACGTAATATATGTTATAGATTTCGAAAGAAGACGATTTGCCTCACAATATTTGTAGACCATGCTTAACCAAACTAGAATATTGTAGTGTGACATTAAAAGCATTTAAAAAAGCTGATAACAAATTGAAAATATTATTAAACTCTATAAACATTGATGAACCATATAGTTGTATTATAAACTCTAAGACAGATTCAAATATTGCGGAAACAATTCAAAAAACGTAAGTCTACGAATTTTTTATGCATATATATAGAGAAATAGATACAATTTTTAATTTAACTATTTCAGTCCAATACCACATTTACCATCATTAAATGATAGTTTCTCCGCCGAAACTCCACGAAAATCCGTTTCAATTAATACAACAGAACCTACTCCACTAGTCTCTAAAAAATCAACACCTTCAGATGGCACAAAATACGAATGTTTGCTATGTTCATCGTTGTTCGACGTGAAAAAAGATCTGATTGACCACTCTTTGAAAGTACATCCGACCCCGAATCGAAATCAAATAGTTTGCAAAGTAATTCAAACGAAAAATGCCACAAAATCTATAGAATCTAAAGAAACTCTGAAACAAACCAAAAATGCACTCAAATACGAATGTATAAATTGTTTGAAATTATACGAGGTGGAAAATGATATGATAAATCATTGCTTAAAAGAACATCCCACTTCAAATCAACAAAGTAAAATCGTTTGTAGAGTTATTAAAACTACTACAGGCGATTGTGGGAAAAGAGTTGGTAAGTTTTTATAATTTAACGTTTTTTTTTTTAATACTATGTATCCTTAAATCGTTCACATTAACAAATTAATTATTGTAGATGTTGATTCGAAAATTGTAACTGAAATTGATATATCGGCAAAAGATTTGAATCTAGAACCACAAAATAATATTAAATATGAATGCCTGATTTGTGGTTCACTTCACGATAAAAAGCACACATTAGTTAAACACACTATGGAATTTCATCCAATGCCAACGGCTGGTCGAGTTGTGTGTCGCATTGTTCGCACCGAAGAATCAAAACGACGAACGGTAAAATGCCTAAAATGTAACACGAAGTTCACGGACATGAAAAACTACCGGAAACATATGAGATCGCATCTAACGTTCAAGTGCGAAGAATGCGGCATGGTGTTTAATAGGATTTTCAAATTGAAACATCATCGAAAAGTTCACAAAAATGAGACAACCAAACAATGCGATGTATGTAATGAAATGTTTCAAACGAAAACCGCTTTGGCGAAGCATCAAAAAGTGGTGCATAAAAAGAAAACTGATAATGAAGAAGGTGGTAAGTAATTTACAAGCGATCCAGTATTTGAAGTAAAAATAAATATGTATTTTCAGCTAACACAAAAAGCGATAAATCCTGTTTATGCAATATATGCGGTAAGTTATTCCCCAATAAACATTACTTGCAACGTCATATTTTAATTCATGGCGATGAGCGGTCACATGCTTGTAAAATCTGCGCGAAACGTTTCAAACAAAAATCAACGTTAGTCAGACATATCCAAACGCACTCGCGAGTGTTTAATTTTATCTGCCAAACATGTGGTAAACAATTCCGAACAGTTGTCGGATTAAAACAACACTTAGTCATCCATAACGAAACCAGGCCTTATATGTGCGATTTGTGTGGTAAGCAATATTTGCGGCGTGCTGATTTAGCGAAACACAAATCACGACACGAGAAGCCAATCGTAATGCCACACTCGTGTCGAATCTGTCATAAAGCCTATCCATCGAAATCTAGCTTGAAATTCCATATGAGTCTACACGGCGAAAAATTGTACAAATGTGAATTGTGCAACAAGCAACTCGCATCGAAAGTCCAGTATATTGTCCATTGTCGAATTCACACCGGTGAATTACCGTACTCGTGTGACGTTTGCAACAAATCGTTTCGAAGTAAACCGTTTCTGAAACAACACCAGGCGATACATCAAGACATCTACAGATATCGCTGTGATGTTTGTAGCAAAGATTTCAAACGGTTGCGATCACTTAACGCACATACGCGTATGCATACTGGCGAGAAGAAATATCAATGTACTGATTGTAATAGTAGGTTTAGTCAAAAAAGCGATATGGTGCGACACCTACGCACTCATTGTAAGCATCAGCCGATTTTAAAGGATGGTAGTTATTATTTTATGAACGAGGATGACGTTGTTGAAGAGACTGTTGTGGATTCGATGACTGATTTAGAAATTGCTACCCAATCAATTCTGAAGCTAAGCAACGATTTACCAATTGTCGAAAGTGTAGAAATTCCAACGCGTTCTCCTTTTAAGATACCTGTAAATCAACTTTATACGCGAGATATTGCTTGTAATAGCATTTTAAAAAGTTTATTAGAATAGTATGTATAGTTTAAAAATGTACGTATGGTTAACAACATTATAGATATATATATATATATATTTTTTTTTTTAGATAAAATAATTCTTATTATTCCTAACAGTCCCTTCCTGTGTATTCGTTTCATGTGGGTATACCGTTGTAATAGAGTTTATTTTAATATTATATTGTAATCAAGACAAAATTCAATCTAGCTATTTTAACGGAATCGAGTCGGAATAATTGTTTTATAATTCACGCAAAATCGTTTCAAATTATTACTTTCTTATACGCAGTATAAGTAAGTATTGTAATCATGAAAAATTTCAATCTCGAGATTTTAACGGAAATATACGTTTTGACCTTCCCTGAATCGATTCCAACTATTTTTGGAATGTCCACCTGTGTGTGTAAGTATGTGAGCGCTTTACAGCCCAAACGGCTGAAGGTAAAATTATGAAATTTTAAATTTAAGATTTGTATGTGTCTGGCAAGAAAACTTATTATTTTTGAAAACAATATTGCGACCGGAAGTGCATGTTTACTCTAGTCATTTATTGCATTTTCTGCAATTACTTAAAAATAGTTGTAGTTACAGAAAAATTATTATAATAAAAAGTATAGACATTAGCATTTTGCACAACTTTTATTTGAAACTTTTTTTCCCAAACGGTACCGGAAACAAGAAAATGGCTTTTGAAATTTCTTATATTTATTTTTACATAAATCGTATCATCTGCGCCTGTCAATTGTTTATCAAAAAAACAAAACAGACTTAAATAATTTGAAGTTTGACATTTTATATTTATTTTAAGAAATATATTTAGTGTAAAAGTGTTCCAAAGGTTAGAACAAATATTATAAATTAGGAAAATAATGAAAATAGGATGTGATTTAACTCAAAGGCGTATAAGAAAGTTCGGTGCATGACACTGCAGATGTTTTGTTTCACCGTTTAGTAAATGGTTTGTTGTGAGCTACCTTTACAATAGTTTTGTGACCTTGACGCCATATTGCTAGTTATTTCCTAGATTTTGTTATTTACATATATTTCTAAATAAATCACTTGATACTAAGGTGAAATTAAAGTATCGCGATGCCGTACAAAGGTGATTCCACCTGGTGCGGCGCTAAGAATTGTGAAATTCGTAAAAAACGCTCGAAACTAGACGTAAAAGTTAGTTTCTTCAGATTTCCAAAAGAACCGGACAGGTACATTATTATGAACTAGTAAAAGTAATAGACATTAATCGTTTCATTTAACAGATTAAAACACTGGATTGAAAATACAGAACGATACGATTTGATAGATAAATCACCTCAATACTGTCACTTGAATGTTAGGCTATGTGGATCGCACTTTGAGGATAAAATGTTTCTCAATGATGTACAGAATAGGCTACAACCACATGCAGTTCCTACCGTTTTTCCCGGTTCCAGGTACCTTAAAACAAGTTTTCGTATTTTTATATTTCGCGCTTTTATTTAAATTCATTTCCAAATCTATGATCTCTCTTTTTATTTCTTTCCCACACATTCCCACAATAGTTATTTGATTCAGGGAAGGTCGAAAGATGTACTTAAACTTGAATATAAGATATATTACTAATGTTTATATTTTAATTTCTCACCAGATTGATACATTGTTTTCTAGAAAATTTCTATCTTTTCCTCAAAGAACTTGTTGCGTTCCAAATTGTTTTATTCCTGGAGATAGTTACGTTGGTTTTCCAGTAAAAAAACCAGAATTATTGAAAATCTGGCTAGAGAATATAAACTATCCGAGTTTATTATCACTATCTTATAATGAATTACTAAAAAAACACGTTGTATGCTCGAGACATTTTGAGTCGAAATACGTAGAAATGTGTCGAATACAATCAAAATCATACGTTGTTACCATAGATGCTATTCCAACACTACATTTAAACGACTGTAAGTTATTTTTAATACAATATAAATACTTGTTTACAAAAATATTTTTCGTAGCTGTAGAACCAGGCAGTGATATTTTGGGTAAGTAAAACCTCTAAATTTCGATTATCTATTATAATTTTACACTAACAATTTAAACTATGTTAAAATAACTATAAACGCTACAGGAGCTATAAGCTCTATAATCTTATGAATTATATTTTATAAAATTTCTATATAAAACCATTTGTTGTTAATTATTATTGTGTCTGTTAAAAACATATTTTATAAATCATAATTATGAAATAAAATTATATATAAAAGTTGCGGAATTCTTGACACCGCAATGCATTTTTATTATTAAATATTGTGCAATTATCTGAGATTATTTATTCTGCAGAAAATTCAGCAATCGAAAAAGTTGACTTGCCCGATAAAATGTACGTAAACAATTCACTGTTTATTTGTTTATAATAATTATTTTCGTTGTTTAAATTAATAGGGATGCTGAAAATACGAAAATAAATACGTTATTCGCGAATTATTATAGTAAAGATGTGAATGAAATGAAAACAACAGAGCTACATGATAAAATGGACTTATTAGATGCTGAAGATTGTATCGAAATTGATATAAAGTCGGATTCGATTTTAAAATCGATATTATTGGGAAGTAAACACGTTGACAAAACGTATGAAAAACATATAGTTCCTGAGTCTATTTTAAACAATAGCGATGATCTTATTTCAAATTCTATTAAGGAAGAAGAACAAACAGGTAAGAATTCAAATTCTAAAAAAACAAACACATAGTAAATAATTTTGTTTTTGTTTTTAAGATTACATTGTCGACATTTTAGAGCCTTTAGCAACCTATTGTAGATTTTGCGCAAATATTTACCCAGCTACTGATCTAAAATCAGTATTCAATGATGATCTTAGTGAAGAATATTTAGAAATTTTAAACCTATATATGCCTGGAATGGTAATATAACACTTATCTTTTCGGTTTCGGAATAAATAATTATAATTTCTATTCTAGATTAATAAGGACGATAACTTACCTCAAGAAATTTGCGAATCATGTTTGAGCAAACTGGAGTCTTGTTTGATTACTTTAAAAAGCTTTGAAAAAGCGTACGAAGATCTCAAATTATTATTTAGTACGACTTATGACACTGAAATCGACACCAAAAATACCGAAATTGAATTATTTAACGATATTTTACCTATATTAGAATCTATTCCAGAACAAAAGTAAGAATATTCCCCAGAAAAATAGTTTAATAATAAATTTAATATATATTTTAAAAAGGTTAGTCCCAATTCTTACACCAGAAGAAGTTATAGAAACATCTGAGCTCGAGCAAAAATTAACTGAATCAATAATCACAATTGATGACACGGAAATCGTAACACATTGTTGCTTAAAATGCGATGCGCAATTCGAAAATCACCAAGACTTTCTTGACCATTCATTTCGCATACACTTGATGACAAAAGCGGACAAAATCGTTTCTCGAATAATAAGATCGAAAAAACCAATTTCAAATACCGAACCATCCGATTCGTTAATGGATCAACTAGATTCGTATCACATTAAATATGAATGTTTAATTTGTCATGTGTTGTTCGATAGAAAACATTCTCTCGTACGTCACACCATGACGAATCATTCCACAGCGAAAAGGGTTAAATATTCTGGTCGCATGATCCGTACTGATGTGATTAAATGCACACGATGCACCGAAACGTTCCAGAACTTGAATTCGTACCATCAACATACTAAGAAGCACATTCCGTTTAAATGCGATGAATGTGGAATCTGGTTTAATAGACAACAAAAATTAGCTATACACCGGAAATCGCATGGTACGACGAACTCAGATCAATCAATCAAATTGGAAAATACGGAAAGCAGTTCAAGGAATATATATAAAAATAGTGGTGAAACGCAAAAGAAGTATAAAGCAAAGAAAAAGACTCGTAAGTACTAATCATTAAAGTAATATATTCGTACTAATTTATCTTAAGCGCACTTGTGTTTTTTATTCCAAACAACAATCTAGTAACGTATCTCTGTTGATTCATCCTTTTTGTTTTGTATGTATGTGACGTCATAATTAGTCTACAATAACTTATATGACGTCATAATTAACAACTAGCATTAGTAACTGTTATGAATAGAAAAATGCCATAATTACAAAGTATAGCGTTCCCAAAACGAATGTTCATAAATGAATGCTTATTTCTTTAGAAAAATCGCTTTTGTGCAATATATGTGGCACACTGGTGAAAAACCATTACTATATGAAGTACCACCAATTGGTGCACACCAACGAGCGCCCCTTTAAATGTGATTTATGCCCTAAACGTTTTAAAATCCAGAATCATCTCGATTTCCACCATAAAATACATGAAGACACCGGCGAGCGTAATTGCATGTGCCAAATGTGCGGTAAATGTTTCCGTACGACAGCTTTACTGCGCAAACACATCCAAAGACATTCCGATAATAAACAATATGTATGTGAAGTATGTGGCTACGCGTTTAGAACGTCATTTTTACTAGAACGACATCGGAAGAAGCACAATTTTATAGCTGAAATCAGAAACCATATGTGTAGAATTTGCGATGTGATAGTGGATAGTTTTAATGGTCTCAACAGGCATATGAGTGCAAAACATGATGGCGCCAAAGCACTTGAGTGTGATGTTTGCCACAAGTTATTCAGTAAGCAATTGCTTCTTAAGTGCCACAGACGCACCCATACCGGTGAACGTCCATTTCAGTGTCAGCAATGCTATAAAGCATTTACAACAAATGCGCTGTTGAAACAACATAAAGCCGTGCATGAAAAACAGGCAATCCAGTGTGATATTTGCGATAAAAAATTCCGAAGATTATGGAACTTAAAGGCACACCGGAAAAAACATACGGCCACGAAAACGCAACACGTTTGTTTGATTTGCAAAAAAATGTTTAATTCTCACGCAAATTTGAACAAACATTTTCACGTACACCAAATCAAGAGTAAAAAGGCGATTGTTACATCTGAAGAAGAAAATGATAATATTGAATATTTGGATGCACATTTGGACGAAATCGAAGAACCAAATGGTTTGACGACTTTTTCTGAAACAGTTTTGGATTCGTCAGGGTTTGAAAATCCTGATTACAAGTCACCACCCGATCAAATTTTAACTACAAAAACTATTATTATTCAAGCTAAAAATATGAAACAAATCAAATTTAAACTAGTGCAATAAAAATGTTTATATATCGTGTCTCTTATAAAATTTGGAGATTGAAAATAATTAATTTATTCTAAATGGCAGTATAATAACTTATGATTAAGCTGTGCTTATCTGTACGATTGGGTTCATGAAGAATTAAATAAGCAATTATTTTTTGATTTAAAGACGACTTAGTGACGTCATTTGCGAATGTGGAGTAACCTGTGCACGAAGATGATTTTATTTAATGAAATTTGTTTTTATATTATATGTCCTATAGCATGTTTATTTGTTAAATAAAATAATATATACAACAGTATTAAAATATATTTACTATTAGGAGCTTAATTTATATTATTTACACCGTGAATTAAGGGAATTCCTATTATTTTTTATGCTGCACATATGTGAGCTACAAGAAAAAAATGTGGGCTACATAAAATCTTCAAAAAAATTTTTATTGTAAAATTAATCTTAATTATACATATATTAATATACAAATAGAAAACCATTTTATATTTAGTAGTTTCGTCTAAAATAAATAAAATATGTTGAAAGATTCTATAATATTCTACAATAATAATGGAATATCTAAGCAAAATACGTATAAGAAAGTTCAGTGTAAGCCATATTTTATTTATAATTAATTTTTAAATTTTGGCGGGAAAAGTATTCTTTCAACTAGTTTGGGATATAAATAGCAAACATATTTTATTAATAAGTATGTGTATAACATTCTGTTGCGGCATAATTTTACATAAATGCATGTAGATATAAATGTGAAGAGTGACGCAATCTCCAATTTTGTAGCCTTCGCGCTTTTTTATTCTAGTATCTATTCTGTCATTTTCTGATCATTTATGCATTTTTACGAAAAACCCGGTCATTGCATTACCAATCTATGTCATAAGTACAGTGAATATTAATCTGCATGTGCTATATTCAATAAAAAAAATGATATTTCTAAATCATAAATAGGTTTTCTGGTGCATAAAATGAAAGTTTCAACTTGTACCTTACTTTTTGAACAATATATTCGATGTAGTTAGTAAACTAAACAAATTCAATATATTAATAATATGGTGTAATTTGAACGTCCAACTAAAAAATGTTTGACAATATGAAGTTATATTAGTAGAGAGCATATTCAAACGAAAATTGAAGTCATCCCACTTCTGATATGCCAATGAAAGTTTTGAATAATTAATGGGTAAATAAATTTTTGAAAAATGACTATGTGCGTGGTTCCTTACTGCGGCAATCGCTCAATTAAGAAAAGCGATAAGCAATTAAAGCTTGAGAAACTAAAGCCGTTTCCAACCACATACCACAAGTTCCCAAATAAAGAAGAGATGCGCAAAAAATGGGTTTTAGCTATAAGTCGTCCGAGTTGGTCTCCCAGACCATCTTCAAAAGTTTGTTCAGATCACTTTAAAGAGGAATTTTTCGACCGATCCTCACCGTTTCGGGTCATCTTAGCATCGAATGCAGTTCCATATACCCGCTTGCCCACAAAAATACAAGTAAGAATTTCATACAAATATTAATCTTCGACTGATTAATACGCCATAATTATAATATTTGAATAGAAAGTTGAAGATAACTCACAGTCAGATGTTGTATCTAAAAAAGGATCTGATTCGTTAGCCACCACCGAATCAGATCAAAATATAAAAGTGGGTGGTAATACTTTCGTTAATATGCTAACTAAAAAAGAAGGTATAACAATAAATGATACTATAACTGCTAAAAGTACAACAGAAAAAGTAGAGACAGCCGAAAAAAGTTCATTGATGAAACTACTAAAAACAAAAACAGGTATATTTATATATAAACTCACGTGAGAAATATACTCACTGGCGCCTGTAAACAAGTCAAAATTAGTTTGTTTTTTTTTACCTGGTTTATATATAATAAGTACAGGGAATTCATAATTATATTTTATGGAAAATTATTTTAAATATATTTACAAATGCATTTGAATTATTTTCTATTTATATATATATTGATTTTAAGTTAATGCTGTCCAACAAACAAAAACAGCACGAACTTATTGTAGAATTTGTGCAAAACTTGCACCAATTTCTTCACTTACATCCCTTTACAACAGTCCGAAAAGTTTAGTTTATTTAGAACTGATGGATTTACTACTACCTGGATTGGTAATTATTTTATTTGTTGGGGTTTCATAAATGTTAAACTAAGCATAATATTGTAGATTAAAGTCGATATTAGATTGCCGACGTGCATTTGTAGAATATGTGCAGTTGTTTTGGATCATATGAGCGAAAATATAAAAACATTCAAGAAAGCAGATGATGAACTTAAAACCTTCTTTAAAGTTAAATATGATGAAGTGCAAGAAGAAAAAGATGACCCAGTATATCTTATCGTTGAAGATGTCCCTAAAGAACCGTAAGTTAAACATTTATGTCAATTCCCACTCATATTTTAGTGAACATGACATTTTTACCAAATTATTTTCTATATTGGAAACTTATTAGCTTCCAAACACAGTTTATATTATTCGTGAATGATACATTTAACGGTCATTAAGTAGAGTAAACGAATTTTAGGGGTGCAACTATTGAACTAATCCCAACTGAAAAAGAAGTTACTGAACCAGTGTCATTTTTACTAGATGAAATCACCGAAATAAACGACATTGAAATGATCAATTTCGAATGCGTTC
This sequence comes from Nebria salina, assembly GCA_944039245.1. NCBI lineage: Eukaryota > Metazoa > Arthropoda > Insecta > Coleoptera > Carabidae > Nebria > Nebria salina. The sequence goes on from OX063271.1 coordinate 14,837,233, forward strand.
ACTGCAATAAACTATTCCCATCTAAAAACGATTTACTCCAGCATTCATTTCTCATCCATTCAGTGTCGAAATTCGATAGAATTTCTTGCAGAATGGTTCAAACAAAACTCGCTGATGAAGATCCAGTAGATCTACCGGAAGCTAATACCGAAATACTTAAAGATACTACAGAGAATAATCCAGATGACGAAACAAGTGATGAAGAAGCCGAACCTGAAGACAATGAAAGTACTCAAACATATTGTATAATTTGTTGTGCGCTTTTTGATTCGCGCACCGCGCTAATGAAACACACGGTGACGTATCATCAAATCATCGCTAAAGATACGTTTATGAAACGCTCTGTTACGAAAAATCTGTTGAGTAAAGGTGTTCTTAACTGTACGAGATGTCCAGAGTCGTTTTCTTCTTTGAAAGTTTATCGAAAACATGTGGCGCAGCATGTGATCGTGAAGTGTGATCAGTGCGGTAAAAGCTTTACTAGTGCGCATAAATTAAATAAACATCTTTATAGCACGCATGTTATACCGCATTCGCTAGATGAGGATGATGCTGATGATGTGGGAGAATTGAACGAAAATGCTCATAACGTAAACAAAAGTAGTGGCAAGAAAAGAAAAAAGAAAACATCCAAAAATACTGTTATGCCGGGTAAGTGTACTAGTACTTCAACACAACTGCATAAGCTGCAAAGTGCTCACGCACGCAGATTCGATTCAGGAAGTTCAAAAAGTTCCGTTAAAATCTCAAAATCAATATTTTTCATGATTACAATACTTATTACTTCGTATAAGAAAGTAAAAATAATATGAGCAAGCAATTCCTAATCACCTGTATATGCTAGTGACGTCATTTTGCTTAAACTATATTAAAATTACGTCTTAAGAACAAAAAAAACTATGCGCTAATACTTTTAGCGTTATTATGCAATGTATTTTTTATTTGCAGCAAAAACTGCCCTCTGCAGCATATGTGGTAAACTGTTCCCCTCATCAGCGCATCTTTATCAACATCGTCGAACTCATATCTCTGTTCGCAATTATCTCTGTCCCAATTGCCCAAAGGCATTCAAAACATACACGCATCTTGCGAAACATCAATACACACACAGCACCGAACCGAGTTTTTGTTGCCAAATATGCGGTAAAACATTCCGCTCGCCGGGTGGCCTACACAAACACGCCTATCGACACAAAGATAAAAAACCATATTACTGCGACATATGTGGACGCGACTTCTTGTTTCCTGCACAACTTGCCTTGCATCGGAAACGCCACGAAAAGATACGAAAAGTGACCATAACTTCCGGAAATAAATGTCGCATCTGCAATGCTGAGCTTGGTAGTTTTCTCGAACTAAAATCTCATTTTAGTGTAGAGCATTCAGGTTTAAAACCCTTTGAGTGTGACGAATGTAAGATTTCATTTTGGACGAAATACCAATTCGACGTCCACAAACGGGTTCATTCGGGTGAGAAGCCGTATAAGTGTGACAATTGTACGGCTTGTTTTCGTAGTAGTTCGGGTTTACAACAGCATAAATCTGTCCACAGTGAAGGTGATTTTGCTTGTTCGATGTGCGTTAGAAGGTTTAAACGACGGGAACACTTAGTACTACATGAAAGAACTCATTCTGGCGTTAAGATGTTCCCATGTCCGGGTTGCGATAAAGTTTACGCGCAACGACAAACAATGGTCAAACACAGTCAAATACATGATCCTAATTTCATTGAAAGAGCTGATAAAATAACGAATTCGTATAAGACCCAAGCGAAATTATTGCAACAACTACAAGATGATGAAATGGGAGTTAATCAATTAGAAGAAGTGGTTGAATTGGAACAAGTAACGGAAATGGAACAAGTAATTGAAATGGAACAAGTAACTGAATTGGAACAAGTAATTGAAATGGAACAAGTGATTGAAATGGAACAAGTAACCGATTTTGATCAAATAACCGAATTGGAGCAAGTAACCGAATTTGAACAAGTAACTGCAATGAAACCAGTCGCCAAAATAGAAGTACAATCAATAGAAGTGCCACAATCAGATTTTTTAAGACAATCAATATTGAGAATGGATCATGGAGTAACTCTTAATGGAACTCCGATTATGGAGTTAATTCGATATAATTGATAACTACACAATCAGTATTGTGTTAAGAATAGCCACATTTTACCTAATATATACAATTTTCTATTTTTCCTGAAAACCGATTTTATTTACTCTATTATATTGAATTATATCCATGTTTAATTGAGTTGCTTTCGCTAGAAAACCACAAATACTTGTCAATCTTATGATAACTTCTGCTAGCTAATATAACGAGCGATTACAAAGTAGAACAGACACTTTAACGTAGGTTTTGTTATTATTTAAAATTAATTTTCTAATAATAATAAAATGTGTTATCCAAAACTGAAATAGCGACAACCATTATTGAAATAAATGTAAAAATGTTGATAATAAAAATATTTTAATGTTCTGAAATTAGATTTTAATTCAAATGTTGAAGATATAGGTTTATTTGAATGTGAAATGATCATAGTAATCACTAATAGTTTTATGTTTTGACATTTTAAATGTCAGGATGTCTAAAATGAAATTATCGAAGACTAATTACAAATAATTATGCGAATTTCAATGATTAGGTAAACTATTTCGCTAATGTATAAATTAAAATTTCTGTGTTATTGCAACAATGAAATTCAAAATGTTTCTCAGTCAAACTATCGCAGTATCTTCGATCCTATTGCTGTTGATGTATTGTCATTTTTATTACGAACAGAGGAAAAAGGTAATCTAAATAATATATGTCTAATTATTTAATAAAAATGCCATATATAATGTGTTTTCTTTAGTTAGTCACCATTAAGTAGGTTCCTAAATTCTTAGAAAAACATGGTGAAAGTTGTAAATATTCTATTTTTAACTAATATTTTATTTTATTTACAGTATATAGAGGAACAAGACATACTTGAATTGGAAAACTATCTCGATCTTCAGAGTAAAAATGTATTTTATAATCCCAAATTACAAGAATATTTACTTCTATATAAATTACTTTTAATTCATTTGAAAGGATATTACATGTTTATATATATATTTCAAACCTTTTTTGCCTAATAATTTGTCTATGTAGTTTTGATTAATTAGTCCAGTTTATTTTATTTTAGTAATAATTAACAAATTATGATAGCAATGAATTTCTACAATATTCAGAATAATATTTCATATTGTTCAATTTAATTTCCAACATGAATTAATCATTTAATGTGTAATATTTTGTAAACCTTAACATTATTTACTTTTGCAGAATGACGGTACACCTTGTGTTGGTTTCTATCAAAACGGACAATTCAAAATAAGTACATGTCAAAAAACATTTTATTTTCATGATTACTTGAAGTGTAACTACATTTGCTTCTCTTGGGGAATTAAATACTAATAATTAATTTTCATTTCTAGCCTATGAAGATTGTATTTCAGTCAAACATCCATGCTTAGATTATTACTGTCCGCCTGGCATGGAGTGCTACATGTTCATACCAGATGAAGATTGTGTTGGATGCACAATTGAACCAAATTGTCGGGAAATAACGAAGCAGGAATGAAAGAAGTAAACAAATCGTAAGTCAAAACATTATTAATTTTATATTACAATAAGTAAGTATGATTTTTGTGTTTTATTTATGGAATATTACGATTTTGTGGGGCTTTTATGTATACTGCTTTAGGACCCTCGATACCTGAAAAATGATTATTATTTATTGACACATTTAAACATATTAATTACAGTTATAAATTTGTCCAGATTTTAACTACTAGTCATTATTTTTTAATATTAATAAATAGTTTAAATTGCATTATAATTGTTAAAGTAAATTAATTTGTGTACCTTCCGGTACTTCCAAATTAACATCTAGATCAATAAAATCCGGATTTAACCCTGTTCGATATGGATTATCTTTTGATTGTTTCAAATCATTTTCTTTTGAGATATATGGAGAATCTAGTAAATAATCCAAATAATCATCTGAATTATCGCTTTCTATTGAATTTGCGTCAGTAACTTCATCCATTTCATCTTAAAACACATCAATTTAGTTGTAATATCATTTATTTGTATACATAATTACCTAATTGGATGATGCTGGAAAAGCATTCTGGTAACTGGTAACTCTAAAAGAAATAGTATTATTTTTTGGATATTGTTTGTAATTTGTTTAAATATTTACCTTATATTCAGACAAAGTCGGATTATAATAGTCATATAAGCGAACAATTGCATCGGTTCGATTTTCAATAACAGTTTGCTCATTTATTAGAAAAGACAAACATGTTTTTTCTTCATCTAAAGTTGTTAAATAGAATATCACTTTATCGTCTGATTCTTCAAATCGTTTTATTTCTAAATAAACAAATATAATAATTATATTCTATATATATATATATATTTTTTATATAAATGCTACAAACTTGAATTGATTTCTACTAGATTAAACAAAGATGCTCTATCTCCTTTATATCCTGATGGGAGTGTTACTTCTAAGACAGCCATATTAACATGTTTACCAATTATATCATACGATAAACAAAAATTGATTCTTGCAATTGAACATTTATCTACTGTTGATACAGATGAAGTAGACACATTTAATTTAAATGCTTGACTACTTGTTATGTCCGGCATATTATATCGTATTATAGTCTTAAAACAAATTGTATATAATATAATTTATAAGTCGATAACTTATATAGTTACTTGAATCAGTATACATCCGGTTCCTTCTATTGTAAAATGAATATATTTGGAGAATTGTGGTAAAGTAATTTGTTTCGTTTTTAATTTCGCGCTATTTTTAATTCGATAGTTATACTTTTTCCCAATTGTATCGATTGATATGTTTAGGTTTGTAATATCTTGTTTAGTAATCATCGCAAATTTGGTCATAGCATCTAAAGCAACTACTGTGTCCTGTAAGACGAGAATACAATTTTTAAAATGTTAGATTAGGTGGAAATAATTGTTACTTGAGTAGAAATAAAGCCCCCATGTGAGTTACGTTTGGTGAGTAACCATCGAACTGCACTTTTCGCCACTGCAGGGTGTTTGGAATCATTCATTCTAAGTAAGGACATTATTACGTATGCAGTAGTTTCAATACTGCTCGATAAGGATTCTAAAACAAAATTGTTTCTTCTTATAATTATAATATAAGCGAAATAATCATGAAGTAATATATTGTTTTGTGTATTTTTAGTTGCAAAATCTTTAAGAAACTGCTGAGATCACCTGTATCTTCCCACCACGTGAGACCATTATGCCGAGACGCAACTTCCTGTAGACGTTCAAGTGTTTGGTTGGCTTCCTCTTCCCACCCAGCAACTGATTGAGCGTATGTAACAATTGCCATTGAATATTTATCAAGTGGATTATAACTGCTCAAACAATACTTGACATTTTGTTGTACATTTACGGGTAAAGATGAATTCGATTTAATCAAAGATATTAATACATAAGCGGTTAACGCTACGTTATCATCGTTTTCCTTAAAAAATGTATCAAATTAAAACTAATTTCGAAACATTCACAAATTTGTGTAGAGAAGCTTTAGATGAATTGTTGTTATGTGAAATAAATTGTACTAACTGACATGCCCGTTTGAAATTCATGTGAAGTTGTCGGAAAACAACCATTTTCTAATTGTTTCTCAATTATCCACTGAGCTGCGCCTAAAATGATGGTTTTGTCGACGAAAACATAATTTGATGCTTCTGATAACGTGTGTAAAACGAACGCGGTTAAAAACATCGATCCCGGTCCATACTTTTCGCCGAATGCCGAAAATGAGTGATCCATATGTTTATAATTTAAAATTCGCTCATAGCCTGAAAATTTCTTAATTATGCAAAAAATATATGTTAAGAACATTTTGGTAACCTTGTCTTATATTATTTAGCGCCTTTGTTTCTATTTCGGCACTAAGGTTTCCTGTAGCACTTAAATATCTTAAAACATAATAATTTGGTGCCAATGTTGACATAATTTGTTCCCCACATCCGTTTGGAATTTTAAGTAAAGAACCTAAATTCTAAATCAAATAAAAGTTACGGATTATGTCAAGGATTTATTCGAATATCTCTTCTGTTTCTTTATAAAAGATCAAATGATTTTAAAATTCAAGATGTATAGCTTATATAAAAAAAAACCAGAAGACGATTTTGAACGTTTATAAATCAGTATAAAAATATATACGTACTTCAATTGTAAGTTCTAGTAAATCTGTATCCAAAATAACTTTAATACGAGAGGAATTTTTTACTGCATCATGCGGTAGTTCCATGTTCCACTTTAGTTCCGTTTCTGTCTCATTTTCAGTGGCTGAAATGAATGATTTCTTATATAATTTTATAAGTATAGGTTGCTATTATATATTGCTAAAGTTTATATATTGATAAAGTAATACTTTATGAGTAACAAAAATAAAGTTTATATCAGAAATATGGACTCAAATAAGCCCCATAAGAAAAGCAGGAATTTTAATCCAAGACAGACTTAAAATTAAACTTAATTGTAGAATTATACCTTTTGCGCAAGAAATTGTTGATCGTATATTTTCAAATGGGAATCCTTCAGGTTGCACAAATATAGATTTCAATATAACATCCCTAAAAAAGATTTTTAAATATTTTCGATATAGGGCAAGATAATTGATAGTTGAGTAATTTTTGAGAATTCTTTTATAAAGCTAATATCTTACTTTTTGTTTAATAAAACTTCAGGTCCACATTCACTTGGGTAGGCAGAATCAATTTCAGCCGTTATACTAATATTCACTTTACCCAATATTACTGGGCTGATTTTAAAAATATGTAAAACAGAATCATTTGGCCCAATACAAGCAGTAGTTGTGTTTTCTTCTGGTGGCCCCGCAAGTCGTAAATCTTCATTGGTTGTTATAGAAATTCTGACCTACATCGTTACAAAATAAAAATCCATCCAATAGATATATTTGTTTAGAACATACGGGTATACTATAATTCATATAATTATAAACAATTGTTTGTAGATGTGATACTTCGTTTCTTTTAAGCGTAAACGGTGTTATTAAATCGATGAAAAATGGTTTAAATGTAGTTATATAACTTTCCGATGCTATTCCAACACCGGCTGACGGTGAAATACAAACAGTGTTGCCGATCCATTGTGTTATCGAATGAGGTAATTTTTTTTTCAATTGAGCCTCTCCACTTCGCCTAAAAACAATTCATATTTTTAATTGTATTACTTCTTTTTGAAAATACGAACCCAACAGATACAAGTTCCCATAGCCATGATTCGGGAAAATCGTGACGTATTTTAGCACCAGAATCAACATATTCAGTGCGATATTTATCTATTCCAGCTTTTGGTATCAATATAGATACACGAAGAAAATTATGTGATTATTTACAAAACATTTATCAAAATATAGTAGCACTTACGTGAATAATATATGTTAGCTGAAATCTCGGCTAAAATTAAATAAAATGAATTATCTATTTAGAGTATTTATTTCATATTACGTACATGCTTCTGCAGTGGCTAAGGGATTCATATAGCAAGGTCTAGTAATCGTTTTAAAATCCGACAACATCAACAATCCTGATTCCTAAACACAAATATGATTTAATATTAACTCTAATGTTTGGTGATTTTATTGAAAAATCATTTGAACTAACACTAAAACTATTTGCTACATCTTCGTAATCTGAAGAAATGGCAGCGATTTCTCCATTGCGCATAAATCGTTTTCTTCTTCGTTTTAAATCCCAGTACGGTGGCTCCTCAGCAATTTGTTCGTAGTCAGGCTCAATGCAGTTATACATTGAATAATCGAAAGGAACGTTTGGTTTTTTTGTCATTCTTAAAAGTTGGTCCATTGATAGGTGCTCTGAAGGGCTCAATAAATGTGTTTTTTTATCGATAATACTAACGGAACATAGTGATCCAGATGCTGCTTTTATTTTCAAATTAACATCTTCACCCGGGAACTTTTTATTGCTAGACCATCTTGTTTCTACCTAAATAATATTCAATTTCTAAACCACTTTAATCATTCTCGATTCTGAATAGCCATTATTATTATTATTAATTGTTATGTATATATGTATGTTTTTTAAAAGGTAATATTGCTTTAAATCATTTCTCTCAGTTGTTCGTTCTGTTTTAAATTTATTTAAATATTTAATTGGTATATTTCTTACTTTATTTGGTACACATTTCTCTACTTCAAATTGTATATTTCCTGCAATAACTTCCCTGTCTTTTCGTACATAGTATACAAATAATTCTCCATTCCCATACATTTTTTGATTAATTTTTATCGTTAGAATAAATGTGTCCAAGAGTTTTGTTGGCTTCATACTCTCTGTCGTGTGACCTAAAATATTTTTATAATCGGTCACACTGAATGGTTGCGCGGAACACGGGGTATGCGATACTTTTCCAATTTTCATAATATTTCCTTTAGATTTTATCTAAAAATATCTCATTAATATATGGTTATTTTATGTTAATAAATCTTCATCTTTTTAAAATTTTAACATTTAGATGCTTGGTATGGATATTTTTCATACCAGGTAGTGGAAAACAAGTGGCTCGTATTTTGTTCCATTATGCGAATGTTTTTCCAATGTATATAATACCGTGAATGTTTGCCAGCTCTTACATTTCATTGGTAATTTCGATTCGTGAGATATATCAATGTAATTTTCACTAGTTGAATAAAATACGTTTTTCCTAATTGATATCTTACTTAAATCATCATCCTCTACGTTTGCCTGCAACATATTTTAAAATTATAATAATATGTCTTATTTGACACACAAAATCAAAACTTACCATTATTTCAATTCGTTGAAAATCATTCCCAAATGGAAGAATCACAAAGTCTATTGGATTGCTGTCGTTTATTAGAAATGCTGTACATTTTAAGTCAGTTAGATTCCAACTTGTTCCAATGGCAAAATTATAGCACATTTTAACAGTTTTATTTAGAAGTTCATCAATATTATTTATTTTTAACTGTCGAAAAAACATTAATATTCTAATCATTTATTCTAATAAGTTTAGCTGGAAGTAAATTCATTTACATTTAAACGTAAACATATCATGTATTTATATCAAAGATGTCTTTAATTAATACGTTTATAATCAAATGTAGCAATAGTTTTGATACTAATTTGAAATTCGATTGCAATTTTCATTTATTCATCAAAAAGTATTGTAATAAAGTTTAGAATACCAAGAGTTGTTTATAAAAAGTTTGTACCTGTCCTTTGAATGGGATATTTGCTTTGAAGCTTTGTATGTTTATAAATTCCATATCATTTCTATAAACATAAACTTCAACAGTAGAATTACTTGTTTTGAGATGTCCTGTATCACGTTCGATAACAGTCGCACTCAAAAGAATGCCGGTAATGCCCCAATAAGTGTCTTTTTCGAATGGTTTGGTGATAGCCAAATCAAAAGTGGTACAACCATTCACCAGCTGGAAATTAAATTCGATTAATTATACACCAATACGCATTTCATCAGACATACTTCAGTGATGTTCGTTTTAAATATTTCATTATTTGGCAATCGAAGTTCCATACTTGATGAACCTTTTATAGGCATTCCATATGTATATCTGTATAAATTCAAAAAATATATATATTCCCGAATTCATTTTTACTATTATTATATTTAGAATTTTAATATAAAATCAATATAAAATAGTTTCGTTCTTACTTAGCACACACACTTGCTGTGATTGTTTTGTCTTCATAATAAATAGATTTGGGATGCTCTACTATAATTTCAAACCGTTCCAAAGTATACTCCTTAACATGAAACGTTTTTTCGAACTTGTAATTGTCGGCATATTCGACTCCTATAGTCCAGTCACCCTTGAAGATTAATTCAATTAATGATAATTAGAGAGGTAAAAATACATTATTTATTTTTTAATCTTATAGGAAACAATCCGCTTGCCGTGAAGAGCTCACTGGCAATGTATATTGATCTTCGATGGAATAAAAATAATGAATATCGGGCGAACTATTGACAAAATGAAGAAAATACCGCCGTAGTAAACACTGCAACTATTTTTTTAGATAACTAATATTTATTACACTTGACAAAAATAAATAACGTTTAACATAATATTTATTTGATAAATTTGTCTCGATAATTAATATTTATTTACTAATTGTAAGTTGAAATAATATATTTTGATGTTCAAACTTACTAGCATAGTTTCTTGTGATAGTTGATGTTCTAATTGCACGAATCCTAAATGTGTTGTAATACTTTCCCATTGTCCAATCGTTATATAAGCTGGATTTTTAATTCTTACTATGGATATCTAAAATTTAAGCAAGAGTAAACTTTCCAGCTTCTCATTCATCCATTTATCCCGGAAGCAACACCTCATTCATACTTAATTAAACTTTCATTTTGTTAATCTTACTTATTTACATTTATTTATAATTTGAATTATATTATTTTATAAATACAAAAATTGTTTGTAGATGTTTTAATATCTTGAAAGAAAGAAAAAGTGACTCACTGTGTTGGTAAACAAATTCTTATATTTTCAACACAGTGTATAATGTCGATTAACTTTTTCCTTCTCGGTTATATTTACGTATAGATATTACCATTAAATTCTTTGGTACAGTGAGATCTCTCGTCAGTACTAATACGCGTATTTTAACGCGATCGCCTGGCTTGTATATTTCTTTGTCGGTTTGTATAACGACGATATTTGTATTTGGTATAAGTTCGACATATTGTTTACTATCAATCTCGTACTTTGAATCATTTGAGAATTTCATTTGGAGTCGAAGTGTTGCATGATGGCTTTGTGTGTTTGGTACTCGAATTTCAAAGCATCCTGCATCTTCTAGAAATTTTATTTGTCATTTATCATTCAATTCTTAAGTGCTAATGGATTCTTTACTTTTTTTATATTAACAATACAAATTAGTATTCGAGAATAATTTTCTAATCATGAAAATATTAAAGAATCTAAGCACATATAGATTTTGTGTCGCAATTTGATAATAAAGGATTTTATTATTTGAATGCTTTAGATTAGTAATTTATTGTTTATTAAAGATACAAAACGTAAAAATGAAGTGACCCGTAGTTCACGGATTTCTAAATATAATCATAAATGATAAACAATTCTATATAGAACGGGGGAACAATGCCACCCATCTAATATCTAAATATATGTTTATATTTTAATTTTAAATAACCCAATTGGAGGTCGGAATAAAATTTTAATAATTAAATGTTATTTTTAAAATATATTACTGCTATTAACTAAAAAACAATCGAAAATTACGATTTTTGAAGGAGTATGCTTTTAGCTTTAAGTTACAAATTAAAAGAAATAGTTGAAATATTACTAAAATAGCAATTAAAATTTATAATACTTGACAAATATTGAATTAATAAATATATTGAGCCATTCACAATTTATCAAACAGATTTAAAAGTCGTTATTTTAGTTTTGTTTGTATTGAAAACGAATGATCTATTGTTGGTGTATCTTAACGGGGATTTACATTTCGTTTATTTGACGTAATGGTATTTAAATAACAAAAAAAAAACGATTTAGAGATGCTAGATAAACTAACTGTATATCCGGTTAAAGTTAGTCATTTAATAATACCGCAATTATCCTGTTAGTAAATGTCACTTTTTGTTGTTAAAAAAACTATTTAATAACCGAATAAACTAAAAACGTTTATGGATTTTAGAGTTTTAGCACGCAAATTTGCTGATGTTTTTGAAATCTTTGTAGCGTTGTAGTACAAGCTTACCTGCTTCAAATGTTTTTCGAGTCACTGAAGTAGTATGTGATTTTGTAGCAGTTATAGTTACTGTAACATTCGCAACACTATCCGGTTCTATTCCGTAAAGCGATAAACAAGCAGTTTCACGTCTTCCAACCCTCAAACCCCATGTGGTTGTAAACACATACCCTTTTGAAGATGCATTACCTTGAGTGTCACTAATTAACAAAAATATCTCATGTTTATTTACACTTATAAACAGTTTTGAACATTTCACGAGGATGTTTTAGAACGTTTTTGATATACATAACATATTTTCATATCTATATTAATTTTGAATGAACATTTATGTTCTTAGCGCCAAAATTACCTTGTTAAAACAGTTCTTGTTAAACGTTCCTGGTCCCAATCATAAAGCCTAAAAGAAGGACCACTTAAAAAAGTCATAAATAGTGGTAGATATATAACATAAAATCATAATAAAAAAGCCGTTCGGATTTGAATGAATAAAACATATTTTTAGAACTAATTTATGTATGAGATAACCGAATTTTGAACTCTCACCTCCAAGTTTTTACATTGCAAATGAAAAGCAACAAAATACATGTAACACTAATCGTTTTTGCTAGTATCATATTTAGTTAATTGAAAATTGTCTTCCACGAACGGAAATGAACCATTAATTGTCACAATGAACTTTTGTTGAACACACTTATCAGTGAATACTACATAACAAGAACTCTGCTGTTTGTGTACTAAACTTATTGGTTTAAACATCATCTTTGAATTTGTGATAAGATTCGTTAATATCATATATTTTTTGTTTTCCTTTTTTTTATACTAATATATATTTTTAATATCAGTATACTTGAGTATGTATGTTGGCTTTATTTATATTATTTCCGGTTCTAGTTCTTAATATAGAATTATACATAATACGTGAATGTTGGGGTTGGCAAACCAAGCATAAAAGTTTGAAAATTATATGTTTAAAAGATATTTAGGTAAAAACATCATATGTAGAATAAGAGAGCCAAATTTGTGTGTGTGTGTGTCTATCTGTCTGTTTGTCTGTCTGTCTATTTGTCTGTCTGTATCTGTGAACGCTCTACAACCAAAACTGTTGGAAGTAAAATTGTAAAACTTTAAACTTAAATGTAATCTAGACGTAATACTATTTTTTTTCTTCAAATTCAACAAAATAGTACATAACTATATAAATTTTCAATCAATATAAATTACTAAAATTGTGCTTATTGTTATATATGCTGCTTTATGTATTTTTGCATACATAAATAACGACAAATAATTATAAAAATTAACAATTTTGTATCTAGGGTGAATTTGGGATTAAATTAGTGATAAATGTATAATAAATTTTAAATAATAATTTAGTTGAACCGTTTTGGAGTAATTGTGAAGAAAACATTTAAAATTGCAACTATTTACAATTTTCATGACGCATCCTTTACATTTACCACCATTTAGTAGCTATTATTTTATCCAGCTATTACTAATGTGTTTAGATTAAATAATTATATATGTAATCTTATGGGATTTTTATTCTGCGGGATGTATGAACCATGATATTTTGTTTGGCCTTGGTGTTGCTCTAAATGTTTTATGATATATCATGCTGGTTTGTCAAAATGTACTTCGCAAAAGTCTTTGTATCTATTTTTATAATTCACATATATATTTCCTTATTGCGGGTTATCTCGACGCAACATTTGCAGTTGCACATTTAAAGGTTATTAGCAAAGTTATTAATTTAATCGCATCTAACCTTGTGAAAGTATTATACGCAAGTTGTGATGCTAAAACATTTACTATTATTAAAGATGTTTTGATACAACTGTGATAGTTGATTTATTTCTTTGTGTTATTAATAATAATAATTATATAAATGAAGTGATATTGCGCGTAGTTAATAAAGAAAAATAATCAATTATAATGGCAATATCAATGAAATTTCATTTAGAAATACCATTTCTGTTGATATTTTATTGTTTTATGTTATCAGGTAATATTTTATATACTTTTTTATCTTTTAAACATTTTACTTTTCCGAAGTTATCTGATTTTTGTTTAAATAAATAATTAGTTACATTAAATAAAATATATTTACTGCTGAATATTAATAAATTTGAAATTGTTAACTCATAATAAATAGTTTGCTTTAAAATATTAGAAATTTGATATTCTGATTGCGACAATTTTTTTTGAAATAATTAATATATATTTTTCTAAATAATATTTATCATGACAATATATATTATTATTTCTTATATTCTAATCGATTAGTAATAAATTACTTCATAGGATTTGTTACGAATAAAATGTAAATGTTTTAAGAAATAAAAATTGATACATCGCCTGTGTTATATTTATTCATTTATCTGTTTAAATATATTTATTTTAATAATGTTAATTATAGTTTCTGACATTTGTTATATTATTTGACATTTTCGTCCACATAAAAAAATAATATATATATTTATAATTTAAAAAAAATTAAATTCTATTATTTTTGAATAGAAAGAATCTATACATTTCCTAATCTTTAAATTAATAATAAAATAATTTGATTGAAAAACAAACGTTTGAATTTACTAAATATATTAAAATATTATTGACTTTTGAGTAATGATATTTTAATAATAATAATAATAATCAGAAATATAAATATCGCTAATGTGAATTTATCACTGAAATTCTTTGTGAATTAGAGAAATGAAAAGGAATACGGAAGGAAGTATGACCTTATAATACAAATTAATTGTCTGAGAATAATATTGTCCAATCGATAAATATTATATAAGTGCGTTAAATAATTTCTTTTGTCTTTTCGTTTTAGAATTTATAACAACGAATTTACTTTTATACCGTACTTGTTATGTTACTCTGGGTTTTAATATTTCTGATTGTGCCTTGCTGGGATCCGCTAATGCAAGCGATAAGATTAAAGAAATCGAAACGCAAGTTCAACCAACTGTAACAATCATAATGATGGTGCATACAATTATTGGTGCTATTATACCAGTATTTTGTAGTCTATTTGTTGGTCCATGGTCAAATAAGCATGGACGCAAACCAATATTATTATCCAGTTTTATTGGTGAGTCATTTCTAGTGACTGGTATAAATTATCGTGCTTGCATAAATTTTATGATCTACTGTTTTTTAAACAAAGCAAGGTCGTAAATCATTCAGTTTGCTAACGTAATAAAAATGATTTAGTAACTTTTTTTTGTACGGCTTATTGCTAGTCAGTTTTTTTGATCTATCCATTGTTTTTAAACTAAGTAAGGTCGTGAACCTTATTATTTAAATTTATGATTGAATTTACTTTTTATTCAATTAACCCATTATACTTTTTGCTATCCTAATTATAGAATATAATTCTAATTCTAGAATATGTAATTCAAATTTTATTTTATATATTATTTAACTTTCTTTCTTTATTGAATTTACAATTTTAATATTCTTCCCTAAATCAATCTATATTTATATATAATATCATTAATGGCTGTGATTAGTTTTTATTATTTTTTTCCTTGTCTGCAAACTGCGTAAGCTACTTGTAGTAATCTCAATTGCAATAATCACACACACACACACACGCACATACATACATATATACAGATAGATAGATTACAGACATATAGACATACAGACAGATAGATAGAATAGCTTAAATTTCAGATAAAAATTTTAAACTTTTATTTCAATTTATTATAAATTTTAGGATATTTTATCTCCTATTTCGCTGTGACACTATTTTGCCTATTACCATGGATATCACCCTGGTGGTGGTTGGTATCAAGTATAATTTCCTCCCTAGGAGGTGGTGTTTGCTCAATGTTAACTGTTTGTTTTTGCTACATTGTTGACATCACATCTGAGAGCGAGAGAGGAATAAGGTATTTGAATATTTATTATTAATTACATTTTAGGTAATATAATAATAATTTTTAGAATGGGCATTATTGAAGGAATTTTTTCCATTGGGGCCCTAGCAGGCACTTTATCGACTTCTTATATTTTCAATCATGTCGATTATTTAGGAATTTACATTATTTGTACTTGCATAACATTTTTAGCAGTACTTTACTTACATTTCTTTGTACCTGAATCTGTAAATAAT
This sequence comes from Nebria salina, assembly GCA_944039245.1. Lineage (NCBI taxonomy): Eukaryota > Metazoa > Arthropoda > Insecta > Coleoptera > Carabidae > Nebria > Nebria salina. The sequence continues at coordinate 14,853,217 of OX063271.1, forward strand.
GTTCAACAAGAGGTATATCATTCACTTGTATACTTTAAGCGAGATTTTTTTTTTAATTTTTGTATTTTTTTAGGGAGCGCTAAGGGATTTGTTTGACACTTCAGTTATTATGAAAACATTCAAAACATGTTTCAAATCAAGACAAAACAAGGATAGAATCTTATTGGGATTACTGATTGGAATGTTAACACTATATATATTTGTCGTCTTTTCGGATAGTGCAGTATTTTACTTGTTTATTCGTGCAAAGTTTAATTGGCCTCTTTTGCAATACTCACTGTTTTCTGGGGTGAATAGTTTGATCGAAATATTTGGTGCAATGTTTATTTTAATTGTGCTGTGCAAATATATGAAAATCAATGATATGTATATTATACTTATGGGATTTGCTGCATTGAGTACTTCGTCAATTTTGTATGGACTTGCAACACAAGACTGGCATATTTACTTAGGTACTTCAAATCTATAACTTATGAGTATATTTGCATCATTTTAATATTTATTTATAGCATCTGCAATCAAACGTTTAAGTTGCGCGAATGGTCCTTTGGGAAGATCAGCCATATCCATGTTGTTGCCTCCAGACGATTTAGGTATTTAATAATTATTAACCATCGTTAACTCTACAATAGTGTTTCCAATGAATGAAAACGGCGCAAGTAATTTTTAGTAGTTTCTGCAATATTTATCCACTGAAACTTATGTTATTATCTATAGAAATAAAAATAATTCTAATGTTGTACAGGTCACGTGTTTGCTTTTACAACTTCTTTGGAAACGATTATGCAACTTATATCATCTCCTGTTTATACATTGTTATATAACTCGACTCTGACCAGCTTACCCAGTGCGTTCAACTTCTTATCTGCGTCAATGTATGGATTGAATATTATCGTTACAAGGTAAAAACACCCTCGAAATCATTCTTATTAAATAACCTGTACTAGCCTTGTAATTTACTCGTTGCTCAAATTCTAATATCATTTCCCGAGATTCAAGGTCAGAATTTATATAGTTTATGTATTTTCAGTGCTGTGATATTAATTCGAAGACTGCATCCATCTTCGGATATCCGTGTGATAAATGGTGAAACATAAGATATTTTATATTAAGGAATATATTTTTAATCTTTTATAGACAATTAGAAAATTATTATAGAATGTTATTTTATCGATAGATTTTAACGAATATTACTTATTGGTTTATATTTTTATGAATATATGAAAAATGTTTGTAATAATTTATTTATTTTATTTAAGAACACAATACAGTTGTTTACTTTCTTATACGCAGTATAAGTAAGTATTGTAAAATTGCGATCTCGAGATTTTAACGGAAATATACGTTTTGACCTTCCCTGAATCGATTCCAACTATTTTTGGAATGACGTCCGTGTGTGTGTGGGTGTGTGTGTATGTGAGCGTTCTACAGCCCAAACGGCTAAAGGGAAAACTATGAAATTTTAAACTTAAGATTTGTATGTACCTGGCAAGAAAACCTCTTATTTTTGAAAACAATATTCCGACCGGAAGTGCATGTTTACTCTAGTCATTTTTTGCAGTTCCTGCAATTACTCAAAAATAGTTGCAGTTACAGAAAAATTGTTACAGTAAAAATTATAGATATCAGCATATTGTACAACTTTTATTTGAAACATTTTTTCCGAAACGCTACCAGAAACAATAAAATGCCTCTTGAAATTTCTTCTTATTATATTTATTTTTACATAAATCGTATCATCTGCGTCTGTCAATTGTTTATCAAAAAAAAAAAAAAACAAAATAGACTTAAATAATTTGAAGTTTTATATTTATTATAAGAAATATATTTAGTGTAAAAGTGTTCCAAAGGTTAGAGCAAATAATTTCCATATTATAAATGCGCAAATCATGTAAAATGTGCCCTTCACACAAGAGTGTATAGCTATTAATCTATAATTAAAAAATATCTATCACATTATATTACATCCAAATACCATTTTGTACTTTACCTGTTATATTTATTTTCCGCCTCTTTAATACTTTGTTCATCCATTTTCTCCTTAAATAAGTACTTTTTGATTCCGTACGAAAAATTCGAAAAGTATTCGCTCCAATCCAAATTCGACATATAAAAACAAAATAATTTTTTATCGACATCGGTCAACTCATTCCACAGTCGATTATTATTAGGATTATGAAAATCAAATTCAGAATATCTGAAGACTATTGTTACCATCATTATCTTATGGATTTTTTGATACAGTTTTATTAGTCTAAAAAATAAACAATAAAAATGGGCATTTCCAGTGTAGTAAAAATTATAATTAAAAATATAAAAGATGAAACAAAAAATAAAGCAGATATGTATGACTCAAAAAACTTACTGAGGTTTCTTGCCGCAAATGACGCTAAAACTATCTATGAATAAAGCTGGTATAAAATGCAAAAATATCGAATAAATAATGTACAACGGAAACCATGTCGTGTTTATTAAAAATGCTGCATATATCGCGCTGCTCAATTTATACTTATACATGTTTAATAATTGAAATATAAATTCGTACGACATTGGCGCGTATGTATTTGATGCGACGCTGTTATAGATAATGTTTTTCTGTTTACCGTCTAATTGTTGTTCACTAAAATCGAAATATTATCATTTCGATTTATGATCAATTGACAAATAACAATGCGAATCGGCGTACAGGTTCTCGTCGAGAATTTGCACGACAATTCGCTTCACTTTCGGCGAGATTGTATAGTTACAATTGTTTCGCAACATCTGGTATGGCGCAGAGGATATTATTGGTAACATAATCGGCTGGAATGACATCCATTTTTCTATCATAATTACCATAATACACTCTTAATATGCCGACTCTTGTTGCAGCTACAAATGCAACGGGGCCATTATAATTATCAGTCCATCCTTTGCATGGTTCTACATAAGTTGGTATCACTAGAAAGTCAATACATTTATTATAGTTGCTACCTACATATTGTAGGTAGCGAATAGTGCTCTAAATTGAAATAGAGGCTGTAATTAATCACTATTAGATAATAATATTTTACTAATATTCAAAAGTCTTAAATACATAAATTTAATTTATTGAAAAAATGTTATTTATTCTCTGAGTTTTTCAATTATAATTATTTTTATATGATTCTACATTTTATTTGCGTTTTAAAATAAACTATTCAGGTCTATTTTTTTCATTTCTTACCAATTGATGGCCTTAATATACCAATAGGAATAGTATCTAGCTTTGTTTGAATATAAGCTTCAGATACGGCTTTTGTAAACGAGTATACATTTGGCCACTTTCCCAAAAAGCTAAAGGCAAATTGTAGTGAATTTTTTAAATTCAATTACTATGACTTTTCATTGGTAGAATATGAATTTACTAATACTATTTAATTTGTATTACCTAGGTGTCATTTCCTCTATAACTGCATCATCCATTTCCTCCACCATCTTAATTAAAGTGTCCGACTGAATTGGCGCTAGGTAAAAAGATTCTGTAGTCGTTTTATAATAACAGTGTGAGAAAGCAGTTGAAATGTATAAAAAGGAGTTTAAATTTTCCATTTGTTCAGATAAACGTATTATTTCACGCGTGCCTCTCACATTTGTAAAAACACCTGATTTCAGTGATGCATTGAAATTCACTGTTGCTCCGCAATGTATCACAATATTTATCTAAAAATTAATTGAAATAAAAACAGCTCAGATAATTATTCAAAATCACTGTACGTTTTTTATTAAAAGTTCTTTATCACGTGAATGAAGTCCCAATTCTTCATATTGCAAATCTCCTGATATGACATGCAATTTATTTTTAAATTCGGGACGTTCTTCTTTCAGTTGATCAAATACCTATAAACATAATTACATTTTTCTAAACTCGCCTAGGTAATTATATTTATTCATATACATGTTTATTTCATTTATTTACATGTTTTACAAGAAGCATAATTTAGATAGAATAATTTAATTCATTTATGAGTACTATTTCAATAACTATAGATTTTCTATTTATAATTTAATTGCAAAAAAATTAGGTATCATTATAATAATTTGATTATGGGGAAAACAAAGTTCATCTCGGATATACGGAAGTCCACTCGTAAGTATTTAAGAACAAGTCCGTCTTAGTAGGTAACAATGCAAATTGTTTTTTAATTAAGTAATAATTATAGTCGTTATTTGAACAACACTTACTGTATAGAATATATATTGGATGCTTTACCATATCCTCTAACGTTTTATTCAACCTTTCATTCGGACTATATCCTTTTTTCTCTCGAATAATTACATATATCCCTGCAATATCTGAGCAAGAGCGCAGTAGTTTATCAATTAAAAGTTTACCCAAAAATCCTATACCACCCGTAATAAGCACATTTTTGTTAGCGTAATATGAAGCTACGAGACTCATTTTACTAACATAAATGTCAAATATACATATTGAATTCTCTTTTATATGCATCATAGTTTACATATATTTTCGATGCCAAAATGGAATTTGTCTTTTTTCCTATATGCAGGACTGTATTAGCTAACTTGGAAAACCAAACTACTATTATTAGAATTCTCAGAAAATTACAGTTAAATTTTACAACCAGTATTATATTTACTACCGCAAAAAATGACTAGAGTATACATGCACTTCCGGTTTGATTATTCGATTCAATAATAGGAAGTTTTCTTGCCAGGCGTATACAAATCTTAAATTTAAAGTTTCATAATTTTATCTTCAACCGTTTAGGCTGTAGAGCTCTCTCTCTCTCTCACACACACACACACACAGAGAGAAGCACACGTGCCCACACACACACACGCACATAGTCACATAAATTAAAAAAAATGTTTATCATTATAATTCAATTTAAAATTTAAAATGATCATTGTGGTATTCTATTTTATTATAATAATTTCATTGTTCTATGAATTACAAATTTAAACATCTGCAGTGTCATGCACCGAACTTTCTTATACGCATATGGGTTAAACCATATCGTAGCAACATTATTTTTCAAATTTATAATATTTGTTCTAACCTTTAGATTGCTTTTACAGTAAATATATTTCTTAGAATAAATATAAAACGTCAAACTTCAAATTATTTAAGTCTATTTTGTTAAACAATTGACAGGCGCAGATGATACGATTTATGTAAAAATATATATAATAAGCAAAAATTTATTTTGAAAACAGTACTCTTTTTGGAAAATATATTAAAACAAAAGTTGTGCTAAATAGAAATACCTTTAATTTTTGCTCATGCAATTTTTCTGTAACGGTAACCATTTTTGAGTAATTGCAGAAATTGCAAAAATTTTAGCTTCAACCGTTTAGGCTGTAGAGAACATACACACACACACACACACACACACGCACACACACACACACACACACAGACGGACGTCATTCCAAAAATAATCGGAATCGATTCAGGGAAGGTCAAAACGTATATTTCCGTTAAAATCTCGAGTTCGAAATGTTTCATGATTACAATACTTACTTATACTGCGTATAAGAAAGTAAAAATACTAACATCAATGAAAATTGCATAAAAACAGGGGTGTACTCATGGAAAAAACAAACTTTTGCCTGATTTTATAAAGACCAGTTACATTTATTACACTAGTAATTATGACAAAACCGAATCTAAATTCGCTTCGTTTTTGTTTTATTTACTAATATCGTAAATATAAGATAATAAAAAATAAATAAAATAAAAAACATATCAAATATTTATCTAATTGTTTATATATATATAAATAATACACCCTTGATGCATACATGTATTAATAACGACAGCAATAAAGTTAAACATATTTAATAACATTTCCCGTAGTCCACAGTTGGTAAATGTAAAGTAAAAAGTCACTAGAATATACTACGACGCCCAAGCGTCGAATCAATATTAGCGTAACATGGAATACACAAACACCCCCAGCTAGGTTTGTGTTGTCAGCTGTTGGTCATCCTACCAGCACTGATCAAAAAGTAGTGCGTGATAAATAAATGGTGTTTTCGTAACGTTATTATGAAGCGACAAAATGTTAGAACATTATCGCTCGTTGTGTGTACATTTACGTATTTGTTGATTGGTGCTGCTGTTTTCGACGCCCTCGAATCAGACACGGAACGACGCAGATCAAAGATGCTATCAGGTATTTATTATTTACAATAACAAAAACACGTATATTCACTAACGCTTCACCTGGCTCATAAAATCAATTAATACATCCCAGCATTTGTTTTTATTATGATAATGCATAATACTGTTTATTTATACTAAAAAATAATTAAATACAATTTAAAATTCGCTAGAATAGAACACAATATTTAAATTAATTATAGACATCATAGATAATAAAATCGTTTCTTTTATTCATTTTCGTTCTAATTAAATAGTTAATTATTTATTGGATAAATATTATTTAGTAAATTTGTTTGGGTACGTTGTAATTAACTTATAAATTTGTTTAATCTGTAATAATAGATGTTCGAGATCATCTTATAAAGAAATACAATATTACAGCTGAAGACTACCGAATGATAGAATTAGTAATAATTGAAAACAAGCCACATAAAGCTGGTCCGCAATGGAAATTTGCCGGCGCTTTTTATTTTGCTACCGTTGTATTAGCTATGATTGGTTACGGACATTCGACGCCAGTCACAACTGGGGGAAAAGCATTCTGTATGGGGTATGCAATGGTTGGAATACCGCTGGGTTTGGTAATGTTCCAAAGTATCGGTGAACGTTTGAATAAATTTGCATCGGTGGTGATACGAAGAGCCAAGCGGTATCTGCACTGTCAGCGGACAGAAGCAACTGAAATGAATCTTATGCTGGCTACAGGAATGTTGTCAACCATTATTATTACTACCGGGGCGGCGGTTTTCTCAAGATATGAAGGATGGAGCTATTTCGACAGCTTTTATTATTGCTTTGTTACGCTAACGACGATTGGCTTTGGTGATTATGTTGCTTTACAGGTAAGTTGATTTATTAACTGTTTAGGGTCACTCTATAGGAAGCAGGTATATATTATTAATTCTGATTCAATATTTACATCCCATTTTGTGAAATACTACATGATCATATCCAAATCATTTTTTATATAACGCATAACGTAATGGCTACTTGGCAATCTTTCATCATTCAACACTATCCCTAATATTATCTACGATGGCAAATTATCATTATTACAATACATCTGTTCATAATATATAATAAGCAAATGTATAATATTTTTTGGTGGAGTTGCTTAAATTTTTCTTGTCGTTCATATACTTTCTTATGTGAATGTATATAATCTTATAAATAAAATACGTATGAGAAATGTTAGTGTAAGACACTGCGGATATGTTTGCTTAGTGACTTAAGTGTAATTTCTTAAATTACAGAATGATGAAGCTCTTCAGAAAAAACCTGGTTACGTAGCGTTAAGCCTTATATTCATTCTGTTTGGACTGGCGGTAGTAGCTGCAAGTATCAATCTGTTAGTTCTACGTTTTATGACAATGTAAGTAATAAAAAACTATTTTTGGAGCTATAATAAATGAATAAACAATTTTATCTGTGCGTAGAATGAATTACTTTAGACTTAAAATCATCTTATTTCTATTTATAATGCAGGAACGCTGAAGATGTGCGACGAGAAGATAACGAACTACAATCCTCGTCGCATCACGTACTCACATTGGACGGTGAGGTAATGGCGGTGAACGGTAAACTATTATCGGGACATGCGATTCTTGTCGATGATTTGGAAGCAGATCAAACATCAGTTTGCTCTTGTAATTGTCTCGGATTGAATCACTATGATAATCAACATTTGTTGCTTGATTCAAGTTACCATCCCTCTTCGACCATTCTCGGCTCAGGCCTTAAATGCAAACGCGCGTCTGTGTGACATTCGGATTACGAAACATTTAGCGAATAATTATCTAACAACAACAACAACAACAAAATAGTGTCAACGTAATTGTATGCAAACATTTTTATGTCCAAGATTTTTTTATAAATATAGTATATAATATAGATTTTTATATGTAATTTTGGTAAAGTGATTTACCGCCGCTCTGGTTTAGAATACTGGAATCACGTCATAAGCGTTTAGTTTTGGATATTTGAAGTTTATAATAAAATATTCTGTAGATACATCGACAACTTGAACAAAAATAGACAACATACTTAAGCGATACTAGTGCCGCGTTCACTTTGCCAATCATTTAAAAAAGTACAAGACATTTATGAAAAAAAAAAAACAAAATAAAATATAGTATGTTATTCAAGTAAGTAATCACAGGTATTTCATTCATATCATTACTTTAACAATTATATCTAGTATACACATTTTTATACAATTTTAGTTCCTAATATTTTATTTACGAATATAAATTAATGTTTTTTTTTAAAATAAACAATTCGAAATGTAGTTTTTATTAAAACGGTCTACCAGTTAATTATGTTTATTTATTATTTTATGTGATAAAAAATCTTTATTTATACATGAGGAAAAATATAACAATTTGTTTTTATTTTCGTATAAAATACGTCACGGGTTAATTTGTGTAGAACTGTAGCTTTTTGTGTACAAAATGAATAAAAAATATGTTAGAAATTCTGTCAAATAGAAACATATATTGTTATTTGCTGTGCAATGTTGATAAAAGGTAAATAAAAATAGGTAGCAAATATTAGTTTATGTGTATAACGAAGTATTTGTTGAAGAACATCAACACCTATATTGTATTTGGCAAAACAAAACAACAAACATGATAAATCGTTTTATAAATAGTTTTTACAAAAAGTACAGTGCACATATATCTTGTCCTAAGCGAATATAATATAGGTGTTGCTTAATTTATTGTTATTTTGTTGATTACAACTGATTTGAAAGAGACATGTGTTTATTTTCCACCAAATCTCCATTTCAAAAATGTTTAAATTAGTTATTCAAATTAACTTTCGAAAATATTCAAAAAGTTTTTATAATTTATTTAAACAAATGTTAATATTAATGAATAATTGTTAACAATTAAATATTTATTAACAATGTATTTGAATTATTTTACGTTTATTCATTGTTTTAGCAGCATTAATAAGTGTGGCTGTTTTTTTTTTTTTACGTAAGGCCAAAACGAAGGTCTGCTCGTTTCTTATAGGAGCAGAATTTGAATGAAGCGAAAGTGTGTAATGGAGAAAGATTATCAAGAAGTGAGTAAATGTAAAGGGTTTTTCTGCCACCCCATTGATGGGAATGGGCATTACGATACGTAATGTATAAAATAATAATTAAACTGTGTTTTATTAATATATTTAGAAATATTTTATACAATAGTCAACGATTAAACGCTGTTATAAAAAGCAAGTAGATATTTAATAACATCTTGATTGTAACCCTGAACAATTGGCTTTCCAGCACGGTACTCACAAGCCTGGAATAACTGAATTCTCGGCATACTGAACCAAATATTCTTCACGTTACCATCTTCGAAATCTAAACTATTTAATTGTAACATCGCAAAATGAAAGACTCTGCCATCGGTCTGGATGCATTGTAACGTAATTGGTTGAGGTAGTACCTTAACATTATTCTACAAAACGATTTTTAAGTTAACAAACAAATATGTATTTATAATATTTAAAAAAAATTACCCCGTATTTTTGCCGGGCATATGCAGCAGAAACAGCAAAAGTCTTCACTAAAGATCTACCAAGAATTTGAGACTCTGTAACTTCTTCCTCGTATAAATTACTTACTTTCGTATGGTCATGATAGACAAAGACAGTGTGTGGATGATATTTCGAGGCGTTTTGTTTTAGAGCTAAAATAAAATCAAGTCGTAAAGATGTTTTAAATAAATAAATAAATATGGTAACTTACGATAAATATCCTTTAGTTCGTAAATATTTTCAGGCACCATTGTTATAGTATGTTTGATTGGAAACAGATTTGGTAGCTCTAATTCATTTGTGGTTTCCGTTGTTAGAATGTCCAATGGCTTTTTGGACAACATTAATTTATCTGCTGTCAATTCTAATTGTATATTATCATCGGATATTGTATAAGGTACAACAAACTTTGTGTTATTTAAAATTGTTCGATTTTTAACTAAGTTTTTGTCGCTTAAACTTTCACATAATTGAAGTAATTTTGTTGTTAAAATAATACTAAAATTAAAAATAAATATCTTATTCATATAAATATTTGATCATAATCCTTACTTCGCCCGTTCATTAGTTATTCCCAAGACTCGAGGGAAGTTATATGCAGGTCGTAAAGGATCTTTAATTTTCGGTAACTTTTCCTGTTGAGTGTCGAATAAATGCGCCGATTTAATCACACTTAATACTGCGTTATTTACATCTTTTGATGGTTTGGGCGTATGCAATATCCTTTCCGGTAAATTCGTATTTAATTCTACAGTTTTTGTGATTATTTTCGCTTGATCTAGTCCCTCTAATAGGACATTATTATCGCGATAGGTATAACAAACTTTCTCATTCCAATTTGGGTGGTTTTTATTATTTGGAATAGGCTTCGGAGCAAAGCCTACTATGTTTAATCTGAAAGAAATACATTTACCAGGCGCACAACGTAAGACAAAGTAATGCGCACGTTATTTTAGCTCTCGGTGGCCTGAGAAGGTCTTCTGGTTCAAAAACGGGTATTCCTTTCGCCAATAAAACTTTTTCAGCTTTTGTATCAATCGGTAATCGCTGCCCCTGAACTCTCCAATGAGCTTTGAACATGCGATCAATGTGTTGCCGATATAATATTCTTGTAAACTTCATATTTGTACTTTTCTTCTGTTTAAAATAATTATATAAAACAAGGATATATTAATTATAACCTCGAATTTTCAACAACTTCCAGAGAGTGCTACACCATGGCCATATGGATAGATATATAGACATAGTCCCGAAATCCCATAGTACTTATCACGGTGATTACTTTTATGTTCCTCGTAACATTTTTAGGTCGTTATACATAGTACAAAAGAGCTTACATGTTTGTTTGTCACGAAAATTCATTTCACACCGAAAATGTCGCTCGCTCGTTCTCTAGTCGTAAGACCAATTTTTGTCGCCTCTTCTACTGTGAAGGTACTGAACCGATTTCAACCAAATTGATAACATATATTGTCTAGGTGCCTGGTTGAATCCATTCATATTTTAAATCCAATCAGTAATATATTTCAGAAGATATTATATAAATAAGGAATAGCCATGGCCGAATTAGCAAATATAGTCGGAATGTTAATTCGCCATTGTTCAAAATACACAATTTATTATTATTCATAAGTTATATACTATTAATTACTCATATTTAAATAAATATACAAACAAATATATTATTATATATTTATGAAATGTATATGTTCAATTATCTGTAAAATATTATAGAAATGTTTTTAATGCCTAGATCTTAATCAATATGATGTGTAATCCCAATCAAACATCAACCATTAGGTAATTTGATTGTTTTGCTATATAAAGTCATCAATATTCAATAAGTGTAAATAATTAATTCAATATTGATATCTACTATACAATTTAGTAGAACAAATACAAAATAACACTCAAGTTCTATTCGTGAATTGTGTCACTCAAAATAATCACACATTTTGTTTTAAAACGCACATAATTTTAAAAATAAAATAAAATATTACACTTTGTTCCACCAAAGTAGAAAAAAATAATAAAAATAAACAGTGCAACAATTAATTATTTAAAAGTGTTATTAGAAAATTTAATTTAAACATATAGAATAAATTGCATTTAAAATGAAGCGTAAAATGTTGATTTAAAGTAGCGTAAAATATGTAAAAAAAAAAAAGTTCAAATTACACAAAAATCTATAAAAATGACACAAAAAAAAATTCGACCGAATGTTTGTTCCGTCCTATCGCCAATTCACTTTATGGCACGCATATTAGGAGTCTTACCTTACTCAATGAAGATCATAAAAGGATGCAAATCACCTGTAACTTCTAAAATCGACATTATTTACACTTTAATATATCTATCAGTATATTTAGGAATGACCATTCAAACAATATATTCCTTAGAAGACGACAGTGTAAATTATACACTGGTTCCAAAATATACAGTTATAATCGAAAGTGCTTTGATGATCGTCCTAATGTTTACATTCATTATATTCGGTTTAATATATCGGAGTTTCACAATCAAAATCTTAAAACGATTATGCGTGATTGACGATACATTAGAATCAATAAAAATAGACATTGATTATAAGAAAGATGCGAAATGGGTTTACACAAGAATCACCTATATCATTATATCGGCAATAATACGTTTGATTATGATGATGAACACGATGAAAACCGATTTTATACAACAATGCTTAATGTGTGCGACTACAATCATTAAAAGCGTAGCGAAAAATCTATTCGTTACTTTCGTAGTACAAGTACACGATCGATACCAAAAAATTAATAATACTATTCAATCAATGTTTGAATATAAAACCGCATTTCTAGAATACAAAACGAATGATACGATCAAAAACATTACGAAAATGATGTATGTTTTGTGCAGGGCACATTACAAGCTCCGTAAGATCATACAAAATATTATAACAGCTTATTCGATACAGTTATTAGTGTATTTAGGAGTTGCACTTGCGAATATAATATTTCAATCATATTTTTTATACACTCTACTTACATCAAATAAAAATCGGACTACGGTTTTCTATATGGGCTCAACAATATCGTGGTTATTGGATGAAATTTATGAATTATACTTGCTTGTCAGAACATGTTCGACAACTTGTAATACTGTTAAGTATAGCGTCTTCTTGATGATTTGTATATATGAAATTTTCTATAAAAATCATAGAATAAGATTATTTTCCATAGCAATTTAATATTGATTAGATGTGAATTTTAGGCAGCTGATACCGCCACGATTCTGCATCAGTTGAGGAATCATATAAAAAATATAGAACTTGAGAGCCATGTAAGAATGATTTAGAATTTGAAAAAATGCTCTAAGCGCGAATAACAATGAAAGGTCATGCAATAATATGTTGGAAAATTGAAGAGTGAAGTGTGAATGCATGAAAAGAGTTGTTCTTGTACTAAAATTATATTATTGAAGGATTGTTGAGATATAGTGTCATAATAACTACTAAATTGTAAATTGTATTATTTTAGGTTCAAATGTATTCATTACAAATGTTGCATCAACAAATTGAATTCTCCGCGTTAGGTTTTGTAACTGTTGATTACAGTTTATTATATTCGGTAAATATAATTCGCTAAAAAGATTTGTAAATATATAACGAAATATTTATTTTATAGATAATCGGTGCTGTGACAACATATTTGGTGATATTGATCCAATTTGATCAAGCGCAATTGAGCAATTCGAATTCAGAGTCACAAATCGCCAATACTACTTTGAGTTTTACATTAGACTGAATAATTTATAAGGCCATTTGATAGATTGTGTTATGTATAGATATTGTTATTACCCAATACATTAAAACTTATGTAAATAATTTATGTAAAACTTTATGTAATATGTTAGATATAGGTTTGTTTATGGAATAAAACATCAATAGTTATGGAAAAATGTCTTACTATAATAACAGTTATATAAGTATTTACATGTATTAAAATACTATTTAATAAAATCGTATTATTTTTATAAAAGTAGAAAAAAATATGGTTATTACATAAAATATATTTTAGAATTATAATAAATATTTAAAAAAAAAGCACATTTTAAGTTAATGGAACCCTTTAAATGTGACATTTATGTTATTTGGAAAAAAAAAATTAAATAATTTGTTTCGAATTAATTTGAATGTAGCATATAAACATGGATCGAAAAGAAACAGTTCTTAAATTATAAAATAAATTAAACATTGAACAACATTCGCAAATCATCTAAACTTAGTTTAGTGCCCGCTCCAGATCTGGTTCCCGATAATATATCACTGGCCATAGCTAGTTTATTATCTTGCAAGGCTTTAATACGTTCTTCGATTGTATCGGTTGTAACAAGTCTTCGAGTAAGAAAGAATAATGAGCATTTGATTTAAAACATATTTATAAAATTATTAAGATACTAAAAGTACTTACTTGTAAATGACGACTGTTTTCGTTTGTCCAACACGATAGATTCGATCTTGTGCCTGCGATTCTAATTGCGGATTCCAGTGTAGATCTAACAGCAACAAATTGTTGGCACCGACTAAATTCAGACCAACTCCACCAGCCGTTAACGACAGAAGTAACACCTAATACAAGAAAAAATATAACATTTTCATGATATTGATCTATAGCTAATTTTATGAATGATTTATAAACAAAATTATAGAGCTGCATAGTAGCAATTATAAATGGCATACCTTTATTTTATGAGTAGGATCGTTGAAACTCACAACAAGTTCATTCCGTTTGTGCACAGGTACTGATCCATCTAATACTTCACATTTAATGTCATCCGCTTTCAAATGCTGATGCACTATACTTAACATGCTTGTCCATTGTGAAACTATTATTATCTTCTCTCCAGCTGGAAGTACTTTTTCATTGATAATCTTTTTTATAAGTCGAATCTACAACAACAACAAACAAGAGATTTATTTGTTAAATATAAATATCGCTATATAAAATATTAACACAAAAACAATGCTATTTTTATTATAAAAACGTATTTGAAAGTTGTGAGATAAAAATTAAAATGTACCTTTTCATTAGATCTATCTTTGGCAAACACTGGATTAGATAAACTTAAAACTTTATTTATAGCAGTATTAAAATTCTCAGGTTCATTCACTTGAGCATTCACATTTAAATTACTCATTTGATTAACAATACCACCTTGGTCGGGATTTATTGGCGTCTGCTTATTTGTTTCATCTAATTTTAATTTATTAATCCTATCAACTATATCTAACTCTACATCTTCTTCCAGCCCTTCTTCAAGCTCTTCGTCACCATTATTATCATCAGTTAACATCTGTAAAATTATTCTATTATTTCTCGCGTTTGGTACCAATATTATTGCATGAATTATCAATCAAATAAATTGGTTTCGATCTATTTTTAATATTAATTGAGCACAAACTCGCAAAAAGACTATTTTATGAGCATTCAATTTTAAAACATATTACAAAAGAACTTACACCAACGATAAGAGAAGGATGGCAGCAAATTTGCCGCAGCCGCAACAAAAGCACTAAAATATCATTTGATCTTACTTCATTGCCGCCATTCATATGCAATATTTGCTTGCGCATTTTGTTGTATTCCTCAATTTCAACTAAAAATAATTAGTGTTTTATAGTTGCTATTTTAAAAAAATAAATAAATGATAAAATACGAACTGTTCTTCAATAATGCATCATCTTTTATATTTTTATACGCTGTATCCAGATCCTTCTCTTTCCTCTGATGTAAGAATTGAGCGAAAAGAGTGCGCGAGAATATCAAAATTTTCTGGTATATTTGTTTTTCTGCATTGTCTAATTCGACTTGAATAAGTTCGTATTTCTTTTGTGGAAGTCCTTGCAGTGCACCATTCTTTTGCAATTCTTCTTTAGTTCGCCGTAACATTAAAGAAGTCATGACAGTATTGAGACGTTCTTGGCCACCAGCATTTTTATTGGCCACCCAATGTTTCCAAATCTAAATAATATAATATACATTATCACTCACTTATATATGAGACGTCGCGACAGTAAAACAGTAAATTACGTTAATATCGTCAAATGGGGAACATCGCAAGAACTTTAGAAGTGCATATAAATCTAGTTCTTTGTTATGGACAGGAGTCCCTGTTAAAGCCCATCTCGATTTTCCGGATAAGCCACAAACAGCTAGTGACGTTTGCGATTTGTGATTTCGTACCACGTGCGCTTCATCTAAAATGATACGTTTCCATTTGATGCGGAACAACGGACCCTTTAAAATCAATTAATCAAACACAAATTTATCTAGAAATCAAGGATGTCTTACTTTCTTTTCAAAATCAACCATGGCTAATTTAAATGTAGTTATGACCATATCATACTTGGCTAAACTGAAAATCAACAATATTTATTATTAAAATGCACTACTTCGATTTTTGGCAAGTCCCCCAGCAGCAAAATATATGATTATAGTTACCGATTAGGTTTAGTTTCTCTTTTGGTTCCATGATGTACTTCAACCGAGAGTAAGTATTTCCTGCATCGTTGTGCAACTTCTCCTTCCCATTGTCGGAGTAACGTAGCTGGACAAATAACTAATGTACCTCCATTGGCCACTAAATACAAAATTGAATAAATAAAATGTATTTCATATAAATTTTATAGAAGATTTATACATACTTTTATTTCTGCCCATCCATTTAGATTTTTCATCGCCACTTTCGTTTTCTGATTCATCATTTTCTTTATTATCATCTTCTTTGGTTTGAATGACTAATGAAATCATCGTTAAAGTTTTGCCTAAACCCATATCGTCAGCTGTGAAGATAAAAACAATCAGTACACGTTGCGCTACAAGTCAGAAGGACACTAATTTACATACTAGCTAGGTTCACTAATTATCGTAATTTAGTTTAGTGAAGAATAAGCATATACCTAAAATACCGCCAGGTGGTTTTTGATGTTCTCGCCATATGAGCCAGGCGAGTGCTCGTTTTTGATGAGGCATCAAATTGATTTTAAGTCCTTTCGGATCGTCAGCAAGAACATCGTCACCAGGACACTTTGCCAACGAGTCATGCAAACTTTTTAAACCGTCCATCGTAAGACTTTTTTGATTTGTATATGTTGCCATTGCTAGAAAACATGAAATTTTATATGCACACATGCAATAACTGGTTTTCAATTGAAAACTCTGCTGCAACAAAAGGAGGCATCTACGTGATCTTGTATTAAATAATTAACTCTATTGCTCAGTATAGTAATAAAAAATACTATTATACTTATGAAAAATTAAATGTTAGTAGTATGTTTTAGTTTTTATTCTCTCCTTTAAAATATTTCGTCACTTGTTGCTGCAGGATCATCAATTCTTGCGTATATTTTGTACACAAATTGATGCTTTCCAGCTCAATATCCTCAATTGAGTTACGAAGAGTTAAAAATTAAAATACAAACCTTGTTTTCCGAAAGTTCGTGGAACTACAGACACTGAATTTTTTTGAAGTTGATCCCAAGTTATTGGTTTCTTTTCTTGTATTTCTAAAATAAAACGTAATCATTTTATAAGACACAAAAAAGCCATGAAATTCTAAAACTAGAAATATTGAAAAAATAATAAAACAGTTCGTCTATCTTTATTTAATTATTGCAACTGAAGAGCAGAATAAAATTTAATATTCCTTAATTAATAATTGTATTTAAGAAGTCTAGATTAAAACTGGCGCTGCTTAAATAAGTTCATAAACGAACATTTTAAACTCGTACGATTTGATACTGTGATTCGCAATACTTATCGTAAAATAGACCAACCTTTAGTTTCTACTACCATTTTCTTAAGTAACGCTTCCTCCGTCACCATTTTTCTTTCTTCATTTTCCAATCTAAGATGCAACAAAACACCTTTGTCTGGCAAAATATTTAAATTTGTTGTACGTATTGTATTCTTAAAAAAAAAAATTGAATTCTAGTTTATAATTTTGAAGCAAGTATATTTTTTTACAAACATATTAAAATATTAAACAAAATCATACCTTGCATCGTAAAATATTCGTTCGTATATCAGCAACTTTTGATGCCTGATTTGAGTATTCAATTGCGTCGCAGTATATAGTATTAGATGGTTCATCTTTGATTAAAATTGGGCTTTGCTTCGCTGGTAGATTTTGTACCATAGATGTTAAGGATACTTGTTTCAGTTTTGTACTCATTTTCGCCTACAGATATAAATGTGATTTAGTTATGAAAATCAATTAATAATGACCAGTTGCACTTCTGTAGTATAAAATTAAAATTTAAAATTGTTTATATGGCATCAGAAACGATGCTGAATAATATATTACAGAGGTGCAAATGAATCGAATCATTATTTATTTAAAAATCTATTCACATTTAAACTATCAGTGTGGTCATCATTTATTATTTCCAGTCCATCTTCTTCAGATGAGGATGCAATATCAATGATTTTGTTCTGGCTTGTTTTATATGTATCACCCTTTACTAAAATAATAATAATATAGAATTCAAATATAGATAACCATTTTGAATAATCACAAAATACTTTATGCGTTTCTTTCATCCGCATTTAACTTTACAGAAATTAATAACAATCATATTGTTTTGAGTTCTTACTCACCAGATTCATATTCTTCAGAAGAGCTATCTTCTGAACTAGAATCCACTATGGAAATATCGTTTGACGAATCGACCTCATGCACGATGAAATTATGATCTATTTAAGAAATTTAATCGTTACTAAGGAATAAATGTCTATAGTTTATATAAAATGAATTTAAAAAAATAGGTTCCGACTAAGAATAGACCATAACTTCTTTAAATTGTTTATCAATAATAAAAACTATGAAATATTTTAATAAATAAACTATATACCTTTTTTAACAAATTGTGGCGACATTTCAATTTCTTCTGATGAATCATGGCTATCCGAATGTTCTTCATGATTACTAGAATCTGAATCTCCATCCGAACCTAATTTTTTTTTAAATAATCAAAATCATCAACGAAAATGTAATATGTACGAAGTTTACAAAAATAGGTATTGATTAATAATAGACTATAACAAACCTTTTTTAACAAATTGTGGGGATTTTTCAATATCTTCTAATGAATCATGGTTATCCGAATGTTCTTCATGATCACTAGAATGTAAAACTTCATCTGAAACTAAATATTTAAAATCATTAACGAAAATGAAATATGACTAAAAAATGTAATACAATTTTTAAATACATATTTATAAATTAAGAAATTGTACTGTTAAACCATGAACAGTAACAAGTTTACAAATATAAGTGCCGACTAAGAATTGACTATAACTTCTTCATATTGTTCATCAACAATAAATATTGTAAAATATTTTACTTAATATACTATATACCTTTTTTAACAAATTGAGGAGATTTTTCAATTTCGTTTAATGAATCATTGTTATCCGAATGTTCTTCATGATCACTAGAATTTGAATCTTCATCTGAATCTAAATAATTAAAATCATTAACGAAAATGAAATATGACTAAATTTCTATGATTATTTCAACGTAAATACGAATCATAGAATTGCAATTTGACTTTATATAGAATAATTATAGATTTCTTCAATTTTATACTACTCGCGTGCAATTTGAAACTTATTATTATTGTATATTATTTTGAACTTACAAATAATAGGATTTTTTTGCATTACTGCAAACGAAGTTCTTTTCACCGTATCACTTTTATTCAGATCTTCACTATGCATATTCGATAATAGTGAATCATCTACTGTTTCGCATTCTAGAAAAAGAATAATTAAAGAAAAAAAAAACGCAAAAATTTGAACATTTATTGCTAAATATATACATATAAAAAACTTCTATTCTTGTTTAGCGTCTAAAAAAGTACAGCAAACATGAAAATAACCAAAATCACACATTACAATATCAAGCTATTCCGAGTAGCCTGTATATAAAAACAAGTGCCACTGTATAAATATTTAAAAAAAATAATAACTTCACTATATTATAGTTAATAATTCGACTTTAATTATGCATAAATAATATATACTAGTATTTATATGAGAACAATAAAAATGACATACCCAATGTTGATTGTTTGTTGAATGAATTCTCAACAGAATCTAAAAATCATATTCTTTAATGCTATAACTTGAGTTGTTATCTAACTACACTTACCGGGTGCAATTTTATGCACGCTTTTCTCAAATGAATCTTCAATGAAATCATTTGATTCATTAGATGTATCTAAGAAACATGTATAACGAAGTGTTATTTTATACAAATTTTAAATGAGAAAAAATTACTTACCATAAACTGCTAAATCTGCCTCCTCAAACGAATGAGATGAATTCATCTGCGAAATAAATTGTTCGGTTTTATGTATTTGTAAATTATTATACAATATCAAAATAAATCATATATTTAGAAAATGCATTGTAAAATAATATTTAAAGCCTTTTTGCAGACAACGCAAAAAAACTAAGAACATACAAGTTGAAGTTACCCAAATCAATGATCACACAATATAATATATTATATTGCGTAATCATTGCCCAAATTAAAAACCCAAAAAATACATATAAGCGGAATACAGCCAAATGAGATGGTATGTGGAAAGAATATAGAATGGAAGATTGACGAAAAAGATATACATGAGCGAATGAATAGTGTGAGAATGCGGGGTAGTCCTCGGAATAAATAAATATGATTGAGAATGAATTGTAAGCATGCATGAAGTATTTGAATGAAGCGAAAGAAGTATGTAAATGGCAAAAGATTGTCAAAATGTGTATGAATGTAAAGAGTTTTCTGCTACTTTATTAGGCATGGCGTTTGGATTAGCTTTTAAACAATTTGCCTACTATAACATATCGTA
This sequence comes from Nebria salina, assembly GCA_944039245.1. Classification (NCBI taxonomy): domain Eukaryota; kingdom Metazoa; phylum Arthropoda; class Insecta; order Coleoptera; family Carabidae; genus Nebria; species Nebria salina. The sequence goes on from OX063271.1 coordinate 14,873,784, forward strand.
AAGCTACAAATTTATAGTTAAATATCAAAATTAACAACTTGCGAATGTATTGAACTAATCATAACACATTTTATTTGAAGGAATAAACTTAAAGGTATTAAATTCCTCGACTCTCGTTATAATCAAAATATATATACAAATACATTGGGTATAATGCTCACCTTTCTAGATTGTACTAGCCACGATGTAAATTTTACTTCGTGCAAATTAAATCATTCAAAAAAACACACCATGCGTGTTAAAAATGAATAAAAGTTTTAACCGTTGACAATTCAAATTTTGACACCATCCACAAATGTTAGAATATTTCTAGTGTGAAACGAGCAACACGTTACGGCTAGCATTAAATTTGAAATTTGTTGAGCACAATCTAGAAAAGCCCCAAAATAATACAACAAATACCTATTTATTAAGCAATTTTAAAATAATTTATTTTAGTATGAAATGAAATTTTTTATGTTCATGTTTTTATCTTTTGTACCTAAGCTCATACAGTAATAATGTCTTTGTTCATAAAGTTTTTATTTAATTTGTCATTCATAATCAGAGATTAATGTTTTAACAATATTAGAAATAATGCAAGAATATAAAATTTCTTTTAGATATCAATAAAATTCTATTAATAAAATTATAAAAACTATGACGCATCGTACCGGCTTTTCAGTAAGAAACTCCGACTATATTCACGCTCATTAAATATGGTTAGTTATTTTTATCACATTTTTACGTTTAATCCTGTGTAGTTGGTAAAATGGTTTAAGATATGTTTTGTGTGATACTTTTGTTAGCGATAAGACGTGGTATCTTGCGTGATATGTTTTATGATTATCAGTCAGAAAGGTCAGAAATCAAAAGTATCCTTTCGGTAAGGTAAGTGTCTTTTTGTGCATATTAATGATATCACTACATTAAAACTATAATTTTACTTCAATAACTACAAATAGAGTATTGCGTTGCATTAGTGCTCTATTTATAGGTAGTCATTAGTAGTGTTGATCATATTGGTGAAATGTTATTAAATATAAAGTTTAACTTTTTCTGAGAATACAATTATTTTACAGTGCATGCTTGTTCTATATATATATGTGTCAAACAGTACATTGGCGTAGCTATATTTCTGTTGCGTGGAAGGGTTTTATTATTATTTTTATCTACTTAAAATTTATTGAACGGCAATTAGCTCAACTACAGATTACTCGGAGTAGCTTAGACCACGTATCTCGGGTCAAGCTATTCCGAGTAGCCTGCATGTAAAAAGTATATATATATATATATATATATATATATATATATATATATATATATATATATATATATCGCCTAATTGTTAATCTGATTATAAAACATAAATTAAACTATCGACAGTTTTCTTGAACGGCAATTTGCTACTCGGTATAGATTGAACCGCGACCTTGGTTTGCGGAGAAGACTAACAACAATCACTTATGCGCATATCGCGGATCAAGCTATTCCGAGTAGCCTCTGTGCAAAATTATAAATTCACGAAAATTAAATGATAAAAATAGCTTTATTCGTCTACATATATTCTAAATTTGATTAAAGTAACGACAATAAGACTCAATTAAATTTGTCACCAAATTGACAGAGCTATAGAAATATATACTCATATTGTGTGACATTGTATAAAACCTTGCGTTACATTAGAATAGGTCTTGTGTTTTTGAAACGTAGGATTGCGAATAAAAAAGGTTTTAAAATGTGATTTTCTTTATAGATAATTGAGCGCACTACAAAAATGGAAACTCTAACGCGTTCCGATAGTGTAAGCTCCTTGGAGAGTTTTGAAGACGCAGAGTGTGACTTAGTTGATGAAGCTGCGGTTGAAGATATATTTTCATTAACTGATTTAGAACTTCCAGATCCGTTAACTTTTCAAAAATACGACTACAACAAAAATTTGAGGGTTTTAAAATATAAAAATGGTAACGAATACGAAGGAAAAATAGACGAAATGAATTTAAAATCAGGATCAGGGACATTATACGATGCAAGTAGGGAACAACATGTGCACGGATTTTGGAGTCGAGACATTTTGGTACTCTTAGAAACGGCACAGTTCAAAATAAGTGATAATACATATGTTAAAATATACACCCGAAATAATCTGATTGTTATTGATGAATATAACTTAGTAGCGAGATTCTCAATGGGAAATATACATATAAAATGTGATAGCTTTTCACTTGCCCAAGTAGATCTATATAAGAGTATTGTGATTGAAGAAATTTATCATGACGAATTAGCAAACAAATTAAAAGTTGCTCGTGAGAAGTTAGATGCATTTTTAAATGATCTAGTTGGGAAAGCGTCTTTGTTGAGCAATGCTAGACAAGATATGTTTTGTATTTTTCGGTTACAAAATGAAGTGGAGATGTTGGAGCAGTCTGAAATGAATGCTGATCTATTAACGAAAATTATTAGTTATGATCGTGCTTCAAGTAAATTGAAATCAAATGCAAACGATGTTTTATTACTGGAAGTTAATTATTGCGATCGGAAAAATCTAATACCAGTCTTAAGAGTAAAAGAATTTTGTTGGAAATCTGTCTTTAAAAAACATGTACAAAATGTTTTGGCTTCTATTGAAGATGCTTTAATATCAAAAACACCGACATACGTTCTTAATGCAAAATCAGATATACATAATTTACTACCTTATCAACTATTTCAAATCAAATTTGAAGATGTACAACTTTTCTCCGATATCGAATTAACAATACTCCAACTGACTTATCCAACCGATGCAATAAAAGACAACTTTATACAATTTTTCACTGCTTTCGTAGCCGACTTGTGGGCAATATTCATTAATAATTTCCGAAAAAACTCTGCACAAAACACAGGACACAGTTTGCCTTTCACCAAACCAGTTTTCGTACAACTGTTTAAAGCTCTCTCTGATTTGCTAATAATTGTTCTAACAAACGCTAAGCTTGACATCACGAAATTAATCACTAAAGATTCGAACGCTAAATTAAAAGTAATATCAAACAATAACTGTTCGTTATTAATGGAGAACAAATTAAAGTTTTTCGTTCAAGCTATAGAACACTTTAAACCCGGCTGTTTAAATACAGAAAAATACTCATACGACAGCAAAAAGCTTGTTATTAAAGAGCAGAATTGGTTCGCCAAAAAAATCGACAATTTCTGGAATACGGATTCTTCCATTAAAGGAATCGAAGATGATTATTTAATATGGTTGTATTATATCCATGATTGTTTTAGTCATATGATACAAAACATGTTTTATGATAACTCTAAAGATTTACTTGAATTTTTAAATTATTTGTTAAAGGAGTTTAAATTAATAATCCAATATAATAGTACATCTTTTGAAAGTCTTCGAATTGTTTCAGAAAATGTAGTTATATTTGCGCGATTAATATGTCGGTATTTTAAAAACAAGTCTTTAGACAACGAATTAGATTTGGTGATCGAACAATCGCGTTATGTGTTAAAATTTAACGATACTGTTGATAATTACAGTGATTTAATAGCTAGTGTTATCGATACGTATCAATCATATTGGGAACTGCGAATACAATTAAAAAATTATTTGTTCATATCGTATACAATTGAACCGATGCTGAGCTCTGTTTTAAAAGTTTTATCGAGTATAACTACAGTTCTAAAAACCTCCCTGAATATGGGTATTTACAGTGAGAAGTTTGTTGGTTTCTTGCGATCATTCAACGAATGTCTTAAATATTTCCATGAAAAAGACAAAAGTTCTAGCACGAAACCCATTCTTGAGTTGGTTGTTAGTTTAATGGAGTGTACAAACAATTTTTTGAGATCCAATAACTGGTCGGTTGACGCTAAAATGCAGGCGGCTAGTGATTTGGTATTAGCGATGGGCCGTTCATTTAAACACTATTACCAACCGAATTACAAAGACTTTCAATTGTATTTTAAAGCAACCACTGAACCATTTTGCGGAGCAACTGGGAACTCGTCCACATACGAAGAATTTCGAAAGCGAGTTGAGATGTTGGACAATTTCTACGCAGACACCAACAATAAAACTGTAATGAGCCTGAATATGACACTAGATTTGTGTGAACAATATAGTCGTGAGATAACTCAAGGCATAAACTACCAGTTTGATAAACTAAAATTTAAACGCATTTATGATGTATATGAAACACGATTCAATTATTACATAGCACAATCTTGTAATAATCCGCGAAATGAGCAAGCTATTGCTGATGAAATAAAAAATCAGATAACAGCGAAAAAAATTGATGAATGGGATGATACATATAAAACAACCCTACCAAATATATTAGCAGGAATATCTGCGGTTTGGTCCATTAAAGCATCGCACATTAACTTTAAAATACAACCCTATTGCACACAAATAATTTGCATTTTACGATTACTGGGTGCTGATCAATCTGATAACGGTTTTGAGAATCATCTAGCACAAGTTCAGACGGGTCAAGGCAAGTCAGTTATTCTAGCTTTGCTCTCTACGGTCTTAGCACTGACTTCTAATAAAGTTAGAGTAGTGTGTCACAATAAGTATCTAGCGAATAGAGATCGAGATGATTTTCAATCATTTTTTGAATTATTTGGCGTAGAAAATAGTATTACATATGGGACATTTGAGGATATAGCGATCGAAGTTATAAATCCACGAATAAATAAGAAAAGTGGTTTATTAATGAAAAAATATATCAATGGAAATTATTTAGATACTATATTGATTATTTATGAAACTGATGTATTATTTTCACCAGATTATTTTGGAAATAAATATAATACAAACGAAATTATTTTTACGAAAACATTTACTATAATACAGTCGAACATTTGGAAAATGACATTAGAAAATGTCACCAATGATAATATAATAGCATGGGTTAACGATTATATTGAAAATATAAAAACAAATAATGACGATGATATTTTTTTAAACATCTATACAAAATTTGGAGATTTCTTGAAACAAAGCATTCGTATTATGGTTAAAAATGCAAAAGAAATAAATAATAGAAATTCAAATGATTGGCTTATTGGACGATTTTCTCTAGATAATAACGGAGATTTAGTTTACAGAGAAAATGATGGCCAATACTCAAAAACCACCTATTATGAATATTATAACATTTTTATTTATTTAAAATTAAAAAAGCTAGACGGCTATATTATTCCTTCAGATTTAAAAGGCTACCTATACCTCTCAACTTCGATTTATTATGCTCTTCTATCGAACGAATACATTTTGGGAGTTACTGGGACCCTAACCACTCTTAGTTCCGCCGAAATAGGATATGTTAATATGTATAAAATAACGAGAGGCTCAAATATGCCTTCATTGTACGGCAGTGGTAAATTAAACAATTTGGGTTTTAAAATGGTACCAAGCGAATTAAATTGGGAACAAGAAATATTCGATAGTGTTATGAAGATTGTGAAAGATAAGCGTGCTGTAATAGTATTCTTCGATCAAGAAAACCAGATATACAAAATGAAACCGAAATTTGAAGAAAATGTAAAATGTGTGGCGGCCTTAACGGGAAATGAAGAGAAAAATAAAATGGAAAAACTCATTGATAGAATTCCGCGTTCGGTGACTTTAACTACAAGAAGAATGGGTCGTGGGGTTGATTTTAAATCGAAATATTCCCATTTAGAAGACAATGGTAAATATTGATAAATATGGCTTATATTTTTCTTATCTCAGAGGTAAATATTCGTTAATGTACGATATATGTTAGCAATATTCAAACCGGAAGTGCTTTTTTTAAATTCGTTTTTACAGTTTCTGCAATAACACCGACACGGCTGCACTTACAGTAAAATAAATTCTATAAAAATGAATGTTTATATTACGCTTGAAATTTCTTTTCAAAAAAGTACTGGTTACAAGAAAATCGCTATTGAAGTTTTTCCTTATCTGTGTTGTGTTTTTAATTTACCGAATTGTTTTATAAAATTCTTATTATTTAAATTGCATGTATTTTTTTAATTATCAATAATTTTTTTTTATTACTTGCAGGTGGTGTTCATGTGATTCTGACATTTTTTTGTGCCGATTTAAATGAAGAAATACAAATAAAAGGAAGGACAGCAAGAAATATGAATCAAGGCAGTTATGAATTGATACTCTGTTATCCGCATGTCAAGCAAGCTGGATTTGACTGCAAATTAAATGATTCTTACAATGATTTAAATATACTTCGAGCAAATAAAACGTCGATTAATAAAACAGTACTTGCAAAGAAATTGAAGCATCTCGCGAACAAGATGATTTAGCAATGGATCTGATTCAATCACTTCGTAATGACAATTCGTGAACGTAATTAACAACTCGCTCTCTGGCGGTAAAACGAATGTACTATAAAATTGGTCGTTACGCCGGGCATTAATGAATCGATCAGTTGTTTATTTGTTTCATAAATTTCACTTTGTTGCACAGTTCACTTTGGTGCACTTCGCGTGTCCAATCATAACTTTTATCACAACCGTCAAACACATTGGTCATTACACCCGACATTTTTTACTTTCTTACACGCGGTACAAGTATTATAATAATGAAAAATTTCGATCTCGAGATTTTAACGGAAATATACGTTTTGACCTACCCTGAATCTGACTATTTTTGGAATGACGTCTGTCTGTGTGTGTGTGGGTGCGCGCGCGCGCGCGTGTATGTCTGTGTGTGTATGTTCTCTACCGCCTAAACGGTTGAAGTTAAAATTATGAAACTTTAAACTTAATATTTGGGGTGTGCACCTCTTATTTTTGAAAAAAAATATTCGAAGCGGAAGTGCCTATTTACTCTAGTCATTTTTTGCAGTTTCTGCAATTACTCAAAAATGGTTACAGTTATAGAAAAATTGTATGAACAAAAATTAAAGGTATTTCTATTTAGCACAACTTTTGTTCGAATTTTTTTTCCGAAAAGGGTACTGGTTTCAAAATAAATTTCTGCTTATTATATATACTTTTACATAAATCGTATCATCTGCGCCTGTCAATTGTTTAACAAAATAAACTTAAATAATTTGAATTTTGACATGACAATATTTATTCAAAGAAATAAATTTAGTGTAAAAGCGATCTAAAGGTTAGAACAAATATTATAAATTAGATAAATAATGAAACTACGATATGGTTTAACCCAAATGCGTATAAGAAAGTTCGGTGCATGACACTGCAGATGTTTATTAATGCTACTAGCGCCGCCATCGATAATTTCGTTCACGATTAATCCAATCCATTATTTCGAACGCTATCCATTAGTAGATTTGCTTGATTAATTTAGTAATATTTTAATCTAGAACTCAGTTATATAAGTTTCAATTATTATATCTAACAGAAATTCGTACAATCGGGAACTATTACTTTCCATCGCTAGAGAATAAACAACAACTGTTTAACTTGCTCTAGTCGATGCCTATATATCACAATATTTCATTCTTTTTAAGCACCATAACTACATTCAGTTCAATATTCAAATCCCTTCCATAATCAATTTTTTTTATATATATATTGATAAATATACGTATCACATATGTATACTAAAAAAATATATCGAATGTCAACTGTGTTTCTTTTTAAATTATTATTGTAAATAACATATCTAATTTATAAGTTTTAAAGAATGTCGAAATTGTTTAATTCTGCAACTCTGAGCTCAGCTACAATTCCGTAAGCTGTAAAATTTTGAAAACCCTCCCCAGTAGCATATAATACAAATATTGGTTGACATTTCTACAGATTCCCACAATAGATCTATAAACTGGCTCAGAATTGCGCCATAGATTTCATTACATATTAAACAAATAGGCAGAAATATTGTAATTATTATATATATATTCTATAATTATATATTCTTGTAACAAACAGTAACATAAAAACATTTTATAAAATATTGGAATGGCTTAAAATTAATATAAAATATCCATACTTTTTTGTATTGTATCATTTTGCAATGAGGTCCAGTTCTTTTTGCTGCTGTTGCATTTTGAACGCCTCTTCTTTTTCCTTTAACTGTTGTAGTCGCACAGCGCGTTTCTGTTGAAATAGATTTCAAATGAAACCATACATTTTGTTTATATAATAAATTGTATACCTTTAGTTTAGAACTTTTTTCGTGGAGCAATCTCATTTCTCTTTTTATATTTATTAATTTATCACGATATAAATGAATTTGTTTGAACATATCTTGATAGTCGGTGGAATTTTGAGACCAGGCTAGTTTTAAGTTTTCATTATGTAGCTGTTCAACCAACACATTCTGCTTCATTCTATTGAATAGCAATTATTTATGAATAGAGGAGTGTTTATCATTTAATTAACAACTCTTATAGTAAAGTTTTATTTTCTAAGATAATTATTTAAGTATTTCAAGAAGTAATGCGCTAGTGGTCGCTATGACGTGTAATAATATTTAAATAATAATAACTTACGTCAACTCGCTTAACTGCACTTGTAGCTTCTTCAAATGTGGCTGGTATATTTCTTTTAAACCGCCCGTTAAATTCTTCACGGTATCCTCTGAATAGCAATTACTTTCTGGTATTATCGTTTCATTTGTTCTGAAATCATTTTATTGAATCATAATAACCTAATATAATTAAAAAAGTGTTACCTAATATTATCATCATCACCGTTTTGATTTAGTTGATCCATACTCATAATTTATAAATTACTATGTAATTGGTATACGCTTTATAATAATAGAATAATTTTGCTTTCAAATATATTGAGACTGACACTGGTCAAGGATATTCTTAAATCGTGGCAAACTTCATGTCTATTTTTCAGCACAGTGTGGTTCGTTACTTGGGGGCATAACATTGAATCTACTTACTAGTTAAAATTACTAATTAACTCATAAATCTAACGTTATGCGATAGCAAGGCGAGCAAGTAGTGCCTTTATTTATGTAAAATGTCTTGCACTGACTTTCTTAAACGTATTTTGGTTTAGATTGGAAGGATATTAAAACAGAAAATTTTAAACATTTCAGAAATGCGCAGACACACATAAAGACAGAATTTCAAAAATAATTTGACGAGATTTATTACTTCGTATAAGAGAGTAAAATGGTGTTATCGTAGAGTAGCCGGATTAAATTTAATTAGATAACTTAAATTAAAATGATAAAATCAAAACAAGAGAGTTTCAATGCCACAATCATAAGTAAATATAATTATAAATATCTTACACAGAAATACATATCTAGTTAACTAATTTTATCGCATTTTTATTAAGATCTCCACTGATCTATTCTACAAAAAAACATACATAATCTATTTTTAAATACGTTTTCATTCGCATACATGTTAAATTCTGTTCATTTATACTTTTTTTTGTTATGAAACACACTAACGTGTAAGACTTTTTCATTTATATATATATAAAAAAATGAGCATTTAAACATTATAAGTAAAATAAAAATGAAGAGTGATACATATTGTTCTGTCACATAGGTAAAATTCTAAAATCACACATTTTATATACGCCAGCAGAAATGGAAAAATAATAGTTAATAAATATATTTTTTATCGCTAGGCGTATATATTTATAGTTATTTACACTTATGCAGCAGAAAATGTTTGAAAATCAACGGCAACAAATCGCGATTTATTATTATTATTTGATTTTTTAGAAAAGTCTGGAATGATTCGTTTAAAATTAATTTTTGACGAGTAATACTTCAATTTCCAGAGAGCAGATAAATAATCATTTCTACTATACATATATATAGTTCTGGACGTGTTTATTTATTATATTTTTCCGATTGAACCGTTTGAAAAAAGTAGCAAAAGCACTGGGAAAAGTTTTTTTTTTGCAAATATATTCACAATTCGATTAATTACTACAGTCAAATCATTATTATTAATTATTGATAATATTAACTGTACAAATACTTTTTTACAGCGAGCTTCAAATCTGCGATATCATAATGAAAAGAGTTAAAGTTATTTTGATCAATGATTTGTTCGAATTTTATCGGCTAAGGTCCAATAAATTTGTTATTGTTTATGAAATAAATGTAATTATTCATTTGTATTTTACAAGTTTTTAATATAAATTACTTTAGAAACTCATTCTAGTCACTTAATCATTCTTTTAAAATGAACTAAGAATGACAAAAATAAAACGCTTCAGTTATCTGAAAAAATAAATGATTTACTAACATATTTTATTTTTCCACGTATAAGCAAAGTTTTTTTAAAATTGATAAGACAAATACCAATGTATAATTTCTATTATTTCATATAATAATGAACAATGAAAACAATATTTATAAGACCTCCTAATTTAAATAATCCTAAATTACGAAATTATAATTATATAAATATAAAAAATATAAAATAAAATAGGAAATTATCAAAAATACAGCCTATTTTGTTGCGAATACTTACAAATTTGATTAAATACCTAAAAGAAAATCCTGTATTTAACGTTTACCTGCATAAACAAACACATGAAACAAATTAAGCATTCTGAATGCATAGTAAAAAACAATTACTTTGCAAAATGCAATACTTTTACAACAACGTTATTTCGTTTCAATAATATTTTTAAGTTATTTTTTTTTTGTATTATATTCAGTCACACTGTGTGTTCATGTTTTTCTTTTTATTGTATGGTCTTTTTGGTTGGTTATTAACCAGTCCTCAACTTTTCCCCGTGTGGGGCGGACACAATTCATTCCAACGCGCCTCGAAAAACTGACGCATGCAGTGACCTGCCTTACCGACGGGACTATCATCCTCGTTGAATGTCTCGCAGTTATCAAATATCTGACGAACATCCATGCAGAAATCCTCGCGCGATTTATAACTGTTAAATATAAGAAGTTAACAATTTAAAAGTATGTTAATACATTTTACCCATTGCAAATCCTATTTGATATGTTTAGTGAGATAGTAAAAACTATACTAACGTTAAGTCTTGTAGCCGTTTCTTAATCGTTGAAAGATCCATCGGACTCGTGATGATTTTCTTATAAGTAGGGAACTGTTTCGTGTTCACTGGTAATAAAAACGGCCACGCATCGTCATGGCATTCTAAATCTTCTAGAATAGTTTTACATGGTGCCAATTCTTTCTGTAGTTTCTTTGATACGCGGTCTTTGCGTTGAGTTGATGTTGACGGCGATGCATTCTGCTGTTGCGCCGGCGGAACGACGACAGGCGGTTGCGGGTCCTTAACGTTTGGCACCACTGGTGTAACGACTGCGGCAACAGGTACTTGTTGATTTGCTGGCTCTTCTGGGGTGGTTAGCGAACTATGAGATGGCGCTGGACTATTTAAAGTAACACTAAGGAAACATTGATAAACATTAATGCTTAGTTGCTCCTCTAGGATTTAATTTTTAAACAGATCTTAAACTATGTTGTATATTAGCAATAAAAACTCATAACAAAATTAATTGTTAATGATTGCTCTTTAGTGTTCAAGTTCACAATAAAGCAATACATAATTTAAAATACGCTTAGTGTTAAGTTTTGATGATTACCTTGCAGGTGGAAGATCGGAGCTTTCGCTGTCCCGTGCTGGTTTGTTGTTGGACCGTCGTGAATTACGTTTTTTAGGTTGTTTTGAATGGCAATTCGGACAGTACCATTTACCACGGGGTACCTGTAATTATATATTACATTTATTTTTTTATTAATTTTATTCGTGTTGGAAATAAGAACCCTAGTAACAAACCTTATTTAAGGGCGGTGTTAAACAATCTTGATGGTAAGCCCTTGGGCACAAATCACAAAGTACCAATCGCCCTGTGGATTGTTTCTTGCCGCAAACAATGCAGTTTCGTTCGCCAGTTACCTTATTTATACATTCGTGACAGAACCTAAATAAATCATTGTACTCATGAATGAAATTGTTTTTCAATAAAGTTATCAAAATTACCAGTTTCCATCTGGTATTGTGTCCATTTTGGGCCTAAAACAATACGTGTGATACCCTTTATCGCAGCTATCACACAGTAATAGTTTATCTTCGTTATCACCACTATGGCAAAATTGACAATTCTAAAAGTAAAGAATAATCAATAAATACATCAAATTAAATGGGGTTGAAACTAAAAGGTTCAATGGAAATGTTATATTTATTTTTGTGAGAGTTTTAATTGATTATTAATAGTGGATCTTATAAATTAATTTTACATTATTGCATACATTTTTTTCACATCTGAAAATTTATCTAATATTAAACTATATAAAATTTAATTCAAATGTGAAAAAAGCTGTATAACTTTTTTGTAAATGATTTCAATCATTTACAAAGGATGCAAAATTAATTATTATTATTATTTGGTAAGTGTGTATGGTATTTAAAATGCTAGGAAATCAAACAATAGAAGATTACAAAAATACAAAAAGAAAGTGCAAAAATTAAAATAATTTTGTAGTGTGCAAAAATAAATAGAACCCAAACCAGTAACGATTTTTTATAAAGAAAATAAAAAGCGGTCTTTTGTTCGGCTTGAATATTCTAAAGTGACTTAAATTTAATATGTAACAAAAAAGGACTTAATTTACAAAAAAAAAACTTATTAATTCGGTCGCAGTAAACTCGTAATTGAAACTAAAATTTATTTATTTAGGTAAGATTTGCAATCAAAATGGAGTGATTATTTTATAGGAAATATTACGAATATAAATCTGTTTGTTTTATTTTTTAAAAATTAATTTCAATTATAACAAAATTTATTTTTAAAATGATTACTGCGTTAATTACTATAATCAAATCATTACAAATGATTAAATGTTTCCAAATGACTTTAGATAAATTTAAAATAGCAAACAACAATTTTTTATTAGAGCAAAAGGAGCGTATTCAAGCCGCACAATGGACATGTTAAAAAGCATAACCACCCACACTTAATTTTGTATTATAGCGAGCTCTCTTTATGTTTTTGTTTGTTATGGGATGAGGAGAGTTAGCTAAAGTCCTCACAGCTTTCATGATACTCTTGTCCCAAGCGATGGACGCCTCGAGCATGTACAAACACATCGCCAACTGAGCCGAGGTTTTAGACCTTTGGACAGCATCGCGCCAAACTCCCAGTCCTTTCGGGATATCGATAACAATAGAATCGGAACGATCGGATGACGATGAGGATTGTTGCTGTTGTTGCGAAGAGTTCTGAGTAGATTGTTGCTGCTCCTGAGCCATTGCTGCTAAATTTACGTCGCCAGTACTAAATAAAAAATCAGGGGGTTTATTTTCATTCAACAAGTGTTTTGTCACTCCACATTTTTATTTTATTTGAATAACCTTATTCCTAAAGGTGGCTTGAGATATCTCCGCTCAATTGCCGCTTCCAATGATGCTAGTCTTTCTTTTGCTAGTGGTACCGATTGACCAGGATTTACCTCCTCTTGATCACGATTGGGTACTTTCCAACCTTTGACTTGCATACTAGCGTTAGCGACTTTGTCTTCGAGAGCTTCCACCTATACACACAAGATAACTGTTGTTGAAACGATTGGTTCTGTACATAGATAATTTAAATTATCCTTAGTATATTACATTTTTATAAATATTCCTAGATTGAAGTTAATAAAAATAGGAAATTAAATGCGTATTTTTGTAAGAATAAAATTTGTTTACTTCATAATTTCAGAATATAAAATTACTGGATTGCAGAAAATATTAAGATAATATATATTTTGGTATGTATTTCATTTTATTAAAACCTAACAAATATTTTATTTATACTATTACAACTGTTAAGATATAAGACTAACCTGTTCAAGAACTGAATAATCCACTCGTGTTGCAACAGCGGGATTCCACGCGCCAGGTTTGTCCGCTACAGAAGCGCCGGCTTCCTTGACGATAATCCTATTCGCTTCGGGACAGTCCGTCAGCTCCGCCGCGGAGCGATTGCCTTCCTCGATCTGTATATTACCTGCACACTCATACATCGTTTGCATCGTCGTCTGAATCGTCCTTTTCAACTCTCGTTCCCTGACGCCTCGTGAATGCAGATTGTCGAATGTAGCTTTAAAATCCTCAGCATCGAGGATTCGCCACCATCCAGTTCGCATCTCCGGTGGGACGAGTACGCAGTCTAACGACGGTGGTGGGCCGTGTAGTTTGATGTACTCCAACTGTTGATTCTCTTCTAAGCTCATCTGTAAAGGACCAGGACTGTCACAGGATGTGCACTGCATGTAACTGTTTTGGCAATTTGGAGGTGGAAATACTGGTATTTTTAACTCGGCTCCGTAGTTTTCTCGGGTGCAGACTCCTACTGTGTTCGTATCCCAACGATTGCCTGAAGTCATGTTGACACCATCGCAGTTTCCGGTGTCGCGAGACAAGATGCTAAACCATTTAGATTCGACGTTGTCCACAACTGGTTTTTCATCATCCACTTCCGTTTTTATAGATTCAGTCTTCACCTCCATTGGTTCTATTTTGACTTCTGGTAGAGCAACTATAGGCTTTGCTTCAATTTTCTCTTCGATTAATCCAATTTTATTTTCATTTTCCATACACTCGCCTAATTTCTCAAACAAATTAAAATTCTTAGAGACAATCTTTTGATTCTGAACCAAAGTACTACTAGGTATTTGTTCTTCAATATCATCTAATTCAGTCTTGACAATTCCAATTTCTAAATTAGCTACGACGTGTTCTTTATCATCGATTTTTTCATCATTAACCTGAGATTCCTCGCCAAGCACAACCGACTTTCGATTTGGTGTTTTTCGATGCTCATTATTGACTAATTCGTCACTCTTATCATCAGCATCGCTGGTAAGTGCACTGACTTCTTTATCGATGCTAGCATCTTCGATAGTTTCAGTAGAGTTCACAATGCGGTCCAAATCTTCGACGCTCTTAATGTTATCGTCTCGTGCGGCCACCGATTCGGATTCTTTGACTTGTTCAATGAGAACTTCTGGCTGAGCAGACTCCATAGCTTCGACGAAAACTCCACCAGCTGTTGGTAATGACCAGTAACGTCTCCAATAGCGATCCTGGCCATAACAAGTAGCACGTAATTGATGAGTAGATGCGTTCAATGACTGTAGTTGAGTTTCGGAGGTTTTAAGAAGTTTATCGAGTTTTTTGCTCAATTCTTCACCTGATAGTTTTTTGTCTTCTTCCTGGAAACGTATAAATGGTATATTATATAATTTGCTTCTGTATATGTTAAAATCTAGGATTAAATCACAATGTATAAAACTTGAGAAATTATAAAAAAAAACACTTGAAAAAACATTGTCCATTTATATTTTTATAGTAATTTTCAATCAAAATTTATTTTAAGTAAATTTATTATGTCTTTCAATTTCTCAATCAGAACTTCTATTTGAAGTAAACATGCAAGCAAAATTAGAAAAATAAAATTACTTCTTCAGGTTGTGTGCATTCGCTTTCGTTATCACTTATCTCTTCTTCATCATCCACTAGAAGATCATCTTTGTGCGGTGTTGATGTAGGTGCTGGTGAATCGACTCCTCTAGGAGTTCCATCTCCTGCGCCCACGATACTACCCGCCGTGATCCCCTCCAAATCATCTTTCAACTGTGCTTGCATTTTCTCAGCAGCTTCTGACCGCAACTTCCTGCTGGCCATCATACGATACTTTCGAATTTTCGTGTCCAACAGCCAACGCTCTTTACGTAGTTGTGCAACGTTATCTAACGAGCCCTCAATTTGACGTATAACTGCTTTGTTTTGCAATAGTTCATTGCAAATAAATGCGAGCATCGCTGCTTTGTCTGTCGGGCTGAGTGAGAGAAATGGCTTGTCCTTTAAACTATCCGACATTCTCCATGTTGCGTTTTCGTGCAACTGCTCATAGTAAGCTGAGTTTTTGCCGCCTGAAGTTTGTTGCATTTCAAGATGGTTTTGGTAGTGATCCGCCACACGTTTTTCCCGATCACGTTCAAAATGGACTCCTATTATGAGAATTGACGAAACAAACATAAAATATCTGCAAACAAGATTATATATGCTGTCCGTAAAGAACATAACATTATATATAGTTCAATAATTTCATTTTTATGTAGCTAACAGCAGGACGGTATAACATTTATTTTTAATAATTTATTTTAAATTTAATAAAAGTTATAACAACATTTCTCACCAGTTAAAGCTTTGACTTCTCCAGTAGCATTAGCATATAGATAAATCCTCAAAATCTCCGATAAATTCGAATGCGTAATATCCGCTTGCCTCAAACTCTGTCCTAACAACGTAGTATGCCTGGCTGGGTTTGGAATACCCGGATCTTCAATTGCGCAAACTAACAAATGTGTCATGACAGACAGTAATTCCTCCTCAGCATCTAAACTCTCATTCAACAACGCTTGTTGCAAAGAGTCAAGGCACGGTAGAGACTCCATATCAAACCCTAAGGTCTCACCGAAATTATGCAAAAACTCAAAAACCATTAGAATGTCAGAGAATGCTTGGCCTGATAGGCGCAAACCAGGAATCCTAGGATATTCTGGTACTGGTTTTTGAGCCAGCTCTAAGTCTTCGCATGGTTTGCGCAATTCGGTTAAGATCTCCATGTCGATGCGACGTTGCTCCAAGCGTCGTTCTTTGCTAGCTTGTTTCTCTAAAATTGCTTGCTGTTTTTTGCGCTCACGTTCTTCTAAACGTCTGCGACCTTCGAGGGCTTTTACTAGAGTCATATGTTGTCTTCGGCGTTCTCTCTCCTATTTTAAATAAGCATTGCTTTAGGATTTTGTGAAAGGTATTAACAATAGTTAGCATCGAAGACGAAATTGTTAGATTATACTGTGACTTGTCAAGCAATAAGCTGGTTAAAAAATAAAGCAAGCAATTTCTTGAATGTCCTCCTTCGGCACTTTATAGAATTACTTATTTATGTTATAAAAATGTTATTCACGAAAAAGTTAAATTAGTATTTATATGCTGATAGATCTTTTATTAGATTAGAATTAGATTTGTAAAGACGCAATCTATAAAATGACAAGAGAACAATGAATAAGTCCTTAAAACAGAATTAAATCAAAAAATCATATTTCAATTGAAGGACTCCGAAGCAAAGTAGTTTAATTATAATTTAAATGGTTTTATGATATCTATAATTAAAAATTTGTAGATTATTGCGCTATTTTTATTCTGTTCCATTAAACATATTAATTAATTCAATACCGAAAGTTTGTTAGTAAAACATATATTAGTGACAGGAAAGTCTATAAAGCTAAAGTTATATCACGCAAAATCTTTCTGAATTGTAGAATACATAAAAAAAAATGACCGAAAGCTTAAATTCCTTAGATGAAATGAACAATATTTAATCGAAAACCTTTTATTAGAAAAATATCATTTTGATGCGATATTGTTTATTATATCTGAGTAATATATATATACTGGTGCAACCTGACAAATACCATATACTAAAAATTGTTGAGTAGGATATGTTTAATAGGAATCAGATGTAGAAAATTATAATAATTTTCATAAGGCATAAAAAGGAAATGATCCACCATGGTATGAGGGTAGTGACCATCACCGTAAGGCATAAATGATTCAAGCTAAGTGTTGGTGAAATGTTGTGACGTCACAAACTCAACATATGTAGGAATGCTTGTTTTTGATTGCTTTCCATCGCTATCTATTGACGAAATCTAAAACTGGAATCATAAATTCAGGATAGGAAACTCGTAAAGGATGTTTAGAATATAAAATAAAGCACCGACAAACATACAAATTCGACAATAAATCACACTTGTCTTATGCTAGTAGAAATCAACAAATAAAAACCCACTATCTTATATTCCATTATTCAGAAAGAAAGAAACAAAAAGTGTTAGAAAATGAAAAAGTGAAAAATATCAACTGAATTCGTATATACTATTTGTATAGTATATAGAAAATATTTCATACCAATTCAACGGTGTAGAGCATTTCCCGTTGTTTATTGATCTCCTGTATGTACATCTGAGAGAGACAAAGATAAAAGAGCGTTACAAACAACAGCATATACAACAAGCAACAACAACAACATGGCACATACAACACAAATAGCTACGTGATATTTTATTACTATTATACGACTATTAGTTACTTTCTAGAAATATAATAATTTTTATTTATTGCTACAAGTGCTATGAATATCCATATTAAATATTGGCTATTGGAATTTCGACAAAAAAGTAATCCGTTAAACTGTAATCGAATATCCATTTTTCTAACTCGAATATCGTTTACAGTTTTGCTATGCTAAATCGAAATATTTGTACTAAATTGCGACTTAAAATAAAACTATATAGTAGTGAACTAATATTCGCTTAAATTTCACGAATGAATAAGCAATCAATTTAAAGTGTATTACGTTAAACATTTTTGCTAAATAATAACCGTGAATTAGAATGATGAGTTAAGAAGTAACATGTTGCTAAGTTGTTAACTATAAACCCAGCGTGAATAATTGTAAATTAAATAGTTAACGAGTATGTTTCAGCTAAAAAGATACCAGATATCTCTACGACTAATGCTTCTTATTATTAAGGTATAATAACATCTTTAATGAAACAAACTCTAGTTACTATGTAATTTATTAGATGAAATGTGACTTGTAAGTGAATAATTATTCATTTAAATTGAATTGTTAACGAAACAAAAGTTAATCAACAATTTTTATAAATATATGCATTAGAAACAAACTCTTGCATTACTAGAAAACAGTTTACTGAATACCACATATGACGTCATTTAAACAAAATTGAGTGCCGCAAAAATTTGTTTCTATATAATATAAAGTTCATAAAAAAATGATTGAGAAAAATATATTTTCAAAAAAATACTCACTTGCTCCTTGATTAAGGCAGCTTGTTGTTTTTTCATTTCTCGTTCCTTAAACAAATAAGGAAATATATATTCTTTATATTAATGTGTCCATAGTTATTAAAATATAATAGGTAGGATAAAGCAGGATGGAAACAATTAAATTGAGATAAATAATAAAGAAAATAATCTTCTAAAAAAAGAAACGGCAACCAGTACGATATAGTTGTTGCAAATTGGTGATTGCGTTAACAATTTCAATATTCGCCTGTTATTTAAGTTCCAAAGTAGATTTTTATGGTAAATAAAAGAATTACCTGTATCTTTCTTTGCTGATCTTCATAACGTTGTCTGCCTAATTCTTCATGTCGTTTACGTCTCGCCTGTCATGCAACAACAATCATAACATAACACAAAACATAAAAAATAAATAAAAACGAAAATTAAAGTATAAACATTCCAAATCACATTCCCGAATTTAAACATTTTACTTGCTCGGAAGAAAAGTAGTACAAATATATTTAAAAATTTACTTTATACAAATTTTCAATTGTTACGTTATAAGGTCATGAAGATCTCCAAAGTACATTTATCATATTTCATAAATACTTGTTTTAATTTGTAAATTAGATAAATAGTGAATAATTGTGACTGAAGTCTAGTATGATTTTCTAATTATACAATGATTACTGCGTACGAGACTCATAGACTCAAATAAAGAAGTCAAAGTGATTTTCTATACTCGCTAATCATTATTAGATTTACTTTGTAATAATTACTATTCGTGATCGAAATTATTGTTGGCGGCTCTAGTAGCGTTAATAAAAATGCCTGGCGTAATAACCGATGTATTTGACAGTTCAGATAGAGGCTGTGATTGGACACGCGAAAGCCAGCAAAGTGAAATATCTTTTAAAGTGAACTGATTATAAATGTTCTTTGCCAAAACGAATCACACTTGGAGTCAGAATCTTTTATTTTGTGTTATTTAAAAGTGTATTTTGATTGTAACTGTTTTTTAAAATTTATTTGTGAGTTATCCGAAGAATTTACTTCGTAAGATTTGATAGATATTTTGTTCGTTCGATATTTATGAAAAAATGACAGCTGGCCATTAATGGAACAAACAGCTGATTGGTGCATTAATGCCCGGCGTAATGACCAATTTTTGTAGTACATTAGTTTCACCGCCAGAGAGCGAGTTGTTAATTTCGATCACGAATAGGAGTAAATAATGATTTATTTAATTGAACGTATAAATCTAGCAATAAATAGATTAAAGTAATTTTGATTTGTTTTCTCGTTTACATTGCATATGTTAATCATTGCAGACTTACATTATCATACTAACAGTACCACGTAATGAAGACTAAGTATAATCTTTTATGAGCGATTACTTTAAGTTGCATTAAATTGAGAACGTTACTGTTATGATAATTTTTAGAAATGTAATTAATAATTGGTTTTCAATATGAAATGTTTTAAATGCGCCACATGTAGATGTACTATTTTATTTGTTTCCGAGCGCCCCAAATAAATTAAGATTCATTTGATTGTTTTAAAAATAACATAATTACAAAAATGTAATTGTTTTCAGTTTAAAATTGCTGACAAATTTCAATTGATTTAGTTCTTTCCGAAATCTGCTTGCGGTACTTACTAGAACTACACATTTTGCTTTTAAAAGCCCAAATAAAAATTATGTATTTACTACAAGATTAAAACTTATTTGCACTGGTACGTTTCTTCAAAAAATGAACTATCTAATAAGATTAGACAATCATTGAATATGTTAACTTACATTTTGTATTTAAACGCAAAATGTGTAGTTTTTTAAAAATATTGCAAGGTCACTTAGATTAAAAAAAAATATTAATTTATATGTTATGAAACCATAGTATCCATGCGTTAAGCACAAAATATTATTGTTCTATTATTAAACTTGTTCATACATGCTTTTATCACTTGTGTGAAGGCATAGTTAACTAGGAAATACAAACCATCTGATCAATAAATGAGTAGATGTGTAATGAAAATTATTATGATGACGGTGATGAAAATGACAACTACGGCATTCAGAAGCAAAAAAATGTTGTTACTTGATAGTTAGCCTTTTATTTGATGGACGTTTCATGATGATTGTAAATTTTAATGTAAAACAAATTGTTTGTCATTTTATGGTAGTAATGAATTAATGTTGAATAGTAATAATTCATAAATGATTTATTGGGTTTACTTTTATGGATATTTGAATTCTGTATTTTTAAAAACTACTGGTAATATATTTTTATATTTAAAATATCAGATTTTTTGGAGCAAAAATTGAAAATTTTATGGATTTACTAGGAGAAAATTAAATTAAATGTGATCATATATCAATATTATTTATAGTAATAGAATTGGCTGGATTTATTAGTTGTTTTTAATTCCTAGTTTTACTGGTTAAATAAAAAATCAATATTTTTCATTATAAACTCGAATAAATAATATGGTAAAAAGAAATAGAGAATAAAAAAGTCACAGTCATACAACTGTTCTTAATTTGTATATTTAGTAAAGAAATGAAATTGATGACGGAAATTGTAGGGATTTTGCAAATTCGTAATAATAATTAAAAATACATAATTCAGTCTTCCATATGATAGTAAACGTGCGTGCTTGAAGCAAGAGTTAGTTTTTGGTTGATGATCCATTTTGATCCAAAAGAGGTGAAGTATTAAAAAAAAAAAAAAATCCCTGACACCAAACCGAGAAACCTACCATTAAAGTATCCGGTATATTCTCGGATAGGGCACAGAATGAATTTTTTGCTTTATAATCAGCAGGTTCGCAATGTGTCGTTGACGGGGAGGAGTGGGAGTCTGTACCATACGCGTTCAAAATATGGTCACGATTCTTCCAAATCGTCGCTACCGTTGAACTGGCCAGTCCCAGTTCGCGAGATACATCCGATTTTGTTTTACCTCCTTCTATTTCCGATATTATCTGCATTTTCTGTTCTAAGGTGAACGCTAAACGTTTCCGTCCCTTAAATTCATTATATATTATGTTACCATTGGTTTATGTAGTGCTTTTTTTCGTATTGGTACAATCACAATGACTGATTTTTGTTTGATGGGCTGTTTTATTATGATCTAAGAATTTCTCGTATTTTGACTTTTATTTTTGGTATAATTCTATACCTCCACAAAAGTGATTAAAAACAGATTTACATCTGCTACTGCTTGCTTGCTTTTAATGAAGATATTGGACAGTTTCAAGGGTCTCATTTCTAAATATGTAACTGCGATCATCAAGAAATATTTTAATATCCCGTCTTCACTATGTAATAATAATCGTATGATTATCCTTCATTATTAAGTTTTCATAATTATTTTAATTATTATTGAGTCAAGGCGGGATTACTTGTAATAACGAAATTATATTTTAGTTATATCTGGCGAATTAACAAGAGAGTTACGTCATTTTATTTTCATTCAAATAAAACATTCTAAGTTGTATAAAATATTGCTAAACTCATACATAAATTAAATTTGTTGGTCATAAGCTTGAGACTGTCCAAACCTATATCAATAATGCATACATTCCGATATTGAAATTTGGTTTAACAAAATATAAAACATGCATTCATTCCATTCATTATTATATTCGAATTAATTCAACAAACAATATCAAATATCTAGATAAAAACGACATATTACAAAGAGAGAAAGAGAGATATTGATGAATAGTGAAAAGGATTGACAGCTGTTGGACATGCAGGTGTTTCGAAAATGCAATGATAACTCACCTCGAGCAGTTGCTGGCTGCGTACTTCTCGGTCCCGTTTTGCCGCCTCTTGTTTTTCATTCTTCTCAATTTCCCGCGCGATGCGTGCTTGTTCACGATCAAGCCGAGCGGCCGCACGCGCAGCCTGCTGACGACGAGCTACTTCAATGCGTTGCTCAACCGCAAGATTAGAGCGCGCCATTGCACGGAGATCATCTAGCCTGGAACATTTTATTCACTTTGTTGTTAGTGACTCATATTTCAGTTAGAGTGTGACGTCACAATTAATCTCTGCTAGAGTAAATATCTTTTGATCACAAATATTTATATATATCTAACGGGAATTTACCTTTTAGTAACATCATCTTCACTCATTCGAATATATTCTCCTTCGCCAGGAGAACCTGGTGGTGGTCTTTGCAAATAATCACCCAGAATTAATTTACAACTGAATGTGAAATTCTCTTTCGTCAATTCCATATTTCCCGTATGTTCTAAATACTAAACACATAAAAACACAACAATATATCAAAATGTAATCGGTGTATTTAAAAATAAATGCTTCATTTCCGCCGGTTTTTTTAGTTCAAATTTAATTTAACTAACCATAAATAATAAGAAACATTTAGGTACAAATTTTTTATAAAATGCCAATTTTGTTTAAAATTTCTGTTTTATAAATAATTTAAAATATCGTCACTCATTATCTCTTTTACGAGATTGTTTGTTCTCTTAATAGTGTCTAGATTTAATAGAAACAATTAAATTCCATCTTACTTGTAAAATGTCAATCATTTGTTTGAGTTTGGTATTGGTTTCTGGTGGCGTATAACAAACGTCCCCTTTGATGCCGCCATTTCTGGTTAAGCCACGTATTATTGTTTCACGTTTCCAACCATGGTCGAACGGCAAACGGAGTTCTCGTTCACTGTACTGGCGTCTTTTCTTCGGATTTGAAACACCATTCGCGTCAGTGTCCGCCTCTGAATCCGTCTGATTCGAGTCGCTCAAATTATCGGAATCAGTCGACACTTCCATGTTACTTGAATCACTCAAAGCACCCCGTAATTTTTCCTAATATAAATATTAAATGAGTTCATGCATACATATATAATGAACAATGAAAAACTTAAACTAACCAAATGTTTTTCATCTACATCTGCCATAAACTGAGCTGCTAACATATTCGATTTGAGCAGCGAGATTTGTTGGTTCATCGGTGTGTTTGGGTCTATCTGTACCGGTTTGATGCCGAGCGCTCTGCTTTGCGCCAACAACGAAGCTACAGTGTTCTTTTTCGGTTTGGACACTCCGCGGCCCAGATTCCTAGGTCGCCCGTCTTTATGGTTTTGTGACGATGACTGATGATGCGATGCAGAAGAGGTGGGTGTTGAACCTGTAGTAGATGTAGCACTGTCGGACTCATCGTTGCGACTTGGTGGTCGTGGAGAATCCGCCGCGGCAAACAGTTGGTTTAAAGAAGCACTCGGTGCGCCTGGTATTGACGGTGATGAGAGATGAGACGGCGATTGAATTACACGACGAGGTTTTGGACCAGGTTTACGACGAGCTAATAGAAAAAAGAATAATACATTGCATTATATTTCTAAGTCACCTTATAATATATTAAAATATTAAAATACAGTATTGCGCAACATATTTAATTTATTATCCCACATAAATTTTGTAGCAATTTATATTTAAAATTACGTATAGTTTATGAATGATTGAGTGCCAGTTGCAACATATAATATATTAATAATAATAATAATAATAGAACAAAAGTGATGTATTTACTCTCCTTAGGAAAAGTATGAATCTTACCTAATAGAAACATATTTTAGGTTTGAGTGCCAATTATATATTAATAATTATTATTAATAGTACAAAATAATGTATATATTTTCTTCGAAGAAAAAGTATGAATCTTAATTATTATAAATATGTTGCTTAAAAATGTGTAAATAAACATCAATGAATAGAAAAGTGTTGGCAATGGGTTAAAAATGCAGTTTTCATACATTTAGTGCAAAGCAAAACAAGTTAGCGTAAAACGAACAAACCTATTGTTAGTGTTGATCATATTTTTAAAATATTCGTATATTATAAATAACTTACATATTCGATCGCTTCCAATATTCGCAGATAGATTACTGAGCGAATTTAACGAGTTACTACTCTGGCAATTCGTAGTCGAAGTACTTGAGGCTGGTTTGAGGGATAAATTTAATGGGGCGTCATTTGATGGTTCGGAACTGCTACCGTATGCTGGTACACTGATCCCAGATGGACTACCATTGGTCGCTGGTAGTTTTATAACTTCCACTCGATCATTCGTTGATAGGTCCTGCGGTTCGTGCTAAATAAATATTATTTACAATAAAAAACCTGTTGAATAATTTTCGAATAGTCATTTTAACTGAATTTAATTGAGCCAATTTAAGATCTGTAAAATACATGGGAAGAAAATCGTACCGAAATATTGGTGTAAGCTTTTGATTTAGTTTAATTTTTTTTTTTTTTTAAACCCGATTAAATTTTTAATTGAACTGTGAATAATTTGTAATACTTACATTACTTAATTTAGCCCATTTGCTTCCTCGTTCGATGAGCATGCCCGTACTAGAATGTGTTGGCATAACACTCACCGACGGTGGGTCTAACGAAATGGTTTTCTTTCTACCGCGATTTGTTGTGCCAGGTATTTTTGGACCAACTATTGACGACGTATATTTGATAATTTCCGTATCTGGAGGTAATCGAACACCGCCCAAAATTGAACTAGGATCACTGTTAAATTAAATTAACACGCATATAACTACACACCAACTATAACCAACTTTAATTCATTATTAACAGATATCCAGGAGTATAATCGCAAAGTCTACAATAAATTTAAGTACTTAAGAATTAAATTCTGTTTCTACACCGAAATAAGAAAATTTTTCCTTCCACTTTTAAAAGATTGTAATTACTAAATGAATGTATGACAAATTTTATTTACCTTCCCTCCAATGCAGCACTTTACGATAGAAAATTTTATATTAGTTTGAAAAATAGTAATAAAAATATTATTTCAACCGATGATTAATGATATAAAATTTGATGTAAGTGTAAAATTACCTGAGAATATTGGGTGGAATTCCACTAGAAATACTACTATTAACTAACGACTGTGTGGTCAACGTATTGTGACCTGATGACGAAGACGCCTTCTCCGAATTGCTGACCAGACTAAGCGGCGACGTAAAGATACTCGACGAAACCGGCGCCTGGGAGCACTTTGGCGTCGAGGTCTTCGGATACGGTGATTGTGAGTGCTGTCTGCTATAACTCCCGTCGAGTTTATCCTGAGGCTTCGGCGAAGGCAGTGACGGAGGTTTCTTGACCTATTACAATAACAAATAATATATGCTTATAACGACAAGAAAATAAAAACAAACCTGATTCTTCCCACTTGATGAAGACGATGAATGAATAGTCAAACTCGAATTTTTCCCCGTGTACTTTGAAGATTTGCCGCCACTTGTACTATATAGCGGAGAACAATTGCTCGAATTTGATGATTTGCTTATGATGGGGTCGAGGCGACCATCGAGTTTAGCGCCCGCTTGTAAGCTTAGCGCAGTCGCGGATGTTTTGCCTTTTGAGCCGCCCGAGTTTTTTGAGAGGGACGACGAGTTTTTTGATGAATTTTTCGATGTTTTATGGTGTGATGAGAGCGATGGAAGTCCTAATGATGAGTACGGATCGCCGGGACTGTTTAACGCGGGGAAATTGATACCGGATGCTTGTAAACGGGCAAGGTAATCTTGGGCCGCTAATTGGGATGCCATAGACCACCATGCCGCACCTGTACATCAACAAACACATATTTGATATAAATATGTTCTAGGAAGTATAACTTGACTCAGATGCAAAGTAGTTGAAGTAAATTTTTAAAAATATATAAGTCAAACATATATGTAATTCTAGTTATTTATATGAAGTTTATTCTGAAATTATCAATGTCTGTATTATATAAAATAATAATAGACAGTTTAATACAGTCAATAGAATTAAATAAAGTGATTAAGCGAGCCGTAGGAAGTAGGGGGCGGCGTCTATTTATATGTATAGAACAAATGGAAAGAAATTTAAGCAATATTAATTCTGATTTCATTAATATCATTTCTATTACGGTTATTGCGCAATTAAAACATAATAAATTGACAGTTATTTTGCTACAAGAGATTTTGAGCATTAAAGCGCACGTACTTATAATTTAATTAATCTGCGGTTCCACCCCTTACCCGCTGCTACTTCTGATCCTATGTTCTTCAATTGAAACATTGCCACGGGGTATAATTATTATATAATAACTATAAAAATCTGTATATTCTTGTATAATTATTTCTATAATTTACATAATAATTTTACTATTACACAATCGTCAATTTTAGAGAAAGCTTTGAAAACTATAAGGGCTCTTATTAGGACATTCTTTACAAAATTTTAATTTTAGTACTTTCAGTGTTTACCACAAACAGTCTTCAATACTGTTCGATATATTTAATAAATTTAATTAATTATCAATTTCATTAAAATATTAAAGCCTTTTATTAATTCTATAATAATATAGACACATTTTGGAAAAATATTCACTCTATCGTTAATATTATTGCATTACGTTTTCATAATTTAATTTTAATAGCGCTTTTATTTCATCTGCTATTAACAATTTTTTTAATAACAGATGGCATTATTTTGATTGTTAAATCAATCTTGTTAGTATATTTTCAATGATTGTTGCGAATATTTTCCTGCTTAACCAATTATATATATTTTACTTCCCACAATTTACCAATAAAAGCGCAATAAAAAATTATTCCTTAACAAAATATTGTAAATGTGGCTAGTTTTTAATAAAATAACATATGTACAAAAATAAAACAAAAATAATAAATTATAAGATTAAAAACAAAATCAATCATGCATAAATTCTCATCAATAGACAACATGTATTTATACCACTTCATATATATTCCTCGCCTTATTAATTCTGATATAAATAAAATCACTAGCACACATTTAAGATTAGACACGCACTAAATCTTTAATATCAAAATATATTATAACAGTTGTATTAGTTTAGATATCTCAACTGTCGCTTGAATTTACGTTTGCGAATATCACTCGCAAGTTGAATGTTGTACAACAAAAACCCACGAGTGTTTTTGATGTTTTGACCAGTATTTTAGCTGTTAATATAATAATGTATCGTTTTGCGTTTTGATTCGTGCGTAACTTATGCCCTACTACGCTCATAATATATAACACACCGAGAGATAACGATTTGGAAATGCGGTAACTATGACAACGTGCTCCACACATTTCCCACCCCCCTCACGGAATAAAACTAAAAACAATTAATTTAATTTGATTTCTATTACGCCCCGGACACAACTGAACATTTTGCTATATAGGCAATCAATATGCGCAATTTGGTTTTTAACCGGAATTTTAGTCAATTAGCTAGTTTTTTTTTTTTAATTTCGCGGCAAAACGCGTA
This sequence comes from Nebria salina, assembly GCA_944039245.1. Classification (NCBI taxonomy): domain Eukaryota; kingdom Metazoa; phylum Arthropoda; class Insecta; order Coleoptera; family Carabidae; genus Nebria; species Nebria salina. Next base: position 14,901,886 of record OX063271.1, read on the forward strand.
ATTCTATTTACCGCAGGATTTTAGCTGCATGATTGGTACAAATAACAAGGATTACCGACGCTATGCTAAATGCACTTTCATTTATTTCATAATTGGCATAAGTCTAGCTTTTTGGTACAAAACAATATATAAATTTACCTCATACATATAACTCATTTATTTTAAATCAAATTATTTGCTTTGTTTGAAATATATATTATGACGGCACTGCTGTACAGTTTTTTTGTAGATCAGTGCCAAAATGAAGAATAGTTTTTTTTTGAAATAATCTACCCCGTTAGGTATTAGTCAATATTTTCGTAAAAACATTGAAGATTTACGTAGGCGAAATGATTGGTGTGAGAATGTGGAATCATTCTCGGAAAGTAAGGATAGAGTTGAGAATGGCGAAATATTGTCAAGATGGGAATGGATGGAAAGGGTTTGTTATGTATATATGTAGTATTATTTTTATTTTGATTCTTCGTTTGTTCTGTTATAATCATTTTATAAATGTTATCGCAAATATAAATCTAACTAAATCTTAAGAAAGGAGCGAATTTGATAACAACAGGTGTCAATAAATAACACCAACTAAATAAAGGCACTAGCCATGATTTTAGTTATTTTTTAAGAGACTGTACGGCAGTGATGTCATCCCGCTCAAATAATATTGGTTAATACTTAAAGAAATAACGTTTTAAAAACGTTATTATATAATAAAATAGTGGTCATGGATCGTTTATATTAATATGAATAATCTAAATGTTGTAAATTAGATTGTTGTACCTCAAAAATGTACTTACTTGCAGCAGAACCGAAGCCAAGGCTGGCCGCTTGACTCGCAGCCACGGACAGTGTGTTCGTGTAAGCGGCCGCACTGGACACGGGCGGGAACGACGGCACACTGCGTCCGGCCGCCGCCGCTGACGAGGGTAGCAGCCCGAACGGCATCGATGGATGTGGACCGAGGGGTCCGAATGACCCGCCGGCCGCGGCAAACAGATTCGCTGCATTCGAGGAGTTGGAAGCATCATTACGCGGCCAGTATGCTATTAACATAGAATATTCATTAATTTATATACATACATAGATGTATGTTAACTTACCTCCAAATAGATTGGCTGCATCAAGTAACGAGGCTGGGTCTGGAGGATTGGATAGTTTACTGGAACCAGTTCCACTTTCACTGGTTTCTCCATTTTCTTTATCCATTGCAATCCAGATCCCCTAAAAATTAAAAAGAGTCACTTAACATTCCTGCACTTTATATATATATATATTGAAATATGTCATTGATTTTAAAATATTACTCGTGATAAAAGTAAATTTTTGAAGTAAACATTAACTACATATCTATGCCGTCCGTATTATATAAGCCGTATTCACACATTGAAATTCGGATTTTCATCATGTCACATACGCAATTTAATAAACTCAAAAATAATGTATATCAATTATACATTATAATGCCAATTACCGAAATATTCGAAGATTATGAAATTGTGTATAATAATAACTCTAAGTAAATATATTTATAAAATGAACTAGATATTTCAATTGTGCCCCCTTAAGTATTCTTAGTAGGTTAAAATAAGTTATGAAATGATCTATGCACGCTATTATCGATTATAATATGTAATAATAAAATAATATTACGGCAAAATTGTTGAACTGTAATAATATACTCACCAATTTGATTATTTTCTCTCAGAGATCGGAAAATGTTCTAAATCAGCCCATGATGGAGTATGCACTATAACAAATAATAAAACAATTAGTATTTATTTTACTAAACAAATATTATTATCATATATACAATAAGCGCCACAGAAATCTAATGATAATTTTTATTAAAATAACAATACGTAAAATAATAATTAGTTCACGGTATTTACAAATGTGATTGATAATGTGACCTATGAATATAAATATTTAATAACGCAATACACTACACGCTTTACACACTTGTTAATGTAATTGCATACGTTACAGGCGAAATAAATTTAGAAAAATATCGGTACAGTATTTTTCAATTTATAACGGCTATATGGGGTTAATTATGGTTAGTAGTGCGCAAATAGAACATCTGCGAGTTAGTAACCATATGTACAATAACCGCAATGAATAACAAACGTTACGTAACGTTTCATGTTTTCACTTAATAATTTAACCCCTAAGTCCTTTTGTATGTCTACATATTTTTGGAGTGACTTTAATAATTTATGAAAAACATCCCTTTTACGCGATTTTATTCCAACTATGCTATATTTAAATCAAATATAGCTGTATTAAACTATTCAACAAAAATGCATGGTTGGTTGTATCAAAGAAGTAACTACTTATAACAAGTGTAACATTACTTTTTCAATAAAATTTTATTATATAAATAACTATGAGGTAATCACTTAGAATAAATGTAGCATTTATCATTACAAGCGACAAATTCAAGTGATATACCTACATTAGTTTTTTATTTATGTTTATATTCATATATTCAATAAAATTTGCCGCAAGAAGTGCGTCAACGATTTAAATACACGTAATTGCCTAAATATAGGCGTAAAGTCTTTTTTAAAAGAATTTTTTATACTTTTAATGAATATTTATTAAAATCATTAAATAATTATTTACGACTTTTTAAAATTATAAGTATAATTATCATGTAGCCGCCAAGAAAATATTAAAAATACTCTAAAAATTAGATATACTCGATATTCTTTTGTGTTTTATATATTGTGGTTGTTTTATGGATGCTTTGATGCATTCTGAATGAGTATTGTAATTTCGTAATATATAACCAGATTATATTAATTACGTCTAGCCGTATACAACTCGCGGTGAGTCAATGGGTTGCAATGTAGTATTATTTTGATTTTAATTCACAAATTTAATTAATAAAACGGAAATTATAGTATTTGTTTTATTTAATATTTACAATATTTTTCGTTTATATTTTGTTCAGCGTACACAAAACCTATATTTCGCATGATTATAAATCTAAATATATATATAGAACGTCAAAATCAAATGATTGGTCGGTTATGTATATAACTGATTGGTGGTTGCGGCGAAGCCATTGAAGCATGACGTCACAATGAACACAGATGATTTGTGTTAGTCGCCTAAATGCACTTTAGACGATTTTTATTTCAAGTTCTTCCACATTTCGTAACCACTGTGAATTAAACTCGACTATAATATGAAGTGTATTAAAAGTAGCGGTCGATAAAAAAAAACTGAATAGTTGTGAAACGATATAAAAAACAGCGAAAAAATCATTTATAACAATATTTGGTTCTGCAAATGCTACACGAACTGTACAAAAAAGCGAATAAAATAAATGTTGCTCTACAAAAACACGTAAAATTTTTTTTTTTTCGGGTGTGATGTTATGTTCGGTCTAGCTGCGGCCCTGATCTTGTGCAATAAAAAAACATGACGGAAAAAAACTGCTAGGTTGTCCATTGTCGTAAAATATACGTCTTTTTGACAAATTATAGACTGCGTGGCCTTGACACTTATACATTAAATTCAATGATGATCTCAATATATAAATCAAATATTAAAACACACTTTCGGGCGTAATTACTCATTTATACGATCTAATTATAACAAATAAAGTAATTAAAAAAAAGTTAAAGTTTATAGATTTATATGCATTTTCAATTTACGTAAATTATTACAATGACTAAGTATCTTAGTTAAGGTGATGTATGTAATTATGAATGTTTGGATATGTTATAAAAATATTAATAAAAATGTAGTTGCATAAAAATAAATTTGAGATGAGAAAGAATTTAGTTTTGTTTGCATTAGTTAAAAGGTCAGGGTCGTATGTCTAGGTCAAGTTCAATGACGTACTAGGTATATACCGGATGGCCCAATAAAAATGAGATAACTTTCAAAATGTACGCCAAAGAAAAAAGTTTATATAGATTAGTTTAAATTTAAACTAATATCAACTTTAAAATATTAAAGTTGATATATTCTTTGCGCGATAGGAGAATTTAAAACATATTTATTTTGTTAGTAAAACTTTATTTTCAAAAAGTTTTAAACGGTGTCAGTGTTACTATTTTGTGATTCTTAAATTATATGTAGTTATTCTTGTATAATATACCTTATAATTTGTGATGTGAACCGAGATAAATGGTTCAAACCAGTGGCGTAATCGTCGCTGGGTCTCAAAATATATGTTATTATAATCTTTCATATTGATATGTATTCACAAATCAATATTTAGATAACTAAAACAGTTTTCTAGTTAAATCGCGAATTACATCGTTAAAATAGACAATTATAATTAAAAAAACAATTAATTATAACTGTTTAAAAAGTTTTTGAATATTAGTAATTATTAATTTATATTTTTCAAATAAAATAAATATGTTGTATTATTTTGAATCGATATTCTAAAGAATATTCACTAATTAAAATAATTTGTTAACAAAGTAATCAAATAATTTATGACTTGAATGACAAATAAAATGTTGGTAAGTTGTTATTTAATTTGAATAAAACTAGTGTGCATATAAAAAAAAACCCCAAGTACACGGCACTGGCGGCCTTGACTAAGGTCAGCTGACACATAAATAAAATATATATGATTTGTTTATATTTTACCCATATCTTTCTGGAATTTTATAAACATGTTAACAATTTATAAATAATCTACATAACGTTATATAATTATCTTTTTTTTTAAATGTATACAACCAGCGTTTCTCAAACTTAAAGTGTTTGTGGTAGGTCGACAATTATCAACGTTTCAATATCTTTTAAATATGAAATTTATTAATTTTTTATCGTGTACCATAAAATTCTTGAGAGACTTTAATTCTATTTATAAATTGTGAATGATTTCTTATTTATGTTTTAATTAAATATTCCATATTAGAGCATCACGTAATATGGAATACCAATAATGAAAAGTGCTCGAATAAATCAACGAAACAATAATCGTACGTTCTTGTTATGTTTGTTAAGAGTTGTGGTTTATTATTTTATAAAATTAATATCAGATCTAATAGTCCTTTTATGAGTCGTATCAAAACATTAATGTGTGTAGTTTGAATGGCGAATGTAAACTGTGTGTAATCGGTGATATAAGAAAGATATCTTATATATGAATTCGTAGAAGTTACGCTATTGAAAAGAAATGGTGTATGTAGTGTACATATACATACATACGTGTGCTACATATTACAAGATATGAACTCGTCCAAGTATTTCTGTATGTATTTAAATGTGTATGTTAAATTCTGGTTATTTGCTGTGATGAAATGGCTTCCGAGTGTTGGAAAAAGGAATATCTTTGATGCGTATGAATGCCTGTATGTATGTATTGGTGTTAGAGGTTGTTCACACTTCTCACAAGTGCATGGATATTTGAATACCGTAACGTAACGACATTTCCTGAACGTAAACTATTGCTTTTAATATACACACATTTTAAAAGTGCTGGTAGCTTTTGATAAAAATTAAACTTATTGCCAATTGCGGCAGAGCAAATTTTAGATTATTTGAGTAATATTATCCACTGATTCAGCTATATGTTTAATATTTTTGTGAAATAGTGGTGTTATTTATGTTTAATTACGTATATAGTGAATCTATAATTGAAAAATTGTGCGCGTGTTTTTTTAGTAAGTGTGTGTGTGTGTGTGTGATATTATTATTACATTTAATAATCAAAATAAAAAATGTATTTCAATTTTTGAGCTAATATATATTTATTAATTGTTTGTGTGGTTGGTACATGGTGAAACATATTTTAATTATTGTTTGTAAATAAAGCACACTTGGTAATTTTCACAGACTATTATGTTATTATAATACAACACATATCGACTTTTTAGTCATCATTGATGACTTAAAAGTCGAAATGCGTCGAGTAATGATAAAGTAATAGTCTGTGAAAATTACCAGGTGCGCGTTATTTCTAGTAAAATATAGGTTATTTCGAATATTGCACATACATATCAAATTAACTATAGATATTTGTCTAAACTATAAATGTTCCTACTTTTTAAAAATAATAGTTATTATAGACCCTTTGAGTATATAATATGCAATTAGATTTTTGTGTTCTATAAAATTACTATAATTCCGTCACTGATTGAGTTAATAGATTTTTATTTTAATTATACAGAATTGTTAAATTAGGGTACCAGCGGCGCACGGAATTTAGTTAAAAATGTAATGGATATAGAAATGAAAGAAGTATGTGAGGCTAGCCTGTAAAAGGATCTCTGCCACCCCATTTGATGGGAATAGGCATTATATTATGTATATGTGCATATGAAATATTAGAATGTGAGTGAAAATTGAGCTTTATAATAAATATAATACGAAGCAACTATTATATTACAGCAATAACTAGATTTATGTGTTATAATTAATGATTGCAAATTAAAATGAATGACTGTAATTTAGTGATTATACAATATAAAATAGATAATGATTATATAAAACAATATTTAAATGCATATTCAAATTAAGTGGTAATATTGTTCAAGAATAAATAGTAACGCGGCATGTAGTGTCAAATGTAAAGGGAATTATAAAATAATAGAAAACGAGATGGATATAGTTGGGATAATTTGGAAACTCACCGATAGTATGGAGTCATTTTTTGAATGACGTATAAGGCAAAAGTATCTCAGAATTAGAAAAACGGCCGGTCACAAGATCATACAAACACAAACTGTTTTTCAAATTGCACTCGACTCGCATTTATAAACAATATCATCTAACGATTGTTTCAAATATGGAAACCGCTGGATACGAAAAATCAAAGCCAGGATACACGAACACCGTTTGACGTTTTTGACAAAATAACTCATCCACACACATAACCAACAAAAAATACGCGATTACTTTTGAGCATATTACTCTTTTTAACCGTTTCAATTTTATGTTACCATCAACAAGCCACATACAGAATACTTTGATCGTGATTGTATTTGTCATATTTCAATAATATTGGTATTAATTTGCGTGATTTTGACAGCTTATTTCTAAATATATTCAATTGTTTTGTTTATATTTTAATAACTGGTCACCTTGACGATCTTTGGCCGTACGCAAATTCATATATTTTAGTATTTAGTACGTGAACAACAGTTCAAATACTATTATACTATTTTGCTGTACGTGGAACCGTTTTTAACTTATTGTAGAAATCGTCAAAAATGACAAGACTAAACAAGCACTTTCGTTTTGAATAGTCCTTTCAAAAATAAGAACACATCTAGATCAAAAACAAGTCTTGGTCTCAATGCGACACTTTAAGGATGTAATTTTAAGTTTATTTTAAAGAACAATTCATGTAATTAATTTAAAGTAATTTTAATTAAAAAGCACTAGTGATTTATGACTGTAAATGTGTTTCGTAAATGAATGTGATTTACATTTTTGTATGAGCTGTGTTTAACAAAAAGATGAAAAAATAAATCTGTTTGGATAGGAAGGTAAATTAATAAACCCCTTTAAATACATAATATTAGTGTCCTAAATAAACAAATGCGGACGTACTGCAATGACATTCAATATGAATGGTATTTCCTCCGTTTTTTTATTGCGGTTATTATTTGAAAATGTGCGAGGCACCTTTTTTTCGTCTTGTTTTGAAACGAATTTACATTTAACCGTCGTCACGGTACAGGTAGGCCAGAGCGTGGTATTTTATTTGTCGGTATTTTAGATGCCTACCGGTAAGACGACAACGTAGGTATTTGTTATTTTTGAACGGCAGCTGAACGTTGCAACTGTGCTATATTTTAAACTTGTTACAAGAATTTCATTTATTTGTTTGCGCACTAAGAACAACCACAATCAGTGTTTAGTTGTACATTTACAATTAGTACTATGTTTAATTTGTAAAACTAATTACAAGCAGATAAAGTTTTATATTGATTCATTAAAGCTTATTTGGTGCAAAAAAGCGTAGTATTTTTACTACGACGTTCCGTACTGATACTTAAATAGACTATTATACGAAAATGATCTTAAATTACACATTTTATGCGCCGATCTTGTACTTTGTATACTTTGAAGTAAACTAAATAATTATGCTGATGAGTACTTGTACAATTTTATTATTCGATATCGCGTTATCTTGATATACAAACGAAAGATCGTGTTTTATTTTATAGATTATATATTATTATACATTTATTGACCGATAGTTAAAGTTCAATATTATAGCTTTTAGCGTACTTTACGAACCTAGCAACAAATTGACTATGTTTCTAGTCAAATATATGTTTATAAATAAATAACGTTGTCAATTAGTGGCGAATTAGCTTCTGTACAGAACTTATGCTACCGTAAAATATACAAATTAACCTCTATTAAAATTACAGAGTTGCTGTGGTAATATATACATATTGTTAGTATTATTAATAAAAATGTGTCGTCTACGCTAACTAGTAATGTAGATTTTTTGGTAGCTTCAACAATTTTTTAAAGACTACTTTTACGGTTGGTGCCTTTTGGGGTCCAATAACTCCGAAAGTAAAAGCTCTATTAGATTTAAAATACGAACGGCACGTATAGGTTACCTATAGATTTGATAAACCAAATTTGGTGCTTATACGTTTAGTTTCTTTAGAGGAGAAGGGGCGACACATTTGGTCTTACGAGCGACAATATATAATAATTCTCTAAATATTGATATGAGTACTAGTTTGTTCTATTTGTGAATTTCTAAACTATGATACATGTAATTTTTAATCGGCACCTGTAAAATATATCAGTCATATTTATGGTAATAGTACATAAATTGTTCATTTATATAGAAATTCCTATGTAAAACTGTAGTCCTTGACGCAGTTAATGCTAAATAGTTCAAAGGTATTGTTACTTTCTTTTCGGTTATGTGGTATTTTAAACAAACTAACATTTATTCATAAATGTAACACTTGAAATATGTATCCTTGCTGTTAAAACTGTTTTGAACCGACTGGAAAATCGTGTTTAAACACACTTTAACCAGTTGGTAACTGTTGCAAAGCTGAAATATTGGTTTAATATGTTTTAAACCGTTTTTGACCCAGTGTGTTGCTAAAAATAGCTATTCTGTTCGAAATGTAGCAAAAATAATCTTAATGTAGGACAAAACTATAGACAAACGAAGTGTTTTAAAATAATTATGTTAATTCATCGTGAAACTATGAAAGATGATCGATATATTTCTAATAAATTGAATTTATTCATTGTGGTAGAACAGCATGGCATTTTATATCACATACAAGAACATAGCCATGCATATTTAAATATAAATTGAGAGTGGATATTGATAGAGGGAAAACGGGCAACATGGTGTCTCCCTACGCTCGGGGTTGAGACACCCTTCTTTAGTGATGCCATATGTATTTTTTATGCAGGGAACACCGCTTGAAGTATAATTTCAACTATTTTTAGCGTGTCTCCGTGGAATCGTTTTAGATTCAGACACAAAATACGCTTTAAATATTTACTATACTCTTCCTTGTTCTCTAAAAGTGCATCAGATATAAATTTAATGTATACACTGTATGTATGTCAGTTACTAATTTATATTTTATACAGTTCAGACTTAAATGCCAATTGTATAGGTAAATTAATAACTTTGGAGATTATTATGATTTATTTTATATACAACGCATTCATTTTATTAGTATATAGTATGAATAGCCTTAGGGGTTTATATATATTTAATTTTAATCCCTGTCTTTATCGGGGCTTAGAAATTAAGGTGACCAATAATATTTTGGCCCAACGATGAAATACCTAAATTATAGTTGCTTTACGCTATGAAACCTCCCAAATTTTCGATATCAAAATCACAAATGTTTAAATATGAGATGTTCCAACTAAGTAGCCAACTATATCATTATTACAGGAAACTATAAAACTGGTGATTCTTAGCGCTTGTCGACAAGTGTCGAATAAATATAATATGAGCTCGCAACAGTTACGTAAAATTTATTTTACTAGGTCATTGCTTTTCTTTCAAATATATTAATGAATACATCAAAAATTAAAAAATCTAATTTTATTAATAATATACAAGCCACTATCTCAATTTTTTAACCATTATGTTATACCGGTTAGCATTGTATGCATATAAAAAAAATCTGCAGTGTCTTGCACTGACCGTTCCTATACGTATTTTGTTTCGATAGGCGGATATTAAAATACAAATTATAAATAATTCAAGAAAATATAATTAATCATTATGCTATATTATTTTGTGTAAAAAAAATAAGCATCAATATCACTAGCATTTTTTTACAGCTGTCGATTGAAAAGAGTACACGGTTTTATTTACAGTAATTGCGCTATACAAAAATAGCTGGCGCTAGTTGTATCAAATCAATTTTTAGGCAATTATTAAATATGTTTAACGGCGTTAGGTTATTTTTGATACAAATCTCACGATCAAAAATATATTGGAATTTTATATATATTTAAGTTCGGTGTTTTTTTTAGACCCAATAACTTTGGAAATAAAAGGCCTAGTGGATTTAAAATGCGATCTGCATGTGTTGTATATCCATAAATTATATATGCCAAATTTGGTGTCATTCTGTTTAGTATCTTCAGAGGAGAAGGGGTTACAAATGTAGTCTTACGAGCGACATCGTAGGCGACGATTAATATGCAAGTATATGAGTTGTATATGTTTTTGGATTCAAGGCCATTAAGGACGAATGGTTAACGTAGGGCGATCTAAAAACCTGTTGTGCTCAGTTTTTTTTCCGCAATAATGTTTCAAAAATTAAAACTAATGTTATTCACTCTTCAAATATTCAGTTTTGATCATATGAATAAAAATTAATTAGTATAGACGCTTTAACTCTTTTCGCAAAGGAAAGTCTTCCGTGGTGTTGCAACTTCTAAAATTAATTTGGTATTGTAATCCAAGCTCTTAATTTGCTGGGTGGCACCTGACAAATACTCGAAGCTTTGCAATTTCCTGCAATACTGGTATATTTAGCTGCTTGGAAATTCGGGACATTTGATATTTTGACATCAGGAAGATTCATCAAGCATAACCGTTCGCATCTCAGACTTTTGCCAAATAGAATATGCGCGATTTCATCGTTGTGTAAAAAAAACAAATATTGGTAGATTTCCGTGACACCCGATATTAAACTATTTTAGTCGCAAGGGAACTACTTTAGATTGAATCGCAGAATTATCCGTTTTCACAAGTAGATTTCACAGTTAAACTACTAGAGTAAACTAACTGAGTTATCCTGGCAAGCATCGTTGTTATTTGATATACAAATACGATTATCACCAGCAACGTATACATTAACAGTTAATTTATTTATGGCTGTTTGTTTCGTGGATTTGTTACTTCTGCTTTAATTATTAATGACAAATCGAAGTTTTGAAACACTGCAACTTCAATTTAAGAATAGTATTCAGTTATATTGCAGAATTTTAGAGTTATTCACGATCTCCAAATAAGATAGAAGAGTGCAAGTAAAGTTTCTCAGGCATGTTAGTTATAAAACGTGGGTGTAGGCAATAGAACAATATGAGTAAAACGAAAATAAAAAAATATCGATACTTGTTTAGTTTTATTTTTGTTATATTTTATATGGGTTTTATTTTTAAAGCTATATATGAATAGAGTAATATAATAAACAGTGTCTAATTCTACGTTTTCTCACGAAATTAGTAGACACCGAATTTAAAACAAGGTGATTTATTCTTATAACATTAGTATCGGCTGCGTGCTCTCCTCAAAAGTTATAAATATAACAGTGTATGAGGCTTATTGGGGAATACGGTTGTTAGACAGTTGTTAGATGGCTGTTCTTTTGAATAACCATTTTCTAGCAACGAAGTTCTCAATAAGCCTCTATTTTTTAAAAATCAATTATTCAAACCTTTACAGTTGTTCACGTTGTATGTTAGTCCGTATTCCACTATCGATCGCTGTGAAGTTGAACTCATATGTGAAACGGTACGTAGAAGCACTACACACCATACACAATCACTTATTTTTAATTTTACACAAACTCCTCGCACTCACGCTCACCTGTAACAAACAAAAATAAATATAAATATATACATGAATATAAAATCTAGTTTATAAAAGTTAACATTCTTATGACACACACACACACACACACACACACACACATAAAAGTCGACAACTTTACTTTCATGCAATTCATTCTCAATGATATTAATCGACGTTCGCGTGTCTCTAGATTCTCAGAAAGAAAATTCGTTGTTATTTTAGTTAATTAAAAAATAAATTCGGAAAATTTTCATCATTACATATTGCGATTATTTTTTGTTATAGATTATTGATTTGTTTTAACACTTTCTGTTTTCGTTGTTTGCTCAAAAATGTACTCTAAATATATTTTTGACTATGCCTTGTGTCTTTTTAATAAGAAAACTATCTCAAATTAGATAATGATACCATTTCCGTTAAGTGCAACACCAAACGAGTAATTGACCTTATGACTAAATATCTGACGTCATTATTTGGATGCATGTGTTATATAACCATATATGGTTATTATAATCTTAGTTTGAGTAGAATTATAGAAAATATTAAGCGTATTTTGCTGTTGTAAAATGTATTAGACTGTAGAACAAAGTTAAGAATATCTATGGTAATTTATGATTTGCATAACAATTACGAGTAAAATCGCGAAAACCTTCAAAACGCTTACACGTTATTTCGTCATTTTAAATTGCCATACAACCTTTTGATCTTGAATAAGGTCATGGACCTAAGCTAACAAACCATTGTTAAATATGTATATATTTATATTATATATTGATGCAAACACATAGAATAATTTATATAAGATATGTAGAATTGACATTAATAATAAATAGCGTGTTTAATTGTTTGTTAGCGGACCAAATTAGAACTTATTTTCAACTTGTTGCAATTATAGTTAATATAATTTGATTAGTTTTTAAATTCGTTGCATTCAGAATGCACGTGTTTTCTAAATATACCATTTTACGACCGCGGATTTATGGGGGATGACAAAATGATTTGCTGTGTAAAATTCTAATAATTTGTTTAAAATAATTTAAAATGGATAGACGTACATAGATGTATGGTGAAAACAGCTCCGAGAATAACCATAAAACAATTGTTTGTATAGTTAGTTATGAATTTATTAACCACTTTTAGATTACATCGTTTCAAGAAATGGCAAAAATGAAAATTTATTACCTACTTACAATGAAATGTCTTTAGCACTAATTGTAAGGGTTGCATATGTTTAGGGGTTATTTATTAATAATATAGAAGGCAAATTATAAAATGTTACATTTAGAATATAATGCATTAGAGAAAACGAATTCCATGAGATAGAAAAAGGGCACAATTACCAAAAATGTTATTATTAATTTGGATATTTTTGAAGGGTAATTTTCGATTAAAAATGTATTAGTTGGTGAGTTTATGAGTTGTCAGCTGAAAAGTTTTGCAAGTTGCATATGTCTAAGGGTGATTAATGAATAATATAAGGGGTAAAGAAAGAAAACCTAAAATTAAACACGCTCGGAACACTAGCCTATTTAATTAGTGAATCAAACTAACAAATTAATCCCAATTAGTCGGGGGAGGACCAACAAATCTAAGACTGTTATTTTAGGGGGATGAATATAGCAACTAAGCAACGTTGCCACGTCACGGGCTGATAGAACTTTGGCGACACGAAGTGAGGTGTGTTAGAGGTCAGGAGGGGAAAACGGGCAAATAGAGCTTGTCCATGGAATAGCTGGGGAGATATCCTGAGGGGGGGGGAGTGTTTGTCATGGCGATATAACCTGCTCCTGGCCACCCCGAGGGCAGTGAGGGGTTTGAGAGGAAATGGTTAGCGTCGCACACACGAGCCGTTTCGCCGAGTCTCTCATATTGATTTTCTATCTATACATTTATAGCAAACGTATACATATGAGCTTCAACTAGTATACGAATGTTGTACAAAACAGACAATACTATAAAACGATTGTTTTAATAGGTGGCTGCGCCCTGGACAAAACTAGACATCAATGCGCTTAGTTTATATTATCTTTTTGCTTTTCCGACCCTTGTTAAAGGTAAACGTTATGGATTAAAAATGTATGCGTTGTCGCTGTTGGTGTAGAGTGAATTTATACTACGTTCCAACTAACATTCAGAATTTAGGGGAAATATTACGTAACTAATAGTGATTTATGAGTTACAAATCTGACTACAATACTTTTATAAAGGGATACTTAAAAGCCATAGTTATGAACCTAACAGTTCAAAACACCTACTACCGCATTCATAGTTAAGCGTTTAATTTTAGACTGAGTCTAAACTTGATAAAAAATAGATAACCTTATGTAGTTGTATATGAATTAAAATTGGATGGAAATTTAGTATTACTTTAGTATAGGTTTGTACGTGTATTTATAGGTGTGTGTGTGTGTATTTGAGAGAGAGAGAGAGAGAGAAAATCATGTGTGTGTGTGAACGTAATAATACGTGTTGTTCTCCAAATTAGATTCAACAAAATTGTTAGGCTTCCAGAAAATCGTTGGAAAGAGCAAATGACGCATGATGATAATAAAATGTCCAACATGTGTAAAACAATATAATTACGATTCGAAAAAAAGAAACTAATTGAGGCAACAGTAATTTATTTATAATTATATAAATCTAGTAATAATATATTAATCGTCAACAATATTCATACGCACCTTACACTCTTAGAGAAAATTGAGTTAATTATTTGATTAAATAAAATACATTAACGCAATTTATCTAAAAAATAATTTAATGATTTTTTATTATAAACATATTTATAATGTATTCGTAAGACAATAAAAATACTCATGAATAACTTAAATATTTATGTGTACTTCATGAAAAAATAATTAATCAAAATATTACACAAAACATAATTCATGGAGACGTAGGGGGGAGAACGCACATTGAAAGATGGCCGTTGTAACTCGCGCAAAACAGCAACGAGTATGTCACCCTTCTCATATAATCTTGTCTCATTTCACCTTATGTCATTTACTATCGCTCCGTCCCTTGCTAACAACCCTCACCGTTCGCACTTGTAGTTGGGTTGACGCGCGTGGTATACATCCATCATACATACATTCGGCCATTGTTCTCTCCTCTCCTTCCCTCTCGCACTATATTATTCTCTCACGTCTGCGAGTCTCAAATCGTTACATACCCCATTTCATCGTTAGATATATATACATATACGTTGCATTATTATATACCACCATCTCACTTTCTTAGTTCACGGTTTAATACAGCTATCCTTTTCTAGTGTTTATTCATATTAGTTCACGTATTTTCTAGTTGTTGAATAGTGTTTTTACCCAAACAATTATTAATAGACAGTTTAGCACATTTTTAATTAGCGTTATTTTATCGATATAACTCATTAAGTATTAAGGACTCGTCTATTCTTTAACGTGTGCGTTTATAAATGCCGCGAAAATGTTATTACGTTGTGTGCAGCGGCAACCAGTGTTGCCAGAGCTGCGTTTTAACTCGGGGACAAACATCTATATGCACGTTGCGTACCTTTTTTAGCATAGTGTAAATCGTACTCGAGAAATATACCTGAGTATGATTTCAGCACGCATCCTAAGACTACTGTTTTAGCCATATTCTTTCTCTTTCTATATGTTGGTTAGAAAGAGTAAGAACATGAGTTTAAACTAAAATGAGTTGTTTTTGAGTGCATAGAATATGATTTATATCGCATATATATAATTTCCCGCTTTATTTTTAATTAACTAAATTACCACCAAATTATTATTACTTACTTAAACTAACAATAGATGGCATACATTTTATGAATATCATTAAAAATATATATAAATAAATATATATATAAGTAAGAATTAAAATTTAATTTAATAATAGTACTTTCCACATTTATTATTTATGGAGCAATAATTAGAATCGTGTAATAGTTATCACATGAATGAATATAAATAAAAAACTGAACGTTGTGCAACAGCAATGAATAAATAATTGTGTTAAGTGAATTGCAAATGAAATTACCTGTAGAATTCGTATCAAACAGGCTATATAGCGAAAGAATTACGATCAATACTGATGCCAACCCCTCCTACAAAAGCAACGAGCAAATCTCCCGTTTGTTGCGAGTTGCGAGCGACGGTAACGTATATACAACAGCATTCCCCCCCCCCTCCTCCCGCCTCCACTGCACATTCATCAACAATCTATACCAATGTGTCCCATTCCCCTATGCTTACGCAACCCTGGAAATACAATTTTCTAACGTGTATTGTTCATGTGTAAAGCTGATATAGAAAGCTTAGAGCTACAGTACAGAGAAGGATATCATATTATTAACACACGATTTTCTAAGCTGGCCATCTCAATTGTAAACAAATCTAAGATATTCGACTCAAGGCTATTCACGATTCAAGACCCAGCTCTTGAATTCTTGCGACGTATGCGCTATTAAACGTGTCATGGCACCGAATTTAAACATAAATCACCGTTTAATAATATATAAAGAAATATATTTTATTTATTAAATAAATACATTTTCAAGTTAAAAACTAGTTTTTATTTTAAAATATACTAAAACTGTAATTAATTCCGTTTAAAGTATTACTTCCGGTTGACCAAACACTTCTAAATTATTAGATATGTCTGTTAAAATCTTTGATTTAAATTGATTTTGCTTGAAATATACGAAAATAAAAATTGAATAATTAGATTGCAATCAGTTGCTTGTAACTGTAATGTTAACTAAAAATAGCGAAACGAAATAAATTCGTAAAAGTGACAGGAAGTGTTCGATAAACATACAATTATGATGTGTATACGCTGTTATTTTTCTACTGTGAACCAGTCTTTACGATATTCCAATTTGAATATAATGAAAGCCACCTGTTGTTTTATCATCATGTATTTTAGTGGAAACAGTTAGAAATGTTAAGTAGTATAACATACATTCAATTGTTTATATGAGTTGCATTAGAAATTCTAGACAGTTTATTGACATTTACACCTGTATTCTTATTTTTCTAAGGGTGGTGCTACACTCGATCAATAAGCAAACTGACCAAGTTCGCAAAACTCGTTAGGGATGCATTTAATACTTAATAAAACATACATTTCTATTTAAACACCAAACAATGACTCGAGGAAATTTGCACTTCCGGTTAGAATATTCATATCAAAAATTGTAGATTTCCTTGTCAGACATATACAAATCTTAAGTTTAAAGCTTCATAATTTTACCTGCAGCTGTTAAGGCTGTAGAACGCTCGCACTAACACACACACACACACACACACACACACACACACACACACACACACACACACAGAAAGAGAGAGAGAGAGAGAGAGACAGGCGGTATTCCAAAAATAATCAGAATCGATTTAGGGAAGGTTAAAAGGTATAATTCCGTTAAAATCTCGAGATCGAACTGTTTCATGATTTCATTACTTACTTATTACTACGTATAAGAAAGTAATAAAAGTAGTAGTTAAACTTTTACGAACTGTACATACAATCTATAGACGTGTATTACAGTAGGCTTTAGAATTCAGGTCGTAATTGGCAGGTGACGGCGAAATTTGGTAACGGGTTACCGCCTCTGTTCACCAGAAAACTGTTAAATTTAATTAATTTGATTGTTTAAATTGTGACTCATAAAAGCAGTGACACTACGTCAACTTTAATACATCGTTAAAATAAAACAATAATTGATTTTCTATTCAATTCATTCAGTAGTGTTACAATTTTAGTATTTAATTCGCGAAAATATAATAATATAAAGTTCTAACGCCGCCGTTGTATAATGAAAGCTATTTTCAATCCATATAACCATGTTATGCAAATTAATCGACCATTTCCATGAATTATTATAATTTAATAAAAGCCTTCACGTTTTTTTTTTTTTGATGGTTTAATTTATTTGTTTGAATAGTTTGATCATTAATTTCACATTTTTAAAGCTTCTGGCATTACGCCAATAGATTTTCTTGTTGAGTTTATCAAAGTTAATTATATGTTTAATTATTGATTGTATTCATGTTTTCAAATTACATTTATAGATAAATATTATAAAATAAAACTGTTGCCGTCTCTTAAATTTAGCGCTTTTCGTTTGAATCTTATTATTTACTTTATCGCTCTTACTAACGTAGCATAAGCGCTATCATTGTTGGAGAAAGACGATGTAAAATGAAATGAAAGCAGTATATTATTAAGACTAACGTTGTTAATGAAAAACAAATTATAGTTAATTATTGATAAATTTATTAACGTCTGGTATTAATATGAATTTATATTATTTTCATGTCATCTGATATGAGAAGGTGCATGATGCATGTATAAAAAGTTTGTCTACCTCTGGTCTAACAGTTCAATAAACTCAACATATGATCAACCGCATTTCCAGCAGTAGGTACACCAAGTGTATAAATATATTTAAGCAGATTAGATCAAACTTAATCTTGTTGAAATAGATGCATTACAACATAAATGTTTTTCTCTTATTCTAATATAATGATCAGTACAAATAAAGAACACATTTCTATCTATAAAATACCCTTTTATAACGTTTTACTATTTATGTTATTGTATTAAAGCGACTATAACAGCTGTTATCCGCGCGTGTGTGTGTGTGTTTTATTAAATTTCCTATATTATCCCTCCTATCTAAACATACGCATAAGACAGTTCAGTGCAAGACACTACAGATATTTTATTTATACTGTTTAGGGAACATTTAATTATTAATACATCAATTTATCTAAAGAATTATTGAGCAGCATTGAGTACGGTCGTCCTTGTATTTGATTGGCGAGCCAAGTTTACACCAGACGAAATGTTCGGAGCGCTTTGCGTGCTGGTGTCGAACAATCTAAATAAGTGTTTATCTGGAATTCTGTGTTAGATAGATAAAATATTTCTCCAAGTCTACTATTAGTTTCACTTTTTATTTTATATCATTCATGTCCGTCTGCGTATTGTAAACTCGATTCACAACGCCATCTGTTGCATTTTTGTGTGTTTATTTATCATTACTAGAAAATATAAATGAGAATAGTGCGCTAGCAAGATGAGCAAATTACGTTAAATTACGGCACAATAGTGAATTAAGCGGTAGCCTTTAAGAATAAACCACATTTTGTAACATTTGTCTGATTAGTTCAGAATAAATTTAATAGTATGACCGTTATTTTATGAGTAAAAAATAAAATAGTAAATAACCACATCCTTTTGGTATAAATTAACAGAAAAATAACTAAAACAATAACTGTATCGAAACTACACATCCCGGATATGCTGGTTCACGCAATGTTCAGATTATTTTATAAAAATAAATAATATTATTGTATGTACAACTTTAACCCCCCACCCCTTCATAAAACACAACCATAAAGCAGATACTCAATAAAAAAAAAACCTAGTAGAAAAACGAATCAATAGATTTAATTATTTTTTCTGTTAGTAAATAATATTCTAAGCCTAATACTTTTTTTGTAGCATGCTTAAGTTATGATTTGTATAAGTTTTGCGCGGCGAAAGGATCGTCATTTAATAAATCTAGTTGCAAGCCTATTAAAATAGGCACACTGTTTTAGGTCGTTTAGCGAGAGTGGTTTGCTTGCGCACACATTTGCACAACCAATCACAGACGTTATATTCTGACCCAAAAGTCAGAAAGAATTGAAAATAGAAATATGAGACTTTAGCGGCGTTCTTTTAGTCGTTCCTGGAATTTTACTGTTATTGTATATTATGTTTTTGCATATTATTATAGTCCCTGTTATCTAATCAAGGTTTATATCAACTGGATTAGCTGATAGATACCTTTAAGTAGTTTTTTTAGTATATATTATTATTAGTAGCGAGTAAACGAACGATGCTTTTCAATTAAATTTGAGACTGCATTGGGAATTTCGACGAACAAAATTATAGCGAGACATATTCAAGATATAGTTCCGAATTTCTAAATTAAATAAATGTATCCCTATCCCCTATCTATAGTGCTGCCACTGGATAAATGAACTGATCAACTTGCATAATATTACTGAATGGGTGTTATACTTGTTTGGACAAGGTCAAGGTTTTTTTTTATTTTATGCTTTTGGACAGCTTCCAAAATCAGCCGAAATTATATTGTAATTATTTAATGATGTGAACGTTTTAAAAAATTCTAGATTTTAATACTAGAATTAAATATGGCCTGAACCAATTTCGAAATTTGTTTATATTATATATATATGTAAATGAGTAAATCTAACATAATTATACAAATCGATATTTTTATTTAGTTAAGTCAGGGCAATAAACTCCATTAATTTGTCGGTGTAATCAAAGTTAATTACCATTTGGCCGCTTGTTATGTTATACATGAATATTTGACATATTATGGTGTGTCCACTTGTTATCATTAACTATAAATATGAACATAGAGATAAGAATTATCAGTACATTTACTATATATATATAGTATGTAAATATACATGACGGTATTATTAGCGCAATTTAATAAATCTCAATAAACATTATTGGTTATTTATTATGAACTACGTAAATGTCTTCGAGAAAATATCGACTAGGTTATGGTTCAACAAGATATAAATATAATTCATAAAACAGTCTAATTACAATTACAGAAATATATCTAGTGTTAACAAATGATCAACTCAGTTTTCCCGCACGCTCATTGGTCGTTATAACGTGACCAATGAGCGTGTTGATCCTACAATTAAAACAATACGATCAACTCATTCTAAAATCACATTTGTTTACGGATATTTTTGATTACTTATGTAGTCGGGAGTATCGCAAAAATTACATTTTAATTATAATTCATATTCGATATGGTTTAAAAAGGAACAAATGTGATAAATACGAATTAAATTACAATCTAATTGTAATAAATAGGTTTATAGTCCATTTAATCGCCGGTTATTATTATTAATTTTATTTTAAAGCCGATATATGTACCAACTTTGAGACAATACAACGAAAATCTAATAATAATCCTGGAAGTGAACCTGCATACTAGTTGACTAAAAAAGATGTGCTGGCACCGACTAAAAATATTTTAACGACATAAATACTTTTGAATGTATTTCATTTACAGTGCTTACATTCGTTTGTTTTGTATTTGTTTACTAGTAAGGTATTAGCTATAAAGTATTCCGTAATTATTTAATACGAGTACTAAATACTAAAAGGTCGCTTTACTACAAAGTGCACAAAGTAAAAAATACACTTGATGCGCATAGACCTATATTATAGGTTTATGCGCATGATCTTTACGTAACATAACGTGGGAAAACTATTATAAACGATCTTTAAGAAGTAATAACTGTTAAGTGATTTTTGGCAGTTTTAATTTAGCAACTAATCTGGTGTTGTTTACTGTAATTATTTATTAAATACGAGTTTATTTGTCTTAATATTATTATAAAACTATAAATATACCAATTATAACAATGCTAGTTAAAATTTATTTAAAGCTGAAGCCTACAGTTGAACATGATGAATTTCTGTAGGAAACAGATTTATTTATACAGATATAAGTAGATTATAATGAACTATAATCATCAATATCGCTGACAATTTTCGAAGCCTGTCATTGAAAACGATTTAATACATTTCATTTTTTTATAGTAGAATGTAGCCAATATCGATGCTTTTAATGAGGCCCAATAACTCCGGAAATAAAGAGCCTACTGGATTTAATATACGAATGGCATGAATTACGTATCTATAGATTATGTATACCAAATTTGGTGTAATTCTGCTTAGTATTTCCGGAGGAGAAGCAGCGACAAATTTGATCTTACGAGCGACCGAATGAGCGACAAATTAGACGTGCTAATAAACAATACCGATTTATATCATATGCAAAAAAATCCTACTACGTTTATACCTAACCTTCTAACGCTAATAAATTAATAGTGCTAAAAATTACCTAACACTTATAGCATAAACCAGTGGATGTACAAATGTTAAAGTTGGTGAAATAAATTTTGCATCAATATCAATAAATATGAGCATGGCGGGTCTTTAGGAAGCAATATATAAATATATTGGTTCGTAAATTGAATATAAAATATGATCAAACAATGGCACTTCTTGAGAATCACTGATTTAGATGAATAATTCCAAACTGCCATCATAAAATTTACATAACGCATGATGTGATGCAGGTCGAGGCAAGTGAGGTCAGGGCATTGGTATGTCAGTGAAATTTTAAAGTAAACCTTCAAAAGTTTATAATTTTTTAATCGGAATAATCTAATACGATTTCAATAAATATTGAAATTTATTGATTACTTATTTTAATATGTCTAACCAATACTGTTTATAATTTTTTACATCGCCCAGATTCCGAATATGTGAGTATGTTATATATTTCGTAGCATGGACGCTCACTCGTAAGTCGTAAGACCAAATTTGGCGTCTCTTCTCCTCTGAAAGTACCTAACCGATTTCAACCAAATTTGGCAAATATATTGTATAGGTGTCCGATTGAATCCACTCGTCGTTTGTATCCAATCAGTGACGTAATTCAGGCGATATCAGGTTCTCAATAAAAAGTGCAAGTTTGTTTATTCGATAATCATTCTATTGCTATTATAATTCACATCATTTTTAATTTAACCAAATATATTCATTTTAGTCATCAGGTTAGGAAATACATATTTGCCACGTGGGTATAATACATACTTGGCATAATATAATAATAAGTGAGTATGAAAATATACGTTGTAATTTTCGGAAGAGATTTGTAAATATTTTTGTAATGAATCAAATTTGGTCGAACGCCAAAAAAAGTTAGACCTTGTTCGAAAAATAATTAATCATAAATGCCGAAACAGTAAAAGAAATAAATGATTAATAATACGAGCATTCAAAATTTAAACTATTGTTTAAAATGGTGTCTAGATATTATAAAGCAAACAAAAATATTCCGCAGTGTTTTATACTTTCTTATACGTTGTTTAGTAGCATACAATAGTTTCTTTGTCCTGTGACTGCTGTAGAGTGTAGATAAACCATATATTAGAGTATTCAAATAAAATTATTTTAAAATGAAACCAACTCAAGGTCGAACAAAAAATTAAAATAAACCAACTAGAAAACATGATAAATAAAAAATCATACATTAATTATGATTAGCATTTAAGTTTTTGTATATCACCAATCACAAATAATTGTTTTTTATACAATTACCACCAATATTCATACAGACACTTTTATTTAAGGTTCTTTAAACAAAAAACATTAAAACAAACGATTGCCAATTGTTTCTATGGAAATAAACGTAGATTTGAATTAAAATTCTATGAAACGGGTGTTTAAAATAATTAAATGTGAACAACTTAAATAGTATTCTTTAGAAATATAATTTTTTTGATGAGTTTGTTTATCTTGACAATAATAATTATTTGTATTTTGTTTCGTTATACAACAAACATAACTTTGCAAATTCAACTATTACGACACGAAAGTAATTAGGCTTCGTAAAAATTATAGTTGCTTTCAATTAATTTGCGCCGCGATTTAATCATTATTTGCGTAGCTATCGGCAAGATAATACAAATTAAAATATCTGATCTAACACTATTCACCGTAAATTCGCAATTTAACGCGAATAAAATAAAATTCATAAATCCTAAGAAATTCATTTCAAAACTACTGAATTTTAAATACATAAAACTGTACTTTTTGGGTTCATCATCATCTATATTAAATTCGTAAATTATAAAGCAATTAAAGTATTGTTTTTATTAAACTTAAATAATAAAAATGTTTATACTTTGCAGCAAAATATATATATTTATTTATAAATGAGTTATCAATGAATCTAATTTAATTATTGATCTCGTTTTCGGTCGAAACCGGAAGCGATGAAATCGAATTGTCGCTTTCTGTTAACACGTAATTTTTTTTTTTTATAGTTCATACCATCATGCGTCATTCATGTTTATTGTGTGAAAGTTTCGTGAGTCAAGAAATAGTAAATTCCAGTTAAATTCATTTACAAAATGGAAATTGTCTGAGCACTGCAGTAATTATTTAAACTCGAAGATTTTTTGTGTGTGTGTGTTTTATTAGGCATAAAAACGAGCCAAAAGGTATAAAATGTGTTTATACCACTTAATAACAAAATAAATAACGCTATAAATTGTTTATTTAAAATGTAGCAAATATAATTACGAGTAATTAATTATAAATAATCGGTAATCAAATTTAAGTTTTAAAATGTGTTTTTGCGTCAAAAATACTAAATTAATAATACGTTAATGATTTATTTGTGATCATTTGAGTGATTTTATTATGGATTTTCCAGATTATATCAACTATTTAATAATAATGAGAATGTGCAGTTTTTAGTGTTTAGTGATTTTGCACGTGTATTTGTGTGCGATTAGTGTATCGAAATGGAATGTAACGAATGAAAAAATGTGTTTTATTTGTGATAATATTAGTATCCGACATTTAAAAATATTGATCAATATCAATTTCGTAGCAGGCGGTGTTTTATGAGGTAAATATATTCGTTGCGTTTGTGAGATTCAGCGCTTTGTATACGCTACAACAGGGTTAAAACAACACAGGGTTGCCGTGTGTAAATATTTGTGAGAAAAAAAAAAGCAAAAAGTTAAAAAAACGTTTTTTTATTGCAATGAACATAACATATAACCAAACGTGAAACAATGATATTTTAAAAACCATGTAAGCATCCAATTATAATTTGCTTCAACAACTACCTACGAACCTAGCCTATAACGCACACATGCATGTGTGAGTAATGTATCATATCTGTACATGTGTACAAGTAATGTGTTTGTATGTCTATATATGTGCGCTTGTAATACATGTGTGTGTGTGTGTGTGTTGTGAGCAACGAACAGACCGAATGCCATTGTGTGCGTCTGTGCCGTGCCTTGCCGAAGCTGGAGGTAGAAAACGATCGTGTGTTATATACAGTTACTTAGAAATGCAGATGTTTTTGGAACGACATCACATTATTTCGTTAATTTCGACAGGTAAGGGGCGCAAGGAGAGGGTACGTAACGCGGGGTTGCGTAACCAATTCGCCCTATGTCGCCTGGCTGATAGATTCCAGATCTTGTTATTATAAATGCATTCCCCCCGTTCGCCAACGACACCAATGCACAGCTGTACACAAATTACGCTCAATAATCATTAAAACACTCAGCAAGCCATAGTTCATCAACAAAAAAACAACAAATCTATCGATTTCATTTCATTTTAATAACAATTAAAGTGTCTTGACATGTTTATGTGTACATAAATGAACGATCGCGCTACCCTTCCAGTATACAGCTGTAAACAATTTACGCTCGATAATCATTAAAACATCTAGCAAGCCTTGTTTTGTCAACAAAAAAAACACACACACACACACACAATCCACCTTGGGTTGTTTTGTTACAAGTATAATAATAATAATAAAATGAAAATGTGTGTGTATATATACGCAATGAACACACATTCCAATCACACACACACACACACATGAATAGAAACTGAACTGAATGTGCATGCTGCGTCGATAATAATTTATTTAAATATAGAGGAGTAGCGAAAAAAAAAACACTCACACATATGTAGTACGACAACACCACTAACCTAATTCTTGTGGTACTTACGTTTTTTTTTTGTGTTAATTATTCCATGATGTTTCGCACTTAATAATCAAAAACACACACCAAGAAAGACGACGTATCACTTCACTTCGACGGAGAATAGTAAGAATGAAAAACCTGACAAACCTTGCACACAAAAAGACCGAAAGTACTAGTCGTCCGCAACGTTTTGTTCTTCGGGCCGTGATCCGTTTTCGATGGGTCAAAAACACTTTAAAGACGGTGCACACATGTGCCACAGCGGCTGGACGCGTGCACTGCGTGTTTTTCGCACGTTTTCCGGCGTTTTTCCCGTGTTTTTCGCGTTCGTTGTGTCTGTATACGATGAGACAACCGTTTACCCGTACGTACAAGATGGCCGGACCAGAGCGGCGGACCTAGGCTTGGTTGGTGTCAGTCCGATTGCTTGCTTGCCAACCTCTCCTCCTCCCCCCGCCGTGCCAGGCAGCCGTGCACGGAACTCCCCGCACACGTCCATCGGCTTTCATTCTCGCTTGTCTTCTCTCTCTGTCGCACGCTGTACGTGCAGTTACACCGGAGGCGGATGCACACTGCTCAAAAATCGGCGTCTCACACACCACAAGCGTACAGGGTATGGAGCGTATGGAGTACAGGGCACGGGGCACGATCGCTTCACGGCGCAGCATAAACCTTGCACGTTTTACGCGCATACCTACAACTATCATACTCATAAATTAACACCTGCCTGCAATAAACATGCAATGTCAACTTTGCTTCATATTCAAAACAATTTCCCTTTTATTAATAAACATATCCTTATTTTTATCTTAAATTACAGGATACGAAATAGATAATATTATGATTCGTAATCACCTTTATATACTTTAAAAAAATATTTCATTTATTTTAATTCAATAATAGACAAAATTTCTCTATTTTGAGTTATTTATTTATGAATAAAAGTTATTAATTGCATAGAAACTTTTGATTAATATCATATAAGCCAATAATTCAATTAATGATCGCCTTTTCATTTTTATATATTATAAATAGATTTGCGTAATTGCGTTTCATAATACAATTAACGGTTATTATACAATCAAAATCATCCGATCTTGTGAAGTTCGTTTCATATGTACACATATACATACATACGTGAATAGTTTATACGTGTGTATAATTGTTTAATATCTTTTACTAGGAACTAGTGTTTAGTTATTCATTTAGATAATGCGTTGTTTAGAAAAGTCAATTTATTCAATTATTGTGACATCGCATGTTATTTCCTTGTGGTGTAGACGTATTTCTATGCGCGCTCTCACAAATTTATATTTTAAAGACACGGGTTCGTTCGTTGGCGTTTAGTGTGGTGCAGATTGTAGTGCAGTGTTTTTTAAGATTTGTCAATACAATTTTTATCTTGTTGTATCGTGTGACACATATATGAAATACGCTATATGTCACATATCTTTG
Source organism: Nebria salina (assembly GCA_944039245.1). Classification (NCBI taxonomy): domain Eukaryota; kingdom Metazoa; phylum Arthropoda; class Insecta; order Coleoptera; family Carabidae; genus Nebria; species Nebria salina. The sequence continues at coordinate 14,928,973 of OX063271.1, forward strand.
GTTTTACATATGATGATTCATCTTGGCGGTAAGTTTATATATGCAAACATAGCAGTATTCTTTTTACAAAAAAAAAATATATACTAAAGTAAACTGATTCTTGTCTAAAGTAGAACAGTTTTCTCAGGGTTTTCGTAGCTAAATTGAGATTTAATGTTAAAATAATACAGTTAAATTTATATTTGCACAATTGTAATTCAACCGTTTATGTTACACACACACACAAATACACACCCGCGCGCACACAGACAGGATTTTTTTTCGTGATTTCGAATTTTTTTTATGATTACAATACTAATTACATCGTATAAGAAAGTGAAAATAGTATAAATGATTTAGTGCTTGAAACGACGAACGTGTTCTATAAATAGATCAAATTCCTGTTTAACATCGTTGTTAAAATTAACAATATGTATCGCATTTTCGATCAATTCTGAACAAAGTTACTGCAGCATAATATGTATAGGTAAAAGGTATAAGGTACACGTTCAGCTAAACAAATATGATAATTACGTTCAGCGATAAAATTCTAAAATAATTAATTTAATTAGTAAAATCTGTGTTAGAGATAAAATTAATTAAAAATAACAAGTGCCAAAGACGAAACAAACAATAATTACATCGATATAATTTGCGTTAGGATTTTCGCAATTTTGATTTACGGCAACCCAGTGCCGTACATTAGGGCATCCAGTAGATATTAAATATTTTTACAAAATTAATTTAACTTTCTCAATACTATATTATATTAAATATCAAATGTTAATTCATTTGTCCATTAATATTTAATCGCGATATTAATCTACAAAAATCTATATTTCATAAGAATTCAATGTCTAATGTACATACTTTATCGCTTACACTACCATAGTATAAGCGCTATATGAGAGAGATGGTGCAATACTTCATAAATGAGAGCGACAAGGCACAACATAAAACACAGAAAACAAACTAAAATACAACTCTCTTTTTATATAGTACATTTATCCAATCAATTGTGTCAATAAAGTAATGACGAGCCGAAATGTATTAAAAATAGAAAACAGCGCATGCTACAATCATTTTAGTTATGCATCTATTTTACATCTGCAGCTAATTTTACTGAAGTAATCAATGTCTTTGCTACATCACTTTAGCTAACATAGAAACTGAAATATTTTTATTTGTTTATTGTCATTAAACGTTTACATTAATTATTTATACACATTTAAGATTTGTTTGATTCTGTGTCCATTTAACAATGGTGTCAATAAAGTATAAAAAAAAACAAAAATAAATTTGTTTGTGTGGTATCATATGTGATATCTCTTATTGTCAGTTATCATGTTGTTTTATGACTATTTCCATATACAATTAAAAATTAATCAAACGGATGAACACCTGTGTAAATTAATAAATCTTATATAAATCGGAATAGAGGATTATGAAATTAAATTGCATGGCGTAAATAAAAAGCCCAACCAGAGAGGAAAGATCTCTATTGAACGGCGGGGAGGAGGTTGCGTGAGAGAGATGAGACGAGGACTTGCATGTACGGACGAAAACCGCAGCAACTAGCTAAAGGGAGAAAGGCGCAATGATCAATGGCGCAATAAATAAAACAATCGAAATGCTAGAATGTGGCGGTGTGAACCGGGCCGGGCCAGCCGTACCTCGGTAACCCTCCCGCCTCGCGCGCGCACTTGGTCGGATCGGGGGCCGGGGCCGCCGGTCGCTCAAACAACTGTCGTGTACTAAACCGCTCTCGCTGCTCGCTCTGCTCTGCCTCGGCTATCCGCGATATTACGCTACCATCACATAAAATGGACGCATCCTGAGTCAATACTTGCTTGCCCCGTCTCGCGAGATGTTTCGTTTCGACGTACGAACGAAACCAGTAACACTCAAATCAACCCGATGTCGTTTCCCGCCTGTTTATTCCTCATGCACACTGCAACATGCCATTCCAAAAACTCGAGACATCCTCCAATTAATAATCTCTTCGAAGCACTCTAACAATTTTCATCTCATTTTGACAACAGAGACTGTGATTATCTACTAATACAAATCGACGCATAATAACTATATTTCTTTTCCATAAAAAAAACAGCTTAAACTCATGTTCTAATTCTGTCTATACATTGGTTAGACAGAGCAAGAACATGAGTTTTAACTGAGATAAGTTTTTGTGTAAAAAGAATATAGCTATGCCGCCAAAATGAGGAGATTGCTATTTCCCTGATTACACCAACGCATTACTGAGAGTATAAACCAGTAATGTAAATGGATGCAGCATTTACTAGAACCCATAATATAATTAAAAAAATAAACGGCCGATTAGTAAGTAATGATTTATTTAGTATTTAGAGTAAAAATATATTGTAGTACCGCTAGAAGAAAGGACTTTGATGAAAAGCGTAGCATAATTTAGATAAATGCAAAATTTTTATATATGCAAAATAATTTAATTAAAAAGTAATCAGTACTAAATGATTTAATAATGTACATATATGACTTTAGATTTTCATAAACATGATACGCAAACATTTTTGAACATATGTTGACTTGCAACCGTTTATGCGAGGATGAAATGTTAATACTTCCGGTTTGAAATGCTCTTATTTTTATAAATACGAATTTCATAAAATACGATTTAAAAAAAAAAATAAAACAAACATTCACAGCTTTATTCATGAAGCAATAATAAATTAATAGAATTTGGTTTTTAGTTGTTTATATTTTGTACAATGGAACTCTAAATACATTAAAGAATTACATTAAAAAGTTATTTCGAATCAGGCAAAAAACATTTTCGAAAGATAATCGTCGTTCCAATGCATTTCAAATAAATAAAAGTGTTCGTCTTTCATGGTTGCAGCCCTAAAGCTTGGTCGCAATGTTTTTTTTCCTATAATATACGGAAGCCCCTCGCGTTTGTGTTTACCGGTCGTGGCCTGGATACAGCGTCGTTACATTTTGGGCTGTAACTCTTGATTGGTTGAAGATATCGATCTGCTGTGTGTTTTAACGTTCTCTCTGTTGAATTTCCGTACAAATTCGTGTATAACACGTCTGTACTTCTATTAGAAATACGTTTTTCTACACATTTTTATTATATATTGAACAGCTGAGCACCTACCAATAACCGCTTATTCATTATGTCTATTCGTTTATCGTTTTCGCTCTTTCAACTCATATTACTCGCTCAAAAATACATATAAACGATGAACTTAAAGCGAAATAAACATATTTATGTAACTAATTAGGTAATAACGATGCTGTAATATATTTAGTGCAACACCAAACCAGTTAGTACAGTGCAAACGAATAGACCTATTAGTTTTCAATATGTCATTTAATGTATTTATCCTTGAGATTCTTTGTTTATTCGATTCGTGAATCGAATATAAAACCTATCATTTCTACTGTATGTATTTGTACGAATACAAATCTATGCATGCGATTAAGATTAAGGCTTTGGATTATCGAAAATCTAATCTAGGTGACTGTGTGATGTACATATCGCACATGAAAACGCATCTAGGGAAACCGGGCGTGAACGTGGAGCGTGGATCGACGCGACATTGTCGAGCGTTCATGACTTATCGCTAAAAATAAAAACATGAGGCGTCCGTTGGAGAACCGGCTAGCGGGGTAGAGGATGCGGTAGCAATAGAAAGAGAACGAACGTGTACGCGCGCGGCGTCAGACGATTGGAGCCGCACGCTATACCTAACCATGCACACACACTCACACATGTATGCACACAGACACATTCGTTCGTTAGCTGCTGCTTCAACGTTGTTCTCATTTCCAAAACGAAAAGTACCAAGTATTGCACATGAATCCGTACTGAAATTCAACGTAGGGAACGATGCGCGACATTTCAAAACTGTCCGAGCCAACCTGTACGCCGTTCTGGCCATTTTACTGCGTCTATAACTTGGAATCATTGAAAAACCTAACTATCTTCTCAATTAATAAACATTAAAGGATATTCGCATTCCTTTTTACATCATTATACACTTACAAATGAACTTAACAATATATGTATACATATCAACTACATTTTAATCTTTAGCTTTGTTAAATATATTCATTTTATATTGTTACCTAATTATTAAGCAAAATAAAATATTCTAATTACATTTTTCCTAGTACCATGTTGTAATTAGTAATAATAATAAATATATATTTTTAAAATATATTTGCATTTTATTTAAATACAAAACAACGTAAAGATTTCTCGGAAAATATCCAAAAATCGCATTATAGTTTGTGCCAAATAATACTGCGAAATGCATAAGTGTTACTTTTTAAAAATAGATTGTATAAGTGTATTTTTGTCACTTATTTTGCGTTAATTTTACATTTTGCTGTTGAGTATATTTGTTAAAAATGAAATAGTTGAATTCAAGGCTATTCGCAATATCGATGATGAAAAACAACAAGATTCATAATAATAAAGACCGTAAAAAAACATATTTATGTCATCTTGTGATTAATTAGATACATATAAATAGAACTGGCGTATGATACATGGTATAATATTCGTTATAATGAGACATCTAGTACAGTTGTATTTAAGATTTTCTAAAGCTTATAAACCATTATTAAAATGCAAAATATTGTTTCAATGCAGCAAAAATGTAAGTTGGCTGACAAGGCCTGATATATGTGCATAGTCATAGCTAGATGCATGTTTTTATCTCGTAAGTCATTGAATATTGATTTGTTGGTGATGATGTATTATGTTGCACATCACTCTGTTCTATTAGTAATACGAGTTTGTGTGCTCTATTGAAATATATGACGATGTTGACAATATTCCAATTGCAAGCGCAATGACATTTTGTTGCAATTAAAAATAAATTTATATTAATCTAATTTTGCTATCATTCTTAAGAAAATTTTTTACTTAATCAAATTTATACGAAAAAATAAACAACGTTTGCGTTGAATGCAACTAGTATTAATTCGTTAGAATTTAGAATAACTGTTTAATTTATCCCCTATGGTCTGTTTTTCAAAAGAAACCATACAACGTTGTATGGTGATCCTTGTCGCTCTCACTAGCAAAGCATAAGCGCTATCCTTTGTTCGACAAAGATGGAGCAATACTTTATAAGCGAGAGCGATAAAGACTAACGCTGTATTCTTATTTCTTACGAAAAACACTGTTAGGCTTGTTGAAAATGAAAATTTACAAATGCTGCCACCCAAATTGCTAAATAGTGACAAATGTTTACTCATATCTACAGACTAGAAACGCTTGCTTTTTGTTGTAAATATGATTAGTTCCTTGGCTTACGTCATCGTAAAAGCTTTGTAGTTGGGCTGGTTGCGTATTTCGCCCATTTTGGTCGAACTATTTTGTCGCAATTGTGCAAAGAAGGCTGATTCAAATGAGTTTATTGCAGTTACGTCACAGCTACAATTTGTGACTCCTAATTCGCGTTTAAGCAAGCTATTTGCGCAGTTCATAATTGTAAAAAGGCGAGTGACGCGAATAATCACACAAAAGTGGGCGAAAAGAATCAATATTTCACATAAAAACTGAACATGTATGCATTTTCCAACGCAGAATGCTGAAGCTACGTAAAAGAAATCTCGCAGCCAGGAAAATACTCGTTTTTTTTTTAATATTTTGTTCTATATTTTAGTTACTTTGTTTTCAAATACATATTTTATTATCATTTAAAATGTGTTAACTTATCTATATTGATATTGGTTTATTATTATACACAAAATAATTGGAATTAATTAAGAAATATCACTTTATCTACAAATATACTATATGAAAAAAAAAATAGTTTAAATATCTATACACTCATAAATGTAATATTCTTTGTTTAGATAGTAAAAACAAATATGTTCGCAAGTAAGTTTTGATACTATTTCAATCGGAAATCAATATTGAATTGTTTACGATTCGTTCGTATGTATATCAAACCAGAATATAGGCCGCGGTTTATCCTTATTAGCATAAACTTTTGCTCATTATATTATAGCTAATTAAATTACTTATAACTTGTATCATTCTTTAATGTTCAATTAGTAAAAATTTGTTTATATATCCAAGTTGCTTTTTACTTTCTTATACGAAATATAAGATATTTAATCGTGAAAAAAAATTGGTTTCGAAAAACGAAAAACGTACTCCTCTCTCTCTCTCTTTGCTCATGTCTGTCTGTCCGTCCATGAGTGCGTGTATGTGAGTGTACGTGTGTGTGTATGTATGCATGTGTGTATGTGTATGAATGTGTGTATGCGCGCGAGAGAGAGAGAGAGAGGGAGGGAGAGATTGAATGATTTGAGATTTTAAAGAACGTCTATAGTCACAATTAGATGAGTAATGTTGAATTATATACACTTAAAATTAATTTTTAAATCCGTCCTATCTAAACAACATATACCTACTACGTATAAGAAAGTTCAGCGTAACACACTGCAGATGTTTTAAGTTTATTGGAGACTCGATATTCAATAAATAAATTAGATTTGAACGAACGGGAAATCGTATAGATTTTACACAAATGAAATAATATGCAATCGGGAAAAATGCCGTTTAAACTAAAATGTAATTTCCGTAAAAGCATAATTATATTACGAGTTTCAATAAGCATTTGTAACGGCTAAAATAATTATAAGATTAACGTGATGTAGTTGTACTGTAATATGGTTAGAGTAAAATTCATGTTAGTAGCGATTCAAATAACGAATATTAAATTCATATCAATGTATAGAAGTAATATAAAACAATCATGAAAACCATTTGGTGAAACGGCAACATAAATCATTCACGCTCTTTTTATCTTAATCCTATAATCACTGTGCAAATTCTTGTGCCGAGTGTACAAAGCGCATATTCAAGAATAATGTAAATTGAAAATAAAATCTATGCATATATACGAATAGAAGAGAAAAACGAAACAATGAATAGAAACGACGAACGTTTTTAGAATAATGAACTTTAGTGTTTCCAAGCGTTTCAAGATGTCGTCCGAGTTGCTGCTTGTTGTTGAATTATTCTTTTATGACGTCATAAAGTGACACAAAAGGAAAGTGTCACACATACACATATGCATACTAGATCAATATTTCGAGCTCTGATTACCGTGCATTCTAACGGAAACAACTTCAAATATAACGTCTAAACGTACGTGTGTGAATTACGATATAGTGTAGCGTTTGCCTACGAGGTGGCAGTCTAATCGTATGTTTTGTTCCCGTATAGACCTTTATGTTGGAATAACTGTGCCGTACGTGTCCGTACGGAACCGTACACATGTAAACAATAATGTTTTGATTTGTGCTCAAAATAAAAACATTCTGCCCAGTGAAATGTTCATTTATTTATCTTGAAGGTAATTAGCTAATTTATATTTTTATAATCACGTGCAGCAAATTCATGTGCTTTAGTTAATGCAAATAGAACATTATTATAAAATATGGGGATTATAAAAATAAGTATATAGAAATATGATTTGGTGTTAAATTATTCATTTATTATTTTATGCTTTATGTTAATTTATATTTATTGATGAAAACATAAATTGCGCCTTATTATAGTCATGTATGTACATTATTAAAATGTGATGGTAAGTATATTTGAAAATAGATTTGTTTAAATATCGTCATAAAAATAAATGTACAGGATTTAAAATTACAATTGAACCAGTTTTATAAGATATTTAGGGTTGATACCTTTAATCAGTAAATGTAATCAGTATTCATTTTGTTCAAATAATGTAATAAAAGTTGTGGAACAAATTAATATCTTTCATTTTTATTCCTATTTTACTGTAAGTGCATCCGTTTCGATGGTATTGCAAAAACTGCTAAAAAACGACTGAAGTAAACAAGCACTTCCGTTTAGAATATTCTTTTCAAAAATTACAGATTTTCATGCCAAGCATATACAAATCTTAAGTTTAAAGTTTCATAATTTTATTTTCAACCGTTTAGGCTATAGAGCTTTCATACTACACAAACACACACACACACACAAACAGATGTTAATCTAAAAATAGTCAAACAGTCAGGGAAGGTCAATAGGTGCATTTCCGTTAACATCTCGAGATCAAATTTTTTCATGACTACAATACTTACTTATTTCTTTATATAAGAAAGTAAAAATGTACAAATTTGTTTTAAATAATAAAATATTAGCAATAATACTAATTTTATAAAAAAATGTGTTGAATTTATGGTAAATAAATAAATATTATGTCGTCATATCTTTCTATTTTTCATCAAAACTATCATATTTCATATTTAATTATCTTGCTATTATTTTATTCATATATTTGTCTGTGTTCCGTATTCATTTTTTAACCTCACCCTCTCCTAGACCTTTATATGTTTACGTCACGAATCCTTGCTTATTCGCAATGAATTTTTATTGATATTTAATATAAAATCTATACTAGAAACATTATTTCAAGACATTTACGTCCCTCATGAATATGAGCATAATTTTTTTTTGTATCCGTTTTAACAAATACATATTGTGTAAACGCAAAAAGCTATACTCGTAATACACAAAAGCTCGGCTCATTTCAGTTAACTCATGTTATTGCTCTGTCTACCCAACGTATAAACAGAGAAAGACATACGTTAAAATTGAGCAGAATTTTGGTGTAAAAAGTACCATAGCTAAAGAGATAGTTTGTTTTCCATAATGCGTCTTGACATTAATTAATTTTACTAGACGAATATCTGTGTATTTTTGTATACGTGCTTACGTCTTTTGGTAGCATTGAAGCAACTCGTTTTAATCCCTTTAGTCGCGCAGATATTTCTGTAACTTGTCTTACAGATGTGCGTGAAATTTGAATGCGTTTGCTCTGTTGCACAAATTTCAATATATTTTGCAAAATTGAATATTTTCAAGTTATCCTTATGCGTTAATATTCGAAAACGTGTATGTGTTATTATGCAAAATTCATAAATTTGAAATATTTATCTAGCAGAAATCAATATTGGAATACAGTTTTGATATCTATTAAATATACACGTAATGCTAGTTTCTATACATGTTGTCATGACAATAAGTCAAACACACATGTACTTATTTTCAACACATTTTCAGAGATGTTTAGATAAGTTATCAGTTATATATTTCATAACAGTCTGATACGAACATTCTATTCGATCATGTCAACAGGAAATTCTATTAATAAATGAGCAATTTACTTTCATGTTTGATGTTTATTAACAATTTCTTTCATCTGATTTACTTAAGTGATTTTATATAAAAAAACAAAGTTTTACATTATTTTCTTTTGTTTCATTTTAAGTTATATTTATAGGATATTAAAAGTTTTTCTGTGAATTATTAAAGGTATTTCTTTCATAACTGTATAAAATTAGTTATTCTCTATATTTTTTATCCAAAGATGTTTTAGTTTGATTTTTTACTATTTTACAAAAACTAGATCCACATTTTTTGGAACAGGTTTAAAAAAATGCTTATCACAATTACATAGATAACATCTAATATATTTATAGCTGCATAAATATTTATGTCTATTTGTCTCTTTTCATAATATAAACTTATTTTTGTCTTCGATATACGATATACGTATCTTACTGATACATTAGCGAAATGTTATAAATTAAATATGTTTTAAACAATGAAGAAAAGAAAGAATATTACTTTTGTAATTAATAAATAATTAGACTATTGCAATTTATTGTATTTATTAAATGTGAATAAAGATTCTTAATGCTACAAATAATATTTATAACTAAGATGTTTGATGTGATAGATTATTTTAAATATAGGCATATTATGAATTTCTGTTGTAGACTTTATTCAACAATGGCCTTACAAGATGTAACCGTCTTGCAACAAATACGAAAACATGCCAGCGATGTAACAAGCTGTGATTTTGCGCCAAATTTTACTCTCATTACAGGATCAAGGTAAGATTATTCTATTATTATTTTTAAATATCTGTACTGAACTGAAGTATGTTAAAATGCAAATGCATATGTACATGTATGTGTTTATTATATTTTTTATATTTTACCGACTTTTGAATGAGTTTTGCACTAAATATATTACTTACAATAAATATTAAAAGTCAAATTCCAAACTGTTAGAGTCTATTTTGTTTTTTTTGACAAACTATTGGTATGCATAGTTGAAACGACGATGTAATAATATTTTTTTATATATCTACGTTATTATGGCAACATATGTATATAAATTTTCAATTGTGATTTTCTTGTAACCGGTACACTTTTGGAAAAATCATTTCAAACAAAAGTTGTGCGATATATTAATATCTTTCGTTTTTAATCTAATTATTTTACTGAAAATGCAGGCGTTTTCGAGAAATTGCAGTAATCACAAAAGATAACTCGAATAAACTCGATTTGAATATGTTTTATCAAAAATAGAAGGTTTTCTTGACAAGCATGTAAAAATCTTAACTGTTTAGGCTTTATGGCACTCACAAACACACACACATACAGAGAGAGAAAATAAATTTTATACTTATTTATTAAAAAAAAAAAACATTTTAATTAGCTTCATCATAAAAAATCACATAAAGAAAGTAGTTTATAAAAGTAGGTTTATATAAAACATAATTCTTCTTTGTATCCTTTCTGCCTGAACTTGATTTTATTGTAACAAGGTAAAATATACCGGTTTATGTAAAAATTTGGAGCACGTAATGTCGTTAGGTACGCGGACAATTTATAGAATTAAATAATTACATTATCCGGTGTAATTGATTTACTAATGGCAGCAATAAGATTGATACTTCGAAGCACTAAATGTAATATAGACCTATACATTACAATTAGATTTTAGATGTTATCGCTTATTAATTAGTAGCAATTAACGATGCGTAATTTTCATCACCTCAGTGACACAAAAAGTCTTTAAAGCCTATCCTAACTAATGACAATGTATGAGCGTATGTATACCTAAAATTATTTGGCAAATTAAAAATATTAATATTGATTTAATTTAAAAATATTAATTTGAAACTATTTGTGGACATTTCACACAAAGACTAAATCTAAAATAACATCAACAAAATTATCGGTCATAGTATCGCCAACCCTCGTAAGAAAGTATAGAAAAACACTAGACATTATCATTTCGACGTCCTCCGTCATCTTTAAATATATACGTATTAACACGTAAATATACGTTATTTTATTGTTAGTCTAGACGAAACACGAAAATGTTTCATTACGTTTGACTAATATATTCACTCTAGTTGAAATAATTATTCAAAAAGCAGTATTTGTGAAAATGAAAGCAATGCTTTTTTTTTGTTTAATGGGTATATCTATACTGTTAAATGATTCAACAGGTGATTTGCTTTGTAGTACATTCGTTTTTTTCATTAGTATCGATTATTCAAAACGTTCTATTATGTGTTTTTTTCAATAATATTAAACTATTTCCTTTTTATTTATTTTCGAAATGTGCACAGACTAATTGTCTAACAAAAATTCATTAGGAAATTATAATATACATATTACTAGCAAAAAAGTTGGTAGTATATAATTTTAGCAGGCAAATAATAAGTAGTATGGAAATAAAAAAATTGATGTTACAGGGGTATAAATTCGAAACAACTTTATACAGAACAGTATTTAAATATGACCTTCATAAATGATTCTGTGTTTTAAGCATCAATATCAATTAAATGAACATAATATAATTGATTTTATTTAATAATACCAGATATTTCCTTTGTGCTACATTGGATTACAACTCAATTAATTATTTTAAACATTTTAAAAGTAGTTTAAATTAGTTTGATAAGAATGGGACGAACTTATCAATATTGTCATTATAATCAAGGACTATTCTAGTAATTATATTTAAATAATACACATTTAAGTTTGTTTATAATACACGTAAGGGTTTAAACGAATTGAAATCGATAGAAATGTGCATTGAAATTCGTTCGTTATTTTGCTCATATATTGTGTGACCTGTGACCCTAGCTGTGCAGTGCGTAGTGTAAAATAATAAAATTAGTCAATTTGGATATAGTGGGTGGTAGATACAATTTAACCTTAATATACATTTTGATTGCGAGTATAAGTGCTTTTATAGCTTAAGTAAATCAAATCGTGTCTATATATTTTTCTTCCACAAAGGACATTTTCATATAGTAGTAAGTATATTATTATAAACTCATTTTCTTATATAGAATATTTATGTACGTGATTGATAACTGAAATAAAGAATAGACTTGATAATATTAACATTTTCTATATAAATAAATAATAACTACTAAACTATCCATCAATTTAATATATCTTTATTTACATGTTGCGTAATATAAATAGTATATTAATTTATAAAATTATTATTTTAATTTTTTTATGGTTTTACTTGAATAAAATATAGATTAAAAAATTATAATTTTACACAAAATTTATTAATATCTCTCGAGATAAACTATTACAGGAAGTAATTGAAGATTTGCGATAAATTTCAATCGTTTAAATGATTGTGTTAATTTTGTTATAGCGACAAAACAATTAGAATCTGGGACTGGATGGCCGGTACTGGTTATAACGAACGTACAATATGCTCGCCAATTCGCGCTCATAAGTATGGTATTACTTGTGTGCGCGTATCGCCTCAGGGAGCCATGTTTGCCGTCACGTCCGTCGACGGCACGGCCACGTTATGGGGTTTACGCGCTGCCGTGCCCAACAAATTAGGAACACTTGTCCAAGTCAACGGCGATGCTATTAGGGTTGTCAGGTACAAATAATCATAAAATCAAAATTTTTGCAAAACTCTTTGTTATTTAAATATTCAATATTCTATTTATACATTTCAGATTTGCACCAGATAGTTCGATACTAGTAACCGGAGGTGATAATGGAGCTTTATGTATATGGGACTTAATACATAGAAGTTTGATTAGGTAATGTGATTTCTATTTATAACTTCAATTTTATTTTAAATTAATAACACTTTTAATACCAAATTATATATCGTGTGGTTGCGGTATACGAAATAATATAGCAAACAAAAGCACATAATTCACTCTGCTCAAAAGAAAAATGAACAAATAACTTCGTAATAATACCATATGTTTATCCATATTTTATTATAAAAACAAGTACAAACACCTTAAAATCAAATAATTTCGTATAATATGTACCGAAACATTAGTATTGAATACGTACATTATCGATTCTTGTTCTAATAGCTATAGTACCTTTTTTTATAAATTTATAATAAACGTTTACGAAAATGTTTGCTTTGTTCGTTTTGTACTTCAATATTTGGTGTAATTAAAGTGTATATTTTTATTCAAAATGAATTAATTTTTGGTATTTAATTTACAAAAAAATTAACATAAATTAATGGTAATACAGTAGTGTTCACTTATTACGAACCCGTTTATAGCGAATTCTCGATTATAACGAACCTTTCTGGAACACACTAATGTTTTCCTATATGTATAATATCCTTAGCACCTTATCTTTTATAGCGAACCTCGGAGATAGCGAGCCATTATGTATGGAAAATAAGCATTCGTTATATCCGGACTTCACCGTATTTAGTGTTATGAATTAGTAATTTATTTTAATTTTAAATTCAGGACCGTATTTAGACACGAGGATACAGTACAGGGGCTTGCGTTCACCGCTGATTCACAATTGATGGTCAGCGGATGTTTGCAGGAAATTATCTATGTGTGGCGCGTTGCTACCCTAGCAGACACGACCAATGATCAAATTCCGCAACCAATTGTGTCTGTGGATAATGCCCATGATTTGGGTGTACTTTGCTGTGATATTGCACCTCATATACAAACAGATGGTATGTTAAATATTTATATATGTAGCTTTTAAAACGTGTTTCACAATAAAATATTATATACTAATAATATATGTGCGCATCCACCATAATTCACATGTACCGCTGTACTTATTTAAAATACTTAATCCATGCTAATCTTATATAATGAATCGCCTTTTACATATTTTGTCTTTCGATTATTATTTGCGTTTAATTTCAGAAAATAACCCACTGTTAAAAGTATATACATTAGCAACAAGTGGCAACGACGATAAAATAAAAATATGGCAATTAACACATCAAATAACACCAAAACATTTAGGAGATTTAGGACATGTAGATATTGATTTAGTTAACGAATTCATTGGTCATGAATCGGCCGTAACAAGCATAAAATATAGTTCAAATAATGCCTTATTAGCCTCAGCGAGTTTAGATAAACAAATCAAAATATGGAATTCAAGTGGGGAATGTCTTAATTCGAAAGAGAACCACAGTCGATACGTTAATTGTATTGTATTTTCAAGGGATTTATCTTTACTTGCATCAGGTATGAATGTTGTTTATCTAATTTAAATGTATATTTTTTAATTTTTGGTTCAATAAACATTGATTGTTAAGTTATATATATTTTTGTTCGTGAACTAATTGTTTGAAATAATTTGCCAATAAGCAGGTTCCAATGACAAGTCAATTATCATCTGGGATTTAACGTCGTCGTTGAGCATTGCATCTGAATTATTAAAACCTCACATGCAACTAGGTTACATGTTTTCTGTTCTAAGTGATACGATACAGGAAAACCAAGTCGTACAAAATGCAGAGACCGATGACAACGAGGTGCTATTGATTGAAATGGTCGACGATATTTCTGAAGGAGCTATTAACGTTTGCCAGTTTTATGGGAACAACATTCTCGCTACTGGATCAGGGTAAATATATATCTACGAAATGTCTCATTTAGTACAGGCAATAAAAATTTTATTATTCACGATACAAAAATAAAATGCCATACTGCAAAGTTGTTTGGGGGAAAAAATCTATTTCAGATGCTCAATGCTTCTCTAAAAGTAACATTCAACTCAATTAGATCAAATTTCATTTTATATTTGGACATTAAACAGCGTTATTTTCTTAATCTAGTTTTAATCATAAATTAACAAAATTATTATCAACAATGAAATTAAAAATAATGTTTACAAATATTTGTGTCCCAAATGTTTCATATAATATATTTAATATTTGAGGAACATTTTTTATCTATTGTTATTATATGATTTAGGGATAAATTAATTAAAGTTTTTAACATATTGGAAGAGTCGCAAATGTTAGAGGAATCATCTTTTTCACCGTTTGAAGGTCATACGTATGCTGTAAATAATTTAGATTTTTCTCACGATGGAACTAAACTTGTCTCATGTTCACAAGATGGTTCAACAATTATCTGGGACATACAGGTATTAATATCAACTTCTACTACGTAATACTACACAATTTACACCATCAAGGTCCTTGAATTTTGCTCCAAAATCTGAAATTTCTCAACAAATCAGACAAAGAAATAATAGAAAACTTTAAAAAATAGTAATATTTTAGACTGGTGAACAACTAGCACATCTGCCAGAGAATGATCTAACAGTTCGAATATGTAAATTTTCTCCAGATAGTTCGATATTAATAACAGCTGGAGATGATGAGAAAGTATCTATATGGAATGTTGAAACATTAGACCAAATCATGTAAATGAAACACATTACACATTTATTAAGCTATTAAATATATTTTTATTATATGTGTAGGGAATTGGAGGGCCATTGTGAATCAATAACATCAATATCGTTCACACCAGATACTCGAATATTTGCTACCGTCTCCAATAATGGTGATTTTCGACTTTGGTCGAAACATGGAATCTTTTTATTTGGTCAGGACGATGCTCATGATTTGGGTGTGCAATGTTGTGATTTTTCACAAAACTTAGAACCCATACCAAATATGTCAAATGTTGATAACTTAAATTACCTATTTGCCACCTGTGGCAATGATAGTTTGGTGAAATTATGGAGAGTCACCATACCAAAGGTACAATTTCTTAATTTATTAAAAATATGTTCATACAATTAACAGACCTTTATCGTACACATTCAAAGATATCACTGCCTAACTGTTATCGAACTATTAGCATATTTGACGTGAACCAGATTGTAAAGAGTTTTCGTCAGTTACAGATCGAAAACACAACACGTTACGACCACATATCCGTTAAACCATGGCGCACACTGTTAGGCCATGGTGGCAATGTAATGTCTGTTAAATTCTCACCAAAAACAGGTGAAATTGTCTGCTCAACAGCGACCGATCGCCAAGCACGACTGTGGTCGGTTTACAGTGCTGAATGTCTGCATGTTCTCGAACACAATGCGATGGCATTATCTTGCAGTTTTACCGAAAACATGAACGTACTTGCAGTTGCGTGTTTAGACCGAACTTTATGGCTTTGGAAGTTACCGCAAAAACTAATCTACCAAACAATTGTCGCTAATAAAATACGATGCAGGCGAAAGGCTCTGATTGACTGGCGATTAGAAGATATTTCGAACTGGTTGAAAGAATTAGATATGATGGAAATAGCGGAGAAAATTATGGAAACTACACTGGATGGTCAGAAAATTTTAATTATGTCTGAAGAAAATATATGTGAGCTTCTAGAAATCGGTATGGGTATATATTGAAAATAAAAGATTTTTAGGTGCGACAAATCAAATTTTGTTTTAGATGGCGAAACTGCAGAGGAATTAACGCTGCAATTGAACTGGTTGAAACAAGATGAAATGAATCCTCATATTTCAGAGAATCTTCCTGATATACCTGAGGAGTTCTTATGCCCAATTACTCATGAGATAATGCGCACCCCGGTTAAATGCAGCGACGGATTTACTTATGAAAAACAAGCAATTGCTGAATGGTTACTCTCAGGAAAATTTACAAGCCCAATGACAAATGAGCTTTTACCAAATACTGATTATATACTTAACAAAGAATTACGACATGAAATTCAAACATTTTTATACCATAAAGATTAAACATTCAATTATTTACACATTTTATCAGTTAAGACAAAAAAAAAACTTACTAACATTAAAAAATTTATATTTTTACACTTATTATAATTGTTAAGAAACTTACCATTAGCGACATTGATGTTGGAAGTAGTCGGATTAAGATAACAATTGAACTAGTTGGTATTTTCGCACCGTTAAATTACATAAGTGCCTAATTATTTATCATAATACACAATAAGCATGCGCAGGTCGAAACCGAGAATATGTAAGATTATGTTCATAATGTTGAATTGGTAAAAAATATACTTTAAGACATAATTATTTATCAATAATTCATGCATTATAATTTCAAACAGCACAGTTACTCGTTATATCTTGTTTATACTGTTTATTTACAAAAATCTATTTCATAATTAAAGTGGTTGGCAGTTCAAATTGACACCACCGCATTGTGCGACGTTGTGAGTTGATACACTGCCATAAGAAAACATTGAACCATGGTTGATAAATATATTAATTTGTTTTAGACAGTTTATTAATATGTGAAAATATGTCGATCAACCGTAAATATAACGCGATTACTTTGTTAAAATAGGTCAATTCGAATATATATACTAATAAGTTATGTACCACTTGTGATATAATATAACTATATTCTAAACTGTAAGAAATAAAGTTCAACACTGTGATAAAAACTCAATATTTTAACCTAAAATTAATTTAAGCTAAATCTAAACTATGACGAAGAAAGTTTTAGATTGAAAATCTAGATTAAGTTTATAACTTTGTATCAAAATCAATTTATATATTTTATTTTTCACTTTATAATCAGAACTTATTTTATAATATACTAATTTATAGTAAAATAGAGGTATTGCATTTCTAAATCGAGACTAAAATAAAAACATTTTTTCTAAAAGCAAAGAGCTCCGTATTATTATATTGTATCTTTTTTACAATACATTCAGATTGATAATATTTCTTCAAAAATAATATATATAAAAAATTGTTGGAGGCCCGTCAAATATACACAAACAGTAACTGAAGTCATACATTAACATTAAATATAAGTGATTCTATGGGATGTTGTATTTAAATTTGTTTAGGTTTCCTGTCGATTGTATTTTTTTTCATACCATGCGGGATCCTTTTGTCGCAACGCTATTTGTCCACATTGTTTACTGATTTTTTCGAGCCGTTTTTCGTATAACGTACGTCAATTCGATGCTCTGGAAGAGCCTATGATGCAGCGACAGCGCTTTCTGAAATTTGCAAAAAGAATTTTATTATATGTTAAGAGATATTTCTCAAATTAGCAAACCATTTTTATTTGTTTCGATGATTTATATTTATTTACCTTGTTCTTGTACTTCATCCGCCGCTGTATCACTTTCATCCTCCTCGACCTCTTCGTCAGTGTTCGATGTTTCGGTGTTGTTCGCCGAGGTTACCATCTTTTCTACTTCACTATCAGTCTCATTTTTTGAGTCTGCTGCTTTAAGCTGTGCCCTTTTCAATTGATTTGCTTTAATTGCCAAATCTATGGTGTCCTCAATTTCTTTAACTTTTTTTCTCAATGCCTCCATTACTCCTTTGCTCGGCGCTAGTTTATCAGATGCATTAGCAAGCTTCTCTCTATTCAATAACGCCAATTTAGCATCTTGCAGTTTTTTCCTAAGTCGTTTTCGTGTAGCCTTACCCAAAGCCCTGAAACCTGGCGTGAACGTTTTTTCCATGATATTTGGCCCTCCTTTCTTCTTGTTCATTTTAGGTTTCTTATTCAATTTAGCCGGTGCAGGTGTATTTGTTTTCTCCACAACCTCGTTCCCGTCTTCTGGTTTAGTTCCACCGAATTTTTTCATCTTTTTTGGGTTTGGGGTTTTCTGTTTTTGCGGTGTTTGTTTATTTTTCATTTCTGATTTGGGCGATTTTGCTTTATTTCCAGGTTTGTTAGGTGTCTTTATGACATTTGGAGTGTTCTTAGCTTTGCCTGGCGAATTGGCTTTAGCACCTTTTGCCTTGTTGATTTTAGCAGGGGTGTTGGGTTTGGCTGGAGTTTTCACATGTTCACCAACAACTTTTTGTTTTTTAGGAGTGCCAGCGGCGCCTCCGTCAGGTTTACCCTTGCCCATTTTTCCATTATTATTGACGCCATTTGGAGTATTCTTGCCTTTGCCCGGCGAATTGATTTTAGCAGATTTCGGCTTGTTGACTTTTTTAGCGGATTTTGGTGTGTTGAGTTTGGCTGGAGTTTTGACAGTCTCAATTTTTTGCTTCTTGGGAGTGCCAACGGTGCCTTCATCAGATTTACGTTTAGCCATTTTTCTGAAACACGTGTTTGTACAAGTTAGGTTAGGGGTTATGCAAACATTGTTGAATTCTATTTCAATTGTTTGTATCGTTTATATGGTTACCGTTTGTCAGAAAACATGCACTATATTTGCCTATAAGGCCGTTTTTCATGAAGTGACGTCACTAGTCAAGATTGCCAAAACACACACGTGTATAATATATTTATTGCAAAACAAATCTACATAGTTTAATTCGATTAATTATAAACTTTCATTTAAAAAAAAAATGTTAAAAATCAACTACTGTACTATATATATTATAAAAATTCGCGAAAATCTTAATTAAAAAATAAATTGATAAATATATACCATATGAAACTAGAATAACTTAGTTTGATTGAAATAAACAACTTGGGATAAAAATAAACTATGATAGTAATTTGTCGAAAACGTGGTCCAACAAAATATTATAAATTTACGACGCAATTAACTATATCTACTATTCTCACTTATAGTACAGATTAAATAGTGCTTTTAGTGATTAAACAAAATGATTTTTAATAGAAAATGAAGTAATTCTTACCTTTTAGATATAGTATATTTCAAACCACGTGCAAAGCAGCAAACATGTACACTAGCAGGAGGTTGGATTAGTTATAGGAGGTCAGCGTTGAGCGTCATGTCCTGTGGCGCAAGTAGAAGTTGAGTTTTTAGATCTCAACATGTTGAGGTCAACAACAGAAATAATATATAAAAATATAACATGAAATGCATTGTGCAGAGTATTAACGCAAACAAACAAATTCAATTAGTTTATTTTATTATTTCATTTTTCCCGTGTCATAATATTTAGATGTTATTAGAGTTTTTTTTTTTCGTCGTCACTGAAGCATTTTAGCGCCTTATTCAAAATTAATATTTCTAATGTGTTCTCTGCACCACCGACCATATATCTAAATAAAATAGTTTTAAAAAATAGTAGGTATTCTATTTTTTGGATCGTTTAAAATTAATGACGCAAATGGGAACCATAAATTACCAACATTTGTAAAAATATTTATTTTAATCAGATATGGCACAAATGGTACACATTTTAGGCACAATTTTACATCGGAATTTTCTATTTCCACATTACATACAATTTTAAACTTTTTCAATAAGGTCATTTAGCGAATACAAAAATATGTAACATATTAAATCATATAGAGATTAGAAACTATATTATTATATAATTGATATTAAATGAATTTTTGCGTCTTAAAAATAAATTTCACCCCGTAGAGTGCTCTAGTATTGATTAACCAAAAGTATCACATTTGTTTATGTAACAATAACGGTTTACCAATGTTTTTGTGCTTTACGACAGAAATACGCATTTGTTATGACCCTATTGAAATATACATGAATGCCACAAAACATAATATTAGCACCGCTCCCTTAAATAAAAAAAATAACATGTTAATTGAGAAAATACCTCAACCATAAATATAATAAATTCAAGATACAATTATATATATTTAAATTAGTAACATAAAAAATATATATAAAGTATCATATCAACATTTAGAACTAAAAAGTAAATAAACAAAATTAATGTTAATATGCAAAAATACATTTAATTTAAATAAATGTTACCGTTAATAATAAATTATAACCAAGAGCAAACATAGTAGAAACTGGATGAAATTATATAATTATATATAATCCAACAAACATATATGTATATGTTACATATCTGAGATATTGAGAGAGCAGGGCGCAGTTACGTAACTTTATGTATCAAATATTTCTCAGTTGTATGTTATGTTTACTGGGTATATTTATATAGAATTATTTTTGGTTATTTAAAAAATAAAACATTTCTAATGTAAAATATATTTTTATCTATATTCATCTAGATATATTAAAAATATATTACAATTTTTTTGTAGTAAAATTTCCAATTTCGAATTTTAACCAATGGTTATAATTTTTGTTATTTACCTAATAAAACAAAACACCATAAAAGTTGATAACATTTATAAAAATAAAGATAACTTAAAATATTAAGATAATATCAATTACATCAAACAATTGGGAATGTAATAATAACATTGTTTAAATACAAAAAGAAAACTACATAAAATATCAATTAACTTATAACATCGATAAAGTAATTCAATAATATCAATAAATCAAAAGTAATAATGCATTTTTAAATAGAATACATCATTATACTGTATTTTAAAAAATATATCATAATTGTCAAAGCTGGACACGAATGTATTTGAAAACATTCTGTTATAAATAAAAGTACCGAAAATTTGTTGAGGTTAAGTATTAATTTAAGCATATGATAGAGTATCCAGTTACAAAGTATTTGAACTTGGGCCAAGAAATAGAAACTAATATTGCCTCTAGTTTCGAGAATTTATATAAATTTGAACTTAGGCCAAGAAATAGAAACTAATATTGCATCTAGTTTCGAGAATTTGTATAAATTTGAACTACGACAAATTGGCTTTATATTAAAATTAAAAAATATGTATAATAAGGTATGTTTAAGGTAATCAAGTTAATAATACTGAATATATAACTTGTTAATCAAAAAATTATTTTTGTTGATTTTTTCAAATATATTTTTTAATGTGTTTATAATATTCAACTAAGTTTATATATATAGTGTTAATTGGCCATAATTATTAAAGATAGAGAAAATAATAAACGAATTCAGATTTAAATACCTGAATACAAAAATAGCACCGTTTATTTCAAATAAATGTTGAAAGTAAAAACAATTTTATTATTTTAATATCAGCGGCTTGAAATTATGGCTAATATTTCCAAAATAATCAACTAAATGTGATTTATTAATTTATCACTATATCGTTTATTTTTCATGGCACTATTTAGATTTAATTCTGGGGAAAACAAATTCCCCGTAATCTTGTACATTTTCCTTATTGCACTTTAGCCTTAAAATACTAAACAATAAATTCAAAATATTACAAATAAATTGCGTTTTATATTTTAAATTTACAATGGAACGAAATATCTAATTTAAATATGTTTAAAACAAATATAATATCTCACTTAACTATTCGCGCATAAATGCAGCTAAATTAGCATATGTTTAATAATTTTATTGTCTTCAAACAATAATTAAAACTATGATCTAAATACGTTAAGTGAGATATCACTGTGGGTAGCTACTGGGTTAAATGTAAATAATATCTAGTAAACATTTATTGTTTATTGATTGGTTTTAAAACAATGACAAATCCATCATTGTCGGAAATGATGTCGACGGAAAACATAGATTCTTCTTTCACGTGTTTTATATAATCGTAAGTCATAAGCACGTGAATACCGTGGGGGCCCAGGCAATAAATATTTCTTATTTGGTCTTTCGAAATACCAATCAGAAGCGATAGTTTCTGACACAATTCCGTGCTTTTTAGAGACATCAGGTAAATGGCATGGAACACACTGGAATTTTCTCGGCACACGTAAATCGTCAATTTGGGGGAGATGCTTCTATTTGTCGAAAAAAAAAACAATAAATATAAATGTGTAAACGAGCAATCTTAGTTTAATGATTTACTCAATTAAACTCGTTTCCGCATCACACATGCCTTTTTATAGACAGAATTTTAAAAACATATAATCAAAGCATAATTTAAAAGCATAAACATAGAATCTCATTTAACACAACTAGCTTTTATTATAAAATTGTATCCCACCAATTATCCAGTCGTTAAATGCGATAATGCGTAAATAAACATGAAATTATATCGATGAATAATACTATGAATGTAATGTAACTAAGGTCACATGTGATTCTACTAATTACAAAAGAAAATATTTACAACTTCAATATGCATAATGAGCATAAATATTAACATATAACACATCGTTTTCTATTGCTAGAATATTTGTGTAAGTGTGACCACATATAGCGATATTTGTGTTAAGTTATGATTATGTGGTTGTAATTGGTTTTAGGAATATATTGAAATAAAATCTGTTAGATTTAATAATTATGATGAGTGATTTATGTGAACGTTTGATTATAAATGCATTATTAACGCTAGTGTGTGTTGTAAGGGTTAATAACCTACTTTGAATGCAACGAATTGAATAATCGTATCCCATCAGCTTGTCCGCATATTTGTATTAAGTCGTCTCTGCTCATGCGCAACATGTCTGCGCCTATGAATCCAGCGAAAGTTTGCAAATGCGCCGAGAATCGATTGTTGGACAACCATTGAGCTGTCTGTTGAACTGTTGTTTCGGCAGTTATTGCCTGGATCTAGAAATTTTATTTTAATATTATCGGTCCACTTAGAATTAAGTGCTAAGCTGTGCAACTGGACATAAACTTATGGCTGCAAAATAAAAACTCATATCGAGACACTAATATCTAAATATTATTTATAAGTAGCGTCGATATTAAAACCAGATTAATAAAATAGCATATTTTAATAATATTTAAATCTAATGATTGATTATTGATTTGAAACAACAAATATAGTTTTATAATAAAATATAAATAGCATCTCATTGACATATTTTATTTACTAGTAAGGATATTAAGGTCGTGTAGAAAAGGCGCTGTTGTGCAATGAAACATGTTAGAATTTTTTTTTAAAATGCAACACAACTAAAATGACAAATTACTTAACATTTAGCACAACTGTTATCTCTAGATCGGCCTGAATAAAAAATATAAATAAAATGCGATTTGTTTAAAGATACCATCATATAAACAAATACTTGTTTTTAAATTATAACAACAATCTTTTTAATACAAATCTCAAAATTTATTGTTCTTAATTTATGTATTCAATTTTACAACAAATATGCAAATAATGAATTATTATTGGAATAAAAAAATTGTTTGTTGCATAAATTATAATAAAGTAAAAACAACTTTGTATTTATTTTCATATATATATATATATAAATAGAATTTTCGGTTCAAGTTTCAAGGTAATTTAGTACTGTAATTTATGCATAAAATACATAAATAAATTCAAATCGAAAAAAAAAAAAAATGGGACTTACATTCACTTCAGATCCTTGAGCTTCGTTTGTAAGAAGATTCGACTCGGATGAGCATCTCAACAACGTAGCTGGCGGGGTGGTATTATTTGGCACAATACTCGTACACTCTTCATTCTTCTGAACAAAGTCATTCGAACGGCTTGGAGAAACACTGGAAATAATTTAAAAAAATTTATTTTGTGCATGAAATCATTTTAAAACTCATTGGTGCTTTTACATTAAATTAAAAAATATATATTTATTATTATTTATGCTCAAAAATTATAAATTTATATAGTAATTATTAATATTTAGGTACATTTTGTTTTATTCCTTTTAAGGTTATATAAACGGTTCGTTTATTTTTAAAACTGCAATTTAAAATGCGTTTCACATTGATTTACAAGGTAAGATCGAAATTGATTAAAGAATATCTTTTAAAGATTGTATCAGGCATGTATGACGTCATATTTGATAGTATTTTATAATCCATTTACGGTTTTAGTGCGCACTTATGAACACAAGATAATAAGTACTTTTTAGTGCAATGAAGTTAATTTTAGACATAAACGGAAATTGAGAGAAAAACACCAATGATGATAGGTTTTATTAAATCATTAAAAAAAGTGATAATTTAAAAAGCTAAATTACATTTTAATTGTTCGAATATGATGTTTTATATGCGAATGTTTTCGTTTCGCAATAGTTTTGGCCAGGGAACGATGTAAACTTAGTTTGTTCCGGTTTACCAACGTTCTCGGATGTAACTTGACTCGAGTTCGTTTTGCGACGAGTTGAAGCGAATTAAGGTCCATATTGCTGGATGTAGACAGGGTATGAAAGTATTGTGTTTCCATAACACAATCACTTTGCGTAACAGTCATTGTATGAATTAACAAATACATGTTTGCGGCCGTATTACCGTAAAACGTAATAAGTGTTTTTTTTTGTTTTGTTTTGTTTATTTGTTTGATTTGTTTTGAGTAGGTTTCAAACAAGCGCCTTGCAATTTCTACCGTGGCACAAGTACATCCGCTTCGAAATATTACCAACCGGATGTTTGCGTTTCATTGGTTGAATGCAACGGCGGTATGTGGTGTCATCTGATGTAGAGATTTTGGATGATGGTAAATACATTTGGCAAAAATGCGTGGAGAATACTTTTTTCAATCGCATATACTGCAGAAAGTCTAAACCACTGACCGATGATTTTATAAACCATTCCGAAATATAATTGTCAAAATTTTCACGTGACCTCCTCTTGGGAACAAAGTACGAAGATGAATGCAAAATCATGTAGATTTAGTGCACTAGTTTTAACAGTCAAGAATGTTATTTATGTTTCGCAACGAAGGATTTATCGTTTGTTTTTAGAAACGGTAACCGTTCTAATGTTACATTTCATTGAAAACCACATTAACGCAACAAAATCTGTTGTTTTATTTTTATTAAAAACAATAATCAAACACAGTACACTTGACGACGAAAGTACAATTGTTCACAAATCAACGGTAGATCATTATAAATGTACAAAGGGCGTACTCAGACATCAACACGACTGTACGCGGTTAGATTACAACTGGAAACTTGAACATAACACTTATTTTATCTAATATATTTGTTATCACAACAATTCGCACATTCCGTCATATAAAACACTAAATCAAACATTGAATGCAACGAACGAAACGATGTACGCACGTCAACCAACTTCGTCCTATTAAATTCTTAAACATCAAAAGAACACAACTGCTTCAACTCTATAAATAGTTATACGCTTAGCTTAGGCGCATACTATTTCGGGCGTCCCGCGGTCACAACTAAAAAAAAATCACTCCTCTTTATTAATTGAACCAAAGCAGATTTTGCCTTGTACTGGTTGTATTTTAAATATATATCCGATTACTACAACAAACCCGTGTTTATTGTCTTGTGTGTATTATATCTCGTGGTTAACAATATCGAGCTGAATTAAACCCTGCTCGGCTCACGGCTGTTATTACCAGATACGCGTTCTATAACCAGTTCAAACCGGTTACACCATGTTCTGTTCGGAATAGGAAAGCAGTATAGATAATGAAATATACTTTCTTTCAATTTTAAAACACGAATTATGGCAATAATAGGCTTTTATATTTATGATGAATGCTCCTATTTATATTTAATTCCATATCATGTTCGTATTATGTATTCTTAAATATGTTTATATTTACCGTCTTATCATGCTTTTTTTTACAAAAGCAAATCAAATTATCCTTTATTTCCACTTCGACCAAATTATTAAAGCAACATTTAACTATATTTTTTTTGGTATACAATGTAAACAAATTCATAGATTTGATTTTAATGATAATTCTATTTAATTTGAAATCAGTAAATTGCAGTAATATTCGTGTTGCGATATCTATGTATGTTGTAATCTATCGGAGAATTATTAAACTGTGATGTATTTTCATATATATATTTGATTATTTTTTAAGTCAAAATTATTTTTTAATAAACAAATGCAGTTGTGTTTGCTTGATAATTCAATGCTGCGGAAATGTACAGTGAATCATGAAATATGTAAATAAAATCTATAAATACATAGCTGCTGAATAATTAATATCACCCAGTCACGAATAAAAAGAAACGCGTTGAATTTTATAAACGTGTACAGTTGCATAAATATAACTTAAATCACTTGTGGGGCGATATATGAATTTTACGGTGAAAATTGAGGATAAATCAGTCAGAAATGCAGTTAAAAAATAAAAAATATAATTACACTCGACATTTCAACATTTTTGTCTTCTTTACGAACATAATTAGTCGGATAATATAAAATGTATAGTAAAAAAATGGTTCACATATTATAAAAGATAAATACATTTTATGTAGTAATTACTTGTGATAAAAAATTGTATTTACAATTATTTATTTTTTATCCATTTTTAAACATGTTTTATATTATTAGATTAATTATTCACCTGACGAAGACAAGCGATGACGAGAGTAATTATTTACTCTAATTATATTCGAGTTAATTATGGTATATTTATATAACCCCTTTTTGTGAACATCAGTATTTTTGAATAAATGCGGAATAGATATGATGCAATTTTGATCAAAAAACAAATATTGTTCTAAAAAGTAACGCAAAGCACTTTAATGCAGTTAAAAATAAATGGAAAAATAACACTTGAAATTTGTCACTACCATGTATAATCAAAAGTAAAATATAATAATGTAACCAATATATAATGTTAAAGAAATCCTATGTTTTCTTGCGATCCTCAATTTGTTGCGCATCTCTTTCTTCATCTGCCCTTTTTTGCTGCTTTTCCTTATGTTCCTTTTCCCTTTGATCGACTTCCCTGCTTAATACTTCTGTTTTTTTTATATCTTTTTCAAACTCTTTCATTTGCAATTTATGAAACTCAACGGCTTTTTCTAAGTTTTTTTTAAGATTATCCAACATTTCTTTGTTTTTTTTGTAGAAGTATTCATCTTCGATGGCTTTTTCACGCTCAGCAAATTTACCGCCAGCTTCCCGAACGGACATATACCTTACTATTATTGAGGGGCACGATTTTAATTTTGACATATTTTACCGATGAAAATTTTTGGTAGTGAAACTTAAAATGACATTTCTTCAAATTTGTTTTTTATGCAGCACTCTATATAATTTACTCTTCTAATTTTGCCTGCATTTGTGCACCGGGTTTTTTTTCGTCATTAAAATCCTTTTTGTTTTCAGTCTTTTGGTACTTCACTACTTTATTTTGATTCGCTTTTAACTTTTCCATGTTCTCTTTATTTTTCCTTTGAAAATATTCGTCCTCATTTGCTTTTCCTTTTTCCGAAATTTTACCACCGAAGTCGGATATAAACCGTACTAATTTTACGGTTGTTAATTGCACAGGTCTTACTATAAACATTTTGGATGTACACATTGTCAGAAATAATTAAGTCATAGGTTGACATTTTTTGTTTGTTTATTAGCACTCTATATATTTAACCTACCGCCTGCTACCGGTACCAATATCGTCATACCAATTTTCACACTTCTAGGTATCTATGCTCATTTACCACTTTTCAATTTAAACCTAGAACCAATGAGTACGAAATATTTCGTACTAATTGCTAGAACTAAATTCCTGAACCATATGTTAAGATTCAACGCTCCTAAATGGTTTAAAAATGGTCGATGACGATATCGTGTGTGTGTGTGTGTGTGTGTGTATGAACGCTGTACATCCAAAGTAAAATTATGAGACTATAAAATTTAATCAATTTGTTAATTATAAGGAAAATTATAATACAGCAAAGATAATCAGATTCGGTAAATGTTGGAAAATTTATAAAAATGATTACACAACCGATGTCGTGACGTCACTACTATTATACAATGATGTATTGACTTTGATTGCATATAACTGATTTTCTTAGAATAAGACAATTAAAATCACATTTTTCATTAAAGTGTAAACTAAAATTGGTTTAATTACATGCTATACTCTATCAATCTATGAAAAGTATTTATAGATTTTGTGCGCACTGTATTATCAAACAGGAATTTATTTTTGATGACTAATGTTTACACATCATCAATTGTGAGTGCCGCTACTCACTCGTATTTTTTTCTGGAGGTAACTGTATTAATGGAACAAAATATGCGTTCCCATGAATTTCTTTATATCCAATATATTAGAAATCCTATATTTTGTTTTAGAAAAAATACAAATTGATAATTTAATAATAGTTTTTGAAATCGAATCCAAAGATGTTTTATGCATAAATTTGAAAGAATAATACCACAATAACATTTTCTTCTAAAATATTTAGATAAAAGTACTTTTGAACATATAAGGAAGAGAAAGAAGAGTATATATCAAATAGTAATTCAATCATAATGTAATTGTATTTTGAAGTTTTGCAATAATCAATTAAATTCAAAAGACAATCACACAATGGTGTATTAATTTGATCGGAATATGCATCAAGTTATGTTATTATAATTATTAGGTTACTGGTTTGTTTTTTTAACAGATTTATACTTTCAATTCGTAACGGTTTCGGTTTTTATCGCCATAATAGGTTAAACAATGTTTTTTCTAAATCGGTTTGAACCAGTTTGAAATATATACAATTAAATCTTTTTGCGAATTTTGTATTTAGTTTTCATTGGGTATAATCGAAACACGTTAGTAATTTGAGTAAAGTTAAAGATAAAGGTGGATTAGTATATCAATTTAACACTAGGGCGGCGTGGTAGATGTCTCAAAATGTGCCATTAGAGTGAAATTTGGCCTAAAGATATTTTGTTAATCAATTATATTAAGTATTTATTATCACAACAAAATAAAACAAAAATAAATGAAATGATTTTATTTTTCAAAATTGAGTATAATACGTCAAATGAATAAAATGTTTCCGTTACTCTTCCAGTTGTTTAGCCAGATTAAGGTTACTTCTTCTCCTGGCTTGTCTCCTAGTTTCCCGCTCAACTTTTCTTGCCATATCGTTGACTCTACGTAGGTTACTCCGATGTCGAAATAGTTCTTTTTGATGGATCTTTATTTGTGATTCATGAAATTGAGCACCTTTGATGGCGAGCATGCGTAGTCGATCTAATGATTTCATTTTTGGTTCCCTTTTGAACGTCTCTCCTTGCACATCGTACAAAAATCGACGATTATTTAGAACTTTTATATCATCTTCGAACAGCCGTATGAAATTTGGATATTTTATTTTAGTGCGTAAAAGATTTAAACCACGACTCAATAATTTTGACATGACAATTGGTGAGATGAATGATAATGAATTTAGTACTAGAATTTACATCTGACGTTTCGAAATGTAATTATTTACTTCATTTTTTTTACGAGACAATCAAGGCCATCTTTTACGTTGCACAACAAAAACGTTTCTATTTACGATACACATACATAACAGCGATATTTTAACACTTGCAAATACTGTTTCAATCGGAAGATTAAGAAACAGTCAGAAGATATTTTTTGAAAATAGACTAACTTAGTATATTATAACAAAAAATTAAATGGTGTAATATTATTATAGGTAAAAAAAATTTAAATTCTTTTGAAGGTTTTAACTTTCTTATACGAAGTAATAAGTATTGTAATCATGAAAAAATCGATCTCGAGATTATAACAGAAATATAGATTTGGACCTTCCCTGAATCCAGTCGGACTATTTTTGTAATTGTCTTTCTCTAGGTGTGTGTGATCTAAACGGTTGAAGGTAAAATTATGAAACTTTAAAAAGATTATATTGCAAAACTGAACTAAGAAATCGAAATGAACATAAAATATATAGTTGCACTATTTATAGATTGTTGACATAAATACGATTATAGATTGTTTTGTTTACTATAACAATTAAAATGTATATTGATTAAATAATGTTACGATCTTGAAGCAATTAGTTTAATTATTTTATTGGTGTCTATCAATTATTTATAAAATATTAAATATCTTTTTCGAAATTATTTAATACTAATAGAATGTTAACAATAAATTATTAAAATAAAGTTTTCGAATTGTTATAAATTCCAATTACAAAATATATTATAGATTGTTGAAAATCGATACATATGCATTTAGAATCGATCAATTGTCGAATTTCTGGAAAATACCTAATATGTGTAGCATTAGAAAAAAAAATTTAACAGTGTGACCGAAATACATATACTTTTTCTACGATTAAAAAAATATTCCAATGGTAAAATAAACAAAAAAAAAAACTAGACTATATTAATACGCGTTATGGTGATAATTGAATTAGATAAGCTATGCAATGGATCGCTCTTTTCCTGATATATACCGGATTATTCTAGTTGAAACATACTGACACATATTTCCTCATAAAAAAGAAACAAATATACGATTATATACCAGTTTCGTTATCAACATTGTGTATTTTCGTCACAATAATAAATGTGAAATACTATTTTTAGTACATCAAGATAGTTCGCATATATTGCGTATAAGAAACCATTTTTATCAATATACGCACTATGCGTACAGATCTATTTAGAATATACTCGATAATCGTAAATGGAATCGTATCACTACAAAGCGGATTTTACCAATTTAGAAACTGGTTAATACTCGATTACAAAGATGCTAGCGCCACCCATGTAATAAAAGCAGTATTCGTTGAGCCAAAATGAGTTTTCTACAAACTAAAAAGTACAACAGCCAACAAGTAATGCTCATATAATACAAGATGAAAAAATTTGATTGCAAGCGTAAAATATATTTAAAATATCATATATTAATATGTACAAATGTCGTTCAATTATCGTGTAATGATTCCCCAGTTCATAATTTGTCCTTTTCCCTAATTGTATTACAAGTGAAAAAGGGACATATTATCTGAAGAGTTAAGTGCATGAAAATGACATTGCGGGTGAGTGGCGGCACTCACGATTGAAGATGTATACGTATAGCTGATTTGATTTGGCGAAATGTAGATGACGGAAATCAATTTTGATCCGTATGGAAATTGGTACTCAGCGGTGCGTATATTCCTCCTAGGGGTTGAATTTTATATAAATTGCATACATACACAGTTTTATTTATATGTATAAAATTTATATAAAAAGTAAGCCGTGGGAAATATATGTGCCGCTGAGTGCCAATTTCCAAACGGACCAAAATCGATTTCCGTCGTCTACATTTCACCAAATCAAATCAGTTATATATACATCACCGAAACCTACGCGGTTAAACCGTTGTAGCAAAAGAGAGCAATCATTTGCTATGTTGGTCTAACCACGTAGGTTTTGCAGCGTTCGAAAAAAATGAGATGGTTGCAGTGTTTAGGTGCTAGTACTAGGGTGTGATTTTCGTGATCGACGCGCTCTCTGGCAGTCTAATTAAAATACTAAAAATATGCTGACCCTAACGAGATATCTGCGCTTAAGTTTTGGATGCAATATAGAGAAAATAGGGCAATGTTTTTCTTATGGGCGATTCAATATAATTTCTGTATCTAATTATAGGAGCCAGGAATGCACGGTATTATTTTATTGATTAATTGTAATATTGGAATGTATATCAAACTTAATAAATTAGTAAAAATAGGAAAACAAACACACAAATATTAGCGATAATTTTCTATATAATAGCTATATTCTTTTTATTTAAGAACTCAAGCTTATTTCAGTTTTAATTAATAAACTTGTTCTCTTTACGTATAGACAGATAAAGAACACGACTTTGAACTAAATTAAATTGAGTTTTTGTGTAAAATAATAAACATAATTTATTTTGAAATTTTTTGAGTACTATTAAACACTTGCCAGGTATGTTACCTATGACCACTGACCTTAAATAGAGTTCCAGGGGGGGATTCAAATTATTTAATTTGCGTTAAAATATACATTATACAAATTTTAATTAATTGTTTTATTTATATGTGTAGCAATTAATTAAAGTAATAATAAAGGTAGTATTCATTTTACTCAAAATTAATATATTATTATCCTAATTCATCTAAAATGCAATTAATTAATAAATAATGGCAATACACATATTGAATACGCAATTCAATCGTACTTTAGACTCTTGCGTAGAATAGTTAATATTTTCTAATACATATATAAAAACATTCGTGAATTTATTTTTTATATAATATTGAACCTGTTTTTAGTGCGCTGAAATTTGAAAATCAATAATATAACTAGAATATTGCCAATACTTTCTTTCAAGCAGACGTTTTCTATTTATGCGGATTATGCTCAGTGGCGTAGTGGGAGTAAAAGTAATTTTTTTTTAAATATTATATCAGTAGATTGCAAGATATTTAAAAGATACATTTCGCCATATAACCAGAGATTATTGCATACAATTATTTAAACTAAGATATATTTAGCAACTATTTCCAAACCTTATATTATAATCATTATCATCATCATCGTATATCTCCGGTTTAATTTTAATCGCTAGTACGTCGATAGCTGAAGCGGGATCCGTAGATTCTTCTAAATAATTCGCTACGGGAATTTCGATTTCATGTTCATCCATTCTCCGTTTCCTTCTTGCACGAGAAATAGCTTTCTTCAAATTTCGTATATCCTTCTCTTTAATGATGCCACTAATCGCCGCAACTTCACTTTTCATTATTGCTGCCGCCCGTTTATCCATTTCATTCTTTGCACTCTGACTAATTCTCCCCCGTACAATATCCTTCATTAAACGTATCTTATCACTGCTATGAGTATGCCGAACATCTTTATTTTTTAAAATATAGTTACTCGTTGTTTCTATTGTAGCTGGACAAGGTCTTTGTTGACATTTCCACACTTTATTACCATTCTTTAAAGTACGTTTTTTTAAGAATTTATAGTCGTTAAAAGCTAAGAAATGATTTCCTATACTATTTATATGAACTTCTAAACACTCGTTTTTAGTATTCATTTTTATTAGTCATAATTTTAAATCATTTTACACTGATTGTTGATGCAGAACTATTCGCAACAAACGTGTTTTCGTGACGAAGTACCGCATCATCCTGTCGACAAGGGAAAAATGGATATTTTGGGGTAGCATTCGGGGATTCTCGGGGATATCGTCTTTTTGCGTTTGTTGTGTACCGAAACCGAATATTAGCAACAGGTACATTCGAATCAGGGCCGGCCTTTCGTATATTTTTAGATTTGTAATTCTTATAGCAGTGGCGGCGATCAAAATATATACATAAGTTATATAAAATTGAAAATTCCTTTTAGTGCAAATATTTTACGTATTTGTAAAAAATTGCTTTGAAACTATTGATGCTATTTTAAACTAGTCTATAATTCTGTAGGGGTGTCTTGTATAGATTCATATATATTAAATTTAGGAATATTTTATTTTTATTGGTAATTCGTTTCATTTGAGTTGATTAAATTTTATTCATTTATCGAAGGCGATTAAAAACGACAGTATTTAAATATGATTTGAAGTGAATAAAATTAAAAAGTAAAATTGGAAAATGCAATATAACAAAAGTACTGTAGTTTTAGGAGGGAAAATAGGGGTTTAATACGGATTGGTCTATCCGTGTATAACGAATTATAATCGTATATGGTAGTTTTCTCACTAGGTAATATTAAAATTAATAATTTTCACCGAAACCTTAATTTGCGTAAATTAACACTATTTAATTAATTTTATGTTAGCAGTAACATAATGAGATTGTATTAAATTATCCTCTAGATAAAATTAAACAAAATAGAACTTCATATATCAGAAACCAGACCTGAGTTATGAGAATGTATGCACCTTGCACCAGATCACTTTTTTTGTAACTGAGAAATATATTAAATAAAAAAAGAAAACTTACATTTCAGGAGAGTAAGGCCCTTGTACTGTTGATGTAACGCTATTCAATGCTGGCAAAGGGACAGGAACAACAGCTTCATTTGGTATCTATAAAATAGAATAAAAATACTAAATAAAGATATTCAATTTTGAACTTTTTATAGGATATAAAATAGGCGCATTAAACTTTGTGTGAGCGACTGTTACGTTACTAATTTGCATCGAGTTTTCCTTAGTGGTGTACCGTACGTATTAAGATACATATATAACTATATATTATTTGGTAGGAAATTATTGACTTATTTATATCTAAATATAGTGTTAGTTAACACTTATATTACATTATGTAAATATTTCAATACCTATTATAAATTTAAAATATATGTATAATAATCATTTATCATGAATGTAATGAGAAAAATAAATGGAATTTATTTGTCTTTTATATAAATTTTAATGATATTGCTGCTAGAATCACAAAAAGCAGTAAACAATAAATTTAGAGTTTCTAAGTTGTAGTCAATAAACTATCAAAAATAAGCTTTCTTCTATCTTATAAGTTCTTTAAATCACGAATAGACATACACAAGGACGACTGAAGGAAATAAGTGCCAGCATGCACTAAGCAGATCTATTAAACTGCTTCCAAATACACACACAGTACATATAATAGAAACTTACGTCATTCAAAACGGTGCAATCGTAACTTGGTTGATATTTCTCTTGTTCTGACTGGGGGCGCTTCATAATTTTTTCTCGGTCCTGCTTGTGCTTTCTATCGGCTCCCTTCAACTTGAAAACCTTGATTTGACATGCAGCTGCATGTAAACGCTTCGGTGGACTCACTGAATCGCCATTTAGATATGTCTCTACTTGAATTCGAAATGGTACACCTTTTTCACCACCATGCTTTTTCGGTGTGAACTCCGTACTTATGCAATTTACCTAAAACAGAATTATAGGAGATTTTTAAAAACTGTAAGAAGGATAAAAGAAGATAATTTTTCTTTGTAATATTTACCTTAATATAAACTCCAACTTCCTTGGTTGGGTCCCACAAAAAATGTACAGCGTTGAGTTGTGAAGGAGGCTGGGTAACTTCACAAAGGCCATACGATAAAGGCACATCTACTTCGATGATACGGTCACCGGGACGGGAACTTTGCCACAAGGACATTTGCTCTTTTTCCATATATTGTAAACGACGTTCATAGAAACATATACGGATTACACTCTATAACAGAAGTATTACAATTCCAGTTTATAGTTGTTTTAAATGTGTTATATTTAAAAGTAATTGCAGTTTAAATGTGTAGACTTAAGATTATCTGGAAAGTTATAAATTTACTTTTAAAATTCTTCCTCTGTAATTGGAAAGATCGCCCAATTTCTTCAATTTGATCTCGTAACTTTGTCCTTGATTCAAATAAGTGAGAGTATCTTCATTGACTTTGGTTGCAATACTTGTTGCGGCCGCCAGTACATACTGAAACCTGGAATCTTCAGAAAGATCGCTGGATGTAACCATATTTCGATTTCCATCTTGCGGCGACGGAGTATCAATAATACCACCTTTCAAAACAACAATGGTACAGTAGTAGTTACGTTAGAATCAAATTTCTGGTCTAAACTTACCATTTTCGATTGGTGATGGAATGGCATTGTAACTATTGTCTAATAAATTTTGCAACGCGGTATTAATCGAATTTTGATTGTTATTGGAGTCGGGAAAATCAGTAGATGTAGTTGTGACTGTTTGGGCAACTACTTGGTTCGATCGAACGGATTTTTTATTACCAGCATTATCTAAAGATGTAGGCGATGGAGCTTCTTGTTTAAATACAGTTAAACTTGGTAATGCCAAAAGAGCATCACTAAAAAAAAAAAGAAACATTATTATTTATTAGCTACGGAGGGTGAAAATTGTATTATAATTTTTAATTTGGGAATATTTCCTATACATAAATTGTCATTTGAAAACAAGCATTGTTCAGACTCACCCTACGTTGTAAGCAGCATTGCCGAAATCAGCACTTAAATTGGTAAGCGTGCCATTTAGTTCTGCTGTTAAATTATCCGTTATATCGTCAACTTGCCATTGCGTTATGCGTGGGCCTAGAACGAACACAATCTTAGATAGATAATTGTTGTTAAAGTTAAATGTATACTCATTGTATTTGTGTTATTAACGCTTACTACGTAATATTGAATTATTTTCTTATTTATTAAAAAAATAATTCATCTTGTTCGCAAACGAATTGTTCATCCTAATGATAAGATTGAACAAGGTCAAGTCAATTAAATTGATAAAGTTCAATAAAAAGAACAAGGACATAACAACAAATTAATTTTTGCTTTGTCTTCACCAAGTAATAATTATACTATAATTATAAAATAATTAACGGGTCCAATAAGTATGTTATAATATTTAAAATAATTTTCACTAATCTACACGCCATAATCATTACTAGGTTCATGCAATTATATTACTGATCATAGAAATTATTAATTAGCTTAAAGAGGAGTCTTTACAGAAATTCTATAAATTATGCAAAGAGTTAAAGAATACTTTAATCAAATTTATTTTAGAAAATAAACCATGATTGTTAAAAGAAAACAAAATAAAATTGATAATATTGTTTGTTCAGAGTTCGTTGCTTCCTAAAAACTATGAGTTGGATATATATGTATGTACAAAGGCAACTTTTCTAGGAATTATTTCGGTTACAGAACACAGTATAAAAAAGAAGATTCTGTAATTATAAAAACTAAACATAATTAACGAAATCTCAAAAGTATGTTATGCAATTTTTATTTATTTATAATCAATTTATTTAACAGGATTACTAATGAAATGATAATAAATGTCTCAAAGATCGAAAATAAAAATCTACAACTTGTTTTTTAATTACAAACTTGCCGTATAAGCGCTATATATGTAATGCAAGTAGTTTTCTTTCGTGAATTTTTATTATATACTCGCACATTACGAAACATACTATTAAGTGACTTTGTTGCTAAAGTGATGTAATGTTGAGTGTTTAAAAGTTCAGTCAATCAATCACATATAAAGGAAATTATGTTATTGGATAATTAAGTACTGTCATTAATTTAAAAAAGAACAATGGTTCCTGGTTTGTTAGAGGAAAGTGAAAACAAGTTAGACTAATTTACGACTCGCCAAAAAGTACGGAAATTTTCGCACAGCTATAAATTAATTTTAATAAATATATCGTCTTAAGTAAATGTGACAAGTTGAGTTTAATTGAGAAGGTTATCCAATGACAATATGTATGTATGGTATGTACTGACGTCAGTCGACAAAATGAATCTAATGTAGACTCTTTAATTTTTATTAAGCGTTGATTAAGCTAGATGATTACTAACTATTTAAAATGAAAGAACGAATTCTCAGTAACGGATACGACACACATCTGCATCTTCCATCGGTCCAATAAAGATGGCATGTGACAATTACTGTTTTGATTCTTATCTCGATTAAACACCATAGAAAACAGTATTACAATATATACTTCAGTAACAATTGAACGATGAAATAAAGCTACGCTATTGAATATCCCGCCAATTAATTAGTAAATATTCCTAAGAGGATTTCGAATTAAAGCGAATCATCAGTAAAATCATTTTTATTTCCAATTATCAAGCAAATAATGTCTGGTTTTACTAAATGCGGCAACAGAAGTTCGACTAATAATAAGTTTGTTTACTTCATAAATTATTTAGGGCAATGTGTTAAAAATGATTATTTAAGTTTAACGATTCGTTTTTGTGCTCTAAAGTTATTAATTATTGAAATTGCAGTTGCCTGCTGTTTCAAAAGATTATTTGCGAATTCAACGAATTTGAATGAATTTGTTGCCAAATGGCGATGACACGTGATTTCTTATCAATGTTTGTTTGAGATTTTAAAATTGCAAAAAAAAACACATGTTATATTTAATCTAGGTAGCAGAAGAATAACAAAAGCTAATATATTTTAAACTGTCAGAAAATCATTGACGTACTTAGCTATTTTAGTACACTCATGATGATAATGAACGATAATTATAACGTCATAAATAATAAACACAAGCAGCTTATGTGCGTGTAAAAATAAAAGATGGGGCAAATTAGAGTCAATGTCACGCCGTACATACCATCGCGTTTTTCCGTTGGGTTTTTATTAATCGCGATTAGATTTTCATTTTGGGACAATTCTAGTGGATCTTTCAGAGCGTCAACGACTTGGATCTTCCGGTTTTCGGTGTCGCCGCCGAAGTATTTCCGTTTCCTGTCGATTTTCTGTAGCGGCAAATCACTGTTGTTTACGTATTTGACGGTATCGGTTGTCTCGGTATTGTTGGTGGTAGTACTGTTGTATTTCGGATTACTCAACGCTAGTTTCAAGTCGTTCGACCAATTGAAGTACTCTTCGTTGCTTTCCATACTTCCGTCCGAAGGAATAGCCCACGAATTTTTAATCTCTTGTTGCAAACGTTCGTTCGTAAAATTGTTCTCCGTGTAATCATAGAATTGGAAATCCATAATAACGGTTTTGTGAAAATTTAAACAAAAAATCTAATGTACTACTTTTGGATATATCATCTCGAGATAATAAATATGTTATATACAAAATTTGGAGGTAGAACACTCTCAAATTATGAAGTCCGAGCTCACTATTCACTGGCTTTTCGGACTTTGGTTGTTTTTTTGGTAGTTAGATTAAGTCCAAATATGTCGCGAAGCGATTAATTTTTAGAACATAACGAAGAATGAATTGTACAATTTCTTTATACCGGTTGTTTCACGCTGTCGATGATTTTGCAGGAAAGAGTTGTAAATGTTTAGCATTTTAAATTGTAAATAGTAATATTCAATATCCATTTAGCACAAAGCCCGGTTTAAATGGTTGTAGCTTTTAAAACAAAGAAAAAAAAAAAACGGAACTGATACTTTTTGCGTCAGCTTCCCCCGTATTGTATTCAGTCCGGAGTACCACACATAAAAAATTACGAATTTTAAAACAACACTAAACACACTGCCTTTATAGAATTGTAAAATTCTGTGCCGTCTTGGCGATAATATTCACACAGCTAATTATTTCGTATAGCAATATAAAATAAAACATTCACGAGACGTATTGAAAACTCAAATAAGACACATCAGTATTGTCAGTATTACTGATTCACATCTAACAAGTACACTTTGAACTTCATAATCACATAAAAACAACTTTAGACCTGTGATAACATTACTTTTGTATACATAAATATAACTCGAAACAAAATTACTAGACTGATTTGGAATTCAATTAAAATGCACTTAACGCAGTGTCACCCTGCTGGGTAATTTGCGTACACTAACGAAACAAAATGAATTATTTGATGCAAACAGTTATCTCAATCATAAATCAGGACACACCAAGCTCTGACGCCAATTTCGTCAACAATCCCAAACCGACTAAACTAAACACACCACATATTATTCTAGTTCATCAATTCATCACTCAACCATAATTAAACCCGATTCACAGCGACCCAAAATAAACGATTCTTTTTCTAAATATCTTTTGCTCTTAGCTGTGTGAACCTTTTTTCAAAGATACTGCCACTTAATCGTGTGCAAAATTATGGACAACCGACGACGAAAAACCAGTGAACGAAGCATTAACAATTCGTGTTGTTTCAATTCGGGCTTTTTCAACTTTTTGGCGATCGCAACGGACGGACTTAACAAATTATTGCGTTGAGTTACAGAAGTCATCCAAGCTGAAACAGAAATTCATCTTTAATACACTCAAACATTTTTTATTTGTATACGTTAATTATGAATAAATTCTATAATATACATATTTAGTCAATATTATTATTAATTTTTATTTTATGCGGGAAATTATCACAAATCCTAAACGAAATTTATTTCTTTTTTTATTAGAAATTAACGTTGTAGAATCATTTAAATGAGGTTGCTTCCATTAGAGTCGTTTAAAACTAACGGTTTACAAATCAGATGTTCTAAAAACCTCTATGATCTGTTTCCCTATTTCTATTATAATATTTTTAGTTGTTCAAAATTAAATCAGTAAAATCACAAGGATATACTTAACGGCCTTCGGGAGATATTAGAGTATATCACAATAAATGTATGAACACATATTACAATATCGTTGATATCATCTACCATTTTGAGAATTTTATAGACGCATTTACATTCAACCACCTTTTTTTTTTTTAATCATTAATTCCCATAGCAACAATTGGTAATCATTATTTCTTTCATGTAAAACGTTTAAAGTAACTTTAACTAAAATCATTTTTTTATGTATTACTGCGATATAGGATATTTTAGTTTTTTTGTTGTAAAACAAATCCACAAAATAAATGTAACCGTTATTTCTAAAATAAACATGTTTTATGACTAGGACGTGCAATTTTGCTTAATTATTTAAATTAGAACAGATTCACGGGAATATGAATGAGCAATCCCAAGTAATTTATGTAATTGTATTAATTCTAATAAATTGCTTTTTTTAGTATTTTGTTACCAATAATTAGGTTTAGAATGTAATAGAATTGAATTTTATCAATATGGTGTGATTTTATAAATATAAACAATTGTTTCACCTTAAACACTTGAGTTAATCACAATTTATCTTATTTATCAATTATCGAACATATTTGTGAAGATAAACAAATGATGACGATTATTTCCCAAATAAATTCACTGATAATAATCACAATTCATAAATACAAATTGATGTTGTATGATCGACGGTAAACTGAACTATGAGATGCTAGTATAGGTGTAAACTATTTGCAAAACAGTGATATTTTTTTTTTTCAGTTTCATCACGTGACCTTGAAAAATTTGCATCTTTCGGCCAACTGATTTTTTAATCGATTTTTACGCCAGTCAAGCAGGTTTGATGACGAAACCAATATTATTTTGTATAGATTTGTAGCGTATGATGATAAAAAAAATGTATAGGAACTTTGCAATGAGTATATTATTGCAAAAAAGTTGTTGTTGAAATAGCATTACTAGTTCCTTGATGAAATAATAAAAATATGTATGTGTTAGTTACCAAGACGTTATTTCCACTGTAAATAATTATTTTGTGTTAAACATAATAATCTTTGAATATGAAAAAACTTATAAATACTAAACTATTTACAATGCAATTAATTCTTGAGACAGTCGGGTGTATGCATTATACAAAGAAATGTTAAAGGTGCTTTTTATTTAAATTTACTTTACGTTACGAGATATTCGAATGAAATCATTTAGCGTTAGATAACGAATGACCGTAAATTATTTCTATGGAAATACAATAATTATGATTTCAAAGTAGCTTTAAAATTCTATGTGTATAAGTACAACAAAGTAATTGTATTTTAACCATTATATAATTTACGTACAGGAAAGTCGAGTGTAACCGAGATATTTTGGAAATATTGAATAAAAATTGCAGTAATAAATTACAATTATTAATCATAAAATATTGTCGTAATTTTACTCCTATTTTTTTTTTCTGTAATAGATTACTGATACACATTCAATTATAACAAAACAAATTAATATTCATTAACCAATCAAGATTATTCCGGACCAGACGATCATGACTCATTATTCATATTATGGAAAATAAACTTTTCTATAGTAAATATTGTTTGTGTATAAATTAACTACAAAACACATGCATTACTTGTTTACTAATCATTCAATATACCGTAGAATAATATTATTTCAGCAAAAATTATTATTTGGCCTAGACCTTACTATCTAGTCTAGATAGCATGCAAGATCATCGTCACTTTCGATTTACCACTTAAGACAATTGATGTTAGCTTTGGTCAACCATTTTAATATTTGCTCTTTAGCTAGTACATAAATATACATAAAATAAACACAAAAAGTGATCGCAAAATATATACATCTTCAATCATGAGTGCCGCCACTCACTCGTATATTTTACTTGAGTATATTATAACTTCCATCTGTTGGTGACAATCAAAACTATTAAGTTACATTACAGCGATACTGATTTAGTCAAGCGGAATCTTTTAATGTATATATTTTAGGAACCAATACTAAATTTGCGTATGAGTTAAACGACTATAATCGATTTGGATTAATTAATCCTCATAGAGCGTATTATTTTATTTCGTATCTATTTAGGTCACATTTTAAAGCGGCAATTAATTTTTAACCTCGTATAATTTGTTGTCGTTTCCCATTGTATATTAAAAAGTAATCAGAGTAAAAAAAAGGAATTACATGAATTAACGGGTGATTCTTGAAAAAATACTGACTATATTATCAATTACAGCTCAAACAACAGAAAATTAAAAATTGTATAATTTTTGTTCGGTTTAGGTATTTCATATTTGATATAAAATGTTCTCATAATAAATTAATTGTAGATGATGTATTTTAGGTGATAATTATTATTATTTTACACCGGAACTTAAAAAAATATAGTAATAGAGAAAATTGATTTCCAGCACTGATTTAATGTATTGTATTCATATTAATAAAGATGTAATGATAATTTGTAAAATATAATTATTTATTTTGGACCAAAGTAACAATCTTAGGAAATTCCCATTACGTGTAATTGTTTACTTAAAAAATACAAGGACCGGACGCAATATTTGTTGTTCTATTGTAGCCTTATTCCTTTTCATTCGATAGCAAATAATAATTTTTAAAACATCTTGCTTCATATATCGACCTCTTGGTGTTTTATATATTTCCGGGGCACTGGCGCCAAATTGGAATATCGCTGAAAAAATTTCTAATTTAACAAATTGTAACATGGTTAAATTGACCTCATTCTGACTTCAATAGCTTATACATATGTACAAATATACACAATATACTGAGTTCTGATTGGGAACTTTGCCCGAATCGTATCTGTATTTACGTCTAGAACTGATAATGTGGCACTTGTGGCCTTATTTACTAATATTAAGATTTGATCTTGTCAATCATATATTGGATAAGAATATCCGCAGTGTCTTGCACTACACATTCTTATACGTATTCAATCGTTTAACTCTAGTCCAAGACCAAACTTGATACAAAAAATACGAGTGAGTGGAGGCACTCAAATAAGGGAAAAATACATTTTGCCCTTCACTAATTACTTTGTATAAGATAATTAAAATATTTATGTAAAGTTACAACAAAACATTTGCAAAATATATGATGTGGCCTACACTCGACTTTTTATGCTATTAATTAATAAAACCTGTTCGAAGAATGTTAAACATACAAAAATATTCATAAACGATGCTTGAGTCACTTCAAAGCATATACCAGTTTGACGCACGTCACTACTGAAGGGTACAATAAAAAATGAAAAGAATTATTTATATTTCGGGTAAAGACCTTTTGACCTTGTCCTGGCCAGGTTATAAAATATGAACTCACGAAAGTTCGGAGAAAGTATAAATTTTTCCATATCGTGTTGACAATATTATTCACATACACTAAATACTATTAAAATTTCTTGCCAATCATAAAGAGCGTGTCAATGTTAAATTACATAAAATTACTAATAAAAAAAAAACATCTTTGTACAAAAACTAGATATGAGTTATATTTAATAACACATCAGCGCGCTTTTGCTCAAACCATGCGTTAGTAACAACGTATAATTGGCATTGTCAGAGCTACACAGGGGCCTAAATCATAGATAAGTACAGGTAATATATGACAACACAGTTGCCACAGATAGATTGGGTTTTAGGAGTCCAGACATATACGAAAACCGAGCAAATATGGCAACACTGTAGCCCGTAAGATATTAGAATAGTTTTTACGTTCATGTAATACAAAAAAGACAGTAAAATTACTATGTTATTGATGTTTAAATAGTAAATCTAAAATGTGAATCTGTGAATTCAATTTTGCTCCATGTGCACTATTTTGCGCAGTAAATTAATTTAGTATGTTCGTGTGTATTGTAAAAACTTAATATACATACATAATTGGAAATAAATCATGACCAAGTGCACTTAACAACTGTATTTCAAGGAGATCAAGGCACAAAAACTATTTTAATAATTTATAGACGTCTATACGTCATGTATTTAATTATATATGATTAGTAAATTATTAATTCTAGTCGAAAATCATTGTGATAAAAATATAGACATCGATTGTCA
This sequence comes from Nebria salina, assembly GCA_944039245.1. NCBI lineage: Eukaryota > Metazoa > Arthropoda > Insecta > Coleoptera > Carabidae > Nebria > Nebria salina. The sequence continues at coordinate 14,973,619 of OX063271.1, forward strand.
GATAAAATATTGACCGATTATTTGGTTGTTATAATAAAATTAAAGAACCGATATTATTCTATAGACTCATTTGAGTAATGCACATTGTAAGGAGTAAGAATAATGACTAGAAAATGCAATTCTTCTTCATGAGGTATAACTCATAAGAATACGTTCTGCCATCTAGTGAAATCTTATAAAATTATACGTTTTGTTTTAAAATCTCAAATAAAAATTATACTTGAGTTTATAGATACCTAAGTAAATTAATGAAACAAATTCTATACGAATGTCGAAATTTAGTATTCATTTTCGAGTGATAATAGGGTAAACTTTGTAGAAACTAGAAACGTTGGCTAAGCGCCAATAATATGTGATGTTCCCTTGTAGTTTTCACATGTTAGAGATAGGACATCAGTATTTTTGCGAATTATTGATTAAAAAGAGACCTTACGACCTTCGTGTTACAGATATTCTGAAAACATGATTCTGAGCACAATAACTCCACGAAATGTGAATATTTTTTTAAATATTTGTATAAGAATAATAGTAATAAGGATAAATAAAAATAAAAAAACTTTTAACGTTCAATTTAGTAAGTTTATTTAAGAATATTGAATTATGAATCACAAAAGTATTCCTAATTTTGTAAACCTAAATGTAAAACAGTAGGTAAAATAAAAATATTAACTATGGTTTGTACGTAAAAGCAAGAGTTTTTGTTAATTTTTAAGAAAACACTTCTAAATAACGTACAAGCAACAATGTAGCTAAGCACATTATCAATCAATTATATATACCCAATTGCACCACTGTCGCTTTTAATTTAAACTAAGCTTAAATATTAATGAAACTATTATCGAATTAGAATGTCATTTCCTAAGGAAATTAATATATTTATTATATTGCCTCGTTTAGTATCCAAGCAACAGTGATGCACAAAGGCATTGTTAAGAGAGTTAAAACTTTGGGTTTGTAAAATCTTAATTTTAAAATCTAAACGTCCAAATCTCTACATCTCTCCTCTAGTAAACCACAAAACACAACATAATGATGGTTGAGTTCTCGTATAGTGTGAAGTTTGGTGCACGTTCCCAGGGCACCGTTACCAACCTTCGTACCATAAAAGACCCGTTTCACGCGACTGTGTATAAGCGCCATCGCGCACATCATACACGGTTCATGGGTCACGTATACGTCATAACCCGTGCACAAATATGGACCACTCGGCGCGCCTTCCGATGTTTTCCCGGTAAAAATTCGCGCGCCAAACCCAACTTCCTGATGTTTTTCTTTCAGTAGCGCCAACACATCGCTCGAAATCCCTTGTAAATTTAACATTTCAGGCTTTTGGCGTAGCATTGTATTGCCGGATTTAGGTATTTGACTAATGGATGGTGTATAGTCGTATAACTCGTTCCAAGCACCGCCATTTTGGGTTCTCGCTACTCCATCTATAGCCACCATTATAGCGTGTTGGCACGGGTTTTCTAATCGATTATCATAACCGATGGACACAATAGTGTTGATGACTGGATCAACGATTACTACACCGATATTTTTGAAGCGTCTCTCTATGTCGGAAGTATACGTTGGTTTGTGTACTGGTTGAGGTTTGTTCACCTCATGAAAGATTTCATCGGACGATTCAACGATGTCGTTACAAAATGTTAGGAATTTTGTAGCGATACGTTTCTCTTGATAAAACTTAGCTACATCTATTGCGACTTCCATGTACTTAGCATGCTCTTGTAGTTCTTTCGGGTTAAATAATGTGTTCACAACTAGTTTCTCTAAATAATTATCTTTGTGGAAGTTACACGGCCACAAGTTTTGTACTTTATCCAGTTGAAATCGCAATCTAGGTGGTTGTTTGGCTACTAAAGCAGTTCGTATATTTTTCTCTAACGGACTGCAATCCACAAACTTCTCGTGCAACAGCTCGCGCAGTTGTGGAATCGACAGATTCTCCGTCGGGTATAAAAGGACATCTTTACCTCTAACACGTTTCAAATGGTTCAATTCTGGCACTGGCATTTTGGCGTTTAGTTCAACGATGACACTAGACATAAATTTGGCTTTTTTAATTGTGGTCACGTAGACCTCGATCAACGGTATATCTTGGAACAACTCATCGGACAGGACTGGGTATAGCATATTGGCGGAATTCTTTTGGAGTTCCGTCTTGGACACCGCTTTCGCTGGGTCATCAAATTTGATCCGTTTTGAGATTGGTTCATCCATTTTGTCTCATGCCGTTGTTATAATCATCGATAGGACATCATGTTCTTCGGATCTCCGTCTTCGGTCCAGCGGGAGATCCGGCGCGAGCGGTGTAAGGGGTGCTCCGAGATGGCGGCCCGTCTTGAAGCCGGCCACGTGGGGTCACCTGGGACACGGAAGTGAAGATAATTAGCACTCTTGTTTTCCAGTTTTTCAACTATATCCGGATGAGAGCACATGACACTATTTTTTACTATAAAAACACACGGAACCAAAGAGACACAAATTTTTATGATTAAATTAAATGCTTTAAAAGTGAGATAGATACTTTAACTAGTTTGGTGCATTCTTAAAATACGTTATAAAAATAGTAAATTCAATTCAGTTTTTAGATTATGGTTCAATAATGAATGTGTTAGTGCGTTCATCACTTGGAATTTGATTTACACATTCATTTGCATCAGCTGGAACGAACCCGACGTGCTTTCGATTTATATTCAACTGTGCAAAGCTCAGTGGGTACATATCGCAAGCAACGCGGTAATACTTCAACTGATACAACTGAATGTGTCAATCTTTTATTGAAATTCCAAGTATTCTAAAGGTTCCCAATTATTGAGTAATGGTTTAACTTTAACTGGATTTCGGACATTATTTGAAAAACGGTATTTGACCCCAGTTAAAGTTCTCTTGTGGCACTTTGTGAAACTAGGCGTTTTGTGTTTTAAAATCTTGAGTTCGATTTTATTATGAAAGTTTTATAAATTGCAACAGTTTTATAAAACACGTTTCAATAAATTTAATATTATGGAATAAGTAATTGAATTCCAAAAAAATATTATTCAATTTTAGGGACAAAAATCCTCTAGTTTAACACAAATTTGCAAGAGAACTTTGAATGAAGCTCGAAGGTCTAAATAAATCAAAATTTCATCTTAAATCTTAGTAATTTTCGCTACCAAAAATCACCATTAAAAAAAAAACAATTTAATGAAATTTCGATCTAATAGACTTTTAAAATTAAAAACAACTAAATTCATGATATAAAAAAAACATCTAACAACAAATAACATCCATTTCTAAAAAAAAGAAAATGATTTCAGAATGGTACTGGGAAACTGATCTAATTGTAAGACCTAATTAACACATTTCATTTCGCATAATCTAAACAATAAACGAAAACTAAATCTCTAATATACTTACTAATTTATCGAAATACTTTTCTGATTCATTCGAAAACATTTTTAATTAACTCAAAAATACATCATTTTTCAAGTGTAACATATCAGTACATTAATTAATTATAATAGTGAATTAACTTTTGATTTAATTATTATTTAAAAAAAATGTATAAAATTATAGAACAGAAATCAATTTTTCTCCAACAGAAAAATAAAATTATATTTAGGACACATAATTTAAATTAAAAAAACTTTAAAATAATATGGAATATTTATTTATGGTTTTAATTTAATTTTACACGGATGTACCCTAATGAATGAAGTCATAATTTTTTTGCTGGTTTTAAAACAAAAGAAACACTAATTTATTCAAGTTTAATTCCTTTTGGATGGTTTTTCCAAATAGGACTTAAAAACATGTTATCGTGTATAGTTATCAATAATTCATTTCTATTCAGTTATTGAACCCTATTTCGATAATTTATTATTAAAATATGTGGTACCCCTATTCTGCAATATTTTAAAGTTGTTGTTTCACATGTCCTCGATTAAAGAGGTTACAACTTTAGCAGAATTCAAAACAAGTAATAAAAAAGAAATGAAACACGTTTCGAATATTGCAATTTAAAAACAAACCGTTATGTTCATAAGATGAAATTTTTTTTTTTAAATTAGTGGTCTAATTTATTTTTGTATAGTACATATATTGTTGCAAATTAAATAAATTTTAATGTACAGTCAACTGGTAATCATTTGTTAAATTTAGAGATTATTAATAAATCAATTTACCTTTTTATTCAAAATTGAACAAAAAAACAAAAACGTTCCAATTGATTGAGATAATGAAAATTGTGATAAATGAGGAAAAGTTATGATCACCCAAAAAAAAAGAGATGATATTTATCAAAACTACTTTCTATTAATCGATTCTCTACCATACACTGTGAAATATGTAAATTTCTTACCTCAACAATTGATAAAACAACGATGTGATTGTAGATGTTGGTTGATTATTGATATGTAGATATTTCGCACAAATTGAATTCACTGGTAGAAATTAATTACGGTATTATTTACAATTTTTTCGACAGCACAAACTCGAGCACTGTCACACGATGTGATAATAAAATGAGTGCAGCGCCATTGGCTGCGACCCTGTTCGCAACTACACGCGGCAGACATTACATAAAAATTTGGCGGTAAATTTCAGTACATTAGTATGCATTTCACATCATCAAAATTGTTTCAAAATAATTTAATTTCATAATTTGATCATGTTAACTATATTAGTTACATAACACCAAAAACGATGTGAATTTAATAAATTTGATTAAAATCTAGCAATTTATAATTGAATTAAAATATTCAACATATGCTTCGTTCCAAACAACTTGTTACTTCATGATTTTTCTAATTTCACAGAATATTTTAATTTCTTTCAGTCTAGACAAAATATTTAATTATTACTTCATTATTCTTCCAATAAAAAGGGGTGGTAGGTACATTCCTTTAAAAACAAATATAATCATTTTCGAAAATCGTCATTTTTATTATTTCTAAAATGTTTTGTAATAGTTAAAAAATAATAAATTTTATTTTTAAAAATGTGTCTTTTTTTGTTTAATTTTCTTTCCTATTCCCATCCAAATATTGACGTGAATTATAATTATGTTATGGTTAAATTCAATTTTAAGAAATTATATAAAATAGAAACAGCAATTTTATAAATGCGCCTCGTTGCTAGACAACCTAAATATCACAAGTGAAATCTAGTGTGTAGATAGTATAATGTGCGCATTTTAAATTATAGTCTATGAATAATTGGCACTTTTATATATAATAAAAAAAATTATTTTTTATGTAAAGAAATGAACGGAAAACAAATAAAAATGTTTAATATTAAAATTCGTTTAAAAATAAGTTATTAAGCAGCTTGTTAGCATTCGGTTAATCTAAAAAAAATGTTAATAGTATAATGAATACGAAATACGATTGGTAAGAGTTTAGATTAATTTATTTTGGAATTCGCAATATATTTCCTATGAATAAATAAAACATGATTGTATATTACATTGAATTATTTACAAGTAGATTGGTTCAATATTCTTTACAAATGGTAAATTGCTATGGTTACGATACAAACAAATCCGAACTGTTCATCGTGTATTTTTACTTTCTATAGATATCTGTGCATTCACCTTCAGGTAATTTCTTCCCATTCAACTCCACATTTATACAATCCCTCGCACATACCTATATTTTTGCATAACTAACACTTATCATTCGCACTTATGCTTTAAGTACAATTATCTACTTAGGCATACAATATTTAATCGAATTTGCTATGTTAACAAAAAATTGCTAATCATAATAATATAAATATAAAAGTATAAATGATATTTCGAAATTTTTCGCCTGTAGCATACGCAACCATTTTTACACTCATGTAATACGTTAACCGGACATTAATGTACACATATAAAACCTTTCTGAACGAATTTAGAACTGTCTTTGGAGATATTTTAATATATTTGCATTATTACAAATTATTTTACGAGAAAAACACCTAGAAACTTTTTATTCAGTATAAAACTTAATTACTCCAAAGTATTTTATGGCGATGTTTGAAATGTTTTGCACTTTTTAGTGCTTTATAATTCGCAATTTGCGCAATGCTTTCATTTAGTATGTTAGTGTCCACTGTAAATATTTTATTCTAAATACTAAAATCTCTCAATTTTACTGCTGAAATGGCGTTATAACTTCATTTAGCTGATTGTAGAATTACGAATAGTATGCAATGTTTAATTTAGCAATTTTATAAAAGTAATCAAACTATATAAATTCAATTTAGTGTTGCTTTTAAAACAGCAATAAAGACACTTTTAATGGAGCACATATGTTTATAGCAATTGTAAAACTATTTACTCGGCAGGTGTAATAAAAAGAAAACATTTTCTGCGATATTAGAGTTATGTAGATATGAAATAGATTTTCTATACTACCATATGTTGAGGAAAAAACAATTTCTTTTAAATATATTCTATTTTATTATATGAAATTGAAAATAATATATGTTAGATATAAATTTCATGCTGTTCCTTTTAAATATATGTTATTCCCTAGAAGTGTGGAATTGATTTTTCAGAACAATGAAATTACCTTCTGAACATGCGAACCAAGAACGTCATGAGTTCTTGGACGATCGAAAATTAAAACATCATTCGAAATCTTGACCTGAGCAAAGTTACACGACACACAGTTTGGTAAATTAGCTCATTAGGGATTTCTATCTGCCTTACAGGTGGTATTTAAAATATACAATTAATAAGCTCTTTGAAAAATGGCTACAATTGCGTTACGCGAAAGGCGAAAACATCATAAAATGCGGTATATATCAGAAAACGAAGATCAAATGGTGGTGAAAAGTTTAAGTGTGCCCCCTGGATTAGAAGCCCTTATGGAGGGACTCACCAAGGAGGTGCTGCGAATACAACCGCAGGATATTTGTCTTTTTGCTTCTGAACATTTTGCTAAACTTTGCAAAGTGCGGGATGCTACAGGAGGTAAGTGTGTATACATTTATTTTTTATATGAAACTGCAGCGTTGATGTAATTACGTTTTCTTTTCTTTATTGAAATTCGATGCTAATGTTGAAGTTGTATTTTAATGTAATAACAAGAAGCATATAATATTATATTCTTCTTGGTAATAATCATATTTTAAAAATGTGTATATTTAGTATAAATTATATGAAAAATGTATACATTGGTATTTGATGCCGAAATATATAATAATTTTGTTTAATTTAGTTTTATTATTTAAGATTTATCGCGATTTCTAGATTATATCTCTATATATTATACAAAAGAATATTATTTATTGTATTGATTATTTCGTAAATTCCACAAATATTAGTTTCTGACTTCATTTTAATTTTTTTACTAATTTTCTATATTTATTTCTTTTTGATATATAAAAACATCTGCAGTGCCTTGCACTGAACTATCTTATTCGTGGTAGGTATATCATTTTAGAAAGAATAACAAAATACAAATGTTTAAAAATTTAAGAAAATTCATTACATATTTATACTTATTTGTAAATGTTCAAATAAAATAAATACGAAACGAAATATATTCTTAAATGCTACGATATTTGGATACATCCACACAAAAAAATACACATACACTGACGCACACATACTCATCGACACAGACTTTAAATATAATCAGACCAGATTTTAGTTAAAATCTCTTGATCGATCTTTATCATGATTACAAATGTTACTTATTTCGTATGAAAATTTAAACTACGGTAGCGATATCAAACAGAAAGTCGTTCTTAGAGCAATTTAACGTAGGGAAAATAATAAGACGGTAAATTGTGCGTATTTATATTACATGCATTAAATTTCGTTAAAATCAATTGAGTTCCTGTGCAGAAGGTGAACAATTTTATTCCTGTTCCGCCTTAAGGACAGCACGAAAATATATTAAAATTTTCGTAAACACGTTCAACTATCCAAGTATATTTATGTATATAAATTAAATACATCCGTACATACATTTGCGAAACGAATTAAAATCGATTCAAAGCATACAAAATCGACCACTGTATTTTATGTATACAATGACGAATTAAATCGCTCAATCTGAAAGACTACACATTCGGTTCATAAATAAAGCATGTACTTCTTGCCGAGATATTTTATCTCTATACCAAAGAACAAAATAGTTAATTGGAATATGTTGTTATATTGTCAATTATGTGTTTACAAGATGAATAAATTATTATACCTCAGAATTGAATTTAATTCAAAATCATAAATGAAATATAATATACATTATATAGTTCATCCTCTACACAAGATAAATTTTATGAATGTATAAATGTTATTCGCATGATTCATATTCAAAATATAATTTATATAGTAAACATAATATTAAAATAATATTTACTTAAAAACTATTTTAAAAACCCAACACACGACTTTTTTCTATAAACAATAACTACTCAAATATTGTTTGATTAAAAAGTTAATAGCATACTGTTTAATTTTGATTTCAGCGGAATATCAATATTGCAAGACGACAATTCATGACAAAAACAAAAAGAATAACATACCAACAATACGATCAGATTCAGGGAAACCGCATCCGAAAGACGAAATAGAATTGCTAGATGCAAATCAACCGTTGTCTGTTCCTCGACTAGATTTGGGAAGACTTAGTGCACCAACTATAAGTCCGGAAATTAAATTTAATCGCAGCGAGGCTTCAACGGCGGAAATTGATAAAATACAAAACGGTTTCTTTCATTCCGCGGCTAATTTCATTAATGTTGCTCAAGTTGCTGGAAGAGTATTTGTAAATTCTCCTAAACTGGAAGATGATACAGAAATTGATGAACATGCAGACGTTAATGGTGACGAGAAATTAGTGCTGGATGAAAATGATAAACAAATATGTGAAGAGCGTGCTGATCTTATTTCAGAAGATAATGAAATAAATTTGGTTGAAGAAGATATAAAGGACACTAATTTTGAAAATAAAATATGGGTTGACGCTACTGATAAATTATTAGAAAAGGATATTGAAACAACTGGAGATAATCTAATTGAAGAAGTTAACGACGAAGCTAAGGTTTTGATTGATGAAGCTGAGAAACAACTAGACCTTATTACAGAAGATACCCAGGGCAATTTGATTACAGAAATTACAAATGAAGACAAAGAGCTTGGTGAAGCTGGTATACAAGCAGAAATAGAAGCTGATCTCATATCAGAAGATATTAAAGAAACAGAATTAAAATCAGTGATAGAAACAAATGATAAGGATAACATATTGGATGAAGCAAATATTGAAGAAACTAAAGCATCTTCACATTCTGAAGAAAGTGACACAAGCGAAGTTATTAATGAAGTCCAGAATGAAGTGATAGAATTAGCTTTAGAAGAAAATAAATTAGAAGAAATTCTATTCAACATTCCAGGTGAAGCTGATATAAAATTATCTACTGAAGATTCCAGTGAACTTACTCCTGAAACTGTAACACAAGTGCCTGAACTTCTTGAAGAAACACCAAGTGATGCATCAGAAAATATTGATATTGAAAATAAAATCGATGAAAATGAAATTGAATTGTCTCAAGAGGAATCAAAATCTGAAAACCTAGACCTAGTCGAAGAAATTAAAGAAGAAGCTAAAATCTCGCTTATAGAAAAATTAGATATTGATGACAAAGAGATTGAAAATACAATAGAAGCAGTTGGACTGATTTCAGATAAAGTAAATGAAGACATTGAAATTAATTTAGATGATAATGATGTTATAATTGATGCTGAAAAGGTAGTAGAAGATGAGGACGTTGTTGATGGAATTGAAGACAATATTTCAGTCGAAAAATTAGATGGAGCAGTAGATGAAATACTAAAAGAAATAAATGACAAAGAAAAACTTGAAGAAGAAAGCGAAACAAGCAAAGAAGATAATATTAAATTAGGAGATGAAGAAATTAAGGCGGGAGCTGAGGAAATTAATAAAATTATAGAACTTGAGAAAAAGGAAGCAGATGTTAAAGAAATAGAAAAAGAAGAAATTGACTTGGAAGAAAGTGGAGAAAATCTGGAAGAATTTATTGAAGTACAGAAAGAAACAAATGAAATTGAAAAAGAAAATAACGAATTAATATCCGATGTATTAAAGAATGATGCAGGAAAGATGGAAGAGATGGTTGTAGAACGTCCTTTACAAGATGAATCCTTAATTGAAAACATAGCTGAAGCAAATGACAAAGAATCAGCACTGATAGAAAATATTCAAGAAACTGATAAAGAAATTGAAATACTTGAACAAGCAGAACTAAGCAACGAAAGCATAACTGAAAATGTATTAAATTCTGAAGCTACTCAAACAGCAATAGAAGAACAAATAACTGAAGATTTGAATGAAGAAATTCAGGAAAATGAAAATCATGGCAGGAAAAAACGATCTATTTCAATAGATGATATTGAAGAGCTTACCAAATTACAAATACCAAAAATATCTACCATAAATGCAACACCAACACCAAGTGAAGAAGAACAGAAATCAATAGATCATTCAATTACAGAAGAAACTCTACTTGAAGTACCGGCTGATCAAGATTATGATGAAGCTGCATTAAACAAATCTGCATTATTGATACAGTCGATTTGGCGCGGTTATAATATTAGAAAATTCAATAAAATGCTTAATGCTTTAGAAGATAAAGGCGCATCTGAACAAATAAACAATAATGAAGTAACTGGAAAAGAAGAGATTGCTGCAACTTTAATTCAGTCTTTATGGCGAGGACATATGTCTAGAAAACAAAACTTGGCACAATCTACTAATGATGTAGTAGAAAACGAGGTCCAATGTGTCAACATGGATGATATTATTGCTGCAACAAAATTACAAGCAATATGGCGTGGATATCTTGCAAGAAAACATCAAAATTTGAAACAAAGCCCTGATACTCTGCTTGAAAATAAAGAATTACATGAAGTTACAATTGAAGAAATTATGGCTGCCAGAAAATTACAATCAGCTTGGCGAGGTTTTGCTACTCGAAAAGCCATTAAGTCTATTGTCCCTAAAAACGAAATTGCTTCGTTACAAAATGAAGATAAGTCACAGAAAATTAGCACAATTGAAGAAATCTTAGCAGCTACGAAACTACAATCAGCTTGGAGAGGATTCGCGACTCGAAAAACAATGAACCCTTATGTATCAAAAATTGAAGAAATTGAAAATATAGAAAAGTTAAATGAAGAAATTATTGCTGCTACAAAACTACAATCAACTTGGAGAGGGTTTGCTACTCGAAAAGCATTGAATACAAGTGAATCAATATCAGAAAGAAATGCAATTAATGAGACTAAAATAGATGACATTGCAATGGAAATGAATGCTGCGATAAGAATCCAATCGATTTGGCGAGGTTTCAAAACTAGAAAAAATATCAAAAATGATGAAAAACAAGCAGTGCCAAATGTAACCGATGAAAGCATGAAGCAAATTTTAGCTGCAACATTGATCCAATCTTTATGGAGAGGGCATTCGATTCGGAAAGATAAAAATATAGCTGAAACACAGGAAAACATTGATGACGAAAAAATGAAACAAATTGTTGCTGCAACTGTGATACAGTCGCTTTGGAGAGGCCATACTATTCGTAAAAATAAGAATTTGGATGAAATTGGCAGTGAAAATTTACCTATTACGGAAGAAATACTGAAAGAAACGGTAAAAGTTTTAGAAAGTGAACCTGAAGAATATCTAAATGAAACAAAGAAGGCAGATCTTGGTGCAGTTTTAACTGAGGATAAAGAAGAAATACAGGAAATAGAATCATGTGTCACAGATGGTGTTGAACAACCCGAAGACAAAATAGACGAAAGTGCAGAAACAAAAATCTCTAAGGAAATAAAAGAAGCAATTAACGTTCTAGAGGAATACAATAATACAGTTGAAATAGGAACAGAAAATGAAGAGGAACAGGTATTGGATAAGGTAGAAGAAACTACAAATGATGAAAATATTTCTAAAGTAGATGCAGAGGATTCTGTAGGCATTGCAGTTGATGATGTAAAAGAAGATCTTATAGAATTGGTAGATACAATTATTTTGAATAAAGAAATAAAAGAAGCGATTGATATTACAGGGGAAGAAACAACGATTGTTGACACAAAAACAGAAAATGAAGAAACATCAGTATTAGATGCAGTAAATGAAACTACAAAGGATGAAACAGTAGATTCTGTAGATATTGCAGTTGAAGAAGCAAAAGAAGAATTGGCTAAAATTGCAGATGAAGAAACAAAAGATGTAGTAGATGATACCACCATTGACGAAAATAAATCAAAAACTGAAACAGAAGCATCCATGAATATTAAAATTGAAGAATCAGAAGAGGAATTAAAGGAAATCGCGGATAATATTATTACAGAAATTGAAATTTCAGATTCATTGTCTGAATCTACAAATCAAGATAATAAAGAAGAATTAAATGATGGTGAGGTAATAATTAATAATTTAGAATCTATAGACGATAGTAAGACAAATGATGGTAATCCAATACAATTAGATGAAACTACTGCACATGGCGAATTAATAGTAGATGATACAGATAAAAATGAAGACAAAAAAAATGATGAATCCGAAGACACGGAAGAAAATATATTAGCAGATACTACGGAGGAAGCGGAGAAACAAAAATTAATAAATGCAGCTGAAATTAAAGTTCTGACAGATTTGGAGAATCAAATTATTTCCCATACTACAGCGGATGAAATTAAAACAGAAGAACAATCAAATGAAACAAACGCAGATATTACAGAAACACTTGAAGCAAATGTTTTAGAAAAAGAATTAGATATGAAATTGGATGAAGTTCAGAACTCAGAATCATTTGAAACAACAATAAATGAAGAAAATGAATGTATTCAAGAGCAAGTAGAAGATGTATTAAAACAAACAAGAGCTGCTACTAAACTGCAATCTGTTTGGCGTGGATATAATTACAGAAAGTCTAATAAAGTTGATGATACTGAAGAAACACAAGTAGACATCAACGAAGATAATGAAAAGGTAAGCGCAAACATAACAGAAAATTTAGAAATACTTGAACCTGAACTTGAAAATACTGATAATTCAGAACTTACATCAGAACAGCAACTAGAAGACGTTTCAGTGCAAAATATCATTGAAACACCAAACCAAACCCTTAACTTAATAATTGAAGAAAATCAAAAACAAATCCCTATAATTGAAGACTACATTATGGACCAAACAGATGACAACGAAACTCAAAGTTCTGAAATTCACAACGAATTGCCTAAAATTGAAGATGGCATTAATATTGAATCAACTGAAAAACAAGATCCTTCTAAAATTGATGAATTAAAAACTGAAGTAATGTCAGATATAAATAACATAATAACTGAATCTTCTATTGAAGAAATTATAAATAAAGTGCCGTCAGTAGAAAACAATGAATTTGAATCTCCAATAATAGAAGAGAAAAATGAAGATGAACTACATGAAGCATCACCAGAAGAAATAATAAGCGCTGAAGTACAAGCAATTGCAGAAACCATAAAAATGGAAAATGAAATATTAGAAGAAACAACTCCTAAAATTCAAGAACCTACAAAAGATGAAATTTCTGAAAGCAATAGACTAATCGATGAATCTCAAATTATTGAAAAAGCAGCCGAATCTTCTATTATTGAAGATGATATTAAAAACATTACAAATCAGGATAAATCATTGAAGGAAATAATTATTGAACCAATAAACGATTCTTCTATAATAGATAATGAAAATACAAACAATATAGAAAGTACAAATATAACTGAAGAAACTGGGGAAGCAAAAGCGGAATCTATGAGTGCAATAACAGAAATTGATATTCAAAATATTGATGACACCAGTACAAATAGTGAGTTAGAAATTGAATTAACACCGAATATTCTAGAAGAAAATGAATCAACAGAAAATGTAACAGAAAATTATGAATTTGATTTTCAAAATAAAAATGAAAAATCTATTGATGACGAAGAAATTACCGGACAAGACGTAAATATTAGCTTCACTGACAGCGAAATGACCGAAGCCAAAGATATGTCTAAAACAAATGAAGAACTAGAAGAAACTGAACAGCTTCATGAAATGCCTGAAACATATATTCATGAAATTGACATTACAAACACAGAATTCAAAGATGCAAAGGATCCATTTGAAGAAAGTGAAGCTTCTACCATTGATATAAAAGACATTGATGATATAACTCAAAGTACTGACAGTATTGATCATATTGAAGAATTTAAATTATTAGATGAACCAATAGAGCATGTTTCAGATATGAAGCAAGTTCACCTTCCTATGAGACGACGAAGCAGTAATCTTGAATTGTTTTTACATGAACCAATTGAAAACCAGAACGAATCTTCTACCATGATCAATGAAAAATTAAAAGATTTAGATACACCGTTGGATAGTTTAGCTGAAGATAAGGTTACTTTCTTCATAGGTCCAGATAAGGATGCAATTATAGCAGTGTCTACTGAATCAGACGAGATGTCAGATAGTAAAGATGAAGCTGAAGAAGAGATGGATAATGATAGTAAAAATGCAGAATTACTTATAAATTCTGATAATACTGAAGAATCACATCTGCTGATTGAGAATAAAACAGAAAATAATTCTATTGCATTAGCCAAAGAACTTACAGAAAATTCTACTGAAATCGAAACATCATACACTAATGAAGATAAAGATATTGATCAGACAACTATACTCCAAGAAAAACCTTCTTTAGATGAAGCTACATCTGAAACAATTATTGATACAACTTCAGAAGTACCAAACCCAGCTGATACAGTTAACAATGCTGATTCTTCTGTAATCATACAGACAGATCTAATTGAAGATTTTGGAAATGCAGATACCGACATTCAAGATATACGTAGCAATTTAATAATTAGCGACGCATCTGATATTTCTGATGATAATATTAAATCTGCAGAAGAAGATCAAATTCCAAAAGAAGAAAATACAAACACAATTGTAGATACAGTGGACAAAGAATTGGATGAAGTGGAAGCTTTGAATTTACGTTTGAAAAACTTAAGTAGAACTAATATCACTGAAATTTTGCATGATGAAACTAGTATTCCAGAAATAGAAGAACATGGCAAAACATTTGAGGATTCAAAGGAAATATCCGATACTGTTGATACCATTAAAACACAAGAGGAACTTACTAAAGATAAAGATGTTTTAACAGAAAGTGACGAAAATACTCCTAGTGTACATGATGATCTTGACATTACGATAGTTCCTGGAATTGAACAGTCTGAAGATACTAAAACAAGTGAACAAGAAAACAATGAATTGGGCAAAAATATAGAAAGCTTTGACAAAGCACTTATGGAAATAACAGACCCAATAATTCTACGATCTCATATAGATAAAAATATAATAGATACAGATGACAAAATAAACGATCTCGATCTTAAAACTCAAGATTCAACAAATATTAAAAATGAAACTACTAAACAAGCAGAAATAGAAGAATCTACTATTGAAGAACCAGAAGCTATTAAACAAAATGAAATCTCAATTGAATTAGAAACCAAACCTTTACAAATAATTGAAGTTGAACAAGAAAATACTGACAAGTTAACAGAAGCAGAAAATAGTTACGAAGAAATAAATAAAGAACATTCTACTGACAAAGATATTGAGAATACACTAATTGAATTCAAACCTGAAGAGCAAGAATTGTTGATATCGAGTGTTCAAGATAGTTTAACAGATAGTCAATCTGATAAGACAAATAGTGTACTTATTGATGAAATTGATCTCGTAGAACCAAAATTGTCAGTAAATATTGACATTCAAGAAAATGATATACATGAAAGTAAATCTGATAATCCTACAGAAAATACAACATTAAATTCTACAGAAGGAGCTACTAAACATGACACATTTCATCAAGAAAATAAATCTGAAAATGATGCACAGGCATCAGATAATGAAGAAAACAAGATAGTAGTTGCATTAACTGAAACTGAAAAATATGATGAACGCATACCTGAATTATTAAAGCATGCTTCAGAAAATATAGTCACAGAAATAATTCATGATAATCCAGAAGAAATAAATGAAAATATGGATGACGAGACACCATTAAAATCAACGGAATTACAAGATGAAACAACAACTAATTCTGGAGAAGTGCAAGATGAAGGGAATTTAAGTGAGTCAGATATAAAAGAAAACAGTGCTGTTACAAATATAAATGAAGTTGAAATATTGAAAAATGAAGATAAAGACAGTGAGAAACATACGGAAGCAGAAATGGTGATAGAAGAATCCGTAATACTCGAAGAAGTAACGCCAGAAAATATCAAGATAGAGAATATTGAAGAAAGCAATTCAAAAGGAATAATAGATGGAAAAGAAAATGTAGAGCCTAGTTCAAACGCATCAACTGAAAATGCAGATAATTTAAAGAATGGTAAGTTATAGAAACATTATTTATATTTTTGTTGTTCTCAATCATTTTAAATTGTGATTTAATAATATCAATACCTTTACAGACCAAGCAGCAGTAAAGATACAATCAGCTTGGAGAGGACATAATGTAAGACGAACAATTCAGGATCAAAAAGAGGTAGAGTTATTAAAGGAATATTTTATATTTCAATACTTTAGCATAATACTATTCCATTTTTCAGTTGACTGACTTACAGAAACCTACCGAATGTGATGAACTTTCTGGGCAAAATAATCTAATTAATGACGCGGATATTATTTCAAAAGCTGCAACTACAATTCAAGCAGGGGCCAGAGGTTACTTAGTTCGAAAACGTCGCAATGCTCCCAAATTTACAGAAACTCCACAAGAAAATTCTAGCTCAATAAACACTGATGAATCAACAGATAACATTTCCTTGGCTTCAATGGTTACAGTTATTGAAAAACCAGTTACAGCTAAAACACCTGAAATACCAATTAAAACAAATAAAATTGAAGAACACCCTGTGGAAGAATCAGAAAATAAAGAAACAAACGAAACAATTTTAGAACTACCAACCGATGCAAAACCTATAATATCAGATAAAGAAGCTGCTTCTATCGGAACTGTTAGTGAACCGATTGTAGATATAAATACTATCGATAAAACTTTGGAAGACGAAAATGTTGTGCAAGATGTTGCAGTAAATGGTCAGGAAATAATTAATATTACAAAAGAAGAAACTGTAGAGCACTTAGATGAAATTGATGCTCTTAATTTGCGGCTGCAGAATTTAAGCCGGTCAAATGTTTATCATGCTGAATCTCCAAATGAAGAAAATGAATCTCCTCAATTGAAAATCGTAGAAACTACGAAAAATGAAGGAATGGCTTCTAATAAAGATGACTTAAATACAGATGATAAAAATGAACACATAAGTGTATTAGTACAACCAGAAATGGATGAAGAAATAGCACAAGTAATGGCAAATCAAGTTGTAAGTAACGAACCTAGACGATCAGTGAATTTCGATGAAATCGATATTGACAGCTCCAAATATGATCTAAAAGTAGATCAACATACACCTAGATCTAAAAATTCAAGCCCAGTTCACGAATTATCATCAGCTGCTTTGAAAATCGGTGCTGCTATAACTGTACACGATGATACTATAACAGATGCTTTAGATGGTCATGAAGAAGTGGAAGAAAAGTCTGTAGAATATATCCACATTCCATTACAAGGCGCGATTCCAGAAATCACACAAAGCAAACTAGAAGAAACTGCTAAGGAAACAGATGAAATCGATATTGACAGCTCAAAATATGATATAAAAGTGGATCACCATACACCTAGATCTAAAAACTCAAGTCCAGTTCACGAATTATCATCAGCTGCTTTGAAAATTGGTGCTGCTATAACTGGACAAGATGATACTATAACAGATGCTATAGATGGTCAAGAAGAAGTGGAAGAAAAGCCTGTAGAATATATCCATATTCCATTAAAAGGCGCAATTCCACAAGTTGCACAAAGAAAACTTGAAGAAACTGCCAAAGAAACAGATTCTGATTCTCCGGAGTATATTTATATACCATTGAAAGATCCTAATGCAAAAGAGAACATTGAAGTTGAGCAAAATACAATCATAAATGATGATCCACCCAAAATTGAAGAAAGTTCAATACACAGATTATCTAATGACAAAATATTAGATAGCGATAACGCAGTTTTAAATGACAATAATAAAGAGTCAGAAACGGAAATAGTTCTAGCAACATCTCAACCAAATATTGAAGATTTAAATGGTGAATCAGATAAGAGTGTAGTACTAGAGGAAAAAGCGGAAGCAAACGAAAATAAAACAGTGGAAAATTTAAAAAAAGAAGATATTAAAGAAACATCAGCAACGGTGATTCCAATTGAAGCATCTTTAAATGATGACTCAAATGCAGAAGATTTACAAAAATCAGACGCAATATCATTAAATGAAGAAACAACACTAGATGCATCTAAGGAGGAAACTTTAAAAGAAAAAGTGCCAGAAGAGCTAATTGAAAATACGAAAATAGAACCAATTTCTATAAATGAAGAAATTGTTCCAGAAGAATCAACTGAAAATGCAAACTCAAATTTAATATCTTTACATGAATCTGTAGATGAATCAAAAGAGGAAACATCACAAGAAACAGAGCCAGAAGGAGAAATTGAAAATACAAAATTAGATCCAATATCTTTAAATGGAGAAGCAGCAACAGTGGAGACAAAGAAAGAAGATACAAAAGAAATTATTCCAGAAGAAGCAACTGAAAACACAAACTCAGATTCAATATTTTTAAATGATGAAGCAACTGTAGATGAATCAAAGGAGGAAAATTTAAAAGAAACAGAACCAGAAGAACAAAATGAAAATACAAAATTAAATCCAATATCTTTAAAAGAAGAAGCAGCAACAGTGGAGGCAAAGAAAGAAGATACAAAAGAAATTTTTCCAGAAGGAGCAACTGAAAACGCAAACTCAGATTCAACATCTTTAAATGCAGAAACCACTGTAAATGTATCGAAAGAGAAAGCTTTAAAAGAAGCTGTCCCAAAAGAATCTACTGAAAATACTAAATTAGATTCAATATCTTTAAATGAAGAAACAGCAGCAGTAGAGGCAACAAAAGAAGATATAAAAGAACCTGTTCCAGAAGAATCAACTGAAAATTCAAAATCAGATTCAACAGCTTTAGAAGCAGAAATACCTGTAGATGAAACTTTAAAAACAGCAGTCCCGGAAGAACCATCTGAAAATACAGAATTAGAACCAATATCTTTAATTGAAGAAACAGCAGCAGTAGAGGCAAATCAAAAAGATATCAAAGAAAGTGTTCCAGAAGAATCAACTGAAAGTGCAAAATCAAATTCAATATCTTTAAATGAAGAAACAACAGGTGATGAATCAAAACAAGATATTATAAATGAAACATCTCCAGATAAACCAGCTGAAAAAGCCAAATCAGATGCAAATTCTGAAACAGAATCGCTTGAACACAAAACGCCAGAAATAGCATCAGAAAAACTTTTACACGAAGACACAGCAGAAGAAATTGTTGAAGAAGAAAATACTTCAAAGGAAAGATTAATTGAATCAGCAAAATCACAATCACCAAGAATAAAATCACCAATTGCTGATATCGACGCATTTTTGGAACGGAATAAACAAAGAACAATCACTCGACAAGATAATGTAGAATCAAGCGGACATCGGCAACTATTCGACGAAATCGATTCGATAATCGAATCATACGGACAAAAGCGTCAAATGTCACCGACCAGTAGTAGCACTGGCGATTACACCGAATTAGAAACTCCGAAAATAGAGAATGAATCAAGCGTACAAGGTCAACAATTATCTGACGAGCAAACATCCGTGCCAAATGTCATAATGGCACATACTTCAGATGCTGCAGCTACGAAAATACAAAGCGCATACAGAGGATTTCGCACACGTCAACAGTTGAAAACCAGCAAAGATAGTTCATCAGAAATTGGCGTGGATACCCACGATACTCCAATGGAACGAAAGAATAGCTTAGGTTCAGATAAAACATACACAGTTGTTAGATCTCCCACTAATATTAGCACTCCTGAAGTAGATTCTTCGGATGACGAAACTGTTAAGAATTTGGCTGCGTCTAAAATTCAAAAATCTTACAGGTACATCAAAAAATCATTCTTGTCTACTTTTTAAGTTCTGTAAGATTAAATATTTAAAATATATAGCTGATACAGATCTGTAAATATCATAATTACAAATTTATAATCAATGCAACTATGTACAATTTCTAATAAAAAATAAGCTCATAAATGTCATATATGTTACAGAAATTATCGCAGCAAACAAACTATAGATGAAGAAGATTTGAAGAATGAAGCAGCGACAAAGATTCAAGAATCTTACAAAAATTATCGGCAAAAACGCTCACTATCACTTATCCCATCACACAACGAGAATTTCCCCGATATACATCAAGTACATCAATTTAAACTCTCCGATTTAGAAGACAAATACTTAGATTATCCTAACGAAACTAGCACCAGTCCTACGGCCCATGAAGAACTTAAAGATATTTCAGAAATTTCACATTGTGCCGCAACAAAAATACAAAGTACTTATCGCGGTTTCAAAACAAGACAGACTCTACAAAATAACAACGCGAACGATTCTGATTTAGAGACAATACCAGAAATAGTATCACCGAATGCCGGAGATAATTTAACAGAAAATACGGGTGGTGAGGAAGTGCTAAGTGAGACTAGTTTGAAAGATGAATATAGCCAACTGAGACGTCCAGCGAATGAGGAAGTATCGAGTGGATCACAAAAGAAAATAAACGGAATCGAAACTAAAATAAACAATGATGAATCTCAGCCTCATTACTCAGGTAATGAAAATGAAACTAGCTATATTTTAAGTGAGTTGCCTGGCTGAATCACTTTATTATTTTAAAACAAACGATTGAAATAATAATTAATGGGTACAAACTAATAATTTTAAATTGAAATTATATACATTTCCGCATATGCAACACTTGGAAAATGTGTCTCTATTTTACGTAATGAGATGAATCATTTTTTTTTTTTGTAAACTATGGTGTATTAATTTATTATTAAAACAAAATGAAAACAAGTCAAAATAAACGAAATTATATCAGAATCGATAAATTTAGAACAGTTGTGTAAGAAGCAAAATTTTATTAATATGTCTAGCGAATAACGTGGAGTATGACAGCGACGCCGATGGTGCATACAGACACCACCCACACTCAGATGACGCAACGGACGAAGAAATCGCGAAAGACTCAACAACAACAACAACAGCGAGGACAACGACCAGTGGAATCCGGAGCGAATCGTCGATTTACGACGAAGATGAAAGCGAACCAAGCGATGCCAAATCGTCACCAGATGCGCGCCATCAACTAGCACAAGGTTACGATGCCGACGAGGATGTCAGAAATGAGCACGGAAATGGAGAGCACTATCATACTGCAGGACTTCAGCATTCGGGAGAAATGCATGATTCCGTCGATATATTCCTATCCAGTGAAGAGTTATCACAAGGTCAAGTATATGTCATAATAGTAAGTCCATCAATCACAGAGAGGTATTATTTTACGCATACTAACAAATGCTCTATTAAAAATCGTGCATGGCTTAGTTTACTTCTTGGTTTGGAAGTCTTTTGGCCATAGGCACATAAAGAAAACAATTTATTTTTGAACCTTATCAGTTTATTGTTGACACAATAGGATTGATACTTTTAGTCCTTAAATATTTGCATTACAATGCGACTGTAATTTAATTCGTATTTTTCGCATTAAGAATAAAATTTGTTTACCATATTCGGTTAAAATCGATTCGAATCAAATAATTTTTAGATTCTGAAATACGTGACCAAACACTTCAGCTCTTTGTATTTAATTTGCGCCTAACTAAAAATGAAATTTTAAAAACATTACGATAACTTCAGTTCTAATTTAGTGTATATAATAAATAACGCAAGATAAAAGATAATTCAATAATAACAATTACAACTTTTGGTGGAGGTGCTTTTATATAAAAATATAAAAAAATCATTTTAATTGCTTATAAGCAAATGGTCTCTTTAAATAATTTGCTGTAATGGAAATAATGATAACGTCACACAAGTGAAACACGAACGGGAAATTTTCAAACAATTTCAAACAAATTTACGTAAAATTACAAAGTTTTTGAAGCTGCTAAAGCTTATTCAAGTTAAACTGTATCATAATAAATTTTAAAATAAACCAAAAAACAATTGCTCTTTCTTACTTTTATTTACAAATACAGTTATTTACCAATCGTAATTTACCGATTAATTAACCAATTTTGTATGTGACATTATTTTCAGAAGCAAATAGCTACACATGGTAACTATTTTAATTGAAAAAACAAAACAAAATTAACTATGATTTATCGAAGCATAAATTTAATAAGCTTGTTATTGCACTCATAATAGTATTTGAATCGAATGATTTTTAATAGACGTGCCATTTACAATTTACGTTTCATATTTTTAAATTAATTTATCGTATTTTTATATGAAAGCCATCAAGGCTTTATTTACTAAATTGAATAGTCAGACAATCTATAGATAATCAATTTTCTATTTAATTGAGGGAAATAAATTGTTTTCTCAGTGTGTCTTTCATTACTTATATTTTAGTAGCCAGATTGTTAAGTTTTATATTTAGAGGTATATGCTCTATTTTGTCAGCTTACAAGATCGAGAGGAGTAGAATTAGTGACGCTGTCTGGTGGTAGTTAAATTTAGCCCAACGGTTAGTAAAAATGCACAAGAATACAAAAAATGGTTCAAAATCATAACACACTTTTCGCTCGTAAACTGCTTTTATGTATGTTTATTACGAACGAGTATCGCTAATAAATTAAACGTAATTAATATTTGGTTTCTTTTGGGTTTCTAATATTAAATAATTTGTGTTCAGAAAAGCATTTTGGTATTTGTGCGGTTAAACATAAAGGTTTACGCAAGAAACGAATAAAATAGCAGTTTAATTGCAAATTTGCGAGTATGGCATTGAAACTCGTTCACAAAATAGATTTATGAGCCATGAAATTAGGTACAGTTCATAATAAAAACCGCGAATGTTAAACTTTAGTGTTTACACATATTATCGATCGGAAAAATCTTTGGAACATTTTAATTATTTAATGCTAGATTAAGAATTCTGGATATTTTCCTGATGACTGCGACTGTATATTTGAAGATGAAATAGGAACGTTTGAGTTGAGATTATGTATGCTATGTTTGAAGTTAACATTAAATTCTAGTAATAAATGTAAAAACATCAATAAACTGCTGCATTCCTGGTTATACTTAGCGTTTAGGTGTTGTGTTTTCTGTACTTTGGTATTCAGTATAATAACATACGTAATTTGACTTTTTAAGATATTAAATCAGTAGGTGAAAGAAATAAAAATTCTTTAATTAATTGCAGTACAAATTATTGCGTATTTGCGTAACTTTTGTTGTTTGGAATAAAAGAATTATAAAAACGGCTTTAATCATTTCTTTAAAAATATTTATATGTAGATATACTTTCATTTTTAAATAGAAAATAATTTTACGGTAAAGTATTACATTGTGATTTAATGCTTTACATGAAGTTATTCACATTGAAAATTGAATACGAGTATTGAAATAAAATGAAAAATATTGAGATTCTAAAAATAATATCCAACCCAAATATAATAAATTATGTATTTATATTATATTATATTTGGGTAGGATATTATTTTTAGAATCACAAAATTTTTCGTTTTATTTCGATACTCGTGTTCAATTTCAATGTGAATAACTTCAAGTCAAAAGCTGTTACATATTTATAAATTTACTGGAAAGAAGTATTAAAATAAGAATATGTAAATCAGAGTATTCTAAAATTAACAGAAAAAGCACTAAATGCAATTTGGATGACGTTCTTTTCGAAAATATATCACGCCTACACCGTCCAATTAGCATATGTGCAAAAGTTTACTATTGATGCAATTAGGCGATAAGTAAATGTTTTGAAATGTGCGTCATTCTGTCTAATATTACCCGCCCCCTCGCGCCAACACTGATATTGTTACGCCATTCTGCGGGAACTAAAGGAAAGTTTCAAGCGAAAAATCAGTTATATATTTAGCCCAAAGTCAATGTAATTGGTCGTATGTGTATGTGTGTGTACCGTTGGACAAGAAGTATAGAGGAGATAAAAAATTGGCACAGAAAAATCATTAGCAAAAAATGCCGGAAGAATTATGATACAATTTATAACTTCCGTCAAAATATCTACGCTCCATTTTGATCGGTTTCACTTCCGGTTTGACCTTTAAAAAATATTCGCCCGACTTTTTATCAAGAGACATTTGCGGTGGTTTATCATTTTGATAAATGTATACTCTTTTTAAAAGTTTTGTTTCAAAATATAGTATTTAAAAAAATATATACTAATATGAAAAACATAATTTGTGAAAAAAATTGCGAAAGAAGCGCTAAAAAATGATATTGTATATACAACTACAAATAATTATAGCGAAAGAATGACAAGAATAATGAATATTCTCTTAGCAATCTAAATCTAAATTATACTTAAGTCAAGAGTTTATAGCTCAATTGAGATATAGGCAACTTAAAAACCCTAATTTATAATCCCATTTATTATTTATTAATCTAACTGGCACACAATACAATAAATATAGCAGCTACTAGTAAGAATATTTTTCAAAATAAAAACGTTTTCCTACGTTTTTAAAACGTTATTTCAAAGATTATTCCGAATATGCTAGGTAGAAGACATATAAGTACACAACCAGTTTATATTGTCGTGGTTTTGTGTAAAGGAAACAAGTACTCTTTTGAAAATGCTAATGAATATAGAGCCGAGTGCAAGTACACTAATGAAAACACGCCTAGCCAATAATACACACAAGCCAACGATGCCTATCTTCATTCTAATTATATCGCACACACTGACAGACACACACACACACATTCAAATCATACATCAACAATCCACACATACGCATATACATCTATGTGTATCTCTGATTCAAGCAGGTGCAGAAGTGCTGACGTCACGGGACATCACGAAGACGGATGACCGTGATGACGACGGTGCCGATGGAAGAAGCACCGTCACAGAAGCAGGAGACGCGCATGCGTTGCGGGAGTCGGCGGCAAAGTATGCAAGCGCGTCCGTCGTCAGCGACGACGGGGACCACGTTCATTCTGTCATGGAAACGGCGAAGAACGAACACAACAAGAAGAACTACATCACCAACAACGCCGCAACGACACCAGCATCACAGCCACCACAAGGAGAAATGGGTGGAAACGATGAAGCGAACGCGGCGACGAAAATCCAGGCGGGTTTTCGTGGTTATCAAGTCCGGAAACAAATGAAAACAAAAAAGGTCAGTTTTTATTTTAATTATGCTTACCACCTACTTTAACAGTATTTTAACGTGCTATTTCATAACAATTGTGACAGTGATGAATGTGTTAAACCGGAAATTGTGGTAAACATTATATTAAATGAGCTGTTGAAAACTTAATTTCGCAGAGCGCTAATTTGATTTATTTTAAATTAAAATCTCTTACTAACAGTATTACTATAGAAAATATGTACTTATTATAGTGCTGGGAAAATTTCCATAGCGACAAAGTCAGGAATTTTATTTAAAAATAATAATTATTAATAATTTCACAAATTGTTACTCAATTAAATTTATAAATGCAAACATTTATAAAAGTTTCAAAATACTGAAAATATAAATTTAACACTAAAAAACTATATTTTTAACTCTTCTTCTTCATAATATATTCTTATATTTCGTTCCAATTACAAGCATATCATTTTGCACCATGAGATGACCATTAAGTAAAATATATTTTTTAATTAAATACTTTTATTAATATAAAAGACTAAACGCGCTTTAAGTAATTTTATTATTTATTTTATTGCGTATAAAATACAGAAATATGAATAAAATGCATGTTAGTTAATTTAAACCGGATGTAAGATTCAAAATACGCTAACATTTAAGCTTGGGTTAATAAAATGCAGGAAATTCTATTATAAATCAAAAATTCCTGGATACATTCTCGAATGTTATGGCTGACGTGCTTTTATTTATCAAAACAATGTATTTTTAGTTAGACAAATATTTAATAACAATTGTGATTGATATAAAACTTATGACTGGTTGAATGATGTAATATTGCCCATTTTGGTAACTTTAATTACGTTAGAAAAAAACATGCATTTATTTTATCATTATGAGAAATCTTAGATCTTTTCTATAAGGACATAACAATTGCATGAGATATACCATTTATTTTAATGACAAATTAATTTTTTACGACGTATATCTACTTATATAAATCATTTATTTTGTTGAAAAATCTCACTCATTATACTTACGATGCTAGTCTGTATCTCATATTGAAATTCTATAAATACTATATAGGCCTATATATAAATACAATTTTGAATATTCTTTTCAAAGTTGTAGAGCTCCTATATAATAGAGCCATTAGTCATCTCACGAATATTTGAATGAATTCAATATGAGAGAAAATGGAATAAAAGAACTTGTATGAAAGGTTTGATGAATATAAATGAAGCATGAACACACAGACAGACTTCATTTTAAAAATATTCAGACTCGATCCTGGGACGATAAAAGTTACAAATTACATTTCTTACTAAATACTACGTATAAGAAGGTAAAACTAGTAAGAATGTGTATTTTTGAAAAATGTTTGATATAGGATTTTTGATTTGTTTGTAAATATGTGTAAATATAAAAATACTATACGAATTGTAACATTCTAATTTTAAAATATAGATCAAGACTATTTAAACTATAAAGTGCTCGACACTTATTTAAAGTGTTTCCCAACTTTCCCTTGCATTTAATTTAAATGCAAGAATTTTAAAATATTCATTACAATTTGTAGGTCAAGATCATTGCGAGATAAATAATATTAATTATTTCGCGTTGATAAAAAGTCTTTATTAGAGATCCAAATTTGCCCGTGATTCTACGAAATAGAATATCCTTTATTTATAAATATTAAAAAAATAATAATTTACAGTTCACTTATGTTCACGTATGATTCTTTGCCAAACTTTCTGTTCATTGAGAATTTTGAATTTTTTTTTTTGAAGTAACGCCAAATCATCTATTTACATATATACAATCAGTCAAAAAGTCGTGCGTCAAAAAAGCAAATAATCTGATATTTGCATCGTAGACTTCGGCAGACAGCGTTTAGTTTATAATTAAAAACAAAGAGAATGAAAATAAAAATGTATTTGGCGAATGAGTTGCGCCTTTCAAACACGCCATCACACATTCACACATTACATCAGTTACACATACACTGTTGAGAAACACTCGCTCTAAATTCTCTGGCATCATTTGCACGTCCTGTTCTTGACCACCCGGGCCTTAGCTCAAACGTACCCAACGCTTTCTTTTCGCATCGAGATTTTACGTTGCCAATTGATGCTGTTTGCACAGAAAATTGCAAGGGCACATTCTACCTATACAAATCTAATATATAAATATATTTACATACACACAAGTCGAAATTTTAATTCAATCAGTTCAAAACAAAAATATTGAATCTAAAATCAAAAATAATTGGAAATATATTTTACCTCAATTTACGTAATACCGTAATGCTAAAGATTAAATTTAACAAAAAGTTTATTTCTTATTGCCTTAAATTCAACTCATATATTTATTGCAAGATGAATCGTCTCTCGGTCGCTCGTAAGACCAAAATTGTCGCACCTTCTTCTCTGAAGATACTAAACGTATTGACTCTAAATTTTACATACATAATCTATGGGTACATAATGTATACCATTAGTATTTTAAAACCGCTAGGTAATTTATTTCCGGAGTAATTGGGCTCCAAAAAAAGCAATGATCTTAAATATTGACTTTTCAAAGAACGAAAACCTAATACTGTTAAAATATATCTAATAATTGCTTTTTAATTCATGTATGTACAACTACGTAAGATTATTTATTTTTTATCAGGTATAGTATTGGTTTAAAATTAAACGCTTCACTATGAATACAGTAGATATTGTTTATTTATGTAGAAATTCGCCATGCCAAACTTTAGGTATTGGCACAGCTTAAAGCGAGCTCTGTGCATTGACATAGACAATACTTGTTTATAAAGAAATATGAATATGTTTTCTTCAGTAGCTAATTCTAACAAAGAAACTAAAGGACATAATAGACAAAAAATATTTATATTAACTTGACTAACAAATCTATTTTAGTACTATAACTATAACAAATAATATTTTGACCACTTTTAATTAGAGTTGTTTGTGATTTACAAGCGCCATAGTGATACACAATTATTTAAATGACTGGACCAGTTGCGATCGCATTGTTTAAATTTCTTAATAACAGTAACCGAGTCGAGGATATTGATAGTATTAAATCATTCGACACGACAAATTACGATTTCACTTCCTCGTACGTAGGTATTATAAGACCATGTGATGATTGATTGCAGTAATTTATAACTAGTTAAGAAAATCTGTTTGAAACTGCAGCGTCGCTAACGATTGCATCACGCCTTTGTCTATTATATACTAGACGTCACTGGCCGCAATTTATTGTCACTTTAAAAAAATATTAATAACAAGCAAATTGGTCCTAGTATATTAATAAAGTGGCGATTGTAATGAGACGGTTGTTGAAAGGTATTTGACTCTACAAATAAATAGCAACATATTTATTTCTTCACGTAAATAAATTAGACTCTAAACGATCAAATATCCGCGCTGAACCTTCTTATACGTATTTTGTTTTGATAGGAAGGATATTAATATAGAAATTTAGAATCATTCAATAAAACACACACACACAACGCAAATCCAAAAATAGCATTTTTCTAGATTTGTAATCTAATTATTAGAATAATACAATCAATTATTGAAACCAATATAAAATTGATTTCTATAGTTGATTGATTCTTTTGAAAATTGAAATTGTTTGTCTGATTTGATACAGAAGAATAGCCACGTGCGCGAACGTAAATACGTAGTATGTAACATATTTAAAACGCAACCTCGAATTTATTTTCTGATTTTGATTGCCATGTAGCCGATACGTTTTTATGAACATCTGCTCATAAATACCACCTGAACAAACTGAAAAACACTAAACAAATCATAAACTAACACAATCATAATACCGTTATGTTTCGTTTCAAATATTTATTTTGTATATTTTTCGCTTATAAATATCAAACTATCCGACAATAGAAATATTATATGACGGAAAAGCTTTATTTAACATTATTAATTTGTCTATTTTAAACTCTATTTTGTATATATGTAAGAAAGTGTAAAATATTTATTTATTTGTCTAATGGAAGATACTTGAATACTTTTAAATTTAGTTCAATTTATTCTGTTAGTAAGTTTAATTAGGTCAGTTAAGTGAATTGTTTCCCTAGTGTTTATGTATAGTATATGTTCAAGGATTTTCGGTATTTCGAAATAATGCTGTTGAAAACTTGTGTAAATTATGTCGATAATAAAAATATTATCATTTTGAATTCTTTGTGTGCGACAGCAGCTAAATATTGAGTGTTTTGGCTTTTCAGAATGGTTCGGATGACGCAAAACAAGTGAAGCGTTGTTCATCTGGCCGCCGCCGCAGTTCAGGACGCCGCGGCGAAACACCAAAATCCGGCAATGACCTTGAGGAGAAATCAGCGACGAAAATACAAGCAGGCATCCGTGGCTTCCTAGTGCGCAAGCGTCAACAAAATGCCAAAGGTTCAAAGGCGTAAAAAGTCAAAAATGAAACGGATGAAGACGTGAAACATATGGTGCATTAAAAAAAAAAAGATGATATATATTTTGAAGATTATTCCAATAATTATAGAGTTTAATTATATTTTAAATGAGTTGTTATATTTCATAGTATAAGATATATGGAAAGTAAAATCATGAAATCAAGGGTGCCCCTAGAATTTTATTTACTTGTGCGCAATGCAGATTTTATAGGGAAAATATGTAAATTTGTGTCTATATTCTCGATCAAAGATGTCACTTTATAATAGTTTAAAACATATACACAGCAGCACAGTAGATGCGCTATAAACCTTAATATTTAATCAAATTTGAGACTTAACTCCTGGCGAAGTCAAATTTAGACTAATATATGAATATAAAACGATTAGGATGAGAATAGATGAAAAAATAATACTTACATGTAAAATCAAGAATAATTACAAAAAATGGTGCAAATTTATAACTACACTGATTTAGGATTTCAGTGTAATATTACTAGGACATAGCAACTGAATTATAAACGTACAATGTAAAAAATTGGGAAATATTTACAGTTCGAATATAAAATTATAATTGTGTAAATATTCGAAAATCTACAAATAACTCATTAGTATTTGATATAGCTCAAATTTGGACTATATCCTAAATTATTCCAATTTTAAACAAAGAATTGAAATTGACAAACAATATTTATTAATAGATTCAAACAAACAAATAAATAGTGGAGGAACTACATTAGTGTGAACAGAATATTCACCCATTTTGTTCTGTTCACTTTTTTAAAACAAATTTATGGTATCAACTTATATGTCTAAATTAGTGCCCAAAACTATTTATGAAATGATAATAACTCAGTAACTCATATTTGACTGAGAGAAATTACATTTGAAGCTTTATTTCTTAATTTGATTTTCTGAAAATTGGGGCATTTTGTTGAATATAGATATGTTAGAATTTTAAGAATAGCGAAGAAAATTTAAGCGAAATGAAAAATGGCGGCTAATACCACAAGCATATTCTAAAATATAATTGATTAACTGCCTTATTCTAATTAAATATAAAGTAATATACTTGATATGGCCGTTAAATTCAAATTAATTACAATAAATAATTTATCTTCCCAATGGAATTTTATTATAAATGTTATAACTATAAAAAGATTTTATTGGCACAAATAAGTAATTTAAACACAAATTAGTCGTAACCACTGAGTTAATATTAGAGTATTATTAATCTGCATATCACCCTTAATAATAAATTATTCTAAATAAAATATCATGAAAAGCACTGTTATGAAATTAAATACATTTTTAATTGAACATCAACAAATCAATAGCTATTTAGAAAATCGGCTTAAATTTGGTGTAAACTCATTTTAAAAATGTCTGCTATAGCTTATAAGATTCAACTTTAGTTTTAATCTTAAAATTTCAATTGACCTACTAACCATAATTGTGATGTAAGTTCATTATTCCAGATGTGTAAACAATATATTTAAACATATTTTAATAACACTAGTTATTTCAAGGATAAACATACTAAAATATTTTATTACTGATTAGAATTAGTGGTATATATTCATAAATAAGCAATATAAGTAAAACTTCAGGTATTTCGAAAGGAACGGAAAATATTTTTCTATTAAAATAAGCAATATATTCGGCACATTGAAAATGTATTTTAATAATGCACTTCTAGTTAATGCTTAAAACACATTTATTAAATATGCTTGTTATGAAGTTTTGCTTTCGAATTAATGTCATACATGTATTACTTTATTAAAATGTGTAATTATCGTAATATTATACATTATTTTAATCAACCCCTCATTATTTACATTCCGAACTACTATAAATTCCTTTTGCCGAGTCAACTGACAATAATTGTGATTTATTTGATTAAGCTCATATACAAATTTATTTTAGAAGATTTTAATTTCTTTTACAATATAAATCTATTTGTTCAATTTTTCTATAGACATTCGTTTAATATGACAAAATTTCCATCATACATATTACCGTCGATGGGGTGGCAAAAACCTTTACATTCTCTCACAACTTGACAATCTTAAATTTGTTTAAGTGAGAACTAACTACAAGTGGTTGTGGGTTCGATCCCCAGCGTCAATTAATACATTTCTCTCAATGTCAAATATTTAATTAACAATCTTAATTGGATAATTTTACTTTATTGAGAACTGGAATAACCATTAGTGGTACCATGTGCTTTTGATTCGATATCAATTATCCGTAGCTTCTTCTTGATTGATGAGCAAATTTATTGATTTATTTTGATATGGAGCATTGAAACTCATGCGAAATATAGAATGAATTTGTTTCCACGAAATATGTCATCAAAGCTCTTAATATTTTAACAGTTTAAATTTAAATTCAAACCCGTAGGGTTCTAAAACCATAATATTTAAAAGACCTTACCTTTAACGAAGATCTAATAGAAGATATATGAAGGTCCTCCTATTGTGCTCTTGTTCACTATAAAGCACTAAACAGTCTAGTTTACTCAAAATAATATTAAAATGATTACATATGTACTATTTATAGATTAAAAGTTATTCTAATATCAATATATATTCACAAATATACAAATTTTTATTAAAATCACACTGTATAGTCTTAATGTTTGTAGACAACTGGTAGATAACACGATCTAAGTAGCAACTGGTTTATTTGATTAGATTTAATATATTCAGTATTTAATATAAGACAAATATGTATTTTATAGTTATTTACTACTAGGAAACAGCATGCAATGTTTCAATCTTTTCGGATTAAAATGAACTACGCTGTATTTATAAATACGTAATCAGTATAAATATTGTCATTGATTATTGTATTGTGAAACCAGTTCTGCAGGTAAGTTTTATACTCTTGTTAAACTAGTATTTTTTCACATCTGATTTAAATGAAATTGAAATAAATCAACATTCAAGCTTTCTATTTTATATATAACATTGTTTATACTTTCTGTTTTAGATTAAACATAATCTATAAAAAATGAAACAATCCTTATTTTTTCAATATTATAATTTATTTCAGAAAATATTCTTTAAGATCTGTCAATCATAATAAATACATCGATAATAACATTTGGCATATCAATAAAATCACAAAATAAACGAAATTCGAATCACCGCACCAAAACAAACAATCATCTTAAAACTTAATAATACTGAATATGGAAATACAAAGAAAGAAAAATCTTCTTACATACAATCACAGTCATTGCGTTGCATTATTTGTTTCGTAACTGAATTCAATTCGCGGAATGGTCATATTATAATAGGAGTAATAAATATCGTGAGCGTGTGTCTATGGGTAGCAATCGAGTGTCAGTGTCGAACACCCCTGGCATCGTTCAACATTTTTGTCTAAAAATGATGTTACACACATCATTCCCTCACCGCAATTACCCAGGATGTTAAAGGTACCTCCACACCGATCACCAGGTCCCTAAAACAAACGAAATCATTGTATTCACTCTAAAAATAAATATAGTAACACCAGAAAGCTTAAGTTTTAATTACAAAATAAAATACCTTTGCGCAAACTATTCTATTACAGATGTCTTTTGTTTTGCCCCATTGACAATTTGTTGGTGGTTCATTACAGTCTATTCTGTTCAAACAAGGTTTGCATAATACTCGTGCTTCGCTTCTGAAATTAAGCAATGAATTATATTAAAATTAGATTTAAATATAAGAATGTCATTCACTTTTAAGAAAGAGAGAAAACTTACAAACTGCAAATTGTGATAAGAACAGTAGCGGTGAGAAGCGATATGAGTGCAGTAGCGTGCATTTTGTGGCGGGGGCGACCGGATACAGACGGATGACACAACTCGGTGTTGATCTAGAAATAATAAAACAATCAATCTCACATTAGATTACGAGAACATATTATGAATGGCATCAACCAACAGACATAACAACACCACCAATATAATATGATCTTTGTATTATAAGCATGATCAAGTGGTCATTCAAATTAAAGAAGACAACCACATACTCGCTATTGTTCCCAGATGGAATAGAAAAAGTTTGTCGACCTTTGCATGTTTACGATCATTAGCAATTACTTTCATTACTTGTAATAATACGGTTTTAAAACTGGGTAATTGTGATTATATAGTATATGCCAATAAATATATATTGTACGGGCACTTTGTGACGTCATAACGGCACAAGTTTGCATGCGTAAAGCTATAAACTTATTTTCTGATACTAAAAAAAATGGTTGGCTTGAAAAGAGTATTTGTTGATCGTAATATTGTGAAAACTTCTTTGTTAAAGTCTTTAAGGGTCTTGATGACCTTCCAAAATATCTGCAATGTATTTCACTTTCTTGTACGTATTTTGTCTATATTCGATAATATAATTATTGATTATGTTATATTTGTTACGTTATAAAATAAACTAAAAATCTATCTAAAATGTATGTCAAGTTCCAAATTATTTGACTTTATTTTGTTATTATGTTAAACAATTGACAGGCATCGTTTGTACGATTTCCGTAAATAAATGTCATATACCTACGTAACTATGGCAACATAAATTCAATAACAAATTTCATTTAACCAGTAGTTTAAAATAGTTTTTTGACTATTTTTACTGATAGTGCAGCTTTTAAAAGATATTGCAAAAATGACTAGTGTAAACATGCACTTCCGGTTTAAATATTCTTTTCAAATATAAAAGGCTTTCTAATCTGACATACAAATCTTAAGTTTAAAGTTTTATAATTTTATCATCAACCGTTTAGGCTGTAGAGTACTCACACACACACACACACACACACTCACATTCATATAATTTTTGAGTGAATTCGAATTTTTTTAAATATCTTTTAGTGAGTTTCAAAACTCTTTCCTGCCATTTAACTCTTATAACAACCGGAATGAAAATTAAAAAATTTCAAATTTGTAATTTGTTGCTACTTTGAATCCAATGCCGATTTAGGACAAATTAAAATGTTTTTTATTTAACAATACATACAGATAATCTATTTTAGTATATTAGATTATCGATAATCTTATTATTATACAAGATGAATCGATGAATCATAAAATAGTCGGCGCCTAGCTCGGACGTCGAAAGCTCCAAATGCGTGATTGTATTAAAATCTCCAATAAAATATTTCACACGCGATATTCAATTACAATTATCTCTTATTAAATTACATTAAAAAAATCATGCAATTCATTTCTAAATCTAATCTTAATTCAAATTAAAAAATAACTAAAATTACCTTTGAAAATAATGATTCAAAATGCAACATCCACAAATCACAATAAAATTGTTATTAATAAAATCTGTGTAAAACATTTGATTGAAATCCAAGTAATCTTTATTGATATTATAAATAATATTATTTATAAGCTATGTGCAAATTCACAGCCGTTTCATCACCGATTACGCGCACCAAAACACCAGACACCACGCAGGCATCCCAAGCTGCAGACAGCTTCGACAAGAGTGTAGTTAATACTATCAATTTTTTAGTAGTATACAATATGCCGGGATCCGGGGTCGGTCATTCCGTATGATCTCCGAAGATTTTATTTGTTTGTTGTACGCGGTCAACGGTCATTTTGTATTACATCGGTAGTGGGGTCAGACAACAACACCACACAAATGCGGATATTGATAACTTTATATAAAAGGTACGCGTGCCACTCCAAATATTCACTGGCATCAATTCCTTTTTCTTTAAATGCATTTTGACAATATTTCGCTTAATTCCCACTATAAACATTTACAATACGAAACCAAACAACGACACACTCTCCTACTATATATAAGTGAGAGTTTAAATATGTACAGGCTACTCGGAATAGCTTGAACTGCGATATACTGTACAGCGGTAGTGCAAATAATATCCTACGCGCATCAAGGTCGCGGTTCAAGCTGTTCCAATCTGCATGTATGTAGATTACTCAAATAAAAAATTTAAATAAAAATCGAAAGTGGTCGTACTTTGAAAGAAAAATAAAGAGCCTGTCGAGATTAAATCGTTTATGCGGTGGAGGTAAAAGTCTCTTGGAATAAAGTCGCGGTTTAAGCTATAATGATACAGTAAAAGAATTAGATTACAATAAGTTTAATAGACAAGGATACATTAAAAAAAAAAAACAAATTCTAATAAACATAGATCAAGAATGCTGTGACTCGATAATATTGTTATAGATATTTGTCAAATCTATCCACAAGTTTTTATTTGTTTACAAACACACCTGCAGACATTAGTATTGATAATGATTAAAATTATTTTATTTACATCTTAAAAATACTATTGTTGCATCATCAGTCTACCAGACGTATTTAATAATAGCATGGTTACTTTCTAGCACTTTTCCTAGAAATGAATGCACATAAAGTTGCATTTACCAGATAATTACAAAGAATTATTGTGTACGTTCACAAGACTATTTATAAAATATCTCTTCGCATATTCATCGACTGGTTTATAGGAAAAACATACGATACAAACCACATATAAAATCAAATTATAAATTAACATTTAATATGCGCAATATCAATATTAAACTATCGAGAATTATATTTAAAACAAAACTAAAGTCATCTAAAGTTATTGATTATTTATGCATATAACATTGTGACAAGGATACTTAATTCAGTGCAAAATAATTAATTTTACCGTATTTTCTCTTTGAATATATGTATACCTTTACGTGATGCGTAATGTTTTGTTGTGAAAAATATTATTTGTTTTTAATCTTTTATTATCTACTGTTAACCGGTCATCTTGGCTGTTAACCTATTTACTTTATTCCACCAAGGTTGCTCTGCTACTATATTTAAAACTAGAATTTCACACAAATTTACTAAACAGTATACAACTGTCAACTGAAAATGAATTTTGTATGATCCACTTTCAATTTTAAAATTAGTATATGCATTAAATACATTCCGTATAAAAATAGGAATCATATTTAATATATATATTATAAATAGGCACAACAATTAACTAGACTTAAAATAATATAAAACCCTTAGTCACCAAGTATTTAAAATTCGACAAATATATTGTCATCTGTGGTAAAAATAAGGAGAGTGTGTTACGCAATCTCTCTAGATAAAGTAAGACCTAAGAAGATATGCTCTTCACCAGATTATCTGGTTGTAGAGCATATCTTCTTAGGTTTTATTTCTCCAGAGATATTACGTTACATTGCTTTCTTATTTATTATTACTTCATATAAGAAAGTAGAAAGGGTTTGCCTTAAACGCGAATTTGTAATCGATATAACTAAAACTGTTGTTTATTTATAAACTCAATTTTACAATAAGTTATTTATAATATGCATGTTTTCGAGCAAATATATATTTTGTTCAAATTCATTTTGTTTTTGTTTACGTCTCAAAATCATATTGCCACCCAAAAGACGTTCTTAGTATAAAAGGTTCATATTTAAACTAGTATGACGTCAATAAATATATGAATTAGAAAAGAAAATATAACGAACATTAAATAATTTTGAGCTATATTAAGTTTTCAGAAACTGAAATGTTTTTGGTCCACACATAAATTCAAATGAATCAATGACAAGTATGCTTAGTATATATTACTAAAAATATTGACTTGGTGTAATTTTACATCAAGAATACTATGCTCATTGAAGAAAAATTGTTGTTTGGACGTCCGTTCACTTTACGTCCAGACGAAAATCGTATTGAATCTATTTTTAAAAATCATACCACTTTGATGGCAACGACCAACGCATTGCCAATACTAGACCAATAGCCAAAACAAAAACATTGGATGTGTTAGTAATAAATAATTGTACTTTGTCAATAATTATTGAAAAATAAACATTGCCTGGAATTTGTTCAGATACATTGATAACACTTGTTTATTTATAAATATTTTATAGTAATATACATTATTTTTTAATAAAATGGTCACTGATATCTATATTTAACTTCTTTATAAATTGTATATCTGTATAAATCTGTATCACCTATTGTGCATGTAATAAATTTAAATAAAAATCCTTTTGCATTTGTTGTTTTCTAATATGTATTTTTTGCTTTATGGAACAAATGTTTCCATATGTGTCCTCATTGGTTATTTCCTGATTTATTTGACTTTAATCTTCGTGTGCTCATTCAATCAATTCGTTTTGTTTATATAATAGAACAAAGGAGAACAGCGACCCCGTTTTCTTGCCAATTCCATCTTTCTACGAAATTATTAACTTATTTGACCTACGATTGCATTACAAAACAGATATCTACTTATTTGTTTAAAATAAAATTTTATAATCGAGGGTTTTCCCAGCTCTACGGTTCACAAACTACCATTATATTAGTTTCTAACATTAAATTCCAGTTTAAGTATTTTAATAAGCAATGGATAAAATCGTGGAGATTTCTAGAATGTTAAACGCTAGAAAATGAATACAAGAACATTATAAGTATTTTTACGCATTCGCTAAATAATATGTACGAAATTTTCAAAATATATAAACTACCAGAAGTTCCCCTTTTGTTCATTCATTGGAGTTTGGAGCATTAAATATGATCTCTTGAGCGAATGTGAGTAGGTAAGGTATGTAGGTATATCCTGTTGTGTTTAGAATATTTAAATTTGTAAAAGATGAATCTATGTGCCAAAAATATTAGATCATTCAATAGAATTCATAAATACGATGAATTTATTTTTATCCTAGAAATCGTGGGTTGCCATACAGATATCATAGGATCAAGTGTTTCGTTTTGTATGACAGTAATACGTGTTTACGTTATTATTGGTCAACAATGGTCTCGTGATGGCACGCGTGGCGATTAGAAGATTTCTCAATTTTAATATTAGAAATTACGCGAAAATATCTAATGCAAATAACATGTTATTGTCAATATATTTTATTTTTCAAACCAAGATATGTTTGTTTTTATGTATTTCTCAAGGGCTCATGGTCAACCTTTTAAAATGTAAATACACACACGAAAGTGTTACTAAATTTAAAGAATATTTATGGTGTAATCCAAGTATATATCTAAATGTGTAGAAGGCTTATTTAAACGAATTTAGTGTATTAATTAGGAATGGTCCATTAAATTTTGTGGTTGATATGCATTTAATTATTGTCGATAAATATACTAAATCTTATTTTTTGCTTAAAATAACTGCATGTATCATTGTGATATTTCATCATTTCTAAATGTATTATCACAGTTAACCATGTGTGGTGACAATAATATAAAAGTAATGGATGATTAACTGTACTGAAAGTTGCACCAAAAATAGCATTTCGATTTCAAGTGTATAACAAATGGTTGTTTTCCAAACGTGTATAAGAAGTGCATCTAGCCAGGATTATACTATATTTTTAGTTGAAGATGAGAATGACCATTCCAAAAATAAATTGCGAAAGTTCAATAACTGTTCAATTTTCAAACGGGTGAAAATGCACGTTTCCATATTACGTTTTATCTATCAGTAACATAGAAAACGAAAAATATTGATATCTTTATGAATTTTTATTTACTAAAACTATTTGTACTACAGTTATAAATATACTAACAATTAATTCTAGTAACAATAAAATTTTTAAAATTGACCGACGCAGAATATACGATTTATGTAAAAATAAATAAAATAAGAATAAATTTCAAACAAAAGTAGCAAGTATCCATTCTGTAATTGTAAATCATAATAAATAAACAAATACCAATTAATAATTAAGAATTGAATCAATACTGTTAATATCAATATATATTACAATGTATACATCCCTTAATAGTAAACAATAAACAAATAAAGATAAATTATTATAAATAATGAAATAACGAGGGGAAGCATTGACTTTGTTCTTAATAAACATGTTTACAACGATATTGTCATTCCTAGAATAGAATCAAGTGTATAGCATATATTTACGTATGCTTGTTGAAGATTTCGAATGC
Source organism: Nebria salina (assembly GCA_944039245.1). Taxonomy (NCBI): domain Eukaryota; kingdom Metazoa; phylum Arthropoda; class Insecta; order Coleoptera; family Carabidae; genus Nebria; species Nebria salina. The sequence continues at coordinate 15,013,417 of OX063271.1, forward strand.
GTATACAAAATGCAGTATACACACGCCTGCTTATTCGCATTTGCTATTTTGGCAATTTGCCAAAACGGCACAAGCTACTGACGCAATAGACTACGTGGGATTGATATGGCCCATAGTCTTAAATTCCCTAATCGTCTAAGCAAAACGTAAACATTCATAATTACAACCCCTTAAAGCCATAAAAATGTCATGTTCACACAATAATTAAATGTGTTTTGTCATACGAAAAATTATTCTATAAAGGACATCTTTAAAGGAATCAATTATTGCGAACATTTTTAAATATGAATTTTAGAGTTTCTTTTATGAATAAAAATAATTTTAGAAGCATTGTTTTCTCAAATTGAACCACAGTAAAATGCTATCAATGATGGGCAAGTATGTTATTTAGTTTTTTGGTAATTACGTTTCATGGGAATTTGCCAAAATGAAATACAGAGGGCGCGTAATATGCAAATTAAAAAAAGCGTTTATTCGCAACTGAAATAAGAACTATATTCACGTGTTTGTTCGTTGATTTACGTTTTGCACACGTGGACATACGTCGTTTTGTTTTTGTGTTGGCTGAAAAAAATATTCGTTCATAAAGACAACAACGAAGTAATCATCAGTTTTGAGTTCAGTCCAATCTCAGAGTTCTAGAAAGTGCGACTACCTGCTCTTATAAACTTTTATCTGTGGTGCAATTAAATAAAATTATTATTACAACATTGGACTATTGATTAAATAATAGACTTTATTATTTGAGTGTTTTTTTTTTCAACTTGTTACATTTGTCGGATAATTCTAGTGAAGTTTTATCGTCATGGGGATGATTACGAGAGTTCGTGGCAGATTACATTCATTCACTAAGATTGATCCCCAGTTGAAAGATGAGAAAATTGCCGAAACAGGTTTGTCCATTAATTTTTCTTTACTCTATGAAAAAATATATTAAATCTGCATAGAATATTTTTTCCATAATTTTAAAACAATTTATACTTTCAATTAGTTAAATTAGTTTCTAATTCTTCCCAAAATATTCATATAGTTTAGGCTTTATTAAATTTTCGTAAGGCTTAGTTTAAAAATATATATATTTAAATAAAAATATATCGCAAAACTGTTTAGATTTACACCAAAGTTAAAAAAATTAAAATTGACATAAATATGAATAAACTTATTCAATTTTATAAACTGCGATTATGGAAAATTGTTTTTCCATGACGATCCATTTGTTTTCAGGCAAAAATCTTGGCTTCAACATTTGTTTTTTTTCTTTTCTTTGTGATGTTCGTATTTACAAATTTCAACTATTTATCTGGGACCACAGATCAACAAACTGAACTCTGTTTTAAACACATTACTAGTAGAGCGTTGATCTAAGGACATTTTTAAATAGAAACGAATCCCATTTAAAAATCGTTGAATTAATGAGCCTTAAAATCATACGTATTAAATATTACTGAATGTATAAATACAAAAATTTCGTAGTAAATGGACAAAAAACACATAAATTTACAATTTATTTTAAAAGTAATTTTCGGTAACTGATACTTTAGAAATGTAGATTCAAATTGTGAGTTTATTAAAGAGTCTCGAAATGTTGAATATATTTAGCACTACATGCACATATGTGGTGTGTAATTTACAATTACTTAAATAGGAATATCTGTGAAGTGATGTGCAAAATCTGTTTTTGCAATTTTTTTATTTCTTTTTAAATATTTCTGTGTCTATACTGCCAAACAATTTAAAAGCAGACGATTATTTGAAATAGCCCTATAAGAGGTCAACGATATTGTAAATATTGACCCTCACGTGATTATCAAATTCAATTCAATTAGAGATTATTCAGTTAATAGAGCAATGATTTAAAAATCAGAGAAGTTACATCATTTCAATTTTTTTTTAAATAAACGTATACAAATATTATTTATACGCCTTTACACCTTTTTGTCCAGAGTAAAGATATTAATTTATATATTGAAAGAAAAATAATAATAATACTCCGAACCAAAATATTTGTACAAGATCAATAATTTGTTGTTTAAATTTCAGAATAATTATTGAGTTCATATTATTTGTTATTTACCAATATAAATAGGATATGGCCTCGATTTAGAGATGTTTTTCTTACTTTTCTGCTTAGTACATTCGTGGAATATTTTCAAACAATAAATATATGCAAATAAAAAACGTAACTGTCGTTAAATTGATAATGCCTCATTTTTATTAATATATCCTGATTTCCTTCCTAATGTTCACGACAACATTTACTAATTATAAATACGCGATGCGATATAAGATTATAAAATTAAACTTTATACTGTTTTGTTATTAATTCCAAGAATATTTGATGAAGGTTTTTTTTATAAATTAATTCTATAAAATTATTAATTGTACCACAATTTTAATATAAACATATATATCTTAAAGTGCCAAGATTCGAATTAAAAGCTGCGATAACTTTCACCTAATTGTAACTATAATGGCGATAGAATATTATGCCACTATTCTGAATAGTCTAAATAGTTTTAGAAAAAAAAAAAATCATTTAATTCATAAAACAAAATTCAAGCATTACTATTTCTTTTGCAATATTTTTTATTTTGCTTTCCTATGATTATTATAAGCGGAAATAATTTTATTTATAATTAGAATAACATATGATAAATACGAGTCTTTGAAATTTATAAATATCTATCAAATAATTAAAAATAGTATTCCGATAAAATTAATTATATAATATTTTTTTATTATACACCAAATTAGTATCATAAGAATAAAAAATAACCCATGAACTCACGTGATCTTCGCGACCCTGTGTTGTTATGCCACAGAAGTGTGAATAAAATTACAAAAAAATTAAATTAATCCAAATCGGTTAAAATATAATAAAAGATATGATTTATAAAAATCTATTTTAAAATACATATGGGATAAACAACTTTTAGAGACAATTCATCTTAGTAGGCTGTATAATTTATTACTAGGCAATTTTATTTATCTTATTGTTAAATTATTATTAAATTAATTAATTAATCTTTGACGCTTTTTCACTTTAAATGATTTAATAAAGCGATTATATAAAAATTTATTGTTTTTGGATTTAGTTATTCATTAAAAAAGAAATATAAAATACAATGCAAGCTATAACGAAATTATTTCTTATTCTTTTAGCTGCCATGTTAAAATTGACGAGTATTTTGCGCTTTCCAAGAAATCGTCGAACATAAAATATAAGTACAAAGACAACCAGTATTGAACAATGGTGAACATACAATTTAATAGACATAAACACCAGAATGTACCATGCAATTTATTCTGCAAAGCGTTCTGTGTCAATTATACATAAATAAAAATTCTACTGAAATAATGTATGCCATCTGGCGGTGTAAATCCATCATTGCATGGCGTATATTTTGGTCTTACTATGTCTTGCTAAACAATAAATTAAACTGACTTTTAGGTGTTCGAAACTAAACAATAACACAAATGTGATATTGCTTGATATTACGCGGGGTCTACATTTCTAAATAAAAACCATCGGAAAAATGTTTTCGAATAATTTCGCTATATTTAGCAGATGGCAAATAAAATTATTTCGATTTGACCTGAATTTTTTGTATGTTTTTCACTTTAATATAAATCACATCTACAAAAATTCCATACTTATAAATACCAAAACAAAAATGAATAAATCAAAAAATAAAAAAACCGCGTGGCCTGAAAAGATTAAATATGACAATTTAAATACTTTTAAAATGCTACACTGCAATTAGTAAGTAAGCAATACCTAATTTATTTTTATTTGCCGAAATTAGGAACTAATTTGAAACTATATGGAATAAAATATAGCAATAAAAATATGAATAATTGTATTTTTGTTTTCTGTTTCAGTATGCTTATTGTCAATTTTATTCCTGCTGCCCTATTGCGGTCGTGGTCATGCCCCGCTTTTGCTGGGTCTAGGTGGAATGTGGTTGGCGACCTATTCATTCCTAGTGCTACCCGTTTTAATATCCGCCAATTATAAATACCCTGTTAGATGGTTGAAACAACTTATTGAACATTTACCAGGTAAAAGAGATTTCACTTTAATTTAATTTAGAATTTCCGATAACATTTCAAATCCGCGATATGCAACATTTGTAAATAATAAAAAACAAGATTTATGTTATTCATTTAGCTAACTTTAAAGAATATGTGCACATTCACCGGTATATGTATATATTTCTCAATTATTTACCTCTACCGCTACTCGTATCTATTGACTTTGGGGAGATGTAAAATATAGATTTTAATGTAAATATAGAATTATAATCTAAGCTAGATGTCAATATTTTGACATTTAAAAACGAATTTACTCGACATTATTATCAACAAAATAAATATTTATATTTTGTAAGTTTTATCGAAAATCAACCTTACAAGCTTTAAATCTCAGTTGCTTTTATAATCAACATTAAATAAATATATATCTAAGTTAAATATTGAAATATGTTCTATTGGTAACGAAAGAAAATGGAATTGTTCGCTCAATTCGAAAAACATTTTGTTTATTTTGTTTGAAATAAAAATATAGTACCTATAGACGTTTAGGGAATTATTCTCGAGATTTTTGCGTAAAATAAAATACTATGGGTTGGTAATCGTTGTTCTAAAAATGTTTACTAAGTAAATTTGACTAAGAAATCAAAATTAGAATTCTTTATCTCTATCAAGAAACATTTGTTTGAATATAGTAAAATATGGTGATTTGTCTAAATTTTTGTGGTAAAAATCTTTTAAATTGTATGAGACAATAACATTTTTGGATTTTGATACCATAATTATCAGCAAATTTTCAGTTAAATTGTGCATCAAAAAGATACGACGAAAGTTATTTCTTGCGATAGTGGATTGTTTTATTGTAAATTTTGTCAAATAAATAAAGAACTCTAGGGTGAAAATTGACTTACCAGTGATGATTGAATGTGGATGTTGGTGGTGACAGCTTGTTGGTATCACTGGTGTACTGTGGTTGCGGTGGTTCGAACACTGAGGACGACCTGGATGACATACTGGTTCTTATACCCTGGGAAAGCCAGAGGGTTCCAATATGATTTCAGTTTGACAACTGATCCAACAGTGGCGTACATTTTCCCACATTTTATTTCTGCATTTATAAAAACATCATCACAATCATAAAAACATAAAATAATACATATTTTAAGGCAAACGAACATAGCTATCCTAGAAGTATCTTAAAGTGTAATTAGTTTCTTTAAAACACTGATAAAATCATAAAATTCCAGCACTGATTTAATCTCCTAAAGTAATTCATGAAATCCATACACAATTATATCATGAAATCAAAATATGACCTAGACTTATGTTTATTAGAATCTAACTTAAGGCAACCGGAAATTAACTCATGCAAAATTACATTTGTAATATTATGAATTTTGAAATTATAAATTGTGTAATAAATAAATATTTTAACACGATTTTTCCGCAAAATTCTATAGCTATTATCAACAACATTATTATAGTTATATATATAATGCAAATAATACAATATTTGAGAGCTTAATCCCTGATGACTACGCCAATGTTTTTCCTGATTAGGAAAATGTCAACTTTTAACATAAAATCAAAATGTAATTAAGTCATTTATAGATTAAATTAAAAATAAAAGAGTGCGGGGGAAAATCACTATATAACCAGAGATGCGCACTAATATGATCTTGTAGTGACATTAGGTGTCAAAAATATTTGCCAATTATACTATAAAATGTAAAATTTCAATTCAATATTATATTTAATGCAAGCAGGATTTAACTTAATATAGTTGCGCAAAACAAAAATGAATTTGCCTCTTTGAATTAGGCAAATTCGTTAGTTTATATAATTTATTAATTCGAATAAATTTTATTCGTTTAATAAAAATGTTGTTTTTCGTAAAAAACGTTGCAAATTTTCTGCTATTTGATTAATAATCGAAAAAACACATCATCTGATTTCCTTTAAATACGTTTACGTTATAATTATTAGTTTGTATGTAATACAATTTGGCACACATAATTTAAGAGCACCTTGGCCTTTATTTAACTCTATCATATTTATTTATAATCTAACTATACAGTTTGATGGCCAAATAAGTTCCAGAAACACGAGATACTTATTTTTATTTTTAAATAAATAAGGTAGTCACATTTAACCCCAACGTTATGGTTCATCAAATTTCTTATTGACCCAATGATTAGAAATTGTAAATATTATTAATTCGGTACAAAAAATGTCTCATTACACTGATAAAATTTATAAGAACAGCCAAGGAATAACATGCAATAAAACAAGCACTAATAGAAAAATAGGAAATTATAGTTGAAGTCTTTGAAGAAGAACATTCATAAGTTTGAGAAATGTTAAGAAATAATAATTGTAAAAAAATGCAAAAGTATATTCTTGCCTTTTTCTATCCTAGTACACATATCGCGGTTCAAGCTATTCCGAGTTGCTTGTTCGCATAATTAATATATTTTTTTTTTAAACTAACCTAATTGAGGGTAAATTTCAAATATGTTTCTAAAATAATCAAATCAATCTTTGTTGGTTCATCTGTAAACGTTTAGGCATTGTTACTTATCGAAAATAATAAAGCAAGTATCGACTAATTTGCGTATAAATGTTATTAATATATATAATAATTAGTTAAATTTATGAATAACACAAATTTTTATTTTCAGGCATGGTACACCGTGCATCGGGACCGGTACTACGAATTCTGCGAAAAATCTACGCGCCGATTGACCGATGTGAAAAAGTTTTTTTGAAAATGTCCAATTTGACCAATATGGCGAACCAGGTAAATAATCAATATCAATTTTAAAAACGTATCAACTCATAGTTTAATGGATTAAATTATGAACAAGTGGAATAGAAGAGCGTGTATGAAAATTTTTAATGAAACGAAAGAAGTTTATAAAAATTGTCCAAATTTGAATGAATGTAAAGGATTTTTATGCCTGTTTGTGTGTTTGTCTGTCTGTATGTATGTCTCGCTGTATGTCTGTGTGGTTGTATGTCTGTCTGGCTCTGTTTGTTTGTTTGTCTGTATTAGAATTTTTTTAATAATTTGAAATGAGCACGCGTGTGTTCTATATGTATATAAGAAGAATCAGCTAATAATGAATGTTTGTTTCAGTTGATATTTTTCATGATGTGCGATCGAGTTTTATTATGCGGATTCCTAGGGGCGGATTGTCCTCATAAAAAAGTCACAGCCCTCTACACATTAATGTTCTACAACGTAATAGCTTATTGCGTCTCCTACATTAAGGAACTAATCGAAAAAGAAGACTGGTCACCGTACGTGAACATGACCCAGCATTCAAACATCAAACACCTAGCGATGAGCGCAACGAAAATCGTCCTCGAATGGACGAAAGCCGTCACCTTCATCATAACCGTCACATTCATGCTACTAGTATTCGGACTAGAACAAGGCCTCAAAACCTACCAACCAACAGCCTTATACACCATAACAACCTGGCTATTCTACATGTGCACCGAAAAAGTGTTCGTAGAAATGTTCACACCGCTCCTAACCAGCATGAAATTAGAACGATTAGAATCACTAGAAATCTTATACGCGCCTGTTATCTTGCGCGGTTTAACCGTACTCCTCGCTGCAATATTCACGGTATCACTAATCATCCTTGGCCAGTATAGATTTGCGTTTTTAGCGTGTTATTTAACAGTTTATTTGAAAGCGAAAGATGCCGTTCAGAATTGTTTCAAAGAATTAAAATCTGAGCAAGCTGTGTTGGCGCAATTTCGCTATGCAACTGATGAGGAATTGAAGGAGTGGGATGATATTTGCGCGGTGTGTTTGAGCCCTATGGTTCGCGCTAGGATTACACCGTGCCACCATTTGTTCCATGCTGATTGTTTGAGATTGTGTTTGAATGCGTCGCAACAGTGTCCCATGTGTAAACGAGAATACACATTTCTATAATCAAGTCAGTTTGATTGCAACATTCGAAAGTCTTTTTCCATTTAGAATATAAATTAAAATTTCGTAAAAGTGTTTTTTTTTTAATAATTGAAATAATGATGAATTTAGATAGAAATGCAATCAAATTGAAAATATTTTAAAATGTGATAAATGCCAAATATGTTATTATATTCTTTTGTATTTACTATGTAAGTTATTATAAATGTATGTTATTTATTATAAGCGTGAATTTTGTATTATTGCTAAATGTTGTCTTGTAGGTAGTATTTTGCTAAAATAGTCAATAGAATATTTTTTATGGTAAAAAATGTGAAACGAAAATCGTATGTTAATGTAATTAAAAATTTCGAAAACAAATGAAATAAATTTTATGTCAAAGTATAATTCAAAATTATCTGTTATTTTGAAAACAATTACTACATTTTATACTGATCATAAAAACTTTTTAGTTTGATAGAACTACCAAAAAAAAAATGTAAAGTAAGCACTTTTTTTAGGGTTTGGTTCACTTCTTTTCCGATTTTTATTTCTATTTGTGGGCACCTTTAAATTGATTGAAGAATATGAAAAATTATATCTAAAGATGACAGCGTTACATGTTTTTCTCAATCAGGTAAAAAACATTTTCTTTTTTTTTAAATTCACCAAATCCAGTAAAAATTCTTTGAGTTTTAATTTTATTAATCAAATAATAAAATTATTGGTGACTTAAATAGTTCTTAAATATATTTTCGCCAGAGTGCGAAAATACTTAATATTTGTTTTCATTTCAGTTATTTTTTTTCGGAATGTGCGAAATAGCACTAACCAAATATGATTTGACAAAGAATATAATGGCAGAATTAAACACTCTTCTACTCTACTCAATTGTGACATATTTCATTCAACGCACTATAAATATTATCCAATTTGCTAAATGTAAACCGTTATTGAAATCAAAGATTAAAATGAAACGATGGAAGTTAAATTCGTTTACTATATGCATCATAAAGTTACTGCTAGAATGGGCGAAAGCAATTATAGTAATCGTTTGCTTGAAAGAACAAGGATTGAAAGTGAAATTAAATCCAAATTATATGACGTTAACATTAATTTATTATGTCTGCACGGAGCCAACATACGTAAAACTCCTGCCGGATATTCTAAAAAAATGCAACTTCCAATTCCTGGAAGGGCTGGAAACGTTATATGTACGAGCGATGTTAGAAACTGTGATCATATTCATTTCTATGATTTTGGTTGTTATGTTGCTGCCAGCGAATTTCTATTTTGCGTTATTCAGTTTATATCAAACTGTTATTTTGCGATACAAATCTGCGACGAACGGCTGTTGGAAAATGTTGGATGCCGAGAAACATTTATTGGATGATTTTCCGCGAGCGACTAAACGCCAATTGAGACAGTGGAATGATATCTGCGCTGTTTGCCTTTGTAATATGACTATGGCTAGAGTGACATCCTGTGGGCATATATTTCATGGTGAATGCTTGCGACGGTGCATGAAATCATCGAATAAATGCCCATTATGCAAGGCGGAGATTTTACGTAAAACTGAAGAACATCGTACAGTTTTAAATCGAGGTACGTAATATATATCAAACATCTGCAGTGTCATGCACCGAACTTTCTTATACGCATATGGGTTAAACCACATCGTAGTTACATTATTTTTCTAATTTATAATATTTGTTCTAACCTTTAGATCGCTTTTACACTAAATATATTTCTTAGAATAAATATAAAATGGCAAACTTCAAATTATTTAAGTCTATTTTTTTAAACAATTGACAGGCGCAGATGATACGATTTATGTAAAAATATATATAATAAGCAGATATTTATTTTGAAACCAGTACCCTTTTGGAAAAAAAATTCAAACAAAAATTGTGCTAAATATAAATACCTTTAACTTTTGTTCATGAAATTTTTCTGTAACTGTAACCATTTTTGAGTAATTGCAGAAACTGCAAAAAATGACTAGAGCAAACAGGCACTTTGAATATTTTTTTCAAAAATAGGAGGTGCACACCCCAGGCATATGTAACTCTTAAGTTTAAAGTTTCATAATTTTAGCTTCAACCATTTAGGCTGTAGAGAACACACACACACACACACACAGACGGACGTCATTCCAAAAATAGTTGGAATCGATTCAGGGAAGGTCAAAACGTATATTTCCGTTAAAATCTCCAGATAGAAATTTTTCATGATTGCAATACTTACTTATACTGCGTATAAGAAAGTAAAAATAACTCATTAACTGTTTTTACTTTCTTATACGAAATAATAAGCACAAAATGTAATGTATATATGAATTATAAGAAACATTTAAGCATTTTTGACAATTTTGCAGCCTGAATAGATTTAATTATATCTAGTAGTTGTGTATTAAATAGCAAATAAAGAATTAAACATGTTTTTAAGCCAAGGGTGATACATTAGTTATTTTAAAATTTTAGTTTTCTATGAAAGACGACTAGCGCTTGAAGAAGACGACGGTGATGATTTTGATAGTATCTTACCTATTATTCCCGTGACTCCTAGACCCAGAGAATATCACCGGCCCATGGGGCCAATTGGGCCCGGCATGGCTAATTTCTTAGATCGTGAACGAAGACGCATAGCTTTTGAAATTGAAGTTGCAAACCGTTATTCAAACCGCTAAGAAACAGGTTCGAAATTTAATATTATTCACAACACCAACTGGGACCATAAAACAAATTCTGACTATTATACATTTTGGAATAACATTTTCAAAAAATGTTCTTTTTGGAATTCAGTTGTTAAATTACAAATATAATATAAAATATAATCAAATTATTTTTTTGCTCGATCTTCAATACGTAATAACTATAATATGATTATCTAATTATATGATGATTAACTCACCTATTCGCTAATCATCGCTAGGTAATTATGTTAATATAACGGGATTAAAGCTTTGCTAATATTGCAAAACAAAATGTAATAATACTGGTTTTTGTACAGGTTGTGGATAATCAAAATCGTTAAGTTATTTAAATTAGTTTTAAAGACTTACACAAGATGTCATTGCTAATTTCGTAAGAAAAATTAACTCTAAGAATAAAAAAAAATCCAGAGTTGTTTACCTATAATTTATTTTATTTGTTATACACCATAAATCCCCGTTTGTTTGTTTTTTTTTTATTAGAAAGTTTGTTTAAATCAACATTCTTTACAACAAATATTTAATATACAATTTTCTTTGAACTTTGATAGATTTTCTAAGAAAACAAAAATAAAACAGCAATAGTTACAGCGGTACCATTTTAACAATACTTACATTCTAATAATACACATATGTTACAATATTTTATTTGTTACTATTTAAAACCCTCTAAAGTCCTGGTCTTTCCACATTAGTGGGATATGGCGTCGTTATATTAGCATTTGCCATTTAGGTAATATAACTTCAGTAGGATTTTAACGATCAATTCCAATTAAGTATATATTTAGTTAGATTTCGCTTAATAAACAACATATTTTAAAATAATCATTTAAAATTGTATTGCATTTTAAAAGTAATTTCCACTACTAAAATTTTTTTTATATCTATTAACCAATGTTAGTATTTTTATATTTAATAGTTTCAAATTTTGAACAATACTTGCCTATATACAAGATTAGGCTCATTAACATATAAAATAATGTGAACACAAATATATGTTTTTTTAAATTAATTAACTATCTAATGACTAGATATGTATCAGTGCTAAATAGTTATTCTATATTGACATATTAGTGCGTTATAATTTGAAACAAAATTATTTTTATAATTTCAAAAACTGCAGAAATGCCATTTTAATACCTGAGTGATAAAAATGAGAACAGTATTTTTTTTCTGCTAAATTATAAATAGACAAGATTCTGTTTACTTTTCTTTATTTATTTTTGAATCAAATAGATTGGGATATAATTGTTTTTAAAAGTACTTACTAAGGGATCGTGACGTAACGTCTCCCTGTAGTTTAAAAAGTTTAAAACACAACTAATATTATAACAAATATTTAATGTAGACGTTTTGTAAATAAATTCTTGTTATATAATAATAAAAATACAAAACAATATTGAATATATTTATATTTTCAAAGAAAAGGTGCGAATCTTGTCTTTTAATGATTTTCAGTTATTAGAGTGTGGGGTTAAAATAATAATGTGTAATCAATAAATATGCATCCATATTGGCCTCATATGGCATATTACACGTTAATCAAATAACTGGTTAAATTACGAACTAAAATGCATTTACACCCAAATGATTAATATTCCCCACCACTACACTATTAAGCCCGTGTAAACCGGGCTTTATGTTTTTAGTACTATATAAATATATTTCTGCAAATCTCTATTTGAAATTTAAATATTCAAAATTATCAAAATAAAATTTTCATTGCAACTTAATTGTAAAAGAATTAAACCGTAAATGTATAATATTGGATTTATGTATCCTTGCAACTTTGAACTGACCACCCTAAGACTCTCCGGTCAAAACCGCAAGTAAATAGGTTCGGACTAGCCGAAAAATCGTCAGACCATGCAACACTAGCTACCATCCGACTGTGACCCTGTCGACTGGATCTTGGTAACCGAGCCAGTCGTTGACCGGCCAAATCAAACAATCTTACCTGCCGGTTGTCGTGCGGTATCGCTATAACACCGGTTGGTGATACCGATAAGCGATTCACCGCTGAATCGGCTCGAATAGTTGCTAATGGCGAACGCATATTGCGCAAATCCCACACTTTAACGGTTCTATCATCGGAACCACTCACGACTTTATCTTCTCGCGTAAAAACGGCCGAAGTTACGCTCCTATAAACATAAGTGTTTGTTGAATTGTTTTATTACCAACTAAACACTCATAGAATTTTAAATACAATTGTCAGAAAATATTTGTTTCTAAATTATTTAGGCGGTCATCTCTGTATATATGTTAGTGCATTTTATATAAAATTACTTACTCTGTATGGCCTTGGAAAACTGAAACCGAATGCACGGATTCTCTAAAATCCCAAAGCCTAAAAGTTGTATCACGCGATGAGGTAACAGCTAATTTTTGCGTTGGATGCGTTGAGCAATCAGTCAACTCGTGATCATGTCCCGTAAGGGTGTTGACAACTGTGCCTGATTCAACATCGTGCAACACTGCCCATCGGTCCCAGGACGCGGTGATAACCTGTTCGGCACCGACCAGCCAATCAGCGGCCGTCACCGCAGCAACATGGCCGCCAAGTTCACAGATAGGTGTACGTAACGTATCAACGCGCGTATCAGAACGTTCTTCATTCTCTTCACCGATTTCTAATTCTTCTTCAGATGAATAGCCTTTCTAAAGTTTTCAAACGAAATAAAAAGTGTCGTATATGCCAGTTTATTTTTTATTACACAAATAATTATTTATCAAAAGCATATATAGTTTAATACATTAATTTAAAAATTCGTCGTGAAAACTGAATTACTGCAAAACATGGCGAAATTGTACAGCAGTGACGTCATTGTAATGTATAGTCTAAAGCAAATGATTATAAATTCTTACGTTTTAAAGTATTTTCGTAATATGAATGTTAAACCAGAATATATATTATTTTCACCATAAATAAATAAATTTTATAGTGAAATTATTCGCATATTATATGCAATACACCTCTTATAATTATGTAAGTTGCATAAAATTAAATATTAGAACAAAAATAGAGATTCGTTTTCACTCAAGTATTTTCAAAGAATGATGAAATAAAAGCAAAGAATTATAAATGTATGTTTAGATAATAAATAATTACACTAATAAAACACTTTATAATAATAGCATTTGTTAAATTACCCATATAAATAAACATAAAATGAAAACAAACACGGCCTTGTTATATTTATATAATTAATCTAATAATTAATAAAAATAAATTTTTACATCATAAAAACGTGGAAAGTTCTTCGGTGGACAATTATCGTATTTTTACTATTATAATTAGAGGTATGAGTAATACTTACTGGTACATCCCAATTAACAGCAGCATGCCAAATATGAGCAGTACAATCTCCGCTGCCAGTCAGTACCAAATCGCGTAATGGATGGAATCGTATGGAATTCACCGAGCCAATATGGCCTTGATATTGAAGTAAACACCTACCGCTATCGATACTCCACACGCAAGCACTATGATCTAAGCAACAAACAATTTTATTAGAGTTCTAATCAAATTAGCATGAACACTAAACAGTTCTTATATAACTAGAGATTTAAAAAAAGATTTAATTAGTAACTCGTAACGTCCCTAATGTTCTACTAGGGTGAACTAATTTGATTCTAATTTAAGCTGAATAGACTTGTAATAATTAGAAATAAATCAATTTTGAATGAAGTGCGCTAAATATACGAAACTTTTAATTAAGGTAATAATTAAAAAAAGTTAACGACAACCTTGAGAAGATTATATAAAACAACCTTCGTTTCCTAATTAAGCGGATAGCTTTCACTATATGTAATAAAAATTATGAAGATTCTTTTGAATTATGTAACTAAGCAAACTATTTCAAATATTTACTACTTTCTAGCGGAAATATTACATACCCGCGGACGCAGTGCCCAAAATTGGTTGACCTGGACGGGCCATAGACACTTCCCAAACACCATCTTTGTGACCGGTATAGCCGCGAATTAAGCCGCAGTTCATATGCGGTGCCTTAAAACTAGATACTATTTTACTGGTTTGTGCTTTAAGTTTGTACGCCGTTTTTAATTTTTGTGAACTTGTCGAACTCACTGTTAAAGAAAAAAAATACGATTAATATATTTAGGCCACTAAATACCGTAGAGGGAAATAAATCATGCTCAAGTAATAACATTTTAAACTTAGCAATCAAAATCTATTTTCTAACAATAATATTATTGTTTTATCGTGTTCGGACGTCTAATTATTTATATTTAGAAATATTTAACAAATCAAATAAACAGTAAACATTTCTTTAAAACGTATAAAGATGTGCGCGTTACTTGCACAAAACTAATATATTCGGTTAGTATCGGTCGATTTTGACCATTTCCGGCCCGAAAATAGATATGCATGCAATTTATTTCATTAAAATTAAAATCAATTTTTGTAGCTATTAAGTTTTATTTAAAACATTACAAACTGGCTTTCTTAATTATATATTGTTAATTATTATTTAAAGTAACTTTAAGCACTTTTTAATTATAAATATAATATAAACTTACGTTTTTTTGTTAAAACACCTTTTGTAGGATTATTATCGAAATCAACATAATCCAAATTCTGTTTGTCTGTAAACGATTCCCTTTCGACACGTTCATTAAGTATTTCAATCTTCTCATGCACTGAAATGTTTAAATGTATTTTTATGAATGGTTTAAAAGGTTAAGATCACAACTTACAGTTTTGATTTTCCTGGTAGAGCAAATCGAATTCTTTCTCAATTTGCCGAAATAGATAATGCAATCTGGTGCGAAATGATGGTAACATTGCATCGGCGTCCGCATCCGATCGAAAGCCATACCCCATGTCGCCTTCGGCGCTGCTTGGGGGCCGCGGCATCGAAGAACGTTTCGGCTTGACGTTCTTATTCGAACTGTTGAATGACTGGTTTATATCAGTCGGCATTGTGCTCGTTTTGCTCTACGTACAAACATAATATTCATTATTACAATTTTGAATAATCAATATGATTAATTTCAAGGTTTGTATAAACAGATATATACTAACCTATCTGCTCGATTAAAAAAACGGTATTAATTATAAGCGATTTGGTGTTGTTTTCATTTAAATACAATCACATTTTTAATCAAATTAATAAATCAGAGATTAATCTCGTCGTGTTTGACATTTCTTTCAAATAAAAAAAATTACATATGCGCCTGATTTATACGCAACAACCACAACGCAGTTCATAGTTTTAAAATATTTCACCGAGGGCATTTACAAAAGTTTATAAATATTTGTAGATGAATAAATTGTTTTATTATGTTAATTATTTGAAAATGCATTGTAAATATTATAACTAGCAAACAATGAATCAGAAAATTCTGCATAATATAATAAACATGGGAAAAATTAAACAATGATTTATTAAAAACATTCGTATATTTGTAAAATAAATATAAAAATCTTAAGTACATCCAGCACCTATATTAAATTCGTTTCGATTTACACAAAATAAATAAAAATTATTAACGAACACATATTATATATATATTAAAAGTAAATACTTTGGTCAATAAGCGATGTAATGTAATGTAATGTAATACTGTATTGGTATGACTCATTTGTTATTACGAGCTGCAATGGTTGATTGTTTGATAGAATCTGGCAATTCTTTGCCAGATGTTTCAATTGGTAACGCTAAACAACCTACAGCTGCCAAAAGAGCAGCGCAAGCATATACTGTTGTAGCCATCGTTACTGATTGTTTCAGTAACACCTAAAAATTAAATTCATACTTCATTTACACAACAATCAGTTTCTTTGTTGACGTCACAGTACACAAAAACACTCTAAATCGTAAAATTTCAATATATTATTCATAACAAAGCAATTTTAAACCGTTAAAAAATGATTTATTTCGAAGCAAACTTGAGTGAATAAAAAAATAAATTTCAAAAATCCGTAGCAAATAGTAGTTTTTTTTAAACTTATTGAACAAAATTGTAGAAAATTTATTAAATAAACACTTTTTCGTACATAACTTTTCTAAGCTTAGACAAAACAGAAACTATTTAGATTTTAAGCAATTAGTCAATTATCGCACAACTCACCCTAAAAAATATAATTAAAAAAAAAAAATACAAATCATGGTAAAAATTATCTATATGAATTGAGAAACGTATAAAACGAATATTCCGATTAGAATCTCGAATTCGAGTTAGCGATTAGAATACTTTGTAAGAAAACTATACCTGTGCTACGTATGGTGTAACCATGGCACCTAGCCGTGCCATAGCACTGCAAGATCCAACTCCAACAGCCCTTAAACCCGTCGGGTACACTTCAGGCGTGTAAACATACGCTGCCTGAAAGACCCCAGCTATAATACCCCTAGCTAAAAATAGCATAATGGTTAAAAACGCCCGCCTAGAAAATCAAACACAAATTATATCACCGGTAAATTATTAATATTTAGATTGTACACACTTTTTCGTACAAATTAGAAGGAAACAAGAGCATATAGCGTATAAAACAAATTGGACAGCCATGGTTTTCTTACGCCCAAATCTTTCTATTATGAATATTGTTGCGAAAATACCTATAAATCAACCAAATATATATATATCAAATTGAGAATAAAACACATTAAATTAAAAAGTACCTGGGAATTCAGCTAAAGTTGTCCAAAGCAAATCCATATAGTCGGTTGTTTGTAGTTGTCGACAATCTGCTGCACATGTATCCATAGTTTGGCCTGGAAGACTATCATCTCCAGCACAATTTATGGATGATGTTTCAAATAATTCTGTCGTCATAAGTACCAAACCATAATAACAAAATGCACATGACATCCTAGAATGATTTAATTTAAAACCATTGTATAAGTGTCTTTTTTAATAAATGTTTATAAAAATCGTATAAAAAAACAATTAAATTAAGAATTTGTTTTAAAATCGAACACAAACCCTAATAATTACCATATGAACCATAATAACAATGAAGTTCTTCGTAGAGCTGGACCTAAGAGATCTCGAAATCTGCCTCTGTACGGCGATGACGTCATAGAGTCATCAACAACTAAACGTCCTAAAAGCATAGGTTTCCCATTATCTTTAGCGATTTTTTCGAGCGTTTCCAAAGCTTTATCAGTTTGGCCACTTGCCACATGATATCTAGCTGATTCTGGTAACCACTACAATTATTTAATTAATAAATATATAAAAATTTGGAACAGTCGTACAAATGCTAGCTAATACACTTACTGGACAAACAACAGCAAAAGCTAAAAGTGGACCAGTGGAAAGAGCTAATAGCCACTGCCAACCTAAAGTTGGCATGACAACTAAAGCAAGTGCTACTTCAAAACATGCTCCTAAAGCCCAAAAACACTGCAAAATAATATAATAATAAATATTAATTTCCCTAACTAGATATTATAAACTTACATCAAGCAATACAACACACTTAGCACGCTGTTTAGTCGGGAGAAATTCAGCATATAATGTAACACTACATAAACACAAAACAAACACATAAAACAACATGCAAACTAAACATAGAAAATTTAATTACAAATTAGACTTACGATTGCGGTGTACAACCGATTGCAAATCCAACAAGTCCTCTTAGTAATAGCAACCACATGTAGCTCGGTGCCACTGAGCTCAAAACTCCGTAATAAAATAATAGAATTGCGCACAAACTCAACGCCTACAATAGAATTAAATTGTTTAAAAAGCCGCACAAGGCTTAATATTATAACTTACATGTTTTCTTCCATATCTATCACTCAAATTACCCCAAAACGTCGAGCTTAACATCATACCCAAAAAAACTACAGTTGTCGTTAAGGCTTGTTGATACCTTAAACGTAATTTTTCAAAATAAAAATCTGCTTTTTGCAAATAAAAAACAAATATAATTTCCTAAGTTGGGAACTGAATTCGTAAAAATTATAATTAGTAGATATCTTAATAAATTACGTCACTTAAACCTGTTGTACTCTATTATAGGGAACTATTATCAGACAGGTGTTTTCCTGTTAGTAAACCTTTTTTGTAGCACGCTTCGAGGGGATCGTGACGTCATTGCTAACCTATTAAAGGGCTCACTATTTAAATGTGGCTTCGCTTGCGCGCGCAGTTATACAATTAATGATAATATTTTAGCATTATATACAAAGTAATTATTTTATTTCATTACATTTTTACATTTGTATTTTCGTAACTTTCCTAATTAAATAAATATAAGAAAGTCGAGTGTCGATCATTCCATTAATAATCTATATTTGTAATTTATGTGCCCAACATAAGAAAAATGCCGACTAATGTAGTTTCTTACCTAGAAATATGCCAAGTGCAATGTAATGCAGGTGATAAAATAGATAAAATAGTCATTTCCATACTATCAGCCATCCAACACAATCCTGTCCATAAAGATAACTTAACTTGAAACCAGCCAAACCCTAACGCATTGACAGCTTGAGTAACCGTAAAAGTATCTAAAAACGCACAAGTCTAAGCTGAAGAATACAAAAAAATCGCTATATATTTACCATCAGGTACAACAGAAACTGAAGCCATTTCAATTTCTTGCGTTATTCCCATGTCAGGGTCCGGGAGATCTGCCCCCGAAACACCCTCAATATCTTGGTAACCACGTGTTTTTCTAATACCCATAATCTTAACTTTGCCAAATAAATTTTAAACGTAATTATTATATTTACTAAATCTTCATTTTTGCAGACGTGGATTTAACCTACACATTTGACAGCAACTGTCAATAACATGAGTGCAACGCCCTCTAAGTTAAATTTTGCAGTTGCTCAACATGCGCAAAATTTAACTTTTTTATATTTTTAAATTCATAATTTTATATTAGAATATATATGTAAATAAATAATAATAAACATCTAAACGATTAAAAACTATTACTTTTCTAAATACAAACAGTGGCAGTACCAAAAAAAACTCAATAAACTACAAAATATGCTAATAACACAGCATAATTGTCTGTTTTTTGAATCAATCATAGATTTATTAATATTTTAAACACCTGTTATGATTTACCCTAGGCCTAATACAATCTTAGAGAGTAAATTTTTTAAGGCCTACCCTCGCACAGCCACTGTTCACCAGAGGCGTGACTACTTATATAAATAAACGCAACATATATCTAAAAAATTAAACAATTTATAATTTCGTTTTTTACCCATTTACTTCACATATAAATTAATAGATACGTTATAAATATCAAATATAGAATAGCTGTTTTATCTAATTTATTATTTATTTATATTTATGTAACTGTTTATTAAAAAAAATTCAAGGACAAAGAATAATAAAAATAAGTTAAATCTGCTTTATATAACTCATTGTATAACATTTTAATAATACTAGACTCTTATCAGCTCTTATCAACGCGTATATATCATCGGCCACATTTTTTAGATTAATTGTTTTTCAAGTTCACAACACATCAAAATGGTAATATTTTCAATATAAATCATTTAAAAAACTAAATATAATTCTTGTTATAGGTTAAATTTGCTTTTCGTGGTCATATGGCACCAGTATTTACGCCGTTTAATGATGATAAGTAATTCATTTTCTTTGTAATTATCAAAAAGATCGATTACTAAATTTGGTCATATTTCAGGAATAAAACGTTGAATTTAAGTTTAATTCCGGAGTATGCAAAATATTTGGCAAACAAAGGAATAAAAGGAGTGTTAGGTAAACGGAAGTTGAATTTTTAAACTTATGCGCATAACTAATATGGCCGAAATAAAAAAAGGGCCAACTGCGCATCAAGGGAATTTAGTGCTCTCTAATAATATTTCGAATATTTTAGTTTTATTTATTTAAGTTTTAAATTTAATTAAATTTGCTGTAGTAAATGGGACTAGTGGAGAAGGTATGTCGATGAATGTTGATGAAAGAAAACAACTAACTGTAGAATGGGTAAAAGCTTGCAAAGAGAATAAACAAACATTAATGGTACAAGTTGGAGGTGCGCCTTTGCCAGATGTTCTTGAATTGGTAATTCAATCATATTTATAATTAGCTATAATATATATTTCTTTTATTTACTTAAGATAAGCATTTGATTTAGCTTTAAAATATATTATTGTGACGTCACAAGCATATAGCTTTAGCATATGTATGCAACTAACAAAAAATAAATGTTTCTTTTTTAAATATAGGCTAGTCATGCCCAAAGTCAAGGTGTAGACGCAATATTGTGTTTACCAGAACTGTATAGCAAACCAAAATCTGCGAAAGACTTAATTAGATATTTGTCAATTGTAAGCAAAGCCGCTCCGATTACTCCATTGCTTTATTATCATATTCCCAGTTTTACAAACGTTAACAGTGAGTTAACTTAAAACACTGAATATGTTCAGAATTAAATAATAGTCTATATTTTTATTTTTTAGTAAACATGCCTGAATTTCTAAGTAAAGCTAAAATCGTTACTTTAGTAGGCATTAAATTCACATCTCCTGATTTAGTTGAAGGTGCTGAATGTTTGAAAGTTTCTAAAGGAAAATACACAATATTTTTGGGCGCAGATCAGGTAATTATTATTTTTAAAATTATTGGATTTAAAAAGACAAAGTTGCACATCTAATATTTAACGAAAAAAATAAAGAATCACATGAAATTTTAAAAATAAGTAGTGCTTTACCAACTTTTATTGAAAATAAGGTTTAAAGCAAATGAAAAATTTGATAGATATTAGCAGCCGCATACACATTAGGATTTGACTCAGCGATTGCCACAACTTTTAATATTTTCCCAGAGTTAGGGTACAAAATTCAACAATCGTTGAAAAATACCAAAATTAACTTGGAAGCGGCTCAAAGTGCGCAGACGCAACTGACTGGATACGTTAATAGTATCATCAAACATGGTAAGCACAACTAAAAAATGACGGTAGAAAATAATGTCGTACACTAAAGAGAAAACAAATATATCTAACTAAATAAGGTCCACAATGAAATAAAATTCATGATTAATACAGATTTAGGATATTTTTTGTTTTCTCTATAAGTGAGTTTACAATTCTGATGTCATTATTTCGTATATTTTAAATATTTAAATACTGATAAATATTGTAGGTACATGGGTATCTACGATGAAAACAGCAATGAATATAAAATCCCCTTTAAATATGGGACCCGTACGAGAACCCCTTGACAAATTAACGCAACCGCAGAAAAATGAAATGACCAATGATTTAATGTAAAAATAACATACTTTTTTATTATCAAACAATGATTGATATTATATAGTTTTTATTCCATATTTTGAAATGTAAATTATATTTACACGTATTATAATAAGTGGCATTATTTTACACTATCTAAATATCTATAAATAAACCAAAAACAGTTTCCACCATTAGATTTTTTTTAAAAATATCTAAATAACAAATAAAATTACATTTCACCTATTAATAATGTATAAAAATTTTCGATATAAAATGTTTCCAAACTGACAATCTTTTTGATTTGATTTGATCGAAAATACCAAATCTTAACAAAAATATCTTTTTCCCTTAATTCGCATATGCAGTAATTTATTTAAAAAACATTTAGAGGTTTGTTCTCAAAACACCAATAATTGCGCATACAATTTTTTACTTGCTTTTAAATCGTTTTAATTATCAGAAAAATTAAATGTTTGCTACAAATTTATGATTGAAACATGAAATATATCAAATAATATTCAAATTTACTGGATTTTAAAAATATTTAAGTCTAATAAAGAAATATTTAATTTAACAAAATTTTTAAGTATAAAATATTTAATTAAATATATAGATTACATTAATTAAATGGGAAGCTTGTGCTTTTAAAATAATTTGTTCAAAAATTATATAAATATTTAAAAAATAGAAAGTTGATATTTTAAATTCGATTATTATATGTGAATACTTCTCATTTATCGATTACTAGCTCAGCTCATATTCTGATTTTATTATGATTGTTACTTCACTAAATTTAAACAACAAATAAGATAGTAATAATTATTTTTATGTGTTACCTACACTGATAAGTAAATCATTTTGGCACAGAGAAGTAACATTGTGTGACATTATAATGTCTGTTTACTTACCTTTTTAATCAATATCAACTTGAGCTTCAGTCTAGAATATTCCCAGATTCAAAATAGTTGAAAATAACAAATTAATTTTGAATCTGATGATATTCTGA
Source organism: Nebria salina (assembly GCA_944039245.1). Lineage (NCBI taxonomy): Eukaryota > Metazoa > Arthropoda > Insecta > Coleoptera > Carabidae > Nebria > Nebria salina. The sequence continues at coordinate 15,036,299 of OX063271.1, forward strand.
TACCGTACTACATATAATTTAATTATTAATCACATTGATAATTATAATGAATTGAAACGAGTGAAATTGTTTATATTTTTATAAAATTCAAATTTTAAATATCAACTATCAAAGCTTGTCTCCACGTTTATATAAATATACAAGGTATCAGTCAATGTTGTTAAGAACAACACTATTTATCGGGGTAAAAAAGTATTATTTTTGACAGAAAAGTTAGCCAATTGTTATCTTCTATCAACGATCTTAACTTAGTTCAACTCTTTTAAGTCACAACCATTCGTGCAAATGAATATGTTATCAAAAAAGGTCCACTTAACATATTTTGTTAAAAAAAAAAAACAATCATTCATAAGAAAGAACTGTATATTGTCCCAAAAACATGTAGAGCCGTATTCTTTAAACTGATTTAGAAGCAAACCAAAATCACTTACGCGCCGAAATACGTTTAATACATTTGTAAATGAAAATGTTGTTTGATTCTAAACCTGTTCAACTAAAGAATACGGTTTACGTAGAACATACTAGTTGCAGTAAAAACTGTGAAAATATATAACAAATAATATGAATATTTGTTTAAGTATTTAACTATTTCATATTTATATAATAGTTGCGTAAATCAGATTAATGTATAAAAAAAAAACACATCTAAAAAGTAAATTAAAATATTGGGACTATTATTATGTTGGTATACATCTAGAAATTATGATTTTGAAAAAAAAATTACATGGGAAAAATATAATTATTAAATATTAAGAAAACGAATTCAAAATAATTAAATGTATTACTTGAATTATATATATGTTTTATTAAATAAGGATTGAATTTATAAAATATCAACTACAAAATTAAGTATACAAATAATCAATGATTATGATTTATAAAAAATTACTGCAACTAATTGAACTACTTATTGATATAAATATCACCGTTTACAAAACATTTCAGTACACCATTTTTACTACACAATAATAATGGAGCACCCAAAAATTCACAAATACTTGCAATTTTATTTTTATTTCTTTTTTTTACTGTATACCTAACTTAAATGCCTAATCCAATAAAAATATTCAAAATAATTTGTTAATCACATAAGAATATCATTAAATCAATGACTTGACATATTTATAAACTAAACACAAAAATACTATAAAAAATAAATAAAATGCTTTAATAAATAAAATAAAATCGTGCATTATGTAAACAGTTTTTATTTATAAACCAATTTTTGAGACTAAAAATTGCAGAAGTACACAACTTAAGCGGTATTCAATACATTTTTTTAGCATTTATATAGATTTTGCGTAAGCCTTGTGTTTAAATCGACTCAATATATAAATTCCAATTAGAGTAAATTGTAAACGCTATAAATATATATTTTTTTCTTTTTTATTAGCTACGTTTATAAATGAAGATTGGTAAAATAATTAATTGCTACGTCGGACCACTTAAGTTGTGTTTGCTGCTCGTAAGAAACCAAACATAATTTATGTCAAGCCATTATATTCTGCGTAAACAAACACAATACATCATGAATTATGTTTATACACTGGTCATTCGATTTGATTTTTTTTTTTTTTCGTTTTTTATTTTTTTTCTGTTTTGTTGAGTGAATGCTGTGTGTATACATATACATTTTGTCACATTCACACTAGAGGGATATAAAAAATGTCTGATGTATCGTAATTTAATGTGTGTATGGGGGGGGGGGGGGGGTTGTTCAGAATAGGCATCGGGGTCAGAGTAGAGAGCAACGAGACAACCAACTTTGGGGTTTTCGAGGTGGTTCGGCTGCTTTCAATTGGTGGCCACCTTTCGGGGGATTGCTCGCCTCCTTTGATTTAGATTTTAAGAAGAAAATTTTATTAAATTCAAAGCGCGGCCTGGCTCAGCAATTATACATTCACGAAAGTGAATTACGCAAAAATTATTTTCATTATATAACATAGATGTATATTGGGAATGATAGAAAATACTAGCAAGGAATGTAATAAAGAAGGTTTTTGAAGGCAGATAAAAGCAATTAGAATAGGATATTAATTCTCGAATATTTGTAGAATATATACAAAGCGGCGAGTAATTATAATTAATAAATCACTTGATAAGATAGTTGTTAATGTAATAAATAATTGAAAAGCATAGAAGCAGGGATTTTATTAAAGAAAGGAATTGTGTAACTAAAAAGAGGTTTTATTTTTAGGAGATTATACTCATTTTAAAAAATGAATCATCAGTGTTTGACCTGCTTAAAAACGTAAATCAATAATATAATTAAAAGCATATTACGTTTTTTAATGTAAAATAAATAATTTTAAAATTTACAGGTGATAATCAATTACGTAAATTCAATAAAAATTAGTGTAGCGGATTGTTAATTGTTATCACAATTATTTGATAATAAAACAAGAAAATGCATTCATATTTGATTAGAAATTTATAATTATATAGAATTGTTTCAAATTTACTTCGTTTGCGAAATGTTGAATAATTCATTTTATTTAAAATATTTCCCGAAGTTTCAAAAAAATATATAAATATATTAGTTAAATGACTAGAAATTTAAAAGATTGCATTTGTGCCCCCCTTGTAGTTAGTAATACCGAATAAAAAAAATGATGAAAATCAGCAAAAGTTAAAACCACAGCGAAAGAAAAAGCATGCTTAGAATTGATATGTTTACCTTCTGCCAAAGACGAATGCAAGAAAAGATAGAAATCTAATATTAGTCCTCAAATAAACAACCACCAAATAAATAGTATCTGTTGCACACTTACCAATTTCTTTTCCATTTTAGCTTTAATATCTTTAGCTAACGTGAAAAATGCTTCTTCTACGTTGATACTTGCTTTCGCACTAGTTTCTATGAATTTGATACCATATTCTATAGCGAGTTGTTCGCCTCGTTCCCGGGTCACTTGTCGTTTTTCCGTTAATTCACACTTATTACCCAGCAACATTTTCTCCACATCCGCCGACGCATTTTCCTCTATATTTCTTATCCAGTTTTTGATATTTTCGAAACTTTTTTCATTCGTTATATCGTATACTAACATAATACCCATTGCACCACGGTAATACGCTGTGGTTATCGTACGGAATCGTTCTTGGCCGGCTGTGTCCCTAAATTTACCGAATCAAATCAATATTTTTATTTATGCCTATATTTAAAAAAATATGCACTAAAATATCAAACAATATTTAACAGAATCCTGAGCGTAACACGTATTTAAGATACACTAATCTAAACACGAAGTTTACTTAATTAAACAAATGGAAATTGAATTAAAATGAAATATTTGATCGAATCAATTATTAATATTTCAAGAAATACAATTACAAATCAATAATTCAACTTCTTACCAAGTGTTTTGTTTCCTATTGCCACTGAATTTCATGTTGAATTATTAATTACTATTAATTCAAAATTGATAATTGTATAATACATTAAAAAAAAATTAAATTTATGCCTAAAATTTCACTTTAGTATAATAAAACAAAAAAAATCTCAAATTTGTATTTTAACAAACCATAAAAAATCAAAACATTAATATATTTGAAGAACTACTTAGAATGTTTCTAATTTTTACCACCAGAGTCATGTCATTTTTATAGTATATAAGAGCCATATTCAAAACTATTATTTTTTTTTTACAAATTACCAGCTAATTATATAATACATATTTATTTATATTGAGAAATAATTTAAGCAAATTAATGATATATTAATAAAATTGTGTAGTGGAATTTAATATGTTATTTAAATAATTAAATAAAAGTATAAATTAACTGTTAAATGTTATAACATAATTGTTTATTTATTTGTACGTGGCTCTTCTACACTAGACATACATTAGAGCTTAAAAGTACGTACCATATTTGTAATTTGATTTTTTTACCCTCTAAATCTATAGTGCGGATTTTAAAGTCGATTCCTGTGGATAAAAAAATAATAATTAAGTAAATTGACCCCCTAAGTAAAGGTCAAAATGATTCATAATTAGTGAAATTTTTAATTATAAACATGACATTGATGAGTGTACGATATATTTATCATGTTCCAAACTCGTGTTTCTTCCAATGTTTCTAGGTTAGCGTGTATATTATCTTGAAATACGTGTAATATTATATAAAAACGAACACTAGCGATGAAGTCACTGTTTTTAACCTTAACGCAACGCCTATTTTTCTAAAGAAACACTCCTTCGAACTTACCTATAGTTGAAATAAACGTCGTATTGAATGCATCTTCAGAAAATCTGAAAAGAACACAGGTTTTCCCAACACCTGAATCACCGATAAGAAGTAATTTAAATAAATAATCATATGTTTTTGCCATTTTTCACACACTACACCAAATACTGCTCGCTGTCGTTTCGTCTTGCGGACCGGTTCACTTTCTATAAAATATTTCAGAATCAAAGTCCCTAGTCATTTCCCTTTTGTTGTTGATATGATATTTGATTCATGTACGTATGACGTGGATTCTATTTAATTGCTTTTCAAACATGTAACTCTTTCAACTGCATAAAACTGCTTAAATTTTATTTTATGGCTGATTAACACGATTTTATAAAAGTACCGTAAAACATTTTTGATGTAATTTATTTCCTATTTATAAACCAGTGATACTAAAACTGGTTGGGTTTTTTATTTTCAATTATTTATATCGCGTACTTTACCAGAAACTTAAACATAAATCTATACGAATTTAAATAATCAAATTACATGTTTTGCATACGTAATTAAATAACTATTTTACAGACAGTATTGAATGAATATACAATAAATGTCACGGCTGCGTTTATAACTAACTCAAATATTCGTCAAATTTCATATAAATTTATTGTATAAATATATAAAATGTACAAATATGTTAAATGGACGGAATATCATAATAATAAATAATAATATATTTTATTTTAATTGACATGCAAAAACTTAGAAATTTTTTTTTAACACCATGAAGCATCCATTAAGCATTTGCCAATGAACCATCGATATTGTAGTTGATTTTCGGCAGAATACATACTTAAATCTGTTGAACTATTTACGGTATCTGCGTCCTGGAATTTTGTACAATAAATTAAACATATTTATTTCGTATATCTTTGTTATACCATTATTGGCGGAAAAATTCGTTTGCAATCTTGGCGATTCATGTGTTCCCGATAAGCTTGCGTTAGATAAGTTTTTGTTTCGGATGTTAAACAAGGTCTACAAAGTAGACATACTGGCGATAGACAACTATTGCGACATAAATCACTGCTGCATTCGGTGGGAAATACCATTAGGTTTTTATCGGCTGTTAACATTAATTCTTCTTCCTTGTTCCTACATAAACATTATCAAAATATATTACTTAAATAATTGAACGAAAACCGATGTTAGACGAATGAATTGATTCAATGATTTGCGTGCTTTAACTTACCGAATATCCAATGATTGTTTTCGTACGCGCTCGCCTAATCCGACTAAACCAAATAAATTATAAATCACTTGTTCGTATAACAACTGGTTTGGGGGATAATGAGCTGAAGACAAATTCGGACTCATATTCGCTTCCATTAGATAAACTTCTAGATTTTCATCGACAACAAAATCAAAACGAGTCATTTCAAAAAAGTTCCGTTTCGATTTATATCTGAATAAAATAATAGATACATTTGTTTTCTAATTTGTCGATGAGTTCATACTTTTCTAGAACATTTGCGATTGCGTCTTCTTTGCTCAGTATAGCTGTCCTGATTGCGTCTTCAATTTTCAACCACATTTTAACCGGGTCTTTACCCACATTTCTAACATACGCATCAAAGCTATCTTTCATTGATAACCCCAGCGTGTTATAGGTATATTTTAGTGATGGTACATCCCAAGTTGGGAGATAATCATCGCCTACTACATATTTATCTAAATTATCAGGGTCAAATGGGTAATATTTTTCCGGACAGTATCTATATTTTAAAATTACAATTGCGATTTAAGTGTGTATTATCAAATACAACTAACAATAAACTCAAAATTCGAAAGAAATAACCCAGTACTGAGTCATTTCTTTCGAAACGTTGCACCGCACTTAACTTTAAATTGTGTTGTAAATTAGCAATAAAAACAAGAATAAATTGTTTTTTTAAATTATTTATATATTGAGATACACATTTTTTAAAAACGAAACTTATCAGAAATGATTACTTACCGAAATAGAACATCACCATTGTATATATAAATTCGTAAAGGATCTATAGAAGTTATAATTGTATAAACACCAATATCAAACTTATATCCATCTACTAAAAACGGTTTATCGACATATTCTTGTATAAAATGATTCGAATTATTAAAATCGATATCATCGATTTTATTAATCTTTATACCACGATGATCATTGCTCTTTTGCACATACATCTTATTCGGATTCATTTTAGAATATTGAAGAAACTCATCTGTTTGGCTCGGTAATTTAAAAGCGCGCGGTAAATATTTTAAATTACTAATTGATAAATCTACTTTATTTGTAATGTACCCACAACCCGGGAAATGATTGACTCTTTGCGACGGTTTCAAATTTGCCAGTTGCGTGTGTAAAGTACGGAATGGGTAATCATGGGCCCATAAAAGGTCCCAATCGGTTGCATTTGGGTCATTTTTATAACCTAATCTATCTAGGACAGCGAAAACATGTTTGAGATAACCTCTATGTATCGTTTTCCCGTAAGCCCAATAAATTAAACTCTTTGGGGGATTTATGATTAATTTGCTGTTGCAATTGTGTATATAGGTATCAAAACGATCCAGAGATAAAGTAAATAATGAAAAAGTTGCTATGAATAAAATAAGGCCAGATATTAAATGCTTTATCTGACAAGTCAAAATATATTGGAACAAATCTTGGACTGTAAATGCATTATTGTGTTGTTTTTTTACCTAAAAATTAATTATTTTACTTATATATTTTTAATTTTTAGTTAAATTGTACTTACTTTCTGCATTTCACTAAAACTGAAACTTTAAAATGAATTTACTGTTATATTTCCGTAACCTAAATTCATAAATTATTTCGATTTGCAAATTACTTTCAACGATTCTTGTAAATATTTTCGAATTTATATTTATTATGTGATTAATAAATAATTTTAAAATCCTAAATCTAAATGATTTAAAAAAAAGGGTTATTATTGTTAGAAAATATATGTTAACGTTTTTTATTTACCCCCAGTAAGGGATTCGTACAATAATCTCATAAAAGTAATGAAATTGGTAACAAAATATAAAAAAAATGTTAGTGTTTTTGGTTTCTTATATAAATAATCAACTATTCTAGTTATTCATAAATTTAAATAAGTAATAAAGTCCACTTATCAAATCTTACATATCACAAGTAATGCATAACAACAACGGAAAATGGAATAGTAGAAAAAATGATTAAACTGTTCTAAATGCAATTTCGTTTTCTTTATGAAGACGGGACACAAGATGCACTCTCATTTCTGCGACATCATACAATGTAATTTTGCATAATTTGCAAGCGATTTCGCTCAGAGAAACACCACTAGAAAATAAATAATCAATTTCAATTACTAAATACAATATTAGGGATCCAAAATTCGTTGATTTTACTACTGAAAATGCCGAAACTCATCACAATATAGATTTTTAGACTCTTTCGAAATTTTTAACATCATTAAACATACAAATATACAATTTAAGATTTTTATATTTTCCGGAATATTTAAGGCAGAAATACATGTACAAAAAACGCTTACTTGTTAGCACATTCCATCAGATGCACCAAATTTTCTTTAACTTCAATTATAGATTGCTCTTGTAGCGCCACAGATGAATGCATCGGCCAAATATCATCCATTTTCTGGTACTCAGGACTGACAACCTCAACATTACTGGGTAATTTACCCCATACATATGTATTCGGCAATATTTGACGATCGACAGATTTATGTTGGATTTTCAACAATCTAAAAAAAATTTAGATAAAATATCCAACATTAAAAAGTTATGGCAACAATTTTAAGGCTACATTCGAAATATTAATGATTATTTAAACATATCATATCAAATAAATACTTAGTATTTAAAAATAATTACAATGTCTGTATGAGTAATTCGAATTAAAATAAAAACTATTTTCTACGTACTCTCGAATAGATTTCCTAATTTCATTTTGGCACGTTTCAATCGCGAAATTCGGTTGAACGTTTGTCTTGTACAAACTCATCGCTCCGATAGCATTATCCATAAAGTATCGGATTTCGTTAATCTGCAATGTTAAAGTTAGTATAAACATTTGTGGTGTGTCTCGATGAGAATAGGGAATGTGTTTTCTACCTTTGTTATGGTGTCATCTGTGAGTTCAAAATCTAAATTCATTGCTAAATCATGGCCGGGAAACAAGCCCTTTTTAGTTTCTGGATGTTGGCCGAGGCCGCAAAGAATTGATGTAATACGAGTTCCAGTTTTGTTTGTGTGCAATTCCATTTTTGGACAGAAAATCATTGCCATCAACGCGGGAAAACCGTGAATTTTGGGCATAATTGTTGTGTGGCGCAAACTTAAACGATCACCATTCGCTGTTTGGTTCACACTACCTGCTACTAATAACCTAAACAAATTGTTTGTTTTACATTTTACATCATAGAGAAAATTACGCTTATTTTAATTTTGTAGATTTCTTAAATTCTAATCATTAATAAAGAAGTCACTTAATTTCGAAGAATAATCGTTTCAAATGTGTTAAAATAGTGCAAAGCAATGTATGTATAGCAAAAGAATTAAATTCGTCTATATGGATGTTTAGGGAACGAAACAGAATAGATTACTGTATATTCCTACTCTAAGTCAATAAACTTACCTATCGTGAGGATCTTGTGGATCAGAATCGAGTAAAACTGCATTAACAGAGTTCCATTCAATTCCGACAGTTTTGTTTAAACTACACTGAATAATGCTGTACATCTGCATTTCCAGGGGGCTATGGGGCCCTTTCAATTGCATGCTAAAACGACATTCGCTCTCGTTCGGCGCAGGCATTTCATTGACTTTACCGAACCATTCTATTTGCGGCGTATAATATGAGGTTTCGCACGCATTACTTTGAACATATTCCCGTTTTTTATGGTTATCCTACAGAAAAACAATATTGTCATTTATCACAAACCAAGTGCACATAATAAAATTAAGTATACTTGTGATAAGAAACTTTCGTTGGCGTGTTGGGCATAACCCATGTCGATCAGCCAAGCGTTTATAGAGCTTTCAGTCATTGCGCCATGTTCTTTTTGTTTATAGATCTCCAAGGATACGATATTATCCACAATTGAATAAATCTAAATATAATCGAAATACTTTTAAATTTCTCCATAGCAAGGTAGCATTATTTTTATTTTTAAACTAATTCAAAATGGAAATAGTTGCAATTTAAGTCAGCCATATTGTATCTGGTAGTCTAATTTATAAGTTAGATTATGACGTCAGAACATGTTTGTTACTCTACATGTATCTATCTGTTTATGGCATAATTATAATCATAAAGGGCAACTAGATATAGAATAGTTGCGCGCATGCGCGCACTAAGACGCGCGCGCATTACATGGAATAGTGAAAATATATATGTCACTGTATATTCTTACCTTTCCGTATAGAGTAGCACCCTCAGTTACTCTAACGAATTCATGGCGTGATTTAAGCGACCAAATGGCATGTGCATTCATCGAATGCGATGGTTGCACATTTGTCAAGATACATTCAAGAGCTAAAGACGGAATTCTCGCTACGTCTGGTTTCATCAATTTCAAATTAGTTACGGCAATATTGTCAATATTACCATAATCGACGAATATAACCTATACATTTTATCAAATATAAAATCATAGTTTATGGTAAGAAATGATATAGAACTACGAAAATAAGTTAAAATACTTACCAGTGCTTCCGGAACACTTCCTTCAGGAATCAAGCAAATAATTCGAGCTCGATAATATTTTCCTTCGTACGGCGCTGCATACATTTGTCCAACAACAATGTCACCGTCCACTTTTAGAAGTGTCTCTGTATTTAAATATTTTTCTATTCTTAGAAGCAATTGCATTGCTTCCTCATTTTCGACATTATGGACAAAGAAATGTCCAGGATTATTGACCTTAAAACAAAACACAAATTAAACACTTGTAACTTCGTTATTTAAAATAGTTCCCAATCTTACATAAGAAATCCGTATTTCAATAGTCAATACATTCATACTTGGCAGCATTATTTGTGCAGGAATTTCTTGCATTTTACTCTTTTGTTCACTTTGAATTTTTTCCCACTGTTTTACTCGGTACTGGCTCTCTTCCGCACTAAAAGTAAATATACTCACTTAGAAGTCATATACAGATTTTATTGATAAGTCTTAAATAATATTCAAATGAATGCGAATTTGATAATAAATCGCCTAGAAATTAGAATTTCTTAAAAATAACTTACGATAGACATTTAATGATGGTCGGTAATTTGAGATGGCGATATTTGACAGCATTGTATACTTCAATTGCAATTTTACCAGGAATCAGTGTATTTTTGGTGCCATTTGGAATCCAATCATGTTTGAATTGCACATATATTTTACTGTAACAAATCACAATTAAAAATTGTTTAAAAGCCTACATAAAATAGTATAACATACTTGCTGTTCTCATAGGAAATATGCATGTTTTGGCCACAATTTTGCAATAAATCACGAATGGCTTGTACATAGAGTTTAGCAGGCTGATTTTCCGGTTTACCCGAGAAATAAACCGTATTATACGGATCACGACCGCCCAACTCTCGCACAGCTAAACTCTCATCGACTTGGCCACCCTCGCTTGACCGCACGAAGAAATTCGGATAAAAAGCACCGCTAATCACAACCTTTTCAAATAAAATGTCAAAACCATAATAAAACAATCTTAAAAAGCTATTTTGGTTGTTTTTACTTTTAACATCATTGCTCTTTCGTGTTCAGTTAAATCGGCTGCACGTCCTGTGATAGGTTCCTTAATTCCCAGGTTATCTAAACGTTGTTGAATTTCCATGATCAAAAATCTCCACTCCCGCATCGTTCGCGGTTGTAGATAATTCTTTTTCATCCAATTTTTTTCACTTCCACTAATACGATAAGCGTTATTCTGTCGTTTTCTTTCCCATACCTAATTTAAGTTAAAATCATTATTCGTAATTTAAACTAAACATTCTCGATATGTTTACGAGTTATTCGTTATGTGTAGTTTACTTACCACATAGACATGGAGATAAGCGATCAAGTCACTGCATGAACAGTCAGCCCAGTAAAGTTTACTAGTGTATGCTTTCATTCGTTCTTTGAAAGGGCAACTAAAGATATTTTGCAGAGACATTGCAGCTCCTATAAGAGTTTAGAAATAAATTGCCGATTTAAACTAGTGGATATGTAAACAAAAACTCACCCATTATTACGCATTCTTTCAATGTACTGTACATGTAGCCTAAAATAACCAGCTTGCTAACGTGGATGTCCAAGGGTAATTGCGCCATAATTTGTCCAATATAAGTTAAATCACCATCACGTGGGTCATAAGTACCACGATTTGTTGTTAATAGTGCGCCAGACTAAAAAGTTTGTTTTATACATTTGAGATATAAAACAAAACAGGTGTGTTTTAATTGATTTTGAAATGTTTACCTCTTTTAGTAGTGCGACCGTTTTTTCTATATGTCGCATGGGTGGAATATCAATAGCTAACGCTAGAACTCCATGAGGAGGAATTTCTAAATCTAATCTTTTTGATAGTAATACTAAACGATGAAGCGGACTTCTAAGCATTTCCGGTTTAATATCACGATCCATTTGAGTCTACAATGATTATAAATGTGATATGGATTGATAGGAATCGTCAATTTTGCAATAGTGTTAACGTACTTGGTAAAAATCTTCAGGTATCAACCTGTAAACTCTGCCAGCACTCACGCGACCAACTCGACCTGACCTCTGTTGGCAATTCGTGTGTGATGCCCACATTAATTTCAATGAGGTGTAATTTGTTGCGGGGTCACTTATCAATACTTTCGTCAAACAAAAATCGATAACTGTAACATAAATTTTCAATGTCTATATGAAATATATTTCATTAAAAAGTGTTTCATGTTAGTAAAATATTAAAAATATTTTCTTGAACTAGTACAAAAGTTTTGTCAATTAATAGAAAATAATTCAAGAATCTTACCATAAGATACGTCTGGAACAGTAATTGAACTTTCTGCAATATTAGTTGATAAAATAATCTTGCGATACCCTGCCGGTGCTTTTTCGAACGCTTTCCGTTGTTCTTCTGCTGAGATGGATGAATGCAGCGGCACCACATGCCACTTGACTTTGGCAGTTTGATTGTTCGTTAACAGTTCGTACGTATCCTCAATTTCAAAGATACCCGGCAAGAAAATTAAAACAGAACCGTAGTAATCCAAATTCGGTGGGTCAATCTTGTTGAATACTTCCAATAGCTTAGGGACCAAATCGCGTAATTCCAGCATCCACTGAGGCTCGTCAGGATGAAATTCGGGCATCTATTCATGAAAATAAAACACAAAATAAAATGTGGCGACGCCCGAGTACAAAAATATAGCGTTACAATTTTGTCATCTAATTGCTGCTTGAATTGGTTCAAATAATATATGTTAACGATGTGTTGTTGCTGTTTGGTTATATCGATCACGGGAGCTGGTACAAGTGTAGAACCACCAGACATCATAAAGTATTTTGAGAAATGATCCACATCAAATGTGGCAGACATAAGAATCACCTGAAAGTCATTTATGAACACAACAATATGAACATTTAGATGATTAAACAATACTTACTTTGACATGTTTCGATACACTTCTAACATATTTGCGCACAACTAATAGCAAAAAATCCATGTCTGCATCGCGCTCGTGAACCTCATCAATAATAATATGACTATATTGATTTAAATTCTTCATCGACACTAATTTTTGAAGTAAAACGCCCGTAGTCATATATGTCAGAACAGTATCTAGTGATGTTTGTTTATTAAGTGCAACCTATAATTAAACACATTGCATCTAATTTAACACATAGATCTGGTGGCGTGAACCAAAACTATTTAACAGTACTGTGACGTCACTAAACTGTAATATGGGAAAATGAACTAGTATAACGTTTGATTTTGGAACTACGACTATACTATACTTGTACTGTTGTTTTCGATATAAGTAAAAGTGAAACTTACTTGATATCCCACGACTGAGCCCAGTGACCATCCACGTTCGTCCGAAACGCGTGTCGCAACTGTGATTGCGGCAATACGTCGCGGTTGGGTAACAGCGATTTTACAATACTTATTCTGTGATTGACAACTATCCAGAATAAATTGGGGGACTTGAGTTGTTTTGCCACAACCAGTGGGTCCTTGTATTATTACAATTGAGTTTGCGTAAATTAACTCCAAAATCTTAAAATGATACATCGCAATTAGAGAGATTGCGATGTTTACGCGCTAACAAAATTACCTGTTCCTGATATGAATTAATCGATAATTCTGCAAGTGGTAAACGATTCTCAAAATTAAATTTTGTGTATATATTTTCTGTCATTTCGGAATCTAGATCATTGTCCCTATAGCCTGTATTTGTTGTCGTTGGTGTATCTGGTCGTAATATATCATTTTCTTGGTCCTAATAAATTGAGAACACAATTTCACTTTAAGTAAATTTATTTTGTTGCAATTTTGTAAAACTATTCGCTTAATCATATTTAATAGCGTTTTATACTACTTAAAGATCATAAATGGTATCATTCTAACTAGAATTATTACTTATAATTTAATATCTGATATACAAAACTAAAAATATTCTTTTTTTGAACCATATGAAAACATGCATGTGTGTGTGTGTGCGCGCTTGACAAGATTTTAAATAAAATATAAATTTTGGTATCTAAATATTATTTCGTTTTCGCATTGGGACGAATAAAAATACTTGCATATGAACTGGTGTCAAGAGCCATTCGTTCCTCGGCCTCGATATATTTATTAGCATAAGTATATGATGCGTCGTCGTCATCAACTTCTTCTTCATAATGCGGCTGTTCTTCTGCTTCTACATTCAAATCTACGCCTACTTGAGCACTCGGTAATTTTACAATGTTTAACGAAACCGTTTTGTCGAAAAAGTCGAACAAATCCATTTTGTATCACGTATGCAAATAAACTAAAACGCAATATACGATTTGAAAGCCACGTTGGGATACGACGACATATTAGCGTTCAAATAATAACTTCAATATGGCATTAACATCTTGGTTTAATGATTTAGTAAACTCTTCAAGAAAATATACGTGATGTCGGAACGCCGACTTTAACAATATTTTAATAATTAATCATTAAACCAAAATTTCAATCTCATCAATTATTGCTATTTAGTACTAATTTTACATAAATATATGACATTTTAGTTACATTTACGAGTTTTTGTTTATATACAGATAACTAACCTAAAATACAATTTAACATTTGATTTCTATAGCCCGTACTAAAACATATAAACTAATTGAATATATTACCTAAATTAGATGGAGATGGTCTAAATTGTTTGATGTTTCTCGACACATAAATACATCAGAAATATTAATACATGTATTCTGCTCCTAGCGAACACAAATTCTCAAAGATCAAAGATGTCGGAAACACAATCATTTACTCCACTCTGGCCTGCTCATCTTGTAGTTCCATTTTATTCCGTTAACCACGTATCTAGTAGTGGTTACCTGCTGGTTAGATACCATGGTACATTTTTGTCATTTGGTAACTGGGATTCTAAATTGTTGAGCCAATCATTGGTTGAGGTAAGTGGTTAGTTTGCACAAGCTAACCAGGTTATTTCAACCATGGTTCGTTTACTAGATGGGTTCGTTCTGTTACTTCCGCCTATGGAATATTCTCGAAAATTGGAATAATCATAAACTTTTCTGGAATAAGACCACAGTGGGAAAAATATGTGTTACGAGTTGGAAATTATAAATTTTAAATTTCATAAATATACCTGCAACCGTTTAGGCTGTGGAGCGCTCACATGCACGCAAGCAAGTACGCACGCCGTACGCAAACACACCCAGACGCGCGCGCGCGCGCTCACACACACACACACACACAGACGTCATTCCAAGTCAAAAAGTATATTTCTGTTAAAATTTAGAGATTGCAATTTTTATTTCGTATAAGAAAGTAAAAATAGTTGAAATAGTTTAAATATAATTTTAGTAATATCAATCAAATAACTGGTAATAATGAATGTATTGACAAAATCAAAATAGTTAATTCAGGACCTGGGTTGTTTACTCAGAATGATTTATCTATAACACTATTTAATAAATTGTAATCTAAGATTTGTTTAAGATATGAAAATAAAATGACGGTTCGTTTTAGCTGTTAAAAATACGTTATAATTTTGTCGATACGAAAGTTATCATGGTTTTAATACGGTAAGCGGATTTAGACATAAATATATATTTTTTATGTGATTTATTATAAAAGTTTGATGTTATTTATTCACTGCAAATGAGTAATAATTATTGTTTGAAAATGAATTATTGATAATATAACTAACTGTACTTGCTTGAATTGCAATTAAAATACAAAATTAGAGCGCTCACACACACACATACAATTATTTTGTAGTTCAAATTTGAAAACGATTTTCGTATATTAAACATGTATATATTTTATTTCAGATTACTTTTAATTTGTATTATAACCATAATATATACCCAAACCCAATCAACAAACACAATAGGTATTTTTAAAAATAAATTATATTTGAAATAAAATTGTTATTCTGTACAATAATAGTACAATTAAAAAACAATTTAATTCAATTTTTTTACAGATACTGATCCATTTAATATAGAATTAATAAATGCAACTATACATAATGTAACATTTAAAATAAATGTTCATTCAACTGCAAAAGAATTGAATGCCGATTCGTATACAATTGAAATTGTAAGTTATATATTTTAACTTAGTGTAATATACAATAATTTGTTCCTATTATTTAGAATCTGATTCTCCCTGTTATAGAAACAACAATATTATAACTGGCAGAAGATGAAAGACATATACGAAATAAACACAAATGCTTCTATATTCGTATTTAGAAACTCTTTTATTCGAGCTAATATCTATTCGAATGCTACCTTAATAGGTACAACACCACCGATTTCTTTTCCCAGTCAATGCATAAGTTAGTTTGATATTATTTCGATAAAGCGCTGTACAAATTTATAAGTCCCTTCTATAATTTCCCTCTAACGAAAATCGAGTGATCTAATACATAGAAGAGCCGCCATTTTTACCTCATGAATTTGTACAGCTGTATGGATAGAAATATATATTTAGGGATTTTTTTTTTAATGAATAAATGTCTTCTTAGATATTCCAAATGATATACCTATGCTTCAAAGTCTACGTGTTGTTCCTGGCACAACTTCCGCAGATATCCACTGGCACCCAGTGTGCAATAGAAGAATATTTTTCTTTCTAACATGTCTAGAAGCACCGTGGTGTCCACGAAATACTATAACACAACAAACTGATAGTGAAAAAGATAGTTTTCGCTGGTATGGTTTAGAACCGTATACAAATTATTCATTATTAGTAAAAGTACAGAATTCTACTGAAGTACATACAAAATTATTATTTCGTACAGAGCCTACGTGTAAGTAAATATAAACTATAACTAATTTATTGCTTACATTAGAAATATTGTTTTACATTATTATTTAAGATAATATTTATTTTTTTATTTAGCTCCTAATGCAGTTGGGAATTTGACGGTGTATTCTCGAGATAAACATGTACTAAAAATCCGATGGATGGCGCCATCGAATCCACCAAAAGGTGTGCTCCAATCATACAAAGTTGTTTATCGTATGTGCGACGCTAGTGATGAATCTTCTCAAATAATAAATAAACCAATGAAATGCAAATTATGGGATGACTTCACATGTTTTGAAATAACTAATGTGGTGGAAAATCATTGTTATACAATTGCGGTAAGGTTTGTTCAATACTTTATTACTAGAAATAGACATTTTTGTAAGTGATATGGCTTATGAAGTTTTACAATCTTATTGTTTTTTTTTTGTCATTTATTCTTTGTTGTTATACATTTAATTATGTTTTAGGTGAAGGGTAAAAATTACGGATATGGTTATTATGGCGATAGTAGTAATAGAGTAACTTATACTTCTCAGAATGGTAAGTCTCATATATATAAATATCTAAAGTAGTCTATAAGCGTACCAATTTGTTTTGTTCAATTATGTACAAGGAAGTAATTTTATTTACAGTATCGTTGTCGCCAGTAAATCTGAATAGTGCCTGGATAGATGATCAGTTACTTATTTCATGGAATCATCCATACATATCAAATGGGGATCTTATCAAATTTTTAATAGTAATCACTCGCTTGGATACTTCAATTGTCAAATCAAGTCTATTTGAATATGACCCATTGTATCTTGATATTACTAATGCGGAAAAGGATTATAAATTCTGGGTATTTACTTATCTTATAGTAGTAAGCTGGAAATGTAATGGCAGAAAATATATTTTAGGTAAAAGATGGCATTCCATTTTCATCTAGATATAATATCAGTGTTTGTGGAATAAACGAATTTCTAGGTCAAAATACATCGATAATAATGGTAACTCCACCAGTGACGCCCGTGCTAAGAGCTGAAGTAATTGCACGTGATTACACGGATACTAATCAAGTAATTACTATACCAGGCATCGATCCAACCACTCTAAGTGAAATCAGGTATTTACTTTATCAATCTTAGACGTATTCTTCTCAATAATTATAGGCAATATATTAATCATCAATTACACACATTATTTTAATCCTGAAACTTATTTATTATTAGCATTAATTTTAGTTAATCAATATATATTTTGAAATGATTTCAGCTATTTATTTGTAATGGTTTGTGATATGGATGCCGCACCAGACAAAAGTACGAACAGTTACTTGACAGATATGATCCAAATGGATATGTCCACTCTAGTTAAGTGCGATGGAGCATCTTGGATTGCAATTGAATTACAAGTACATTGAAAACTATAATATATTTACGTCATACGTTCTTGATATTTAATTAAAATATTTTAGGCAAATGAAATCGGCATCACATTTACGGTTGGCGATGATTTGATTGTCCAATCGAAAAGTCTCGGTGGGCAAATACAAAACAAGGCACTTGATCCGCATAATGAGCATACAATCAGTGTTATATTGATGAATATATATAACACAGAACGTCGTTATAATGTTTATAATTTATCGATACCACGACGAATATCGTCCTGGCATCCTGGATTCTATGCGCTGCTTTTACTTATTTTAATACCATTCATAATTTGGTTCGTTTACTGGTACGTAAAATTCAAGTTATATAGTCGTTCGAAACAGTCCATCAAAAATCAAATGTACACAGGCAGCTCGGAATAGGTTGAACCGTCATAAGAGTACATAAACAGTATATACAAATTAACGCTATTCCGATCCACTTATAAAACAAACCTTATGTCTTAAATATAAAAAGGAAATATTTTTAGATAAAATGACAGCATTAAAGGATTTTTAAAACATTAGTTACATTTGGTTTTCGTCGGCAGAAATTAATTAGTTTTAAATTTGTTTTACAGTTTTTTAATGATTGTTATTTATAATTTAGGTATAAAATGAAAAGGCCGGAAAATGAAGGTAATTGGAAATGTTTTAGTTAAAATGTTATTCTAATCATTAGTGCCATATGTCTTGTGTAATAATTATAGTGTAATTATTTAATCCTAAAATGATTAGCGCGTATAATGAAGTTCTATACTTAATAGTACGTGTAAACGAGTATAAATTATATTTGTTATTTGATAATATATTTAATTTCAATTGACAATTTTTATATTTATATTATAATTTGTTTTATAATTTCAGATAGCTGCCTTCCATTTGGATTATGCCAGAAAACAAATAATAAATCTAAGAGAACATCAGATGAGTTCTTAAATGAATTCGAAAAAATATTAGACCAGAATAATTAATGAAATAGTTTATTTTCTAAATGCATTTTAATTACACATCTCTATTATTTAGCTATATTAGTTTTTTATACTACGTACTCGTAAGCTATATTCTATTATTTTGTTTTCCTGAGCTTTTGTCCCCTTTTTATTACAAAATAGATAGAAAGACAAAACATCAGAAACATTCTAAAATAATTAGGGCCTGTCCATGTCTCTAGTCAATACGTATGTTAATTAAGGATTTTAGTACTATAAAATGTAATTATGCTTAATATTTAATGTGAGTCAAATTTGAATAAAATCATTCTGCAGAATCATATTCTACAAAATGATTGTGTAGTTATATTAATTTAAAAGACCTAAATTGTCGTAAAATGGTAATAATTCTTGCATTATTTTGCGGTACGTATCGCAATTGTACGACTTTTGTCGAAAACCATTTTCGTTATCTTCTTTGACGAGCTCATCAAACGTTGCATCTCCGCTACTTGGCGCTTTAACAAGTGGTAGTACAATTGCAGAAGCGATCACAGCTTAATAGAACAAATAAATAAATTTACTTCACTATTTCATAATCATTCGCTAACATTACCATAGAATCCTCTGCTCATGAAATCATCGTATATATCTGAGTAACTTGGTATTTTTTCATGAGGATAATTTAGTTCTCTTAAGCTGGCAACAAGTTGTTCATAATAATGTTCGAGTAATGTTGATAAGTTATTTTTAATTATACCAAGTTGTGGGGAAGTATAAATAAAATAGTGAAGATCAATTGCAGGACTTGTGAATACAGAGAATTGAAAATCTACCTGCAAACCAAAAATTTATTTCTAATATTAACTTTAGTAAACAAATTTACCAATTTTAAGTCGATTAGTTGTCCTTTCGCATCATATTTAAATAACGCATTATTTGACCATAAATCGCCATGATTTAAAACGCTGAATTGTCCGATTCTTCTTTGTCCAACATTCATGCATTTCTTGAACAATTTTTCGGTCATAATCGATATTTTCTTTGAATACTTTTCATAGCCTTAAATAAATAAATACCATAAATCGCAAAATAGTCACTTGATTTTACTGAATTTAAAAAACCTGGCCAATTGCTGGATGCAATTTCCAGCGATTTAAAACCGCCCATAACGAATTTTTCTATTATCTCATTATCATGCTGATTCGTGAATAGACCACGGTCGTAATAATCCATAGATTTCGGATCCTAAACATATATATTTTACAGTATTAATTGACAGAGTAAATCAATAAAATATTACGTTTTCGTAAAGAACAGCCGAGCTTGCATGAAGTTTAGCAACTTTTTTCATCATTAGAAGGCAATGATCCATATCAAGACCTAATTGTCTATTCGCCATTTTGTACCCAAGAGGTGCTAAATCTTGTAAAATGATGAGACCACGAGGTTTCATATCTGCATATAAGCACTCTGCTGATAAACAAATATTACCTATGAACAAAATTGTTATTATTTTATACTCTTTACTCACTTTATCTAAGCTTGCTATACCATTAATGAGCTTACCTAAAATGTTGTGAAGTTTTGGTAAAGTTACACTAAACATTTTCGTTTCTTTTTCGAACAGATTTACTCCTTTTGCAAACAATTCTTTGATGCCATCTTCACCGGTACATTTAACAATTAAGGATATTGTATTAGAAATATTTCTAAAAATGATGAATCCGAATGAATAAAAAAACTTTGTATGTATGTATGTATGTATACTTACTCCAAATTAGATTTGTATTTAATTGTAGTTCTGAAAAGATCGCTCGTATAGTTATCGCCAACAGGTACTGCATTTTTTGATTTTATTTCTAGTATTTTTATTGTTTTATCGTTCAAATAAGTTTGTAGACTTGTTTCTAAAATATTTTTTGATACCCAAACCGGCAAATTCATTGTTAAGTACACTGAAATAAATGTTATTAACAGTTATTTAAAAGTATATCCATTCAGATTTAGTTACATATTTTAAATGATATATTTAAAAGTTTAGATTTTCTTCGAGTGAAATATTTTATATTAAATTATAATTGCATCTATTCTCATTATAATCTTTATTTTATACATAGGTATTTTTGACAATAAAGCTACTATAGACCCTCCAGAATAATTATGTAAAATTGCACTTTTATAAATGTTTCATTAAAAAAAAATCTAATATATTTCCTTATAATAAAATATATGAAGAAACAGAATTGTTTGATTATTGTAAGCGCCGTATATTCCATCAATTCATGAACAAGTGTTTTTATTTGAAATAATGATTGTACTTACTTTTGGCCTTTTTTAAAAAATACGAGCAACTGTTAACTAAATGATCTGTACCTAATACCGTTTGCAAATTAAATAATAATGTGAGTCAAGGAAAAAAACTTGTTTAAACAATGCTAAACAAAAATATAAGAAATAAATTAAACATTTTAAACATATAGTGAATGTTACACATACTTTATCAGGGTCAAAATTCAAACATCGTCATTAGCCACGGTTTTATATGATATATGTAATTAATTATTTATGGTTGTGTGATAAAAGAATATGTATCACTCATTTTTAATCCTTTTAATTTATGGGGAAAACCTTCTTATTATATAAATATAATAAAATATTTAATTTTGTTACGAAATTTTATTTTTTATCTCGAAATTGTTAGGATTTATAATAAATGGATTAATGCATGTAGCAGTCTCACGTGAAATGATTATTTTAATTAAAATTATTGAAAAATGGGGAACACAACGGCAACGAGTTAAACAAACAATAATATGTACATTTCAAAACTTACATGGAATTATAATATAAAATAATAAATCACTACAATTCAATACTGATTAGCTTTCTAAAGTTCTTTTATTCAATGATGTAAAACTTTATTTTATATAGATATATATTTGTTGTTAGTAGCAAGGTTAAAAATCATAGTTTTGCATGTTGCTAATAATTATATGAACAATTTATGAACAAAGAGAATAATTATAGGTTTAATGCAGTTGAAAACTGTTCTTAAATTTTCAATCAGAACAAATTGTAGGTATATTGTAAAGTTTTTGTCATTTACGTAAACTATTTTTATTGTTATAAATATCAAATATGACATTAAAAATATACACACTTAAAATATGAATTAATGGTTATTTATTCACAAAATCGGCATGTCAAGTTTTAGGCATTTAGTATTAGATTAGAAATGAGCTGTAACAGTTTTACTATAATTACTTTAAAAAATAATAATTACGAATTTGCTTTTTATAATTTAGTCGCCAAAATTCAATATCTTACCTGATACAGTTTGATTCCATTGTTTATAACATAAACTTTTAAGTAGCGCCCAAATTTGATTCGCCATGTTTAATATACTTATTAGATTTAATTAACTTTCACGAATAATTACAGTTTCATATCTGATTTGAAAATTATCACGTTAGTGTCTCATGTCCATAACATTTGATATAGAATACTAAATATTTGCTTAAAATTAATAGACTAAATAATCAATGTGTGTTATAGGTATCGAATTACAGGGTAGGTAAATTTACATCTATTTTTGTGCTAATAATTATGAATAACTTTAATTCACAAATACATATTACGTTTTAAATAATATACCTACTATAGATAAAAAATCTATTCATATATTCAAGATGAAATTGACAAATTAATATGTTTTTATTTATTTTATAAATTTAAAATATTTATTACACTTCATTTAATGAAAGTTCTGTTGTTTCATAATATTCTGTGGAAGTAGTGTCACTTTTTGGTGATTCTTCAGTATTTTGAAATTTATTTGATAAATCATCGTTAATTTCTGACAGGGAAAGATTGTTGATATTATGATTAATATCACCACCTAAATATATTGTAGTTTCGTGTAATTTCGCTTGAGTAGTATATGGCATGTCTGTAGTAACAATTAATTTAGGAAATAAAAAATCAAAAATACTGATTTTCGAGGTCCTAATCGCTGGCAAATAAATCGAACTGATCGTTGTTGGTTGTTCAGTTTCTGTGTCATTTTCGTATATTTCAACAATCAGTTTATTTGGGATTTCAGTGCCATTGATATCATTCGACATCGCTAAATATTCGTTATATGTGTTGTTGAGAATAGTGATATTTGGGAATTGTTCGATCCAGTGGCGGAAAAACGGCGAGTCAAACCATTGGTAAACAGGCGTTGCAGTTATGTTCAATTTGTACTCTAAACATTTCCTAAAATATCAATTACACATTTATTTATAGCAATCATTATTTGAAATCATTCATAAAACTGTAATGCATCTATGTACCCATGCAGTGAACGTGCATTTATGTCTGTATCATGGCAATAATCATTAAAAAAATATTGAATATTTTAGTCAATAGGGTGGATACTTTCAAAAATTATTTTTACTTTCTTATAAGAAGTAATAAGTATCACAAAAAAATTGTCTCGAGATTTCGATTTTCGTCCTTCCCTGAATCGATAGTTACTATTTTTGGAATGACGTCTGTCTGTATGTGTGTGTGTGTGTTTGTGCGTTTTAAAAACACCGCAAGTATAATAATTATTTAATGCAACTTACCTACGTCTAAGTCGAGTACATGCAATAACAGGATGTTCCTTCTTATAACAATCAATATGAAATAAAGAAAAATAAAATGCTCCTATTATCCTAGACGGAACTGTATGGATGTTTTTCAAACAGTGATGAAAAGTTTCATCGCAAATACAGTTAGACCTAAGAAATTCGTAATTAATTATATAATATATTTTTAATCACAGTCAAATCTACATATTTGAGTATAGACAGTCTGTTCGCTCTAAAACACGTATTCCGAAACAAAAAGTTATAGAATACTTATAATTTTAGTTAAATTATTAAATAAAATGTAATATTCGATTTCTTAAATTATTATTATTGTATATGTGTAATTAATTGATCACGTTTGCAACGTGAATAGACTGTATCCTATATGTAATTATTTCTGTAAATATTACTTAGTAAATGAAGCAGTGTTATGTAACCCATGCTTGTATTCCCCTGCTGGGATATTATCCGGGCACATGTCATGGTCTCGACAACACATATCGACATCATCAAATCGTCCAAGGTCATCGGGTCCATTTGAACGATTCCCAGGACCACAATACTTAGTTCCTATGAAAATATACATATATATATATATATATATATATATATATATATATATATATATATATATATATATATATATAAAATTTGACGCAATCTCAAAAGTTAATCTTAATAAATATTGTGTATACCTGGTAAAGTAAACTGATGCTTTAAAATCTTATCTTGGA
Source organism: Nebria salina (assembly GCA_944039245.1). Classification (NCBI taxonomy): domain Eukaryota; kingdom Metazoa; phylum Arthropoda; class Insecta; order Coleoptera; family Carabidae; genus Nebria; species Nebria salina. The sequence goes on from OX063271.1 coordinate 15,060,740, forward strand.
AGAAAAAATCTTCACTATCCGTATAATTAAGATACATATTAGCAACTGTTGTCGGCTCTAAAATTTAATTTTGCATTAATTGCGCTAGCATTTGTTTAATTCGTTATCCACATTTTAAAATTCTTTTTTTGGATGCCTCTTAAGATATTTTATTATATATTGAGTGAGTTCTTACATACCTGACATTACAGATGCATTTATAGCATCGATTAATAAGAATACAAGACACAAATCACATATCATTTTAATGTTGTAATCTAATATACTACATTTTAAATGTTGGTACACTATGATCTATTAGCTGCAAATGACTAATGACAAATTTACTAGCATTGATGATCTGATTCTGTTTTGAATAAAATATTTAACGGGATCGAAAAAATGCTGTCAGCAGCTATCAAAACTTGTTCTTTTAGTTTGACATTCATTTGAAACACCCGTTATTTTAAATTTGGTGCATATAGGACTTATACTATTGTATAAAAGTGACATTCGTATTTATTGTTAATATTTTTCGTATTTATTGTCAATATTAAAAAATAATTTTTTTGCGCTTTTTTCTATTTCTCATACATGGTTGCATGACTAAGACTTTAAAGTTTCTTAAGAAAATTGGTGTTTTTTATATATTTTTTTAATAAGTCATTAAAATATGATTGCTAAAAGTGCGAAAGATAATCAGCAATAATAGCGTTGGTTGTTATGTAAATAATAGATTGGTTTGATATAATTTAAATTAATAATTTTTTTATTGTACATTTCCTTAAAATAAATAATTTAAACTTAATAAAATATTCTATTTATCGTATTTAGATACTAAATACAGATTCATAAAATTTCTGGATCAATTATTGTACAATTTATAATTTCTTCATCACCTCCATTAATATCACATTTAAATGGTTGTTACTATGGGTTAGTAACAAATTTAGCTAGAAGGTTAAAATTCTGGATTGTCAAACCATTGGTAAAATTTCTTTGTTGAATTAGCGAGATCATAATCTATACACCTGCCAGTTCTAAGTTGAAAAATAATGTTAGAGTTTTGAAATAAAATCGAAATGAATTTATACTTACATTCCAACTCTGATCCGACAATTAACGATGGGGTATTCTTCTTTGAAACATTGCGGTCCTAGTACTGAAAAATATGCCATGCCTATTTGATTGGCAATCATATCTTGTGCGTCTTTTAAACATTTGTAAAATTTACGATCACATTCACAATTTGATCTAAAATATAACATTCATTCATTTTTTTTGTGATTTTTCCCTTAAATCATAGACAAATAGAAGTGTTCAAAAATGTATATGCAACCCACGATGCGTTTAAGCTAACTTGGTAGCCATTATTACATTTTTTTAAAGCAGTTTACAGTGAGTAAAGTACAATTGAAATGTATATTATTTGTTAGTTGAGTATTTCGGTATACCTTGTAAAAAGTCCTTTGTTTACAATTCCATGTTTGGATTCATCTTTTTCCAAAAAATCAGGGCAATTATCGTGTTCTCGGCAACAGTTGTCAGTTTTGTGAAAAAAGCCAAGTTCTTTTCCATTACGGGCTATATTTCCATCGCCACACCATTGAGTACCTTAAATATTAGGAAATATTTTATTAATTCGTATTTATATAGAATGAATTTCTTCAGAACTAATATTTTTACTTTCTTATACGACAATAAGAAAGTTTAGTAATCAATTTTCGATCTCGAGTTTTTAAAGGAAATGCACTTTTTGACCTTCCCTAATCATGATGTCTATGAGCAAGAAAGCTCGCGTGCGCGCGTGTTTGTGTGTGTGTGTGAAACATTTCTGCAACTAGGTATATACGTTTTTTAAATGATGTAATTAAAAATAAACTGACCTGGAAATATAGCTTTGACTTTATCTTTAAATCCACTCAAGTTTAAAATGCCACTAAAAAAATTCGCATCCGTATCCAAGCCAGCGGAAATAGAACTGACTTGATTTGTAATAGATCGAACAATTTCTCGACCAAATCCATGCAAGTTTCCTTTTTCGTCGACACTTCGAATATTTTCGGTATTAATTTCGTCCTGGTCATCTACGTAACTATGCCTGGCCGATTCGTCGGCAACGAATCCTTCTTCCGCATTATCCTCCTGGAAATCTTTCGGATGCGGCACCCATTCTGGAGCAGGATCATAGTTGAATATTTGTTTGAAGGGACGTATAACTAGTTTACCTAAAAGTTCTATATAATTTTTAATATTTTATCGCATTTGTTTGTTTCAGCATTAAACCAGATTTTCGTAAATTAAAAAATAGGAACTATCAATTGATTCTTTTCTAATATACGCATTAAAAATATAATATTAATTAATTTAAATGTTGCAAGAAATAATTAAGTAGAAATTGACCTTATAAAACGTAACATTGAGTATTTAATACAAGGTTAATTGTATTATTGACTTTAAAAAAAGAAAGAATTTGACACTTTAATCATTATATTATTTCAAAAAAATATTTAAATAAAGATGTTGACATTGTATATATTAGCAAATTTTTATGCGTTCAAAATAATATGAATTCTATTTTAATATTTATAATTAGAAAACAGGTTTAAATTCAACTAAAAAGTGTTTTTATGAATAGTTCCTGGAATCGTTTGTTTGGCTTACTTGATGCATGTTTTGGTATATCAATAAAAAATGTGTTGAAAAATGGCAATTGTGGCAAAAAATTCCAACGTTTACTCTGCGACGGATTACTATTGTCAAACGGATTCGGCAACAATCCCGCTTTGCTGACAGCACTCCACCAACACAGGATTACACCCACAGATATTAACACACGAAACCTCGTTACCATCGCACCTAAAACACATTTAAAACTTATGTAACTTAAATCGATCACGTTCCAAGTTAGATTAATCGATCTATATTTTTCAGAGATCTAAGATCTAAATCTTTAAATATTTATTACAAATATATTTACATATATTAACAGTTAAGCAGCTGTGTGTGGTTGTATATAAATTTAAATGAATATATTAAAAAAGAAATAATAATAAATAAATTAGTGAAATAATTAAAATAAATTTGCACTTATTTTTAAAATATAAAATCAAATATTTACTTTTTATATTATGTATAGTTAATTATAACACTTTTTTCTATCGCTTAATTTAATTTTTCCTGTGCAGGAAGTCTTTAGCAATTAAATATTTCGTAGATTTAAAACGATTGTTATAGTTTTATATTAACTGGAAATAAAATTAATATGTAATCGACAACTTATACACCAAGTCTTCGACTGTTAAATAATAATGTATTGGATTTTGTCAGACGCCGCTCAATAACCTTGACGGAGTATAATGAAAAGTTATCTTTTTTATGCTCTATATGTGTGCGAAAGAAGGGAAATAAATGACGTAAGAAGGATATACCATCTTGTAACAACAATCGAAAATTTTAATTATATAGTTATTAAACTAGAGTTTGATAATCGTGTGCTTTTTAATAAACTTATTATGCAATTACGAAATTAAAAATAAATATATAAGAAAATAAAAACGTGTTTGTATACGATTTAATTTAATGTTCAACAAGGTTTTTATAACTTTTTTTCGTATTAGGGAATATTATAAAGAAAATCCGATAAAAAAAAATTACGTAAAAAGTGTGTAAACATAAATTTTTTTAATAATTATTTTATACACAAATAATTAATTGACTATTTTACACGCCTTTTATTTGCGCAAGAAACTAAATTTCAGTAAACGTAGCCCCTGTTTCAATTATTATTTAATATATATTTTACTAAATTTATTAATAAATAGGAGTGAGATTGAATTCAGTAAGGTAAACTGTAAATGATTGAAATTGCAGGAGAAGGGTTTCTATCACCTTTATTTCATCGGAAAGAAATTATTAATGTAAATTGTTGGCGATTTTTTAAATTTATATTTTTATTTGTTGTATCCGTTTGATTTTTTATGATCATATATACTGTATTACGTATTAATTTAAATAATTGCATACAATTTCATAATTACCGGATATAAAAAATACAAGGTAACTCATTTTTATAAATTAATTATTTTGCTTAATTTGTTATAATTGATATATTGACATTCACATTTATGTCATTGTTTAAATATCTATTTTCAAGTATAACGCTTTAAAGTGTTGTATATATGGTGCGAGGTTTTAATTAATTTAATTCTAAATTATAAACCACAATTTGTCATTGAAATTTAATAAAATTATATTCTATTTTGGGTAATTATACAATAAAACTAATGCAATTTTACATCCATTACGTGTAGTCTATCTAAGGTTTGCTAATTAAAATAAAATTACATTGACCATACATGTATATTTTTTTAATTTGTATAAATTTACTAAAATGCACGATTAGTTATGAGAACATTTTTATATCTATAAACAAAAATCAATTTGCTTCTATGTGCCTAATCTATATTATTAATTTTAGTTAAACAAATCAACCAAAACATGTTTAATCATTTTTGTGTCAGTAATAAAGATATGTATGTTACTGGTTGCTAAATATTACGTCTAATTGCACCATTGTAAGTTGAAATTAAACTTAATTTAAAATTTAACAAACGACAATATAGACATCTTTTTTTAGGACTTTGTCGAACAATTGTTAAATTAAATATAATACTATGCACCTGTATGGTGTGAAATAAATTATGTTAGATAACATATTTAATTCAAATTAAAATATTATCTCAAGGTTAATTTTATTTATATATTTTTTATTATATATATTTGATTTAGAGGTTAATCGTGCGTGTATTATAAAAATGGACATTCGATTATTTATGACAAAAACGAATTTCACAATGTTTAGTTTTCTCTAAAACTATTTGAAATTTTATACCTACATTTTTAATAATTTTCATGCAATATTATTATTTAAATGTATAGTAAATATAAGACTCCTATAAACAATTAATTAAAGAATATATACGAAATGCTAGTTGTATTGTATATTTTTAGTTTATTTTTCATATAATTAGGATAAGTCCTTTTTGTGTATAGTTAGAATAATTGTTTTATATTTATACTTACAATATATAATTTAGAACTACAGAACTATTTAAACATTTTCTTAATCACAAATCACATGTTAACACTGAACTCAACACTCAACGATTTGTATGATACTCACTCACATGCACTGTTGATGTTAGATATGAAACAACACAACATACATTTTTGACAAGAAAAATACGCGCGAAATCCTTGTACATTTTTTTACTTTCACTCTCTTAACTTATATTTAGCAATTGTTTCCTAACTTTTGATTTAAAACATATGATTTAAATAAAAATAAACATTAGTATTTGATGCTAAATTTATGTTTACGAGTAGTAGATACAATTTGATGTTTATTAAAGTTTTATTGCATAATAAATCGAATCAGCAAAATAACACTTGCTAGCCTACTTTGCTATTACTACGGTGTGGATATAGGTAACAGATTTTTTTTGATAATAAGTATGTTAAATGATATAACTAACGTGTATGTTTACTTGTCGCGGAATTTACTTTGCTCAGAGTTGGATTTAGATATAATTCATTGATGATTCACAATATTATGAAATCATCTCGTTTGACATGCTAGACGCATATTGCTTACTATCTTATCTCATAAAATATATACGTTCTTCGTTGGAAATTGGAAATCAGAGTATTTAATTCATAAATTTAGACACTAAGATTTTTTTTGTAAATTTCAATCTCTCTCCTCTTTATTGATTTATGCTCGCAGTTCAAGCCCACATTCGTATAAACACATATCTATTGTATCCGAAGGACTATTCATTGGAATGCAGAAAAAAAACCATTATTTTCCTTTCCCACTTGATTGATTCTTAACCACCCACGCGTCTTTTCAAGTATGCTGAAATTCAGAGTTTTGACAGTAAAAATATACGTGTTTATTTAACAAATATTTTATAATTAATATATTAATATAGTATTTCATAATTAAAACTACAGTTTTAAATTCGATGGATGTGAATAATCTTAGAGATTGCAATATGAAAATATAAATGCGGACCTGGTTAATAATATTAACAAGGAAATACTTTCTACGTAGTCGTGATTCTTGTTTAAATAATCTACAAATTATAATTTTGTGTTTTACTCATGATTGTATTGATAAGTACTAGCTATATTTATTGTATATGTATATATTTATTATTTAATTATTAATTATTAAAAAACAAAAATTCATCATAGTAGTAAAACTATAAAGTAAAGTTTCGAGATAAAATGAAATAAATCTCCATTATCAAGCAAAATATAGCAATATTATTAGTAAGATAATGGAATTATATAATTTAACTTGTTCTATTTTACGAGAATAAAAATCAAATAATAATCTGTGTTAAATATACTTGAAATGATCTTTACACATATGTAGGTATAAAATTACGGGCATATTTTACCTTTAAATTAAGACATGCTAATAATTCATTATAATCAAGATATAAACAAATTATAAAAAAGTGATTTGAAAGTATATATGTATATATTATGTAAGAATTCATGTACATTTTATAACTTATACGTTTCTTATATAATACGATTCAATAGTCCATTAAAAATTGAAGTACCTACCTAATTGGAAAATTTAGCATTTATGTAAATAATAATGAATTGTAAATCAATATGTAAAGATACGTAATACTGTAAATTTATCGCTTATTAGAGTTTTCACATTCTAAATTGTTAGTAAATATACATTTTATATTTTTTTCATCCTTTAATTAAGATAGATGTAAGGTGCAACTTTAAATATTCGTATATTTAATTCTAAGCAATAAAATTATGATTAATAGCGTATTTTGGTTAGTTGACAAAATAAGTAAAGCGACTGATTTATGAATTGTTATCTATGTATGGGAATTAGACATGAAATAATTAAAATACATAATCGTAAAAACATAAACGCTTGTCGTTAAATCTTCAGCCAACCTTCATCAACTGTTAACCTTGATCTGCAGAATACTTGGTCTGCATGTGCATTCATTTAAAATACATTTCCTTTTATTTACAGTTACGCATTCTTTTATTGTGTTCACTTATTCCCATTGCAACACCTATTTTTTTTTTCGCTTGTTTAAAATGAAAATACAACACATTATTGCATATTAATTTTGTTATGATTCAGCACTTTCATTATAACTCAATAACTCCTCATACACTATGATGATTACTCAATTTCACGTTTTGATAAGCAGGTCAAGGTAAAATAGTACATATTATATTATTTATTATAATGTGTCATTGCTCATCTTTAACATAATTACTCATCTTTAAAATAAATCAAAAAATATTCGTTAATTTAATGAATCCATTATAAAATTGACAATCTCCAAAACTATTAACAAATAAAAACAAACATATATTTTCGAAATAATCTTACAATAATGTTCCAATCATGTGGTATTTGTACAAGAACTTGTGGCTAGATATCGAACATCGACCTCAACATGTCTTATGTTCTAAGTGGTGCTAATATTTTACTATAAATTCTTTTCATAAATAAATTATATTAAATTGACTATTTCAATAATATCAAGGATAGATTTAAAGGTTGAAGGTGGCTATTAATTAAGCAGTATAGATTACGTTTTTTCACTATGGATTATTTATAGTTTGATCACCTAAATCTACGTATAACGATTAGTGCGTGCAGTATTCCATCACTTACGCGTGTTAAATGTCAAAATGATGTATTTAAATTGATCTACATGTGCTAATACTTGCTACATGTTTAGGATGTTTTATAGATAAAAAAATAGATGTTTTATTATTATATAAAAATAATTATTGAAATCTAGAAAACAATAAATATAAAAATGTGAACAGTAAATATTTCGTACAGTATACATGATTGTTTTATTGTATATTCAAAATAAAAAATATATATTTTAAGTGATTTACAAAAATCACCAAATTGTAATCGATATTTTTAGAATTTTAGTAAAAGTAAAGATATTGGTGTAAATATTTATTGCAGTAGCTAACAATGTGAAATATAATATATTTTGTTGTATTTAATATTTAGATTAGATTATTCGACTACATATCAAAAAAAATCCTTCAGCTTCGTTTATTTTTAATAATTTAATATATTAAAAATGATATATAGCTCCAAAACAAAATTTGTACATACAGTCCAAATATATTGAGCTAAAATTAAATTTCGTACCTTACTGTACATTACCGGACGAATCCTGAAGCTAAATTAATTTTAATTGCGATTTTTCAAAATTCTGATACATAGTCATATATATAACATGTGCTTTAAATTTTGATTTCTATATTAATAATATCCTTTCTTTTGTAAATCAAGAGCAAGTTGTTTTTCAAAATCATCATCTTCTTCCTCATGGTATTTTTGTGGGTAGGTTCTAGATTGTGTTTGTGCATCGATATCGTATTGATCTTCATCATAAGCCCTACAAAAAAAATAAATAGTACAATTAAATTATTATATTCGTAATTAATAGGCTTATTCGCATGTTTACAGTTGCAGTTCGTCTAACGATTTTTGATACTCAAGTTGTTCCTTGATTTCCTCGGCTTGCTTTTTGAGTTGTTCTCGTTGTTGAGCTTGATAATAATCGTGACGTTTTTTATCGACGAATTGTTGTTGATCTTGGTATCGTTGTTGACGCGCTAATTCATATCGTTGCGATTCCGGTATGGGTGCGTCGTTTAAAAAATAGTCGTCATCAGCTTCTTCATAACCGGCCACCTCTCGTTTCTTTCGTAGATTGTTAATCTGTATCCACAATTATTTGAGATTAATTTACGGAAAGGTTATTTTATTTATAAAAGAAAGCGATTAGAACGGTAGGTTAGGGTTTACATTCGGTGAACCATACATACCGAAAAATTGCGAAAAATATAACTCATTGGTAGCATATTTTGTATTGGGACCAACGTAACCGGTTAAAAGATACCTTTCTTCTTTAAAGTTTAAGGTCTAAACTGAATTTATTTCATTACTACCATCAAATGGAATGTCGTTTTATCAAATTATAGAATATATTAAATTAAACTGAATAATTATACATATATACATTCATAGCATCAAGTTTATTCCCATCAAAATATGGTGGCAAAAAATTGGTTTACTTTCGCTCACATATAAACAATAATTTTGCCATTCAACTCTTTCCTTACAACTTTAATAATAATATAAATGAAGATTTATGATGGTTACGAATACGGAATGTACGTTTCGTAAATATATAAATTTTGATAGGTCAGATAATAAAATATATTTTTTTTTAATTCACGGATCTAACACCTACCTATGAAACGCTCATAGACATACACACACACACACACACACACACACACACACACAAACGCGCGCGCACACCGAAAAGGTGTATTTTTGATAAAATCTCGACATTAATTTATTCATGATTATAATACTTATTACTTCGTATAAGAGTAATATAGTAATTAAATATACTATAGCGATATATAAGCGTTTAGTTTTAGAGTAGTGTAAGCTTAAGCCTGATAAATTATTTTTTATTCTTCTGTTTTCTACCTGAGATTTTTTATTTTCGGACACATTTATAGACCTTTTCCTGATTGCTGCTGTTGGGATATTATTGTCTTGAAAAAGATGCTGAAAAATTAAGTGATAAATGAAGAAATTGCAAATGAAATGCCCGACGATTGTTTGAAAACAAAAACTGTGATATATTAAGAGTTGTTTATGCTTGCTACGTTATTCGTATATGTTTAAAAAATAATTGACCAAGTAACTTTACCCGATATAAACAAATTACTTAAAATTAAATAAATGTAAAATAAATATTTCGTCGAATTATATTATTGTTTTATAAATTTAATTTTAGAGTTCAGAAAAGGTGGACTTTTAAAATGAATTAATTTCAGTTATTGTATACCCGAATAGATGGCGGACATGCCATATAGGTGCATGAATATCTTGTCCCATCCAATGAACAATAGCAGGTGTTGCAATCCAGTATGAATTTTGTCCTTGGTTGACAGACCATTTCGTCCCGATCACCGTCCGCATCATACGCTGGAACTGTGTCACGAATTTCCATTCAAATTCAAAAACAAACCGACAAAAACATATATTAAAGAGCTTTGTTGCACTGCTGCTGTTATAGAAGATAAAAACTAACAACTATTGTAACTCTTAGCAAGGCTATTTTTGAAACCACTCAACGATGATGAATGATAGTATTTATTTTTAATATCTAAAGGTGCATATTTCGAAAGAGCTAATTCTAAATCATTATACATGTGCAATATTGACATTCTTTCGGACCTTGTGCGATCACATTTACCAAATATTATTTAATGACCTTTCATTTCATTTGCTACAGGTGCCGTATGAAATTAACTACTTATTATTTTAGCGAGAAGATTATACACTTCCAGATAATTTATCTACGCTTTTCGAACATAATTACCAGCAATATACAAACTTTAATTACTGATCTTATGAGTAATTTATAATTTATTAATAATTATTTTTTAAAGTACTTAAATAATGGACTGTATATTATTAACTAAAATTTTATTTAAAACTCGTAATTTATCCGCATGTGGATTTCATAAAATAATACAATTTCAATTAATTACTTTTTTAACTGCCATAAATCCATAATGGGCACCATAAATTAGTTTAATCTATGCTTAGATTCAATGAAATACACTTTCGCAATAATATTTACAACAGTAGGAAGTTTTAATATTTCGTAGAATAATTATGTATGTTTGTGATGTAATAAAGAACACTTTTCTTACCTGACCTAGCAGAAATTTCAAGTGCAGTACACGCGACGAAAAAAAGACACGTTTGCACAAACATATTTGCCATAATTGTGTTATAATGTGCGACACATGAGAGAGTGTTTAATTTTTTATCACAACTGGATGTCAGCTTCCCTTTCGCAATGTGTTTATATAGAATGGGCCCTAACAGGAAGGAAAACCATACCACAATGATCATAGTGTGCTAACCGAAAAAAAATTAAATATGTATAAAAGACAGACACGCATTTAACGCATATGAGCAAAATCGCATTCATAGATTTGTTTATTTTTAATTGCATATGGCCTTTGAATTTTTATAAAGGTCGCGCGCCCATTCTTATGCTAAATTATTGTTTTGATCCAATTTTAATTATTCTTTTATCATTTTCTATAGTTTACACTGTATTCAATAATAAAATTATATGTTTGGTCCTTATTGTAATTAATTTATTTTTAAATACTCACAAGGATTGTACTAAGGACAGAGCGCAAAAAATACCTAAATTTTGTTAAAAATTACAAAATCATTTGTGTTTATATTAAATATCCGCAATATATGTATGTATATACATACCATCATTACTATTACCTTAAATATATATATTTTTAGATTATACTAACTTTTGAAATAATTTTTCTTGGAATATATATTAAATGTTATTCTCGAAATTAGTCTATTCTGTTAAACAATTGACAGGCATTGTTTATGCGATTTATATAATAATATTTACATATACCTATATACGTAACTATTACTATATAATAACACGAGAAAAAAATTCATTGCGATTTGGGAAAAAAAATTAAATAAAAGCTCTACGAAATATTATTATCGTTCATTTATATTGTAACTATTTTACTGTAAGTGCACGCGTTTCGGTAATATTCCTCAAACTGCAAAATAAAATATATTGTTTTCAAAAATAAGAAGATTTCTGCCAGGTATATACTCTTCTTAACCATTTACACTCTCTCTCTCTCTTTCTTTCTCTCACACATACGCACGCACGCACACACACACACACACACACAAACACACACACAAACACAAACACACACACACACAGTTTGATTCAAATATAATAATTTCAAATTGTAAAAACAAGGCATTTTAAAATTCATATTCAGCAAAATAAGTACTTGATGAAAAACTAATACGATGATACGAAAGTAATATTGGTGAAACCGGCCCTTACTCATGCATAAATAATCGAATGATACATACAAATAAATGTCAATTTGCATCTTTATTGGAGACAATTTATATGTTAATCACTAGTATTGAATAGTAATTTTATCAACTACGTTACTTGTCACGGTTTATAATAAATGTGAGCCGCTTTAGTGTATTTACTATAATTATTGTATTTATTGTGCCATAAAATAGAATTTTTTTTATTAATAGTACATTAGTAAAAAATAAGCATTTTGAGTAATCGTTGAATATTTCATTCTATTTATATGGGATTTTTTTCACACACATTTTTAAAACTATTTCGACTCAAATGTAAGGAAATTCTTATCTATATTATAGGATATTTGAGGTTTTTGGTTTTTGTTATCAATTTATAACATATTGTTTGAACAGTTATTATATTTATTTATTATTTAATTTACGTTTTACATGTTCATATTGTGATTGCGAGCATGATTCCTTAAATTAATCAAACATAAGTACGTATTCTAAAATGACAAATTAATTATAATATTAAGTTGTTAAAAATATAAAATAAATAAAATGCATATACAATTCTGACTAAGATTTAGTTTTATAACTTCAGTTATACAAAATGTTGACTCACAAAATTATATCTCATTCAAGGGTCAACCAAAGCGACAATTATTAAAGTTTTGTTATTTCATAAAACAAGATATAATTGTATATTTAAATCTGTTCTATTTCTTAAACTGAGATAAAAGATATTCAGTACCTTATTTTGGAGGATTGTCTGGGGCTGTTGAAGTACTAGCGTCTGTAGTTTCTGGTGTAGTATCAGTAATAGTGGTAGATTCAGCAGTTGTATCACTTGGTTGTCTGCATTCTTTGGCTGCAGTATCAGTTACAGCATCCATATCCTTTTTCGGAATCCAATCATCTATAATTTCATTCTTCGCAGCTAATGCATCTCTTACCTAAACATGTATTGGCATTAATATTCAAATAATCTGAGTTTTCTTAATAATTTTGTTTGCACGTACTTCTTCAACCTGTTTGAAAACGCGAAGCAAATTCTTGCCTGCCAATTTTTCTAAATTACTTATGCTCCATTTACTTGAATCACTCAAATGTAATAAATCGAATAACATTGGATACTTAGATACATCTTCTAGACCTTTTGGCATCCTTTCAATAAAATTTCCACATCATTCATTTATTATTTACTGGAATTAAATATATAAAACTTACTGCTGAACACCATCGTAATCTGCGCCTATACCAACATGATCAATGCCTGCTATTTCAACTATATGATTGATATGTTCTATAACAAAATTACAAAACACATTTGCATAAACAAGTAGTGCTTTCAATGCATATTCGTAATAAACGTTTCTATTTTCATTAATTTTATTCTTACAATGTGTTAAACAGTGGACAAATTAAAATCAGAATTTTGCTACGCTTCTAAGGCGCCGATTTAGAATGTGTTATTTGATAACTTACCCATGACTGTTTTCATATTCACTACAGTCACATTTGGTCCTAAAAATCCTGGGTAAAAGTTCACCATAACAATTCCTTTATTAGTGGCCTAAAGTAGTAAAATGTTATTATTATCCAATTATTATTCACACAAACGAAATCTTATAATTATTTTCGATGTAGTTAATCTAATTTTAAAATATTTTATTAATTGGATTTTTTTATATAAATTCTAAAATTTTCTTAATGCAATTTCATTTAAAATAAGTCTAAGAAGCAAACAAAATACGTACTACTTGTTTTAAAACATCATCTGGTACATTTCTTGGATTGTTATGAATTCCAAACGCAGATGAATGTGAAAAAATAACTGGAGCTTTCGAGACTGCTATAGCATCCCGCATAACATCTGCAGACACATGGGATAAATCTACCATCATCCCCAAACGATTCATTTCGTTGACTATTGACTGTAATATAAGTTTTTTATTGTAAATTTCATAAAATAGTAACAATCAAAATGATTATTTACGGGAATTATAATAATTTCAATATTTTATGAAAATATATACAGTATTGCGTGATTTTATAGACATAAGGATTAAAATTTCTAGTAAATTGCTGGGTATGAATCAAAATATATGTATTTGTAGTGTTTTGAGAAGAGTATTATTTATTCTGGAAACCCCACACTGACATGCACGAATAATAAGACTAACCTTTCCAAATTCTGTTAATTTATTTTTTGCTACAGTTGCAGTACTTGCGTCAGCCCTAAAATATAAAATGTTTTATGTAATAACTTTTCAAGCATTTTGGATTATTAATTATGTACCAGGGCGTATCACAAGTATGTGTTAGCGTCATGTAGCGTACTCCTAATTCGTAAAACATTCGTAACACTCCCAAACGAGAATCAATCGAATGACCACCCTCGACTGCTATTAAACTTCCGATTTTATTGTTTTCAAACGCATCGACAATCCCTAAAAGTGTAACGAAAATTACGTATAAGAAACTTTAATACACGACAAATATTCCTATAAGATTTATTTAGGATAAATATTAATAAAGTGTATATACCATCTGGTGTTATTGCGAGTTGCATATCTTTCGGATATTTACGAATTAGTCGTTTGATAACATCAATTTGTTCTAACGTTTCGGCAACTGCGTCCTTGTATTGTGTTTTACAATCTACATAAGCGACCCAGAACTAAATCACAAAGACTACTTCATTAATCAAATAAACATTTATAAATAACTGGAAAGCATACTTGTGCGCCCACAAGGCCTTTCTTTAATCGGGGTAAATCTGTAAAACATGATTTGCATGCATTGCGACCCCAAATTGGGTCATTGGTTAAATCTTTCTCGAAATGAAAATCTTTCACTTTATTCCGTAACAAGTCTCTGATGTTCATTGGTAAATCATTATGCCTGGAAAAGTAATTTACTAAATAGACGTTTTTGGTTTGTTTTTAATATTGTTTGAGTAATTAGATATTTCGTCTTCTTTTTTACATTCTCATACGGAAGTATATTTCCGTTAAAATCTCAAGATCGAATATTTCGATGCAATTAAAAATCTTTAATGCATTTAATTTTTGGATATAAATTTTATATATTTGCCTACCCATCAATTAATGGTGTGTTTGACAAAGCATCTCGGCCTTTTGACGGTGTATTCACACCAGCCGTCGATACGACTATTATTACAATTAATATTATTATTGATAAGGCGGTCGAAACGCCAATAATAATCAATTTTTTCCTACCTAAAACATAAAGGGATAGTTTTTAATAATATGAGAAATTAGCACAGTTCTTTTACAAAATTATCGTAAATTATCTCAATCTGGAGAGTCGGCGTTTATAGACTCAATAGTGAGCATTATTCTTACTATCGAGTAATAGATAATTATAATAAGATTGCTATGTAATTAGTAATTGCGTGTTTTAATGATGGACAGGTTATATTTTTATAAACAATATTTTTTTATTATTATTTCCGAACAAGTAAAATGTCCTTACCACAAATAGATTAATTAAATAAAACATGGTTTTATAAAAAATATTTGTGCGATTTTCCTGCTATTCTTAAATTATGTATATATTCATTAAAATCCATTATTTGAATCAATATTTCAATCTGTAATTGTAATTTGGATATACTTACTCATTGATTTAAAATAATCGAAAATATTCCGGCAGATATTAGGTACAGTCATATTTTAAAACCTGGAACGAAAATACCTGTGAATAATTTTAATGAAATTTAAACATTAAGTAAAATAATCGCTATCTTTGTCTAAAGGTATATTGGTAATCTGGCGCTGTAGGGAACTGAAATGCGATATTATTAGATTTAAAAATCAATATTCCTGCAATTACGCTGCAAGGTTCTTCAAGTAAAAGAAAATATTTATGATCTTAGTGTTAATTATTGGTTATTGTCTTTTTTAATTTTGTTGTTTTTTCCAAACAAAAAGTATGTTTATAACTTTTCTAGATATATTTTATCGATGAATGTGAATATAATCGCGTAAGTCATTGTTTCGAGATCAGATGTCTTATTTATTATTATATTGTACCAAATGAACTATTTTATCAAAATACTATTTTTTATATATCTTTTATTATCTTATGTTAAAAACAAATAAATATTTACATCATTTGAATTTAATTAACTAAAAGATTTCTCATTGATTTCACTCCTTTGTTATAGATTTGTTTTTTTCTTGACAAACAGCATATATAGTATACATATATAATATTGTAATTTTCTTGTCCTCTATATCACAAAATATATAAGCATAACTTAGAAATATAGTATTGTGTTTGAAAAGATAGCTTTAAGTAGTACCTTCATACGTCAAAATGTATATATGTATTAATTAAAAAAAACATTTTAGATTATAAATTCCAAATTATCTACACATAAAAATGTCTCAGGATAATTGTATCCTTAACCCCCACCACCCAAAAAGCATGGGACCCTAAATGCTATACCCTGCTATCACAATTTGTAGATATAAATTCCTTAATTATGCAGTGAAATTTTAAAATAAGTTATATTATTTTGAACCGACATTAGCACTACTCGTTTGTTGCAAATAAGTACGTTCCAGTGTTATCAAATAAACTATTTTTAACGCAGGATAACATTTCGGAGAAATCAATCAGTAAATTTCATACCCATCCATTTGAAATTTAATAGATGTTTCATACATCTAAATATTAAATTTATTCGCCACATACACTGAGGAAATAACGCTTTGTTTTTAACTTCACAACTTATTGAAGGCTAGTCGCAAACTGCGGTACGAAGGTAAGCTATTCAATGTCATGGTCAACTTTTAGAAATATGAAACGTTATGTTCGTATTCATACATTATTGACTATTTTTCATTTGATCAAACATTTTTTATTTCTTTTATATTACAATTGCCTAGGTATTCACTCAGAATGAATACTTATTAAAAAAAATTTTTTTACTTATGCAGTGCCTAATAAATTTGAATTCGATTAAGTTCAGATTCCTACTAAATAAATATCAAATTAACGGCTTTGCGAGCTTAACGCTATGCGATATGAATATTTACGTAATTAATTCGAATATATATTAGTATAAGTTTGTGTATCTAACGTCAATTTTAGTCGTTAAATTTGATCTTTAATGGCAATATTTTATTTTTCTACAATATGAGCATGCCAAAGAGCTCTAAATTACTAATTGGTTTATATAGGCACTTGTATGTACATATAAAGTATCTTAAAATTACAAATATGGTTAAACACGTCATGCGATAAGTTATCAATTAAATTGCATATTATTTCATTGTCGTGTTTCAATCCTGTTATTTATTATTATTGCGTAAATATGTACGAATATTGCATTAGAATCCTGCGTAAATAATGATTAAAAATGGTGTAATAAAGAAAATATCTTTGTACATTGTATTGATAAAAGTATCGTGGTAATTAGAATTACAAATAAAATCATTGAAATATATAACTAGAGATATAACTTACGTTTTATTATACAACTATTACAAAAATTAATTCACTGAAACTATTGTTTTACGATGTTACACTGACTGTATAAAACGTAACTATAGAAATGTTTTTGATCACTATCTTAATTTATCTAAGCTCTTATAGTGAGATAAAATATGATAACAAATGGTTTTGTATATTAATGGTTAATACATGAGTGTTAAAGTCTGTAGCGTTCAAAGCAGAAAATAGAGTACCGTTCATGACGTCACTGCCACAAATTAATTTGATATTGTGAGTATTTTCACGAAAACTATATTAAATATACATGCTTACTTATTTCACTTACGTCACAACAAATATATCTATTCTATGTCGTCATACGTCCATAAAGGATAAGAATTAATGGCATCATTATCACAAGGTCTCTTCCTATTCCATTTATTTAGTAATTGTTGATATAGTTACTATATTGCTTTTGGCAGTTTTATGATGTTAGATAATCTAAATATTTACTTACATTATCTTTCTAAATTTTATTGCGTATTAATATGTCTTTATTACTCTTTGGGAGCCAAATTAAATGATATGCGGCACCCCGCACTTGTCTTTCTTATACGTAGTTTAATCATTTATACAGGAGTGATATTTATTTTTAATCATTATACATTTATAATTATTATGACCAGACATTTGTTAATGTTCAAATAAATTAATTTGTTTACTGAATATCTACAATAATTTGAATATTTTAATTTACTTTCAAATACTATTTGAAAATTTCAAACAAAAATAGTGCAAAATATTGTTGTTTCATTTTAAATATATTAAACTGATGGTTTGAATATTCTTATCAGAAATAAGTCGCGAGTCATATATAAATCATGCACATATACAATAATTATTGAATTAGTTTTTAGATAAAGCCATAATTAACAATTTCTGTTTATTTTCAAAAACATGGAATTTATTAAGTCTAATAATAAAATACATGTGCTGGACAATGGTACAACTACAGCATCCATCATAGAAGATCTTATTAGATCGGATTTAGACGAACAAGAAGTATTCGTAATTTGTGATGTTGGAGAAATTGTAAAGAAGTATATTGAATGGAAAGAAGCTTTGCCGAGAATCACACCATTTTATGGTAATTAATTCCAATATGAGGTCTTTGTTTATTACTTGAATCAAGTTAACAACAAACGTAACACGCATGCGCGCGTGGCATACTCAATTCAGACACATTCGTTTAACATCGGCTGAGTTCGACTCAAAAAATATACCTGGAATTTTTAATATTTCGGTGTACCATATAATATATTATTTTAGCTGTGAAATGCAATGCAAATCCCCAAGTTCTTAAGTTGTTGGCTGCCCTGGGCATTGGTTTCGATTGTGCCTCATCTTTTGAAATCAATACGATACATGATTTAGGTGTGGACCCAAAACGTATTATTTTTGCAAATCCCGCCAAATCAGTATTCCAAATTCGCCAAGCAGCGTCTGTTTCTGTTGATACCATGACATTTGATAATGAAGCAGAACTGTATAAAATTAAAAACGAGTTTCCAAGTGCCAAGTAAGTCATCATGGAAATCTCATCCAAAAATCACCTCTCATACTATTCTTTTTACAAGCATATACACTTACTGAATTATTAGAAAGAGAGAGAGAGAAAAAGGTACAACCAAAGCGGCAAAGTGTGAATGTGTGTGTGTGTGTGTTAAACTTGCTATTTTTAAAGAATATTCAATCCGGAAGTGCTTCTTTAATGTTTAATTGTTTTATACCATAAGAAAATGATTTTCAGATTAATAATTAGAATATGTTGTGATGATCCAAATGCAGCGTTTACATTAAGCTCTAAATTTGGTTGTTGCCATTTGAAAGAAGCACCAGAATTACTTAAAATAGCAAATGAACTAAAATTGAATGTAATCGGTGTGAGTTTCCATATCGGATCGAGTTTCGAAGATGCAAATTATTTCCGAACTGCGATCGGCTACGCGCGACGCTTATTCGATTACGCGGCAACATTAGGCCAGAAATTGTACGTGGTGGATATTGGTGGCGGTTATTCAGGAAAACGTGGAACGTCCATCAATAAGATCGCGCAAGTTATCAATAGTGCTTTGGATGAGTATTTTCCTGATCCAAATGTACAAATTATCGCTGAACCGGGACAGTATTTCGTCGACGCTGCTTTTTCTGTGGCAACCATAATACAATCGTTTCGTAAAGCTGAACTTTTCGACGAGCAAACTAACAGTGTTACTCCATGTAATATGTATTTTGCAAGTACTGGTATATATGGAATGTTTAATACAGCTATATGGGCGTTAAAGAATAAGGTGCCAATTCCAGTAAAGGTAAATACAATACTATAAGACATCTGTATTCCTGACTTCAAAGAAAGGATAAATGTGATTTTCCTAACAGGAATACAAATTTTTCATTTTTTTTATACGAAGTTCTAAGTAAGTACTGTAATCATCAATATTTTCTCATCTCAAGAATTTAATGAAAATAAACCTTTTGACCTTCCCTGAATTGAGTCTAACTATTTTTGAAATAACGTCTGTGTATGTGTGTTTGCGTGTGTGTGTATATATGTGTGGGTGAGTGTGTGTGTGTGTGTGTGTGTGTGTTTGTGTGTGTGTGTGTTTGTGTGTGTTCAGTGCAAGACACTGTGGATATTTTTCAATATGCAACTTAGTAGGCAACACATGTTACTTCAATGTAAATGAGACATAATTGCAAGCTTTGGTAATGCCTGTGATGCAATTGGTCACATTTAAAATTGTATGTTGACCAATAGCGGCACATATTCACAAAAAGCGTAAAATGTATTTCATCAATTTCATTTATTTATAACATATGTATAACATTACAGTTAAAAATGTATATTTTACAGAAATGTGAAAGTAATGAATTAATAATCAGCAACGTTTGGGGGCCAACATGTTGTAGTTTAGACTTAATATCTGAGAAAATTTTATTGCCTGAACTAAAGATAGGTGATTGGATATTTTATGAAGACATGGGTGCTTATACTACCACATTAGTTAGTACGTTTTGTGGGTTTCCAGTCCCAAAAACGTATGTTTTTGTCGATAAATCAACATGGTAAAATGATACAAATTTAAAATTCATAGCAATATTAATACATGCTCCTTACAGGACATATATAAAAAAGAAGCTACCAGAAAATAGTTTTCAATTTTAGTGCACTACTAAAACAGACAAATATTCTCTATTTTTATAATATTTTAGCTTATAATTGTCGTGGTTAATTTTGTAAAATGGAATTTTCAAAATGTTTACTAGCTGATACTACCACAGCCATCTATGATCAATATTGTACACTTGTCGATTTTATAAGTATAATATTAGAAATAAATAGTCATTTTAGAAAATATAATAGTTTATTTATATAATATAAGAACAAGCAACTATAAATATACTAATGAACGTAAATAAGTTTTGAATTTTAAATAGCGTATCGTTTCTATAAAACGCAGCGTTATTTGATGGTTCGTTGTAGACGTCGCGCGTGTGCAATATCTCTTCTTGTTCCGATTTCATACGGACCGGCATGGTGGTGATACAGTGCTCTAAAATAACGTAAATTTGTTTCCATCCACAACGTCTGCAACATATTTTTACTCAATTGTTATTACAAGTCGTCATCATTCCGCCATTAAGTCGTTGCCAACCCGAAGGGTGGCTTCCAAAGGTAAGAATTACTGGAAACCATCTTTAATCTCAACTGTCATTTCACTTTGGCCCCTTGGAATTTTGGATTTACTTTAGCCGACTCAAATTTTGATACTACAAACATGAGTCATCCTAATTGTTGCACTTTCCTATCATGCATTTTTTTTGATTTACATAACTTTCATTTTGCTTGTAGTAAATTTAGATCACATAATTCACATTAAAACCAGATTAAAGTTAACAAATCTTGTTAGTAATTTTGCCTATTTTTGTAACTTGTGCATCCTTGGTAATGCCGTGCTAATTTGTTATGTAAATCATTGCCGTATTGTGGTACATTGAATTTCGTTTGACTTTGAAATTTAAAAGATCTATTTGCGATTTAATTACAATTACTCATTTTCTAATGATTCACATAAGGCTCTACGAATAGATGCAAAAAATATCTATATGCAACGTATGCTTCTAATTTTCAATATGTTTTGGCTCGAACATATTTTAGATATACTTTTAAGTAATAAAAAAAAACATGTTTATGCCATTGGTAATTAGTATTTAATTATTTATTCGTATACAACGAATTCTAAAAACAATATAAGCGTCAACAGATATATTTTTAAAAATTAACGACAAACAACTCTAATAAATTTGCGTAATTCATCTTTGTGCTGGCTTCATTAAACGAGCAGTTTTTTTTAAATATATGATTTCGTTAAAATGAGTGCAAACGATTGATAATTTTTTTTTTATCAAATTTTTTATTATTTTTTTTAAATCATACAAATCTACAGTGCTTAGAATAAAATATGCTATATAAGAGCCACATGGCATTGATAAAACATTTATCACAATTTATGTATATCTGTAATAAATAATTAATGATATCAGAAACAATTTTATTAATCTGTATATTGCTGGGTCTCAAGGCTTTTTAAGCAGAGGTCAAAAGCATAGCTGTCCATTGTCAATTTTTTTATTATTTTTTATAACGTTTATACATATTAATAAATTAGGATATCAAATATTCTAACATATGGACGTTATAGACTGATTACAGAAAAAAATCTTATCGGCATAAGGAAACTATTACTTAAATAAATAAACTGATAAATTTATTCAAATTGTCTACTGATTTCTACACCGTTTACCTAACATAAAACACTAAAATAATTGTTTATGCAATCAAAATTAAACCGCGAGTTTTTTTTTTTTGCTATGGTGAAAATTGATAATTATTCGCTTTTGTATCAAATTACAATGACGTCACTGCCATACAGTTACCCCATGCTTTTTGGTAACTTTTATTTTAATCTCAATTTGTATTAAAAACGCTTTCATCAATGCCAATTAAAGGCTCTAATTAATATTGAAAATAAACAGTATTAAAATTATATGCGCGTTAATTATATGAAAAAAATGAATCCAAGTGTTTCTCATGTAAAGTCGTTAAAAAAAAAATGGTGAATAAAACAGTGTGATACTAGTTTTAATCTCGGATTAAATGTAAATAATAATATTTGGTTCTATGTTTTAACGAGAATATTTCATGTGTTGAAAACGCAGTCATGTGTTAATTCTGCGCATCAGCGTTATTTGAGGTATTGTATACGAAATATATTATATTACATAATACGAGCCATGGGTAATTTAATTGTCCTATAACCGAAAATCTAATAAAATATTTCATTTATTTTTATATGTTCTAAATAATAATAAAAAAAAAATAACAATAAACGTATTTTTATTGTAACATATTGTGCAACATTTAATTGATATTGTGTAACTAAAATAAAAACTCTTGTGAAATATGTTATTTTTTTACAAATTTGACATGCTTAATTTAAAAATAATTATAATATAGTAAATAGAGGTGTTATGCAATTACATTACTGCGAAGATTTTTTACGATTCGAATTTGTGTGTGTGTGTGTGTGTGGACTTAAACTACTGGGCGATCTACTAACTCAATTAATTTATATAATATGTGAAAATTATTTCAAAGTGCCTCAAATCACTTATACGTAGTTATGATGTTATGAATTTATTTTAATTGAAAATAAATATGTAATTCTGCACTGCAAAAGGACTTCGATCGGAATTGACGTATACCTATTTTTATTGGTTCATGAGTCACTTTCGCGTGTCCGTAACTAAAATTTATCTGTGACAAATTATACGTTATGGAGTAACAAATATTCATGAGGATTCAAGGATAATAACTGTGGTATATACTTGAAATGAAGCGTGTTTTATAATTTAATTTGATATAACGATAATAAAGAAGCTATAACAGACTTTAATTAAATATTAACTCTGTATTGAACATATTCCTAAAATATTCTGATATTTAGTGATAAACATTTCTGAATTATTAACGCATGGATGAGTTATGAGTGATTTACTCAATTTAGTTGTTAATTAATATTTATTTGAATATTCTGATATTTGAAACTAAATACTTTCAAAGAATTTAGTAAAATAAAACAATTGCGACTTTCCTTCACAATTTATCAAAAAATATTGAATGAAGTAGATTTGTTTGAATTTAAATTCTATTGTAAAACACGCTTTCTTTTAGGGCAAGAAATCAACATTTTGAAGAATTCAACACGGCGAAAACGATCCAAAAATGGCGAGGAATAAAGTTGAACCGACCTCAACCAGAAGCTTTCGAAAACCAAAGGATCATTCGAATGTAACCAAACCTCGTTTCGAAACCAGTACAACTCAAAGCGAATCATTTTTCGTTAAGAAATCGCGTTCTGAACCTAACGCTTCACGAAACGAACCGTTTTTCGTATCGAATTCAAACAAAGGAGCCAGTAAAAATTCGGACAAGAGCAAAAAAGATGAGGGCTTCATGAGAAAAGACTCTTTTTTTTCGAGAAACAAGAAAGAATCTCAAACTACTTCAGACAGCAAAGAATTTAATAAAAAACGACATACAGATAAAGAAAAGAAATTCAAAGGTGGTAAAGTTGAAAAAACTGACAAAATACCATTCGATAAAAGAAAATGGCGCCTGCAAAAGTATAGTAAAAAGTATAAATTAGATCAATGGGAAGATAATAGGAAGAAAGCAGTATTGCGCGAATATTATAAAGAAATCCGGGATGACAAACCCAAAATAGATGTTCAAAAAATATATGAAGAATATTCAGATGATTCAGAAACAGAATTAACAAAAATTGTGAAACCAATTGTTAAAAAATCACCGGTCAAACAAGTGGAAACAAAACCTCATAATTACGTGCGAAATCCCAATTATGTACCAGAGTCTGATGAAGATGGGATTGAATTTCATGAAGATGAAGAAGAGACTGCAAAGAATTTGGCAAAAAGTATGAAATCAACTGCGAAAGGGGATAAGAATCAATTTAAAAACAAGCCTAATAATAAAGCGCGCAAAGAATTCGAACGATTGAAACAAGAAAAACAAGCAAAAAAAGAAGAAATTCAAAAACGGAAAGAAGAAAAAGCGGAAGCACTAAAAAATTATAAAAAGAAGAAAACTGATAGGTACAAGAAATTGAATAAGAAGACTAAGAAAGGACAACCGTTGATGAAAAACAAAATTGAAATGCTCTTAGAGCAAATTCAATCGTCAGTTTAATTTTTATTTATAATTCGAAGAATTATTAATGAAACGTATTATTTTTTAAGAAATAATGTAATCAGGTGAAGACTTGATTTATGTTTTAAATTGCTATAATTGTAAAATTTAATTATGATGTGAATTTATTGGAAAACGTAATAAAGTACATAAATTGAATTTGATTTTGTATTTATTAAAACCAATTATTTAAACTAATAATCCAAACTTTGAATATGTATATTGGTTTATTATTGATTGATAACTATAATATGTCTTTGTTTGCTTGTACACCTTGTAAACAAGTTACAATATTATTTATTACTCGATTTACATCAGATTTTTTCTTAATCTCGTTGTAGCCAGTAACATTTTTATCAATTAATTGATTACGTCCGTTACAGTATTTTTTTCTGTTTGGCCTATTTATTTGTCTGTGTGTAAATATTTACACTCACACGAATCCAAATCGAACCGATTACTTGGAAAATCGTGTTGATGTTACAAGTTCATTGTACACGTGTTTTTATACACATTTACTAGTAAAAATTGATATCCTCTGGGGTCAACTGATTACTTACAATAAAGATGCCATTATTTATCGATTTCGCTAAGCAACAAAAATAAAAACTTATTCATTTCGCATTAATCGTACCAATGTTCATGTAACACGTTTTTTGATAATTCGCCAAAACCTGAACCGCTTTATTGCAGTGTAAACCATCTTTAAAGTTATGATTTTTATTCATTTAAGTACGTCATTAAAGATATAAATACTGAACTCTTATTTGCCCAAATTATCACGTTCAAATATTGCATTTAAGAGAATAATTACTGTATTATATTTAGAAAAGTGTCTCACTTAGTAATAGCTTATTAACAATGACAACTAAGACTCGTATATCTGGTGTAAGATATTGGAACTAATATAAAATAGTGTATAGAAATTGAAAACAGTATTTTTGTTGTTAGTTTCGATGTTAATAAATTTTTGGAGTAGTTGTAATGTAAAATAATTAATTTATTGCTCTAATTTGCAACAAATTTGATTATATGTTAAAATATTTTTTTAAACTCTGAACCAATTTAAACTAGTTGTTGATAATTAATGTCTCTAAATTCCAAATTGACGTACGCACTCGCCAGACAAAATGACGACTCATGTGCCTTACATATCCTACATGAATGATACTCTTGACTTGCTTTGATATTTGAAAAAAAAGGTTACCCAAAGTCTAGATGTTGACGAGTGATAGATTGATTATAAACGACTTGTTTATTTGAACCAAAGCCATATATACTATGGCTCAAGTATGGGAAATGAAGAATTATTGATAAGAAATCGAGGGTATATAATCGTTGGTTTGTCACTGCATTCAGTTAGTATTATACAAATCTTCTATCATTGTGCTTACACAACGCTCAAAGCGTTGGCGCCTGTTAAGGCCTATCGCATATTAACACCAGCCGGTCCTCTTTTCAGAGTTCAAATTTCTAAATATTTCACCGCTATTTATTTTCCGAAAGTTCTATCCGTTTTTCGTGCGTTCATTTTGTTGTGAACAGTCACATATTGTAAATGACCGGCTGGTGGAAATTCCAGTGATTATTTATTTCGTATAATTGTTTGTGAATGAGTGTAATTGTAATTATTGCGAGTAGTTTTGGTGCGACACTACCTAAGGTACTTTATTTATCATTTCGCATTTACAACCTTTCAAACCAATGTTTTTCAAATATATGACTTTTATTTATAATTTTGAAACATTAGTTAACAATGAGATTCAAGTTTTATGGTGGATTATTGAACCCTGTCCTACTTAGAGTAACTAATATTATTTGTAACATTTAAAACTATTGCATTAATCGTTCTATATTTTTGTATATATTCCATTTAAATTTTTAAAAAAGAGTATAATACATACGTTTGAATTTTATGTTGTGATTTTTTTTTAACTCAAAAAGTTTACAACTATAAAGAATTAGTTCATACACTATTACTCGATTTAGTTTACCAAATGAGCTTATTTATACTTTTATATGCCTCATGAATATTAAATGATAGGGATTTACTTTTTTATTTGTTTTGAATATTATCTTAATAGTTGGAATTTTTCTTACATCTGCAATAGGAATGTGAAAGCATAATTCCATTCCTGGAAAAATAATTACGATTTTCCCCTACATTTTATTAAAATTACATTAAAATTTTCGGAATTGCATCAGGTTACATCATATTTAAAAAAATATATATATTTTTTGTTTTTATTGTTGATATGGAAAATAATTAATATTGTTGAAATGAAAAATAATTAATTTTCTAATAATAGTTAAAATTCGCCGCAATAACCACTCATTTTTATTTTAGATATTTCAATTCTTTGTTCGAGTTATGAAAAATTATAATAAGTAGCATTTCAAATTAGTTAGTTATTTATGTCTATTAATTTAGATGATTTTAGTTAATTGTCCTTTAACTGTGGATCATTATATTTTATCGCATGGTAGGTATCATAATGAATACCACTTTCGTTATCATTTATAGAAAAATATAAGTAAAGACAATTAGACATTTCTAAAAATACATATACCATTGTTTTCTATATTATCGATTTTATCTGGTAGTCTACAATTTGCAATAATTTTCCTAGTACACAATATTTAAGATGTATTGCAAAAAAAATTGTGTGTGTCAACATATTTTTGTTTGTTTGCAGGGTTGTGCTCAAACTGCTGTGGCCCCAGCTACTAGCGGCTCTATCCTCGTTTACAATTACAAATTATTCCTAAACGCTGAGCCGCCCTGGTGCTGCTAGAACTAAGAAGAACCAACAAAGTCTTGCTTTTTACCTACCGTCTACACGTTGAATTATACTGAGCAAGAGCTGCCTCGTAAGTGAAATCATTACAATTCACTCAGTTTCTTAAACATCTTATTCAATTTTACATTTTATCATGAGCAAAGTGAACACTAGTATCGCTTATATTTGAGGAATCTCGTTTGTTGTGTCTACCAAATATAATCAAAATGTAACTTTTAACAGATAATTAATTTAAAATGCTTTATATAGCCATAGTTATTTCACTTTTCTAATCGATAATTTATCTACAATTTAAACATTATTATCTCATCTATTATTAGATAATGAAGGTAACAAATTTAAGAATTAGTACATAAATTCGATATTAGACATTTCACTTAGCTATCACGTACTAGTAAACAGCAAGTTTTCGTAATAGCAACATTTTTGGAAATATTTGACTAGTACGTATCAAAAAACGTAATATTTGCCTTATTTTGCAAATACGTCACATGACAAATATAGAAGTAAGACACGGGAAACTAATATGAGAAAATAACGCTCTATTTGCGTTCTTAATGTAGCCAAAAATGAAAAATAAAAGCGTAACATAAATAAAATTATTTGTAAATTTTTTAAATTGAAAATAATTTTGTACTTAGAAAATTTAATATTAAAGAAAAAATGTAGTTATTGTAAGACTTGCTGTATTTGTTAGAAGTATTAAATTTCTAATTCCAAACGTTTTGTTTGTTCCAGTTTGCTTATTACAGCCCAAAATTTAACTGTCTTTGACAGATTGCATCGCTACTCCCACTAGATATTAAAATCAATTCTATATTATTATATTAATTAATAACAAAAAGATATAATCATGAAGATCACGAATTTAGATGAACGTGTCCACGTTCTTGATAACCATACGAATGTTTGGTCGATCGTACGCGACATTGCCGATTCGGGTGTGCAAGAGGAGGCATTTTACGTTTGTGACATCGGAGAAATCGTCCAGAAACATAAACTATGGAAACTAGCGATGCCCAGAGTCGAACCGCACTACGCCGTCAAATGCAACAACAGTCTGACAGTTTTGGAAACATTGGCCGCCCTTGGAACGGGTTTTGATTGCGCATCGAAAGGCGAGATCAACAAAGTGCTCGACTTGGGTGTTGATCCAAGTCGCATTATTTTTGCGAATCCTGCCAAACCTATTTCGCACATACGCCATGCCGCTTCGGTTGGAATTGAAACCATGACTTTCGATAACGAATCCGAACTTCACAAAGTGAAGAATTTATTCCCTAATGCCAAGTAAGTTAATCATTTTCTACATAAAAAACATAATTTTCAAAATTTACACTTTCCTTTGATCTAATTTCTAACAACTTTTTAATTGTTTTTGCAAAGAGAATTACAGAATTAATATAAAATATTCTTTACTGTTCAGACACTTTGCTACAGCAACGATTTTTATTTGTTTTTAGTTTTGATTTGATAATAATTAAAATTATTCAAAATAAAACTCTACAATTTCTTGAAAATATTAAACAGAATGGCGAAATATTTTTAATGTAAAATTAATAAACAATGGCTGTTTACTTCATAGTTTAATTATACAAATATATTAAACTTTTACGAACAACTTTTCAGTTGTTTTGCAAAGAGAATTACAGGATTAATTCAAAATATTCTTTACTGTTCAGACACTTTGCTACAGTAATGAATTTTATTTGTTTTTAGTTTTAATTTGATAATAATTAAAATTATTTAATATAAAACTCTACAATTTCTTGAAAACAATAAATAGAATAGCAAATTATTAGTAAACCAAAATTATTAAACAATGGTTGTTTATTTCATAGTTAAATTATTCAAATATATAAAAATTGTATTTAAATACATGGTTTATTACAATTACCTTTACAAACAACCTTTTATGGTAATTGTTTTGCAAAGAGAATTACAGGAATAATATTAAATATTCTCTTCTGTTCAGACACTTTGCTACAGTAACGATTTTTATTTGTTTTTAGTTTTAATTCAATAATAATTAAAATTATTTAAAATAAAACTCTACAATTTCTTGAAAAAAAAAAATAGAATATCAAAATTAATAAACTTTACTTCAAAGTTAAATAATACTAATATATGTATAAAAATTGTATTGAACTACATGATTTATTACAATTACTTTTACATACAACTTTTTAGTTGATTTGCAAAGAGAATTACAGGATTAATACTAAATATTCATTCTTGTTCAGACACTTTGCTACAGCAACGAATTTTATTTGTTTTTAAGTTTTAATTTGATAATAATTAAAATTATTTAAGATAAAACTCTACAATTTCTCGACAACAATAAACATAAAGGGAAAATATTAGAACTTTTATAGTAATAAACAATGGTTGTTTACTTCATTGTTACATGTAAACCATATTAAATTACACAAATATACTTCAGTGGATTTGCAAAGAGAATTACAGGATTTATACAAAATATTCATTCTTGTTCAGACACTTTGCTACAGCAACGAATTTTATTTGTTTTTAAGTTTTAATTTGATAATAATTAAAATTATTTAAGATAAAACTCTACAATTTATCGACAACAATAAACATAAAGGGAAAATATTAGAACTTTTATAGTAATAAACAATGGTTGTTTACTTCATTGTTACTTGTAAACCATATTAAATTACACAAATATACTTCAATGAATTTGCAAAGAGAATTACAAGATTAATACAAAATATTCATTCTTGTTCAGACACTTTGCTACAGCAACGAATTTTATTTGTTTTTAGTTTTAATTTGATAATAATTAAAATTATTTAAGATAAAACTCTACAATTTCTCGACAACAATAAACATAAAGGGAAAATATTAGCACTTTTATAGTAATAAACAATGGTTGTTTACTTCATTGTTACTTGTAAACCATATTAAATTACACAAATATACTTCAGTGGATTTGCAAAGAGAATTACAGGATTAATACAAAATATTCATTCTTGTTCAGACACTATGCTACAATAACGAATTTTATTTCTTTTTAGTTTTAATTTGATGATAGTTAAAATTATTTAAGATAAAACTCTACAATTTTTTCACCACACTAAATATAATGGTTAAATATTAGTATGTTAATAGTAATAAACAATGGTTGTTGATAAATATGTTAAATGTGCACTGATCAAAATAATTAGAATTAATACATAAGCATATATTTAAATGTGCTATATTTAAACAATTATATATTATTATTTTAGATTAGTAATTAGAATCCGTTGCGATGATCCACAAGCCCAATGCCTACTAGGTATGAAATTCGGCTGCGACTATCAAACTGAAGCACCGCACCTTCTACGAACTGCTCGCGATCTCAATCTATCAGTGATCGGCGTTAGTTTCCACGTCGGTTCAGGGTGTAGCAACCCACCAATCTTCCGTACTGCAATCAGCTACGCGCGCCAAGTGTTCGACTATGCCGCGTCCCTTGGGTATACGTTTTCTTTGCTCGACATTGGCGGCGGATTCCCAGGCCTTCGAGGAACCTCTATCGAAAAGATTGCTGAAGTCGTAAACAACGCCTTGGTTGATTACTTCCCTGATCCTAGTGTGAATGTGATTGCTGAACCGGGCAGGTATTATGTTGCTAGTGCGTACACGCTGGCTTGTAATATCCATTCGGTGAGAAGGATTGACATCAAGGATCAGGCAACTGGTCAAATTACTCCAAGGAATATGTACTATATAAATGATGGGGTTTATGGGAGTTTCAATTGCATGCTGTATGATCATCAAGAAGTTACACCTATTCCTTTGAAGGTAATTATTTCTTGAAAACGGGAGCACGTTGTATATGAATGTTTTAGTTCAAAAATAGTTGAATGTATAATTATAAATGTATGAATTTAAAATTTGTTTATACAGGAACATGCAGGTAGCAAATTGTACCCTAGTAGTGTTTGGGGTCCGACTTGTGATGGCTTGGACCAGGTTTCTGATAACGTACTACTTCCGGAGATGAAAATTGGAGACTGGTTGGTCTTCGAAGATATGGGCGCATACACTTTACCAGTAGCTAGTCAATTCAACGGTTTCCCAATCCCAAAAGTGCATGTCATTGCCGATGAATCTATTTGGTAAGTTTTTTTCAAATATTTTGGTATATTTTGCAATGAGAATTACAGGATTAATGCAAAATATTCTTCCCTGTTCAGACACTTTGCCATATTAACGAATTTTATTTTTATTGTAATTTTATTATGACTAAAATTATTTTTAATAAAGTTCAACAATTTTATTACAGTAATAAATAGGGTGATAAAATATTATTTTGATATAATAATCAGTAAAGCTATGGTCAATCACCTTATAGCCAATTAATTTTATCGTTTATTGTCTAATTTAACCAACTGGTTTGGAATGTTATTGCTAAGTGTAGTGTTTTGTTTTATAGGTTACTGCTAAAGGATATACTACCACTATCTGAAGACCACTTTGTTTTCGGAAACACTCCAGCAAACTTCCGTCTGGGTTTGGATATTGGCGGGTCCGATATGAACCCCTGGTCAATCAATCCTATTCCCTTACAACTACCAATCATTCATTCGACACCAATCGGCGATCATGTTTTCGAGTACGTGGACGTTGGAGCCCTTGACTGAGAATACGTCCCTACGCATTCGTTCCACAATTTTGTCATTACCGTACACTGAACGTTCAAAATTATTCGAAATTCGACAGTTTCAAGTATTTATAAGTTCTAAAAATTCGTGTCAAATCAACAAACAATATTTTGACTAGATTTTAACTAAGAAAAAATATTATTATTTAATAAAACTATTTTAATGTCAACGTTTCAAAATATTTTAATAACTGTCGAACGTATCACTTATTTTACTGTTTTTTTTTAATTAATACAAACATTCAATTTTAGCGAAATTATTGACTAATAAGATTAAAAAAAAAGTTTTTATATTTAATTTTTGTTTATTACGTAATTTATTTTCGGGAACAGTGGGAATGACAATATTAGAAGAAAAAAAAACTATTGACTTGGAATCGTGATCGCGGAAAATACGACATGAAGGATCTAAAAATGGATTTACGGATAAAATAGCGATGGTGTTGAACTTCATCTTAAGTATTTGTTGAAAACTAGTAATGAATTTAAGGAGATTCTAAATTCAGAAATATTTAAATGCAAAATTAAAAAAAATGTGTAATTCGCCTTAAACCATATATTTAAACCGCAGCATTCAAATTTTGGTTGCAATACCATATGTTTTTTTCTAAAAATGAGAATTTTGACAACAAATTCCTTACTAAATAATAAATATATATATATTCTGGATAAACATTTTGAAGTGATAGTGTCAAATATAATCTAAAAATATTTTGTTTAATATCCCATGTGTCAAATTCAATTCATCGTAGATAATGGGCTTAGGGAACAATTGATAAAATTCTTTTTTCGTAAAAAGTATATTTTAGAAATAATAACATTTCAAATTTGTTTCAAATATACTTTATATACAAAATTATAATAATACAGATGTAGCGATGTATCTGTGAAAAGCATTTAATTGTTAGAAATATAATCAAGCAACACTGAGAATGTTTACCACTTGTTTGGACAAATGGAAATCGATTTGAGATCGATTTTTATGATTGTGAATTTTTCGTAATGTCATCGTGTTGCTTGGGCTATAATTACTGTATAAGCAAGGGGGCAGCTTAGGCTTATCTAAAGTAATGTGTTTTATTTGTTCATAGATAGATTTACCTTCATATTATTGTTTATTTTATAAACTATAGTATTGGTAAATCTATCTACGAACAATGTAGGTTAAGCTTGTAAAGGTTGCTTTCATGCAATAAAAAATTGAAAAAAAAAAAATATATTTCGGTCTTTTTATTTTATTTCAGATAATTCCACAATATCCAAAATATAGAGCATATGTAAATCATAATTATTACGCATTTAAATGTTGGCTATTTTAAAGCACAAACAAAAAATTGATAAATATTTTGTAATATTATTTATTTAAAGATATTCATTTCTACAAAAATTGTATACAACTTTATTGTTTTACAATTAAATTATTACGAAACAATAGCAATAGCCATAAATTTTAATATAACTAATTGAATTTAAACAATTGATGCATTACATTATCGGCAGTGTTTTTAACATTTTTTTTTCCTTTAATAATAATTTGTTTTGTATTTCAAATTAATAAATTTAAAATAAAGATAATTTGTAAAAAATCTGAGCTACTATACATCTAAGCTTTTTAATATAAACGCAAAACAATTCTAAATATTTTCTTATAAAATGTTTATAATCCTACTTAATTAGTTAACTAATTATAACCTCAAAAACTAAATTTTATAATATAAATTTGATTAATAGTTAATAATTTAACATTGGTTTTTTTACTTAATTAACATTTTCTTTTAACAAATATAAAATGTGTATCAATTTTCACAAATAAGTAAATCTAAAATAAACAATTTTTGCTTATTTTTCATTTTCATTAGTGGCATTGACATGATTTATTTTTTATATATATCTTAGGTTCCGATTTTTTTGTCTAGTATCGCCACTACAGATTGCTATAAAATATCTACAAAATTAACTAAATTTTATTTTAAAATGGCTTCATTAAATGTAAAAGCGAATAATAATTCTTAATATTTAGATTGAAATCATTGATTATAAAAATCAATCATTTCTTTTTCAGGTCGTATTCTACGTTTTCTTTCCGTTCTATTTGTCCGTGTTACAAAACCTCTTCGAACCACTGGGAACATCTGAAGATCTCGTTTTGGTTGTCGACCACTGTCTGTTTTGTTTTTAGGTTTCGGTACCGAAATCAAAAACAAATCATCAAAATCATCTGATTTCTTTTCATCTTTAGATTTCATATCAACCACATCAAATTTCAATATTTTATCCTCATTTTTATCAACCATTTTCGCAGAGTTATCTAAATCAGGCATTGGTAATCGCACAAAGAAAATATCATCATCATCATCATCATTGGCTTTTGATTGGTTCGAGTATTTATTTCTATTCGATTGAATCGAATTTCTAAAATCATTTATCGCGTTATAGTTCTTACGATTTTTATTCATCTTGCGATTTTGTCGATCGGGTTCTTCCATTGTAGAATTCGGCGGGAGTTCTTTGTGTAAATAAGAAACAGGCCAATGGCGTGCTGGTCCAAAGCCACCCGGTATTGGGGGATCTAAAAATTGCTGGTGAAACTTGTCTTCGTACTCGTTGAGACTTGGTCGCGGAGGGCGTGGCACTAAAGGTCTATTACCATATGGAGGGCGGTACGGTCGTTCAGCGTGCCATGTTGGTGATGGATGATCTGCAAAGGGTTTGAACCCGGGGCCTGATAGTCCAGTGGGTTTTGGTATATATGGTTCATAACTCGCTAGGCCGTAGTGTGGTTTGGTGTGGATTATCGTGTCATGTTTATCGGGTGGGAATTTTTGATGTGAGTACGGATAATAACTATCACTGCATTTGCGCCATTGGTCCCGGGATGGCCCTACATAACACCTATAAAAAACGACACAAATAATTTGAATTAAAAACAAACGTACATATACAATTATTAAATTTAAAGCAGAAAATAGGAGATTAATAATAATAAATAAGGACATAGGACCGTTAAAAATAATTAAATTAGTAACTTGCCAGGGGTAACTATATCCTTGAGAGTATCCGCATCTGTGGTCAGGTCTACAACAATAATCCCAGCTTCCAACATCTCCACCTTCCAGTTCACAAGACCAGAAACCGGCTTCTCGGTTCTCTTGACATGTGCTACCTCTTCGGCAAGGCCATCCGCTTACAGAGTATACTCTCCATGTGTCTAATGCATTGTGTAGACCATGTGGTTGTTTTGGTCCATGATGTCCAGGGTTGGAAAGTTCTAAACATTGTGGATTGTAATTATCCCAGGCAAATAACCACGCGTCTGGATCGCGTCTATAATCTAAATCTGGTAGTAGATCACGCTGTTCTATATCGGATAACTCACAGTTGGGTTCTCCTTTAGGTGGCAGATTTCTATAAAAAAGATAAATCAATTATTTACCTTAAACATTTATAGATATAAATTTATTTTAAAACCCGTAATTCTGAGGATAAATCCAACTTTCATTCATTAATACTGGATAGTAATTATTATAATATGTGAATATGTATTTTAAATTTCGATATAATCTGGAAAAAAAATTATTCTTACCTGTAGCTGAAAGACATGCATGGAAATTGAGTTTCTTCTCTAGCTCTTGTACATTCTGCTTTGCAGTCTAATTCTGTTGAAACGGAAAGTGCTCCTTTTGCTGCTTCCGTTGTTAATCGTGCTGGCTTGGCATACCCCACATAACATACTGAAAATTATTAATTTAAATTTACTTATATTAAAATAAACATTGTTCTAAAAACAGAAAATATTTTTTTAAATATCCTTTACGTGTTTTATATTAGGACAATTAAAAAAAATTAAATGTTAAATATTATATTATACTTCACAAAAACTACATATATAAATGATATGTGACTTACTCTTATCACTGTGTTTTGGAATAATAGTTCCATCTCCAATACCATGATGTCCAGGGATTGAGAAATGATCTTGTTCGCAACCATGTCCATAGCTACCACGTTCGTAGATTTCATAACCAGGTTCTGGAATAAGATCTTTCCGTGGATCTAATTCAGCGTACGGCCAATCAGAAAGTTGACAATTGTCTATAGAACCACCAGGGTATGGTGGTCCATACCTAAATAGAAAAACAAAAATTATTTTCTTCGAATTGCCGTAAGTAAGTTAAACAAATATGAATAGCGAAATGTATTACCTATAACTGAATGCTCTGCAAGTAAAACGTTTCGAAGTTAAACACTCTAGTTGGCAGTCCACAATTGTTTTTACGTCCATCGAGTCCTTAACAGCAGTGTGATCCAATCGTTGACCACTTCTAACACGCAAGAAACATTCTGTAATCAAAATAAATAAATATTAAAAAATCATACAAAAGTATTTAATTATGGATTGATAATATTCTTAGATTGTTACAAAGAATTATGTTTGTGGGGTTTTGAAACTGATGCACAGAAAAACATACCACTCTCTTCTTCAATCACAGGAATTAAACAACTTTGACTCTTGTGCATTGCGTAGATATCAAAATCTCTATCAGGCTCCAAATCTGTATACAAGTCCAATTCCTTGTAGGGTCGATCGCTCAAATAACAATTATCTGATGGTGAACTCAATGTTATGGAGTACCTATTTGATTTATTAAGTGTAATTATAAAAATAAATTAATATAAAATGTAAAAGGCATTATTAGTTATTTTACTAGTAAAAAAAAAGTAAAATAACCTTTGGTCGTTTACAATTCTTTTAATATATGCGTTTTTATAAATTAATATTTGCGTTAAATATAAAAAACAAAAATTAAATAACAGACGTACCTGTAGCTAAATGAGACACAAATAAAATCTTTTTCGATATAACACAATTTCTCACATTCGTGTATATTAGGAACAGCGTAGAATTTTTTCACAACCGCTTTATGTAAACGGAAACCCATACCACGTCGTGTTGAGCAATCTATATAAATTTGTTAATAATGTTATTTATCCATGCAACTAAATAATATAAATTGTCCCACAGAAAACTAGATTAAAGTAAATTTTTATAAAAACCTATAACATTTTTTTTTTAATTCTTTGTTACTATGGGACAGTTTTTACATATGAACCAAAAGTTACCATCATCTCTAGGATATGATGAACCACTACCGCCACCAGGATAACTAGTATCAAAACCAATATGGTTACTGTGACCACCGTGACCGATGTGGCTATCATCGAAATGAGAACTGGGACCACCGCCTTGGTAGTGTCCATAACCACCACCATAGTGGTTGTCCATTGGTAAGTAATGTCCTCCACCTAATAAAGGAAAATTATGTTATATATACAACTATTTACAATAAACTATATAACTACTACTCAGTTGTTAATTTGAAGATGTTAATCCTCATAGGAACTATGCAACCCGCTTTGTTTTGTAGTAAATATCGTTGCATTTAAGACAAATTGTGTTATATATTTATAAACATTGATTGATTAATTTCAATTGTTATTCAAGTCATTTAAATAAATTTAATTGATTAAACAAAACAGATTTTCATCTATATTATTTTTTATTTATGTGCTCAAATTATGTTCAACGATCGGTTGTTTTTTTCTCGAATTACGAATTTTACGTATTTATTATTAGTGTTTAGAGTTCGTTTAACAGTCCTAAATGACGTCAAAATTGATTAGTATAAATAAGAATAATAGTTACAGGTTAATTTTGTAAGTTTAGTAACAGAAAATAGAAAAAGAAATAGATAATTCGTGCAAACGTGCAATAAGAAAGTAAGGAGTACACAGGAAAATGACGTGAACATAAATTTTTAAATAAATTATGTGAATTTTATTCATTTTAAACTTAAATTACATACCATGCCCATGAGGTATAAGACTTCCACTATCACCGGGTCTCGAAGGATAATAAGGTCTCTTATCCCCTTGGACATCTGCTGGATGATACCTATCAAATCCCCAATAATTGTAACTATCTCGTTGTCCCACATAAGGCCCTCCAGTCCCATAACTCCCGCCGTACTTTCCCCAATCCTGTGGCCCCCCAACCTGACCTACTCTATAAGGTACAAAAGGCTTACGATCGTAATCATATCGATTTTGATTCCTTCGATCATTCCCTCCTCCATAATACGAATCTGGTCCTCCAAAGTTACCGTATGTCCCTCCATAGTAGCCCCATTTACTTGTATGGTCGCTGATTGCCCAATAAGTTCGGTCACGTTCGCGGTCATGGTAGTAGGAATCTTGGTAGCGATAGTGGGGGTCATAGTGATGACTGGCTGGGTCTTGGTGTCGTGTGGGGGGTAGATCAGGGTAGTGCAAAACCGGGCGGTCTCTGTCGCGAATTGGGGGTCGCCAGTCACCTCCACTGTGGGAGGGGTAATGTGGTCTTTCTACTGGATAGTGGTAACCGTAACTATAGTGGTGGTCTTGTCGGTCCCCAAGGGAATAGTGGTAATCGTAATGGGGGGATGGTGGGCCTAATGGACCAAGGCCTGAAACCAAACATATTTTGTGTTGATATGTAAACACATATTATAAATATTTTACGTATTCTAAATGACTTAAAATAAGATTTATTTTGATTATAGAATTTATAAGCTCAATAGAAGTATTGTTGTTTAAAACAAAAACTTCTACATTTTGTTGAGTTTGCTTTCGTT
This sequence comes from Nebria salina, assembly GCA_944039245.1. Lineage (NCBI taxonomy): Eukaryota > Metazoa > Arthropoda > Insecta > Coleoptera > Carabidae > Nebria > Nebria salina. The sequence goes on from OX063271.1 coordinate 15,099,684, forward strand.
GACTACAAATAGCTATGGTTACACTATAGACTTTAAAACAACTACTAAATTATAATTACGAGTGACTCAAATTGAAATTGGCATACCTAACTGACCATGGCAAATATATTCCCAAGTAACATATAATTAACAAATCTATTGTTTTTCAATGAGGAAGGTCAACATATTGCTCTATTTCATTAATTAGACTATAACAATTTACGCGTGTTTTCGATCACATTATCGAGGACAAATCCTCCACCAAATTTTGTCAATTTTAGAACTATAGTTCAATTAAATTAAAATTGGACATATTTATTTATTCCAATCATTATTACTTTACGAAAAATTAATTAATGTAACAAATATTTTAAACAAATATATGTTTCTTTAAATTAATTATATGCTTTAAAATCTAAATTGAAATAATGTGATCGAAAGGTTACCAAATTAAATAAAGTTTATATTTGTTGTTTTATTTTTATTTATAACGATGCACAACCGTATTTATAGAAATTTTAAAAGTGCTTTTATTATTATTTGAAATTATGAATGTTTCTAAAAAAGTGGTAAAACGTTTTTAAAATTCTGTAAATACGGATGCTAATTTTACATAGCTATACTTATTTGTCATACTTTATAATTAAGTTTTTATGTCACTTAAGAAAAATAGGAAAAATGTTTGATAATATGCCACTTTTATATATGCCAGAAATTAGTCTACTTTTTAATACCAAAATTATAAATTGTTAATGGCTTGTATGTCTTTATAGGTATAATTATAAAAATTAATTGTATTTTGTCTTTCTTATTATAATTATTACTATTATCGAGAAATATTATGCTAAAACCAAATTAAGCTGTTTGGGTGAAAAATCATCAACTCTTAGTAATATTAGAAATTTCTTATAAATAAAATAATAAAATCATTTCCATGATTAAAGATCGTTTGTGACGTTGCTTTTAGTATTGTAACGATACATGAGTAACTAAATCGTATTTTAGATATGTGGTTTATACGATTTGTAATTGATATTTATTATTAAATAGTGTAAAAGTAAATCTAATATTTTATTGGGAAAGTTAAACAGTAATAATAATATGTAGATCACAAGCTGATAGTTTTTGAGTACCTTTATGTCCATCATCGTACGGTGGTCGATATGCTGGTGCAGGTCTACCGTAATCATGTGGAGCGGGATATCTACCACCATCTACAGGTGGTCCTGTTGGAGGCAATGGATATCTTTCTCTTCCGTGACTAGGTCCTAAATGACTTGGTCCTCCGTGGCTTGGTATACCATAAGCAGGTCCTCCAGGAGGTCGTGGTCTTGGTAATGGGGCTCGTCCTCCACTTGGTGGGAAACCATGGCCGCTGGGTGAATATCCATGGCTGCTAGGTGGATATCTTCCTCCTCCACTCGGTGTATATCCGCCACCACTTGGTGGGTATCCTCCTCCGCTTGGTGGATATAAGCCACCAGGACGTGAAGGATGGGCACCTCCTGGGTTTGAAGGTGGGTAACCTGGTCCTGGTCCGTGACCAGGCCTAAAAGAAAATTTATTTCCGTTATATACTATATGTAAAGCTTTCAAATCAATATATTTACTATTCATTTTATTAATGTTAACTGTTACCGATGACAGAAAACTAAAATACCGCTAATGATTGCGCCTTTCGAATTAATTAAATGAAAAGTTATAACTCACCATCCATGTCCTCCAGAACTTGGTGGATATCCACCACCTGGACGAAAACCACCATAAGGAAGGGGTCGGCAGTCTGGACCACTGTCTCGATCTTTTTCGTAGAAATCGTAATCTCTATCTGGTACAATATCACGGTGTGGATCCACACGAGATACAGGCAGATCCGTTAATTCACAATCACCCTGTCCGCGACCACTAGGATCCAATCTACAGACAAATAAATATATAAGTCGCATAACAATAAATATATATGGGGTTTATATACGTTAAAACATATGAAATACAAAATTGTAGTTCAAGAAAATATATATTTAATTAGACCAGCGTTCGAAAAATTGCTTAATAAAACGTGTGTATCTTATCCTAAAACCTACTCAAGTGAATCGAATTTTACTTTCTTTATAACGAAATTAGTACTTGAATGAGATCATGTAAAGTGAAACATGCGACATATAAGAATTAAAGACATAACATTGATGGACAGGCGGAAGATAGTGAAAAATAAATACAACAGTAAAAAAGTGACAGCAGAGAAACTCGGGTAACAGTCCGTGAATAATTATTGTAAACCAGGTAAACACGAGGTTGGCTCTCATGTTACGTCACCGGCATTCTGTGTTTTGTTAACTGTGTATTGCTGATGCACTATACACATATAAAATACAGGATTTAACGCCGTGTGTCCTTCAACTGATGCACCGTTAAATTGTTTATGTATTACTGGGTTATATCCATTCAATATGGGTTAATTGCTCCACGCAAAAATGGATTTTAATAATAGATCAACTACAATATTTTATTATATACTATTAATTTAGTTTGAAGGTTTTCGAGAAATAATATAACTAATCAAATCTATTCGATTTTACAGAATATAAAACAGATATCAATCAAATATTAATTCTGATTTTTTTTGCGATTTTAAACATATATATTCAGTATTTGATTAATCTATCCATTATCCATAGAACGTAGGTGCTTTTAATCATTTAATATTTATTTGGACTTAATTATCTTTATCAACAAAATTATATTTAAACAATTCCTAATGTAAATAATTAAAAGATCAACAGATAAAAAATGATTGTGTTCGTTTAAATAATAGAATTTATATTGCTGTTATTGATAACAATCAGTGATCTCATCAAATATATAACAGAATTCTCGAACAAGATTTTATAGTACATCCTGGATACCACCGGATATGATATCACTTTTTCTTAAAAGGTGATAGATTTAGCACAAATAAACAACTGATCTTTGATACTGATATTCTAGTGACTAATATGAAATACACGATTTTTCTTTTTGCATTCATTTAAAACCTAGTTTGCAAAAATTAGCATTTAAGCAAAATTAGGCCTAGTTAAATATTTACTCATGGGAAAGAAGTACTTTAGAATAATTTATAGTCTTTTTAAGATAGCTTAAACAAACATTTTCAAAGAAATACTCTTTAAATTATATATTATAAAATATCGACTCGATTTACAAAAATATTTTTGCTCAAAACAAATTATTATTGATTTCTAAAATACCTGTAGTTAAAACCCTCGCAGACGAATCTTTTTTCTTCTTGACATTCTCGCTGGCAATCTTCCACTCGCTCACAAGGTACCGCGCGTTTTATGTAGTTTCTGGTGATTCGATTACCTGCTAATACTCTTCGGTAACATGCTGCAATAAAAAAAGATATTACTATTAGTATAGATTTAAAACGGATATTAACGAAATATTAACAAAATCTCTATTTAAATGAACGTAAATAAGCAATTGGACCCGTTTTAGAATGTATGTAAAGATTACATTCACCTATTTTACGTTAAAAAATTACTTTTTGTATATGCTTCTCTAGAAAACGGTACATTTTAATGTAGATTTAATTTCGTAAATTATCTCTTCACATCTGAAGTATATCGTTGGTTTTTTTATTAAGATACACTTATTTTTGTATTAAACACAGGATAAGTTCTATTCCTTATACATTTTGAAGAAGACTAATTAAATTAATTTTTATTTGTATAATTGTAAACGTAGAATTTAATATTTATTATATTATAAAAAACAACATTAATAATCCTTTCAAAAAGAAATTTAACTTTCTATAAAATTAAATTGTCAGTTTTGTCTCAATATGACAGTGATTACATATATTTTTTCACTAATACATTTTGACAGAATAATATTCATCCATCTTTCCATCGTCCATTCCTATACGTTCTAATTAGTATTTAGCCACTTAGAAAATTGAAAATTAAGATACGTAAAATGTATATAAAATAAAACACCGAGGGATGATGAATAAATAAATTTAAAAAACAGAAAGTGTTTTGTATTTATACTAAAATATTAAAATTTGTGAATAAAGCTGAGGACGCTAAAGACACTATATTAAAATCAATTTCGCTACAGATGTACCGCATTAATTCCAAATAATCTTCTGATGTCAGCCTTGCATTCCATATGTAACGTACATGAATAAAAAAAAGTAACAATTATGAAAATTGCATCGGTTTATGTAATATAACAATTGGAATACAATTTTATAGAAAACTTGCATGCAATTGACTCATTATAATTCGTTCTATTACCATGGAGCTTGGTCATATTTAATATTTTTTGCAATGCTATTTTATGCATTCATAAAACGTGCTCGAAACATTGATGGTTCATGCTTTTTGTGAGGTAATTTTTCAATTATTGATTTCAATCAATTTTTGTAAAATTACAACTACTTAACTTTTTTTGGATAAATGATTTCGTATGTTATTAAGATCGAAATAGGACCACAACAAAAAATGCTAATTACAGTATAAGAACATTATTATAGCTTATTAGTTTTATTTATGTATACAATAATATTTTGTGTTTTCTATGAAGCTAAAATTACTTTTTTAATTATGAATTTTGCGGTATTAGCGCTAATTTATACTATATTTTGATTAGTGATGGGAAAAAATACTTGACATATTTAATTATGTCAGTATTTGTTTAAAATACCTAACATTGACATACTTATACAATTATTTTTTTCAAATCATGTTTTAATATAATTCTAATCCTATACATAGCGTGCATCTATAAAACTCACATTAAAATACTTGTTTATAAATTGTGCAAAACAAAAAACTACTATTTAAGTTGAAACTAAATAGCGGTTAATATATTTAAATAGAAAATGTAAGAATCATGTAATTTTGGAACACAATAAAATTATTAATTACGACTGTTTATATTGGTTTAATAATCATTTAAATTTTTTTTTGGGAAAGCTTCATTTAATTTTATTGCTAAACATTTTTAATTTTTAATGTTAAAAACTTAATCTACTGTTATTTGTCCATTTTTGTTGTTAATTTAGTTAATTTTATTTACATCTGGTGATTATCGTATTTAGCACGACAAAGAGTTTAAAATGAAATTGATATTGGCAGTTTGACAAATAATTTATGATCTATATTAGCTTTACAAGAAGCTCATTAGTCATAAGCAAAATATGACCGGGAATTTTTCGGTTTGGTGAGGGTAGATAAGAATAATTACCAAAATGGTAAAAATTATCAATCTTTCATTACTAATTAAACGGAACGGTAGATTTTGGTAAATCTTGTGAAATTATAATCCTTGCAGAGATATATAATTTCTATGATATTTATGTTACTATAAATTGGTAATTTTGATAGTTTACGGATTCAATTAATGTTTAAATAACGACTTAAATGATTGTTAAATTAAATACCTCGTGCATCTTCCACAATAATAATTTTCGAGGCATCTAGAACGATGGGTATAACACAAAATATTATATAAAATATCACAGTTATTTTAGGATTACACATTGTTTATTTTTTAGATAAAACAAATTTCTTCTTTTTTAAATGAAAAACACGAAATTTAGCATTACACTTGTTGCGTCCATTGTCTGCGTTAATTCGTAAACTTTAAACGTTACTTGCACAATTATTTACGTATGCTAATTAAGGTATACGTTGTGAAAAAAATATAGTTATTTAAATTAATTTTTAGTGACCCGTGTGAGAATTGAAACGAAGACGGAATTGTTTACTATTCTATGTTATCTTAATTGAACTTTATTCAAACTTGTTTTTTTAAAAGCACCAATAGTTTGTTTAATTACAATTTAACAACAAATTTATTTAATGTTTAATTTAATAAAAGAATGAGTTAACTTGTTGGAGTTCAAAAGTGACATATCCACATAGAATCTATTGAAAAATTTCTAGATATCACTTTTGTATTCTAATCTCAGCTTTTACACATTTAAACGTCTGTGTGTGAACGCTATAATTTAAATACAGGGATTAAATATGAAAATGTAGTATTTTGATCTAAATATGTAGGAACTGAGATTTATATGTTATGTATAATTTAAAACTCAAATAAACAAGGCATTATTACTATTTTGTACACATGAATAAGTAAAATCCAGAATATTTGAACACTTGTGAACACATAGGTTAACTTTGCGCGGTAAATTTTAAACAAATTAACAACAATTAACCGTTATACATGTTACATGCTCGCCGACAAGTACCATGCCACTACTGACCGAGTGTGGGTGAACGTTGTGTAAAATATATGCATTCCATTCAAGGATACTTCATGCGAATCTTCAGCATTTTTTTTCTAGTGTTTGTTGGTGTAATTTCCCGCTCTTTTGGATGCGTTCATTTTTTTCGCTATTTTCTGTATAGGAGGGGGCGCAAAAGGGGGATTTGACCCTCGACCGTAAGTTATGTATGTGCATGTATGTATGAGCGAATTAAACATTTTTATATGGAAGGACGTCGCGTGTAATTAACCAAAAGATTATTACATTTTAATTGGGATTTTTATATATGTATTATTTTTAAGTTTGGGTGTAGAAATTGAGATTCGTTACCCGAGAAAATTGGGCGGGATAAAATTGCAACTTTTTGGGAAATCGTTTTTATTTTAACTACAGTTTAAATGGTATCATTACCATTTCAAGGACTTTGTCTATTTGAGAAAAATCTTATTTTAATTTTAATCTTAGTTACGGTACGGGTATATAGTCAAGTAATCAGTTTCAGTTTTAGTTTCAACAAAATGTTGAGTTTGGTCAATACATAATTTTCAAAATCTATCACCATGTTGGTTTGTATGACAAATAATTTAAAAAATATATTTCGTGTTAAGCTTCATATTATATTAGTATTAATAACATATAGATAATCTTTTAATTATATACAATTAAATTTGTATTGTAGATATAGATAATTTTGTGTTATTATTTTTTAATTATAATAAATATTTCATTAAATGCTGTTCGCGTACTTGAATAGATAACATCTATAAATCAGTGATTTTATCTGCAGAAAAATGTTATTCCTTGTATAAGTTAAACTTTAGGATATTAAATAAAAATAATATTAGAAAAATGTTGAATTTAGATGAATTATAATTAAATATTTATTTAAAATTGGGTTCTTTTGTAAATCAAGAGAACTATGCAAATAACTATAACATACTTCTTCATGATAAGTCTTGTATTGAAGTCTATAGTTTGGTAATATTATAAAACGTTTACAGTTATATAATAAGTACATATATAAGGATAATTTATTGCATGAAAGAAGAATAATCGAAAAATTTAATAGATTTGCAATTCAAAAAATAGTCCAGAAACTCCAGAAATAAGGAGCGTACTTCATTTAAAATGCGAATGGTATGAATTATGTAACCATAAATCATGTATGCCAAATTTGGTGTTGATTTGCACAGTATCTTCAGAGAAGAAGGAACGACAACTTTTGGTCTTACGAGTGACCGAACGAGCAACGACTAACAACCACGTATATACGATATATTTTTGGATTCGGAGCGATGAAAGAAGAACTTTTAGATAAAGAAATATTCAATTCAAAATATTTACAAACATAAGACCAAATGCTTTAGATCTTCGGTTCTACGTACGGTAAGTTATGAATGCATATTTAGCACCAACCCACTGCTTAGCCATCCTGTTTTATGAAATTTTCATATTTAGTTATAAATGCTCATACAGTACCAAACTTAATTCATGGTCCTGATCAAATATAACAGTCTATTATATACTAATAATTCGATAACGTATATTTACTGTCACAAATACACATCTATAATAGAAAGTATTTGATTTAGTGCTAATTGCGTTTTCCATTTCCCAAATTGATACAGAAAACTGTGATACACATTATTAGTTGCAACATTTGTTTATTATTCATTTGACAATTTGCAGTAATCATATTTTAAAGCGATACAAAAGATTTAAGTAGGTTACTGTCAGAAAAAAAAAACGTTTCATAATACGTATTTGACCCCTAAGCTAATAATAATGAGCATTGGCTAAAATACTCGATTTTAATTGGTGTTAAATTTGAACTATTATCTATAGTGTGAAAAAAAATAATTAACCGATTGTTTATAAGCAATTTACTTAGTACCAAAAAAAGGTGTGAAGAAATCAATCACTATTAAGAATTGTACATGACAGTTACTTGTAAAATTGTGTACTTGTACTTGATCAAGACTTGTACTAGTGGTTGTCTTACATAAACTAGTAAAACGTTATAGCTGAACGGCGTGGCTAGATGCGTTAATTACAGGTAGGTGATCAATTCCTGGAACGAAGATTCATTAAAATTTAAAAGAATCAAAAACAACAATCGGATATTGCATATGATTACAATGCGGAAGTATTGCTTGAACAGAATACAAGGTGACAAACAAAATTGTCTTAAAAATGCATTCCAATGTGCAAATACTATATTTAATAAATCGATGCACATATTACTGAATAAAAAATAAAAAAATACAATTATATTTCTATTTTGCTGTATTGTCTACACTCTAAACATTGTTTGTAACATATATACGAATGTATGAGTAACACTAGTGTTAAAAGCAAATGCATAGATTTTTACGATGTTTTCATAGAACTGTTGCTGTTCTGATGGACCCACTTTCTTTTGTCTACGGAGTTCATGGCCTTCCATTTTGCATAAAGGTTTTTCAGATCTAATCATCGTATGTGATTTCCTTCTGTTATACAATCGTTTACGCGCGTTTTTTCCTATTCAAACCATAACTTTGACTAGTCATTTCTCGTTTTTGTGCTCAGGATTTTTTTTCTATAAGTGAACGTAATTTAACCTCAGTATATATACATATATTTTTTTGACGATGATCAATTGTTTATTTAGATGAGTTTGTTTATGGTTACCTTTTTTTTAGGATCTTACGAAATCTTATTATTTCTTAATTCCCATGTCACATTTATTTTTTATGGTTTTTTAATTAAAAGTTTATTTTAATTGAATTGCCTTCTGGTTGAAGTATTTCTCATTCATAAGATTTAAATTAAATGATATGTGTATAGTTAAAAGTAGATGTATGCACATTAAATCAAATATTTGCATTAAACTGGCTTTATAAACTATTTTATTAACATTTCTATTATTAATACTAATTTCTGCAGAAATATGTGGACACACTACACCACTGTCCAAAATATATTGTATTAAAATAACTTAATTAAATACATATATATTAAACATTAAATCAAAATATTCTGCCTTGATTATTTATAATAATAGACTTTAAGAATCTAAATTATAAAATGTATTTTTTATATTTTTTTTTTCACCTTAAGTTAGGAAATTTGTTTTATTTTCTTTTGAAAAAATGTAAATTAACAATAATCGGATTTCGTTTGAATTAGATTATCTTTATATTAATATTTTAACTATTTTAAAAATATATTAAGAGAATTTAAAAACTAATCAAAACATGATTGCACATGAAAACTAAATTAAATATAATAATTTGAATGTGACAATTCAATGAATGAATTTCAATGCCATTTTCTTTAGTGTAGTGTATCCGTTATTGCAAATAATTGAGGCGTTGCGGCGTTCTTGCGTCATCACGCATACATTGAGAGAAATACGTAGATTTACTCGTACACGTATATGTATATATGTACATATACACACACACACATGTATACGCAATGATGAAGAGATCTTTATCTCTTGGTGGTAATTAGTACATGTTCAGTTGTGCGAAGGTTGTATGTCTCTAACAATAGTCAACAAACTAACATTACGAGACATCATAACTAATAAAATATATAGAAATTGAATTTTTTATCGGAAAGTACGATTAATATTCAGTTACTAAAGAAATTAGTAAACTGAATCTGAATCGAAAGAAAAGATCAACGTTTTTTCTGAAGAGAAAATAAAATAAAATGAATCACAGATTTGTTTCGTGTCTTGTTATAAGTTAAATAAAAATAATGAATACTATTCGGATTATAAGAATAGCTTATAAGTATCATGTTTGACGTTTGTTTACTGCAAAAAATAATTACAGGATACGAAATAATTATTTGCTCTGTATCTATTTACAGTTATAAATAACGGAAGAATTTGGCGGAGTTTTTGTGCGAATTAATAAAATTATTAATAGTGCTAAGAGTTACGGGAAAAAAAATCCATAAATATTTTCTTAAGTAGACACTTATATTATTTAATTTGTTATTTATCTATTTAATAAATGGTATCAGGATAATTGCCATAAATACTTTTGTTTAATTAGGATAGCAGTAAATATTTTTATACACACATGTCCATGTAATTAAAAATTTGGTTATTTAATTTTTCACAAATTTTCTTATACGAAGTAATAAATAAGTATTTTTCGAAAGCAAAAAGATAAGCTCGTTTTAATATTAAGTGCCGGTGGTGTAACTGGGCATAAATTAGTAGTTTCAGAGTTAAAACAAGCGTAAAAAATCGCGGCTAATTGTAAATATAGGACGCGGTCAGTCCATTGTATGATACAAAATCCTTATAAATCTACCGTTTTTACGATGACGGATTTATCTATGTTTCACACATTGTCATCTTGTAAGTGACTAATCCGGTAATGTGTTTTGCAGATGAGCGTATTCCTTTTCATTGTTTTCGTAACAAAAATTACGATGATAATCCAAGGCCGTCTCCGGACCGAACAAATTGTCCAATTATATTGTCAGAGTCATCCCCTCCTTCCAACATAAAGTTGGTGCAATTCTTTTTCTTTGAATTGCTTTAATTGTTAAATTTAATATTTATTTATTGCAGGCAATTTTACATTTAATTAAATACGTCCTTAAGATTTTTTCTACTAAAGGAGACCGGGGACAAAAAAAAACCAGATTTGTTTGTGTTTGCGTTAAATAATTGTGTTTAAACCGTAATAAATTTGATATTTATGCATAAGGCTTGTAACTTAAATATAGGTAAATAAAATTAATAAAAACATAAATAAACTCACGTTCGACGATCTGAGTGATGATTGAAGTTACAGTTCCTCCTTGAGGAGTATCCTGATGCTGCACAGTAGCCTTATCTCCATATCCGGAACTTCCTTTTGAAGAACCAGTAGGCTTGGTGTTGTAATCACCAGACGATTGCGGTTCATTTGAATTAGGATTGTCAGGATTACTCGGTCTATTTGATGAACTAATTCGATCCCATTCCACTGGATTTGGTCTATCATGTAATGGATGTCTGTCATAGCCTGAGCTATCTGGATTATTTGGATCGACTTTATTTTGGTCTTGTGGACGTTCCGAAGGTGAATAAGGATTCTTTTCTAATTTTGTTCTGTCATAGGGAGGTCCTCGATTATCATAGGAGTCAACGGGTTTTTGTGAATTTGGAATATACGGTCGTTTTATATCTGGGCCATAAGGCCGATTTTCATCTGGATGAGGTCTATCAAGTGGTCTTTGGTTATCATTAGGGTAAGGATGTTCGAGATTTTGTGGATTTGGAAAATATGGTCGATTTCCGTCTACTTCTGGAATAAAAGGCCGTTTTATATCTGGACCATACGAGATATGACTATCAAAATCGGGAAGATGCGGACGAGGTCTTTCTGAATCTGGACCGTAAGGTTGATTTCTATCTAACTCTGGGCCATAAGGTCGATTACGATCTGGTTCTGGACCAACAGGTCTCTGGAAATTATTAGGTCGTTCCGGTTCTGGACCGTAAGGCCTTATCCAATTTGAATCAGATACAAAAGGTCCTTCAGGTCTACTTGATTCTTGACCATAAGGCCGTTTGTGATCTCTTTCAGAATCATAAGGTCGAAGATCTGGTTCTGGTCCAAAAGGTCTTTCAGGTCTGTATGGTCTACGTTCTGGTTCAGACCCATAAGGTCTTTTATGATCCATTTCAGCTCCATACGGTCGGTGATCTGGTCCTGGACTAAAGGGTCGCTCTGGAGCATACGGTCTATTTTCTGGTTCAGGACCATAAGGTCTTATATGATCTAGTTCTGGACTAAAAGGCCGCTCTGGAACATAAGGTCTATTTTCTGGTTCAGGACCATAAGGTCTTATATGATCTGGTTCTGGACCAAAAGGCCGGCCTGGAACATAAGGTCTATTTTCTGTTTCAGGACCATAAGGTCTTAAATGATCTGGTTCTGGATGAAAAGGTCTATCAATTCTATTTGGGTTATAAGGACTGCTTGTATCTGATTCCGAACTATAGGGTCTGTTACGATCTGGTTCCGGACCAAAAGGTCTATCAATTCCATAAGGTCTATTTTGAACAGGTTCTGGATATGGTCTATTTTGGTCTACTTCTGCAATAGGCCTTTCAGGTCCATATGGTCTAATTCTTTCAGGATCAGGTCTAAAAGGTCTATCTACTCCGTACGGTCGGTTATTGACAGGTATTCTATGGTCATATATATGATCTGGTGTGTGCAATTCTGATGGTCGTTCATGTGGTCTTTCGCCATAATTATCTATGCTATTGGGTCTATCTAGTGGAAGTCTATCAGAACCAAACGGTCTTAATCTATCAGGCTCGGGCCCATAATTATTGTTGGGCAATGGTCGTTTGTCTTCATAAATATTCGGATTATCTGGGTTGTGGAACTCTGCTCCGATACCGTAAGGTCTATTAAAAGGTCTATTTTCATAAGGACTCGGTCTATTTGGAGCAGGTATGGGATGTTTATCAGAAAAATAATCATTATAATATGGAGGACGTTTATTTAAGCTGTCATATGAGTTTCCGGGTTTTGGAACTCCATAAGAAAATTGATCATTAGGGTAAACTGAAATAGGTTTCCTGTAAGGATCAATTTTGTCATCGCCATAAGGCATATGTGGTAAGGGTCTTGGAACATCATAATAATTTTCATAAGGCCCAGATGTTTGATCATTAGGCCTGCCATAAGGAGGCTTCCTATCACCATAAAATATCAATAGATCTGAGGGATGATATGGAGGCCTTCCATTGCGATCTGGTTTATGATTTGGATCTGAATATAGACCATATCCAGTTCCAGGACGTGCTGGACCTTGCGGCACTCCAGGGCGAGCATCCAAAATAGAAACAAAATATGTTGGTTTGTGTACTTCAACGGGTCTATTATCAGGTCTATGAGATACAGGCCATTGGTGACTAGGTCCAGGATATTGCGAATTTTCTTGTGGTATGTCTGGTCTCTGATAGCTAGGTCTTTGGTGATCGGGTCTAAAGGTGTTAGGTCGTTGAGGACTAGAACCAGAATAGCCGGGATTCTCTTGATGTATATCAGGTCTGTGGTGGTTAGGTCTTTCATTATCTGGTCTATATGGATCAGGTCTGTAAGCGTCAGGCTTTTTGTGAGGTTGTCCAGAATAATGAGGATTTTCTTGAGGTATATCAGGTCTGTGGTTAGGCCTTTGATGATTAGGTCTGTATGGGTCAGGTCGTTGATGATCTGGTCCAGAATACTGTTCTTCATCTTGTGATACAATAGGTCTAGGAGGACGGTCTGGAGATAAACTATCAGAAGACGGTGGATTTTTTGGAATATTTAATTTGCAATCAATTTTTTTGATATACAAGTCATAATCTGGGTCTTTTACAGTTCCTATTGGTTGTAAGTCAGATGTTTCTTTAATTGTAATGAAGCTGAGTTCACAAGTACCGTTGCCTTTTAGGTCAATCCTGTTAAAAAAGAATCAAATATATTAATTGTATAATTAAGTTCTTTTTTTAATTTTAATTATTTAGCTAAAAACAATGAATGGAAATAAATATAGAGTTTTTTGTACAAGTACATTCACACAATGTTATTTTTGTGTTGAAATTTGTTAATTGGTCGTTTATTTAACAATTTTACTCTATACAATTGTTAATTAAACAATTATCATTGATCTTTGATGGATATTGATCATTCACACGATGTGTAGAAAGAATGTCAAGTACTTGTATACGACAAACGCCAAAGTCAAGGGAACAGTTTAATATAATTGCAATTCAGTCATTAATAGGGTAGCAAAATTTTTTAGTTTTCTATGAATGTTACAATCGATGTAAACATATGTTTTAGCATATAATCTAGCTACTTACCCAAAGCTAAGTGAAAGACATTTATGATCTTCTTCAGAACATTCCTTTTGACAATCGGCAACGGTCGGTGTTGAAATTGTTCTGAATACATCCCTGGAATCTAATCGTTGACCCAATGCTAATCGTTCGTAACAATCTGCTTTAAATAAAAACATTTATTAGAATTATATAAACAAAAAGTTTAATTGTTAAACAAAATATCGAGCAAAAATATACATTCGTTACTTTAAATTTAATAGTTATTTTATTAAAATTGTTTTATATGTTAAGCTACCCAAAAATAAAAATTAATTACGGATATATTTAAACGCCTTAGCGTTTACTACGTCGATGCATCTATGTAATATAAGTTGCATTCAAGTTTACAAACATTACACTGTAAAAAAAGCATCTATCCTTTTTAATATTTAATAGTAAATTTTAGAAAAAATATAATATAATAAACTAATGCTCCACAAAATACTCAAATATATAATTAGAATAAGAGCAAAAAATATAGAATTATTCGGCAATTCACAAGAAAATCTCATGAATAAACAAAGGAAGTGACTTATATTTAATGAGATATAACGTAACTGTTCTTATTAGAAAAAGTGTCGAATTTTTCTTTGTCGCAATTCTAAATGGGTACTCACAATTTACGAATTATAACGAAACATAATACTAACTTAAGAGTATATCTTCAACCAATTTAGCATTGCGTCTCAAGGTTACATGCGCTGTATTATACTTCTTAGCAAATTTATTCGCTTCTGCGCAACTTGGACGCAATAATAAATTAAAACAAGTTTCTAGATGTGTAATAGATTTGCAATTCTAGGGTAGATATAATATAAATGACAAACGGATGAATTTTCATTTAATGCATATATCCTAAATGTTACAAATATATGGAGAAATAATCGCGTTAAATTCATGATGTAACCGAAACCAAAACTTCACACTAAAGATAACCAAATATCCGTTATAACTTTAATTTAAGCTTGCTCATCCCTAATTAGTAATTAATTATCACGCATGAGGTATTGCCATTATAAGACAATGAAATCAGGCAAAAAAATAATATAACAACACGTTTTATCTGAACATCAATTTGTTTTCTTCATGGTCAATATTTTCTGCAACTAATATAAGAATAATCACCGTTTGAATGAATAAACTACTAATCATGCACGAAATTATATATATAATAAACTAAAAAATATGTTATCTAATTACTTATTAATCAAGTATATATTACACATTATTTTTATGTACGTTTTACATATAAACAGTAATAAAGCTCATAGATCGCCGTAAATTATGTTTTGTTTATTCATATATGCTTTAAAATCAATAAAATACAACATTTGAATGATTCCTAAATGGCATTTTCCATTTGACGTAATTTGTCTTACAGAAAATCTACAATTTTGTAAAGATTAATGTGAGCGACTGTACTGCGGTACAGATAATTGATATATTGTGAAATAATGAATTAAATACTCAGGAAGTATCTTGTTACTTTTGTTTTCTTTTTGTGTCAATGATTTAAATATATTTAAATACTATCAAGATTACTAGGAAATAACATATATCATGCGAGCTATAGTATTTAGGCTAAATATAAAATGTTGTAATATATCCAAGCAAATAACAAACAATTTGTTTTTTATAAATGTGTCTAAGTGAAAAGTTACTTTAATAAAATACGTATGGAAAATATTTGAAATAAAACAATATTTGTATAGCTGTTATATTAAAACACTATAAAGTATTATTTATTTAATAAATACTAAAATTGCTAATGTGTAATAATAAAAAAAAATTACGACCTTTTTAAGTAAATATACACGTAAACTTTTACGAACATTTTACGAAAATATACTAAAACATAAGTAATATCAATCATTTCAATAAAATAAGATTCAGAGTAATTTTATATTAGATTTGAATGTATAACAGTTTTATTATTTATTTTACCACTACTTGGTATTAAAATCTAAAGTGTCCTGAGCAAAAAATAGAATCTGATACATGACATTATACGACAAGATATTCTGAATGACACTTTTCAATAAAGTTTCCGCGCTAAATACCACCAAAAAACCAGGTAACAACTTACCATTTTTTGTTGTAATTAAATGATTATCAATCGTAATCGCATTCACAAGGCCTAGTACGGCGAGTCCAACACTCATTTTGCTCACAAAACACCACAAATTCGGAATCATTTTATTCCAAAATCCAATTGAAGCACGATATCAAATTCCCATCATTCGACAGTAATCTCACACTTGGTTTTAATAAAAGTATCAGATTCGAATCTCACATTTACAATCCGTTAGAAATATCAATTTTTTGTGTCTGTTATTGTTGTTTTTTTTTTTTGCGCGACCTTCCACGACTTAAGTTACCGAATATCCATGAGTGGATTGACCGATAAACGTAGTCGTACAATTTGTATTTTATGTGAATTGTACGACGGACGTGTGAAATTATTTGTATGAAAGTGCGAGATGTGTAAAAGGTGTGTGTGTGGCTTTGTTGTTGTTCTTGTTGAACTGAGATTCACAGATCTGTCCGAAATGGTTTTATATGTCTGCGATGATCCTCTGGTTCGCGCGCTAATCTCGTGCAGAATATCTCTCGCGGCTTCGGCTGAGGATCCGGTCTTTTACAGAGCCGTACTTACGTTTTTATTTTACATTAATTAGTATATTTCAAAACAAAATTTATACTCTATATTTACGCTTGTATAATTCAGGATTTATTTACGCTATTATTAATTATTTATAAGCATCAATATCTCAATAAAAAACAGACTTAACACCCCTTCGAAAATGTTTATTTATTAAACAAAATACTCTATATTTTATTTAAAATAAAACTAAATAAAAGCTAGTTCAATATAAAGTAAATTACAATATTCTTAAGTTTGATTGATTTTTTAGAAGAATTTAGTTATTAATTTTATTAGTACGACTCTGATAAAATAGTATTACAAGTATATAGTCACTATATATATTTAGGCAACGAACCTCAAAGAACTAGCAGGTCAACATTCATTCTGAAAATTCGATTATTATTTTTTGTAAGATGAGAAATGATTTGCACGCTATTGATGGCTAAAGAGGTTTTAGAGAAAAACAATTAGGGGCTATTTTAAATATTTATCCTTGATACAGTACTTTTGTTTCAATATCTTTTGCAAAAAAAATATTTGGCGTTAATTTTAATCTGACCTCGTATAGCGGTGTTTTTATGGTAATTTGATTATATTATAACAATAAAATTTTAAATATTTCATATTATTTGAACATTATAATTAATAATGATTTTGATGATTATTTCTTTATTACATATTTATTATCTTACGAATTTACATTAATCGCAAAAAATACTTTTAATATTTTCTTTAGTAACCAAAATATATATATATTTTACTTTATTATACGACGTAATTAGTATTGTTATCAATTCGATCTCGAGATTTTTACGGAAATATATATTTTGACCTTCCCTGAATCGTGTCTATCATTGGAATCTGTTTGCCTGTGTAAGTGTTATACAGTCTAAATATGTATGTTATATATATATAAGAAATGATTTGATAAAAAACAAATATACTAATGTATTTATAGTTAAATAAAAAATAACCTAATTTAAGTTCTGAGAATAATAGTTAAGGTATTTAGGTAAAGATATTTTTCGTGCAAACGTATTACAATTATTAAATAATATTTGTGTATAACTGTTTAAAAGTTGCGTGCAAATTTTAATCATGCCACTATTAAATTGTATACGAACATGATACCTATACATTACTACAATTAATAAAAACATGTGTGTAAAAAAAAAACATCGTTAGATAAATGATCAAATTAACAGTACTCAAATTGTAAAAAATATTATACGCTTGAATTATAATAGCTTTTATTTCACTAGATAAATATTCTTGTATGATTCTATTTTTCGATAAATAATAGGAGTAATAAATTAATTCAAAATAATTTTAATCGATCTTATAATATTTCAATAAAAAGAAGTTAGTTGAGTGTACAATATTTTTGAAACCACTCCTGCTTAAGTATATAAGATAAATAAAACATGACACCTTGAAACATAAATTTGCCTATATGATGCGTAAAGAGAACTAACAATCAAGCTTAATACAGGAAACAGATCGAAATCTGTTTCACACATATTTACTTTTAAAATCTTAAAAAATTGTTCATTTCATACGAAGGACACAGTCATTTACTTATTTTAAATCAACTTCATACAAATACCTGCCTTTGGAATAAGAACGTATTTATTGTTCTAGTTGCAGCTGCACCTTTTTCGGTGGTTGAGTTTTACAGTATTTTAATTCGCGCGTATGTACCTATATTTCCCTCGAAACAATGAAGGCAATTTTTGTTTTTTTACTCTCACGATAATGGAACACAGTTTTGATACTTGTCAGTACGTAATTAATGCCCTTATTATAGTGTGTCAGGCATAAAATTTGTTTCTTTGTCAGGTTTTTGACCAGATTGCGAGACAAAGACCACCTGGGTTCAATGTCAGGCTCAAGGTCAATATATTTATCTCTGTTCAATTACGTTTCAGATATGGTGAAGATTTTCGCAGATTACAGGGTTGCTGGAGCAATTTCAACAGTCAGAACATCTCTGATAGTATATTATTATATTAATTAATTAGTCAATCACAATACATGATTAATAACTATTAATAATAACAATGATGTTAAAATTTTGTTACTAAAATGTCATTTTGTTACGTATTTTTGTTGTTTTTACTATTAAAATTATAATTTTTACTTCAAACTTCAATTTATTTAAATCGATTTTGTTTTTGATTGATAAAGCGAAGGTGATACGATTTATGTTAAAATAAATATAATAAGTAATTTCAAGAGCCATTTTCTCGTTTCCGGTACCGTTTGGGAAAAAAAGTTTCAAATAAAAGTTGTACAAAATACTGATGTCTATAATTTTTATTGTAACAATTTTTCTGTAACTGCAACTATTTTTGAGTAATTACAGAAACTGCAAAAAATGACTAGAGTAAACATGCACTTCCCGTCGGAATATTGTTTTCAAAAATAGGAGGTGCACACCTTAAGTTTTTTCAAATCTTTACACACACACACACACACACACACGTCATTCCAAAAATAGTTGGAATCGATTCAGGGAAGGTCAAAACGTATATTTCCGTTAAAATCTCGAGATCGAAATTTTTCATGATTACAATACTTACTTATACTGCGTATAAGAAAGTAAAAATCTATCTCGGAAATATACCTTTTGATTTTCCCTGAATTTATACGAATTATAAATAAACGTACCCTTAATCCTGTACTGATAAGACAATAAATAAAAAATCACTGATTATGCATACAAAAAACACCTTACCTTTTTAGCATGTAGTATAAAATTTTATGGCACATTCTGAAATATTTGAAGACTAAAAGGAAAAAACCTACAATATCATATTTGAATTGAAATATACGATCCTACGACTGACGCAGTTTTTTGTAATACTATATAGTTTATAAACTTATTTCTTATTGCTTCTCATATAGTTTATATTGGTACTTAAAAGAATTAATTTCGATTAAAAATGTTTGATATTGCATGTTATTTCGTTGTATTTGAATGAAATAAAATGTCAGTATTTACTTTCGACAGATTTTAATACTGAAACACTTGAATCGACGTTAAAAAAAATCATTCCTATCGTGTATCAAGAGGCATTTGGTTTAAAAATAAAAAATAATGCGTGTTACAAAAAATATATGTAATTTCTAGTACAGCTACTGGTATAAACTAAATTCAATTCGCAATTTCTCCGTCATAAACTTGCAAAAAAAAATACATCATAACGTATACATAAACCAATATATACAAAGATATTTTCAATATAGTAATAATAATAATAATAATAAAACATGTTATATACAACAATAAAACTTAAAACATACAACAGATATAACATTTTTGACATGAGTGCACTGGGCGCAATGACGCGTATTTTTCTAAACGATTAAAAATGCATTATGGAGAAATTGGGAATCGAACCAGTTACGTCCAGAACCAACAAAAGATGAACGTTATAAACAATTGTTAGATTCTAAAAACCTCAAGTTCACCAAAACTAAATCGAAACTGATAATAATTAGAATAATAATATAAAACTGATAAATTATAAATATATATAATGTACAACATTAATGTAACCAAAGGTACACTTTTCAAATATATGTTTTTTAAACATTTTTTTTTTTGTAACTTTATATTTAATTAATAATTAACAATTAATTTACCTTTATACCCTTACCGTACCCTCATTTTTACAAAAAAAAAAAACAAAGTTATACGTAGGAAACTATCGGCCAATACAGTGTTGCCATTTTTTTAAGGGAACATTTTGTACTTATAACCATCAAATAACTGCTGTAGAACGAGAACTTGTTACTATAAAGCTATTTAGATCATTGTACGAGGGCATAAATGATTACATTTCATCAATTTGTATATTTAATTATAATTCTTATCTACACAAGTGTACTTAACTTGAATGTGTAACTAACAATGGCCCAAATAGCCCCATATAGTACCCAAGTAACCCCGCTCTAAGTGTAATTGTAATTTCTTAATAGACGAAATATATTTTTAAATCGACAGTACCGCTTACGGATTTTTAGCATTTTAAAAAAAAGCTTAGAGTGTACCTTATTTAATAATTCAAACAAATAACTCATTTTTTTATGCTCGCAATCTAAATATAGTGAGAATGAGAGATACGCATCGGAATAAATTAAATAAAATGATTCATGAGTTCCGTTAAAAATTTCGCTAAACATAATAAAACGGCATGTAAGTATGAATGTAGAGTGAAGTGTGTAAGAATGGTAAAAATGTAATTTTATAAAGTGCTTTGTGAACTATGTATGGGATGAAATGACGTTATATATATATTATATAGAGCAAACTGACACTGGTTGGCGCTGTGACGTCAGAATATAAATATTGTCTATTCGAAATACAATTGACTAATTTTACATATTTAATATCGTGCACGTTTTCCAACGAAAATCTACCAACGATATTGCAATTATATTCATATAAAACGTTGGTAAAATTTTTACAAAATGGCCGATAGTTTGTCTCGTTTTTAACGTGTCAACAATTGTCTATACCGATTTCGTAAATTCACGTGTAGAAAAAAGTCCGAAATATATTATTTATTTATTTTAATAATATTAATTTTTTTTATAATTTATTTATTATTTTTTTTTTGTGAAATCAACAGTCTTTTCGATATGATAATAATAATAATAAAATAGCCGACATTTACGAGTATTTCGATTGATCAAATGATTGGAAATTTAAATAGAATCGACAAAAGTTAACATGTCAAATAGAACATATGCTAAAAATATCAATTTTTTTTTACTCATGGGGTGTTAGCGATAGCATTTCGAAAACCAGAACTCCAAATATAACGAAATTGTACTTATGGTTGATAAAACATATGAAATCATAAATTTATTCAAAATTGAAATTAATTTGATTTACAGAAAATAAATAAGACTAAAATAAGTCTATTAACAAGTTTGGATATATTATTTATAATGGAATAAAACAAATATGCGAATTTAGGGAAGAAAATAAAAATTACCCGGTAATAGCCTCAAAATTTACGGAAAATAAATTTGAATTGAAGTTATTAATACATTTAACGAATGGTTCAATTATATATGATTAATTAAGCGTTTAGTCAAATATTATTTGAGATTGAGTACATATATATTCAAAAAAAACCGAAAAACAATTAAATAATTGTTGAATTAAATGAAAAATATGATAAAATGAACTTACATTTCTGTGTTATTTCAACGAAACCACACTGAACACTACAAATTGATAATATTGAATGAAAACGATACATTAAAATTGGAGTCGCTAAATTGAGTTCTGATTTTCACCGACTGTAAATTTGCGTATATTTCTATGTAAATCCTATCTATATGATTTTTTTTTTTATTGAAGCCAAGAATAATTTGTAACTGCTAATCACTGAAATTCAAAAATCAAAGGCATATAGAATTCAAAAGTCACGTCTCAATAAGTTTTTGTTTGTGGGAAGGGTATATTTATTAGTCTATTCTTTCATATCACATTCAGTCATATAAAGAACCAAAATAAAAGGCGAATTTTTGGCGGGGAAATTTATACAATTTTTATTTTTTAATCTAATATTACATCAAAAGAGAAATGAAAATGTTTATTTCGATCACCCGCCAAAAAATAGCCTAAATAATAAAAATGGAATGCAAAAGCAACTTAAGTCAAAATTATTAAAACATATTTATTAAAATAACCAATCACATAAAATAACATAGTACCAAATATTTTATATAAATAAAAATATTATTTTACAATAGAATTAAAAATATTAGCGATTCATTTATTGAGAAATATTACTTTTCGGAAATTCTTACAATTTATAAAATCGCAATAAAGTGTAAATTTGGAAAAGCCAAATGTATTTATTAGCAAAGTTAGGTCATTAATAAAAAGTATCGAAAAAGTAAGTTTTCGCAAGAAATTCAAAACTAAAAACATAATTTTAAAAACCAGACAATCAAAAATGTACAAATATCGATTTATATAAAAAGTTGATTGTATGTTTGTTGCATGGCGGAAATAAAAACATAAAATAATAAATTAATATCGTCCATAATTTACGGTACCAATTTGAACTATGCCTTTGACCTTTGAGTATAATATGGTTAATCTATCATTATAAATATTCTATTGAACTATTTTTATATACTTTATACATAAACATCTCTTTTATATATAATATTTATATATATTTTTTATTTATAAAACCATGGGTCACCAAGAGAAACTTAACTTAAACACTTTACTGGACACTGGAAAGGACGTACGAGGTATCATTGGTTGAACATTTATTAAATTTTTTAAATATTCTATTCATAAAAACAAACAATAACCAATTTTCGTACTGTTTATTCATCTTCTTTGTTAATTCAACACATAAAACGAATCAAAACATACAAATCAACAATATATTAAATATTATTGTACACAATTCATAATCAAAATTAATATAAGTAAAAATAAAAGAAATATCTTCGAAAGAAAAAACATTATTACAAAAATAATTTCAATAAAAATCGATTAAAATCAATAAATATATTAAAATTAATTGGTAAATTTCAAAGAATACGCTAATTTAGTGTGAAACAAATTGATCTTTGAAATACATGTAAAATAAAAAAAATATTTAAAATATGAAATAAAACAGTTAAAATGATTTAAAAACCGAATAGAAACAATGAAAAATAGATGAATATACAGTACACAAGTAGAAACTTAACAATGTTATTCTATTGGATGATACATGACGTCATTTCCCGCGTCCAGTGTTTTTTTATGTATTTTATATATAATATGTATATCTTTTTATAATAGTGTATAACTCTTAATTCTTACGTCTAATAGCGTGTTAATATTACGTTTAAGTGGCAGATTGTTTCCGTGAACATTCACAGTAGCTGTTCGGAAAAAGAAAAACGCGAATAAGCACAGTATTGCAACACTGCACGCATGCGCACAAGAAATAAACAAATTTCATTACAGAGCACCCTGGATTCTCGAACTCAGACCCGTTCTTTTTTACTTTCAGTTTGTTGGAGTAACGCGCGATTTTATTTTATTTTTAATTAATTAATAATAATTATGAATATATTTCTCTCTAATATACACTTATATATTTGCATTAATCAATAATAAATTAACATACGTATTTATAACAGATATATAATCGTTCGCTTATTTTTCAATTGTGCTCATATGTCAGTGTTCATTTTTGAATCAATTGCACTTATTTTTTTTTTGTTTCACGAACAGCTACCGGCAATATCTGCGATATTTAAAGTATTATTATTATTTTTTTTTTGTTTATTTTTATCTATTTCACAACAATAAATTTTATTCTGTAATTAACGTAATTTTAATTTATTAATATATTATATATAATATATATGTTAAGGCCGATACAATCTGTTTGAAGGAATCTGTAACAAAATAATGGTATCGGTTTATTGTCGTCATTACTGAAGATGGGTAGGTATACTAAACTATATAGTTCATTTGCGCAAGGTGGTTAGATAATTAATGTTACGTACCATGACTATGCAAGGCTGTGGGCAGGTGCCTGTCGGGGCCTAGCGCTCCCCCCGTATGCAGCGGGGCTCGAGGGGCGCACACCACTCAACTGTCCACGCTGAACAACTCCTTGTGCAGCGCGGGGAACTCCAGGTGGGGCGCAGAACGCTTCAGCTTACCAAGCGCATCCATATGTAGCATGCTGATCTCACTAAAAATACAAATAGAAACATATTGATAGTTTTCACATTTCAATCACAAAAAAAAAAAAACATAAATATAGTCCATATAGAAACTAAAGAATAAGGCTATTTTTTCTATTTAAATTGGATATATACAGGGTGTAACAGCGAAACGAACTACCTCGAATAACTTCTATGTTATTAAAGATACAATAAAATAGTATACGATAAACTTATGCAGGACCAAGGGGAACATCCAACTATAAAAGAAAATATTGTTTAAACCAGTGGTTCTCAAGCAACAACACAAAGTTATGTTTTTTCAAATGAGATGCTATATATTTTTTAAGCCCATTCGATAGAGTATTTTTTTCTGAATTCCACTATGTATTCGTTTTATACCCGTACATAAGTAAAATATTGAGAAAAATGCGATTGAAAGTTAAATAAATTTTATTTTTATAGTTATTTTTCAGTAGGCTATGAAACAAAATTGAGCTTAAATACAACGAAACATAAATTAAATACATTAAATTATTTGTTATTTACTTTATAAATAGTGTTATAAAGTAAATAACAAATAATTTCATGTATTTAAGCTCAATTTTGTTTCATAGCCTACTGAAAAATAACTAAAAATAAAATTTATTAACTTTCAATCGCATTTTTCTCAATATTTTACTTATGTAAGGGTATAAAACAAATACATAATGGAATTCAGAAAAAAATACTCTATCGAATGGGCTTAAAAAATATATAGCATTTCATTTGAAAAAACATAACTTTGTGTTGTTGCTTGAGAACCACTGGTTTAAAAAAATATTTTCTTTTATAGTTGGATGTCCCCCTTGGTCCTGCATAAGATTGTCTTATACTATTTTATTGTATCTTTAATAACATAGAAGTTATTCGAGGTAGCTCGTTTCGCTGTTACACTTGTATATATTTATAATATATAATAAAATTGATTTCAACTAACAATACTATCTGAGATATCGTAGCAACTCAAACGAAATAAATCTCGAACAAGCGTAACACATGTATTGTGAGAAGATAACATACCGTAATGTGGGTATCTTGGTTAGAAGAGCATCGCACACAGTGACGTCGCCCTTGATAGGTACAGAGTGATTTCGCTCGAGTTCGATCCGTAAGGCTCGGATAACGGCTTGGCTTAATCGGCTGATTTCACCTAGGCCCTTCAAACCCGGTCGATCTACGCAACACACACACACAAAACACATGGTTTACAAAATGACACCGACTGTTCATGTGCTGCAGCAAACTTTAATGAATTCATGAATAAACTTGAAATTGCTATGAAATGCTCACGATTTGTTAACTCTTTCCGTTTCCTTGCATTACAATCATCGTAACAACACACTTTTGTTTTAATGTAGCTATTGTATCACTTGTATCACTGTGTTCAATTATGGAAAGGTACAAATTTGTACAATTTAAATTATTTGCTCTTCTATTATTATAAGAATGTATTTAATTTGAGACTTGTTATTAATGTTTAAACATTCATAAAATAGTTTGCGTTAATTGATCTATAAATGGGTTTGTTAAAATGTATGATTTTACTTTTAAGATTGTATAATAATTGTAATAAAACAAAAGGATGAATAAAATAAAATTGCTACATGAATTATTATTGAATCTGTTAATAATAATTATTATCTAAAATGATATTTTTACTTAGTTTTTAAACAAAAAATAAGTTATTTAATGCAGTAATAAGAGCGAGGCAATTTGTGAACGTGGTTTTATGATCATATTTTTAGATAAATTCCAGTATATGTTTTAAAAAAAAGTCACTTGTTTGTGTTTATGTACGAAATCGTATTTTTATATATAATGACAACACTTCACTTTAATTTAAGCGTCATGCAGCAGAACTAGAAATGAGATGAAAAGTCACTCCAGTCGGCGCAAACACTAAAACTGCGTTTAATATATCAACATCAAATGAAATGAGTAATTTTTTTTTGTTTTTTAATGATTGCCACGATTTGGTTGTTAGAATCAACTTACCTGGTGATAAAAGAACACATGCTGAGTAGAGTGCCAGTTCGGTTTCGGTGAGTTTTAACTCGGCTACGCTTTTGGACAGCTCAAACACACACGTGACCAGTTTCATTTCGGCTGTGTCCGTTGTGAAGAACGCTTCCTGGGGCAGCATAGTATCGCCGTAGAGGACGCAGTTTTGTGACAAGTCCAGATATCGCGACATTCGTAACACCGCCAATTCGAAACTACCTATTTATCAAAAATTACAACAAATTACAAAATTGAATATCAGAATTATTTTAAATATATCGTTTGCAATCATCTTTGTTACGAGTCTCTTATATATTATTTTAAATTGGTTTGAGAAATATAAAAAATAAATTCAATGGGATTGAACCATAAATCGTCTTGGTGAGGGGGGCGCTCTAAAATAATACGTACCTGCTTTTAATAGTACGATTTGATCGTCTTGTGAGAGTTTCATGAAACCGGGTACCATTTTAGCGAACTCGATGATTTGTTGGATGACCGTGGTCAGTTTCTGCGCACACTCTAACCAGAGTTCTTCGTGCGCCATGTTTTTGTAGTACAGTAACCGTGATAGGTCGTGTGGTTTTCGGAACATTTCATGTATATGTTCCAGTGAATATAGACAGGTACGCGCATGCGCGTCCGATATCGTTTTCGATAGCAGCTCTGATATTTGACTGGGATCTGTACAAACAAATATTTCATTAGTATATTATAAAAAAAAAATTATGTTTTAATAAAAGATGAATTACGATTTAAGGAGAATCAAATTGTGAAAGACTCCTATTAATTCGTAATTCCTCAACAATAAAATTTAAAAATCCAACATTTTCTTGCAATCTTATAGAAAAGAGTTTATAACGATATCATCTACCATATATTCTAAATAATACAAACAAATCAGTGTAGTCTTTATAGGTTTGGGAGTTTGTTGTATTAAATAGCTTGAGTTTAACTGGCCCAAACTTAAAGACGGAACTGAAATCGATTCTAAATAATAAAGTTATCCTACTAATAAACATTTTCCCCAAAAAAAAAAAATTATATTATACGAAAATCTACCTGAAACAACTTTTTAATAAACACCAAAATATATCGTGCAAAATAGCATTTAATAAAAATGTTCTCAGCACTGACGTAGTATACAACTTGAGTAGCTTTTACGTTAAAGTGGTTGCTCTTTAGGGAATTTAATTATTTCGACAAAATATGTATAGCAAATTCTAAAACATAACAGACTCTATAAGCTTATATTCCTTTGTTATATATATATATATATATATAATTGCGTTTACGGATATGTCAAAGCAAATAGAAATCTCTAATAACCGGCATCAGAGCTCATATATTACAAATATTCTTGATTAATGGTCGCATAGTCAATATTGATTAAATGATTTAATACCTACACAATTAAAATTGTCATATTTCAATGGTATTAAATGAAGATGAAAAGGATAGCATATCTCTAAACATCAACATGCCAAAAACGCTAATTAAGTTTACACGTTTAAGCATTAGCATGATTAAGCAATTAATTACGAAAATAAAAACCCATTTTCTTGCAAAAGCCAAGTGCATAGCATTGGACAATTTTAGGTTCAGTTCAAAGAATTTTAGTTAAAAATATTTTTATAGTTCCAACAACAATTCTGCGGTACCAAAACATTTTTTTGGAAAATAATTGTTTCAATTTAATTTTAATTTACTTAATAGGTATTTCTGTCCGTGTGTGTGGCTGGAAGTATGTATGCATGAGTGTGTTTATGTGTAGGAGGCCTAGAGAGAATTTAAAATCTGATTCGATGAACCGGCCCTTTAGGAAAGCCCTAAATCAAACAAATAAAATTTAAAAAAAAAATACGAACAACAGACATATATAAGACAACAACGGATAAATCCTCTTACTGGGCAATGTGCCCGGTTCACACTCATCGGTGGAGGTTGTTTGTGATTGCGCAGACGCAGAAGTACTCTGCGCCTGCCTAATAGACGTGACCGGTGCTGCCGTCACCGTGGTGCCCGGCGAACTAACAAACGTGGTACTGTCCACGTAACCGGGCGTAACCAACTGGTCACCACCGCTACCGGTATGATGGGTCTCTTGCTTCACGGAGACAATCGTACTACTGTTATTATTTGAGAGGGTTGATGTATTGTTAGTTGTGGCGGCGGTACCCGTGCCCGTTGTAGCGATTCGCTTTACGGACACAGTGACTGTTGTTGTTTTGTTACCGCTGATCGAGGTTGTGGCAGTGTTACTATTGTCACCACCACCGCTGTTACTTGAGGTGTTTGTTGCACCACCTTCTAGATGGCAGGGATAAAACAGCAGGGTTAGGTTAGCTACACTGGGGTTAAGATACATGTTAGAAGATAAAAAGATATTTCAAAATTTACATTCATTATTATTAATAAACAAAAAAAAAATACTGCAAGTTAAAATAATTAAAGCTTAGAAAAACGAATTAGTTTCTAATGTATATATTTTATTATTGACTTCTAATGAATCAAACTTTTATTTGAGATATAAACAGTAAATTTTAGTTCTAATAAATAACACAAGATGACTTCGAATGAAACCATTGAAAATTAATCAGCATATATGAAATATACATTCTTTGCATCTTTTATTGTAGACTTAAGATATATTTTTAAATAAATATATTATATAGACTTTTTTCTTATAAGAATACAGTGTTAGTATCTCACTAAAATGGTATAAGAGCCATCCATTGTTTGAAAAAGATTTGCAAGACGACTAACGCTGTATTCTTATGAAAAATAGAGTATAGATAATAAAATAAATAAAAAATGAAAGCAATTTTACATGTGAAGCAAAAGCATGGAAAGCAACATTGAAACAAAAATTAAATAATAAACCCTGTATGTACATAAATGAATGAAACGAACAAATAAAAAAAAACCCATTGTTATCGTATAATTCGTGTCTGGTCTGTACATACAATATAACCTTTAAAGTGTTAAAAAAGCATTGAAATAAAAGCATGATATACAACTACAGGTGATGATCTTAAAATGGTGTATATATTATTACAAGTGACAGCATAGCCGCAACCACATTGATGTGGGGTGTTAATTGTCACGATTTACGAAAGAATTATAGTTATTTTCGCAAATGAATGCTGTTTTTCAATATTACCAACATATAAATGTTAAATGTTTTACACTACAATAAATGTCTCGTAAATTATTGATAATTACATGAATAATGATGTACTTTAGGTTCTAGTAATAAATTATAATATTACTGAATTTCTTTAATATTTTCCCTTATATACAATCACAGTTCCTTCAATTATACAACATATTTCAAAAATTATTAGTCGTCAGAAGTTAACAAGCAAAGGTCTATATTTAAAATTAACAAATAATTATTTGAAGTCAATAAATAATAAAAGCGAACTAAAAGCTTTAGTTTAAATAACGAAAAATATACCTAGCACGCTTCTTGAGGGATTGAATGCTCTGTTACCTTTAACAGCCCTTATCTTTAAAACTAAATTTCCCTAACGTGATATAACCGTAAATTATGGTTGTAATAATTAATAACGTGAAATTAGTTAATTTATGCAAAACATGACGGTTGCTGTAATGTGTGTAGTGGTATAATGTTGGGGCGGGGGTTTAGGGTACAATACCTGTAGTGACAACATTCGCCATAAGGCTTGCCGTGTCGCTGAGTTGATCTATGCCGGGTCGCGGGTCATACGCCGTTGTACTGTCCACGTAATCGGCGGATATGTCGTAACCGCTCATCGTGGTGCCCGTTGTCGCAGACGCTACGCCTGTACTGCCGCCGCCACCGCCGCCGCCGTAATACGCGGCTGGAGTATATGTACCCACTTCGCTGTATGGGTAACTGGAAAATATATTATACATGTTTTAATTTCGATGGAATAGACTTGATTACGGTTTATAATAATCAAGAATTCAAAGTGCAAAAAACGGCGAATATTTATAGAGATTTGTAAAACAGTAGGAAATTAATAGCACTAGTGGCAGGTTAAATATTCGCATCATTATTGATAAGTAGCATTTCATTACCAGTAGCACAAAAATAGTACAAAACGCGACTTTAAATACAGTTAATTATAGTACTTAATGTACGTAGAGTATTACGGAACATGCATTTAAAACTGTTTCTTTTTCCTATGACATAATTTTGAACACACAATGCGATACAGTTACACGCACAATAAACATTTCAATAATATACGATTACTTAGAATTCATTTTCGTGGTCGTGCTTGGTAAAATGTCCTAATATCGATCATAAACCTCGATCTTTATATCTCATTGTTATTTTATAGTCGAAATTAACATTATGACCGACAACAACATAAATAGATAAATAATTAAATTTCATAATATAAAATAATAAAATAGATTTATGACAAATATCATCGAAAATTAAATTGTTAATTTCGTTCAGAAAACATTAAATTAAATTTCTGAGAGATAATAGTACAAGCAGCGCATGTTGAGTTTGTTGAAAACTTCATAATGCATGTCGAGTAGGAGGAAAGCCGGTAAAAAGTACGCTGTTTTTATCGATAGCCAACTAGTGACGTAAAACACATTTTTCATTGTTCTTATGAACGTTGGTTGCAGGTCCATGGTAATCTTGCCACTGACTACACACCACATTATTGTTTTTGCACGTTGTAATACTGACTTTGATGCATTCATTATGTGCATCGGATAGCGTTACGAAATGTGTTTTGCTTATTTTATAATAATCCTAGAATTTCGCAAGAGATATTTAAAAAAAAAAAAATCATAAATAATTTCAACTCACCCTCCACCGTACGTCGGATGTAGTTGGTCACTACTGGACGGTGTCTGCTGCTCGAAAACCGAACTATCCGGTGCACTGTCACTTTGCGCCCGTAACTGTGCCCGGTGAAACCGAACCTCATCTTCAACCTTTTCCCGTTGTTTCTTTGACATTCGGCCGAACTTCACAGCTGTAACAAAACATACATAAACATACAAATCCCAAAAAAAAAACAAACATTTTCCTACTATAAACTAATATCATCATTACGAATCGAGCTCATTTGAAAATGATATAAACGTACTAAAAAAGTTACTACATTTCATGATTGATAGGCTATGAATATTAATAAACGTTTTTGACCGGCTACTATTACTAATAATAGATATTTACATGTCGTAATATTTCATTTCGCAATTGCTACGAGCATTGTCTTGTGGGTACACGTAAAAATGATAATAATCTGAGCACAACCTGAATAATAAATTTATGTGCTTAGCCAGAATCAATTGTCTATGCTTATTATATATAAGTTGTTTATTTTATAATTAATCGGATTTACTTTAATTTACAATTAAATTCAAGTACAAATGAAACGATTGCACAATGAGCTTATTAAATAAAGCACACTTCTATGAATCAAATATTAGTGTAATTCCACTAAAACATGTTCAGTGTCTTACACTGAACTCGATTCAGGGAAGGACAAAAGATACACTTTCGTCATCCATACCCAACAGTCATTTCTCATACCTCATATTAAGATATGTTATTGTGCATACAAAGACGAAAATTAAATTATTGTAATTAAAACGATAATTATAAAAAATAAATAAAAATTGCCATAACTGTTTAATCAAATAGAACGAAAATATAAATGTGACCCGAAAACAATCTTAAAATTATATGTATAAAAGTGATAATTATGTAAAATAAATAAATAAAAATATCAATAGTCGTTAGAAAATCATACAAAGTAATAATTGTTTGATTACAGGATCTAGTGCTCAGTACCGTTCGTCGAGAATTAGGCCAAGTAAAACACCTGTAATTGGTGACATAGCATAAGTTTTAATTATTGATACTTATGTCGAAACACACAATCCTTATCATCGACACGACGTATTATAACTGTATACAAGAAATCACTTCTAAACAAGCATAATCGTAAGGTACACCTGTCAAAGCCACCTGTTCGCATAAACGCGCGCAAAAATTCGCGTTTGGCCTACAACCACAAACAGAAATCAATATCGAACCAAACCAGCCTCAAAACTGATTTCACCTCAACATACAGTTATAGTTGCCTAGACGTTAACGACATCTATGGCCGAACGGTGAAGACTGCAACTGACCGACTAGTGCAATGCGCATGTCTGGCCATTCAACCCAACGTGTGACGTCGCCCGTTACGTCATTTAAGTACTGTATATATTTATTTGTGTGCGCGCGTGTGTGTGTGTGTGTTTGTTTTGCGAATACATGGTTATATGAAGAAATGTAAAGTTATTTATATCTATACGGAAACTAGTATGGATATGAATAAAAATGTTTGTTTGTTGTTTTGTATAATATATATTCACATGTTTCTATTTGGTTTCCATGCAAAATAAACTAGGATAGAAGATTTTTGCATTTATTACTTTTGAATTTGCATTTGCAAATACGAATATTTGATCTGTTCTTCTTCGAATAAAGGTTATCAATATAGGAAACATACATAAGTGAATTTATAGTTTTCGCAATAAAAGCAACGATTTGCGTTCGCAAACGCAGCTTATTTTTATTCTTACGAAATCGTATATTTTCGGTAAGAATTCGTGTTTTATCGCTTTAATCACATCTGATATAAGATAATGAAGAACACTGTTTGTCCATTATGTTAGCGCTGGATTGTTTCACTGCGTTGCGTCGTTGCGTTGCGGACGTTAAGTGAACTAATCGCCCTTAACGATGAGATACAAATAAAATTATTGAATATATATTCCTAATTCGGTAGTAATAAAATGTGTATTAAACATGTATAATTTAAAAATAAATTTATATGAAAAATTTACGGCGTTGTCTATTATTAACTTATAAGTTGAATTACTTTACAATTATAGCAATACAATATTGTAAATACAGTCACTATTTGACAGCAATTGATTTATATCTAAGATTTTATAGATCAAAATGTATGAATTAACTCAAAAAAAAGTTGAATATAATTATTATGATTATAATAAGCTATTCTATTCAGTATGAAAATGTTCTTGACACAGTTAACCACGAAAATATGTATACATTCAAAATATATTTGAATACTCGTTTTAACTACTTCTACAATAAATTACAAACTAGATATAAATATTATATACTATACAGTAGGCTAATGAATCAATTCTAAGCAAATTTATATCTCCTATATCGTAATGTGTTAGGGCAGGTCAATTTTACAATTATATTTTTTATCGCAGTTCTTAGTACCGAAGAGCTTAAGCATTCGGTAGTGCGTTCGTAAATTTCTTCGATTGAAATATGTATATTGTTGCTCAGTATAAAAAAATATATATAAATCAAATACTTGGGTGTCACTCGTTGCTTGTTTGGTCGCTCGTAAGATCACATTTGTCGCTCCTTCTCTTTTGAAGTTACTGAACAGATTTGCACTAAATTTTGCATACATAATCTATGAGTACACTCTTTGTGCTGTTCTCATTTCAAATCCTTTAGGTTCTTTATTTACAGAGTTACAGGGTCCCAAAAAATGACTGTAATGTTAGATTTACAACATTTTTTTTAAACTCATTATTAATTTTAATTTTAAACGTTTGAAATCGACTGAAAAATATGAAATGCTATGAGTTCGATTCGTTTTAGTTAATAATAAAATATGAAAAATGTGAACATACCATCTCGACTCATGCCAAGCCTGAGACATTTCTGCAGACGACAGTATTGACATCGGTTCCGATTGACTCGATCAACAACGCAATTCTTATTCCTAGGGCACTGGTAGTTGACGACGGAGCTCTGCGACCTCCGAAAGAATCCTTTACAGCCTTCGCACGTTATCACACCGTAATGGACGCCACTGCTCTTGTCGCCGCATACCTTACACGGTATTATCTCGATTTGAGCTAAAACAAAAAATACATACATATTTAATTAATTCATTCAAAAAAATATATATACATAATTTAAGTCGATTAAGATATTTGTTACCTCATTTTCATGAATTACAATACAATATCCGCTTAAATTAAACCACTATTATAACATTAAGCTCGCGTAAAATCTCAATAAAATAAACAATCCCTTAACATATATTAAAAATAACATATATAGCATTAACATTTTAAATGCCTACTATTGTTTAAAATGTGGCTTTTAAGTAAATTCATATTGAGTTAATGTAACAAAACATATTATATTTTAAGTGAACTGAAATATACTTATTAATAAAAATAGTTTATTATTTTACGGCAATAAAATTGCACATGTTTTTTTTGATTAAATAATAAAATTCCTTTATTTTTACGTAAACGAATAATCGACATGTTTTAAAACGAAATTATGTTTGTCATAAAACAAACTACAAGTATGGTATGTAATAAGGAATATTTAATTTTTATTGTGTATTGTTACGTAGTTACGAGTATAAATCCTAATAAACATATTGAAACACCAAATAGTGAATAGCGGTTTAAATTATAATATTGCGGTTCAGAATCCACATGCATTTATATCTAAAGCCCCTTTTACATTGAGATAAATCCTTATAGTTCATTATTGATGCTTAATAGCAGTCAATACAAGGGTTGGTTTAAATATTTTAAATTTCTGTTTTCGTGGAGAATAACATACATATTTGATTGCGATATGTAATCAATTCACGAGTACAAAATGAAAATTATACATTCTCAGCTTGGAAGTTATTAAATTCCGTATGCATTCATAGGGAAATTAACATCGTGTAAGAACTACGTGAAATGAATTCACGCGAATGAGTTCTGAATTCACTCGTAAAAACCACATGAATTCATCTCAGTGTAAAGAGGCTTTAAGTAAAGTTACAGATACACAAAATATATTTATTAAAGCTGTATCTCTATCATTTTGATACGCGAACTCATATTATTTCCATTAACTTGATTTAATTACTTTATAATGTGTGGATATTAGATAATAATTATCCGATTTTTGGGTACATAAATCCGAATTTCCGGTAGTAAATTACAAATATTTTGATACATAACAAAATTTAGTCATCAATTCGAAATTCCATTGTATTATTGAGACATTCCCAATTATTCGAAAATGTATTAATTATATTCCTAAATGAATCCTTTACGATATTAAGTTGAATTTTTTTATTATTATAAATAAAAAAAACTACACATTTTTAAGTTTTATTTCATATTTAAATATAATACTTTTTTCTGAATATTAATTTATACACATTTGGATAGCAAAAAAAAGAAAAGTATATCTTGAAACAAGAAACGATTAATAAACGTCGTGCTAAAACATATTTTCATTAGCCGCAACAAACTAGCATAAATATGAAGTTCAAATGAACGGATTGACTTAATGATTACATATCCGTATATCGTTTTTACATATATGTATAAATCGATCTATAGTGATTCTAGTGCATGATGGACATTAAAGTAACAGTGGAAAAAACTGTAAATCAAACATTTCCCATCGGCAATTTGATGATGCATAATTTATACTAAATACACGCATCCGTGTATGCGATCATGCAAACAAACGCACTGCATAAGAACAACATCTAAAATTTGCTTGATGAAGCGACACGTAACATTGCAAACACACAACTTACGTAAACCATCCACTCACTAATTATAGTTGCTTTATATATGTTACGTGATCCATCAGCATGGCACTACCGGTCGTTAAATTGTATAAAATACGTGATTTTTCTCGTTTATATTTACTATTTCATCGTAAAAACTCAATAATTACACGAAAATCATACAGTTAACTGTAATTATACGTTATGATATTTCACTAATTTTTACAATGAAATTACTGTTTCTACATTTGGAATATCCACTATTAGAGCAGGAGGCAGTTTGAATTATTTTACCCTTACATAATGACTAATTGATTCTCGTACACTGTTAGAATAACTTAACAAACCATCTCGTGCTGCATGTGGTTTATTATTCAGAACGATATTTAGAAAAATGCCATTACATTTGAACAAATATAGAAAGCAGCACTTATTTCATTGCCTAATGACTTTCTTATACGTAGTAATAAGTATGACAATCTTGAAAAACAAATACGATTTCGGTATTCTAACGGAAATACACCGAATCGGGCCTTATTGCAATTTTTAAAATAAGGTCCATGGTCTATAAGAGTTGGGGGGGGGGGGGGGGAACGTACTACAGTTAAAAATCATGAAACTTTAAACGTAAGTTTAGAATATAAAAAAGAAAATAATAGTTAAGCAGGTCGTGCAAGTTTACTCTAGTTATTTTTGTCGTTTCGCGTAACTGTAAATGTGTAGTTGTATTTAAAATAAAAGTTATTAATATATCGTACAACTTTTGTTTGAAAAGTTTTAAAAAGAAAATTGCTATTGAAATACGTAAACTTTTATTTATGTCGCAATAGTTACGTAAATATGAAAATTCATATTTAGTAAATTGTATCAATAAATGTTATTATTGACAAAAAAAATAGATTAGAATAACAAATTTAAGATCGATCGTCGCGATTGAATGAGAATTAATTCATTTCCTTACGAACTAACACATTTCTGGTCATAAATTATTAAAATGTAGAAAAATACCTGGAATTTTTTAAGCAATTTATATTTTATTGTCCTTCCTGTCTAAACTGATACTAAAACGTGCAAGAAAGTGCAGTGCGGAGCACTGCAGATATATGATTTTATTGTTGTAAAAGAAACTGTTTATTATATATTTATAATCAATTAAAATACATCAACACCAGATAGAATAAATATCAATTAACAATTTGTATTAAGAATATATTGGAAACCCACTCGAGAATGGTATTTTTTTTATAATTGACTCGTTGTTATGACCAGCCACAGCTTCGTTTTATTTATTACACTATTTTGAATATTTTTTTTCGCTTACACACCTTTAAACGTTTATTAATGTGCTGTTAAATGGGAGGTTCGTTTAGTATGGGCAATGTTGTTAAGACTACAACATGATTGGATTGTGAAACATGCCTGAAGGTGTTGCTAAAAGACATTTATTTTTTTTCGTATCGTTGAATTGTATGGTAATTTACATCCAACATATCATACCATACCATACCAATACACGCGGTATCTATAATATAAGATCTTTCTTCACTCAAATGTGATACGTGTTCAATGTCAAAATATTTACCATCAGAGACGTAATTATTAGTAATTTAAAAGTGTTGTAGTCATACATCAACTAACCAGTAAATAATAAATTTTAAGTTTTAGTTCTATTTAAGACGTAATTTTAATAAAAAACTAACTAAAAGGGATTATATATTTGTAAATATTTATTAAAAATTCATAATAAAAATTAAAAATGTATTAATTAGGTCTAAATGTCGATTTTTTTTGGAAACTATATTCGTGTCGATATATCAAAACCAATAATAATAATAATGATAACGATGTAATATATGTAGCTTTCGAAATTACACAATTCCGTTCCCCATTCCTTTGTGTTTTTTTTTTTTTGCGGTTTTACATAACAAATATAACGGTATTCGTTTGTATGCAAATTGAAAAGTACATTTAAATATAAGATAAAGCCAAAAAAAAAATGGTCGTAAATCGATGGTGATATATTTTAGCAAAACGTCTACTTGCCAATTACAGATAATATCTTCATACATTTTGGTTTCAAATTAAAATAATAAATTACTGATGGTTATCTCTAGTTCACTTGACTCTATCATCGAAACAATGACACTAGAATTTTGACACGTAGATGTGTAAAAAAAACGTGATTTAAAGTCAAATATATGTAGGAGTTCTTGTGTTTGTTTTTGTAAATATATTCAACAAAAATTCCCATCACGTAATTTATTTTAAATAATATTCCAGCACGAGTATATATACGACTCAGTTTGCGCAATCTAGCAAAAGTGTTAGATATACGCATGCGCGAAAAGCACACATTGAGAGTACACGTTCGGTTTGTTTCGTTTAAGTTCGTTTATGTTTGAAACAAATATTACTTTGAATGGTGTTTACTTTCGAATTAATTTTGCGCTATTAAATTATATAGTTATGTTGAAATAGACCACCATAACGAATTATTATTGTGTGCGCCGTTAGGCCGTTAGGGAATGTTTGAATTAATTAAATGATTAACATAAAATGTCACGAGTAGATTCTAGTTTATCTTTAAAGAGATTCTAGTATTGTGAATGTAGTAGATTATATAATAATAATAAAATAGCTGTTGAATACTGACAGTGAAGGAAAAATTATTTATTTTTAAATGCCAACTTGGCAAAACGCCTAAATAAAAAGCAAGCTCGTTATAAAGAATTGTTCTGGATTTGGTTCACAGATTTAGTGTACACATAAGTTGACATTTCTAATTCAAGTTTAGAAGTGAATATGTTGCCGCTACCAGTCGCATTTATAATACAATACGAACGAAAACCAGTAAAAAGTTATTTAAAATTAAATATATACTATTTATAAATGAATGAACTGATGTTTACGGAACTATAAGTAGTAATAGACTTGTTGACTAATTAAAAAATATATATAATAATGCCGTTATCAGTCACGAACCTCTAATGGAATTCGCACTTTTCGCAAGTTTATCCGAATCGGCGGCGACATGTGACGCAGTGGATGGTGGCGGCGTCGTGCTGTCCGCAGACGAAACATCCCCTTCTCCTCCACCACCCCTACACCCAACAACCCGTTTCTCCGCCAGTAGATCTCCTCTGACGTCACCACCCGCAGAACCGGTTCCCGTCCAATTATCACCACTACTGTTAAACAGGTCTTGAAACGAGTCCATTGTACGATAACGCCCGAACACCACTTCGTCTGTTTCCGCCTGTGCTCGGTGTCGCTGTGACGAATCGCATGGCAATATGGCGGCCCTTAACTCTCTTTACTGGAGATTTTTGATTATATTTAAATGGTTGCAGTTTATGCACTAATATTCGTAGAAAACTCCTTTTTGGTACAATTTCAAATGGTGTTTAGGCACTACATTTTATATACACTAAAATGCACTTATTTACAAATTTATGATATTTAGGCACTTAAAATAGTACACCATACACCATGCACTAAATATCGTCCACTTTAAAGTTACGACAAGTTTAATTTTATTAAAAACACTATTATTTATAAAATTCAATATAAAAAAATTATCTCGACGAACTAAAATTATTTTCACTTTGAGTTTTGGTCAATGGAATATTATTATGCGTAATTTAAACACTAAAGTGTCACCTCAAAACTTTAAATTCGAACATATTTGGTGGTATCTGTTATTTATGTTCTTCTAATTGTCTTAAAAGTCATGTTGAACTATTTGTTTTAATAATTATTGTTGTTCGTAAAAGTGTTTAATCATTTACATGAACGTCAGTCTCCATTTTTGTTACGTCACGATATTTAGAAGTTATTTTCGGTTGCGCTATATGCCTAAAAACAGAAATGAATCACGAACGAGGAGATTTGTTTCAAATTTTGTTTATGTGTAATGTTTAAAACCAATTGAGTAGTAAATAAAAACGAAACAAAATACGATAAAATGAATTATAAAACGAAACTTACTACACGCAAATATGTGCCGCCTTTCATGACTTGTAAACAGGACTAGTTATTTCATCACGTTTTAGAATTACATATAAATATTTAATTAATTGGTTTCTTATATAATTCTAATAAGGTGTATATATAACTAAATAAATAATATAGCGCATAAAAATATCTGGAGTTTCACCTACGTAATTTTTTTTTTATTTTAAATTACAGTTTCACCAACGAGAGTCATAGTTACGATTATCATAAACATGTTTTAGTCGAGTGTTTTAAATTAAATTGATTGTTAAGTTAGATAGGAAAAGTTATTTTAGTGTATATTATAAAATTGTGTAAAATTAATTATGAAAATAATAAGATAATTTAAAAAAATAAGTGTAAATATTTGCTAAGTGATTTTAAAGATATAACCATATAACAAACGGTCATTGAACCGTTCACATATATGATGTGATTGAACAATAAAAAAAATACAATTTGAAACTTATATTTTTGTCATTCTGTGAAGCGTAAAAATGATGTTTAGTTTCGTTATTAAAATAATCGGTCATTGGACTAAGTATACGAATGTTCAATTTTAAGGAATAACTGACAAATATTATATACAGATAAACAATTCAAAAGTACTTTTACAAAAAAAAGAAGCGATCTTATCGGTCAATCACCTTTGCGAAAACAATAGCACGGAATCAAGATTTGAAGGTTTTTTTTTTTTTTTTTTTGTGAAATTTCATGAGTTCATTTGCAGCGTATATGATTCATAGCGAACAATAAAAAAACTAACTTTTTTGATAAAACCACAATAGATATATTAAGT
Organism: Nebria salina; assembly: GCA_944039245.1. NCBI lineage: Eukaryota > Metazoa > Arthropoda > Insecta > Coleoptera > Carabidae > Nebria > Nebria salina. The sequence goes on from OX063271.1 coordinate 15,140,619, forward strand.
TATTATTTATGATGTTTTGTCAAAAGAAATAAACGTTGTTTTTTTTTTCGATTCTATAATAACATAAATAATACACCTTCAGCGTTTCGGTAATATTTTAAATTATTCACAATTGTTTACGATTTAAGAAACTATATATGAATTTTTAACTATTTAATAAACATTGCCTATTTTTACATATAAAAGGCCAACTAAAAAATTAATGGTTTATTCAAAATGCGGAAATGAACATTTGTAATAAATGAGATAATTTTTTGTTTTTTCTTTCCATAATTATGCGATAAAAACTACTGGGTTATTTTTTATTAACACAAAAATTGTTTATTGTCGTACGAGTTTTTTTTTTTTATATACATACGATAGCAGTATCGGTTAAAACAAGACTATAATGATGTTATTGATTCGCATACTAATAATTATTGTGTTTGTAATTAAAAATATTATTTCACTTATAAGGAGTGACAGACGCACGAGGTTTTACGTACGTTTCAATAAACGTAATATATATATATTGATTTTATTGTTATTTCATTGTTGTTATTGCTTCCAATTGATCTATACTTACTCAGTTAATATATAACGCTTTTAGAAAAATCTGTCAAACCAATACTTTATTATTGATACCGTATTACTCTACATTACGTAATATGTTAGTTACAGGGAAATAACAAGCAAAGATAATATTCATAAAAATGTAAACATAATTATGAATAGTGAATTTTACAGATTGTACTGTAATATTTATTGCAAAATATAAGAACAATAATTTGTTATTTATGTAAATATGTATCTGTAATTATGTCCCTTATAGAAATTCAAACTGTAGCAACTTAGAGATTAATAAAGTATTACGGAATACTCAAACATCTGGTGTAAATAATAAATCATCTCTAATAACCCGTAGAAGTTTGAAAATAATAGATTTTAATTGTAATAATTAATTCATTCATTTAAATATAATTAAATAAAAATTAACGAGAATGTTTGTGCTGGAGAACAAATGTAACTAAATATTCGAAATTTAATAAAGAAAATTATATATGTAAGTATATTTTTGAAAAATTAATTATTGAAGCAAAAAACGTGAAATTATTGATATTAAGCAATAATAACAATAAAAAAGAATGATTGCACAGAGTTACGCATGCGAATTAGTCGGGGTTGGTGACGTGAAAAGGCGGCACATTTGACTGATATGATCTTACAAAAATAGTTGTATTATACACCGCTATGTTTACAAGCGGCATTTAGTGCGCGTGCGCGCGCTATACCACACGCATGCGCGATCCGTGTGTTTGGGTCTGGAGGTGCGGCGCGTGTGCGACCAATGAACCCGAGTTCGATAACCGCCAAAACTCTGGGTAAGCGAGTCAACGCGAGCGGGCGTAAAAAATTTTTATTGAACGACCGTTTTTGATACTAAACAACTCTTACAGGAATCACCAGTTTTTGTTTTTAGGATATTTCAATTACACGCGTCATCTGAATACATATTTTGTCTTTACAACCCTAAATTTATAATTGATACCTAATTCTCTATAATGAAGTCACAAACATCATTAAACATTCACATTCTAATTCAGTTTACGAATTTTTCCTAACAAAATTGCATAAACGATATATTTTATTTTGTTAATAATTAGCCCGATAAATAATTATTATTACACTTAATTATATAAATTATTAAAAGTCCTGTAATGAATACTATTTCAGTTTAAATTTAATAAATAATCAATAAAGTTCGACATATTTCTAAAATGATGCAATATTTGATTCAATTAAATTTAAACATTTTAAAATTGCACCACAAATTGTATATGAGCCTAGTTAGGGGATTGTACTTTGTTATAAGCGTAATTTTAACCAAAAAATATCGAAATAATATGATAAATTATAAATAATTCGCAGTGATTCATCGAAATTGGTAGCAATCATTTATTTAAAAAATAGTATGAAGCTCTTAAATAAAACAAAAACAATTGGTAATCTTTATTTATTTTAATGTCAACTAATATAATAAGTGTGTACGTAATTTGTAATATTGTTCTTGTACAGAATATTGAATTATATTTGGGTTGTGTATTTTTAAATTTATTCGGTTATATAATCAGAAATTTTAATTAATTAGAAACAAAATTGGCAAAACGTAAATAAATCAATAACGAATTCTATTAATAGAATCCATCCCGAAAACCGGTAATAATACTCGAATCAATCAAATCAAAGTACTTAATTAATAAAATTGGATATAATAACGATTCATAAATTCATATTGTCTAATTTTTAAAATAATTTGAGAATAAAGAATTTTTTTTAATTTATATTATGATTGGATTTATAATAAATATAATACTTTAGTTAATAATTGATATAAAACTAGTGGTGGATAAGGGTATAAAAAAGCCCTATGCATTTAAATTGGTAAAAATAGGGTAAAGATTCAAATTGTCTTAATACGACCAGTTTATAATTGTATATGTCCGAAAAGCGAAAAGACCAGATGGTACTTTAGTATAGGGTGGTGAAAGGGTTGAATATGTTTTGTCATTTTATAGTTGTGTATGTAGTATTTAAGTATTTGAAATAAATTGTTCCTGGTTCGATAATAATTGCAATAGTAAAACGTATGTATATATAAAGGTTTAAATCAAAATATAAATCAGTAAAGCAGTGAATAAGGAAATAGCGAAACTGAAAGATTGTATTGTAGGATTGATTTTTATGAAGCAGCTGTTTAGGCGTCAAGTACGTTCGTTCAACTTTTAATGCTTGCCGGTTCAGTATACTCGGGTATCTTAATAATAATAATTTCAACACGTGACTTACAATCCAATTGGAACTTAAACAATTACTTAAACAAAATTTAGACTATTGTAACAAAAAAAAATAAAGTATTACTGTGGTACACGGAAAATAGAAAATAAAATTTTCATATAACAATTGTGGTTGCACTTAATTTTTTTATTTCCAAATCTCACACACACACACACACAAGAACACACTATATCACAGATGCACTGATTATATATCACAGAATGTTTAATTCACACAGTATGAACTAGTGTGTGTGTGTGTTTTTTTTTGTATTTTATTTTTATCACTAGTAAACACTGGCGGACTGTTCACAGTTAACGATTTTCGAAGGTGTGCGTTGTCGGATACACAGACTCACTTTTCCGTTTTGCTAATCGCAGTAAACTATGAAAAATCAGCACATATTTTGGACATTTTTTAAGAAAGTCTGTCCAAGCCTGTGTATCTGTGTGTAATAATATGGAAATGATGTGATTTGGGATTGAACGCACCCGCTGATAGGCGATCGCGGTCTTACCAACCACGTTACGCGACCACCGCGGCGAAACGTATGTCGTAGTATTGCTGTAGTGACGTATACTGGATCCCCACTACCGCTGAAGGTTCAACGACCGGGGTATACTATGAATCTAGACGAATCGGGCTTCTGCCGAAGGCGTTCGGGTTTGTTCGAGTATATATTGCGCGAAATTATTTAATTTTTACTATTATATTAATCATTATTTATACATATTATTTTTGTAACCTGGAAATTAATCATAATAAAAAATTGGATATTCCATGTTTTTCCCGATATTTGTCTGATTTTTATTTCCTAACACTATTAGCGAAATGTCGAAATAAAAAGTTTAATAAGTGAACATTGCATGTTTCTTATATACATGCGATGTTTTAATACAAGGATGTTTTCAACAAATATTTAAGAATTATTTTGTTTAGAACAATATTTATTTCAATTAGCGTAAAATTATTTAATGAATAATGTTTTTAAATTTATACCAAATCTATTCAAAAATTAATTAGAGGCATTCGATTACAATTCAGCTTCGATAACTCGAATAAAATTTAATTACTCGAATCTTTTTTGTGCCGAGTCATAGTTCGACTGTATTTTATAATAATTAAAAACTAGACATATTTAATAATTTGGGGTTTGAAGTGCGGACACTTTTATTTGTGTCATGTATTTCTTAATTCAAATGTATCGAATGTATTTCCGAATATATAAGAGAATGGTATGCCATGCGTGATTTTATAGTTATGACATTGCATGTTTATTCCTACTCAGCGCGAAATCCATACAAAATATACGTTTAGTGAGTTGACATTGTATGTTATTGCAAAACGAGACATATTCAGTCTTTTAAGAAGAGTATCTTGTTTGTTTTTCTTAGATAGTTAAATTATTGTTATAGATACGATACGATAACATCAGTTTCAATTTGTATCACATCAAATTTTATTCCTTAGCAGTCTCTATTTGCTAATATTTCGACTTTCATAATATAAAATTTGCAATATTGGATATAAAAAGTTACAAAATTCGAACATGCGATTATGGTGCCACACCTGTCGAACGAATTAATTGATAATTTAAATAACTAAAATAATAATACATGAGAAATCACAGAACACTGAAAATAAATAAAACGATTTAAAATATTTAATATTCCAAGTAAGAACTATAATGTTTGAGATGCTACGCCCATATGACATTACATGATATTCCATTGTAGTGTCTTTATAGCAAATGTATTCAGTTCATATTTATTATATTAACTATCCTCATAGTCACACGTAGGAATTTATTTTTAAACGTTTGCAAATGAAAAACCGGATTTTTTTTGTAAATTACAGTTGATGAAGATAATTGATTTCTTTACGTGGAAAATTATGATGAAATATTTCGAAATAAATTATTAGTTTTCTAAATAATGTGATTCTTTATTTGTAAGTAACAAAAAATATTAAAATTAACAAGTTTGCTTTTATATTATTAATACAATTTGAAACTTGTAAACATTAATTTAACGAAATTATATTTATCATACTTATAAGTTTTAGCCTTTAGGGCTTTTCCAGTTGCCAATATTTAAAATTTATTTAAAATTAATACACAATAATTAGCTATAAATGAGTGGCTACTGTAAATCAAAGGAATTGCTGGAATATTTTAACAGTGGACACGCAATGCGTCAAAAATTCAGTTTTATGGTGTTGTAGATTTATTTTCAAAGCAAAAAGATAAATACGGTAAGGATTCTGAATTTTTTATAATGGCGTTACGGTCTTCAATTTTGACCTATACGGCTATATTGCATTCAAACTTTCATATTTTTGATAAATATTTTTATTTCTTGGCAATTTTACTGTTATAGCAATTCCAATTGTTTATAAAATTTTGTAATATTTCGCAGATTAACCAAATATTTGTCACCAACATTTGTGATAGAGTTGAATGGCAAAAGATTGTGATGGAAGGGAATGAATGTAAAAGGGTTTTTTATAAGAATAGGCATGCAGTTATATACATATATGTATGTTATGTATCATTTAGGAGTTTTTAATAGAAATTAAGTACAATTTGTCGGATTACAGTAATTTTAATTAAAAATACTTTGAATGTTTGCTAAAAATACTCCTGTTAATCTTCTGTAATTTGTAAATTACGCATTTTCAATACCATTTGGTATGTCTTACCATTTTGGGCGTGTCGTATTTTTTAAAATATTTTTTCATTGAGTCACCGTATGCTTCTTCGAATCATACTAAAAGAAGCTTGAGCGTATGTATGTAGCGTGTACGTAAGTACTATATGTTTTATAATAAAAGAAAAAATTGTTCAGATTTTGCAAATTCTCGTTGGCACAACACGTGTGCTAAAAATACCACGGATGGAACGGGATGGGATGGCAAAGCTGTTGAATTGATTCGTCGTTTTTTAAAACAACTTTGTAGGCGCTCACATTTTTATATTCAACCATAAAAACATCTAAATATGCATTATAACTAATATGTCGATTGTGATTTATTTGAAATAGTGGGAGGGGCAGGAATACGGCCTACATGTGTTTCATATAGAATCAAATTCTAAGTTTGACCATGACAACATTTTGAGTTTTGAAGGACAGTTCAAGAATATTCAACCTATGTACTAGATTTGCTAAGGACCACCTTAAAGATGACATCATTGTTGCAAAGCATAAAAATATAATTTTCCACTAATATAATTATTTTTTAACTTTCTTATACGCAGTAATATGAACGTATTACAATCATGAAATAAATCGATGTTGAGATTTTAACGAAAATATACATTTTAACCATATGTGTGTGTGTGTGTGAGAGAGAGAGAGGGCTTTAGAGCCAAAGCGGTTGAAGGTAAAATTATGAAACTTTAAACTTAAAATTTGTGTATGCCTGGTATGAAAACCTCACATTGAAACAAATATGTTTAGTTATGTGATAATTTTAGTGACCGGACGTAGAAAATCGCAATAGGAGATCATTAACTTTTAACGATTGCTAAAAAAGCGCGGTACGGTTGCAGAGAGAGCAGCCCTGTTTGGCACGATATTGTTCATTTGAACAGGCTAATAAATTAGCTAGTTATAATCGAGCGGGCCCTTCGAAAGCCATTCTCTTTTTTGCTCAAACAAAATAATAAACCGGCTTTTATTTTTCGAAAGAATCGACGAACTTTTGAGCGTCGTGCGGCTTCGTGCGGCGTGTCGACGTTGGACGAAGTCCCATATGTACACAAACTGGGTCAGTGGATGCTTGCGCACATTCGGTCAATGCACTTGTCGGCAACGCACATGCCCGCCAACGACCTCGTACAAACTGGATAGACTACACTTACACACACACGAACACTCATATCTCGATATAATCGACATCACGACACACGTGATGAAAACATTTATACGAGGTGACAAGCATCATTTTTTAAAAGATGGTTTTTTTTAAAAATGCTGTTTGCACAAGGACTTTTACACATATTCACAAATAATTATTATTTACATGACTTTAATATTACGAATTGTACTCAACGAGCATTTGTTTATAGTTTTTAAATGCCCATATTCAGGGTAAATTTATGAATAAATGAATACTTTAATATCGAGACAATTATAGAAATATTCATAAAGAATTTTCGTGAAACTTATACAAAGTTTCATTAAATTAAGTTTAAATAAATATTTTATTAACGCGACTAAAATAAAGGGTTTAGTTATAAAAAATAAACATAGGTAATTAAAAGAACGATATATAGCATATAACATTGAATATAATTAATAAATTGTGCGCAAATAAATCAAAATAAATGTAACAAGATCAATATTCCCTCTGTGTACTTATTATAAATAAACATTCTTTGCTTGATATTTTCTATAAAATTCAGTGACATAATTATTGTTATCACATATAGATTATAAATAACAACATAACAAATGTAACCATTCCAAAGTTTAAAATCAAATTTCGTAGGAACTGTTTTTGGAAATATCAATATTTTATGACATTGCATGTTTTTTAATTGTAATCAGATTTATTAAAGTTTCGCAAACTGTATATAAATGCGAGATCCATTGTCTGTAAGGTCTAAGGTGCTCGCAGCGAATTGTACCGGTAGCAGCGTTATTTCGCACGAACGCGAACGCCGGTTTTTCCAGCCCACCCGGTGTTGTTAAACATCATTCCTGAAGCGCCCTCAGCTGTTTTCCCTTAAACATCTATCCAAACACACATATGAATGCGCGCGCATACTAACAACACGCACAGGTATTAATTCGAGAGCGCCCTCAGCTGTTTTCCCTCAAACAGCTAGCTTACACGCATGCGCACGCAATCTTAACAACGCGTTCAGGTATTTATATATACCCCTAGTATGACGTCATCTAACAGGTGGTTACCATAGCTACTTGGTTATTTGTATTTTTAATTTTACATTGGTGCACACTTCGTCTGATTTATATCGCACAATTTACTCGTTCGGGCGCATATTTAGGATATTCTTAGAATTATATTTCATACCTGGTTATGCACATGCATTGCATTTGCTAATTATAACTAATAATTATAACTTTAGTTTGGACAATTGATGTTCTTTGGTAATAATTTCCGGAAAAATAGAACGAAACTGTCCAAATTTTTCTGCCACATTTAATTAATTTTACACATTTTGTTTCAAAAATCGATGAACAATCGAAATTTTGACATGAATAAATATTTTTTAATAAAAGTTATCCACAGAGTGTTTCATAAAATTGAAAGCAGTCAAAACCGGAACAATGGTTACGGTATTTATCGGTTATTTATGGAAAATGCCCTTAGGAATTTGTATTTATTTCATCAATCGGAAATTCACAGAAAAATCAATAATTCAATATACAACCAACAGTTTTTTTTTTTTCTGCACGTATTTCAATATTCCAATGATTAAAAACAACAAATTTACAATACCAAAACATGAAAGCGGCATAACAAATACAATAAAAAAATAATAATTGAATACCCTATATCAATACAATTTATGATTTTTATATTGTAAAAAATGTTAGTAAATTTGAATAAAATTTAATTTTTGAAATATTCGAAAAAGTGTTATATTTTTAATGAAAACCACAGAATCATAAAGGATTGTAAACAACCAATAAAATCTCCAATTTATAACAAAATTATATTCATTAACGGAATTAACCGAAGTTAACCGAGTGTTTTAGTAGGTCAGTCGACGGCCCAACATGTTAACCTGTCTCGCGGAAAACATTTTTAGCATCAAACACATTCTATTCATACACGCATCGCGGCTAAAAATAAAATTGCGTGCCAATACTTTCTTCACATATCGGTACGATCACTATTTTTCATAGATATTAAATAAGTTAATTTATATATCTGTAAAAAAAAATTTACATATGAGTATGCCTATGTACGGGAAACCGGTAGATTCTGTTTAATAATTTTACCGCTAACATCAGCACCAGTTACGAAGCATAGTATTTAGCTATAAATTTATTTTTATGCATCCTCAGAAAATAATTAGTATTTTAGTCTGCGATTCATATTTTGTAAAACAATTTTGTAAAATTAAAAAAATATATGTATTTAAATATCAATATAGTGCAATTATTTATTTCGCAAGCTTCTTTATATTAATTTTATTTGAAGATTAAACAAAAAAAAAACATTAATTCATATTATCTATAAGCATGTAAGCTTACGCTTAAAAAAGCATGTAATTTCACATAAATGAACTTCAAGTTTTAAGCAGTAATTTTACATTTAAATTTACTACTATTTATAATCAAACTAAACTCAGACATATCTTAAAACGAATATAAAAACTTAAGCTAACATTTCACACACTTTAATATGTATCATATTTATATAGTTATACATGATATCAGATTTCATTGATAAACTGATCATATTTCATATTACGCTGGCAGCATTGGTGCATCAAACATTTTTAGCTGCATTTAATAAGCTATTCTTATAAAAATTTATAAACAATCACGCAGTACTTTATATTATATTAATTTGGGTTTATTTTGTAAATTTTATATTTTATTATATTATTTGGTGTGTGTGTTCGTGTGTATTTGCGTATGAGGGAGTGTGTGTTCGTGTGTGTGTTTGTATGACTATTCCGTATTTGGACGGTCAATAATTCCATAGCGAAATCGTGACTAAAGGCCATATTTGATCAAATCTTAAAGTGAATTAGCTTTATATAATAGCAATTCATTATATTTGACTACATGGATCGTTTAAGAATTCGTACACAACCATAGACCATGGGAAATTGAATTAAATGTATATGGTTAGTCGATAGTACATTACTACTTTATTATCCTATACACCGAGTACGTACTGTAAAGTATCTGATTGTAAAGACTCATATACTAGGTATTTCACGTTTCTGGTAACTGTACATTACATGTACGTACTATTAAAATAATCTTCGAGTCGGAATCTTCAAAAGAAAAACCAAAAAATTGCAAAAATGTTTTTTGTCTCACATATTATTTCCTATTTTGATTTCACGCTTAGATCAAACTTTTCCAAATAGCTTACAGCACAAATGTGCTCTATAGACCATACTAAATATAAAATTATAAATCAAGTATAATTTGTATCAAAATTGTCCTCATAGAAACAGTTTTAAGATTTTAATAACAAATTATAAATTTTATTTTCCGAACTTTTAGAAATACGCAATGAATTAAACTGAAAAATAATTAAACAATGTAAAATCGCCATTTATGGAATAAAAGCCATTATTGTAATTGAAATTATTTATTTTTACAATGATTTATTAAAATATGATATATTTAATATATAAGTTAAATAAATAAAAAAATATTCAATAAAATCAGTGTTTTCGCGGAGTATACTGGTGTATAAGATATAAATCTGATTAATGTTTAAAACAAGAAATAAACAATCAAGATAAAAACTTGCTTCACATATAAAATATGAGTATATGTATACCGTTTACGTTTACATCATACATTTATGCCTGTCTACGTTTACATAGTCTCACGCACGTGGTTTGATGGAGTACGCCCATCTTTTGTCATGGTTGTTATGTTTTGCGTGTGTTGCAAACTCGAGACTTCCTCAACATAATGAATATGACTACATATGTTACGTCAAGTTGTTAAGAGATCTATGCTCACATCACATTTGTGTATGTATATACGTCACACACAGACAAACATTCATACATGACACGATCGTAAATTTAATACTAATGTAAACAATATTGTTAACTTTTTAATTAGCTAAGGTTAAGCTCTTGCTCGAAAACAATATTTTAAATTATTATATCGACAAATTACAATTTCTCTTACACATTATATATCACGGATTCTATTTAGAATAAACTCCTGAAATAAAATACTTTCGTTTATAAAACTCTTTCGCGTTATTTTATAACATTTGTTGATTTTTTTTTTGTATATTTATTCATTTAAAATATTTGGTAAGTAGAAATAATAATGTTTTATGTAATTCAGAACATCCTTTTAGACTATAATTTCATGTTTGTTCAGTACTACCAGGATCAGGATAAATATCCTGTAAAACGATCCTTTTCCTAATGCATGCTTTAAAGTGCGTTTTAAAAACAATATCAAATTTTATTTTACTAGTGAATATGTAGCACATACATACAAACAAAAATATATTAAAATTAAAAAAATATTTATCAAGATCTTGCTTCATTTATGGTAATTTTTTAAGAATTATACGTACTGCCGAAAATGCAAATTCCATATAATTGCGTATATATTTTTATAAACAATTGTTACGTAAGCACTTATTAAAAAAAACAATACGAACAATAATTTTAAATGTATACGACAGATATTCAACATTTTAAAGATAGTTGATTCATAATTTGTATGTTTTTTAAAGCTTGAATACTAATAGAGTATTTTAATTGAGATAATACACAGCTATGTATAGTATTGATTTAAAATGAACATTCATAAACAATTTGCACAGTACAGTATTTGTAGAATATATTAACAGTTTTTTTTTCTAGGACATTGACTTACTAGTTACGTTATTTATGTTTAGATTGTAGCTATGTTAAATATATAACAATTAAAAATAAATATAGCACTTTCAAATTACAGTAATACCATAATTTTGTACAATGAGATATGAGTTATTTTTTTGCAAAATAAATCATTCTGAATTCTATGTCTATTCTTTATAGAACAAATGAAACCACTTTTTTTGCATCGTGTTATCACGTTTTTTTTTGTATTAGTAATATAATATATAATAATTACAAGATTCGTTGTAACATCATAGATCATATTATCAAGTATTTACCGTATTCTAAAAGTAACTATACGTTGTGGTTTTCGCTCACTACTTTATTGGTATAACCACAATATGTTAAGAGTATTTCGTAATACTTAAAATATCAACTTGTAAATAAAAATCAGTAGGTACTTAAACTTTAAACAGGCATATCAAGAAAAAAAAACATTTCGTAACGTTTTTTTCGCATTCGACAAACAACATTCGTTTAAGCATTTCGAAGGTATGCACCTTCAGAAAATGTATGAAGCTGATGGAACAAAAGTGATAAGGCATCTCTGTACATGTAGAAAAAGTATTAATAAAAAAAAAAAACAGTATTAATAATCAAAATGGACGGCACATACATCTACAATACAAGTGGTGAATACTTTCACTTTTTTAATACTATTATGTTGTATTTTGCAGAATGCTGCGGGCTATTGGTAAGAGGAAGACAAGTGAAGTTTTGACAATTTTTACAGAGATGGATTCCGCCCAATACACAACCATATTTAGGGGCAATAGAAAGTAGTTTTGAAAACTACAAGATAATTCTATTCCAGGTTGTGTAAACAAATCACTATTTAATACATGGTACAAAATAGCTTAAGTGTTTGTTTGCATATTTTATTTGTAACAATATCGGATTAAAATAAATCTTTTAGTGTAATACATTATTTACACATATTGTCCTAATTACGAAAATGTATGTGTCCTATACTCAATAATATGCTAGTTAATCGCTCGCAAGACTATTTTTGTCGCTTCTTCTCCTCTGAAGGTACCGAACCGATTTCCACCAAATTTAGCACACATATTGTATAGATTCTCGATTGAATCAGTTCTCATTTTCAATTCAACAGGAACTATACTAAAGGATATATTGGGCCCAATAGCCGCCGACGCTTATATGTATTTTTGAAAAATGTATACTATAGTAAAAATAAATTTAAATAAAATTACATGTTTTCTTGATGTATTTAAAGTCTTTTAAGTTATAATCGAAAGCCGTAACAATAAAATCATTAACAACTAAAATTGTTACATTTATTATCCTTCCCATCTAAACTTAGATAATTTTTATAGCTTTATATATATTGTGTATTTATGCATGCAATGCCGAGGGCGATCTCGGAACATTGGTTTGTTTTCTGGTGCATTAGCTACTATTTTACGAAACTTTAAAGTCATGTTATATATTTAGTACATGTAGGGAAATTCAAGCATATATATTTTTATTTTATTTAAACATACATTATATTTAGAAGGTAAATGTTTGCATTTGCGAAATGCTTTCAATAAAAATATCAAATATTATTATAAAATACGCTTTGCGCAGCTATGCACGTTTGCACGTGCATAGAAACCCTTCAGTTATGTTATAAAGTGAGATAAATAATAATTTATAAATCTCTTCTATCCTTTCTCTGAATGCTACATTGTATACATGAAGCTACCTTCACAATATAATTACGTCATAGCTTACAACATACACTTGTCATCAGTATTGTTTAAACTTGGCTTATAACTAACTTTAACTTAACAAATACATCATGTTGAGTTAAATAACTGGAATTTATGATCAAACAAGCTTTGGAACAGGTATATGTATATATACGAATTGCAACATAATATTTTGTTAACAAAAAACGTAGAGTAGGTCTATGAACATTTGTACCGACAACGACAAACATGAATATTTATAAACATGTTTTCATTTCGGTTTAAATTCACTGTTGATAGCTATTTAAATTTATTATATTAATATGCACACATATATGTGTGGATACAGGTTATTTTAATATTGATTGATATTAATTTGATGTGATATATGAATTCGTTTATTTATTAATTGACAATAATAATATTTGATACAATTTTATTTTAATTAAAATATATATGATAATCCTTTAAATAAAAAACACATATTGTAGAAAAAATTTGTTTGCATTATTGTACGTATACTATATAAATTCATCTACCAAGTGTTTTGCAAGAGTCGAAAGCGGTTTACGTATAAGGACATGAGTTTGCATTGAAGTTAGCTGTGAATTCAGTGGCTGGGAGTATGTCGTAACTACAACATACGAATTATTTTTAACAGAAATTGCACAGGTTTATCTGCAACAATTTTTTATATTTTCTTAGCAAGGACATTGGACGCAATAACTAAATATTAACTAGGTATATCAGTTGAGATTGTCAAATTAATTTTACGCTTATTTTATGGTTGAATTATAAATTATATTATTACAAATCGAATACACGCTTTAGTATTTCAAGCTCAAATTCACTTAATTAAAGGAAAAAAATGACATTTTCAGGGTGTTCAATAAGTGTGGAGTAATAAATTCTGTTTTAATACAAACTCAAATTGTGCGATAATTATAAAATTATTTAAATAGTAAAGAAATAAAAATGTTCAATGGATGTAATTGCCACTGTAAGAATAATAAATAATCTTTTTTATTCTATATCAAAGCTGAAAGCACTTAGAGTTAATCAAAAACTACCATGTAACTTTAGCTCGTTCGATGACGGAACATCAAACAAGAAATAATTTTCGTAGTTTTTTGTGAGAGTTTTTTTTTGTGTGTGGATGAGTTTGTGTTTGTTTTTTTGTGCACAAATCTAAAAGAATATGCGGAAATATGTCATGAGTGATTAAAGATATGACTTTTTTCGAGTGGATTAATAATGTTCTCTAATTTATTATTTTGAAGCAAATACACAGGGTGTTGATACGCGGATATACTATTTGGCTACGTTTGCGTTAGAAAATGTTTGATTAGTTAAGTTTCTCGCTTATTTTTATGCAAATATAGAATTAGCACGCACAAATGAATGTATACCTAATTATCATAATGCAACCACATAGATTTCTCGATTTTTAATGTAAAATCGTGTAATTTATGTGTCATATACTCGATAATATGCTAGTCGCTCGTAAGACTAAATTTGTCGCTTCTTCTTCTCTGAAAGTACCGAACCGATTTCCACCAAATTTAACACACATATTGTGTAGATTCTTAATTGAATCTGTTCACTTTTTAAATTAAACAGGAACTATACTAAAGGAAATATAGGGCCTAATAGAAGCTGATGCTTATATGTATTCTCGATTATTAATGTAAATTTTATGTATTTATTTTAATAAAGCATATACATATAAAAATAAAAAGATTTATGTAGATTTTTAAATAAAAGAAATGATCTAGATTTTTGATGTTTAATAAAAATTAAGTAGATACATCGCGTAATTTATGAAAAACCCTATTTGTTACCGTGTGGGTTTACCCATAGAGACATATATGTGATTGAACAAAATAAAATTTAGAATCTTTGAATTAAATCAGTGGATTGTGTCAAAATACTAATTACATACATTTCGAATGTAAATGTTCGGCAATACTGATAGATGTAAATCACTCGCAAGCACGTCACGATTTTCGGGTACCCCATGTTTTTGCAAATAACACACTCAAACTCTCGCAGACACACACACCGACAGACAAAGATAGAAACTATATTCATGAAATCAGCGAAATGTTATTACGAATTTCGCAACCACATCACACACACACACACACAACATGTGTGGTGGTTGAGTCAAAGGCAACTTTCTTTTAGACATAGTTGCCGCCGCGTTCAGTGAATGTTAGTAAAAAAAAAATCATATACCAACAATTTTGAACAGGTTGTCATTCATCTAACTCTACATATACAGGGTGTTGTTATTGGAATACAAAGCATTCAATTGTCTCTTTTCAGTATGAATATTACGTTTTATTGACTCAAAACATTCAGAATAAAGACATTGAAATCGAAAATAATGTGGAAACCTTGCCTTGAGCCGTTCCTGATGCACAACCACCGTCCAGAAACAACACTTATTAATTTAACGCAAAGATAAATTGCATTTAAATTCGCGACACATTTGTTTGTGAGATGTCAACTGGTTATTCAAATATAATACGCATATGTAATTATGATATATTAAACTTAATATTTGTATATTGTTCGAAATAAACTATTTTTGAAAATAATAATTTAGTCATTTTTTGTCGTTTTATTAACTACTACGTATAAGAACGCTCAGTGAGAAGAATTGTAAATATTTGTAAATTGTAATTATATTAAAAAATAAATATTGCTGACACAAATTTGGAATGATTTTTGAAGTGATTATTTATAAAAAATATTTGAAACTGTACGCAAATTGTATTGGAACAAATAATGTATGGCAAAACAAATATTTCCACAATGAAACCAACGCAATTACATTTTTATTGAATAGAAATCAAAACAAACAAAAATAATTTTGTTTCGAAAACAAACAAGATTTGAAGGTTGGGTACGAAACCACAAAAAAATGATAATATAAGGTGTAATCTGTAAATACTTTACAAGTTCAATGGTAAATATTAATATGTTTTAACCATGAGGAAATATGCTACATATTTATTCAATGAACATTAACATTTTTAAAATAACCGAATGAGAAATAACTACAGACAAATTTGATCTTTATTTGTTAAGCTGTATATAGATAACATTAATAATAAAAATAAATATATTTTTTAAATGGTTTAATTATTTTATATGCGACAATAATTAAACTACTTATAAGAGTCACAAGAATAGCAATTAAAATACAAATGTGTAAACATTTGATATATGCCGATATTATATAGGATTAAGCTCAAGCGATTTTTCACACTTTTGAAAAATTCTTAGTAATGTGTAGATTATAAATCAAATATATCTGATATTTACCAATACATTTTCGCCATTTTTGGATATGTAGGACGTCTATATTTGGATTGTTTAGATTTGTCATACCTATCATCACGATTGTTACCTTATTGTAAGAAGGAACATATGATTTGCTCTCACATGATGATTTTTTTTTTTATGTATATATATATATATATATTTTTTTTTAATTTAGTTATTTAATTATATTTTTATGAATGAAGGAAAGAGATGATTGTTAAAATGGAAATATTTAGTATATTATTGCAAATAAACATCATTGAAAAGATCGCGAATTCAAGGCTTGTAAACAAGTATAACCTACAAGTTCTGACATACACTTGGAATATAAATGTGTTGTTTTTGCTGCGAAAAGGTGACTACCCGAATTCAATGATACATACAGTAGTACACCGTACATGACACAATTAAATTTTTAATAAGTAAACAACGCACACATTTCTTTATACCCAGATGTTTACAAATTGGTTCATGGCAACGGAAAATTTTCCCGATACCATTGATAAAAATTTCGTACATACATATATAGTATATGAACAGTTTATTTATATATTAGATATATTTACAGGTGGCGATATTGATTAATAGTCCTAAATTATATTGTTTCAATATTGTTATTCAACGTATTATAATCTGAAGATGAATCATTAAAATTTAGAAACTATTTGAAGATCTTAAGCGAAATTTATATCGGATAAATTTCCATTCTTAACTTAAAATTATAGAACAATAGACAGGTCTTACATCAGTTGTAAAGTTGTAATAAAACTTGGTTTGAATATTAAAATTGTTAGTTTATTCAATAGTGTAATAAGTTATTGTTTATTTTGCAATGAATAGTTAAAGTTTCTTATTGGAATTTCGCTTTTAAATTAAATTATATTTACGCTTATAAGAAGGTAAATTCATATTTCGATTAAAATAATTCGAAATTTCTAGTTGAGAAAATCTAAGTCAATTCAGATTTTTATAAAATAGGGTTTGTGAGTTTTTTGGTGGAGTTTCTTAGAGGGAAAAGGGCATACATATCATACGAGTAGAATTTTATTTTATAGACCTTAGAGTACAAAGGTGACATGTTTAATAAATAAAATGCGTTTTGCAATAGAAATCATTTGTTTTCAATGCACACTTTCAATGCTAAATAAATATTTATTTATATTAAACGCTAAATCCAAAAATTCCGAGCCAAATAATAAATCGTATCAAAACGACAGTTGAAATTGTTTTCTGTATGTGGCAAAAACATATTTATTTTCGGATACATTTGGACCAAGATATCACTTTTTATACATATTTTTTTCGTAAACTCTTATTCATTATTTGAATATAAGAAATTTAGTAAATATTCATCCGGAAGTCGTTGGGATTCGAACCCTGAACCTACAGAATTTGTAGGTTCTGGGTTCGAATTCAGGCGGCATTCGATGATTTTTACTTCCTTATACGAAGTAATAAGTATTGTAATCATGAAAAAAAACCGATCACGAGATTTTAACAGAAATATACCTTTTGACCTTCCCTGAACCGATTCTATCTATTTTTCGAATTACGTCTGTCTGTCTGTCTATGTGTGTGTGTGTGTATGTGTGTGTGTGTGTGAGAGAGAGAGAGAGAGAGAGAGAGATTGTGTGTATGTGTGTGTGGGTGAGATTGTGTGTGAGAACTGCCTCATGTTCATATGTTACCGCATGCCTATTTGGCTTGTGGCCCATAGTTTGCCCAACCGCAAGCTTCAAAATCAAAATAATTCTTTAAAATTGTCTTCTTTTGAAATATTGACAAAGTAAAATAATACGTCAACAACAATTAAATATATTTATAATATTTATACACGCGTAAGAATTGGGTCATCGCAGTAACATATGAATGGGAATTCCCCGAAAATTTTCCACCCTATACTAATGACAATGACGTCATGTGTATTCAAATGCGTATAGTGATCACATTTTGACTTGCATATAATAATATACAAACGCAAATTCACTACACACAGTCTTATGTCACAATAGCTGGCTGCGATCGCGATGCAGTATAAGTAGAGAGCGGTACGTGTAAGCACGCATGCGCAACGCTTTGAGTAGCACGCGTGCCGCGCGGTTTCGATCACGATCAGTTTTAACTCACGGTATAAACTAGGCCAGAAGTTGAAAGACTTCAACCAAGGACATCTGGGTATAGTAGCCACGCATCACCACGACCTACCAGATATCTCTCTTCACGCACACAAGTACCGTATTATAAAGTATCATTGCAAAAATTACTGTTCATGATTTTTTTTTTTTATTCAATTTTTTATTTTCTTTGATTTATATTATTTAATCGTGTAATACCATATAATCTTCAGCGTTTTCTTTGTTTTATTTCTCTAGATGTATTGATAATTTTTATATGCATGCTCATACAAGACAAATCGACGTCTATAATTATCCAGATACATATCAGACAGTGATGCATATAATTTGATTAAAACATGATGCCAATTCCGAATATAGTCTTGCAAAAGATTTTCGGCAAACACATTTTTATATCTTATAAGTGTATAAAAATTTAACAAATAAATTTATAGATTTACTTTTCTGTGTATATTTATTTTAAATTTAAGGTGTTTATGATAACCGGTTTTCAGTTTTCATTTAAAGAGTACGAAAATATCGACATTACTAAATTATATAATAAATATATAAAGTATTTCGATATTTAGTACGCAATTAGTTACAATTATGGAACATTATCTTTAATTAAAATTTAAAAACAACGATAGGCACTTAACTTTAAGCGGACCTTAAATTATATTGGATATGAGCAATAAAAATAAATTCTCTTAAATATAGCAGAAATTATATTCATTTTAAGCGATCGATAGCCAATGCGTTCAAATTCGTAATGTAGTAGTAAATAAAAATCGGTTAAGCTACGCTTAACGTTGCAACTGGTTATAAATATTATTTGTGAAATCTTTTATTTTTTATTTATTTATCAATCAGGTGATTTAAAATGACGTATGTGCGATGCATAAATCAATGAACCAATTAAAATTAGTGACCAAAACTATTGGAAATAGATTTGAAATAGTTGTATTAGTGAATTTATTGTTTGTTGTACCACATGTTTGTTAGTTACTTGGCACACTTAAAATTTGATCAAAGTCCTTTCATTTATTATATTATCGATCACCTTATTGATAAAAAAAAAACAAATCAACAATAGGTTCTATGCATATGTATTTCGTTAGTTTATTAGTCACATAACATATAACGAAATCCGAGATATATTTTCGTCTATTTTAGAACATTTTTAACCACTTATTCCAAGATGATCGAGAATTCTCACGACATTCATTAATTATTACAAATCAGAAACGATTTTAAACATACTTATTTAAACCTAAACATAAGTAGACCTTAATCTATAAAATATTTAAACCAAACACAACCGAAAAATAATTATATAATACTTGAGATGTCGATCAAATAATACAATTTGCATTGTGATTGATTAAATAACTGATTGATTGAACGAATTGTTAAATTAATACAACTATATCAACCTTGTCAGATGGCAAACACCGCGGGTTGCACATGTCTAGGCGTTATGTGCTAATATAAATAACAAACAATAAAATTGTTAATTCATCATAGCAGAGATGTTATATATTATGTAAAAGGAAGTAATTTGAGGTATTTTGTATATGTGGACGGTTATGTTTTGAATGTGTAAGTAACGTTATAGAATTGCCGGAATATAAAAAAGATATGGTTCATCTGAAAGGATATTTTGATGTATCCGCCGAAATATGGTGTAATCGTCTAGGTAATACGTATGATTAGTGATGGAATGTATCATTAATTATTTAGTAACTGTCCCAATAAAATGCCGCAATAAATATAGCCCCTGTGTATATAGATAACGCACCATAAGATTAACAGTGTGATTGCTTAATGCAGTGTGTATGTATCGACGAACATATATGTATGCATTTACAATAATGGGTAAATTTTGCCGCCGATATTCGAAGGAATAATGTAATCGTTATTTTTTATTATGAAACTATATCTGTAGTGACCTACATGTCTTGGTAGGGTTCAATAAACCATACTAGATAGCAAACATACAAGAATAAAAATACACAATTCTTACTTGTTTCAAGTACTTTTTATCGAAAACAACGCCTCGATACATTTTTATGGCAATTATTTATTGAAACGACCCTAAACATTAATAATACTTTCCGAGTTGATTTATAAATTCACAAACTGTGTGTATGTGCTCCAGTTATAGGCGTATAGATATTTATAGAATTAGTCACCTTCGATTTGATTCCACAAGGAATTTAAACTTCAATAATCATTCGTTCAATTTTACTTTTTTTTGTAATTTTTCTATATAATAATACTAAACTATTTAATCATTCAATAAAGAATAAGAAAGACGTATATATATCAATTGCATTTATGGAAATTAATGTGTGATTTTATAGTTAGATTTAATTATCGCTAAACTCGTTTATAACGAATAATTGTTTGTAAAATTTACAGAAATAATAAACAAAAATTACGAATAAAGAATCTTTATTTTGATGCAATATTTGCTTAAAAATGTTCTAGTTATAAAGAAATAGATAATTGTTTAAGTGTAGATAATTAGTAAACACCTTCTAGATTAATGCGGATTCTAAGAAACACAGATTATATAAAAATATGTAAGATTAATAATGAATAATCAGTGTTTTCGTTCAATTCCACAATTGCTCTAATTACGACTTTATTTTCATATATCACAAATAGATATTTTTGCTCTAGATTCTAAATATTCATAAACAAATATTAGTTGTGTATTACGATTAACGGTTCTAACAAACAAAAGGATTTAATCCTGTAATGTTTGTTATAACCACATATAAATAAAAGAGTAACTATAAATATAAATCCTATCACTTTCTATTGGTCTATATCCGTGCATGTCCAATGTATTTTCAGCAGACTAACACATACTTTGGTTCTGCGAAATTATTAGAATTGCAGGACACATACAGTGTGCTACGAGTACACAAGCAGAGACGTAACACACAAACGCAATGCTAAACGCAACGTATTGGTTGTTAAAATGCATATTATGTTATATACGAATCGCGCATAGATACTACTTGAATATCAAACTGCTCTATGAACTGAACTACACTTTGGCAGTATGCCTATTCACTCGCGAACTAATATTACAAAACGTAAAGTTATTTTTTATGTTTAAATTTGTGGAAACAACAAATATCTATATAACTTTAGCTATTTCATTTACCCAATACTGTTTTATTCAAAATGTTTCACAAATATGACATTCATAACCATTATAATTTCCTCAAAACAATTTATTTATTGCTAGAAATCTCAAAATATAGTATTTATTACGATTTGCAAAACTCGCTTAATGAAAACGTGCTGTATGTTGAGAACCACAGGTCGAAAAAAATATTTTTGCATAAAATACGACGAGCTGTTTCAAACTGTACATTTTTTGTTAATAACTTTTTATTGTATGTGCAATGATTAAAAAAGTAAAATTTAATGATCCTTAAACATGAAGCACCCTGTATGTATTGAAATCAAACAGTATTGCATTGTAAGAGTGGGTGATTGACTCTGCAAATAAGTCGTGTGCTAGATTTTTGGTGATATCTTATCAATAAAAAATTGCACAAGAAACTGCATTTCCTAATTTTTCTTATCAATCACACACATATTTTATTATCTGGAGTCCTAGATGGGAAAAAATAGCGATAGCTTCGTTTTTTTGCTCGGGAATACCTACACTGTACCAGATTAGGAATTATCTGAAAACTATTCCTGACCTGGCACATTTTTACAAAATTGGGCAAAAAATAAAATATTTAATAATCGTAAATCCACTTTTATTATAAAAAATAACGTAAGTTGTGTGTAATTCTGAGTATGTTTGTAATTCTGTTATTACGTAAAAGCTTTTTTATTTATTTTTATTAATTATTAAAAGTATGTTTATTGTTGGGTATATTAAGAATAAAATGTTCATCAATATACTAAATGCGTTATGTAATTAGATTCATAATAAATAGTGCATTAAATTCTATAACGCAAGCAACGACAAAGTTTTAGTGCAGCTTTACGTGGAATACAACATATATATGTAGGTAATAGAATATAATTTCATTTAGGACAATTAATAACCATTAATGCGTGATTACTTGCTATTTAGTTAATTATGAGATTGAAACGCAATCAGTTGTACATATTGCGCTCAAATTTCGCGCAGCATTCGTATTTATGATACGACTATTGTAGTATGAAAATTAGAAAATAATCGCAATTTAAATCTAGTCATTTTGCGTAATTAGAAAAAATACACGAATATTCTAAAGTTACTTTACATCAAAAGCCATATAAAATTGCATTTACATATTGTGTACGGCTAAATATGGTGCAATTTTATGAATAATAAAAGTTTAAATGTAGAATCATGTATGATTAAATAATGTTTAAATTGAGTAAAAATGTATTATTTTTAAACAATAATTTATAGTAAATGTTTTCCAATGAAATATGAATAGGATTAATTTTGATTTTTTACTTCATTGTACACAGTTGTTATTAGCGTTAGTATTCAATAATTGTGTATTATTGCCGAGTTTACAATTAAATATAGTTATAAATAATATGGTATAGGCTTGATTAAATATGATTTAATTCATGAAATACCATGAAATCAGCGACCATGCTAGATACGAAAGCACGTTATCAACATGGGTATAAATTACGATCTAACAAACAAGAATATTTTCGAATATGATCGCGTTTAGTTTATTAAATAAAAACCATACAGTTAACCAAAAAAAAAAAAAAATGTATTAGATAATCAAATGTAGCTGTTTGTTTATTTGCAAAATGAAATGTTTAGTGAAGCAAAAATGTGAATGATCTGTACCTTTTATGGAACCACTGGACGTATGCGGTTGTTGTGACTGATTTTGAGACTGCTGGACTTGCTCCAATTTGGAACTAACACTATTCCACATTTCAAACATGTTATAATTGTGTTGGATTTAATAGTTAAAATTGCACTTTATAATGATAAATCGTTTTAAAAAATATCTGCATGTTCTATATTATCGATATATATTTTTGTTTACACACAGTTTGGGGTTCACTGGAATTGTACACTGTTAAAATACACTATATACACAATTCTCACAAAATATATTAGTATCTTCGATAGTTATTTGTAAATATTTATAAAATATAATTTGCACATAGATCAGTCTTCGTTTAAATAGTGAATTTATTAATTTTTTTTTGTTTTTGTTTATAATTTTAGAGTTTTGGTAAAAAAAAAAAAAATTTCAAAAATTCCGTTTCAACCTAGTTTGTATTGGGTAGACTTGTACGTAATACCCATATTATCCCTGTTCTTTGTACGTTTGACGCAGTATTTGCTCCATCTCTTCATTTCCAATTTAATCGTTTGATTTTCGTTGTGGTTCGCAAATGTTTTGTGTTTATTGAACCTAAGAAATGACCTTCCACAATTACGTTACGCTATTAACTGTTTTGTCTACTTGGTTCTTTTTTTTTTTTAATCGTGTGATGAACGAAATTATTGTGGTTTTATTATCTATTTCAAATATTAACGAATTGTGAATATTTTTGGTAGTATTTTCCTTATACATTGCGGCGCCACAAGATGCCGCATCAACGCCTAAAGGTCGCCGCAATACCCACCATGCATTCCTAGCATCCATCAATTCTTCTTCTTCTACAACCTAACCTAACCTTACAACTAAATCTATATTCCCTAAAACTACTCATCAAATAAAAAAAATGGATTAATTGGAAGACAAATTTAATTATTTTCTTCCAATAAAATCAACAAATCAAAATATAATTATTTTCTTCCACTTAAATCATCAAATCAAAATATAATTCTAGTTAAGTTGCGATATATAGTTGTTTAAATTTGAAATAAAACGAATTTTATTTGTAAATGTTTTATTTTTGCGTTAAATATTACAAAAGTAATTTTGTGAATTTTATTATTGTTTGTAATAGATGTAATATGTGAGATTAAAATCAGTAATGATTGAAGATTGTGGAGAAATTGTTTTGGTTAGAAAAATGGTCTGAATTCGGTTACATCTTCTTTAAAGTGCAGTATTGATTTGCGCGCGTCTGTATGGTAGGGTTGTGTGTATGCCGTCGTTCTTGTTCGCGAACGAAAGAACGGTGCTAGTAGTGCAATCGCAAAAGATATCTTTAGATGCGACGAAACTTTGAAAATGTTAAACTGTTGACAAATTTTTACACGCCAAAATGAATTAATCAACATTAAACTGGAGGTCAATGAATGTTTAACTTTACTGGTTTATCATAATACACAGTTTTATCTCCAAAATTAACTGTTATATTTTGTTTAAAAAATTTTGTTCACTCTTATACATTCATATTCACACAACTTTAAAGTCACTTTTAAATTCAACCACTTTTTACTGCCATTTGTATATTTATAAACATGAATTATTAAAGATTTTCTCACTAAATAAATCATCATTATCAAAATAATAATATTCATCAATAAATCAATACCATCATTTACGATTTACCACAAAATGTTCATTAAAGAAATTAGAAAATTAAATTTTGAAAATATATAAACCCCATAGTAAAATTGGAATTGTGCATAATTTTGATACACTTAGCATTCAACATATTAAAGTTACGTAATATATTACGAAAATTAATCCATTTATAGAAAAAAAATTATCTATATAATTAATTTATTGTGTCTAATTTTGGTACACATGGCAGTTAACGTATAATTAAAGTTACTAATTGTAGTATAGTCTTAAGAATTTAAATAACATGTTTCTTTAAAATCATATATGCGTAGGTATTATTGATGCGCATGGAAGTGAATGTGTATAAATAAAAAATATTTAATTTTCGTCTAGTTTTGATTTATTTAACACCCAACTTGTTAATGCTACGTTGTGCGATTAAGAATTTAAAGTATTTTTTTGTACCACGATGTCTCGTTAATGGATAATTTATCTTAAACAACAATTATTCAATTAAAAAATCGTTGAGAAACCGCAATATTATTGTCACGAACGCTCAATGTAAATTCGAATTTCGCAAAAGAACAAAACTACACAATAGTATTTTTTTTTACCTCCACTAACAATAAATTAATTAATGTTGCAAATGTAAATACTACAGCATCTTGCATCAACGAACTGACACAATAATTTTGTTCACCAATTTCCAAAAAAAAAAAAACTAAATAAAGGTCGAAATATGTAAATACTACTCACTCATATTTGTCATCACTATTTATAAAAAGGTCATTCACTTCTCCAAAACAAATAAAAAACTCGCAAATTTTGCGGGCACTGCCACAATTTTTAAGCACCAGATTAAAAAAAAATCACGTGGGTTATCACAACAGTAACAATAATAACAGCAACGAGAACCACTCACTAAATTGTATTAGAAATAATCACAAATAATACAGTCTTATGTGATTGTTAATTTGGCTAAAGTTCGGACTTGCACTCAAGTCCTGTAGCACTTTGAATATACCGCGTAGTCAACGCAGCGATGGCCTATCATGCACTAACGCTAAACCGGCACAGTACAGAACACCGACGGAGCTCACTTGAGTAGAAAGTGTACAACAGTGGTATCAAATATTGAGCGGTTCAGAGAACTCCGCGAATAACTGTTCTGTGTGTATTTGGGCGCTGGGTGCATAAAGCATCCAGATGAAATATCCACCTTCCTAACCACTGGTTACAACTTAACTGTACCGCCATCCAAGACGACTATCAGGTATAAACAAGAAAGGGTTGCGAGAGATAAATAAAGATAATATTTATGTAATATCAAATTTAATTCTATTTTCAACGTGAATATTTCTTTTGTGATATAACATCATTTTGTTGTTTTTTATTTGTATATATAAAATAAAAACGTTTGTAAATAACACAATTTTCCATTTAGTATCATTATGTTACTAAAGTGTGTAATCAGTTTTTTATGCAATATATAGTTAGTAGATATTGGTCGTTCGAAAAATATGATTGTATTTCATTTTTCAACTAAAAATTGAGTCTCATTTTTCACTTCATAAATTATGATTGCGCAACTAGTTTATAGTAACTGCAACACAAATTATGTTGCAGTTACTAAAAAGCAGTTGCTACAAATATTATTTATTAGTGAAAAATGGGACGGCATTCATAGTTAGAGCATTAATTTTTTCCTAAGTGCTCATACGTATTCATGTTTCAAAGCAAAATTGCCTTTATGAAAATGTACAAAATTCTACTGAATAAATGAAAATTTTCTGTTTTTCATCGTCGAAATTCATATTCAATTAAATAATTCTGCGCAGTTTTAAATATTAACGCAATATTTATATTGTTTGTCATTCGTAATTTAGAATCTTTCACAATTTTGTGTTTTTGTTTTATTAAAAAGGGACTCTTCAATAAAAAAAAACACTTTTGTATATTACGCAAATTTTTGAAACCTAATAGGTTTTGATTTACTAAATATATCGAAAGTATTTAATTATTGATCTATATGCAAGGAACAATATTCAAAAACGTATTTATTAACGAACCAAAACCGTTTTAAAATTGTATAAATAGTTAAATATCTCTAACGAAGCTTAAAGTAAAATCCAACATATTTTTTAATACATTCTAAAACTCAATTTTACGTATAAACATATTTATAAACGACAATCAGACAACCATTAGACATAGACTTTATTAAGTTCGCAAATCACCAAAACTCATGTCTAATTCCCTCTAATTTAAAACGTTTTTTGTTATATTTACAAATTAGAATTTAAATATGCTAATGGAACGAAAATCTTGGTAAGTTTTAGTAGAACAACCGCAAACTGTATAAATGTAAATGTATATGTGTATTTGGGTATATATGTAAGATTCTCAACATCAAAACTTACGTAGAACTTCTAGAATCTTTGATAGAGTACATAATAATAACATTTACTCAAGATAACACCAATTCAACGAATATATATATATGTCTTTGCAAGCTTAGCTTAAAACAACTAGAATTATAACCAAGTTCCATTGTGTAATTTAATATTAATTTATTTTAAGAGTTAGCTAGTTGCATGTTGAACATTTTTTAATAGAATTAATCATGAAATGCCGTCACAAATTGTTTGCATCATACCACTTGTAAACTCCGAGTTACAGTGTCGCTAAATTTAGTGATCGTTAAATAATTAACGAGCGCCTATTTTAATATCTGGTAACAAATCGGGGATATTACTTTTAAAAATAAATATCGCATTAAAAAAAACAAAACCCAAATTCAAATTAAGCCAAACTAAAGCTAAATCAAAACCATATACATAAATATATATTTTATTAATCAGAATCTTAAAACTAAAATAAACGTATTATAATGAATAGAAAAATGATTGTTGTTAGATGTTAAATTTACACACAATAATTTAGTTCCCTGGTTGATATTTATATGTATTACTGTTAAATATCATTTAATTTGCTATAATCTGTTAAATGGATAGTTTAACGGTATTGTGGCAATCAATTAATGAAGCATAGCTAACTTTCTAAAAAAATTGTACGCGTGCAAAACACCCACACACAGACACGTAGACACGTTTTGTCAAAATTCCACTTCCTGAACTCACATATCACCATCGTGTTCTTCCGCGACCATGAGAACCACAGATACTGTTTGATAACAAAATATTAAAAAAAAAAAACACATAACAAAATACTGCAACCAATATTTTAAACAAAATTCTAAAGTCGCGCAAGAATTATTCATGAATGTGATTTTTAGTTGAATTAATTTATTGCTAGTTAGATAATTACGCAGTAGTTAAAAACGGTATTGTTAAAATTAAAGGCAAATGTGCTAAAGTTAAGAAATTAACTTATGGTTAGAAATATCATGAATGTCACTATTGTTTCTAAACAATATCATTACAACTTGTATATGAATAATAATATTGCTAGAACTTCACACAATTGTGCTAAGATTTCAAGTACATTTTTCTAGTATAATTAAATCAGCACTATAATTATTAATTAAAATAATAGTTATACGAAATAATTTAAAGCTATACTAAATAATATTGAAATGGCACAAGTGCCACTCACCCTCAGTTGCGTCAATGCACACACACATTTTCCTGAAATATTATTCCAAGGCACTCTACATAAATGTGCATTTTGGAACTACAACTATCATGTTTACGTCAAACTGAATCGCTCGCGAATATTTTATCAGTATGAATTTAAAATGGGACGTTATCAGTTTATTTAAGGTGTTTGTGTATTTATTAAATAATTTAAAATTCTTTAAATTGTCCAAATTAAAACGCAGTGATTATGGTGCTGATAAAACTATAACTAAGGTCGAAAACTGTTTTAATCAAATTCCAAATCAAACATTAATTCAAAAATGTTTGCAAAATGCAAATGATTCTTAAACCAGTAGCTCATATTTCTGTCTATGCGTCAATAATTAAAATTTATGATTGGTGATGGCAAACCCAAGTATTCAGAATTGTCAAAATATCGGTACTCGGTTGTAAAACAGCATAAATATAAAAGTAAGCTTTCACCACAAGAGGCCGGCATTGTAGTGCGAAGCAATATTTACACTAACAACCATCTTAGCGCAAGTAGCTAAATATTTGGGATTAGTGAACGTTTGGGAATACCGCCCTCGCAGGGCCCAGAGGCACAGACAGGTAGCCGACGAGGGAGCGAACATTTTACAGTTAGGTCCTAAACCATATGGTCTATAGGTAATATTACCCAATAAAAGTAAGGAAATGCCTATTGAATAGTTATCGTCGATTTTTTTCTAACGGAAGATGATACGTGAGAACGCAGATGAGATGTCTTTCTTATTATTTCGTGAGTGCATATTTTCACCTGCACATCTGGATAGGGACACCTGGATTCTATGGACAATAACGGGACCTTTATTTTAAAGTAGATTTTTTGATTATAGGTACGCTATAGACGAGTACTTGATATATGTATAGGTAAATGCTCTCCGAAAATCTGACCCCTTTTTTATCGATTGATCAGAATCTGGTTTACTGTTAGATTACTTATTAGAAATACGCACATGCCCAAATCGTTTAAAAAAGTAATAAAAAAATAATAATAATCATAGAAATCAACACATGACCTTATGTTAAGAATTTCCCAAAAAAAATTATATTACAAGCTTATTATAGTTTATTATTAATATATTACATATATTTATATGTATAACCGTTTAATAGTACATACTGTTTCATTAGCTATAAATAATTAAATCGTATAAACCATCTAATTATGAATTTGTATGGGTATTAATACAATATACACTTAAAAGTTATAATTGCAATTCGTTACAAAGAGGAATTAAGAAGGACCGTTACGTAAAAACAATCGCGCCCAGTAAAAACGGTAACAGTATAATTTTCGCGATTTCGTTTGGTCTGTGGTCTCACATCAACGTGTTTCTGAGCGCCCGAAAACACAAAAGTTCAACCAACTCTGGCTCATATATATACAACATTATAAAACTAAAATATTTCGAAATTTTTATGATCGCCAAAGTACTGTACATAAGGAATGCAAATGCTTCAAACTATGGTTATAAATGGTCAAGGGTAACTTTTATAACCACTAGTCTATGCGGTACACCAGCAACCGCTAGTCGGGACTTTTATAATAGAAAGATAAAATTTTGTAATATTTAAATAAAATATGAGAAATTTCGGTGCAAGCCATTGCGAATATTTTTGTAAGGTATAAATATATATTATAAAAATATTCTATAGAGTAGAAGCACCAGATGCTTTGATTTGCGAGTTGGAAGATAATTCAAGTATAATGACGATTTAACAAAAGATCAAAATCAATATATCTATTTAAAAGCTTAGCTACTCAAAACAAATCCTCTTGTTAGTGACTTATTTATTTTTCATCTAGGTTCCTTATTCACGTCACATTCTGTGACACCATTCGATTTATCTTCGTCGTTAACGCTCTATAGCCGCGTGGACGGCGAACTGTGCGCGCCGTCGTATATATTGACGTACACCATTACGTCACGTATGAAAACATGGCGTTGCTATGGTGACGAC
Source organism: Nebria salina (assembly GCA_944039245.1). Lineage (NCBI taxonomy): Eukaryota > Metazoa > Arthropoda > Insecta > Coleoptera > Carabidae > Nebria > Nebria salina. The sequence goes on from OX063271.1 coordinate 15,171,222, forward strand.
GCTTGTATACGCTGGCGCCGCACACTGGTATGTTCTGACATCACAATGCTTTTGTTTTCATCACCTCCCACCAGTTCAGTTGCTGCTCTTCTCCTTTGTCGTTGCAGCGGGGAGCTTTTGTCTCTCTTGTCGATTTTGACGAAAATTGTCACCATGTCTATACGGATTGACATTTTCGCGTTATTTGTCGAAGGGTCGTATACATATGTATGCATGAAATGACGCTACCAAGACGTGGAGAATGAATGGGAACTTTGGAATGTTTACGCTTGCGCTAGGACACTCGTCCTGTGTGCTATGTATGATTCCAAATATTTGTGAGAAAGCTTCTTATATTCTTTGCCTTTCTAAGAATCAGTAGCGGGCAGATTTTAGTCATCATACAATTATAGATTCTTAAGTCTAGTTTTGTATTATAATAATTGTACTTCGCACAATAAAGCTTGATATTTTATGACACTATTTTTTTCAATTTTATCGTTGTTTTACACGATTTTTATGTAAATCAAATATAATTTACAACGTAATTGCATGTTAAATTGCGATGATAGAATTAGTGCATTGTAAGAATGCTTTAGAGATTTGCTTAATTTTATTGCAACAAAACATTTAAATTCCAATAGTTGTATGTATATATTTTCGTAACTACGTATTTGTAGTCTTCGTAAGGACATAAAATAATAAAAATAAGTCTAAAATCGAAATATCTCCTAGGTGTTCTTAAAGTTGGACGTTTTGGTTTCTTATTTTATTATATTAGGGAATAACATGTATATAAGTGAAAAACGCTATTAAAATACTTGTTAAATGACCATTAATTTTGTAAAATGTGACATTAAGGTGTTAAAAATTAAAAGAAATAATATGTCTAGGTAGTTCAGCAAATGAATGAGTAGCAGTGCAAGGAACGTGAATATGGTATAGGAGTAGTTCTATTATGAAACTGATGAAGCAAATTTGTTCGGGTGGATGAATAGCCCCTATATCGCCGCCATTGCTTCGCCGACGCCGGCAACGTTGCAAGGAGCGTCGTGGCGTCGTCATCTGTGACGTAATTCCACAGAGGGAGCTGCTGGCATGTTCGACCTATATATTTCATTCTAAATGTGGAGCACTGGAGTTTTTCAGTGCCTATTTGCACTCTCCAAGCATCGGCAACGAACGGACGGGGGTTTAATACGAACGTCTTATATATTATATTGTGTTGACATCCTACTTTAATATCAAACTTTACCATTCTTCATTTGCTGAATAATGCAAATCTTTTGAATGTTTCACTAATAATATGAAATATTTTGCTGTATTCTCTATTTTCGTCAAATCCCAATCCCACATATTGTCAAACAACCACGAAATAATCATTTTGATAAATACGACAGAAATTCTAGAATACTATTAATATAAAATAGCAATCAGAATATTGATTGTTATTTTGTAGCTTAGTCGTTAACTTCGATAATTATTTGAAGCGATACTTAAATTTTAGCTTTTAAATGAACAGAAGCGACTAGTTTTTCAACTACCCTAATCCAATAAATATTTTTTAAACTTTAGTTTCGCTTCGTTTAGAATTTTAAAATATGAAATAAGTAGACTTATAAAGTACCGCAAGAAGATTACGAGCCTTAAGGAATATATAAACAACCTGTTTGAAACTTTATGTTGCAAGAAATTAATTCGCCATAATAAAAAAAAAAAATGTGCTTTAAATATATATTATTACGAGTAATGTAATAACAATATGTACTTCGTATTTATGCAGTAACCTAATATACCGGTGCTAATTGCACAGTTCGCCGCTAAACATTCAAGATAATTACACCGGCAATCAGCTACAAAATCAGAGTAATGTTCATTATATCGCGTATCATTTAAATAATCATGATTTCATATCGAAATCTGTAAAGGATTATCTGCTATCATTTATAACAATGCAATTCTAAATTAGTCAATATAAATCTGCGTGAATGCGACATTTGTTACTTTCTTATATTTGTTTTATATATTATAATACGAAATTTCGTTTTAAAAAACTGATAAAGCTTTTTGAGGTTGTATTTTAAAACAATAATATATATATTAAAATTAATAATAAATGGTCAATGCTTTATCAAAAAAATTGTAATTTATAGTACGAAATAGTAATTTATATTTCCAGTGATAGTAACATTATTCGAGGTATTATTTATAAAACGAGGAACCGTTTTAATCTTAAACCTATTTCCATAAAATGGAGTGGTAGAAAACCTTTAAATTCATTCCTATTTTGCTTTATTATAACTCATTAAGTACTGCGTATATATCGATTATTGAATGATGAAAATATGATTTATTTAATAAAATTGATTGGTTTGAAACAGATACAATTTAATTTCCGAATATAAATGAGTATTTCCAGCAGGAAAACTCTTAGAATTTGCAATATTCCGTTTAGGAAATCGGCAATTCGCCACGCGGAACCAACTCCATTTTTATTTAGAAATCATCACATTTTAGACGAAAAAAAAACATGAAATTTCCGAGGTTATGACGTTAAATTACTATCACGAGTAATCTCGGCTTGTGCATCTTCGCCATTGTCCATTGTTACGCCAGTGATTAGGAAATCGATGTTTTGAAAAACAGCGAATATTTCGGAATTCTATCATTTCCGAATACTTACATTGAATTCATCACATTACAACTAAACACCAAACATTTACCATTCAAAATTATTAACGGCAACGTTCAAGAAAAAGAATTAGTCAGAGGAAGTAAAAAAACAATTCCTACATATAACAACAAAAAATAGAAAATTGGATACGATCAAAAGTAATATATTTTTAATTTTGTGTATAATTAAACTAAACCAAGTATAATAAACGCTTGTTTAAAATATATAAAAAAAAAAATTTTATTATATAAAAAATCATAAAATTATTATGACTATCCATTTGCAAATTTAACAATCGTATGAATTTGTATTCGTGAAATATTTTTTCCTGTTAATTTTAGGCCCTTTCTGATTACTCCATATACCATTGTTTTGCTATAGACGTTAATTCGCATTCTGTTTTGTGTGTGCTCATTCGTCTATGTGTATGATTGTTATTTGAGTATTCTATTTATTCGTATTTCGTTTCACCATTCAAATTCGATTCGTCCCGTTTCATGTGCATGCGTTTCATTTCTGTTTTATTGTTTAATTATCGCTGCGTTTGTTTATTCTCTAGTTTCATCCTAACTACGTATGTGTTTGTTAAATGTTTATGCCAGTCTGGCTCAATTTTGAAATGATGAAGCAATATATTATGCTAATTAGGAAAAACATAATACGAATTATAAATGTATAGTTCAGTGTTTAGAAGCACTCGTGTTCGGTTTAATAGTTTGTTAAAATCGTCAAAGATTTTAGTTGAGTCACGAATTCTAAATATGGATCGAAAGAAATACATTCACCGAAATTTGTTTGAAAATAATTAAAACCTGAATAGTAACGAAGTTGGCTGATTTTACGGTATTGAATGTTCAGATATATACCTTCGATTAAACGACTTTCCTTATATCAAAACCACACACTCATACATTTAAAGGTGCGTTTATGTGAGCAGTTCGCATGTGTTCTTACGTAACCAAACAAGATTTTGGACTGTTGCATTCTCCCATGATAATATTGAGCATATATACTTTCACCAGCTTCGATCTACGATACATAAGACTCGATCGCGAATTTTTTTTATTTTATTTTATATGCATATGAAAACTACACACACAAAAAATATTTGCAAAAAGTACCTATCTATAGTTTGATTACCATAAAAAAATACCACTCTCACTAAGCGCTACCCTTTCCTTAAGAAAGATGGTGAAATACGTCATACATACCGTTGTATTCTTATAGAAAATAGACTATATGCCATTATTTTAAGAAAATTAAATAAGAAACACTGTTTCTCTGAAGAATTAACTCTCTTAAGTGTAAAAAAATCCAAGATAAAATTTTGCTCATTATTGTGTTTTCGTGAATTTTGAGCAAAATAATAAAATTCGAAGTGTTTATTGCAGTCGCGTTTTACGATTTCTTTCAGTTAATTTAGTATCTGTCAGTTGTCAATCAATTTAATTTGAATGTAAAATAGAAAATGAGTAGTTTTGCGAGTCGATGATAGAATTAAAAGTCAATGGTGACGACGGCAGTTAAGAAAAAGATTTGGTTATGAAAGAGGCGAAACTTTTGGTTGATTGATGTCGGTCGGCCAATTCGCCGAAATTTCTGCTTCAATTATAATATATAAATAATACTTTCACTGTTGTGTGTGGTGTTTTGTGTACGACGAACGTATATACGTACAATTTTACGAGTCTGCACCAAGTAGAAACGCCATAAAAGCAATACTCTTCCACTATGGTCTTTTATAACGTCTATTTTTTTTAATGTTAATCATTAATTATTCAATCAAAATCGTGATTATTATTCTATAATTATTTCTTTCAGTTATACCTAATAGGTACTTAAAATTTCCGTATATTTGCCATAGCACAATCACATGTTAAAAAATCATATTAATTTAATAATTTTAGTCAGTATTTAGATACTGCGCCAACCGATGCAGTATATTATTAGTATAAATCGACGATGAACAAAAAGCAAACAAACGTATTAAAATAAAATAAACTACATTTGCCCACTGGTTCCGCCATTTTGTGTGAGAAAGTGATTCTATTTATAGCTTCTGTGTATGTGTGCTAGTACGTGTTTAAATTGTTGAATCTTTACACTGCCCTGTTTGTTACGTATTTATTTGTTTAGCAAATATCGCGTTAATTCACGTCGCAATCGAATGTTATATTGACTTGTCATTCGTCTTTTACGTTTAGTGGTATTTTTAGTTCGTCGTGCACAAAGAGCTTATGTATTCGGTTGTATATCTAATATTATTTAAATCGAAAAATCAATTTATATCGCATTAATTCCAAAAATACTTTGATACTCGATGCCATTCTTTCATCGCACTGAATCCAATACAATATATAACTCATATACTTGGGTGTAAGTTGTCACTCGCTCGTAAGACTAAAAGTTGTCGCTTCTTCTCTTCTGAAGATACTTAACGAATTGATACCAAATTTGGTATACATAATCTATACATACACTATTTGTGCTGTTTTTAATTTAAATCGAGTAAACTTTATATATCCGGAGTTATTGGGCCCCAAAAAGGAATGACTCAAGAAAATTTTTGATTGTATAAAAATAAATCTACAATGAATTCTAACACTCTTTTGGTAACAACAATTGATGTTACGACCTTCTCTGCTTTTTTAAACCACCAGCACATCTTTTTGGTGAAATTCCATGCAATATATGCGCTCTAGGCACACTTAATAAATATATTATCCAATAAAAATATCTACTAACGCGAGTATTCTTAAATAATAAAGATTATTATAAGCTACAATAGATTTTTTTAATGTTCAGTGGTTTTTATATACTTTTTGTTAAATGTTATTAATATAAAGCATATAAATAAAATTTGAGTTGTATGGATGTATAATTATTAAAGGTTTTAGTTCCAATTTGCTCTACAAATATCAAAAGTTTTTAAATTTCAAAATTTATTTATATTTGTTGATTGTTTTATTATAATAGCTGTTTTAATTATTTTGTCGATCGCTGTTTATTGTTCAAATGAATACCACGGCTGCTTTTATTTATTTTTAATGTGTCAATACTAGCATGGACTATATAACTTTCTATATTTTGTGGTAGCGTTGATTTGCATATGAATAAAATTTTGGGTTCGATTATAAATGTCACATTTTTAAACATATTAATACGTTTTTTTCAAAATACTTACATAGCAATGAGTAAACGAGCATTGGTGTAAACGCTAAACGATGCTTGTTTTAAGCTAATATAAATAATCATGTATAGAGTTTTATCATAAATATTTCATATATTGAATCAATTAATTATATTACAAAACAGCGACTTAAATACAGAAATGATGTGGTATATCTCAATAATAATTGTTGAACGTGATGTATTAAACGCATGAAGTGATTTATCTAGTGGTGCCAAGCTTTAGTGAAAATATGGGCCATCTATTTTTATTTATTCTTTTTCACCTGGGTTAACAGACTTCTGGTCACTAAATTTAAGTCGGCCTGTCTGTCTAACTGTCTATAACTGTATCGCTATTTGCGAGTCGTCCTATATAGGAAGCAAAAGTTCTCTGATACGTTTTTTTTTTTATTTTGCTTTCTTTGTTTCTTTCGCTCTTTCAAAGTTCATATACATGTGAACGACACCGCGCACACTAGACTTGAGTGCGTTGTGTGTTTTGGACGCATTACCTAATGCGTTGCTTTAATATATTAATTTTAAATGAGATTTTTTCCAATTAAATCCAACACTAGTTTTAAATTTAAATGCGTTTAATTATTAAATGATTACAGAACGAAATGTTGGGGAAAAAATAGTCAATATTTTATGTAATAAGGGCTGGGGGCACTTTGGAGTAGCAACATCTAATAAATATTCAATATTATACAACGTTTGATAAATATGTTCGCCGGTTTTGCTGCAGAAAAATATAATATTATTACTTGTATGACGCAACGAAAATGCTTCTGGCGCTTATAGTATAATAACTTTTGCAATCTCGTATATATTCTATAAAATATATTTATCGGATGTTGGTTTCTCTAGCGTGAATTCGGAATATCGAGAAATCTAGCATTATCAATAAATATTGTATATATTGCCATTTTTTTCTCCTCTCACTCACATAATGAGATTCAGGAAATTTTACAACAAAAAAAGAATATCTAAATAAATTCCCGGTTCTAATAATTATTAAAATAGTATAATTAATAATGTTTCCTTGTGTTTTAAACATTTTATATATTTATTATTTTTCTATCTAAAACGATTACGTATAAGAAAGTCCAGTGCGAGGCACTGTAGATATTTTTCTTATTAACTTGTAATCACACATTTTGAAATATTGCAAGATAATAAACAATGAAATGCTGGTTAATGTGTATATTTGCATGAAATTAGTAAATATGTAATTCTCATAAAAAAATATAGCGAAATAAATCTCAATATTTATAACGTAAGCATAACCGAATACAAATTATTTATTTATTGTATGTATGTAAATAGGCATCGTTAGTTTTTATGCGAAAACAGTAAAAATAAATAACAAATCTAGGCTTGTTAACGAATAACGAACCTTTATAGCAACGAGCTACGAGTATAGTTAGTAACGGAAGCTTACATCTTGCAAGACGTATTGTGTAACGTCATTACAACATTATGTCTGCCAATGGGTGTGTGTGTGTGTGTGAATTAAAAACTCTCACCAAACCCCTGGTGGATAATTTCGGCACTGCACACATTGATGTGATGACTTACCTATAAGCAAAAAAAACATTCACATTAGTCAAACCATTAAAAATTATTCAAAAGTTTGGTAGAAAAAAACAACAAATTTTCACATTTCACCAATGTGTAATTTTTTACAACACTGTTGTAAATTTAAATTTATCGTATTTTAAATCGATTCAAAGTAGTCTTTAAATTAAAAAATAATTTTCTATACGGCATTTAAAGCACATAGTTAGATAAAGTGCCGCAAGAAACTTCAAACATCCGCAAAATAACGCAATAAAAAAAACTACTTAAATCTAACTATCAAATTACAATAATTATAAAACAAAAAAACATCGACAATAAATATCAAATTCTCACGATACATGAGCCACCTATCTCAATTCTCACAAACTGAATATAAACATAAACGGAAAACAGCGCTGCTTTGCGGCCAGTGGCTGCACTACACAATATCCGACCTTTCCAAGGCAGTTTATTGACCCGAGTGACGTATGCGGAAGCATATGACGTCACCAGGCACGTCGACTCACACATGCGAGCATAGACATTAAAAGTGTTCGCACATGCGCAGCCGCGTTTTGGCGATGCGCTGCGCAGCGCAGACTGTGGTGATCGTTTCTTTGCAGGCTATTTTGCCGGTCACATTCGCGTCCATGTGAGTTACAGCTGATATATTGTTTTCTAGTGGGCCTGTGTTGGAAAAATGTGCCTGTAAGGAATTTAATGATTTTCGAACAGAGATACCGAACATTTTTTGTCGCCCAACACTTTTTATTGCTTCAAATTAAAATATTTCAAATATTTTAAATGGTTTTTCTGCTTTCATGTTCCTTGATTGTGCATATTTTAAATACTAATAATGATAAATAAATATATTTCACGTCAATTATGTGTCTAAATATATTAAAAAAAACTTTAAATAAAGAAATTGTTGGTAGTTTCATTTCGTGTTGTATTCCTTATATTAATAATATATGCAACCCGCGGCGGTTGTCTAACTATCGCAAATATTAAAGTTGCGTTATTTATTTTATCTGTTTGTAAATATATTCAAATTAGCAATCAATTTATTACAACGGAATTTATATTGCAATTCTGAGGAAGTCTTTAATGAGAATCAATACTAAATAATTTTTTTTCAAGGATATTTTATTGTATAAAACAAGAAATATGTTCGATATATTTGATTGAATCCATAATTTTCGATTAGTAATTCAATTAAAAAATTTTAAACACATGTATAGATTGTCGTTATAGATCTATAGACCTATGGTGCGATTCTGAGTTTATAGACCTATAACGAAAATCTGTAATACTTTGAAAGGATTTACAATAATTGAATTGAATTACAAATCAAACATTTGTCGAATCTATCGAGCATAATTCTAATTTTTAGCAATGAAGTATTGTAGATTTGCTCAAAATTGAATCTTTATTTATGAAATCAGTAAATATCAAAGGGATTTTATAAATTATCAAAAACGATTAGTATTTAATTAATTAGCTAATATTTAGGAGGATATAATTTTGATGTCGCCGAAAATCATTAGAATATAAATATAATAAATTTTGAATAAGCTATCAAATTCAAAACGATGATTTATGTTATAAAAGTTAATGACTGATTGAAAGACATGTGAATGTATAGAAGCGAGAGGAAATGAATGTGTGAAGTTGTGTAGTATGAGTGAAACAACAGGACGCGTAGCGGTGTATTGAGCTGGCTCGCCTGCTCTGCTGTACTGTTCACTACACTAGGTTAGCAGGAGGATCTGACTATATAATAGTACAGTTGCCGATGCCGTTAGCTCGCAAGCCCGTTGCCCGTTGCCAGTTGCTCCGTTCATCGTGATTACCCAAACATGTGAACGAGCGAACAAGCAACCATACAAATACTGGACTCAAAGCGAAACGTGCGTGCACGCCACGGCTACGGCTATGGCATTACCTGGCTGTGAGGTGCGCTATTATGCTTAACTTCTAAACAACCAAGATCATCAACATAGGGAGTGTTAGTACACCTACTCAATGAAACTACAATCATCTAGATAATCACAGCAAATCTATCAGAAGACCGAATAATATGCAAGAGATACTTCGAGTAAGAAAACATCGGATACTTGTCGACTCGTGGAATAAAATTAAACATTTTACAGAAAATAAATACCCTATTTTTATTCATTATATAATGAGCCAATTACACCAAGACATTTATTTATTATTTTATAGTGAAATTTTGTACATAAACCCATTTTTATTAAATTTGTACTATAAATGTTATTTTATTAACAAAATAAAACAAAATTAGTCATTAAAAGCACTTGTAATTCAATGAGTAGGAACAGTCATTTTGGTTAATCTTTATCAATATGTATAATAGAAAATTTCACTTTAGAATAAATGACCGCCAAACATATGATTACTGCATCAATTACGACGATTTTCGTCGTAATAGTTACGCGACCTTTTAACCATGAAAACATCAAGTTAATTTCCAACATAAGTAAACAACAGTCTCTCCCAAGAATTACAATGGAAACAGACATATGCAAATTACTAATTCAATTAATATCAATATAGCACTTTTCATATAAATGTAGCTAAAAGCAAATATTGATTAATTAAAAAGAAGCAATGGAACTGTTTGGCATTTAAATTAAACTCCATTGTGCGTTTTGGATTAATAAAAATTCTTATTTGCAAATATGACTAAGAATAGCTCAGTCTGTAAGTTACAGTTACCTTAGTTGTATTCCAAAGATTCTCAGACAGTCCGTGTAAGCTTAATCGGACAATTGAATTTACTGTAAAATCTTATATATTAACCTACTCTAATATAGCGAATTAGAATCTTAGTTTACTGTAGTAAACATCTAAGAAAAACATTACTGTATTTTAAAGTTTATAATAATAATATGATCATTGAATTAATTAGCGTTTCTCTAAGTAGCAATTATAAAATATTCGTATAAATTAATGCATCGATTATAACAACAATACTTGTGTTAATAATCATGAACTTGACACATATACATATGCATAAGATGCTAGCATGTTTGTGTATTACATCCGTGAAGGGAATCGCATATATATTGTATGTAACGGTACATATGACTATTTTATTCCTTAAGTCGTAAAATTTTACATTTCTCGTGAAATTATCTATTATTATTTCATAATTAAATAACTATTAACGATCATTATTATTCATTATAGACTGTTATGCTTATAAAGTCTAAACATAACAAGTATTGGCGAAACCAATGGTCAAAACTCGACCTAAGCAAATTGTTTACTTTAAATTTAGAATGGTGAATTTCTGTATAAATAAACAATATCACAGGCATTTAAGACACTTTTGATAAAAAAGAATTTTATTTATCGTAGTTTAGGAAATTACTCAAATCAATATTTAAGATTGTTTCCCTATAACTCCAAAAATAAAGGGACTAATATATTTAAAATATGAGTGGATTGAATTGTCAACTCATAGATTATGTGTACCAAATTTAACGTCAATCCGTTTAGCGCCTTCAGAGGAGAAGGAGTGACAAATTTTGGTCTTACGTACGAGCTATTGAACGACGAACGATGAAAGACGAATTTTTATTAGATACTCAAAGACAGACAACCGTTTTAACACTAACACGAGTTATATTCAATTAAATATAAAACTAATTCTTCTTCCAATATTCGGAACAAGTTTAAAATAGTTTTTTATATTTAAAGAGTTTATGTACAACGCACATTGAACTTTTGTTAATAAGCAAATGAAATTATACTTCAATTTTGAAAAATAAATTCGATACACTTTCAAACACTTTAAATCTACGTATACACACGAAAAATGGATGATGATAATGAATAAATTCTAGGAAATATTGCAAAGTAATTTCGTTCACACGAAATGCGCAATTTTTATTTTTATAAAAAATATATTTTTAATTTGGTTTTCCGAAAATATTGATATAATGTAGTATAATTATTAGATGTATATACGTATTTAATGAAAGGGATATGACGAAATAATTCGAAATAGCTGTGTTTTTGATTCGATTGAAACAAAACGTGTATCGTAATTTTAGGACGTTCCAAATAAGGGTCTGAAATTCGTGGACTTGGTGCCGGATCTGGCAGTACCTTATAATTTCAGTAATTACACTTCTGAGAAATAATTTTCGTTGAAGATACTTTTATTATATCTTCTTTTATGTATACATCTCATTTTTGTCTTTTTGTAAAATTATAATTGGACAAGAAGTTTTAAGATGATTCAAACTTTCTTATAATTTCAAGAATATTAAATATAAACGCGATTTCTAATAATCAAACCAAAATGGCACATAACTTTTTTTCGTCCAAGGCTTCCATGCTTTTATGTTATTTTTATTAATTTCGTATCTTATTGAACAGAATCAATTCATATAATTCAATATAAACTTTTACTTTCAATAAGTATACGTATATTCGCACAAACACAATACATTACAACTACATCAAGATTAACTCGAATTAATAACAAAGCAAACTTTCATTATTAATTGTATCACAAGTCGTAATCAAATCATTGATTGTAAATCATGTTTGCTAATAATCATAATACAAAAAGTATTTCCGATCAGGAAGTAATTATCTTAATCGAATTGGTTTTTTTTTTAAGTTTGCAAATGCACAACGATATATCATAGAATATATTTTTATTAATTATGTAAAGGAAGTCCAACAATTATAGTTCATTTAAATACGATATTAAGATTATATTTCTATGAAGCGACTATCTTCGTTGCGATATGTTTTCCGCAACATAAAAAATTGTTTTATACCTTATATAGACGGTCAAAAAAAGTCTTTTATAAGCACTTTGTAAACAAGATTAAATTTAAACTTAAGCAGGTTGTTTTAATTAAATTAAGTTAACATCCTTAGAGTTATATCAGTAATGGACTACGATCAATTTATAACTTTGGTATTGATTAAACATATATAACCTTAGACTATCAAGTATAGGCTACTCGGAATAGCTTGAAAAGCTATATGAGTAAAAATTGGTTATGAGGATAGAAAAAAACGAATATAAATAATGTATATTGTACACTGATAGTAAAGTCTCTTACACGCATGAAGATCGCGATTCAAGCTATTCCGAGTAGCCTCTATATATTTAAACTGTCAAAATAACACAATTATAGAATGTAAATCAACTGACTAATACTTCGAGTGATGTATGTTGTTTTTTTTTTAATCCTATACAGAATCTTATACAGATTCTTATACAGAATCTTATACAGAATCTTATACAGAATCTTATACCGAATCTTATACAGAATCTTATACAGAATCTTATACAGAATTCTATACAGAATCCTATATATAATTAAATATGTATTGGTTTATACTTTTCACAATAGGCACATTAATTTAACTCAAAATCTGAAATAATCTCCGCTGAGCTCACTTATGCTTAGTCACTTACTAAAATATACATAACTGTTTTATCGGCATCTGATTTTAAAATCAAGTAATCTGCGCGTGCTAAGAAGCATGTGCAGTTGTGAGTCACTCACTTAGCGCAATTTACCGAGAAATATTTAAAAATGGAAGCAAACCTGTTACAGAAGTTGTCTAGTGCGGAATTTGTGGTGTTATTACATTTAGATAAAAAAAAAAAAACCATATAGAATTACACCGTTTCATTCAAATGCTTATATGGTAAGACCAAAAATTGTACTTTAGAAATTGAGTATTGACGAAAAGTAAAAGTACAAACAGTTAATCAGTTAGCAGATATATGTTACTCGCTATGACATATCTATCATATATTGACAAAAGTCAATATACATATATATATATTGTTTACATTAAACTGTTTTGTGATGTGAGAACATCAATTGTAAAGCGTTGATTTATCAATAACAATCATTGACATTTCAATCGGTGGCGTACTAATGTATCATACAGTGAAGTATGTACGTATATTATTAAATGTATATCGATTACCTTATAGAGTCAACATGTCGACTAAATCATAGCAAAATAGACAAAAATATGGAAATATATGTTAACATTTTTATTTCTAACAGTTTTGACTGGAGAGTACTCTATCTCTCTCTCTCTCTCTCTCTCTCACACACACACACATATATATATATATATACACACACACACACACACACAAATGTACACAGAGAGACAGCAAGTCTAGAATAGTCAAGCTCGGCTCAGGGAAGGACAAAAGGTGTATTTCCGTTAAAATTTTAAGATTGTAAATTTTAATGATTACTATACTTCTTTATATACATAAAAAGTAAATATATAAACATAGGTAAGATGTAAATGGGATGTAAGGGGTTTTCTGCTACTATATTTGATTGGGAATGGGTATGAAGTTAGGTATATATGTAGTAAATAAGATAATTGGTGGGGCGCGGTAATTGAAATGTGTGCCGGTGTGCAAATGATATAACGAATTGTGCGAATATGCGAAAGTGTAAGTAAAATGATCGATTAAAGAAGAACATGCCATACCTGTCATGACAGTGTTCGATGGAGACGCAGTGGGAATCGTGGCTGATGACGAGATGTCCACACGTATTTCGGTTCTCTGATTCGATACATTTTCAATTTCCGATAATTCTACAGTGTTTTCTTCTTGGTCAGCCAGTTTTGCACAAATGTTAACCAACGTACTCGCGAAAGATTTATGTACTATGAGTGGATTACTATTTATATTTAAAAGTATTGAAGTATGCAAAAATTACGACATGTAGTTATTTAAAAATTTTCGAATTATTAACAAATATGCGACATATATACTTTGGATTGAATTTTCTTTACGTTTTCAATATTGGTGTTAAAAGTCAGTCGGTTGAATTGAAATATTATTGATTTGATCAGTCAATTATCAGTCTAAATTATGAACTATTTAAATACGATCTATTTTATTATGTTGTCTAGAATGAATGATGCTTTTATTATTTTCATTTTTTATTTTATTTTTGTGTTGTCTTAATTCGAGTATTATAGGATTATAATAAAATGAATGAGCTACAAAGGCCACTAGAAATTACACACTAACATTTAAATGTTTTTATAAAATTTTGAAAAACATCAATTGTTTAGGGCTCTAATAATAGACCTTATTATACGTGATTTTGATTTAAATATATTAGCACTGAACACAGCAGTAAAATTTAAGGGTTATGTTTAAATCGACTTGCCACACAACAAAAACGAAAATGTTATTATTTATGTAAATAATCAATATTTTGTTGTAAGTCGATTATGTACGACAGATGAAAACGCATGGATCGTAACACTTCGCGCACATGATTCGGCTAATCTCGGTTTTGTTAAGACACGACTGTTTGGTTGGTTTTAATCACGATTTTATTATAGTAATTTTTCATATGTTTTCGTGAATATGATGCGTTTATTTTGCGCCGAATATCAAAACGAAGTTGTTACGTTTTATACAGTCTCTATGTTTTTCGTTAAACCGTGTAATGTAGTAGAAATGCGATACTACAACGGTAGAGGCGCCATCGTCATGAAGACCGATTCACACTAGGGCTACTAATGGCTTCTTGCAGGATTATATACTTCCAGGATAATAGCATTTCGACTAGTTATTTAAACGACTTCACATACAAATACATCATTTTCCATCAGAAAACGAAATTGCGATTTTCTTGTCACCAGTACACTTTTCCAAAAAAAAGCTCTAACAAAAATTGTTTTAAATACTAACATCTCTAATTTAAATTCTTACTGCTTTTTCTGTAAATGCAACCGTTTTTGAGTTATTGCAGAAACCACAAAAAAAATAACTAGAATCAACATGCACTTTCGGTTCAAATATTATCTTCAAAAATTAAAAAAAAATGCCAGGCATATACAAAATTTTATAATTTTACCTTCAACCGTTAAGTACACACATACACACACACACACATTCACAAACATACATACGCACAAACAGACAGACATACGGCATTCCCAAACTATTCCGACTCTATTCAGGGAAGGACAAAAGATATATTTCCATTAAAATCTCGAAAAGATCGAATTTTTTCATATTTATAATACTTATTTATACTTCGTATAAGAAAATAAAAATGTAATTTAAAATTAGACTTTAAATAAACAATATATCGCCCATTAGTACAATAAAATACTAGTGTAAAGTCCTGCAAGAGTATTCCTTAAAACGATAGGGAAATCTTATAGATGCCATACTAATTTGAACAACAATACAATTATCCTTTTCGCGTGCGTAAACCAGTCTTTTAGTAGTGGGGGTATACGCGCATGCGCAATAGATAATCCATCGCAGAATGTCCAATTTCGATCGCAACCCCTTTAGATGCGCACATTTATGTGTATATATACTAACTTATATAACACATCTATGTATGTATATAACGAACAAACATCTACCTGACGTATAGGTACACAAACGTTCAGTGGTATTGAATGAGAGAGTAGAGACAGCAGGGAACGAGGGAAAATGTTACCGGAAGAAGCGCGCTAGGGCTGGGGGTGGGGGAGTGGCAAGCAATGAAGGAACCGGAGTGAAATCTCTCTTCCGGTTTCCACTGCGCATTCGCTTGCACACTAGAGTAGTTCAAAATGTTTTAAAGCTGGCGTCATCAAAGAATTATTTTAGCCAATATTTGTTTTACGTTAATTTTATTTGTGTATATGTATAAGTTATCATATTATTTTTGTACGCTTCTTATACGTAAAGAATAAGAAAATACTTTGACTACAATTTCATCAATCGATGTTATATTTATTATACTATATATACATTAGACGCTTTTAAATTGAACTACTCTAAAAGTCGATTAAATAAAAAATTTTTTCCAAACTATGCGAGTTTTTATTAAAATTTTCCAAATTGTATACGTTTTTAATTCCAAATATTAGTACACCAATTGTTAGTGTAATTAGTAATACTTTAGTAGAAACTGGTAATATTTTATTTGAGCTGTTTTTAAAATATTGAAATACGCGAAAATAAATATGATGCATGTTAGTGGAGACTAAAGTATTGGATGTGAACGGAAATACTGCGTATTGGAAGCTATCGAAGTCAAAGAGTATAAAGGTATATGCATCCATCCATCCAGCCATATATGCGAGCGGCAAGGTTGGCGCATAATTACGAAACCAAACACCGTATTCTGGGTTACTCGCCTAGCGGTAATATTGTCCGTGATGTACTTATTGTTCGTCCATTCATTGACATGCGCGAATGTTGACCGAGTGTGTGGAGTGCGCAGTGCACACTGCGCATACATACATTCCAACGCGTTCGTGTTTTATTTTGGTTTCGACTCTTCATTTGTTCTTTATTCAATCGTCCTTATATGAGATTCCATCGCTTCTATTATAACTTTTATATTTGGTTATCAATTGAATTCACTTTCTATGACTCACTTATATTCACAATCAACTACTTCCATTTTTAAATGCACCATAACTAAACAAATACCAACACGATTTTCCCCAAAATAACACATAATTGAAAAGCTATATGTATAATAAAAATTTAAATAAATTTTTGTAAATATTTCCATGCGCAATCTGTAATACCATTAAATTGCAAATAATATAGATTTTTTAAATTTATTATTTATCAATGATTTTCGACATTCAGTCATCTTCAGGTCCTACTATTGTAACACCTGAAGATGGTCAATTAGGAATTGAATGATTTTAGATTTCTTGTAGTACGAATATTGTTGAATATACTATAGTAAGTAAATATTCATGAATGCGTAGAGTGGGTATAATAAATAAAAACAAATTGTTTAAATATGCAGAACAGTGAAGTTAGTAAATAAAATAGGGTTCTGTAATGTTCAATTTCATGCAATTGTAATGTCAGTAACTTGTAATTACATTCAATTAGATTGACTGGCTTTGCAAGCTATTGAATTAACAGCTGTGCATATATGTATGTATGTATGTATGTATGTATGCTAGCAATGGCCGCACTATATATGTATATATGTACTTGTTTTGTTCAATAATATATTGGTTCGCACCTCGTAAACGCAATCTAACTAGCTGTGATAATAATCTTGATCTAGCTCCCCACTATTATCTAGAATCAATGATTTATTCAAATATATTTATATTTCAATTAAAGTTGTTAATTTTGTAAATATCAACAATAGGAAATTAAATATTCAGTAATCAAATTATTGAAATTTCTTTGAAATTTGTCTAAATACGCGAATTAAAAATGAATTTTAATGATGTTTTAATATATATTTGAAATTTAAACTTCAGATAATTATAGGCTAACCATTACACGTTGAGTCCGAAAATAATTATAATTAAAAATTTTCATCTTATTAAAAAAAAACTTTAATCTTGCCTCTGGTGAAATCTTCAGAAATAACGGTTAAAAAATCATTAAAAATAAATAAAATAGCTAAAAATCATCATAGGTGATAATTCCTTAAATTATTCATTAAAATAACAATTCGGAATCAGATAATCCGTTAACGAAGTTATTTTCATAATCCTGTTATTTTACATTTGAGTAAAACAATCATCTGATTTACGAAAAATGTGTTTCTCATGGCCGTTAGATTAAAGACAGCGTCTGTAAAGCTTGTGGCAGACAGTTTGGTTTGTATGGTGTCCCGTTAGCCTACTCACAGTCCTAGTCCGTCTCTCATCGCTGAACGTTTCTTTGTCTGTTCAATTGTTTGTTGCACAATATTGCGGTTTTGTCGCGGCTCCGTCTCTCTCTTGATTTGAACCCGGGAGCTCGGGGTCGTCACCTAACTGTACACCCGCTGGCTTCGGTGTGTCATCGTTTCAAGTTAAGAATTTTGACGAACCATTCTTATAGAATTCTAATATTAGAATATTTTAAAACAACATTTATTATCATTTTAATATTATTTTGGCTATTCAGTTCAGTTGTTTATTATTAAAATATAATCTAAATAGGCTTTAAAAACATAAACAAATTTTATTCTATATAAATTTATTTGGTATAATAATTAGAATTTTTCAAAACTGCATTCTTTTTTTTGGACGCAATATCTCTAGTAGTACAAAACCTATTAGATTCAAAATGCAAGTGGATTCAATAGGGCATTCACACAATAAGTGTGCCAAATTTGGTGGAAATCTATTTGGTGCTTTCAGAGGAGAAGCAGCGACAAATTTTGGTCTTACGATTTGGCGAGCGAAATATATGACTTAAATTTTCGTAAATTAAAAATCTATTTATTGGCTATAAAAGCATTTTAGCCAGTATAGAATATTTATTGCTTTAAATATAAAGATTCTTGTAATAAGAAATTAATAATTACTTTAATAGTTTTTAGATTCATGTATATGTGTCAAGTAAATTGCCGTAAAATTATAGCAGTTAATTTGTCAGTTGGTTAACGTATATATGCATTTCTATAGTTTATTTATATAATATCAACTTATAATGAATTAATTTTGCCCATCTGGTATCAAATGAATAATTTTATTGATGACGTTACTTAATAAATCCATACACCAAAACAAATAGCCGTTAGTTTAGCGTCGTATAGGTAGGTCAGTGAAAAACGAAATATCTCAGCGTACTGTTTGTATAGAAAACTTCTTATAATAATTGTATGTCAAAAGCATGCATGAAATCACTGGATTTTGTAGACAAAATATTATAATTTGATATTGTTCAAGATGCGAGAATATATTTAAAATAAATTCAATTTTAATATTAAATAATGACTTTTTCAAACAGTATGCAAGTTGAAAAATAAATATAAACGCCCCAGTCGACCTTTTCTTTATGTCAATTTTTTTATGCCCAAGTTACAAACCCAATAAGGTTGCCCTTGCCATCAATGGCTTTTGTCCACCTGGGCACCAAAAAAGAATAACGCACACACACACACACACACAAACCCCGTGTGTCATGATCGCTATATTGATTATGGTGCGTGGGACTAGCATACCTCATAGATATTTTATTCTCCTCAACGTTCCTTATGTTGTATTCATGGATTAAAAGGTCTACGACCCGTGTATCAGTCGGTCCGATATGGAATTGTAAATGAAATACGATATTTTGTCTCCAGCATCACTGAATCTTTTTACCATTCGTATCGAAACGCCTGCTGCATTTAATATATTTTGTACAGTCTGATGTGGGATCGTGTATAAGTGTTCATTGTCTTGTTTTCGAGATTTTTTTTTTTAAGGGTTTCACTATTGTTTGTATAGGTATTTATCGGTAATTGGTTTGGCAGTGGGTGGGATCAGATCGTATCCGGGGTAAAAGAACTTCAATTTCGAGAAGTAGTCAATTTATTGTTTTTTCCAACAAAAAGTACTCTGTCATATACGTTGAGCAATCATATATTTATGTGGAGAAACAACAGATTTATTAAACGTAATTATATTTACGAGGGAATTAACGTAATTTTTTTCACTATACCATCGATTTATTGGAAAGCTGGTGTCCTATTTCAAATAAGCAATATCTTATTTTGCTCATACGAAATACATACAGTCGTTTGATAACAAATAGTTTTTTTTAAATCTTCCTACTAAACACGATAGTATGACTAAAATCTTACGCAATTAAATAAATTGCTATATGAAGAAATATGTACGAAAATTTATAGATATCGATTCTATGGTATATAAATAAATTAATAGCTCAAGTATAAAAAATTATGCATTTTAAATATTTAAGGAAAGTAATGAACCATTCTCAATAAATTTGCGTGTAATTATTTTTTATTTGTATGAGTCGTGCAATATTATAATAAATGTCGTTCTTAGAATAGGTGACAGCCAAAAGAGATTGGTCATATTAAAAGAATGTCGAATAAAAGATTTACGTCGGGTAGATGAAAGGTGTGAGAATGCGGGGCAAAAATGGGGATGGATGTAAAAGGTTTCCTGCATCCCCATTTGCTGGGTATATGCATGTATTTAAACAGCATAATTCAATTGATTCTGAATGTCGTACTTTGTGGTCTATAAGATCAATAAGACCTGAGGTAGGATGCAAAGTAATAGGTAAGATGTACAAAGAGTCTGATGTCAAAGGTATTACCATGTTGTTTAGTGTTTACTCTTTGCGAATTCCTAAAAGCACTTGGAACAATTATGAACATATATGCGCTGTACCATAAATTCTGATCATTAGAATTTATATTTGAATTAGAAGCTAAAATAGGGCTTGAGTTTTAAATATATAATTATTATTTGGTTGTTGTTGAAAAACCCCCAAAGAGAAAAACTATCAAAGTGTTTTGTAGCTTAAGCTGTTGAAAATCTATATTCAAACTTGTCGCGTAGCTTTATTTTTGTGGTGAAATTAATTACTAATTTAGAATAAATATAGTAAAACTTCCCTAATTTTTAATATGTAGTTATTAAAGTAAAGACCAACACCATTTATGATTTTTACATGTATGTATATTTAAGAAAATTAATAGATACATAAAATATGTTTATTACACCTATGTATTAAAATATTTTGTTGTGCAATATATTTCTCAAAGTTTTGGTATATATGCGTATATACATATTTCTCAAATTGTATTAACTATACGCATGATGGTTATTAGGTAACGTAAATCGCAACTAATCATCAATTGTAAATAATTTACCCTATGAAACCCGAAATAATTAACCCAAAATGTAAAGTTCCTTTAACCCCGAATAACCAAATGAAATTACTAATAAAACAAAGGTGTAAAATTAGTATGTGGCCACCGGTTTCCGCATGGCATACACAAATTCGAGGTGGCCTAACCCAACCAAACCCAACCCAACCCAAGCGCAGGTAATAAATAGTATGTTTGGTAAATTATGATGGTGAAAGAGAGCACCGTCGCGCCGCGCCGTGACACCAGAGCGCCTACCATGCCGCCCGCGATGTCCAGCACTATGGTCGTTCGCGTGACTAGCCACAGCGTGCCGGCGCGGCGCCTATTACAAATTCGACTTTGGCCCAGGTCCCAGCACCAGGCCCAGGTCGCTGACCCTATCAATATACCGTATGTTCACCCTGTACTGTACTATACTGTAATATGTATATATATACGATATCTCACTTGTCACGCACAACAGGGTGACATTCACCCCAAATTCATTTAAGCTAGTTTTTGTTCTCATTTACCTACGAAGAATCTTGATCGTTACGTTTAAATGTCAAATTCACGCCTTACCAGCCTGATTTATTTATAAGAGATTCTTAATAACTCTGTTAGGAGTTTTTATGAAAATTTATTGCTTAAATTAGGAATTATAATCAAAATATTTCGTTTGCTTTATTTTTATAATCCCCATAAAAAACAACTAACAAATAAAATAAATATGTTTTAACTGCTTTATTTACTCATTGAAAAACTAAGCACTTTGGGCCTTATGCACCAGTGTACGGAGAGAAATATATTATGTTCAATATAAGCGTGTTGTAACATAAAAAGTAGTATTTTCATTAAAAGTATAACCACGACGAAACGTGGTTGCGTGGTCTTAACCAGACATTCGTGAAAATCACGTTTCGTACTTCAGTTATTCTTGTTTATATTCGTAACCTGATGTTGCGGTCACAATTCGGGACGCGCTTTTAATAGCAGTTTTTAAAAAATACACACAACTTATTGGACCGAATCAAACCACATAATTTGAATTATTTAATTCATTGGACATAGAACCGATCGTAAATATTTGGATAACTCGAAACGAATTCGTCCAAATATCATAAGAGATCTGACCATCGAATAAAGTTCAACCAGCTACTTTAAGAGTCCGATGGACCTATCATCAATCTATGAAAAGATTGAACCTGACAAAAATCTACCGACTAATATATCAATTTCCAAACGAACAACAACGTTATTACAGAGATTCTTCGACAAACGATTTATAATATCTGTTTGTTCGAACATCACGGTACATTTGAATACTCCATACACCATACAGCACTTCAGCTGTTGTTAATGCGTTTTCTTTGTTAACAAATCAACGTAAACCACCTTCCATTGTTGGCGCTGAGAACGCCGGACCAAACGCCGTAAAAAAAAATAAGTAAACCGTAAAAAAGCGTCGACCATTTCTTATGGTAATACGATGCAAAGAGTATATATGTACTCAGATGTTGCCGCTTGCAAGAACACCAGATCCTTACGGTACTTGTCCAAAAAAACCACTAAAAATACCAACGCCGTTAACCCGTTAGGCTAGTCCTCCACGGTCGTATTCTATAAGCGACGATCAACAGCGGAACAACACGAATTTACACGACTGGGTTTGGCCTCCTGTGATTATTTTACCGTTAGCATAACGAGCGGTACCTAGCGCACATCTCAGACGGATTTTTGGTAATTTTCGGCCATTCAAATTGATGCCCGAGGACAATTTAGCCAAACGCCCATATAAATAACTAGCCAAAGATCTCAGACTTAATTTGATTTTTAAACTAGCTGATTTGATTCTTATTAAAGAACACATTTCAAGATTCTTCTCTTTTAATCGAGTTATAATTCACCCTCAAATATAGGGAATCATTGTCGCATTTCGAGATAAATTGAATTTAATGTGTGAATTGCAGCAGTCATATTTATTACATAAACAAGAAGTAATTTAAAAGTCTTTATAAAGGGGTATCATATGTTTACGGTTTCAAGGTCACGATACAGTATAGGAATTCGAAAAGTTGAATAATTAAACGAAGTCATAGAGGTCTAAAGGGGGTTTTCAAAAATGTAGAATTTCTCCAAAAACAGGAATGATCTACTATTTGAGTTAAAATCAATTAAAATTGATTCAGATATACAAAAAATAGAAATTTGAAATTCTTTGTTTGTTTATTATATGTTATTATACATTAAAAATGTTGGAAGGAAATATGTAAAGATGTCATTAAAATAATAAAGTTTTATCTGTATCCTATTTGACACTCGTATAAGTGTAGAATTAGAAAATATATGTAAGGAATCGTAAAATGATAGACGACAGTTTATCAGATAGATTCAAAATTAGATGATGTTAATTTGTAACATTGAAGTCATTTTATAAAAGTTTCGAAAGTTCATTTTAAATGACTTCCTCTTAAACTATTACGCGCGTATTCATAAAGAAAATAAAACTATACAAAAATAATTCTAAATTTCTATACTGCAACTGTATAAGATTTTATTTTTATCTATTTTAGTCTTAGTCAACAATTTAATCGCTCGACTATGAATACGGTAGTTGGTGTTTAAAGTGTGAGAAATTTAATTTAATTTAGGTATTGATGGGATTTTGATAAAAGTGTTAGGGGTCAATGAGGCAAAGGGCATTACAGTGTAAAGTTGGAATGAAAAGTAAAACTCCAATTGTTGCGCAAAATTCACAAAAATAGAAACTTTTTTAAGTGGCCGCTGAAATAAAATTTGGTTTGTGTTACGTACCTCTTATAGTGCTTGGCATTATAATGTTAGCATTTCCCACTGAGGTAGAATATCAATACTGTTTTCCACTGTCAAAACTGGCGGTAAGCACTTCTCGCGCTGTTATGCCGAATCGTCAAATTCTTCACGTACAATGGATGATTGAATAAATTGCACATACACACATTTGTTTAAACAAAAATTTTAAAAAATCACTCATATATATATATATATATATAAAAATATATATATTAACGCACGCACAAGAAAAAAATAAATCAAATTTAAGATGTTCAGGTACTGTTAATAATAATAAAATCACTGCACTGTGATGGGTAGTGCGACAGAAGAGTTTGAATTTTTCGTCGTTTGTGTTTCATCCCTGTTGGCTGACACTTAACACTGTTTAAACCACTAAACACTAGCAGATTTATTTTGGCACTGCATGAGTAACAACAGAACTAGAAATATTGATTGATCGATGTTTCGGAGTAGGGGTGGGGTGGGGTGGCGGTTTTGTTGTCCGTAGGGCGCAATTGCTGAGGATGGATGATTGTAATGGATCTGTGATTGTTTTTTGGATGAACCGACACGTTGAATCCCACCTGCCGCACTGACTCAGTTGACTCGCAGTCGTATTCGTAAGGCATAAGCCAGGTGAAGTTGTGTGATGTTTGAACTCGCTGGCAGCGGTCAGTGACACAGTGGATGGTTAACGGTATCCACGCCGCGGCCCTAGCGGTATACGCGGGCTCGCTCACCGGTTAGCTGTACCGTGCGTAAGTTTAAGAGACGCGAACACATTACCGCTATTCGATGATCACCGTGTGTCGGGGTTATGTTGTCTTCTATATACGTGCTCTCTCTCTCTCTCTTTCTCTCTCTATATGTGTTTGTATGTGTGTATGTTTGTTAGAGAGAATCCTATCGGCTCGGTGTCTCTCTTGCACTTGCATACTGGCGGCCCGACGAGGACACCGTTGCGCGTCGCGTTGCGTTGCTTGCATGGAAAATGCGTTTTGTTTTGTTGATTTTGATTTCGTTGTTTCTGTCACGTTTCGTGTCTTCAATTCGCGGGAACTTTTCTTCTTCCCCATCATTATACTCAGCATATAACTATATCTCTATTGGATATGAATTACAAAGGTATAAGACCTTTGTTTTACTCTTTTACTTATTTGCATTACCACTCATAGTCAGTCATGGATATATGGATGACTCAATAACGAACGAAAAATCAAAAACATATAATTACGCGCCTTGTCCTCCAAATATAACATATCAAATACATATAATATGCATGCTTTAAATGATTTAAAACAAGCAACTTTTTTTTAAAATTACCACAATAAAATACGACATTTTTGTTAAACACATTTTGCACAATAAAAAAAACAAATAATCTAATAGTCCTCATAATAAGACCATAAATAGTTAAAATTACCTAATATGAGCTAACAAGCTCCGTAAGCTACATATGCCTAAAAGCGTCATATTTTTAATAGTAATCTACGTATAAGTACAACTCAAAGCAAAGGCTGCATTAATTATACCCATTTTGAGAAATACATATTTATGTATTCCATATGTCACACTAAATACTATTTTATTGATATATCAATCAACTAATGGTGCATTAATTATATAATCGATTATTTCAATCGAAAAAACTATAACTTAAAAAACGTATATAAAAACGCAAGTTTTGTGTTTTAATCTAATTTATAATTAAGTTTATGAAATAAAACATATATGAAATGTTTATTTTGTTATTATTTAAGTTTAAATGACAGTTACCTTAATAAAAAAAAAAAAACAGTTTATGTTACTGTAGGTATATAAAAAGATATATATATATGCAAATTCTAAAAATATCCATGCAAAAACGACTGGAATATTTAATATATGCACACGTATCTATTCATATAAATTAAATGATCAAGATATGATTATAAAAATAGAAATATATACAGAAGTGTACAGTTTTGCATTTGGACATGGATTAATAATGATCTGTTTAAAAAAAAAAAACTGAAACTCGCGCGATTTGTGTGTGGATCAATGGTTTTTTTATATTTGTATTGGAAGTTTTGTACAATATTAGTTGTTGTTTCCCAAGTTCAAGGTTAACTTGTTATATGTTTAACGGTGATTTTTATAGTTACTCAGGTCTTTATTATTTTACGCTATGACATCGTTACTATCATCAGATCCTATAATACGCATTAGGCATTCCAGGAGTGCTTGTTTCTTTAGATTTAAATTACTTTCGTATTTTATTAAATCAAATTTCAATGATCACGAATACGATTAAACTTTCAACTTAATATTTATTTATACCTAATTTGTGTGTGTGTGTGTGTGTGTGTGTGAGATAGAGAAACAGAGAAAGATAGAAAGAGAGAGAGAGAGAGAAAAATAGAAAGAGAGAGAGAGAGTTCTACTGCCTAAACAGTTAAATTATGAAACTTTAAATTTAAGATTTTTATGTGTCTGACAAGAAAATCTCCTATTTTTGAAAATTATATATTCAAAGTGGAAGCCTTTTTATTTTAGTCGTTTCTTTTTATTTTCTATAATATCACTGAAACGTTTGCACTTTCAGTGAAAATAGATACAATATAAGCGAAAGATATTAATATTTCAACAACTTCAAAAAGTGTACCAGTTACAAGAAAATTGCTATTGCAATTCTTTTTTGTCTGTTGTCTTATTAATATTGCTATAGTTGCGAAGGTATAAAGGATTTTATTTAATAAACCGTATCTAATATAGTAAAATGAATCGTTATAATTTCTGAAGTGTTTTAAATTTCGTATTTGAATATCTTTCCTATCTAGAAGAAAGTTCGGTGCAAGTTGGAGATATTAAAAAAACAACCAAAAAATATGGTGAAGTAAATACGATTTATTGACGTTGAAATACAAAATGTGTATGTGTATATTTCGCAAACTGTCAAAACAATCTCTTGTATTGCACCAGTTGTGTTTCTGCATATGTATGTTACAAAGGCATGCACAAGTCATGTATGAATTTGTAAAGTGTGAGGATCACGTTCAAATTCACAAACATAATGTCTACATATATTTATGTATGTATGTACGAGTATATAGAAGTACTGTTATGTTGGGTGTGAGGCGAGCCCAGCGGCTGGCCGGCCGGCTTGGGCATCGGCATCGGCATCGGCATCGGTATGCCAAGCAAAGAACTGCGCCATTAGACAGCTTAAAGCCGGATTGACGGAATACAGAAAACAGTCTGTTATCTATCAATCAAACGTACTTATATGATACTTATATACGTTATCGTATGCGTGGTGGTTCCTCTTCACACAGGTGTTCCTAGACATTTTTATGATGAAGTCTTATGGGTTACCAGAAAGTAACAGGATTATATTGTAATCGTCAAGCAGCCTAATAACTGTTTTTAATTTGATGGTTAGTCAAATCATGTTCATCTCAGCCAACTATTGTTTGCTAACGAATTGATTAGTTAGACGTTCATTTTGACATTCTCTTTACTCAATTTGGTTTTAAATGCTATGAAATATTACCATCCTCCACTAGAATTCGTTTCTGAGTCCTTTCCAAATAAATCACAACTTACAAAGTCACCCTTAATTGATGTTTTACACATCTTCCTTAGTGGGTGCCGCCACTCACCCGTAACTTTTATTTTCAAACTGTTTGTAACATAACATTACGATTGCGATATAAAATTAGTAACGAATGATCTAAAGCTTTAATAAACACGTATTTCTTCCCAAAAATATAATTGCAACAAAAATAGTCTTTATTCCACGCAATGTCTTAATATATCCAAAATTATTACTGACAGCAGACGCTTTTCCTTGAATCTTATAATCAATAAACAAATTTATTTTAGCCTGTTTATGTAAATGTTCTTCTTCTTGAATTTTAAATCGAAATTGTATCGAATAAGGAATAATTTATTCAATAAATCTTACAAATATTTATTCATTGAAACATGTTTTGTATTATAAACATCGTATATAATTTACAAATTGTTTAC
Source organism: Nebria salina (assembly GCA_944039245.1). Lineage (NCBI taxonomy): Eukaryota > Metazoa > Arthropoda > Insecta > Coleoptera > Carabidae > Nebria > Nebria salina. Next base: position 15,199,053 of record OX063271.1, read on the forward strand.
AAACTGCTATTATCATTACAATAAAAGTTATTTTTTTTCAAACATAAACTTAAGCACAAAAAATTGTAAGCGGAATACGTGAAGAATTATCAATGCCTACATGGACCTAATCAAGCATAAAAGAATGTCATCGATGGTAGTCGATAAAATAGAAATAATAAAAAGAAATGTATATATAGATATAACATTTTTGTGCGTATTGCGCCACGTAAATTAATATCGATCTTCGCCAAAGTTCACGCACATCATCATAGGGTTAAAGAACTCAGACAGTGATTGATTTTATTGTAATTTTCGGCACGGCAAATTTATTTTCGTTATTAAATTGCCAATTGTCATTTTTAAATTGGCAACGTTCTTATGCCATCAGTCATACGAATAAAAATAACACTTGAATTTCGTCACACGTTTGCAAGTGTTCCTTGTGGCATCTGGCGACCAATAGCTGATTCTTACGATGGAAACATAAGAGGTCATTTGCCTTTCAAATCTATGTAGTCAACTAGTGGTGGTCAACATTTTTGCTAAGCAAGATTAATAAATTATATTCTAATTTTAACAACAGAGCGAATACTCTCAATTTGAATAAGTCGTCAAAAATCACTTAAAAATAATTATCAAATTTTATACGTATTCCAAATCAAAATAATATTTTTTTTTATAAAATTTAATCAAGCAAAGATATATTTAAATCATGTATTCCTATTTATGTATATACAAACATATCACTGTTTATTATTAAAGTTTATTACTTCTTTAAAATTCCAAAGAATTTTTATTCAATGAATGTGTGCCTCATAAATGATTTACAGTAATTGTAATTTCATATTTAAAAAAATAATAAACTTATTGAACCAAACCTGTTATTCGAGTTTAAATTATTGTTGCAAAAGTAAAATCTCTATTTTTGCGCAATAACAAATGGTGTTTCGCTACCACTCTACAGATGACACTATAAAACAAGTATGAACTTGAATTCAGATCCGTATTTAAAAATATTTATTTTGCCTACCTAGTTTATTAATTCATATTTCGGTAAATTTATGAATAGTTTCGATAAGAAACACCAGAATGGATACGAAAAATCCAATTAATAACAAATAAAAAGCGCCTTTGAGTTGCTCCAAATTAATCGCTTTCTTTTTGGGACTTTTAACAATTCGCCCTGTTTGATCAATATCACGAATCCATTTCTCAAGTAATCCGCTTGCAATGACTCTAAGCATAATGTCATTAAATCGATCTAAAAATGGATGTCCTCGTCGAAAAATCATACTCATTAGATTACAGCGAACAACTTCGTCGAGAATATAAATTGTTATTTCGCCATCTGCATTCGTGTAGTGTTCCTTCATAATAAACTTAGTTCGAATTTCGCCGGTCATGAATGCAGTGTTGCCAGGATAATTTATACGAATTTGGTCGTAGTCTTCATACGACATAAGTTTTCCTTTTCGTATTATTTCATCGTGTTCCACTGACTTATCATCTTTTAACTGCATTAAATGTTCATATATTAATATTATATTCAAGTTAGAGTTTGCTATTTGCGAAGAAGTGGCTATTTGCTTTTCGTAAATTGGTCTCAGTAAAATTCTAAGCAAATGCGACTGATAAGCAGTTGCGACTAACATAGCAAATATGGTCCAAGTCAGAGTTAAATATCTCATTTTAAATTGTTTTGGTGTATAAACGCTGCCATTTAAAAGCGCACACCATGAATATATTATAGAATTCACTACAGTTATATTTTCCCCGCATAATTTCCCAATAGTCCACCATGTTATAATATTTATAATAAGACTGGTAATAATATAAAACCAGAGTGTGTTTGTGAATATAATAAATAGGCTCCTCCATTGTGCTCCCAGTTCCGCGATTGGTACATGCCACATGTATAATTCCATGTAGAATACATGTGTGCCATCGAATTCCCAGTAGATGGAATCATTAAGATACGTTCGCCCAAATAAGAGATCGAATCGGTTTTCTAATAGATATCGATATGTTCCATCAGTAAATGTACCATTTGCTAAACGAAAGCCGTACGGCATTTGGAGCCAAGTCACTGTTGCGCTTATATTCATTTGTTTTAAAATTGTACGCAGCAAAAGAAATTCGTACCTAAACAATTAAAATATACGTTTCAAATATGATTATCGTTATATATTAACAGTTAATATATTTAGAAATCCTTAAGATATTAAAGTTGTGCAAGATTATTATTTGCAATTTTCGTATCAGATATTATTTATTATTTGTAGTTTTACCCAGATTTACGAGAATCTTCTGATGTGTCGTTGATATTTACAACTGCAGGAGGAACCAGTGGCATTGTTGATCTTAACGAACAATTTTTAAACATATTTGGAACCTTATTTTGAAACATTATCTCAAAACGCATTTGAGCACAAGTACCTATCAGTACTGGAATAAGTAATGAATGACAAGTGTCGTTTTCATACGGAAAATACGTAAATACATCAATCCTATGTTGCACAATTTCCACAACTTTCAAAACACAAATGTTAATAACATATTTAGACCAAGCGATTTCAAAAATCAAATTCAAACCCTCAGAAGTACCGAAATATAAAATTAAAAAATTACCCCTTGGGTTCCAACTAGGCGATAGAAATAAATAATTTAATATATTTTCAAATTCTAGACTACTTTTAATTAATACAAAATGCAGATAATATTTCCATAAATCATTTTTTATTTGGTTTCTATTTCTTTTGCTACTATAATTCAAAATAACCAACGAGTTATTATTTATTTTTAGATTATCAATATAATTTTGGTGGGGTGTTATAATTAAAATTCCTTCTTGTTTTGAGTTTAGATTTAAATTATTTAAACAATTTTCTAAAGAAAGTATATTTTTGTCAATGAGATTTTTTAACAATTCAGAATTTATCGATACAAATTCAATAATAATAATAAATATAAATATAAAATACAATTTGCTATAGTTTAATAACATTTTTAACCAAACAAATTAATTTTTAATATATTTTACGAAGCTACCCATCCAAATGGCGATAAGCTTAAATAGAAATAGATAAATAAATTTTCTTTTGATGCTTATTAAGGTTGAAAACTGGCGTCAGAATAAAATTTAATGCCTTTTTATATCGGTGTTTATATATGTATATATTATGCGTAAGTCAATATGTTTGAATTGATATATCAAGTTGAAAAAAGTCATTTGAAAGCGTAAAATATTGTTATTATCATCAACTGAACATTTTAAATAATGATAATCATTATGAAGGAATACATACAGGAATGATTGTTACTATTACAAAATAATGGGTTATATTTAATTTATTTATTTGATAAAGATATACATTGACATTCACAAAACATGCTATTAGTTAAACTTATTTACTTAAAACCAGGACTTGAAATCTGTTATTCCAATACGGAGATACAAATTTAAACTAAAAGCATTTTGGATTAAAAATATAAACCGGTTAAAAACCACAACATCAGAATTTAACCGGTAACTACTTAATCCACGGTAATTTAAAAATCTAAATATAAAATTATGGTTATAAGGTAGGTAGTTTGAATTGTTATTTGAAATATATTTTTCTGTCTGTACAATTATATGTATATTATTTTGGAATGAAAATTTGTTTTCGTATTCTTGATAAAAACCATTATTAAGTAATTAAGTAATACACATTTCCTTGTAAATTTTTAAACATTAAAATATATTGTTTGAAGCCCTGCTTCAAAATGCTTTGAAATATATTAAAATTTATTTCATTATTTTACAATATTTTCTTCTGAACTTATGAGAAAGTTTACTTGGACGCATATTACTAAATAGGATGTTACAAGTCCTATCATCTGCAAATAAACAATTATTAGGAATTAGACTACTTTTCTAAGCTCTCAGACATTTTTAAATAATCCTGTGCTCAGGCTAATAAAAGCTCCAATGTATATACTTACTTCTAGCATAACACCATAGTTCAACGTCATCATAGAGTTAAATTTAAATTCACAATTTGAATGCCAGATTTGCAACGACGTTACATCAAACTAGAAAATATTATATTAAAATTGTAATTCAAATGCATATTTAAAAATCTCACAATTTCTTTTATACTAGGATTTTTGGATTTTATACCGTGTAGTATTTCTGAAAACACTTGAGCCTGAAATACGATCGATTAAAATTATATATATATACATATATAATAGTTATTTATTAGCTGCATATAATAATTTTACCTGTAAACATACAGAATTTCCTGTATTGATGATGATAAACATTTGATAAGACACTAAAATAAACCACTGTAGTTGAAAATATACTTCATTCGAAATAACTCCACTACTAATGGCATCCCACAAATAAAACATTGAGGACAAACAACTTATAAATGATGCGAAAATTTTTGCATAAACAACACTTGCATGAGATTCGTATATTAATTTAATCGTTTCGACGTATTTAATATGTAAATCACACGTCATTTTAAATATGTTCCCCTCAACTTTGGAGATTAAAGACGTTTTTAAAACGGCGGTTAACAGTTCGAGTTTCCATTTTATAATTAACATTAAAGTTACGTAACTTGTCAGGACGGTAATTTCTATGAAACTAACTATTACAGGAATTGAAGTTGCGAGTATATTTTTGCTTGTAAATCCATCTTGTATATATGTCATAAAATATAAGTGAATTTCTATAATATACAAGTAAAGTATTAGTAAGTTTAGCATTGCAAACATTTTAATGTTTTTGTTATGCTTGGTTATAGCTTGTGGGGGTAAGATTTTATCGCAATCGTAGATATTTTTATAAGCTTGTATCAGTTGTGTTCTTGTAAAATAACATGATATTATTGCAATTAAAAATATGAATTCAAACTCGAAATTTATCACATATCCTAAAGACTTCATTATTGCTAAATCTGTCTTATAGTGGAGTCCACTGCCATATATCTTTGATATCACGAACAATGTAGTTATAGTAACTATACGTAGAATTGAAGCAAACGTATCAGGATTACTATTACTGTTATTTAATAATGAAAATGGTTGTGTGCCCCAGAATCTTGATATGATATGAAGATATTTTAGTGCGTTATAAATATTTGTTGATTTATTTTCATTGGTATTTAGATTTGGAGATATCCAATTCTGTCGCTTGTTGCCAATAAGTTTATTTGATCGATACATTTTTGTATTTTTCATTATTGAAAATATCTATAAAAATATGTATAAGTATATAATAAGACGTGTTAGAACTAAAATAATGTTTGAGAAAATTTTAATTGGTTAAAGTGAGTCTATTTAATTTAATAATAAAATATCCTGTATGATTTTTTTTTCAAACCCTAAAAGATTCACTTATACCTTAATTTAATACTCATAAATACATCCCCAAAATGTAATAATTTGCACAACCTTAAAACATAAAATCGACGAACATACCTTAAATAAGAAGAAAAACTTTTATTTTACAACAAATTGATCAAAATGACTTCATATATAGAAAATATTTCAAGTGTGAATATTTTATTCGAAACCATTTCGGTTTTGTTATATTTTAAATGCCACAAGCATTATTGCCCTGTTTATTAATTTGATGAGAAATACTCATTATGAATATTAAAATATTTACTTGAATTATAAATGAGTTACTCGATGCGTAATTACTTTGTATAAGCACAATATAACTAAAACATTTATTTTATATATTACGCTAATGATTTATTTACATAACATATTCTAAATAGTTAAACGTATTATCTGTGCACTATATGCACTAATAGTGATATTCTGCATAACTCTGTAGACTCTATAACTATGAAAAGAAGATCATATGTGTCTATAGCATTATAGAGTGGTTCTGTGAAGTTTTTTAATTTATTTGAAACTAACATATGATGAATAATTAAATTTAGATTATATACATATACATGTATAACCTTTGTATCACCTGAAAATGACTGAAAAATCGAAAAGAGTCTATCAAATAATGAAGTAAGATTTCGTGAAAATTACCAAGTATTTGTATTTATTACAATTTATTTTACAATCATTTTTTCTGAATTTAGAAGTGAATTTAACTGGATACATAGCACTAAATAGGATGTTACAAGTCCTATTATCTGCAATTAAACAATTATTATGAATTAGTCTACTATTCCAAGCTGTCAACTATAAAATAAACACATTATTGGAGGTATCTTACAGAGATCTTAAAACTCTTTACAGAAGCAAGTAATAGACTGCTTGCGTTTCTCAGGTAAATAAAAGTTCTTATGTATTTACTTACTTCTTGCATTACACTATTGTCCAAAGTCATCATAGTATTAAATTCACAATTTGAATGCCAAACTTGCAACGATGTTACATTAAACTAGAAAATATTATATTAAAATTGTTTTTCAAATGCATATCTAATAGCCTCACAATTTTTTTTATATCAGGATTCTTAGATTTTATACCGTGTAGTATTTCTGAAAACACTTGAGCCTGAAATGCGATCGATTAAAATTATATATACATAGAGAAAAATTATTTATTAGCTGCATATAATAATTTTACCTGTTGATATACAGAATTTCCAGTATAGATAATGATAAACATTTGATAAAACACAAAAATAAACCACTGTAATTGCAAATAAACTTCATTCGTCATCTTTCCATCATTCCAGGCGTCCCATAAATAAAACATTGAGGATAAACCACTTATAAATGTTGAGAAAATTTTTACAATAATAACACTTGCATGTGCTTTGTGTATTAACTTAATTGTTTCTATGCATTTACTATGTAAATCACACGTCGTTTTAAAAATTTTTACCTCAACTTTTGAGATTAAAGACGTTCTTAAAACGGTGGTTAACAGTTGGAGCTTCCATTTCATAATTAACATTAAAGTTATATAACTAGCCTGTATGGTAGATTCTATTAAATTAGTTATTACAGGAGTTAAATTTGCGAGTATATTTCCAATAGTAAAACCATCTAGTACATATATAATAGAAAATAAGTGCATTAATATAACATAGAAGTACGGTATAAATATGTTCATCATTGAAAGAATTTTGATTTGTTTGTTATGCTTGATTATGGTTTGTGAATGTAAGATTTTATCACAATCATAGATATTTTTATAAGCTTGAATCAATTGTGTTCTTGTACAATAACAGGATACTATTATATTTATAATTATGATTTCAAACTCGAAATTTATCACATATCCTAAAGCCTGCATCATTACTAAATCTGTATCATAATGGAGTCCAGTTCCATATCTCTTTGCTATTACGAAAAATATAGTTAGAATAATTATGCGTAGAATTGAAATAAATGTATCAGGATTACTGTTACAATTATATAATATTGAAAATGGTTGGGTGCCCCAGAATCTTGATATAATATGAAGATATTTTAGTGCTTTATAAATATTTGTTGATGTATTTTCATTGGTATTTAGATTTGGAGATATCCAATTCTGTCGTTTGTTGACAATAAACTTATTTGATCGATACATTTTTGAGTTTTGAATTATTGAAAATATCTATAGAAGTTTGTATAAGTCACTAATTGATCAAAATTACTTCAGATATAAAACGTGTTTCAAGTACAAAGATTATATTTTCAGCATTATTGCATTGTTTAGCAATTTGATAAGAAAAACACATTATGGATATTAAAATATTGACTGATGTCTTGAATTAATAATGACTTACTCAATGTGTTGTTATAACTAAAATATTTATTATATATACATATTAAGCTAATGATTCAATTACAAATTCATAATAATTAAGCTTATTATCTATATATTATGGGCACTAATAGTTATATTCTGCATAACTGTGTAAGCTCTATAACTAAGAAATGAACATTATATATGTCTATAGCATTATAGAGTGGTTTATATTCACTCTAGTTTATATTACATATAGAATATCATGTTTTTTACTGATTTTTGCAGTATCACCGAAATGGCTGCACTTACAGTAAAATAGTTACAATAAGAATGAAAGATATTAATATTTTGCAAGAATATACGATATATGTTAAGTCGTAACAAAAATAAGTGCAATGCACTACAAATAATTTTGCTGAGACTATTTGAATTATAAATTTGTAGTCAAGAACATTTAGATATATTACATTTGTGTACTATCATAAATAAATTTTTATTTAGTAGAAAGTTTCTGCAAATCAGATTCTGAAAAGCTTTTTTATTTATTTGAAAACTAACAAATGTCTGGTCATAATAATTACTAATATATGATGAATAATTAAATTCAGTTTATAAGTGATGTAGATTTGTATATTCATGTATAATCTCTGTAACTCCTGAATAGGACTAAAAAGGCGAAACGCGTCAATCAAAGAATAAAGCAAGAATTAGTGAAAATTATCAAGTATTTGTATTTATTATAATTTATTTTAGAATCGTTTTTCTGAATTTAGAAAAGAATTTAACTGGATACATAGCACTAAATAGGATGTTACAAGTCCTATTATCTGCAAATAAACAATTATTATGAATAAGTCTACTATTCCTAGCTGTCAACTATAAAATAAACACTTTATTGGGGGTATCTTACAGAGATCTTAAAACTCTTTACAGGAGCAAGTAATAGACTGGTTGCATTTCTCAGGTAAATAAAAGTTCTTATGTATTTACTTACTTCTTGCATTACACTATAGTCCAAAGTCATCATAGTATTAAATTCACAATTTGAATGCCAAACTTGCAACGATGTTACATTAAACTAGAAAATAATATATTAAAATTGTTTTTCAAATGCATATCTAATAGTCTCACAATTTTTTTTATCTCAGGATTCTTAGATTTTATACCGTGTAGTATTTCTGAAAACACTTGAGCCTGAAATGCGATCGATTAAAATTATATATACATAAAGAATAGTTATTTATTAGCTGCATATAATAATTTTACCTGTTGATATACAGAATTGCCAATGTAGATAATGATAAACATTTGATAAAACACAAAAATAAAACACTGTAGTTGCAAATAAACTTCATTCGTCATCTTTCCATTATTCCAGGCGTCCCATAAATAAAACATTGAGGACAAACCACTTATAAATGTTGTAAAAATTTTTGCAATAATAACTCTTGCATGTGCTTTGTGTATTAACTTAATTGTTTCTATGCATTTACTATGTAAATCACACGTCGTTTTAACAATGTGCACTTCAATTTTTGAGTTTAAAGACGTTTTTAATATGGTGGTTAACAGTTCGAGCTTCCATTTCATAATTAACATTAAAGTTATATAACTAGTCTGTATGGTAGATTCTATCAAATTCGTTATTACAGGATTTAAATTTGCGAGTATATTTCGAATAGTAAAACCATCTTGTACATATATAATAGAAAATAAGTACATAAATATAACATAGAAGTACGGTATAAATATGTTCATCATTGAAAGAATTTTGATTTGTTTGTTATGCTTGATTATAGTTTGTGAGTGTAAGATTTTATCGCAATCATAGATATTTTTATAAGCTTGAATCAATTGTGTTCTTGTACAATAACAGGATACTATTATATTTATAATTATGATTTCAAACTGGAAATTTATCACAAATCCTAAAGCCTGCATCATTAGTAAATTTGTATCATAATGGAGTCCAGTTCCATATCCCTTTGCTATTACGAAAAATGTAGTTAAAATAATTATACGTAGAATTGAAATAAATGTATCAGGATTACTGTTACAATTATATGATATTGAAAATGGTTGAGAGCCCCAGAATCTTGATATAATATGAAGATATTTTAATGCTTTATAAATATTTGTTGATTTATTTTCATTGGTATTTATATTTGGAGATATCCAATTTTGACGTTTGTTGACAATACTATTATGTGATCGATACATTTTTGAATTTAGAATTATTGAAAATATCTATGTCAGTAATTGATCAAAATTACTTCGTATACAAAACGTGTTTCAAGTACAAACATTATATTTTCAGCATTATTGAATTGTTTAGCAATTTGATACGAAAAACACATTATGGATATTAAAATATTGACTGATGTCTTGAATTAAAAATGAGTTACTCAATATGTTATTATAACTAAAACATTTATTTAATATATTAAGTTAATGATTTAATTACAAATTCAAAATAGTTAAGCCTATTATCTGTATCCTATAGGCACTATTAGTTATATTCTGCATAACTCTGTAAGCTTTATAACTAAGAGAACATTATGTGTCTATAGTGTGTTTATATCAGATACAGAATATCATGTTTTTTTAGTGATTTTTGCAGTATTTTTTTTATTATTTATGTTACAATCATTTTTTCTGAATTTAGAAGAGAATTTACCTGGATACATATTACCAAATAGGACGTTACAAGTCCTATTATCTGTAAATAAACAATTATTATGAATTAGTCTACTATTCCAAGCTGTTAAGCTATAAAATAAACACTTTATTGGAGATACAGAGATCTTAAAACTCTTTACAGGAACAAGTATTAGGCTGCGTGCATTTCTCAGGTTAATGAAAGTTCTTATATATTTACTTACTTCTTGCATTACACTATAGTCCAAAGTCATCATAGTGTTAATTTTAAATTCAGAATTTGAATGCCAAACTTGCAACGATGTTACATCAAACTAGAAAATAATATATTAAAATTGTTTCTCAAATGCGTATCTAATAGTTTTACAATATCTTTTATATCAGGATTTTTAGATTTTATTCCGTGTAGTATTTCTGAAAACACTTGAGCCTGAAATGCGATCGATTAAAATTTATTTATTGGCTGCATATAATAATTTTACCTGTTGACAGACAGAATTGCCACTATTGATGATGACGAACATTTGACAAAACACAAAAACAAACCACTGTACTTGCAAATATACTTCATTCGTCATCCCTCCGTAATTCCAGGCGTCCCATAAATAAAACATTGAGGACAAACCACTTATAAATGTTGTGAAAATTTTCACAAAAATAACACTTGCATGTGCTTTATATACTAACTTAATTGTTTCTATGTATTTACTATGTAATTCACACGTCATTTTAAAAATGTTCACCTCAACTTTTGAGATTAAAGACGTTTTTAAAATGGCGATTAACAGTTGGAGCTTCCATTTTATAATTAACATTAAAGTTACATAACTAGCAAGCACGGTAGATTCTAGCATATTTGTTATAATAGGAATTAAATTTGCGAGAATATTATCAATAGAAAAACCATTTAGTACATATATAATAGAAAATAAGTGCATAAATATAATACAGACATAAGGTGTTAATAAGTTTATCATTGAAAGAATTTTGATTTTTTTGTTATGCTTGCTTATAGTTTGTGAGTGTAAGATTTGATCGCAATCATAAATATTTTTATAAGCTTGTATTAATTGTGTTCTTGTAAAATAACATGATGCTATTGCATTTATAATTATGATTTCGAACTCGAATTGTATCACATATCCTAATATCTGCATTATTACTAAATCGGTATTATAGTGGAGGCCACTCCCATATGTCTTTGCTATTACGAAAAATGTAGTTAGAGTAACTATACGTAGAATTGAAATAAATGTATCTGGATTACTGTTACAATTATATAATATTGAAAATGGTTGGGTGCCCCAGAATCTCGATATAATATGAAGATATTTTAATGCTTTATAAATATTTGTTGATTTATATTCATTGGTATTTAGATTTGGAGATATCCAATTCTGTCGCTTGTTGCCAATAAACATATTTGATCGATACATTTTTGTGTTTTGAATTATAGAAAATATCTATAAAAATATGTATAAGTATAATTAGAAATAAAATATTATTGAAATATAATTTAATTTGTTGATTTTGGGATTTATTTTCACATCTTGACAATATTTCGCAATTCATATTTTAATGACAACTTTAAAATATAAATTAAAGAACATACCTTTAATAATAGAAAGAAACAAACAATGTTTTATAACTAATTGATCAAAATTTCTTCATATATAAAACATGTTTCACCTACAAACAATTCATTTTGAAACTATTTCGATTTTGTTAGGTTTTAAATGGCACTAGCATTATTGCATTGTTTTGTAATTTAATGAAAAAAACGCATTATGGATATTAAAATATTGACCGATGTCTTGAATTAAAAATGAGTTACTCAATGCGTATTTACTTTGTATTAACACAGTATTGTTTTATATATTAATTTATTTTCAAATTATAAATAGCTTTGCTAATTACGCCATAGGCGCCATAGGCACCAATAGTTAGTTTCTGCATAATTCTGTAAGCCATGAAAAGAACATTATATGTGTCTATAGTATTATAGCGTGTTTATATAAAATACAGAATATCATTTTAAATGTCTCGTATATTCCTAAAATATTTATCAGGTAATTAGGTTTTTTTAATTCATTAAAATGGAGACTTTTTTATACAAATACTTATATATTATTAAATGTAAATTTTGGCCTAATTATTGCACAGATCATGTCATAAAAAATCGTGTCATTTAGACAATAAAATTATAGATCTAATGATGCTATCAAAGAAAGTAGATATCTTTTAATATTCGTATAGGCACACTATAAAAAACTGGAGTTTGCTTCTAAAAATATGTATGTTGTAGTTATAATAGAATTAATTATTCATAGATTTTTTAAAATAAAATAATAATAATTCCCAATATTTATATATTAAACTTTATAAAAATACATTTAAAGTAATTCATAAAGTACAGTTCATGCCGCTTTCCTTAAAAATTGATATAGATGCTTATTTCACATTTCAATTCATGTATATAAAGGTATACAAACTTTCCTAACAGTGTAACCAATCTTATTAAATATTTAGACGTATAAAAAGAAAATTAAAAGAACATTTTTATTGCATCGGTCAGTCCACCTGTGTGGATGCAAAACAGTAGCGTATCATTACAATTATTAACTTCCACTAAACATTATTCTTTTTATATCAGTACTGAAGCTTTGTACTTGAAGTATATTGGACCAAATTAATTAATTAAATATAATAGTATAATATATATATTATTACAGTTAAAGATAAAAAATGATGAATACATTAAAATTATGTTTAAAAGAAGTAATTATTTGTTACACCACTGAGCATTGAAGATGTCCAATTTATCTCGTATCTTAGGCCCGGAATAGTGAGTGTGTGTGTTTCTGTCTGAATTATTTATAGCCCATTCAAAAAACTCAATCTGTGCCCGTGTTGAAAACGATCCTATGCATTAACGGATCTCGGCTCAAGCAGGTTCCAATTTTAACTCTTTGCAAATAACAATAATAAAAATGATTATTTATGTAAGTTACAACCAACATGACCGTGAACTTGACTCGCTTTCAAACCTATATACAATATAGATAAGATCAAATATATTGCCTATGGTCGCGTAGCAATATTTTCCAAAAAATTTAATTATAATAACGTCTAAAGAAATTTATATAAATTTCCTATTATAAGTTAATAATTAGACTCAAGATATAATAATTGTATTTTTAAATAATATTTTTTGTCTAAACAATAATTTTCTAAAAATAAATTGAATTTAACCGTACGTCTAGATAGAATAGAACTAATTGTAGAAAATAATTATAGAAACTCGTCGACAGAATGAATTATTACCTATAATTTCCGAACTGTCGTTCGCTGTTAATATAGCCTAAAAAAATATTTAAATCTTTGTGCCGAATTGGTGCATAAATAAAAGTTAAAATATGTGACCAAGTGATTAAATATGATTAAAAAAAAATTTAGTTGAATGACCTGATAAATACGCCGGCTAATAGGGCCTACACGACATATGGCAAAAATTTATTTTATTTCTCCAAAAACTACTTATGACGTCATCCACTGACCAAGATCATCTTGGTTCTATATAAGCTCCTGCCCGAAAACTGCGGAGGCATATTTTAGTTTCAAAGTTCTCGAAAGTCGTATCAAAATGTTCAGGACTGCATTTATTGCTATAATCGTTGCATTATTCACTTTGAAAGCCACTGCGTATTTCATTCGTAAGTTCAAAAATCTTTTAATTTTATTTTATTTTATATGTTTTTATAATAGAAACAAATAAGATTTTAATGCTCACTATAGATGAAATCTGCGATTTATGGCAATCAAAATATATGTTATATTTTATTAAAATCGTGTTAGTTTATTTCTGTTTTGCTAAATTAATATTTAGTTTTGCAATACAATTTATATCAAGCTTAGCTTCACAGTAAATAATTAATTTAAGACAAGGGTTTCCACTATCAGTCTATTTGAACACATCATAGATTGAGGAGCTGCCTATGCTAATATAATTAACGCGAAAATGTGTTTTTGACGACTTATGTAGCAAATAAAAATTATAATTAATATGTACTCAGAATTTATTTATTCCAGCCATCTATTTAAACCAATGCAGTCTAAGTGATCGAGAGTTGGACCAGTGTATTGTGGATAATGGCAACAAGGCAATTCCATTCATAGTTAAAGGTTTATAAATGAAATAATATTTTAATTTTATTAATATGCAAATATAATGAAAATTTGCTCTTGTTTATTATTTGTGAAAAGTAACAAAAACGATATGTGTTGATAGATCCACGGTAATTGTAAATGTTTCTGTTAGAATTTGATTTACGTTATTTGACATTATTTGACGCAAATTTCATCAGAAAAGCAATAAAGAACATCAATTTTGTCGATATATAAAGACGGAATTACTGTTTTCAATATTATTCCGATATAATCCTCCGAAAAGTTGCTCAGAGCACTCAGAGAATATTCGAAAACGCGTATAGATTAATATATTTTACTCTTATGTATTTTGGTTTTGGATATATTGTAATATTTACAAAATATATTGTAAATAATTCATAAATTAATTGACTATTGACAGAAGCTTAGGTCAAATCGCTAATTAGTGTACGTATTAATTAATTGATGACCAACTATAAAAAATAATGATGAAAACCCAAAAAATATTAGTAATAATTCATAAATATTTTGATTTCGAGATTGTGTATTTACATATGTTAATTAGGTGATAAGCGTTACAATGTACCAAATATGTTGCCATTGAATCTTCCGGAGGTCGTAGTCCGAGATGACCAAATTCTACACTTCATTTTACGAAATGTGGAAGTGTATGGCCTAGAAAAAACCAGACTGGTCGACGCTAAGTAAGTATTTATATATTTATTTATATATTCACCAATATCCTCGTTATATAAAATTTGAAGTTGTTTTTATTTATAACAATTTTTGACAATTTTTTTTTCTAAATTTAATTCCCAAAGGACAAAACTAAATTGGAAAACGCTCAGATTATTGTTTATTTCCCCCAAAAACTATAATATTCCCAGTCGCATCAGGAATAAATTTATTAATTTAAGAGAATTTAAAAACACAATCTTTAAAACTAAATAAGCATCTTTTATAACTCATTTTGTAAATAAGTATCTTTTATATCTCTTTTTGTGATGTTATTAACAGTAATCATATTTTTTTTGAAATTCATCACTTTATAAATTAAAATCCAATTTTTATAGCCTAGCACTTAATAATGTAATGCCTATTTAGTAGATAATATTTCAAAATTTAATCGACTATAAAATGTTACCATGAATATTAAATCGTGTTTTTTGTAAAATTATAATTTCGTATATTTAAATATTTTATTTACACAAATACAAAAGAAAATTTGCATATAGTCTTTAAAAAATCCTAAATAAATGTCATAACAAATTCGAAAAGCGATAAAATATAAATAAAAAATCATTAGAAATATGAGAAATCAATACAATATTAGAAATTCTGCCTTGAATTTATATATTTTTTTCTAATTTATATTTATTATTCTAGGTTGGACATAAATGGGAATAGTTATAGCTATGAATTAACGAATCCCCGATTAACAGTTATTGGTGATTACGAAATGAGTGGCCATATTTTGGAAGCTCCTGTTAATGGAGTAGGACGAGCCAATATTACATTAGGTAAAATACTTTTACTTTTTTTTTTATTTGTCGTTTAATATCTATTGTAAGTTTAGTAAAAAAATATTAAAAATATGATTTTAATATTGTTGTTATCGAATGAAAATAAAAGTTTCTCAAGTGTTATGGCGCTTATATTAAGCTTTTTTTTAATTTAGATGATATTTAAAGGTTTTTATTTTGGTTGAGATTTCTTGGCTAGTAATGACAATCTAATAATATTTAGATATAAAATCAAAAACATCTTGGGCTCGTCCGGGATTTGAACCCGGGACCACTCGCACCCTAAGCGAGTATCATACCCCTAGACCAACGAGCCAGTTATTTTACTACAATAGTTTTTACGAAATTTTAACTATTGTTTAACCTATTAATGAGATGCTTCAAAAAAAAGATAAAAATAAACAATTATCATTCCTCATAACAATTCAATTATAATACCATACACAATATGCTAACATTAAAAAGTTGTATTTTTTTTTCAAAATACGAATTTAGTAACAAAAATTTTGAAAATTACTAATGAATTAATTTATTCCTTTTTAGTTAATGCATTAGTTTCGCATAGCATGAAGTTCATAGTGGATAAACAGAAATATATCACTATTAGATTTCCGAAAGTGACTTACAAAACAAAACGGAATATTTACCAATTTGCGAATCTACTCAAAGGAAACGATTTCCTAGGTAAATATTATAAACTAATATGTTTACAAACGCATGATCGAATATTACAAAATATACTAATCATTAGCATAATATAATCTGCTGGAATAGGAATATTATCAATCCTATATGTACGCAACATAGTTCACTTTAGTGTAACACCAGCTTGCATAATTTTCTTTTCAGGACTAATGTACTACATAGTTTTTTTTAAAATTAATTCTTAGTTATATAATATAACCAATTATGATATTTATTTATTTTTTGCGTAGGTTATCAAACAAATGTTTACT
The DNA here is from genome assembly GCA_944039245.1 of Nebria salina. Taxonomy (NCBI): domain Eukaryota; kingdom Metazoa; phylum Arthropoda; class Insecta; order Coleoptera; family Carabidae; genus Nebria; species Nebria salina. The sequence continues at coordinate 15,216,049 of OX063271.1, forward strand.
TAAACAATAACTGGAAAGATATTAGTGCATTTTTTGAGCCACAAGTTTCAAAAGCGATAAACAAGTACCTGCTCTCCATTTACAAGAATATCGCTTTAGATTCAAGGATAGATGAAATATTTACCCCATAACAACAATAAATCAGTTCAAAAGGATCATTCAAGAATTTTAATATTGAAAAACATATTATAGAAAGCGATAAAGATTTCCGTTTATTTCAATAGTATTTTAGTACTTAAGTAATTATTTTAATTTAATATGTATTTATTTAAATTGAAATAAATGACATTTCAATACTTATTTGTTGCCTTTATTCTTGCCCTTTCAAAAATACGATTTTATCAATTTTGAAATAAAGCAGAATAACACATTTCCTCATTTGATATTATTTACTGATTTATGTAAAATATATATAATAATACATAAATAAATTATAATGGGACTCCATAAAATAATAAATATATCAATGCAAATATGTATTTATATACTTAAATACGCGGCAACAGGAAATGGTTTGCAATCAAATTTAATATTTTATTCTCACTAAAAATGTGATAGTACTTTTCCTAATTGCACATAGTTAATATATATACCTATACAAAAATAACAATTCCAAAATAGACATTAAATATTTTTGTTTAAGGTTTAAAAAAATATATATAGACAAACATGAATATACTTCTTTTATATTTAACAATTACTATCCTTTACAGTTCCTCGCATGGATTTTTGGATGTAAGTATTATATGTTTACTTGAGTTGTAAAATAAACCACTAGAATATTAAATTAACACTTATCTGTGCCACTTAAAATGCTTATTAGGAATATTTTAGGCCAGAACTAAAAGACTGGACATAACTGAAGTAATTGATTGTCCAAAATATCCAGTGCATCCCTGGAATATGGTGGTTAATCTGATAAGATTTAACAGTTCTTATCAAATAATTGAAGCTAATTTGACGCTAGATAAAGATTTAGATAGTGCAATTATGGTTAGTTCAAGAAATAGTGATTTATCTTATTTATTATTTTTATGTTAATTTGTACATAAAATAAATGTGTATCTTTACAGATTTATGGGAAAACGTTTGGTTGGAGTAATAATCAGTTAGATCGACTTGATTCAGAATCAATGTTGAGTTGTGATGCTTTTTATATTCTGTTTGGAACACTGTGGCAAGATCTTTGGCAAAAAGTTGGTTTGCAACCAAAGCAATGTGAAATTGATGAGGTAAATCATAAATAATATGCTTGCTTCGTAAATAAATGATTATTTTAATCTGGAATAAAAACTACAATTAAAATAGATCGCACAACAAAATAGAGTTTTTTATTTTGTGTTTTCTTAGTCGTAATATTTAAAATAAGGTTTATAAATGTTTGTAAAATATTTTACGTATATTTCTATTTCAGGAGGAATTTAAGATTATTAATTATACCATTGACTTTGCATTCAATGTGTTTTATTATACAATCGTAGCTAATTATAAGCAAATGTACGAAAATGATCAAAGAGGAGGTGAAACTATTGTTTGTAAAGAAATTTATATTGATAAATCAAATATTTTATAAGTATATAAGAATTATGTTATGTTTTGAATATATCTCACAATTTATAAATATCTGTAACGTCTTGCACTGAACTGTATTTTGTTTAAATAGAAAGGATATTATAATAAAAAAATTATAAAATCCCAGAAAATATAATTATTCATTTCTCTATATCAGAATTTATTTATTTATTTTCTTTTCCTGTCAAACACTTAAAAAGGAAAGTGCTGCAGCTGTTTTGCAGATGTTTAGAGTAAACATGCACTTCCAGTTTGGATATTTCTTTCAAAAATAAGAGATTATCTTGCCAGGCTAGACTAGTTTTAAGTTTTATAATTTTATCTGCAGCCATTTAGGTTGTAAAGCACACACACATTCCAAAAATAGTCAGGCTCCATTTTGGAAAGGTCAAAAAGAATATTTCCGTTAAAATCTCGAGATGATAACAAAAAATCAATAATTTTTTTAAATAATTGGTAAACAATAACGATAACAATGCCACAATCTGAAAACCGGAAATTGAGCCACACACCAGTAATAATAGAACAATGTTTGTAATTATTCAGTTTTGCATAAACTGTAATTGATTTGGCTTAGCTAATAATATAAATATATGGATGTATACGTATTACTTTTTAATATACATTTGCCTTTTGCAATAAGAAAAACATGGGACAAATGATGGTCACCATTTTATGGTTACTATTTTTACTGAAACTGGCGTATGCGGCTAAAGTATTTGTAAGTTTTATACATTTAAATTAACGAATATATAAATCCTTAATGGATATCGACATGGCTTTAACATAAGCTTATATTTATAAAAAGAAACATTTTGTGTTTGTTTTAAAAAAATGAATGTATACAAAATGAACAAAATATTTGTAAATTTGATTTAAAAAATCTGAAACAAAAAAATAATATTGATGACAATGTTTCTTAAATAAATTACTAATTAAGTTGTGAATTGCCAACGATCGATAAATTCATGATATTCTAAAATACGCCTGTTTATATATGAATAAAATAATATATAAGACAATCATCATACTTGCAGCAGCAATCCAGTGATATAACTGTTGAAGCTGTTGAAAGTTGTGCTGAAACCCCCGAATGGCCAGTTTTTGTTAAACTTACAAAATGGAACAGTTCCCATCAGCTGGGTGACGGAAATTTAACTCTCACGCATGATTTTGATAATAGAATGACCGTAAGTATCTTAAAATATTCAATCATAACAAATACTTGACAGAAGACAGAAATTAAGTCAGCGATCGCAAAAGAACAGCACTAACAAAAAATGCGAAATTATGATACTCGATAAACTGCAACATTATAAGAAAAATATATGCGAAATATTTTTCAAGGTAAAATTAGAGTTACAACAGTGGGTAGACAAGCGTTGGAAGCCTAATCTTGTCAAAATAGAAAAAGCGCAAGGATGCACATCACTAAATCTAATTTTAGGACGACCGTGGTACGAGCTTCAGAAAGAAGCCGGTTTAATTCCAGGGAGATGTCCTGTTCAAAAGGTATTCGCACATCGATGCTATCCTTTTATGTTGTCCAATTAAAAACGAATCTTTCATAAAATTGCACAAAAAGTGTTTTTGAAGTTGTGTTATATGCATGAAGGATAAGTAATTATAAATCATTCTCTTGTTTGGAGTGCTACAAAGTGATAAACTTTTTGTTAAAATATTACGATATAAGTAAACCTGATGCGAAGGATGTTTTTATATATTTGTTGTAATTTAATACGTTGTATATACAAGCTCCTGCATATTGGTCATTTTATTTCAATAATATTCAATAAATTGTATCTTTTGTTTCAGGGAACTTATGTAGTAGAGAAATTTTGTGTTAATCTGGGGGAAATTTCATTTTTAAACTTTCTTACGGGCAAATATAAAGTCATCCTTGGTGTCACTGAAGGAAAACAACTCTTCTTCTGCAAGATTCTTATTCTTGATATAAAAAGAATCTAATAATGATAAATATTTAATATGCATTAACAATAATATTAAATGTGAAACGTACTACGTATAAATAATAAATACACTAATATAGAGAAAACAATTTTTTACATACACAAACAGACACGCTCTCTCCCTCTCTCTCTCTCTCTCTCTCTTACTCACACACACACACACACACACACACACACAAACACATACAGACGAAATTTCAAATTCTTCAGTACGATTTTTTCTTGATGACAATATTTATTACTTCGTATAAGAAAGTAATAATGTATGATTGTAGTAAATAGGGTTGCGCATAGATGGAAGAATCTCTCCTGCTCCCTCTCCCTTAATGTCGCCATGTATTACACCTCATATAAATTATATAAGCTCATTGCATAGAAAATATATAACAAAGAGTTTGTTTATAAATTATTTGCATAATAGTTTATAACGAGGTCACTTTATAAACATATGTAGATTTTTTTTAAATTATAATATATTTAGCAAACGATCATAATGATACAATCTAAAATACCAGAAATATAATTGTATATTTTAGTAATTATTTATCAATTTTTGTAATTCTTCCTCTAATTATACAGATTTGTACATTATATTATTTTTATATTATTTGGTTCAGCTATAAAATAAATATGTGATGTATTTAGCGATTTTTAATCCGTACCTGTGCTTTGCAATAAAAACATGGCACAAACAATACATAGAATTTTTTGGTTTTTTTATTTATTGGAACTAGGATATGCAGCTAATTTGTTTGTAAGTTTAAAATATTATTTTAATTGTCTTTCAGTTTCAATTATTGAGAAAATATTAAAATTTTAATAAGTTAACTGCCTGAATGGGTTCGTTATAAAATAACATATTATTATTTCATTGGATATTATACAATTTGTTGCAGCAACAAAAACCTGTTGACCTAACACTTGATAAAATCGAAGAATGTACTGAAACACCTTTATGGACTCTCCATATAAATATCATTAAGTTAAACCTTACGCATCAGGCATTTGATGGGAACTTAACACTCACGAAAGATTTTAATGATAAAATGACTGTAAGTATAGTCGGATTCACGGAACTTAAACATTTTTTTGTCATGAATCACCCCACTTCGTTTATACAACACTTTTAAACGGAGCAGATTTAAATAAAATCAAGGAAAATAACAGTTCAATTCTGTTTTTCTCTTCTTCAAATAACGCCAAACTACTCAAAATCATGCTTTTCGCCCGTTTTAACATTGTGAAACAATAATGTGACATGAAAACAATAATATACGAAGTATGACGAAATATGATGGAATATAAACGTGGTTGCGTTTGTTGTTTTTAATACGGCGTCTGCGTTAAGTAAAGATGTACGTCTATAAGCTTTAAACGACACTATCGCACATATTATAAAAGACATCTATATTATTTTTATGTCGTTACTTATATCAGACTAAGGAATGTAAAGAATGTTCAACTTCCGTGAATCCTACTATGTATATATATCTTTTACACAGAAAGCTATTATTCAGTAGTATAACAAACTAATATTTCCACTGTTGCAATTAATAATTGAAAATATTGGGTTTTAAGGTAAAAGTTGAGTTACAACAGTGGATAGACAATCGTTGGAAACCTAATGTTATGAACGCGGAGAAAGGACAAGGGTGTACATCATTGAATATAATTTTAGGGCCATTATGGTACGATGTTCAAAGAGCATGTGGTCTAAATCCTGGCCGATGTCCTATAAAAAAGGTAAATGACGTAATTAATTAATTTCTATATAAAAATATGAACTATGAAACAACAGACAGTGATTTCAATGTATACGGTACACGGTACACGAATTTTGAATTTTATTTCGAAACATCCGTAGTTCTACTTCATTTTATATATTATTATATATTTTATTTCAGGGAACTTATATAGTAAATATGTATACTGTTAACGTGGGAGCAAGTCCACTTTTGAAGTTTATCATTGGAAAATACAAATTAATAATTAAAGCTAGAGAAGGCAACCAACTAATATTATGCAAAGAGATTAGTTTTGTGGCACAACAAATCTAACAATGTCTTCATTTAGGATTATAAATAATATTTTCCAAATAACAATATTAAAATGCACCATGATTAAATAGAAAAAGCTGCAGTCCTGTGAAACTAACAAACTATTATTACATATATACTGATTATGCTTTAGAGAAAAACACATTTAATTTGTATTATTTTTATTATCCAATTAAATCCTCCACTACAACTAACAAACATTAAATTATTTTGAAATAATACAATTTTAGGATCTATTAGAAAACAATATTTTTGAGAAAACTCTTTTAAATAAAAAAAAAAAGTACCTCGACCAATTTACATTTCGGACTTGACATGACTTTCTTTGGCGCAATTAAAGTTGTAGAGGTCTGTAATTTTCGCACTGTCTCCAAGAGCTCTAAATCTCCAAATCAATAAATCGTTGAGTGCTTCGGTGATGAACGGCTCGAATTTATTGTTAAGATTGTTGGATTCCGAGTTTAACAATTGGCTTAGTTGTGGATCTATTACAGAAAAAAATAAACCATTTATCCTCTGATGCTCTTTATTATAAAACATAGGCAAACTTGTACGAGATTTTATTATCTCTTTTGTTTATATTTCGTAAAGAATGTATTACTCCTTGTGTCGCCATGATGTTATTTGTGTATTTAATAGAAAAAGTATATATATATACCTGCATTGTTTAATTTGTATGTTATCTGGTCAGTTGTATATTGAACAACTGCATTTTCCATGAATATGTATTTTTTCGAATCGGTAACAAATGTGAACGATTGGTTTATATTCACATTATCTAAAAACAATTATATTACATAAAAGTATTTTGTAATTTTTTCAAAACTTACCCAATGTGATTCTTGAGCTACCAAAACTCTTATATGATTGATCTCCTATAGTTGTATCGATTTCATAAGTGCTTAAAATCAATATTTGCGGAATATGAATATTCCCCCTGAAGGTGCCTTGTTTCCAATCAATTCTATTAAAAGGAATAAAAAAGAATAAAAAAAAAACTAATATATATGTGCAGAAAATCATATTTACTGTAAATCAGAGTAAACCATTGCTTCCAAACCATATATGCGCACTGCTCCTAAACGAAAATAACCATTTGCGTCTTTATGCAATGTCATTGATGGTATCCTGGCGGGGAGAAAACTTGGAATATTAAAGTGATCATCTCCTATAAAATAAAACATAATTGTTCATTTACTGGAATCTAATGCCTGATGGATGTATTACCTGATAGAGCTGGTTGTAAGTTCTTATTTATGTTATTTAAGACGCATGCATTTGTTGTATTATCAACGCAACAAAGATCGAAATACGCGGCTGAAATATAAATATTATAGTAATAAATATCTGCATAGTTCAAAAATTATATAAATACACAGTATATAATGATTTTAAAATACTTACGTTTACCAGCTTCCACATAGAATAAACAAGCCGCGAATAATACGAAGTACTTCATATTGTATAGCTTTTCTTGTGAATCGCACAGAAATATGTGTGCGAAATATACTTTACGCAAGGGTTTTATATAACATCATCCAAATGTATGCATAATAAACGTGTTTGATGTTGTTAATCATATTATAAAAATGTCGTGATTCTACTTAATAAATTAATAATATAATAAATTTATATTAAAAATTAAACGTAAATGAATTTTTACTTTCTTATACGAAGTATAAGTAAATATTGTAATCATGAAAAATTTCGATCTCGAGATTTTAACGGAAATATACGTTTTGACCCTCCCTGAATCGATTCCGACTATTTTTGGAATGACGTCTGTCTGTGTGTGTGTCTGTATGTGTGTGTGTGTGTGTGTGTGTATGTTCTCTACAGCCTAAACGGTTGAAGCTAAAATTATGAAACTTTAAACTTACGATTTGCATATGCCTGAGGTGTGCACCTCCTATTTTTGAAAATAATATTCAAAGCGGAAGTGCCTGTTTACTCTAGTCATTTTTTGCAATTTCTGCAATAACTCAAAAATGATTACAGTTACAGAAAAATTGCATGAGCAAAAATTAAAGGTATTACTATTTAGCACAACTTTTGTTGGTATATATTTTCCAAAAAGAGTAGTTTTTTCAAAATAAATTTTTGCTTATTATATATATTTTTACATAAATCGTATCATCTGCGCCTGTCAATTGTTTAACAAAATAGACTTAAATTATTTGAAGTTTGACATTTTATATTTATTTTAAGAAATATATTTACTGTAAAAGCGATCTAAAGGTTAGAACAAATATTATAAATTAGAAAAATAATGTAACTACGATATGGTTTAACCCATAAGCGTATAAGAAAGTTCGGTGCATGACACTGCAGATATTTTATTTATGGAAATATTTAGATATGCTTGTCAATATCTAGTTTTTTCTAAAAATTTCCATAATGAGTCCTTCAAATAGAATACTTGGATGTAATCATCAATAAAAATGTAGATAGAATAATTAACGCTTTTTTTTAACATAATCTAGCCTGAGTTTTTAAAATAAAAATATTATAGCAAATAAATAAAATTAATGCTTGACATTCGAAAATATTATTAATGAATAATTAAGTTCTTTATTCTAATAGAGCAGGCAAAAAATTGAAAAGGAAATGAATATTTAAGATGAAAATGATAAAAAAATATATATACATTTAGCATATTTATTATTAAAAATTACGAATGTAAATATTTAAAAAATTACATTACACATTTCGTTAACCATACAGCTAAATTATTAGATGGATTTAAATGATTACGAGTGTGATCTATTGCCAATTTGACAAAATCGTTTTGTCTTGACCAAGCAGTGTTATTAACCCGTTTAAGAATAGATATTAGGACAGCCCAACCCTCAGCAACATCAGGGTAGCAATGGATTGCTTTTTGGGCTAACTTCAAAGCGGTTTTCGAATCCCTCGACACATGAGCCGCCATTGCTGCAATGCACATTACCTAAAACAAACGAAAAGTTCCCCTATCATTAATCTGGATTAATAAAATTAAGATATATTATTTATTAAACATATTGATAAAAAACAATAATTATAATAAGTGTATTTGTACTTTTGATACGTCCATTTGTGAACGCCCTGTTTTCATAGCAACTTGGGCGCATTTTGTAGCAACTTGAGATTTATCTTTCGCATCAAATTGTAAGAGGAGTGTTGATAGGAATAGCCATAGAGATGGTTGTTCAGGATGACGATGAATTGATTTCGTCATTGAGCGTATTGCTGCGTTTTTATTTCCCTAAATATAAAAATGAACAATTTATTTAGTTGGATTTAGCAACATGGATAATTTGAATCACCTGAATTAAAAATGTTAAAGATTCTAAAACAGCATAATGATACACTATTTCCGGGTTGTCTTTGATTGATTGGAGTTCTTTGAGTACTAATTGCGCAAGCGTATAATCACCATGTAGAAGACCTAAAGCTAATGTCGCAAACAGACCCCATTGTGATGGTGTCTTCAGTTGAGTACTGGGATAAAACAGATTAATAAATATCTACACAAGATACTAGATGATGTAACAAACCTTTGGAATAATAATGGTTTAACTGCATCCGGATCCTGAAACATATAAACCATTGCAGCTAACGCTACCAAAACATGGGATTGCAGATTTTCATTATCAGTCAACCATTGCATTGTAGTATTATATGATTCATAAGATTCTTCATATTGTTCAGCTGAAAATAAATAATTTTCTATAAAAAGTAAATATATATTTTAGTTGAAATATACCTTTAAATAACGCAAGTGCCAATCCACATCCTCCATTAAAGCTAGCTTCTTTAATTTGTTTAAACAATCCAATCGCCTCATTATACTCTTTAGTCTTGACAAGCATCCTCGCACAATTAATCAGTACCTTATCTCTAAAGTCATCATTAGCTCTTTCCAGTGCTTCTTTAAAAGCGTCTATAGCACTCGATTTCAACCCTAAACGTTCGCGCAACAAACCTAGCATATTCCACGCGCATGCATCGTCACGATTGTTCTCTGTATACCAAGTTATAGCATCGCAAGCCACTGGTATAGCATGCATGTTGTGTATGCTATAGATGATCTCATGGGGCTGAGCTTTCAATACGGTCAGACACACCCAGTGGGCGTACCCAAGTGCGCTTTGAGCCTGATGGCCAAGTTGGGTACTATGACGGAAGAGATCCATTGTTTCATCGTGACCGTATGCTTCTGCTATTAAAGCCTAATAGAAATTGTAAATATTCATGTTCGATTTAAATCAAATTCAGTCATTCGGTTCTTGCTGTGACGTCATATATATCATTAAATTGCGAATTATGCTTTATAGATATTTTGTGATTGTCTTACCTGTCCAACCCAACTGTTTACGTAACTTGCGTCTGCCCGTTGCGCCTCTGCATACGCCTTATTCGCCAGTATGGCACTATTATACAATAAGTATAGGGTGCCGAGGTTGCACCACGCAATCGCACTATTGCGTTCTAGAGTCACAGCTTTTATGAACGCATGCTGCGCAATTGCGAAATCAGCCAAATCTAATAATTATTCACCCAATAAAATAATACCAACATATATTGATCAGTCATGTTATCGTATAGGATACATAAATTAAATATGATTTAAATTCAGATTTAAGACGAATAAAAGTACTCATACGGTACTTTATAGAATTATAGCATAAAAATACCTTTATGAGCAGCAATAACTCCTAAAATATTCCAATATTGAAAATTCATGGGATTATTCGTTGTACAATATTTGGCAGTTGCGAATGCTTGCTTTAGTAACACGTTTCGTTGTAGAAAATCTTCGGTTGCACATGCATGTGAATAGTAACACACTGTTAAATCATACCATAACAAAATATTTGATTTAATTAAATTGATGGATTTACAATAACATCTATAGAAACATATTTATTATTACAATGCCTATTTGTTTTTTTTAATACTATTACCGAGCGGAAAGCGTATATAATTCTTCTTTAACTAACAAAATCAAATTATCAGCTTCTCGTCCTTCAGCTAATAAAGAATTTACTTTCATGAAAGAATATTTCGCAGGTAAATTAGCAACTAATATACAACAATCTCCACTCAATTTCCACAAGCAAGATAAATCTCCTCTTTCTTTTAATGCACTAAATAATTATAAAACCAACCAAACATTATTAAATATACATTTATATAAAAAATCGAAAATTGTATACGTACATTGTTAATTTATCAAGAGCTACTTGTGCATTATCTCGACACAAACCCAGGAGTTGGTTGGATTTTTGAGAAAACGCTAAATTCAAAGAGTTCTCCGCATAACCTTTCAAAGCTGGTACATATTTCTCATTTTGCGATAATAATTCTTCAAACCCTAATTTGGCTTCCTCGTAATTCTCTAATAACTAGATTAAAATTGTATATTGTGTACCTTTTTATTATTTTGATAAACATACCAAATGTATAGACGCAATTTGAAATTTTTGGTAGAGAACTGCTTTTGTTAATTCTGTTGCGCGTTGGTATGATTTTAGTGCAGCTGTGTACGCGCCACGAGCCATGTAAGCATCAGCCAAACATTCCCAATAATGACTACAATTGCATCAATTATGGTTAATAGAATAATAGATTTAAAAAAAATAATTCTTACCCATTATTTGGTTCAATACGTATTATCGATCGTAGAGTATCGATTGCCTTGCTAAATTCACCTTGTTCCATAAAATGCAAACCCAATTGGAGCCACGCCCACCTTACATCTGGACTTATTATGTGTAACCCACCTGGACTGTTAGTCCCAGTAACACTTTGTAGTAAATTTAAATTTGCAGTCTGGTAAAATGAAAATGATTAGAAATCAATATGTTGACAAGTTTTTAAAAAAAAAAGTCACCACTACCTAGTTTAGGATATCTTACCCAATTTTTTTGTTGCCGATAAATATTACTTAAAGCAAGTCCAGCTTCGTAACACCTAGGATTGATTCGGAAACATTTTTGATAACAGCGTCTCGCTTTTTCAATATCTTCACAATATTCATAATAACGACCCAAATACACGAAACAAATATAATAGTTTGGATCTAATTTCGCAGCCTAAACAAACTCATATTAAACTCATAATAAAAAACCCCCCAAGCAAACTCCATACCTTTAAAAACGGCATTAAACTTTCCTCTCGTTGATTTAACTCCCAATACAAACAACCAATCTCAACATTTAACTCGCACGATTCCCCCTTAACTGACTCCAACACATTTAGCGCACCTTTTAAGTCCCCTTGTTTACGCAGTAATTTCGCATTTAATAAATTATAGTCAATCGAATTTATATCAAGTTTTTCTAGATATATTTTCGAAGCTTCGTAATTTTCAAGATTGATGTTTGCAAGGATTAAACTTGTTAATATATTGGAATTATTAGGATTTTGTTCGAGACACTAATTGGATTATTCGGTTCATTATTTAGTTTTTTATTTGAAACTAATATTACCTTTTCTCCTAATTCTAAAGCTTGTTTCCATTTTTCTGGAGAATCACTTTTAACCAGAGAGCAAATTAAAATATTATCAATTTTATGTCGTAATATCGAATTTTCTTTGGTAAGCGATTGTAATAATTTATCAGCTCTAGTTGCAATTTGTATTGTTTCAGTGTAACAATACAGATTTAATAAACAATCAGCTAAAACGACCCAAGCGTGGGTTAATCCATTTCTGATTGTTATTACTGAAAAATTCCAAAAAAAAGTACTAATAAATTAAGATTCTACGAAGAAATAAAAACGAACCTGTTTTCAAATCATTTTTCGCTTCAAAAAATTGTTTATTTTTAAACAACTTGACACCTCTAGTAAAAATACCCATAACGGCATCCGGTTGCAGTTCTAATATCTTTTGACAATATATATCAATACGATCTTCAAATTGATCAACAATTGAATTATTTTCTATGGTTAATTCAACGTAAATCTTACAAATCCATTCAAGTGGATAAATATTAGATTCATACTTTGTATGCATATTGATTGCTTCCTCAAATAGTAGTTCGAATTTTTTTAATTTATACAAAAGTTTTAAATATTCTTTGTAATAATCACACGTTACAGAATGTCTATCTTTTATTATTGCCGATAAGCTTAATTCAAACTAAAATATGAAATGTGTTTAATTGAGTTTTTTATTTTGTCTATTTTGTTATTTACCATTGATAATAATTCAGGTGTTAAATTATTTGCTTGTGCAAGTAAAGAAGCTAATTCGATCCATGCGGTTTGACGGCTATTATCACTAATTTTTTCGTTTAGTGCGACTTTTTTTAAAATCTCCGCACTTCGGGCATGTTCTTGGATTTTTAGAGCCCTTGCAACTAATTTACTGCACAAGTCGCTGATTTTTGAGTTTTCACTATTCAAAAATACTAAATATACTTTTTGGATATTATATATTTATTTTTAAAACAATTTTACAAGTTTTAAAATACTTATGATTTTAATTAACTATTTAAATTTATCATTATTTAAAAAAGACACATTTGTGAAAACGATTTTTTTTTTTTCGAAGATATTTTCACCAATACAAAAAAATATTTAAAAAAAAACAGTAATTGCTTTAGTTTCAATAGTTAATTCAAAGTAAATCTTCCATTCCAATGGATAAATATTGGATTCAATTAAAAACATTGTTATTTTTGTTAGTTTAAACATACCTTTCCATACTCAACAGTTTTTCGTAGACTGTAATCAACTCTGTAGATGCCGCATCCGATTCATCTTTATCATAATAACTAGCCAAACCATTCCACGCCAATGGTAGATCGGCAGAAATGCTAATAGCTTTATAAAACGCTTTCGGCGCTTGATCCTTTGGTCCAACTTCTTGCAATGAAACTCCAAACAAAACTAGCGCCATATAATTCTCTCTATCAGTTTTCAACACATTCTGTTAACATTCCATATACAATTAAATCCTATAAAACCATTATAAATCTAATCCGTACTTTACAAATCTTCATAGAGGCCACAAAGTCTTTATTTTTAATCGCTTCGCGAGCATCTTTCAACTGCTTTTTCACTTCTTTTGATTCCATTCTAAATGTATTTTATTTCCTTAACCTATTTAATCTGTATTAAAATAATTTGAATACTAATACAATGTAAGAGTAACTAAAATATGAAAACACAGTCAAATATCGTAACTTATTAAAAATATTGAACACTTTTGCCTCACTGACAGTTGTGAGAAATTGACAGATATTCAAACGTTGAGTTGTTTGTTGAGTAAATCTCCAGTGGCGTAGAATATCTTAAAGCCTGGTTTACATGAGTTAAAAATTAATTTCAATAAAATGCGGGATTAAAACGTAGTATTTTCTTTATTTTACGATAAAAAAACAATTTTTTTTTGTATAAAATAATAATAATAGAACATTAAAACCTTACATAATTATCCTACTAGATTATGACAGTTTTAAATTAAGTCTTTTTTTAAATATTTAGCAATAAAACAATATATAACAATAACTACTTTTCGTAATCATCTTCGTCCCTACCTTGGTGTTGAAATGATCGTTGCGCTAAAATGTAAGGACGTCGTTGTTGAAGGGAAATGTTCACTTCTTCAGGTGAATGGAACACTTGTCCGTGTTGTTGTTGCTGTTGTTGACCACGGTATAATTGGGTTTCTGGTCGGAGTGTTGGTTGAAAATGAGTTTGTTGTCTTGGACGAGTTGTAAGCTGTTGTTGATTTTGATGGAAACCAACTTGGAGCTAAAACAATTTTAATTATATATTTATAATTTGTTTTGCATTTTTTTTTTTTAATAATTTCGTACCGGTTGTTTGCGTGGTACATGTTGTTGTTGCTGTTGTTGTTGTTCATCTTCTTCCTCAGATGGGTAGTATGAGGCGGGGTAATAACGATCGGAGTATCTTAAGGAGATGTTAGGTTGTTGTTCGTGTTCTTCGGTGTTAATTGCTTTGTAAAGGTAATCGTTGACGAAATGGAATTGGGAGGATTTTGCGCAAATATTATCATGGCTTGGAGGCATACAAATTAAATGAACCTAATTAAATAAATTTCAATGTATCAAATACTGCTAGAAATTGTATTAATTTATATTTATTAAATAATAAATAATGAACTTACTTGATGGAAAGTGAAACCATCGGGACAAACCCAAGAATGTTTCGCGTTATCTTGACAATAATGGAACACCTCACAATTTAAACCTTCATCCGCATAGTATCCAGTTACTTTTCCAGAACAATCAAATTTAGAGTTTGGCAGCAAAAGTGTTAATCTATCTGGTTCCTCTTCTTTTTCTTCCTCAAGTTGTGCTTCTTTTGCTTCCTAGAAATTTTTAATGACCCATGTATGAGGCAAATCAAACATTTCCTAATCTTTATATTACTGGTAAATTACCGATTAATTTCCAGTCATTTATAATAAGTTACCTACCAGTTATTTATAAATTAAATATAAAGCGGAACTTATTTATTAGAATTTAAACAAATATTTTACCTGTTCTAATTGTTGTCTGTATTGTGGAGAAGGAGACGATGGTCTCCTGTAAACTTGTTGCTGTTGTTGTTGTTGAGGTCTTCCTTGTACTTGAAGTGAGTTCTGCGTGGGGTAGTTTTCTTCTTCGAAGACAGGTCTTCGTTGATGCGTAGATGCAATGCTGTTATCAGGCGCCTGGGTGCTTCGGAATCCTGATGGAATTTGACTAGGTGAAGATGTAGCAATAGGTAGAGCATAACCGCGTGTTTTCAAGTGTCTAATATCGGAAGGCGAGAATTTGACATACGCCTGCAATTGACCAGGACTTGGTCGATCGTTTTGTTCTGCATAGTAATTTCTTTGTGGACTACTTAACGCACATGCTACCACGGAGAATAATAATAATAATCGACGCATTCTGGAAAAGAAAATTATACATTATTGTAATGAATTTACTAAAACAGTACACTTTTATATATAATAATAAATTTAAATTAAATTTGTAAACTTAAATAGATTAATAAAATGTATGCATAGTTAACGAAGTAAATCTTAAAACTCGTTAGGTTTTATATGTATTGTAAATCGTAAAACAACCATTAAAATTATTTTATATTTACGTAAAGCGAAAACCACTTTATTCACGCGTTAATCAACAAATATATAACAACCTATTAATAAATTATAAATGAGAAAAAAACACATTTCCCGATAAAATGCCGATATATCGTTACGCATTGCTGGTCTTTCTAAACAATATTTCCTGATCTAAATTCATTTGCAAACCGGTTAAGTTAAGTGAAATTCATTCAGTGTTTATTCTCACTTCGCGTATATATACCGGTTGTAAATTTTCTGTTACCTAACTGTCTGGAAACTCGTTCCAGTTAAGCATCGTTTCCACAATAAACCACTCGCATATTTCCTGATTCATATAGTTTATAATTATATACGCCCGTATTTATATTTACGTGTCGGCGAAACTTTTGTTTCACCATTCACTCGGCTGTGTGGTGGGTTTCGATTCGAGACCAAGTCCTCCAGTGGAATGTGTTATGCAATAAATGGCCTGTCGGAATTACTTTGACATGATTTAAATTGTTTAGATATGCTGTTTAAAATATTTTTACTGTTACTTATGGTTGAGTAAAAGTGATATGGAAATTATAAGTTGAATTTATTATGGTTGTTCATGTTGTTTTGGGGAAAGTATTTCAAAATGCTTGCAATTTTTTTTTATTGTAGAATAATATCTGGAGTATCCTAGATATTATCCTACAATTATTAAAAAGATTTCAAGCATTTTGAAATACTTACACATGTGACAAACACACATAGAGAGGCAAGCCAAATCTATTCAGGGAAGGTCAAAAGATATATTGCCGTTAAAATCACGAAATTCATTTTTTTCTCATGATTACAATAGTTTCTTATTATTTCGTATAAGAAAGATAAAATGGATTTTAGTCACGCAATTTTACTGAATTTCAGAAAGCTATTCGATTTTTAGTGAAAATTACTATTAAATTCGGATATTAAGTGCTTTTTTATACAAAAACATTATTTTTAGAGAGTATATAAATTTGAATATAATCTTTTATTTTATGTTTAATTTAAACTAAACATATTTACTCCAAATTTACTTTACTTTCTTGCGCAATACATAAACACCGCTAATTTTTGAAGCAACTTTCAATTCTCCACACCACCGGATTCTTCAAACAACAGAAGGTCTACTCCTGCAGATAAAATCGACAGATGTGACATGAATTTATAAAATTTTCGCTAATTTTACGACATGATTCGTCCTACTTTTCATAATTAAAGATTCAGTGCCACTAACTACACATCAGGAAAGAAGCCAAACCACATTAGAGATATCGCAGAAATCAACGCCAGTCCACAGCAGACACCATTTGAAATTCTAGTGTAATCTCATTTATACCGATATGATTAAGCACAAAACTATGGAAATAAACGCTTGTAAATATAGGAAATTTATTATAGTGACCACAGCTGACGTTTGCAATTACAAGAAAATATAGAAAGTGTGCGGTTTAGAGTTTAGATGCTTCTAGATGTGCACCACCACTCATATTTGAATAATACGCGTTAACCTTGCTCTTGACATTTTTTTTTTAGAAACTTGACCGCGAAAACTGGGATACCTTGACTGTTAATGTGATTTACTTAAGATGTAATAGATTTGTAATTTATGATAAAAATAAACTGGAACAAAATGCGTAATTACACTGCGTATATGGTGCGTGTTAGATTAAACGGAACAGATAAAGTGAAAAGAGTTATTAACTCAAATTGAGTATAATTATTTTTTCTCACTATTTAATTGTTATAAATCGCTTTGGCTTTAATGCGAGAAACTTTAGAATTATTTGGAATTTACAAATTACCATTTTCCGGTTGACCTAAACATTAAGTTCATAAAATATATATATATATAAAAAAGTTTTATTTCACACCTCAAGAAACAAGTCGTAAATATTCTAATTAAAAATTGCAATTTTAAAACTATCATTGAAAAGTGTAAAGTGAAAAATGCATTCATAAATATTACGTATTATTGTACAATAAATATTAAATATATTTAAAATTTGAGTGTGACAAAATTTAAAAGAAAATATTCATTTCCCAATCAACTAATTGTTTATTGATGTAATCGGATGTTAAGTCGTTTATTATTTATATAAATTTAAATGTTTTATTACTGATATTAGTAAAATAAACAGTGCATAATGTTTTCTTACTTATTATCATAAATATATACACTGCTCCACATTTCTTCTTACATACAATGAGAATATGTTTATGAAACCATTTTGTTTAAATAAGTCCTAACTATTTGTGAACACAATAGATTTAACTTGAGCACATTAAAATCAAATATTATGTAATACCATTGTTATATTGTTTTATTTATAAATTGTGAAGAATATTTCAATTATAGGAAATGTACTTAAGTAAGTGCAACTAAATCTTGGTTAAATTAAAAGTAATTTGTTTTATAGTTGCGCAAATATCAACGATCAACTAATCATTAGATTACAATAAATTAGGAATTAAAAATCCTTCTAAGTTAGTTTAGCTCTAAAACTGCAACTGGCTTTTATTGCGCATAAACGAATTTAGGTTACTGCGCAACAATTGCTCAGTTGCCATCCAATATATGAAAATAAATCACTTTCGATTAAAATATATTTATATTGTTGTATGTTTATTTTTAAATTTATTACTATTTCATAATTATGTTTTAAAATTGCTTGTTGTACTATAAATAGTAAACGCGGAGATCAATTTGTTTTTTTTATAGATAGATCTTATATATTTATTATATTATTTCATAATTTGTGTTAATAAGAAAAAACTTTCGTGTCTAAACTATTATGTCACGCAATATGAAATACCATAAAGATACAAATTCTGTTTGAAGCTACACATATTGGGAAAAAAAAACACCGGAAATTAAAAATTAATCATAATTTTCATCGGTCACGCCTCAAAATTAACAAAAACTTTAAACAGTTGCCGAATGTGTTTTTCCTGAGCAACTTTCGAAATATATCAATTGACGTATACGTGTGGCTTTATAATATAATGGAACACTTTCTCTTCGCGGATTCAAGTTATATTTTGTAAAACAACTAAATTATAATACGAACACTGTTGACGATCAACACATGATTACCTCAGAGCAATAACATACTATGTCACAAAATGAACGACAAGTGCATTTTGCAACAAATATCTTAGCTAAAGCATATATTAACTCAAATTAAATTAATTAATTCACAACAAAATATTGTGATATTGTATGGTATTCGCTTGTAATGTAAAGAGATTTTCGATCGTCGGGCGTGGTGAGTTATTATTATGGTTACACCTGTATGTTGGACAACATCGCCTATAAGAATTATGTCAATCGATGTCGTAACCGTTTCGTTTTGCATAATGTGATTCTTGTCTGTGGTTCGGAATGATGAAACAGCGATCATCATAATTAGTCCAACCAATTTACTTGATTTCACACGAGACAGTTGTAACGAATTATCCTAGTGTAACAATTATATTTTCTGGTTTAACAAGCATTGTGTATACTGAGTGAGCGATTTATGTTTTATGTAATTGAAACAAAATCTTTTTGTCGTTTTTACAATATATAACAAAGACATTTGTAAATCAGATTTCGTCAATTAAACAATTTAGAAATTTTTGTTTAATTTGTTTATTTACATACATCTAATAACATTTTTTTTCCCGTATTCTGTAAATTATCTATATTTCACACGTAGGTTTATTATGCCCTTTTTTATTACCGAAAAATGGTGGAGTTGCCAAGGGATAACTTCTAGTGTCCAAAATAGGAAATATGATCACATTTGGTAAAAATATTTTGTTGTATCGTTTGATTTGCGAAAGAATAAAATAAATAATATTTTGTTGTATAGTTTGATTTGAGAAAGAATAAAATAATATTTGGTCTAAGATCGTATCAATTATATATATATATATATATATATATATATATATATATATATATATATATATATATATATATATATATATATATATATATATATATATATATAATGGTTTACTATTTCTAGCAAAATGTAATTATTTGCTACTTATTCTTTTATAAATTTTATTTTCAGTAATTATATTAATGAATTAATTTTCTAATTATATACTTTAGCACACATGCATAATTATTAGTATAGAACAGAAATTTTAAATCATTTTTCAAAATAATTTTAATCATTAATTAATTTTGAATTCCAGATTATTCGTATAAATAAAATTGCAGTTGTAATATAACTTATTTAAATAAAACACGAATGAATTGTCTATTTTAGTAAATGTAATGCATTGGGGGGGGGGGGGGGGGGTTCAATCTGAACTTGCAATTGTATATAGCGTATTAAAATGCAGTAAGCAAAAGTTAATGAAGCAAACAGAATGTTCGATTTATTAGTGCATGAAATGAATCTACCTCCGTAAGAAACCGAAAGTATTCATGCACTAAGTAAGAGATTTGAGAGATTTTCTCTCAGTGCCCCACACTCAGGCACTCGTTCAACATGAAAAACAAATACACTGCGTGGCCTGTGTCAAACGCGTAAAACAGCAATTGCACTTTCTTTTTATCATTTACTATCACTACTGTTTATACTTCCTTGAAATTGTATTTTAACGTTTTTGTTTTGCTTTCATACGTAACATTTTGACTTGACATCATTTTACCATTCACACTTGTGCTAAACAAACACAGCAATATACTCTTACAAATTATTGATACAAATTGTAATTAATAGAATATCGATTACAAAACGATTGAATTATTGCAAATATATACGAAAGTAATTTTGATTATTATATTTGTTTGGACTACACCAATTTTTTTAATGAAGTTATTATATTAAATGATTATGCAACAAGATTGATTTAGATTTTTTCTATTTCCTCTCAGGTGTTACAATTTCAAAACTGTATCAGTCATCAGATGAATCATAAAAATTAATATTATATTACGTAAGTATTTCCTTTCAAATATAAACAAACCTAAAATTAAAAATCAATTGCTTGTATTTATTAATTTTGTAGTAGAGTGTTAATTAATTATTTAAACAATTGAAGAAATGAGTCTTGTTTAATTGCTACTCTTTTAAATAATAAAATATATTTTGATTAAAAACAAAAAACAACAGTATGTAATTTAAATTGTATATATCCGTATGTTAAACATTACGATATATATTGTATGCATTATAAATCGTAAAGTAAACGTTATTATAAGAATTGTATCGTTTAATATTCTCACAATTTTTTTTTTTTGTTGATTAAATTAATTTTTTTTGTAAATTATAACTTTTGCACAAGTCACTATATATGAATGATATTTATTTTAAATATACAAATTTTATGTAAATAGTATAGATAATTAAAAAAAAACCCTAAAATTTATAAAATATATAATAAAATCACACACCTTATTTGTTGATTGTGAAAGTATGGTACACAAGTTAAAATCGAGAACACGATGAAAACAACACTGAAATAAAAGACAAGAGGGGCCGTCTTTATAAACTATCGTCCATGGGGGGTAACCCACTTCCCTAGCCAGCGCACCACTCCGTGGGGGGATACAAAATAATTGCTAAAAGTCTCATATCGCTGGCGGTGTTTTACTATGATTGCTACAAATAGATAATGATCACAGTTTAACATAACCTTAAAGATTGCCAAAATGAATATACAAATCAGTTTCACATGATTAACATATATTCATTGTTGTTCGAAAATAGGATATCTATTTAATAGACTAGCTGAAGCTTTTTTAAAACTTACGTATTAAAAAAAATTGGTTTACTAATTATTCAGAACATAAAATCTATATTTAGTAGTTTAGCTCCTTAAAATAAATATAATATAGAGAAAATAATACTAAATCTTCATCCTCTTTTAATTCATATACAACTATATAAGATTATCTTTTTTTATCAAGTTTAGTCTAAAATTAGGCGCTTGTCTATGAATACGGTAGAAATGATCTAAAGTACTTAATAAGGATTATAAATAACATTTCTATTGAATTCACGAAATATCAGATATAATTCTTAATTTAGTAAGCTACTATACTGTAAAAAATCATTTCTTTACAAAAATACAAATATACTTAAAATTTCGAAATAAATTGCAGGATTATTAAATAAATAATAATCTATAATATAAAATAAATATATCATAACAGTTACGAAGAAAATATTAAGCCATTGACGGCCATTAGATATAAATAGATCATACAATTTATCTGCTTAGAATTTTAAACCAATTCTCCGTTAGTTCAATTTTAGTATTGCAGTGACAATAAGGACATATTTAACAAATTGAATCACAAGTTTGACATTTATTGGTATGTTAAACGCATGCAACAGATATGTAAACCGAAATGTATCATTATATATTTCATAAAAATAAAGTAATAACATATATAAGACTGAAATGACACGAGTGAATGTTCTGCGTAAATTTTACAGGTGTTATTTTTATTGTTCATATATTTCTTTCACTTTATATTTTGATGTTTTTCACCTTTTAAATGTTTAATATTTTACTTTTATAAATTTCGTAAGTTACAATTATAATATTTAAGAAAGCATGGTAATAATCAACGGTATTTATAACAGTAAAAATAAAACGATATTTATTTATATTAATTGGCATTTCGATGTATTCAACTGTTCACTTTTAACAAACGCAATTCTAATGTAGTTTTGTCGATAAGGAATGTTTGTTTATGAATGGATATACTGTATATTTTGATTATTGTGTGCCATGTCTATAAATGTATGCAAAATTGATGTTATAATTATGTATGAAAGCTATAAATAAATTTATATTTAAGTAGCCAAAATCAAGTTTATTGACATGAAAATGTAAATTAATTTTTATGTGTTTTATGGCTTATTAGTTTTAAATATTTAATCATGTCTTGAGAGCAATGTTAATGTGAACAATGTGAAAGGAAGGAATTTGTTAATTATTAGTTTTATTACGCGCACGATTGCATGAACAATATTTAGTTACAAAATGGTATTTTTGTAAATGAGATTAATTTCGCTAATGCTCACCTTCCATTCCCTACTCATTTCATTTATTGTAGTTTAGATATGCAGAAAAAAGAAATAACTAGTAGCGATGTTTAGGCGATTATTAAATATTTAATAACGTTAAGTTTTTATTTAAAAAAATTCGAAGACCAAGTAAATGTTGTGAATTTATTTGGAATTTTGAAAACTTTTTTAAATTCTATATTTAAGGTCTTTTTTAGGGCCTAATAACTCCTGAAATAAATTATGTATCCTAAATTTGGTGTAAATCTGGTTTGTATCTTCAGAGAAGAAGCGACAAATTTAGGTCTTACGAGCGATTGAGAGACGACATTTTGTTAAAGACATCTTTAATCCTAGATACTTAAAACTATTTACACACAACTTGATTCATTCAAATGTAAATTTATGCATTTTCAATAAATCTGTTCAATGCAAATCTACTTTAAATGATCGTAGGTATCAATTTTTGTAATAAAGACTTATTAATATACATAAAGCAAAGATTCACAAAAGTTTTCCTTGAAAGATTCTACCTCTGTTATAACATGCATATATTTCATATTTAAAAGGAATAAAGGTCACACTGCATTAGTTTAGTATGAATGAGGAGTAGAAGAGAAAGAATGCAAGCAAGGGTATGGTTGAATGGCGAAAAATTGTCAATCATGAATTAATGATGAGTTTCAATTTAAATACCATGCTCGTTTGTTGAGTAACAGTTAATTTAATATATGTATGAGTACAAACGTATCGACCATCAAATATATTCTGTTTAAAAAAATATATATTTAAAAAAAAATTAAGCATACAATTTCTAAATAAAATTGAAATTTGATGTTTCGTGCATATTAAGTATAATTTATTCGGTGTTCATATCAAATAAAAAATAGTTCTTCATAATTCAAAGTAGATAATTTCACATAAACCATGAATGAAAGTAATAACAAAATTTCCCATAAAATTTAAAAACTATACTTACATAAGATAATTATTACTAATTAATACCTATAATTTATTTACAGCATTTCTATTAGATTTTTAATATATAAACTAATTTGAATACATATATTTTACATTTCCTTGAAGTATCGTATTTCTTATTTTGTTTAAAGCACTTCGTAAATTCTTCTAGCGTAGAGTTGTGTTTATAATATTTAATCACGTATGAATATAAAATAGAGCAAAGCCATAATAACATATGTAAAAATTAGAAAAGTGTGAATAATCACAAAACAAAACGAAACATTTTTAGAAAGACAGAAACAATAGTTGTTTTTATTACCAAGGAGTAAGACAAAGAAAAAAAGCGATCGATTTGTATTTGGATAGAAAAAGAGATGATCGGTGAAAGTGAAACAGTTGCCTTGACGTAAACGTCACGGATTTTGGATCAAGTTCAAGAACCGTATGACTGGCACGATAAGTATTCCACCATCGAAAGCTTAAAAATATTCAAATCGGGTTTATGGCTTTGTTCGTGTCTGCATCTGTTGTTTCATAAATGCGAAACAACTTACGTGTGTGATGAAATAACAAATATTTCTTTTGTCTCGATATCATATCGAATTACCTACACACACCTACTCGTACCAAAAATTCCGTATCACAAAGATAATTTTCATATAAAAACAACATAAATAAAATGAGAAAAAATGTCAATAGCGATTTTATAGTAAACTGTAACCCTTTTTTGAAATAAATATAATTGAAGTTATGCAAAATATTAATATCTTTCTTTTGTATTATAACTATTTTACTGTAAGTGCCGTCGTTTCGGTGGTATTGCAAAAAATGCAAAAAACGACTGAAGTAAACAAGCACTTCCGATGAATACTCTTCAAAAATTGATTTTCTTGCCACATATACAAATTTTAGGTTTAAATTTTCATCATTTAGGCTGTACAACATTCAATGAATTTCAAATAAATCATTTTATTTATTTACTTCTTATAAAATTGCAAACATTTTCAAAATAGTAGAGTAAAACAGATTTACGATTTATTTTGCTAATATTCCATCATTTTGTGAGATATCAGACGATCAATCACTGATAAAACAGTTACAATAATTTAATGCAATTAGTCCTGAGAAAAGTAGTATATGTAGGCCAAGAACGATCAAACATTGTAAAACTTACAAACACAATCAAATTTACTAAAATTTTACACGCGCCTCTCTAAAGCTTTAATTATTAATAGAGTGGGTTGCAGAGCTTAAATCCTCAGTGATTTCAATTTGGAATTTCGTAATTAATATAATTAATTATCAGAAATAAAATTAATATTTTTATTACATATATATTTATTAGAAGTATTAGACGTTAATTATAAATGTCGTTTAGCGCACAATAATAGTTAATTAATATGAAATGTAACTATATTTTCCACTTAGTCATTTTCGTGAAATTTTCCACTCTACTATTTTCATTGCCTAAATATGCAAAAATGGGTGAAGCACCTGTGGCAATCCCAAAGTTTCGAAAGTATCCGCCTATGTTACAGTTACATGATAGTTTAAACCGAGGGATCGATATGCATTTTCACGATAAATTTGTCATCTAAAATTACGCCACCAGGACACACCTGTTACACTTATTTAGTTCCGGGTTGAATGATATAATTTTATAAACTAGTCAGATTTATTAATCCTAATAAAAATACTAGAACATTCACATACCTGACCTTTCATATATAAAAATCTAAAAAACGCACGAAAAAAACCAAGAATAACAAATACCAAATAGGATCGTAACTTTTTAGCTAAAAGTAAACACAAATCTTATTTTATCGACAGAATATGTAAATACGAATTTCAATCGGTTGAAGTTTAAATTTTATAAATAGGAAAGCGCAAACCGAAATTGCTTTATAATTTTGAAAAAAAAAAACAATTTTAATCTTTAATAGAATCGGACGAATTTGTTGTACGTGATTGAATGTTTGACCGGTTTCGAAAATTAGTGTTATTATAGATTAATAACAATATATTATTGGTTTTTTGATTGGATAATTTGATAGAAAAATCACAAAATTTTAAATAGATAACAACCACATACGAAAATCCCTGTATTGAATTTTAGTTCAGATTTCTCTGTATTGCTATCAATCAATATCATATTCGATTTCACTTATCAGAAATCTAAATGACTTTCGTTTAATACAATAATGTGAATTTGTGCAAAAAAATCGTACAACGAAAGTAAAATGTTTGTCTCCATTGTATTGAGAAACAATTCAAAGAGATGCTAAGATGCATTAAGGATAATCTTAATTTAGATTGAAACGAATTGTTTTCTTGTTTTTACTAATATGCAAAATGGCGTCGCTAATCTAACGTATCCTGTATTATATACAAATAATTAGTTATAAGAGTATTTTGGTTTTACTATCGAAATAAATCTGTAACCGGATGCATTGGTACAATAACAGAATAAACTGTTATAATATAGAATCGGTAATGTTATACGCATGTAAAACCGGATATGGGTGAGACAAATTTGGATAGTGATCAAGTATCAGTTCCTTGAAAAATGAATAGAGAAAAATATGGAATGGTAAATGTAAAAAAATTGTTGCTCAATGATTTTTAATGTCAATAGATTACACTAGATTGTGTTGTTTTTTTTTCGATGACAAACAGTGCACGTTTATAATTACAGTATGGGTCATGACTTAGAAATACATCGATATTCCAATTCAAGCTAAACACTTAACAACAGTGACCATTTTTTGTTGGGGCAATGGCCGCCGACGACTGCAACATAATCAGATTCATTTATTATTACATATGTAGTTATTTGTGCACTAAGTAATACAAAGAATCGTCGACAGCCATTGCAAAATTGTTTATAATATTATAAATTGACAACTGTTATCGTCGCATTAATTTATAATTACTTCTTATAAATATCATGAAACATTTATATTACTCAGTGTGCTCCAATATACAGGTGCCAAGTACACGAGTAGACTACAGTCAAAATTAACAATTTCTCTACCAACAAATCAACAACGCTGTACAGATAGGGAAGAGTATTACAAACAGAGCTGAAGCATCCCTACATTTATTTATTTCATAATTGTTATTTATAAATCGTTGCCAAAGTTATTTTTTATATATTTTAACAGCTTGTTCGTTATGTGCCACCACTCAGATTATACAAATACATTTAAAAAACGATTTCATTCAAAAAATAAAAATCATAATTGCTACTCAACAGTGTAGGGTTCTACAATTTAAAAATCCAGAACATTACAATTCTGGCTAGTGGACATATAACAGACAAGATCATTTTCTTTAATGTACTTAGTACTTAGCAAATCAAATTTCGGGTAAACATCATAAAAACAAGATTAGATTATCCAGTTAAGGTTTATAAAACAATTTCAAGACTTACTTTTAAGGTTTACAACACTGTATAACATTATTTCATATTAAAAAAAATAAAAACTGCTCCAAAACTTAAAATAACTCTCAAAAGCTTAACTTAACTTTCCATAGTCAATCGAATCATATTTTACAGTAACATATAATTACACTAGATTCACAATCACAATTTCGAAATCCTTTCGTCGTTTTAACAATTTTACAGATATCTCGCGTAATTATTGATGTTTTTGATGAACCTGTTGTAATTTTCATAAAAGTGGTATCAAAATTTAAGAATGATTAACTTTAAATTTAATGTTTACACTGACGTCAATAATTGGCTGCCATATTGGTTTTGAGGTCTATATCAGACTGGCAACAATTATAACTTTAGTCTGATATTAATTTAAAACTGTTTATATTCTTTTTACGTATATATAAAATATACGCATTTAAATTGAAAAAAACTAGAATAATGCTTGATTTTGATGGACCTCAAAACCAAGATGAGGATTAAGTTGGTCATATTGATCAAAATGAAATAAACAACCCAGAAAATGGGTTCAACATTACGGAGATTATAAACTCAATCAAACCATATCAAAAATATTGTTAACCAAGATATATCTCAGTAACTTTAGATAATTTTGAGATTATAATCCCCTTAAAAACAAATTAAAAATTAGGCAATATCCTATACACATTTTGTGATGCATGATGCATATATATATATATATATATATATATATATATATATATATATATATATATATATATATATATATATATATATATATATAATTCTCAATCGTTCACTATACTGTATCTACTGGTCATATTTCTTCTAACATTTTTGACAATTACAATGATGTTACAGATGTATTTTCTAGAAAACAAACTACACAATTCGCAATGTGTTGTCAAATCGTATTAATCATATGTAAAATTGTTTACATATAAACGAAACATAATTTTGAGGAAGCTGATTCCCAACTATAGCTACAACATTCGGAATTAATACGATTTAAACATAACAAAGCAATATTGTTTTCACGATTAGGCACTATTATCATTTTATATTGATATATATCATTTAACGCCTTTTTTAAAGATGTATATTCGCAAAATAAATATGAAATGGATAAAAGGGCATGACGTCACATTTCATTACATTGATAAATTAAACATTATTTTTACAACGTTACAGCATGCTTAGAAGCCAGATGAATCAATGTATTGCGACTGTGACGTCACGTGTGTTTACAATTTCTACATAAGGGAACCTATTCTAATTCATAGTCATATATGTAATTATAAACTTGTAATTAGAATACGCTTCCAGTATGAGAATTTTTATGAAATATATCTATTTGGAAATGATAACATATAATCTAAAGTCAAAACTGTATTGTCAAAGGGTTGGTTTAACTAAATTTTTTTTTACAAATTTACAATTGATAACAATTACATTTAACAACTCATATGTTTATAAATAGAAAAACGTGTTCGAATTAAATTGTTTTGAAAATTGTAATATATGGTACAAGTAGCTAACGCAATGCCGAAGAGTACTATAACAATGTGATATATAAATTTATATACTTTTATTAGAAATCATAAAATTGAAATATGTGCCCAATTTCTGTGCTGTTTTAAAATAATTTTATATATCTCACTCTCTCTTTATATATCATGTCCATATTTATAATAACTTTTAGGAGAAACAAGATTATTTAGGTAGTTTCTGGTTATTTGGACCATAGTAACACAAATAACTAGTATAGAAAATAAGTGTAGATATATATTGAAGTGGAGTTTGAAATAATAAATTAAATCATGTATCATAACAATGTGATTCGTACAGAGCAAAATTTTTAGTTAACATTCGACTTTTTTTAAACTTTATTATTTGCCTAAGCCTATCGTCCAGCTATACATCTACATTACATATATGTACATGACTTGAGAAGAATGTGTTGATTCAAGAATAAGATGGCCGCCATCTTGCTATGGAAGTATCACCAGTACAAGATGGCGAATTAGCCTAGTCACATCATCTGGAATAGCCAATCAAAATTGATGGGACCAAACATATATCAGCATTTTGTTTTAAAAACGTAACAATGCCCACAATTTCAGCTTGATTGATAAATTGTATGCTTAATTATCGTAGTAAGAATTTGAAAGTTTTGACATTTAGAATTATCATTTGGTTTATCATCGAATGACACCTATACCACTGCGAGTTTTTTTTTTCTACGCAACAAACAGTGACGTCACACACATACAAGTGGTTGAATAAGCTAAGTATAGGCCATAAAGGTGTGAAAACACGAATATTTTGTTAGCTTGTTTTACATATAAATTTATATCATATAGCATTTTCCGTTTAGAAATTTGATTATATATAATTACATGTTAATCCGTGTTATGCTCATAATTTTTGTATAAGATGTGACGTCATAATTTGCAGCTTTTTACTCTTCGATTATTATATGACTGGATAGTAATTGAATGAACACAATCACAAAGTTCTACTAATATCGACGGTTACTTGTTTATTTACAGAACGACGGTGGACGAAACTATTTTTACCCGGATCACTATTAATGCGGTGATGGTTTTCGGTTAGAATAGTTTCGCCATTTTATAATATCAAAGCTACACCGATACGTGCGCCATATCAAACTAAAGAATAAATAAATACTGAAAGGCGAAAAATCTACATTTAAATTGTGACTTTATTATATTATGTTTATGTTTTTATTTTTAATTTTTTAATTTAACATTATAATTATTATTGATTTTTTTTTATTTTTTATTACTATCTTCTGGAATATTAGTCTCTTTATTTAAGTCCTATACTCACCATACATGTATTGTAAGATACATCTTACTCATTTAAACTGGTTTAATTTTAAAGCAAATATTATTAATCCTAAAGCTCAAAATAGACTTATTTTTGGTATACAGTTTTTGTTATATTTAATATATAAATTATGTTAGAATTTTTAAGAGTTTTTCGATATATTTGTATAAATGATCTAATCAAGCATTTATTATATATAAATATTTTTTACGAAATCAACAAATAAATTGAGTTATTTTGCCTAAGAATGCGCAACTGTGGTTGAAATCAGTACTAATATAGAAATTGAGTAGTGTAGATTATCTTACAATACATTGAACACAACTCTGCAACCCCTCTTTGTACACAAGAATAAAATACAACCCGAGAATGCCCTACATAAGAACCATTCACAATATATTCAGCATAACAGGCCAATTTTTTTCTAACGAATTTTTCTAGATATATATATCTGATTTTATATCGGAACACTCCAATAGATTGGTCTATCCATTTGTCTCACATGCGCATATATAAAGTAAATGTTTATTCTATCATTTCTCTTTTTAATAATTCGAAAAAAAGAAAACTAACAATTTGTACAGACCATAATAAAAATATAACATACTGTCTAATAAATGCCTAAAAAAAACTTAAAAACTGATATGTATGTTTTCAGCAGGGATACATCGTTTATCATTTTACATGGTATTTTAAATAAGAACTGAGCAAACACTAATATATATAATAACTAATATAAACAACGTAAGTGTTTATGCTTGGATATGGAAATATCAAACCAAGTATGCATCATTAGTTCATATACTACGTATGTATCCACGTTTTGAAAACATTTGATATTTAATAAAGCAGTATTCCTATTTGAAATTCCATTTGAAATGAAACAGACACATCCCTGATTTTTTTTTTAATAATATATGCATATCTCAAATGCAAAGCCCAATATCTCAACAGCCTTGCACGATTCTCCCAAAAAAAAAACAAACGACATTCAAGATTTCCCCGACTCTTGTTGACTCAACAAAATAGCGTACTCTAAATCAGCCTGCTCTTGTAATTGTCTCTTTTGTCGCGTTTCCTCTAACCGTAAACTCTCCGCTGCAGCCCAAGCCAGCTGATGATCCTCGCTAACAAGCTTTGTCTTATTAGCAGCAGTACCGAACGGATCAGCTAGCGGCGCAGATGCGCGACCACTACTAGGAGTATTCCACGTCGATAACGAGAACCCTGCCGTACCGGTAGAGACAGGCAACGGTACTGACTGTCGCCCGCCCAAACCAGACGCGAACGGGTCTATGCTTGTTTTTAAGTCTTTTTTAGCTGTGAATGGCGAGTTGGATTGAGAACTAAAACCGAATGCGTCTAAATTATCGACAGATTTACTGGTTGTTGTTGAGGCAGCTGAGTCATTAGGTTCGTCGTCAAATGGGTCGGCTATGTTGAAGGGATCTTCGTAACGGTAATCCCGGAATGGGTCATCGGTGAAGTCCATCGGTGTTTTTTGTGGTGGTCCAGACGTTGTACTCGGCTTGTCAGTAAACTGAAGGAGGATACGAAGTGATTATTTTTTAAGGCTGAAATTTTAGTAACACACACGGTTGTTAGTAAGCTCTTGTCCCATTGGTCCTTCGCCTTCTATAAAGCTTGGTTAATAGTTTCAAGGAGAAAAAAATAATAATAAAACGTGTAAAATACTTGCTGCATGTGAAGTTACGGATGTTGTGCATGCCACATAACCAAATCGAACCTAAATAACTAAAATATAAGAAAACAAATCATATGAAACAAATAAACATTACAGTTAGTATTAAAAGAAACCTTACAAATAAAAATTAATATTGGAACAAACAGATACATACATTTATAAAATATATATATATATAATAAAAACATAGTGTTTATATTAATGAGATTTTCTTAAATAAAAAGGAATTACCGTATCATAGGAAAATGGGTAGGAGTCAGGGTAAAACCAAATAGTATCAACCAGCGCCAACCAACTACGGTGGCAACACTACAAAGCATCAAACAAAATAATAATAAAAATGTAAAAATGTCACACAACTATATTTGCACATACCTTAGCATCGAAGTCTGCGAAATCTGCAAACCCGCCGGGACCGCTAGATTCGAACAGATCTGCATTGGGGGTGACGGCCGCGGACACATTAGTATTTGGGGCAGAGAATGGATCGTGCATGGTAGGTGGTGCAGAGGGGCGCGACGGCTGATTGGGCCGCGGTGGCGCCGGTCTCGGTGGCGGTTGTTTACTCTTCTTGGGCGGCAGTGCCGGACTCGGGCTCGTGGGTCGCCCAGGAGGACCACTACCGTCGCGTGTCGGAGCGTGGAGTATTGCGAACGGATCACAACCGAATGGATCTTTTTCGTCCTATTTAGAATTAAAGATTTGTGTAGTAATTGTAATATGGATCTGAACAATATTTGGAATATATGCATTATAAAAATGTCTACTTACTTCCATTGGAGTAACTCCAGGATTAGCATTGGGTTGGCTGTTGTGGTTCTTTCCATCTCCAAATGGATCGAAAGGATCAGCTTTTACTATAATAAAAACAAATAATTGAATATATAAAAAAATCTATATACACATCGTATTTATTTAATAACGATAAAATATGAAATATTTCTTACCTGCAGGAGCATTAAACGCACCAAATGGATCTGCAGAGAATCCGTCCTAGTAATTAAAAAAAATTAATATACCACTAAAGAAAAGCATCCACTTAAAAATAAAATCAATTGTAATAACTCACTGGTTTGGCAGGGAAGGCTGCAACAAATGGATCGTTCGAACTAAAAGCATCCGTACCATTACTCTTGAATGGGTCTAAATAATAAACAAAAAAATACACCTTTAAAATCTAGCACCACAGAACATTTAAAATTCCATAACAAATTATAAAATTAAATTACTATTTAGTATTGACGTACCATTTGCAGACTTGAACGGATCGTCACCAAATGCTGTATTGTTCATTCCACCATTATCATTGAATGGATCTTTGGTATTCGCAAAACCATTCTAAAAACAAAAATAATCATAAAAAAAAACTCAATTATTACAAACTCAGAATATAATAATACCTGTTGTGTAGTTGGTATCTCTCCATTTGACATCCCAACTCTAGTAAACTCTGGATCTCTAAATTCTGGCGAAATTCTCAGCGCAGTATCAGCAACTGTGTACGGATCACCGGCTTGGATTGCAGTATCACACATCGAGATTGCATCAGTCATTTGTCTTTGTTGCTCTTGTAGTTGTGTGATTTTGGCTTTTGCCTACACAGAAAATAGAACGCGATAAAACTAACTTTATTGTGCGGTTGATGATCAAAACTCACTTGACTAATTTGTAACTGAGTATCTTGTAAATTTGTTGAAAGTCGATTTAGTTGTCCATCATTATCTTGTCTTTGTTTCTCTAGTCGTTCTTCTTCTTTGCGTAGATTCTCAAGTTGTTCTTTTTTACTGGTCAGTTCGCTCTCTTGAACTCGTAACACCTCAGCTTGCTCATCTGCTTGAGATCGCAACTTGTCAACCTACCAAATCGAAATAGGCTTTTAATTATTGCCTCTAATATATTTAAATTTGTTCTTAAAATATACTACTTTGTAATTAAATCATTTCAGTTTTGAATAACAATTAAGCAATACAAATATTTTATTATAAATCTGTATTTTTTTTAATGTTTGATTCTGGAACCGATTGATAATTAAATATAATTCTTCTAAAAATAAAAGTATCTCCAAAATAAACTATTTAATTCTACAGCTACTTCAAGAATATTACAACCGCCACCTCAGCAAATGTACAAATCTATTATTTACAACATAAACCCAGATTTGCTCATAATAGATTATTATTTTAAAAGTAGATCGATGAATATTAAAATTTAATGACCAATAATATACGTTCAATTGCTAGTCAAATGCTTTTTGTAGCAGCACTGTCAATACAATAATGCGTACTTGTTTCTTTAATAACGAGTGTATTGTACTGGCTAATAATTATATTTAAAGATATATATTGAAAAAAAAATTGCAATTTATCTATAATCAAACAAATCTGAGTTAGAATCTTACCTGGTCTTCCTGGGCAATTAGTTCTTTGTCTACTTCTGCAAGCTCACTGTCTACAGTGGAACTCTATCGGATTATAAATCAAATATGCAACAAACATGCTTGATCAGCCATTAAATAATTCAAAATATAAATAATTAATTAATACAATCATACATCATATTGACAAAGTGAATCAACGGCACCCTAATATCGAATTAACACATTCTTATTTTCTAACTCATTCGTCTCGATTCAAAATAATCTGTAAATGGTGGAAAAATCTAAAAATACACAATATATATTGATCAATTGACATTGACTACATAATTGGGTCATGAAGATGGTTAAATAATAAAATGTAGAAATTACGCATCAACAACATACAAATATTTATTATTTATGGGTAACTAATGGCGAAAATTGATTCACTTTATCAAATATATTTCTTAAAATATCAATATAGCAAAATTAAAATAGGTAATAGCTTCAAATCATATTTGTAAACTTCAAGCGTGAAATAGTTATTTGTGTAGAAATTGCGGAAATATTTCAGTGCGATTTGTTCACATTTTACCGGCACCAAATAAAAATATGCTGCAATACGAAAACATCTTTCCAATTAATTCAAGTAGATAGAAATAGCGTACAAGCGAAAAGAAATTCTATTAAAGCTTTATAAGGCGAGTGTACCTGGGCTTTGAGATCATTAAGGCGCTTTTGAGCTTCTCCTTTCTGGTTCTCTAATTGCTTAAGGGTTGCCGCAAGCGTATCCAGTTCACTCTATAAGAGAATAATCAATAAAAAAACAAATTTTGATTACAAATGGAATAAGTCGCTAATCAGAATTTACACATCGCAGTCATTCATTTCCCCTTTTGTATTATCAATTATCCAATTATAAGAATTAATTAATTATGAAAATGTCTTGTTTTAAATGCTATTAGGCGATGAATTGATAATTGTCATCGATTTCAAAACCACAAATATATTTACGGTGCCTTGCGGTGACAGGAAAATTGATCAAGTCGAATTTAAATATAAATATGTATAAATAGCATAAATGAATGTCGTTATATTGTATAGGCAAATATGTTACCTGTAAACTCTTGATTTCTCCACTTTTGATTTTAATATCCGCTTCCTTTTGTGCAATATCCGTTTCCAGAATCAATTTTTCACGTGCTAATTCTTCGATATCTTTGCTAATCATATCCAGTTCCGGATTCGAGTATGGTGCGTTGTTATTTTCCTGCAAAACGAATATGAATGCGTTTTTGAACTATAACACTAATTGATGTTTATTTGAACTCATAAAACACAGCTGTGACGTCATTATAATTGGTCGTACTAAGTACAATTAAAATGACATGATTATATTTTATTTATTGTGAATATTGTGGGTACTATAAGGAAAGTCGTTGAGGCGGTTAAATTTATTTATTTTCATTCATAATATATATATAATTCATGTATAAGATATTCTTGTCTAGTAATTTTCTTCAAGCAGTTTGTTGGCGCCAATTAAAAAGTATTTAATTTTATTTCTTTGGAATGCAGTTCGATTTTGATCAAGCATTTTCTTTTTCATTATAAGCTTTTTGCGTTCGCGTTTTATATCTGCTAATACAGATGCATCTTGTGGAAAATCTACAAGATTTCATTGAATAAATCTCCACTAGACTTAAAGTTGTGATTCGTTCTTACCAAAATCAGAATCTTTACAACTAGTTCTGGAGGTACATAGCGACCAATTATCTGAGCCATCTTCCAAATTATCAGCATTGCGTCTATTTAGCATATCATTTAACTTCCACAACGTTTTCTGCGAGAAATATTCCCTATTTGCCGAATCGATACTATCACATGAAAACGATCTCACTTCGTAAACATTTAATAATTTCTCAATCTCCAGATCGATTTTCGTGCTTTTAGATAACGCACATTTTTTCACATTGAAGTAAAAATTATTACGATCGTTATTCATTTTAATTTACACCACAAAATTTTTCACTGTCAAATTTATAAACAAAAGTATTTGTCAAAATGATGTTTAGATCATTAATTGTTACGATTATATGTTTAGTAGTATTTGATGTAAATGAAGCGGTTAATTTTCGCGATAAACTAAAAGGCGCTTTGAGTAAAGCGAAATCGATGTATAAGAATAAATTTGGCAAAGATAAAACGTGGCAATTTTTGGGTCGTGACATGACCGAGTATCCAGGTACTGATAAAGAAAAAAGGAAAATACAGAGTGATAAATGGGAGGCTTATTACTCTTGCTTGAGAAAACAAGAAGATAATATTGGAAAACATGCAGCAATTATACCAGAAGCTATTCTTGCTTTTGAAGGAGAATCAATAAAGTATTTATATAGATTCCAATAATAAATTAATTATTGCCGTATTAAATAAATAATAAATTGAGAAGCTTAAGAAATAAAGTAAAACAATTTCGTCGTATTAAAAATAATTTACGGAATCAATCGATAGACTAAATATTTGTAATCCTTTTTGAGCTTACACAATTTACGTAAAGGACACATTTATTTAATTAAAAACGGTGATGTAAATTTCGAATAAAAATACAAATTATCAAAATATTTATCTAAGACCTGGTTTAAACATTTATAATCAAAGTAAATATTTTTACTAGATTTGGGATCAAAATTGATAAGTGCTTTAATTTTTTGTTTTGTTATCTCTAGTCAACCGAATTACCGACAAAAAATCAATTCTTCCAACACATTTTGATATAATTATGTTTTGTTTCCAATTATTATACAAGTATCTTTAGAATTGATACGTCATAACAGACCAAAGTCGGTATTTCAATTAAATATTGTTTGCAGAAGTTCTAGTTTTCATTTATACACGAAAACAAATATCTAGTCGCATACAATAATACGATACTGTATTTGGCTTTGTTATCAGATAGTTTCGATGTTTATAACAATAGATAACAGAAACATTGTTTATTGTTCGTACAACAATTGGTGACCTCGTTTTTAAATTATTATTTAATGGTTGAGCTACTTCATAAGACTTTAAATTGATTTTACTTTGAGTGGTAGTAAAATGAATTATTTTGTTACGCAATATCCACGCTTTAAAATTATCGAACATGGTATTCCATTGTAGTCGCAACATATTGAATAACGAGCGTTGGACATAAATAATGATATAATATGTGTGATTTATCTTCCGGTTTCGGTGTTTCGCAGACTTGAATGCAAAGTGTGTTTGAGTCCATCGGAAAGTGACGATATGGAATCTGTTGAATGGGAATGGAGTCACGTAGACAAACAATATTTAGAACCGGTCGATTACGGCGAACACATTTTAATATCCCCCGAAGACAAAACGTTGCACATATATAATTTAGGCGGCGAGCATACCGGGCAATATGTATGTAAATTAGGAAATCAATTGACAGCCCCATACTTTTTGACCATTGCCAATAATTCGGAACCATTGAAAATGGTAATTATAATCAAAAATTTATCACCAATTAGAAACAAAATTACGATTTTTAATCGTATAAGCTTCCAATTAATATAGGTTCATCGGAAAAAAGCACGTGAAGGTCCTTACGCAGAACCCCCATGGCAATTACACGAAGAAATTATATTAGATACTATGTACAAGCATTGGTCACCTTGCAGCACTTGTAATGCAGTTGGAAGACGACATAAATATGGGTATTGCGTAATTATTTATTTAGCGAATATTGAAGAAATTGAAGATGTAGAAGAAACTAATAAAATTGTAAGTTTATCTATTTATCAACATTGCATATATATATAATATACATTTTAGATTGAACGTTCGTTAAATGATACAAAAAAATTAAATTTAATTGACAAAACAGGCGATATGGAATTATCTGAAATCGATCGAGAATTTTTACAAATATTCAAATATGGAGTACCCTGTCGGTCGAATATCTTACCAAAAACTTTGAGAAATATACGCGAGGTGAAAGAACGGGAAAGTGAAGTGATGATCGGTTATTGTAAGGTGATTTTCGAAACGAAATCGAATTCAATTCGTCAATAGGTAATAAACGTGTACGCACAGGTAAAGTGTGCTGTGGAAGAAGTGTTCGTGGTGAAAGATAAGACGGGTAAAGTAATTGAAACGGCGAATAACACCGCGGGAATTTATTCGATGGTACAAGGATTTCCATCTGTGGAACCACCTGTTGACAGGCGATTGCAATTTGAGGCGGCCGACGCCGAGGTTGTCTTATCTTGTCCCGGGTAATTTCGTTTTACGGTCATTTGCATGTGCTACACCGTGTTTACGGTTTATTTCGTATGGTTTTGTTAGCTTAGATTTTATTTTACCACTGTTTATTGTACGTTTATTTTAAAGCTGCTTTGTTTATAACGCAACGAGCATTATTTCCAATGTTATTAGGATAAATTTGTCTCTCAATTTAAATCTTAAATTATGTTTTGAGAAAAATAAATGATTTAACTTAATACTGTATAGGAACTTAAACACAGAAACTCCAATTCAATGGCAAATTAATTCAAAGAATGTCATTCCGACATTATTATCGCAAGAATCAAATGGACGAATGTTTATTAGTATTACAGACCGATTGCACATTAAAAAATCAAAAAAATCTGATTCTGCAATTTATAGGTATATCGTAGATTGTAAATATATTAAGAAATTTAAAATTCACAACCATAATCATGGAAAATGGCAAGGTGCTTTTAAGTCACAATGCGAAATATATTTGCGTACTTTAATAGATAAATTTAATTGCCAATTATATCTGAGGAAATAAATGGTAGTTTGATTTAAAAGCGCCTTTAAAAATCCACAAATACATGTTTAATCCATAAATGAAATTGGACAATTTTAAATGATCTCGGTTAATATTAGGAAATTAAAATATGAAATATTTTTGCAGTTGTTGGCAAAATAAAGAATTAGCAGGGACAATTCGTCTTGTGATAGAAAAGCGTTTAAAATTGGATTTTAATCATCACATAATGTTATTGGGAATCATTATTATAATGTCCGTATTTATATATGTATTTATTAAAGCATTCTTTGGAAGAAAATACGCAATAATTAAAAAATAATTACTCTAAACATGTACGACAACACCACTGTGCATTCAGTCGCAACGAAACGAGAATAATTTCTCGTAAATCATTGACGATATATTTTGTATATAATTACTAATTAAACTAAATAAACTTACCACAATCCCATCTGCTTTGTTGTTTCTAAAGCTCGGTGGGACCATTTCTTGAGTAAGGCTTACAGGAGGTTCTTGTCCCTTAAGGCAGCGTTCCACCAACCACATCGCAAGGGCGAACTGCTCTCCATTCAATTTACCACTTTGTTTAATATCACACAGAGCCCTTTAAAAAAAACAAAACAAAAATCAACTACAAATAACCATAACTCATAAAATCTTTCAACTTACCAAATATGTGCCAAGACAGCTTGTGGCACTCCAGACTTAAGGAAGACATCTTTGATTTCTAATCCCGAAACAAATCCATCCCGATCAATATCAGATTTGACGAACAACGGATCGAATTTCGCTTTCTCATCGTTCGACACCACCCAGTTGGTTTGCGCCGGTATTATGTTTTGCGGTTGCATTATGTTGGTTGATGGTTGGATGAGGGGCGGTTGTGATTGGATTTGCTGTTGGTGGTGCATTGGCGGTATGGGTGGCGGTTGTTGCATGATCGGTTGCACCGGTAACATGTGTGGTTTAACCGGCTGAGGAGGCACTTCCGGTTTGATGCCATCTAAGCCGCGTGATAATAACGGCGGCACGGGGGACGAACCTTTTCGTTTGGATGGCGGCATTAGTTCGGGTGGTAGTTGATTTGGTATCGCGTATTTTTCTAGGGCTTTATAAACTAAATGCATTGCCTGAAAATAAATAGCCTACTTAGTGAACTGGTGATGAATGATGTAAACAAAGATTCTTACCACAACAAATTCATGGCGATTCAACATTCCATCCTTATCCATATCAGCTAAATCCCAAATTTTTCCTAGAGTGTCCAGTGGTAGTCTTGAGTCCATCAGCACACCTTTAACCTAAATGCAATCGTTAATAAAACAGTCTTAAGTAATTTTAGACATAGGAGTGTTATTTAATACCTTGTTGCCTGGTATCAGTCCGTTAAGAGGTTGCAGCGACTCGAATAAACGATCATATTTCTCACGTTCGGCCGGTTTGATCGACCAATCACCAGCCACCGACGGTGGCAGTGACGTAATCACTGGAGTTGGTGTGTTAGTTGTCATTGGTGGTGGTTTCGCTGGACGATTTACTATCGGTAACTTATCGCCCTATATATATAATCATACAGTTAGATACCAGTCCCAGTAAACGAACTTAAAGATTGGTTTAAAAAGTGAGGATTGGTTTAAAAAAAAGTTTGTAGGTAAAGGAAAATATGTGATTTTAGAAAGAAATAGTGTACCATTTTTGGTGGTGGTAATTCCAGGTTCAAATTCGATACGTTGATGTCGCGTCCAGCTTGGGCAAGTGCGACAAGTTTTAAAGCGACGAAAAATCCAGCTTTATCCAGTGAACCACGTCCACCCGGATCGGATAGATCCCAAATGCGACTAAGTACTACGTCACTGAGGCCCGAACGTTTCAAGAAACGGGCGGCTTCCATTGCTCCAATAACCCCATGACCGTTGGGGTCAACCTAATATACAATCAATTCTATTATCACACAAACACAATTTATTTTTGGAAACATTTCTTTGAGCCAATCATAATAGCTTTATTTATATATTTTACATATAACATAGACAATTTATGAAATGGGCCTTGGAAAAGTTTATACTAAGCATAAGATTTGTTTTTGCAATAATACAAGTTGAAATTCTTAGTACTTAATTGTTTATAAAAAATAATATATGGTTGCGTGGCAGCATGTGAGAAACGACCCTTTAAAACTAAAGTTCGATATGACACAGCGGATATTAAACTATTTAAATTCCGAAAACTTTTTAAATCGATTTCAATTTAATTTATGTCGTTTTTTTTCGTTTGGAGTTCTAATTAGTTAAAAAATGTATTAATTAAAAAAAAAACTATTCATAGTTAATTCAGTAATTTTCTTTTAATTTTTATAAAACCAATTAGTTATCTGTAAACTTATATATAAGTATGTAAACAATTGAAATATATTTGAAATAATTTTTAAATTTGATTAAAACTTGATGTAAATTAAAATTCTTTCGGAATTTTACAACTTTATTTTATACAGAATTTTTTACTTTTCTAGAATCGCACCGTTAGTCTGATTTTAAATATAATTACAGCCAATTATTTAATATTAGATAATTAATAGTTTTTATAGTTAAACACTATAAATATGCGTATAGATTTTTGAACGAAACCGTAATTTCGATAAACAAAACCAGAAGTCATACAAGTAGGCTTAAATGAGTTAATAATTGAATTTTCATACGTTTGTCAAAACAATAATGCATAACAAACGAATCTTTTGTGACGTCATAATCAAATCTCAACATGCTGCACGTATGTATGTGCATAGGTGTATGAAACGTGATTAAACATAAAACAGAACGTAAAATGAAATTGCTTTAACTCGTATTATAACTCACGTTCCGTATGTATTCAAGAAAACGACAATTTATAAAGAACATATTTCATATTTCAAACATGTATTACAAAACATGTTATCAAAATACAGGATATATCAAAATGCACTTTTATTTATTTCATCCATACATTCATATCACTAATCATTTTTTGTATAAATGCATATACGAAAGTAATCACTGCTTAAAAACATATTTGTTTTTAAAAACCAAATTAAAATCTCTGCTCTTCATTAAAGTTTATATAATATAAAAATGTCTAATATATCTAGTTGGAACAAGAATGAACCAATACATTTTCTTAGAGGATTGTTAAATTATTTTTAGTATGTGTTTAGTGCAAGTTCGAGTCACATTTGTATTTTAAAATACGTAACTATTAACTTTGAATATATATCTTAATAAGAATGGCAACCTACATGCAACGCGTGTTAACGCTAAAAATGTATAGAAACGTACACAGCCATCTATCCGCCTGTACATTGAACTATTATGACAATTTCTTTATCTCACTGCGCATGTGAGTGATTGAAAAGAGATCGGTCGCGCTTTATCTAAGATTAAGAAACAGACTAAAACTTATTATTATACTATATAACTCTTTATTTAATTACACAGACGTTTTAAACAAAATTAAAATGTAATTATTTAAAAAATTCAGAAATATTTAGCATAAAAAAAGGAAAAAAATTCAAGTTACAAAGATTGTTAGATTATTTCTAACAGCGCAACCGATCCTAGGTTAATTATGTTTGCCATTATTCACACACAATATCACGAAGCTTATTCAATTGCCAGTAACTGATTTATTTTGGTTTTTGATTAAGCCCCACATATAGGCGTAATGCCTCAAAATATATGCACCACCGATTCTCGCCATAAGACAACACATCTCTCAGCGTTGACCGTGTATATTTCCATTTTCCCTTTGGTTTTAAATAAATAAACCAACGAGTAAAATATTTCCTTTTTATTTAGTTAAATTTTTTATCGATATATGCATGTATATATATTTAAATGTATATGTCGATTTGCATTGCCATTGAATTTATTACCGTATGAGATCCACATGACTTTTTCTGGTCGTCCCCAGTATTTATAAAATTAGTTTCACTGTAGATCGTGGAATTTGCAAGTCAGTGCTTTATTTAAGTTAAGGTGTCATTTTTATTAACAACATTCTTCTAAAGTGTTATGATAATGATTACTAGGTTGCATGTGTATATCGGTGTGTATGTATGTACAACAGATTAAATTGAATGAATGAAATGATTATTATACAAAATTGTTATTGCAAACACTGTTATTATTATTGTTTTTGCAGATAGTGCCGTACCCATTTTTTTTGCTATTAAAGATTAATTTATTGCTGGGTTATATTATTTCCGGCGTAAGCATTGTTAGTTGAATGTTATGTATCATCGATCTAGTTAGAAAAATAACAGATTTTCTAATAAAGATGCTCTGTATGATAAATCAGAAATATTAACTGTTTTACGAGATTATGGTGAATCAAATCAAATAGACTATTTGTGTAGACGGTGTAGACCAACAGATATAGTTGTGAACATTATGAAAGATTGTTTGTTTATTATTAATAATTTTTATGAATCGAAAAAACATGTAGTAGGATTTAAGCAGAAATTGATTACTCAAATAGTGTTAGAAATTAATAATAAGTATCCCCGATTGGCTTTCGGATATTGAAGATTGTTTGCCTCACAAAATGTATATGATAGAGCTGTTGGGAAA
Organism: Nebria salina; assembly: GCA_944039245.1. NCBI lineage: Eukaryota > Metazoa > Arthropoda > Insecta > Coleoptera > Carabidae > Nebria > Nebria salina. The sequence goes on from OX063271.1 coordinate 15,259,462, forward strand.
AAGTAAAATACACAAAATGTTATTATTAGAATCGAAAACATTAAAATTTGCTCGAGATGCTAAATGTTATGATAGAAAAATGAAAATTTTATTAAACACGTAAGAATGTATGTATGTACGTACATACGTACTCTTGAAACTATATCCACAACATTTTTTTATCCAAACTTTAATTCCTACTTGCACTTTAAAATGCCGATACTTTCTTTCTCTGTTCATAACATAAAATACGAATCATGCATGCAGGAAAGTTTTGCCAAAAAGAGATAACATACTCGTTCTCTGTTTTTTATTGTGGTTCCTAAGAATCTCGCTAGAAACAGCACTTACTAATCTTGAAAATGGTATTACAATAACTCTCGTTTGGTTGCCATTCTTATTAAAATATATATTCAAAGCTATTAATTTGCGTTTGTTATTTTGAATAAGTGTTGAAATTATAAAAATAACTGAGTGGTGTAAGTGTTTAATGAAGATTCTTTAGTGGGTAAGTTTTTAAAAAAAATATGTTTAATGGATTTTGTCATATATTATGAAATGTGATTTTTTGTTTAAATTTTAAGTATTACGTTCCAAATAACAAGTCATAATATCACTAATATATTCAGTAACTGTGAACAAGAAAATCGATTGTAACATACTTCTTCACGCCATGTTCCATAATTGTGCGGTATCATAAACCGATGTAAACAAAATATAAGCAATTCGCCTCTTAAAATAATTCCTTCACACACAAATTTATTCATGCGTAGCACTTCGCATATACAATTGTTTTATAATAATAAAAAAAATATATTTACAATAGAATTCGAATTTTTATTCGTACTAACCATAAAATAAACTTACGAGTTCAATTTATTAATAAGAGTATTTAAAATAATTATAGACAATTTTTGTATAAGTAGTTTATAAATTGTAATTGTTGGTAATTAAATGAATAAATGTTCGATATTTATTTAGATATTTTTAAAAATAACGCCATTTAATATAAAATAAACACGATCGCGTATAGTTTTAGAGATTCTGGTTACAAATTTGAAATTCATTACATTACGTTTTATGAAAATAATTTTATAGCCATGAACATCAAATATTGAACGTTAGATAAAATAAAAAAGTGTTCGGAGATAAAATTTTGCGCGTACATTTAAGAGTAACGTGACGTCAATAATGTTTCACGATTATTATCTAATGAGAACAAATTATCTAGATTTTTACCTGTGAATAGTAAGCTTCATATATGGCACTGTGGAATCCAGCCACCTGTACAACACAATAATTCATTTTGTAATTTATTTAACCACTTAACCGCATTTGTTGATTATTTCCAACAATGATTATCACTTATATTAATAAAATAGTAAAAAATGCACATAAAAGTAATCGAGTAAATTATTTATAAGTTTTACATCGATTATTCTAACTAGAATTTAAACAGTTAAATGTCAAAAACTCGTTTACGAAACCACTGGTTTTGTATTTTTAAAAAAATAAAACATGAATTTGATGTAAATATTGAACTGTGTGAAACGGACTTGGACCGTATTAAAAACCAATAATTTTCCCAATAACTGTTCTAAGATTTGATCAATTTCGATACGCACTGACCCAAAACACTAACGTTACATACAACAAATTGAAAAAAAAATCGCTAATTATTGCAAATATTTTTTGATATATATACGCCGCCCACCGATCTGTCATTGGAAACCATTTAATCAAAGACAAATATAAAAACACTGTGACGCCCAATCGGCGAAATAGTGGTTGAAATGAATTTATTATTCGCGAATGATTCGTAAAAACCGTCAATTATGTTTAGTTAATGCGTATAAAACCAGTAATACGATATTAAATTTGCACTGTACCTGCGTTGGAGACGGCAAGACAGCCATCTTCTCGAATACTAAAGTACATAGGCGGCGAATAACAAATCTACTTAAAATTTACAGGGTGCTTTAATTAAATATTATATACTTTAAATTTCATTAATACATATACAGATTTACGTATTAATAAAGAAATATTTAATGCATAATTAGATACTTTGTTTATATAGTTTGTTTTAATGTGTTTACACGATTTATAGGGCACCTTTAATGAATATCCTAGCTCGGCGTATATGTAAGAGAACACCGCTCATTGGTCAACGTTCATAAATGTCAACCAATGGTTAATACAATCAATATAAGAGCTACGATGTTCCCTATCGTTTGAATTCTAATAATTTTTGTCTTAATTTATTTTAAAAATATAGACAATATTCAAAGCGCTTTTATAAAATATTATTCAATAGCAACAATTTATAATTACGATACTGTTAAACTTCCACAAAGCGACAAATTGTTGCCAAAAGTAAATTTAACAGTATTCCTAAATTATTAGTTTAATAACTTTAATATTATAACTTAACTAGAAATGTATTAAATTTAAAACCGAAAATCGAGAATAAATAAATTTTTTTAAATATTAATTCAATTTTTATATATTTAAAAAAAAAGAATGACGTCCTAGTTACGAAATGATTTAAACGTATACTCCATCTTTTGGTTAAATAATGACGTCATATGTATATAGTTACTGTAGGGTGGGGGGAAGTTTTAGGTAAAATCGTAAAAGATTTGTTTAGTAAAATAAAATGCGAACAGAGTAGTCTAAATTTATTTAATTCAACAATATGTTTTTAACATTTATCTAAGAAAACGTTAATACTAGTCACAATTTCAGGACTTATGTCTAAAATATCTTGATTTACGTCTTTTTTAATGCGTTTTTCGTGAAAGAAGACATCACTTTTGCCGTATTCTTCCCGTATTATATCCAATGGAACATTTCCTGAAGAAAACATGGCCAACCACTTGATTTTTTTATTCATGTCATTGATGACGTCATAACATAACGCCATCTTCTCTCGACTGCATTTGGTGTTGTTAACCATTGACCAAGCTTGTTGGCGTTGCTTTCGGTATTTTGAGACATATAAATTATGATTTTTATAAATATTTGTTGCGCATAATGTGGCCAAAGATTTAACATGATTAATTGTTTTTGGAAGCACTAATAAAGAAAACTAAATTTTAAAACATAACCTAAAACTATGTTCGCAATATGTAATGCGCACTAGGCATATTAAAGTCGTTCTGCGCATAGAAGTGTTGCCTTAGTCGGAGACGTCATGCGCTGTATGATTATTTACAAGTTCTGCGCATTGATGCGTTTTTCTAATGATACATAACCTCTGTTAATATATTAAATGGGAATTTAAATAAATATTACCTCTTAATTTCTGCTTTTTCGCCTTTTTGTGTGTATTATCCTCTGCGATCTGTTCATCTACACACGATACATTTATTTTATTTTCAATCTTTACACTATCATCTTTCTTCATATCGTTTATTGAGTTTTCTTGTTCATCATCTGAATTTTCTTTTTCCTCTTTTATATTATTTTCATCAGTTTTCGACTCGCTTTTTTCGTCGGTTTTTGAGCCTTCGGTTATTTGTTCAAGATGTTCATTATTTTCTTGATTATCAATATTCGCATCGTCTTTTATGGTTTTTGAGTTCGTAATTGGAATCAAAGGCGGAACTTTATCATTTAGATAATTTAATAAAATTGGTCTCATACTACAATAAAAAAATGTATCGACGTAAATTAATTAGATAGTTATAACGCGTTGCAATTTATATTTGTACCTATTATGAAGAGTAGGACCTAACATTTGTTTCATCAATCCCATCAGTACAGAATTTGATTTGATTTCTTGAATTTTTGGCAATGGAACAGTTGTTAAATAATATAATAAAATATCTGGCGGCAAATCATGCAGCATTTCATATAAAGTAGTTAGCGTCTACAGTAAAATAAATTAGATGAAACTTATAAAAAATGATTGGGTATTATACCTTTTCGTAATTTCCATTTTTATTCTCTTTATATTCTTGAATAACTAGATTAGCATTTTCTAACATTTCTGGACGATGGTGGTAGTGTTGTTTTAACACTAGCGTTAACAAATTATGTGGATGCTCCATAATTTATCAGTAATTAATATTTTTCGACGATCATTGACGAGAAAAAAAACAACTTATACCACTTTTGTTTTGATGCGTTTTTCATATTAACCAAAGCACACTGCGTTATATTAGAAAGCACTTGATTTATTTCAAATGAAACAACAATGAAATGTAATAATGATTTGTTTATTGCAAATATTTGATGATATAAATAATTTCACATTTACAATAACAGCTTTTATGAAAGATAACATGTACAAATTTAACAATTCATACGATACAATTATTATTATTATTTGCGAAATAATTGTTTACAAAAGACTAGATTGAGATCTCGATTTTTGGTTTATTATGCATTATAGTAAATTTGCTTAAAACTTAACTCGTTAAACGGTAAAATAATACGTAAAATTGTCGAAAAACCTAAACCCATAATTTTAAGGAAGTCGTTTAACGAATTTATAATTCTTATTCTGAATCAGACATAAATTAATAGTTTAAATATATATTTAGGTAATATATAAATCATTAAACAACCTTTTTACTATAAAAAAAAAAAAAATTCATTTTGTTTGAAAATGGTTTAATTGTCGTGATTTCTATGAATAAATAACAGTACACGCATGCTACTCACAACTAACATTGAAATTCTGGGTTTTTACTTTCTTATACGAAGTAATAAGTATTGTAATCATGAACTAATTCAATTTTGAGTTTTTAATGGAAATATATCTTTACACCTACCCTGAATCGAGTCCATTTTTTCGATAGATTGTGTGTGTGTGTTTTCGCGGCCTAAACGGTTTAAGGTGAAATATATGGGGTACGGCAGTATGGGGTAATACTATATATAATCTAGAGAAGTATTCTTATAAAATACTTTGTATATTTCGACTGATTTATGATAATAGAAAGGCTTTATTTAAAAACAATTGTTATATTATTAAAATATAAAATTTTCTACTGCATTTAAAAAATGTCTTATAGTAAATCGTAATATTGCTTTTTCAAAATCAGTACTAAGCAATAAAACACGTTTGCGTTGATTTATTATAAAAACCATGAACTTGTATAAATAAATAGTACTTTGAACAAATTATGCACAGTATCTATTTTACAACTTTTGTGCATTAGTGTTTTTTTTTTTTTTTTTAAATACATATACACAACTTTAGTGATAGTTGAATTTGAACATTTTGTAATAATGATTTGTGATTCTTAAGCAACCGTTTGAATCATCTGATCGTATCATCTAGTTTGCTTCTCAAGGCTTTTCACCAATTGGTCAACTTTATTATTTACGCGTATCAACAACAAATAACCAGTTAATACAGAACCAAGCGAGACCATAAGTGAAATACCTTCGAAAATAAATCTTGGCGCAAATATACTCCAAACCATTAGATGGCGACAGTGTATCGTGACCGCCAACATACATCCAAACATCTGATTAAAAAATGAATAAAATTGATATTATCTGACTAATATATCACAAATATTTGGAAACAATTAAAACCCTCATGCATAAACTTACCCGAATGCCATGGAACATCATGTATTTGCAGCCCAAACTGAACATGCCTCGCATCAATGAGTCATCGTTTTCGTACACCAACAAATCCCCTCGGCGCAAATCTTTATCGTTTTTATTGGAAGCCAAATGTGGAAACATGATATATAATGTAAACGGGCCAATTAACAATAACGGCAGTGTCACCCCCATTAATATATAAGACCCGAATGTGTTTATACCGACTAAAAGTGCTGGTATCACATTAAAATTAAAGTTACCACCAGTACCAACAAACGCAGCCTCCCAACGGATATACTGGAAAGCTGGTTGATGACCAGTACCATAAAAGAAATAATGTGATAATAACACCCAACACAGCACCGATGAATTAGGAATATCGAATAGTTTAGCTAAAAACGTATACAAATTATTAATATCATTTTAATTATAAATAAAATTAGATGACTTACATATACTGGAAGCTTTTTCATATTGCGATATTGTTATAACGAATAAGATGGCGGCTGCAGTGAAATACATAAGTACAGCTGACGGCGCATGCTCATCACCAAGTAGCATAGACATCAACAAACAAACAAGTATACTTGTAACAACAAACGCCGCACTATATACCGTCCCTAGTCCATACACAACCGGCATATCTTTCATTCCATCCTCCCCACCGCGTTTATCCTCATAAGACTCTTTCACCTGGTTAAACAACTGCGGAATAATATTCTCCTGACCATAAACCATAACAGATTCTTTCTTTTTCGGCAACACATAAATACACAACGGCTGTAACACGATACTAATCAATCCTAAAGAAACAAGCGCGTAAACAGTCCATGCTAAAATATCGACTTGCCACGGTGCAACTAATTTCAATTTAGTTTCTTTTGGTAGTCGGTGTAAAACCCAGAAACCAGCAGTACACACAACGATTACTGTTGGAGTATACCGAGCTAGAGTTACTGAGGAAGAGAACCCAACTAGGTTCCCACAACTGCGCAACCAAATTCTGGTTACAGTGACAAAAACTGCGAGGAAAACTAAAGTAATGATGCATTGGACTTTCGTGGCGTCGCGGCCAGCTTTTAAATAATCAGTCGTTGATGAATTGATACAAAATTCGTTTTGTTCTTCGCGGCAACGCCAGTATTGCATCGAAGCACGGATTAGGACACCAATTAAAAACCCAACCACAACTAATTTAGTTTTAGTTGGATTCCATTGCGATTTCAAGTTATTTATTTTATTGTCGTTTATTTTTGTTTTAGTCGAGTTTAACGTATTGTAAATAATAGAAATAACAATCGCGAGTAGTAAATACGCTAAAACATTTGCTTCTTGCAGTATATAGCTGTTTGAGAATAAAGTGCAAATAAATAAAATTAAAATTATACGACTCACTATATCGATGCCTAATTTAATTCTAGTGCATTCATACCATTGAATAGCGATTGATTCCCAGTTTTGTATCACCAAAATGGCTAACATAAACACTGATATCATACCCGTAGAGAAAAACAATGTCAATTCGAAATTATCGACGAAAGACAGTAAATAACAAATGAAACTAATACCGGCTGCAATTGCAACGACAACGTACGCACACAATAAAAACGAACTAACAAATATTTGCGATAATTTATCGGATGGAATCCCATCAATGACCATATAAACAAAGAAAATCGTTAAGAAAACAATTAAGAGACCCCTGGACATTGAAAACGAATCAAACTGAATCCAGACATCTTCACAAGTTTGCCGCACGGAAGTCAAATAATGTTTGGCGTCTATTAAAAACGCTTTAAATTGCGATTCGGTGTTAATGTGATTCACGCGATTTTTTAATGCGTTATATTTCATTTTTAACAGTTCGAGTTTATCGCCGTTTAACTGATTTGAGTTCGCTGAATAGTGATTGATGTAGTTGGTGGTTTGTTGGACGTTTGACCAGAGCGCTAGTAGTGCCATCTGCCAATTGGATAAGTTAGTTAGTGTGGTGTTAGCGACTGGAAATGCGTCTAGTATGACTGAACCGAGATTCGAATACGGTACTGGAACACCAAGGATGGATGATAGTGTGGGGATTAAATCGATTTGTTTTACTGCGTCAAAAATCGTATCGTGTTCGAAAGATACGAGGGGTGTTGGGGAGTAAATGAATAGAGTTGATGTTACTTCTAGATCGGTATCGCCGCCATGGTCACCTGCATTAAATAATTTTAGGTTATCAAACAATAAAACATAAGAAGTATTTTACGTACCTGTATTAGTCATTCCATGATCACCAATCACAAACAACATAGTATCATCGTCCATAGTATTTACAACGTTTCTAAAAATAAAACAATCTGTAATAAATTTAATTTTTGTAATGTTGGTAAACGAACTTTATAACTCCATTTAGTTCAGTTAGTTTCCGCTCCATTTCATTGTGGTATGGTCCGTATCGGTGTCCGCAATGATCTACGCCTAAGAAATGAGCGATTAGTAGATTCCAATCGTCGGTAGATAATTCTGGATGTAAATGTTGCATTATTCCATTATCTACTGTATCTAAATCCCAAACATTGAACGATGGAAATGGCCACGAGCGCGTGAAACGATTTGGGAATAAATTCGACCAAGTATCATCACCCATAAATATGATATTTTGTTTATGTTTTATCAACTAAATAAAACATTATTTTATTATTAATATATTTAATATACAGGGTGTAACAGCGAAACGAGCTACCTCGAATAACTTCTATGTTATTAAAGATACAATAAAATAGTATAAGACAATCTTATGCAAGACCAAGGGGGACATCCAACTATAAAAGAAAATATTTTTTTAAACCAGTGGTTCTCAAGCAACAACACAAAGTTATGTTTTTTCAAATGAGATGCTATATATTTTTTAAGCCCATTCGATAGAGTATTTTTTTCTGAATTCAATTATGTATTCGTTTTATACCCTTACTTAAGTAAAATATTGAGAAAAATGCGATTCAAAGTTAAATAAAATTTATTTTTATAGTTACTTTTCAGTAGGCTATGAAACAAAATTGAGCTTAAATACAACGAAACATAAATTAAATACATTAAATTATTTGTTATTTACTTTATAAATAGTGTTAGAAAGTAAATAACAAATAATTTAATGTATTTAAGCTCAATTTTGTTTCATAGCCTACTGAAAAATAACTATAAAAATAAATTTTATTTAACTTTGAATCGCATTTTTCTCAATATTTTACTTATGTAAGAGTATAAAACGAATACATAACGGAATTCAGAAAAAAATACTCTATTGAATGGGCTTAAAAAATATATAGCATCTCATTTGAAAAAACATAACTTTGTGTTGTTGCTTGAGAACCACTGGTTTAAAAAAATATTTTCTTTTATAGTTGGATGTCCCCCTTGGTCCTGCATAAGATTGTCTTATACGTTTTTATTGTATCTTTAATAACATAGAAGTTATTCGAGGTAGCTCGTTTCGCTGTTACATCCTGTATATTGGATGTTTTACCTGATCAATAATATTATCTTCCATGATTTCGGCTGTGGCGAAGTTAGATCCAGCATCGATAAAAGTAGGTAAACCACCAGTCGTTAACGCTTTTAACCGTTGCATTGTAGTTGTGGGTGGGTCGGCAATAAATTTATATAATTTAGCATGGTTAGATTTGCGTAATAACTCATACAAAATGGGAAGTTTATTTTGAAACGCCGACGGCTCCTTCAAATCTGGATCATAAGTAGCGAAATCGTACCGCAACGCATCGACGAGTAGTAAAATAACTTTCGCTTTTTTGGGTAAACAAATTTTCGATGCACCATCAACATCTTGTAACAACTGCGACAGCTTGTCGTGCTGTGTGCAGTGGTACTCATGACCGTTTGTTATGTTCACGGAATTCGAGCTAGCCGGTGTACACGGTATTTGATTGTACATAGTACACGAAGAAGTATCGGGAAACGCATCGCGACTTAGTAAAAAACCGCGAGTAAACATTAATAGGCCCGAAATGATCAAATAGCAAATCCATAACAGAAATAAAAAATAGCTCCAATGTTTCGCCATAACATTAGGTTAATTTGTATATCAAAATGTAAAATTTTTACGAAATAAATAACTCAATTATATCTGGATTTGTTATAAATTTCGAAGATCGCCACACATCTATAAATATTAAATAAATTTAGAAACATATATAAAACTGTTTTACTTATATTACCGGAAAGATATGGATGACGCGATAAGATATTTAAATTTTCGATATTGAAATTACACTTTTAATCCATCACTCGCACACTTGAACCTCACATTTACACAATTAGTAATTTACACCTGCGTGGGAGGCTTTTACAAATATAGTACACCAAACAAATAGTGTACCTAAAATTCTTATATATATATATATACTCACAACTCACATAAAACACATCTAACACATTTTAGTACTAATTACGGAACTAAATCGTGTTTTGAATCTATTTTATATTAAGTATTTTAAATATAATTAACAATAAATGAAGAAATATTTCGTGCTAAGTATGTTATGGTGTAAAGTAGGCTTTGATATTTGGTCTACGGCGGTCTACATTGTAGTCTACGGTTTGACCTCAATTTTACGGCGTTACTTTAACCCTTAAAAACGAGTGGTAATATATAAAATAAAGTGATTTGTGTGAAATATATTTAAATAAATTATCAACAATGTTTTATCATGTAGGTATATTATTGTGTTATTGATTTTATATATTTTAAGGTTTGTGTTTATTAATCATTTTATAGATATCGTTAGAACATGAAATTTTATTGCATCCGCAATATTTCGGTCCACAATTACTGGAGAAAGTGAAAACGAAATTGTATACTGAAGTTGAGGGAACTTGTACGGGAAAGTATGTTGATGTTCATGTAATTTTATGTTTTATTAAGTGCTAAATTTGTAGATATGGTTTTGTAATTGCTGTAACGTCTATTGATAATATTGGAGCTGGTATAATTTTACCTGGACAAGGATTTGTTGTTTATCCAGTAAAATATAAAGCGATTGTTTTTCGTCCATTTAAGGGTGAAGTTTTGGATGCAGTTGTGCGGCAAGTTAATAAGGTGATTTTATCTTTAATGTGTTCGGGTGATTGTTTTTATGTGCAATTGTGGATTATAGGTTGGGATGTTTGCTGAGATTGGTCCATTATCTTGTTTTATCTCACATCATGTAAGTAATTTTATTGAAAATATCCACAGTGTCGTGCACTCAACTTTCTTATACGTAATTTGCTTAGACAGTATTTAAAATACAAATGTTTGCGTATTTCTTTACGATTTTATGTATTATATGGTTATTTATGTATAAATAATGATTGTTTTAGTCAATTCCGTCATATATAGAATATTGTCCGAACGAAAATCCGCAATGTTATAAGAGTAAAGATGAAGATATTGCGATACACGCTGAAGACGATATAAGATTAAAAATCGTGGGAACTAGAGTTGATGCTACAGGAATAGTAAGACTAATTTCAAAAGCGTAATTTTCACACTTATTTAATATGTTCGACATATTTCAGTTCGCGATTGGAACGCTTATGGACGATTATTTAGGACTACTTGGTAGTAACACGTAAACGCTATTCTTTTTTATGTTTTTAATACTGTGTATTTTTATATAAATTATAATTAAGAACTGAAACATTTAATAAATATTTAAACAAATATAAACTTTTGTATTTAATTCAAACTATTTCTAAATTTATTCCTATATACATAAAAATCATGTCTATTCCAATCAAAATCTTTTACATTCTTAACAATCTTAAGCGGTTAAATTCTATTTTATACATATTTAAATATCGCGGTTGGAAGAACGGCTGCGTTCAAACATTTAATTTTGGTTAAACGACGCGTGACGTCACTATAGACACCGTAGACGTTTTCTACTTGACACTTTTGTGGCTTAACACTAGAATTCTAGAAGCTATATATATATAGTTCAGAATCAAGACCATAGATGGCTAACCAAGTCCATTCACGTTGCTAGAGATATACAGGAGTGCATTAAGCGGGAGACATCTGAGAAATGGGTCGCATGTGAACTGGGTCTTTAGATGTCTCAATAATAATTTTCTATTAAATATATTTCTTACAATATATATGAAATACCAAATTATATAGACATATATAAATCTTAAATTTAAAGTTTCATCATTTTATCTGCAACCGTTTTAGACCAAAAATTGGTTTTATATTAAAAGCAATTTATGAAAATTGTTGGAAATTTCTTGTCTATTTACAATAAACGATATATATTTAAAATTGCTTAAACATCCCATAGGACTTGAATATTTGTAGACCTAATTTCGATTCTAAAATAGTTACAAACACACGACTAAATACTAAAGTACCTACTGCGGAACATCGTTCATACGCAATAAAATGCAATTGTAGTTTGATAATTGAATAAACAAAACTCGAATGTAGTACCTGGGTATTTACAATAGACACTACACAAACGTCATACACAGCAGCGGATATTGTTTTGGGCTTGCCGATAATATTTACTTATACCTACACGTTACATATATACCTACATATATATATATATATGGGTGGTGATCTGGAGTTCGTTGTACGGGCGCCGGCGGCTGAAACTTTAACCATATTTATTATTCGGCCAGGAAAACGTGTTAATCGATAGTAATATATCCCGTGTCGACCCCGGGGGCTAGGCGATTCACAGCAATAATTTTACGTCGCCGATCGCCGAGCAATTGCTTCACCTTCGATCGTTTCAGAGATTGGATACACCGTGATTCCACCACCATCGTGAATATCACCACATTACACGGGAATAAAATGCAACACCACCCAAAATAATTTACATATACATATCTAACACTAAACACACATCACACGACCAAAACTAAAAAAAAATAATAATTTGTCTACAAATTTAACAACTTATATGTCGTAAATAACAACAATTTTGAGGAATGTACTATACTAATACGCATATATAACCAGCAGTTTTTATAATTACGATTTTAAAAGAAATTTAATTTAAGTATTCAACGAAAAATTTATTTATTTTCCTAAAATTAAATAAATTATATTATGAAATTTTATTGTATCAGTTATGAAATAAACAAAATATTAATTTTCGAATAAAAATTCGCAACTACCTTATTCATTATTAAAACATCGCATGTTCTCTCCGTGTACTCACCTATCGGTTCTTCGGTAACTTTGGTCGAAATTATGATGTCAAGGGTAAACGGAGATTAACGGTACCGTAGAATCCATTACCTTTTCAAAAAATTTCTAAACGCCGTATTTTCGATTTGGGGTAACGTGAAACTTATGGTTTTAATCACAGTTATCCAAATGGATGCTTTTTAGCGGCATAGAAACTTTAATAATCTATTTAAATATACAATTATGGGCAATTTTTTATTAAACCTAAAAATATATTTCATAACTGCGTTCTTAAAACTACACTGTAATAACGCCTTAACGCTACACAGCGCCTTTAGGGCATTTTAACTATTTTAAACCAACAAAATAATCGTAATTTGCTAATGTGTTTGTGTTCTGAATACTAGTTTAGCAAGAATATAATTTAGCTTTTATTAAATCAGTAATGAATAAAAATGTAAGAAATAAAACAACGATTTGTAATCGTACTAAATGAAACTCAACTAATAGTAAATGCGTGGTCGTATCGAACCACGTATAGAATCTTGTATTAATTTTCGCAGCCGCTACTCGCGTTTATACGCTGCCATGAAAGTAGTGAATTGAAAAAGCACCAGACGCAACTAGAATGAACGGAAAAGAACTGGTTTGGTAGGAAATCCGGACAAGTCCTGGCTTGATCTTAATTAAAAGTTCGTTTTTCTTGCTTGCCGCTTGATCCAGGTCCGTAATAAGTGTCCGATCCCATACTTCCTCTAGCCATGTTCATCTAGATATGAGAGAAAAAAAGCAGACATTATTTTATTATCAAAAGATATTTGTAATAGCATATATTTTCATTGGCTATAATAAACTGGCAAACATAAAACGAAGGATCCGTGCAAGGAATTAATTTCAGGTGCTGTTTTATAGCTCTGAACATTTTTATACCTAACACACCCCTGTAATCCAGACAGCTTTACAAATCTAGTGCTTTTATTACAAATGTGTCCTTTTTCTAATAGACCTATTTAAAAAATCGTTTAGCAGCGAATCGAAATGATTAATTGTTTTAAACTCTAAAAAATCCCATTCGTGTTCCAAACCCAACAATCACTCCCAAACAATTTAAACATATATACAGGGTGTAACAGCGAAACGAGCTACCTCGAATAACTTCTATGTTATTAAAGATACAATAAAATAGTATGAGACAATCTTATGCAGGACCAAGGGGGACATCCAACTATAAAAGAAAATATTTTTTTAAACCAGTGGTTCTCAAGCAACAACACAAAGTTATGTTTTTTCAAATGAGATGCTATATATTTTTTAAGCCCATTCGATAGAGTATTTTTTTCTAAATTCCATTATGTATTCGTTTTATACCCTTACATAAGTAAAATATTGAGAAAAATGCGATTGAAAGTTAATAAATTTTATTTTTATAGTTATTTTTCAGTAGGCTATGAAACAAAATTGAGCTTAAATACATTAAATTATTTGTTATTTACTTTATAACACTATTTATAAAGTAAATAACAAATAATTTAATGTATTTAATTTGTTTCGTTGTATTTAAGCTCAATTTTGTTTCATAGCCTACTGAAAAGTAACTATAAAAATAAAATTTATTTAACTTTCAATCGCATTTTTCTCAATATTTTACTTATGTAAGGGTATAAAACGAATACATAATGGAATTCAGAAAAAAATACTCAATTGAATGGGCTTAAAAAATATATAGCATCTCATTTGAAAAAACATAACTTTGTGTTGTTGCTTGTGAACCACTAGTTTAAAAAAATATTTTCTTTTATAGTTGGATGTCCCTCTTGGTCCTGCATAAGATTGTCTTATACGATTTTATTGTATCTTTAATATCATAGAAGTTATTCGAGATAGCTCGTTTCGCTGTTACACCCGTATATTAGATCATATTAAAATAGTAAATACTGTAATTAAAATTTAATAAATAGAGATTTTTTAATTTCTAATTTATAATATTGTTTAATAATAATTGAAAATGCAAATATAATAATTTTTGGTCTTTAACGTGGAAAACTGTACAAAGCGATCTCTATTGCGCCCAGTGCCTCCCATAAATGGGTGAAATGGGCGGTGGGTGTTTGAACATACAGTGCAGGTGATTTACAGCGTACATGCATCATCCAGTGCGACAGGTTCGGGGGCCGTGAGCTTGTGTCGGGCTAGATTGAGAATGTATTGCGGGAAATAAGGTACGTACGCCGCGAGACTGGCACTGGTCCCCCGGTCGAACAAACGAGCGTTTTCCAACACTCGTACTCGGACATTCTATGTAGGGAATTCAAGTTGTATTACAGATGATGTGATACTATTATGTTCATTTTGATTGGTGAACTACTGACATGTATATAAAATAAATTTAGTTTACCCCGAAATAAATGATATGCCATCGAATAAAACGGGAACTTTACTCAATTTTCAATTATAATTATTCATAATTTATAAATTATTTAACTCTACGAAAACTACTTTTTTATCTTAAGTATGTAATTAAAATAACAGCTAAATTAGTGAGTGGTTAAAATCAAAAGGCTATTTAACAATTTATTAAAAAATATATTTATTTATTTCATTTAATACAATTTTAATAAATATATATTATATTAGAAATATAATAAGTTCTCTAAAAGTCCATTTCGATAATATGAAATAATACTATAGCACGTCGGTGACGTCATAACTTTTTTATAGTACGTAATTAATGTGTCCGTTATTTTGACATTTAGGCACATAAAATACAACTATATCGCCATATAGTTTTGTTAGGTTAAAGTTCTGTACAATATAACGAAAACCCTTGAAAATAAACATTTACTCTGTCTTCCATTGCTTTTGGTTCGCGACGTTTTGTCGCCATTAGTTATTTCCGGTCCCGTACACTCAACTTCCGTCTCAAAGAAACACACATGTACACACAAATACAAGCGCATGCGCGGCAACCAAACAGAACGATGTTAAAACATCGCAAAAAAAAAAGAACTAATGAAATATATTTTTTCTTCCCAGTTTTTGTTTCTGTTATTTCTTTTTTCAAAACATTCTGTGTAACTCGCTGTGTAATTAAATATAATAGAATGTACTATATTATTATTTTTTGTGCGTTATTTAGTTTGTACATATATTTTAAAACATATTTTAAAGTTTTGAAATACCCCTAAGCATTTATATACCTAGTCTTGCAAATATACATAAAAGTTAGTTTTACCTTCTATCCTATTTATGGGGAAAAGCATATTGTACAGATGTACGAAATATAAAACATATATCCTATTCGTTTCTATCATAAATCAGTTACTTTTGTTGATACTAAAATATCCTGAAAATAATATTAAAATAAATATACTCAAGTTGTTTAGGAGCTTAATATATTTATTTATTCTTATACAAAGTAGAACTCACTAAGTATATCCGCCAAATAGATAAATAAAACCAATTTATTTTGTTACATAAAATATAAATATTAATAAATCATTGAAATTGATTAAAAGCGTAATGGATGAGTTCCTCCGTTACGATAACATCTATATACCTCATAAGCGAATCCTCCTTGAGTTTCTTCGATAGTTTCACGGCAATTCTCAATGACCCGGACCGCCTGTTCGTAGTCGACTTCTTCAGGAATATCATTCTTGATTGTCTCCACTTGCAGTTCTCCGTAAGGGTTCACATACCCGTGTTGCTCAAACATACACCTCGAGTATACTCTTAGGCGTTCATCTTCAATGAATTCACCGCGGCGAAATGCTTCCACCAAGTCTAAAGATACTCCAGAACGAAGGACGCATGTGTTATGATGACGTTCAACGCGCTCTATTCGCTCTTCAATCGAGTACGCCTAATAAGACATTCAATTAGCTTTTTTTTATAAATAAACACTTTTATTATTTATGAACTAATACCAGCAAGGTTGATTTTATATGCAATTTAAATAATAAAATGTAAATATTTGATTTTTATTTTCTATTAAACAAATAGACATCTTACCTGAGTGACACCGGCGAAAGTGATAATAAGTGCAGCAACAAACACTTGCATTGTTAACAATATAGCTTTCCTTTGAGTAAATTCTAAAGGTAATAATAATATTTGCAAACATCTGCTCTTTATATACCTATATGGAAAAGAGAAATATAATACGAGTGTAAGGGATAGATATAGGTGGGTTAAACAACTGGAACATCCCATGGTCAACAGAGATTCTCTTTGTATGTGATCGAAGGTTGTAAACAATTTATGAACAACAGACTACAACTGAACAACCTGTAATGTCATAAATGTAAACAAAAGTACAAAAATCCTGTATGTATGGATTATAAAATAAAATGCTGCGGATAACCAGTTTTATAAATGTAATGACGCATAACTTAAAATCACCGTATCTTTATATTTTATTAGCGAATGACGAAATTATAATTTTTTTTGCAAACATTACATTTTGTAGAAGAGTTCCTATATTAACAATAAAACGCCTAGGCATATGCAACCCACGTAGTCTACGTATATGTTATCCGCAATGTTTGTCTATTTACGCGTTTACTATAATTATAGTGTTTTGACGGTTTATGAAGTTAATTAATCTCGTAATAAATAAACCAATTTACCTCTAAGGCTTTTAGTCTTATAGGATTTCTATTAAAGTTATAGAATAGTATAATTAATGCATATATAATAGATTCTAAATAAAGGTAAATATGATGCTCTATATTCTGTTGCTGGTTTTAGATGCCACAATATACGATATATTTGGTCAACTAAAAAAAAAAACGTCTTATTCTTCACAGAATAAAACGTTTCTATTTTAATTTTCCTAAATTTAAAAATTCCTGATGAAAAGCCTCAACGAATTAACTATACGTATACTAGTATATTAAACTAGAACTTGTTTAAATTTGGAAAAAAATTATATTGTAATTATTTATTTACACAAAAGTGACACTACATGTCTTCCTGTTTAGTTTATTTATAATATATAAACAATTTTTTTTACCATATATGTATATAACAATGTCATATCTATAATTAAAAATAGATAAATCTCTAAATAATACTAGTATTACGTATTAAAATGTTCATAACAATTTTTTTTATTAAACATAAAATTCTTATAGTTTATTTTTAATAGGTATATATACATAAATATTTAATGTTGATAAAGTGCAATATGGTATCTCTCTTTCCACGGTTAATTTTCGTGTGAAAATGATTAAAAGTTGAAAATATTCCCACCATTTTATAGAATATCATTTATCACACCGCGTATATACAATATCAACAAGAATATTGTTTGGTAATTACGTAGAGCACATATTTAGTTTACATCCGATTCAATTTGTTACTATTAATAACCCCCTTCGAGTTAATGAATATTCTTGTACACACCGTCCTAATATTTGTTTCGGCTACCGCCTCCTCTTTTTATTCATTAATAACGCATCACAGACTGCGTCAGAGGGGGGCAGTGAAAGGATAACGATTCTTTAGCTTTGGTATTTACGGTTTGACAACATCGATTTATTA
This sequence comes from Nebria salina, assembly GCA_944039245.1. Taxonomy (NCBI): domain Eukaryota; kingdom Metazoa; phylum Arthropoda; class Insecta; order Coleoptera; family Carabidae; genus Nebria; species Nebria salina. Next base: position 15,277,736 of record OX063271.1, read on the forward strand.
ATATAAAAAAAGAAATGATTAATTTCGGAACATATAATAAAAATTGTATTTTTAGTTTGCTATATTTAAAATACAAATAGCTTAAGTAGTTGGTTACATATTCCAAAATAGAGTATTTTTTAGAAAATAATTAATTTGATACACTAGGATCTATAGTAATTTAATAATTAATAAAAGAAAATAAAAATCGCATAAAATGAATTAACAAGCATTTTTACGGCAGATTAATTTTGGTTTTTCATACACAATGACGCCTTATGCAGTAAACAGGCTGTTCATCCTTCGTTAAAACAACGTGTGTGGCAAAATGCACACACACACACACACACACACACAAACACATGTACATACGAACACAAATTAGCTTTTTGTGTATTATTTGTGTATACATGGTCGACGGGCGGCCGCTGACTAATTGCCAGACGGCGTGAACAAACTCATCAATCCAATATTACTACAAACTCCTGACTTTTTGTTCGAAAACGTACGAAGCCTCTGAAAGCCAAAGAAAATCGATAATTATAGTCGTAAGTTGTTATCCTTACAAGGATAGTAATGAGCAAAACAGATAACAATATGAGCGAAAGCTCATCAATAATTACGGTTTTATTATTTTATTATCTCTTAAAAATAAAAAACCAAATGCACCAGCATCAGAAAACCAAGAGTGTACAAGCAATCGAAAATAATCAAATAAGAAACTAAAATATTCAACATTAAAAACAATCTATGAAATACTACTTATTGTTAGTTTATTTGTATCTTTGAATTTACACGATTTAACAAGAAATCAAGAGTGTAAAACAACCAAATAAGAAACTAAAATGTTCAATATTAAAAACAAACTAAGAATTGAAACTTATTTTATTTGTATCTTTTAATTTACACGATTTAACAAAACAAGAAAGTATTGGTATTGAGGTATTGTAGCATATGAAGCTTTTGTTTGGTATTTAAATTTTTCGGTAAATTCCCCAACACCATTTGGTATCCCTAAAACCTTTAAGTGACCATTTCATTTGTCCTGAGACAGCCAATTGCACACGATAATAAAATTTGAAACAGCTAGTGTGTTTGGTATTACTGTGGTGGTGTAGTAATCAGCATAGTTTACTCGTAGAGAACTACACTGACCACATATAATCCTAACTGTCGGTAATTAAGCCGGCTCGTAAACTCTGACCACGGCAAGTCAGGCCTCGTTCCCGTTTTGCACCGGTGTCGGCTAAGGTGTTTTTAGCACTGGATACAGGACTCGTTGCCGTACGTACACAAGCTTACTTGCTCCCAATTAAATTGCCGGACTCATTTTACGGTGACTTCCACACTTACCGGACACACTGAATTATTATGCCGCAAAGTTCTAAATGTTAATACAGTCATGTACCATTATACTGCATACAAAAATGTTTATCTGCAAGTGGTACTTTTATGAGCTACTATATACATACATATGTCAGTCTGTCTATCCCTAACGCATGAAAAATACAATAAATCTCAGCCTCTCTAAAATTAGTTTTTAATTAATTATTAATAGACAAAAATTCGTTTCGTTGAATATTAAATGAATAAAGTTTCAGAATTAGAATAATATTTATTAAACTGTAAACTTTAAAGTTTGCATTCCTATACTGAAAATATGCTTATTGTTATGAAAGCTGTGGCACCATCATTGTGATAGTGTTACGGTAAACGACAGGTAGCGACACTGATGGTGTTGGTAGTTAAACGATTAACTAATTATGTTGACATAAGACAAGTAGTTTACAATAACAACATGTCGCTAACGAAGCTGCACTGCGTATTATATCTGGTTTGGTTACATAAGCGAATATAATACATAGCTACATAGTACACCTAATAGCAATAATTTCAGAAACACTGATTCAGAATTAGCAGTAATTTCACTATAAAAGCTTTAGAAAATTATTTTTTTTTATAAATTATGTATATTTAAATTTTTTGCAATGCATGAAAAACTTGTTAATCTTGAAATTAAACGAATTGAAAATTTGAAAGAAAAAATAGTTTAGCTTGATGTAGATATATAAATGTATAAGATGAAATGAACGATAGATAATTTGTAAATTACAAGAATAATTACAGAGACGAGAATCTCATTTATTTTCTATTTAAGTTAACGGGCACTCGGTGCCATGCCTTGCCTTACCAGGCTAAGGGCCGACCCAGAGCCTGTCACACACCAAGAAAAATAATTGATTGCCGCAATTAATTACACACATTTGTTATAATGATTTTAATATACATTCGACTGTCGTCTGTAACGTTTTTAATAATTTAATATAAAGTGAAAAATATGTGCTCATTTTTGGAATATGTTACTTTAAATTAAATTTTATATATTAATTGAAATATCATTTCTGACCAAAGAAATCAATTATAAATACAGTTTTACTAAAATAACTATTTTTAGAAAACAATTAAAAATTATTGTATTCACGCTCTGTTATTTCATTCAAATTGAAATGATATTGCTGCAATCCCTATTGTACTACAAATGTGGTTTCTTCATTTTTTAAGGTGTATTGTTGACGTCATATTGTGACCAGGGGCAATATCTTTCAGAGTACACAATAGTCATCCGTAGCACCAGTCAAAAAAGGAAAAATAAGGGTAAAGACAAATAAACCAGGTATCACGCTGAGCGTACACCAACTGTAAACACATCCTGGCAGCCAATCCGTGTACTGTCTGCCTTGCCAACTTTAACGACTACCCAAACCCGAAACCGATTTTCCAGACTTTGATGACCACAGGAAAGCGTATGTGAATCTTATCAGCGTGACCGCGCGCTAAGCCGGTTGCGTTTTCATTAATTCTCGGTCGTAAAAATATATAACTACTACGGTTGGTTAGTGGCGTGTCCTCCAGCGTATCTATGCCGTGAGGCGTAACGGCGGCTGGACATCTACTTGGGCAAAGAATTTATAAGCCGACTATCATGTGCAACTTTAGAACGGTCATTCATTTTATGAAACTTAGTACATATTGTAGCTAGGATTTATTTTTTATTTCATACTTTTACGACCATTTGGCACGGGGAGATAATGCCGGCACTTTTGCTTTAAAATCGATACATAAACAATAGAAGTTGTTTATAGGTAATTTAATTAAAATAAGTTAAGGAATTAAAATGAAAACGCATTTGTTTATAAAATATATTTATTTTAAATAAATGACAAATTTATAATTTCATGTTTAAGATTTTTATTTAATTTTGGATTTGCATTTCATATAAGCGTTTTTATCAAATTGTTATAATATTATTCTTTTTGCCAATTGTTCGCCGCTTTTTAGTAAATACAGAAAGGTTTAATAATGAAAGGGTAACTAGAGTAAATTTTCCTTTATTCCCTGGATATAAAGAGGAGCTTATATAAATAAGGTACTTTTCCAAACTCATCAAACCTTTCGAAAGCCATTCTATTCCGTTTGCTGAAAACTTCTACAATCTCCTGAAGCAATTACGCTATATTCAACAAGCTTTTATAACATTCCGACACGAGTCATTTATTCAAATCATATTTGACAATGATGTTACCGCCGCCCGGTTTTTTGTGATAATGAAATTAAAATACTTAACATGGAAGGTCGTGGTCTAGTCTAGCATGGCATAGCCGTGCTACACGCGATTTAATGTGTAAAGTTTCAAAAGGTGTGCAAAGTTTAAATTCATTTGTCTAATAAATGCGTTCGCTAATGACCTAGTGTGGCTTGAATTTATTTGAGACAATTAAGGCAGACGTTTCGGTCCACAAGATATATGATTATGATTATTCTTCTTCCATTTTCGCGTGGAAAACATTTGGCGCTGCCACCAGTCGACGCGCCGCTTCTCTTGACGACCGGCCCTGGTGGCGACATACTGCGACGCGAACGGCGAACTACTCGTGTGAATTAAAATAATAATACCAACATTTATAATTGTTTTTCACAATAGCTATTTTATTATATTTCGTATATTATTATTTTTGAAATTATTATTTAACTAATTTATATTATGATACGTATTTCAACCAAAAATTTTTTCGAAATACGAAAATAGTTATAATTGTATTTCCCGATAACAAATTTTCATATTTAATAAGACCTACACTTGACTATCTTATATGTATATAATTATTTATGAAATTATTATTTAACTAATTTGTTTTATGATACGTTTAGCGATTAACAATTTTAATGGAATATAGAAATACTAAAATGTCAAAAACATGCGATGTTTTCCAGGTGTGCAGTTTTATTTATTAGTTTTTTTCATTGCGAACGCAAATCAACGAACATTTTTAGTTGGTTCCTAGGATGACACCCACAGGCCCAAGCACAACAAAACCCATAATACTTAGCGGGAATGTACATTTATTTATATCACACATTTATAACAATGATCACCTAATAAATGTCATTGCACACGTACTGGGAAATTCGGGGTCATAATGTTGTTCGTATGAACATTAGCGCTTCTATTGTATTCTATATATGTGGGTATATATGTACGTGAGCATAGCCAAGCACGTCGATTTACGCACAAAACAATATACGAAATATCAAACTATACGTCTACGCATCCTTTTATATAATATATATAAATAAACGGGACGTGCATAAAATAACGTAAAATAACTACCAATTTTAGACCTGAAATTGTTTTTTTTTCGCAATGGGACATTGCTTGTTATTATACTAATATATGAGTATATCGTCAATTTCTATAAGTTACTTTACGTAATGCAATTCAAAGAAGGAAACATTTAGATCACTGATATATTTCAATTAAAAGAACCTTATCTTTTATGTTCAATTAATATAGTTAATTAATCAAGAATTTTGAATAGGACCAAATGGAATTTCAATTATTTTATTAAATATATATAAATAATATCCAGATATTTAATTACAAGGTTTTCAATAATGACGGTTTTTATTAATTTCCTATCTTATATAATGAAAAGTAATAAAAATAAAAACAAATATGCAATGAAAATTTATTAATCAGTTACAATACATTTTTTGAATGCTTTATGTTTTAACCAAATCAAAATATGCACAATTTATGAAAACATGAATTTCTTAAGAATAAATAATTTTTTGAAAACTTTTATATGCACATATATCAGCATACATTTACCCTCAATGGTAATGTAGCATAGTAAAATGAAATAATTTTATTAGAATTAAAAAAAAAAAAACTCTTTTGTACAAAACGGAAAAGTAACAAGTCAAAGTTATCCGTCCATGAAATACCTAGGGCAACATGACGCATACGCTGTGCAGGCATCTAATTAGAACATCGCTATACGTTAGTGCGACAAGGTACCCCAAGAAAAGCCTGCAGCCATAATTACCCAGCTAATTAACTACATATAGATAGATGGAAAGAAAATAATTCTGTTCCCGTGCGGTGCGGTGCTATGTGTGTGTGTTTATTTATATTAGAATGCGTCGTTCGTTGTTAAATTCGAAACATCTTTATACGTACTATATTATATAGCCTGCTGTGGTGGGCAACTGTCATAAATTTTATCAAAACGGTTACCTCTATGGTAATATGTTTGACCCCTTGTTTTACATAAACATTAGTTTGTGTATTGGGTTTAGAGCACAACTTGTGCTGTATAACTATATTATACTTCGAGTTTCTCATATATCACACTTGAATACAGGTACATTCACCCTCATAAATGTTCAAAATAAAATCGACCGATAGTCTTCATAGTTTACAACTAAAACTTAATTACCTTGATTTGTATATATTATTACTAGACCATTAAAAAAAATAAAAATGTACACCAATATAACAATAAAAAACATTTTAAATATTGAGAAATAGTTTTATTTTAATTTACAAATATTTCTATAAAAGAATCATTCATGAAATATAATACAAAATTATTATTCCTAGAAGATTAATTTGAAATAATTTTTAAATCTCGCCGCAATGATTGTTCATCGTTATCTCCATTTTGACAAAGCTATTTACTTATGGAAATATGATTATCATATTCAATAAGACGGTGTAATTTCTTTTAAATTTGTTATAGGAAATGATTTACAATATAAGCTCATGTTTTAAATATTCATAGCACGTAAGCACAGCGCCACAAATCAAAAGTAATTTATTATTTAATTTTAATATGCTCATTTGATTTATTTCACACTATCAAAACATTTGCGTCCCGTTAATTGTTTTATATTTTAATTAATTAATTTTGAAGTTTTAAAATAAATAAAAATGTTTAGTTTAAGTAGATGTATTTTGATGTTTCTGAATTTAAACAAATTTTGAATTAATATAATGGATTAATAAATAATTTTTTACATATATTATTAGTATTGGATTATGTAATATATGAATAATCAAATAAAATTGATAAATAATTAGAAATATATTGTTCAGTGCTAATGAAACATATTTGATTACAATTTTGGTTTTTAATTTATTATTTATTATTTTATCTTTTATATTTGATAAATAAGCACTTGCTGATTAAGCTCAAATGTTCGCAGCTTATAGTTTCGAATAATAATAACAAATTTACCTACATATATGAGATGAATAATGATTTTACGCTTTTGAAAATAATTTATAACATAAGGACAAACGCGCGCGCGCGCGTGTGTGTGTGTGTGTGTGTGTGAGGGTGTGTGTGTGTTATTTAGGGTTTTCTCAAAATCTAAGTAAACTATGAATGTTTACAAATTATATATACGAATAGAAATTAGTAATAGAAATTATTTCTAATTCAAGTAACATAATGAATACAAAATGTGTTTGTGAATTCAAAGTTAGTATACTTACAAACAATTTGAAACTACTGTGTATGATACCTAGTGCAACTTTGTTATTGTTATATGGTAAGTGACAAAACAATAAGACGCAACTTCCTAAATAACTTTGTTTGTATATTCAAGCACTGAATTTATCACATTTTACTGTATATTCGCTATATACTCTATATCTAATCATATCTACATTATTCAAAAGTAGTTATAGTAAATTTTAATTTTAATTAAATCGTACAATTATTCAAAAAGTATGTGTCTTCAAAATCGTGTGCAGTTTCAATAAAATAGCTCCTGAAATTGTTAATTTTTGTATTTATGTTGTCATAGTTAGGAATAGACATTCATTTTAGTCAATCATATTAAATATTTTTAAACAAATAACTTATATATTATTTACGTATAAGAAAGTGCAGTGCAAGACTCTGCAGATGTTTAGTTAACTTAAAAGAATGAATATACCTTTCGCCGTAGTACAAACGCCTCCACTTATAATAATTTGCGGGTAAATTATTTTAAAAATTAATTAATATATTCAACTTAAGTCAGAGCTTAAGCCATCACGCCAGATTAATTAAATGCATTCGAACTTTGATATTAAACAAATATCGCCGTTGTTCCACGAATAATAATTTTTTTTTGTGAGCGTTAATAATAAACATCGAATTGGGGGCCTATACTATCGGATAATTGGTGTGAGAACGTAATTATATACTTCAAGTTTGGTTATAATGTATAATTTACACGTTGACAGGGTAACTACCGACGGTTGCCTAAGAATGTGTACTTAAAAAGCCGAGAAAAACAAGAAAAAAAGCAAAATGAGAATGAATTATAAGGGTAACTTTGTTATTTGTGATAAAAACTCTCGTAATTTATACGAAAACAGGTATAATAATATGTTTGATTTTTATTTGTAATCAGAACTGTTTTGTATCGTTGAATTTACATTTTTGATGGACTGCTTTTTTTATAAGCCTATCAAATGAGGTGGCAGAAATTCACGAAATAATACCATATTATATTTCTTTTAATTACAATTAAAGCAAAATGCATAATTAATAAAAAGAACAAAATTATTTATTATTTAACAATCTATAAAAATATTCTTCCAATAGGATTTTACTTTCACTGAATTTGTTTAAAAAACAATGCATAGACTGTAAATCACACTTAAATTTTTATTAATTACTTTTTTAATCATATTTATGAGTTATAGTAAAATATCAGTATATAACTTTGAAATATAATTTTACATAAATAATAACACGCACACACACGCACACACGCAACAAGGCACACACACACACACACACGCACGCACACGCATACATACACACAGACACATGTATATATACATTATATTGGTATTTTGATAAATATGAATATAAAGAAAGCGATTTCCAAATAATTTTGTACTGATTGCTTTTTATGAAGTTGAAATCTTATTCGAGTTTCATTCAATTATTATTAAGTAAAACGATGTTGTCGATGATGAGATATATTAATAGTTGATTCAAAACTTGGCTCTATGTGTGCGTATTTTACAATGACAATAAAGCATCCTTAAAGTTCGATAATGTAGTTGGGAACAACACAGTTATCGACGGAACGATCGATAACTTAAACTTTGTTCGTTGATGCGACCCCATCAAATTGTGTTAGTAATATGGTTCAATGTTGTTATAGAGTACTTACAAACTATTGGTTTTCAAAGCAGAATTATGGGTCCCGACATAAGATCTGACGAGGCATTGGATACTTATAATTATAAAATAACTTTCACGATGAGAAATAATTATATGTTAAAAATGTGTTCCTATTTTATGGATAGCATAAAATTTCAGGTATAATTATTACGTTTTATTTAAAACAGAAATTAAACTAAATAAAAATCATTTAAATTTTATTGGTATTGTACATTCAAAATGTATAAATGGCGATATTTTGAATGCTTATAACGTATTAAATATTAATCCTATCAGTTTTAATTTGCAAGTGGACTAGGTTGCAGTTTAATATCTTTAGAGGAGAAATTTGGCGATATATGCGAAAAATAATGAATCGATTAGAGCAAGTTAAACAGTTTGTTTATTTAGGTTGTTTATAATCTTGCGATGGAAAGTATGATTCCGGGTTTGAGAGAAGAGATTGAATGTTGGGTTTGGCAAACCAGGTATAAAAGGCGTGAAACTGTTGTGGAAATGAAAATTTTAAGAAGTATTTTAAGACGCGAAAAATGAGTGTATGAGCAGTGCGATATTGTAAAAAATATGTGAGAACCAAATGAGAGAGTGTATGTTGAAAGAATGTGGAATGAACGAGCTGAACCACTACAAGTAGAAAAACCCTGTTATTGGTAAACCTCGATGCAATGTACTGAAACTCATGGTACAGATGAGCCTCGAGCATTCTCTCGTGAACCGATTATAATTATAATAACACTGATGCACATGCTTGTGTGGAAGGGCATTGTTGCACTATTTACACCGTGTAAAAGTCCGGTATAGCTCGTTAGGTCGGGAACGGCGGCGCCGAGGGAGTTGGCGAGTAGCGACCACTTTAGACTGGAGCACAAATAGAAATCGCGTCAACCGTATAAGTGCATAATGCTTCTTTTTCAAGAAAGTATTACGTAGAGTGCTTTATTTAAAATAAATATTGAAACTTAATTAAACCTGAACTGAAATAGCAGTAATGGTTTGTAAGTAGTACAGCTAAACCGAAACTCACACAACGTTCACCCATATACGTCGGTAATAAATCATGTGCATGATGATGGCGTATGAGTGTATGTCAAATTCTCTGACGCGAGAAGGTTAGGAAACTAACGACGAGTAAATGTGAGAGAGGCTTGCCGTCACCGACACATTTTCCCATATACATGCACACTTGCACACGCATAAACTTGTCAAGTTATCCATCATTGGGGCATTAAGTTCGCGCACGCGCAAATTCAATAAACGCACACTTGGGCTAATGCACGAAGGGGTTTTATTGCTGAAAGTGCGGCTTTTAAAGAAATATTTTAGAAGCAAATGGAGTGCGATTCTAAATTCCTCCCAAAACGTTTCACTTTACAAAGTTTCGGGTCTCAAAGAAAAGCCTACAATTATCATAACTATTAGATGAAACGCGATCACAATACTGTTTAAATAAAACTTCTACCGAAATTTATAACAAAACATTTCTCATAAGGATCCACAACGACCCATACAATACAAACAGACAGACATATACCTCAACAGATAAATAAACACACAGACAGACCGACAAACAGTTAGATACACACACACACACACACACATACACACACGCAGATGGCATTCCAAAAGTAGTCAGACTCGATTCAGGGAAGGTCAAAAGGTATATTTCCGTGAAAATCTCGAGATTTTTCATGATTACAATGCTTACTTATTATTTCGTATAAAAAAGTAAAAATATGTTTACACACACACACACACACACACACACACACAAACCTACCGGAAGAAATCAACGACTCGATTCACAGAAAATTAAATCTTGTATTTTTGAGATCGGTTTTTCATGACTGCAATACTTCGTATAAGAAAATAAAAAAAATAATACTTGGTAGTTTAATAGTATGAGTTGGTAACGCGGGAAGTTAAAAATAAGTAAAACGACTCGCGTATTCATCACCAACAATATAAAATAAATAAAAACAAGATAAAGATACATCATAAACCGACTGGGATAGCAGCCCCACTTTGGCTATCTATCGGCCAAAGCTACAAAATAGTAAGGAGGTAGTGTGCACGGTTTTAAACGTGCAGCAATCACGTTTATGGACGAAAGATATCCATCTACCTTTAAGTACCGCTGGCTCCTTGTCTACCCGAAATGAATACCGAATTGCCGATTTATGCATAATCGTGGATTTCGTTTGTAATAAAGTGTTCACTTTATCTAAAAGAGTAGTCGGTCGCGCGCAACCAAGCAACGATACTGTTTTACGATGTTTTAAATTTTGTGAACCAACCCCACGATATATGCATTTTTTTTTTCTGAGAAACAAAAATAAATATTTATTCATTATTATCTTTCTGAAATTATGTACACAGTATGATTCATGTTACAAAAAATATTATATGCGTAATAAATAATCAATACTTTTTCGTATTTCTGTATAATGATTGTGACGATGTGGAGCAACCTATAAGCGAGTCAACTTTAAAATATATAACGATTCCATTTTTGGTTGAGAGCACTTACTCTCGAATTTACATAAAAAATAAAATACAGAATCTCGTGGATAACCTATGCAAATTCCATATATAAATTTTAATTGTATGTTGCGGGATAAAACAACATGGAGGTGTTATTCATCTTTGAAAACCATTAAATTGTAAATTTCGTTACTTCGGTCCCTTGTCGCACAGACATAAATGTATTTAAATTAATTTTTACACCGAATATGCGCAACAAATCCGCCTTTCGACATCCGACATTTTAATAACTTTATTCTATATCTATATTCATCATTCATATTTGCATGTTAGTTGAACAATCTTCACTGTTAATTAATTTTGCACCCAATTAAAATAATTTGGATCAGACTGGTTTAACCATAATCATAATAATTAAATTAATTCATAAAAATAAGAGTCCTTCAGCTTAAAGCTTAAGAAATATAGAATTATCCACGATTCATGCTTAGTATCACGATATTTTCATACTACTAAGAGAAGGACTGACAGATCTGATCTTCCTTTAACACACTGTAGCTGTTAGTTGCGCTTGTTTTGTAAACGTTTAGATATTAAAATTGTATGATTTAAAACATGTTTTAAATGCATGATTATATTTTAATAAATTAATAATTTAAGAAAAATCTGATAGAATAATGTAATTTTCAATAATCTCATAATAAAATTGGAAACAACAAATTATGATAGAAACAATATCGGTAGCCATGTTTCATGGTTATACACTTTTATTGCAAAATTCTTTCAAACAGTAGTATACACCCCTTTACAGCCCCATATATCAATTCGGATAAAAAATATTGCGTCATATATCAGCAATTTTATGGGCAAACGAAGTCTTAAAATGGGATTATATAACGCACAAGTGCAACGAAAATGACACGTCGTATTGTAAATAACATTTTATTGACTGCTGGAGTATTTGAGTGATAATCACGTGGCATAATTTGAAAGCCTCTGGTTAAAGATTTCACTTTGATGTTTTTCTCATGTCAAGAGTGTTAAAAATGTAATGTAATGTTTAAGAAAATCAGATGCAAATTGGATAATGATTGGTAATACTGTTGTTTAACTTACCGCCTGAACGTTCAACTGCCGGTAATATACAGTATTATTCGTTTTTATTACATACACAATTTCACACCAATTTTCACAGGTTCGTTAAACATATATTTTTATCGCGCTTTAAGCATAATATTTCAACATGTTTACTTATTTTTATGATCATTTAATGTATGTAAATAAGCAAAAAGTCATATGTAATTTGGTACAGATATTTATTTTTTAATTACAAATTAACAGAAATATCTTAAGTAATCTGTTGGTGGTAAAATTTCGTTTTTAAACGTGAGCGCCTGGGCATAAACCAATAAACGAATTAACACAATCCACAATGGCCTTACACTATTATTATTAAAATAACCCCTTTTTTCGAACACAAACCGCTTGTTAAGTGTGAAAAGGCTTGAAGGGATTTTTATATATGGTCAGTGGTGGTACACAAGGGATTCAATATCATTAAACAAATAAATATTTGTATAATCCAGTTGTATTTTACCTTGAGAATAAATAAAATGTTTATTCAATTAAGTATTATAGGAAATTATACTTTTGTAAATGTAATAGGTGACGTCATAGGAATGCGTTTTGAACAGTGAATTTACTGTGTACTTACAAAAATATTAGTAACCATAGTACAAATTTCTTTTATAACAAAGAATGTTGAGTTGAATTAATAATAATTGTGTAAAGTGTGAAGTGAAGATACAGGTATCCATCAAACACAAACTTGTGTATTGTTAGAAGGAAATGCGGCAATTGGATGCGATGATAGGTGATAATTACGACCGGGGCAATGCGGCATCAGTTCTGGAGAGAACGAACGATCTGGGATGGTGGTTATATGTAGTAGCCTTCGGCGATGCACTCGTGGCCCCAGTGATTACAAACACCTACCGACAAAACAGCCCGAGACCAACAGTGCAGACACGCTGCAGACATGATTGCCGTGTTTTTTTACATACATATCGGCGACATACATTCGTTTTGAACTTTTTCTTACATTCTAATTATTACAGAAAATTGATTTAAGCAAATCTGTACATCTTTTAAATACACATACATATATTTTTTTAATTGTTAAATTTAATAGATTGTTTATCGACAAACAGAAACATGTGTGTGTCTGTCCGTGTGTGTGTGTGCGCGCGCGCGCGCCTGTCTGCCTGTGTGTGTGTGTGATTGAAAGCGTTCTACAGCCTAAACGATTGAAAGTAAATTTTTAACTCTTTTAATTTGTATATGCCCGGAAAGAAAATCTTTTTTTGTTGAAAAGAATATTCAAACCGGAAGTGCTTGTTTATTTCAGCCGGTATTCGCAGTTTCTGTAGCATGACCGAAACGTCTACACTTATAGTAAAATAGTTCTAGTAAATAATAAAAGTTATTAATATTTGGCTTAACTTTTGCTTGACTTAATATTTCAAATGTAGGTAAGTTTTCAGTTTAATTTAAAACATAAAAAAAGATAGCATAATGAATAATTATACTTTCTTGAATAATTCAAAATTTGTATTTTAATATTCCTCCTATCTAAAGAAAATATGTATAAAATATACTGTGAGATATTTTCGTAAAATAATATGATTATCGCCATCGTGTGTTTATAAATTCTGGATGAATAACTTTCTCACAAAAACTCGTATTTCTTTAGAAAATACGTTAAAAAAAACATTTCATTACACTTTTATTATGGGAAGCCGCGGTGTAAGAAGCAGCACCACGGTGACTTTTTACCATAAGACTAACCGCCACCGACAGACACCTCTTTAACCATGTGTGTAAGTGCAGGAATATTCGTGATAGCGTGGTGCGGATACAGAGACCAATTTACGTTCATGTAGACAGGTCACGCTCTAAGTGTATTTTCCACCCGGTATCTACTTAAATTTCCATTAGACCATGTTGTTTTTGTGTCGAGAGATGGTGTGAGAATAGATACGCTTATAAGTGGAAACGTAATAATCCCTTAGAGAAAATAATTGACACCTTAACAGGGATAGGTTCATTTTAATTTTAAATACGAGTACACAGCGTCAATAGTGAATAAATCATTTATGTTGATTATATATCACTTTTAAAATATATACTTTTAAAAATAATTTTAAATATATGTTACAATAGCGAGTCTTTGCATCTTTAGTAGGTATGCACAAAGAACTGTAGTATTCATGTGACATGTTCAAAAACGTAACAAATGTGTGAGGATTAGAAGAAGCAATGCATTACGCTCGCGTGTACATGTTATTTGCGAAGCAAACTAGCTAATATTTCTCCGCCGGCGTCACTGGCGACATCGACCGTAGCGCCATGTAGTTTTTGTGCCGCAAAACTCTCCCGACATTCCCATGGGCCTTAACACTGTATCTCTGATGGTGTATATAGAGAAAACGACACTAAAGATATATTATAAGTCATCTTTCTTATTCGTCGCTTCGTCTCTTACTGTGCAAACACATTGTTGTGCACTGATTTCTTTTTATGCTGCCTGTCTACATCGCCTTCTATGTCTAGTGTATCGGAAACATTCAAATTTTTGTTCTCTATGTGTATTGATGTCATTCGTACATGCCACGTGTTACATATTACATTATCTACTGCCACTGTGGTTCTGTCTCGTGTTGCATTACATTTGGTGTGATTTTTCAACCCGTCTTAGGGGTTCTGCAATTTTATTTATTTTTCAATTTATTTCTGCACGATCATACTTTTTCTATCCAAAATTACTTCGTATAGAATATGCTTTCGTAATATAAAAAATCTATTTTATTAGAGGAGCATTTTCTTGCATTGAACATTTTTATTTCAATTTTAATTCGTTTGATCATCTTTTGATAAAATTTTTAGTTTTGATTATTTTTATTGCTATTTTAGTTCGTTTAAAATTCGTTTTATCTTTTAAAAATATAATTTATTTTTTGATATCTGTCCTGGATTTATGCAAGTCGTGTTTTTCAAAAAGGTTGAGTTGCGAATATTGGTGAAGATAATGCTTGTTGATACTTAAGTATGGGTTAAGCATTTTATTGATACTTTACTAACATATATTCTAATTTATAAAAGTTGACGTAAAACCTCATTGGTATAAAATGCTATGAATTCGGAGTTGTAATTTACGAGTATCAAAGTAAAAACATCAATAAAAGTTTTTAATAGTTATTAAACATTTACGATGTAGAGCAGCACTTCTATCTAGGATGGGTCGTCTGCCCAGCCTAACTAACCAAGTAACCGATACTGGTTACTGGTTACTAGTTACCCGGTTATGCTGGTCAGTCCACTGGGCGATTTGTAACCGGGTGAGAGAGTCTGGTCGAGTATATCACGGAATGATTACGTCTCGACAAGTGCTTCACGTCCACATGAAAGTTTATAGGATTAGTGGTAACTGTGTGAAACGGACTGTTCAAAATCATCTACTTGAATTTATCATACGTAAAATGAACTAACTATACACATATATAAATCAAAAATTGTGTATGACGTCAATAATATTTATTTCGTTTATACATATGTCTAAAATTACGCAAATCAATAAAAAAGATTATTGTTTGGATGCTTGCAGCTAAAGATATGAAATATTAATAATAGCAATAATTAATTAGAATTGTTTGAATTGAAACATTTTAGGAACGACTAAATTATTTAATTCATTGCAAATATCTGTTCAAAATTTATAAAGTACAGGAATAAATATTTATTAGGTACATTGTTAATAAAATGAATATAATTAATTATGTAAATACACCTAGAGTAAAGCAATTCCCAGTGCTTGTCTATTAACATTTAATTGCTCTAGTTACATTATTTTAACTGTGTACAGCTTTAATTAATCAATTACAATAGAAATTATTTTATTTAATATATAAGAAATATAAAAAAAAAGTGAGTAAATACTCAATCAGAGTTATGAGCGAAAAGCGTGTCTTGTTGACTCTGACTTTATAACTAACAACATTGACTTGAGAAAATATACACCCGGCAATATCTCAAGTTTAACCATGCATTTACAGCGTTGTTGTGCGCGATCTTATTATTTTTATTTGATATGCAATCGTGGTGTTGTGAGGTAGGTAGGTATGTCGTGCTAGTGGTTGCGTTAATATTTAATTCAAGTGCAAAACCAGAAACGCATTGCTGTCGGCAATACACACTGTCGTATTTTTGTTTTCGCAGCCGTCTGCATAATAAAGTAGCGATAAGAATGAATTCTCAAACAGCTACAAATAAACCGAACAAACCAGACAACTGCGATGTATATGTGTGTAATTATACCTTGTCATACTATTATATTCATGAAAATTGATGATGGGGGCCCTCCATGTTGGAAATCATTTGCAATTTGTCGGCTTCTTAAAAATGGCAAGCCTCTTTTGCAAAATGTATAATTGATTCCCCAAGAGACGTGAGATACTTAAACTAACCGCCAGGGTTAACCGTGTTCATTATTAATAATAATGATATATATATTTTATACCGAGAAACGTGTTTATTTATTTTTATTTTTAAATTCCTTCAACCTTTCTCACAAACATAAATACAATTTATCTTTAATAAAGTTTTAATGAATTCGCTGAGTACGAATTTTGTTTTTTAAAACAAATATTAGATTTTTGGAATTCATATTGTTTTGAACGGTATGTGAAAGAGTTTGTGTAATAGTACGCGAAATGTTAGTGAAATCAAATGTAGATCATAAAAAGAAGTTTGAATAAAACCATGATGACGCGAGGAGGACGCATAAAAACGATTTTGCAAAACAACCATTCAAGAAACCGTTTGTGCAAGGCAACGAAATGAGCTTTTATATGCACGATGGCGGAGAAAAGTTGCCGGTTCTTTCGCAACAAACGAACGTCCTTTGAATGGCTCGCGTCAAAAGCATTGTCAAGCGCGCGCGTTGTAAACATTTTTAATTTCTTCTACCAAATGTTTTTATAGCCCGAAAAAGCGACGCGTGTGTTCGTCTTTTGTCACTATGACATAGTTTCCTAGTTGCATAATCACATTTTTAATGCTCCGGTTATGTTGGCTCAGTTTTTATTACCGCTGGTGTCGTCATGGGAACATTTTCAAAGAATGACATTTTGTATTAATTGATTCGTTGAAATTTACTTTTACACTATTAAAAATTTATTTTTTAAATAATAAAATATAAATGACGTAATTGTTGGTGGCATTTTAATTAAATTATTTGTACAACGTGATTCGTCAGTCTCGTTGGGGGAATATAACTAAAGCGCAGGTTGCTTATCTGTCGTTGGTCTGTGGTATCCCATTCGATTTATGTTTCGCCGCTGTTCATTAGCTTTATTGGACATAGCCATAAATCGCATACTGTCAAAGATACCCTTATTCTTAGTTTCTAAGAGACTTGGAACAAACTCCACCAACACACACACACACGCGCGCGCGCACATACACACACACACACACACATCTCTAGTAATTCTAAACAACAAATATCCAACTGTTCCATAAATTGATTTGCTTTACCAATTTTATAAAACATTTAGATGCGTTTGAATTATTTATTCTACTAGCGCAGTGCGCGCGTACACTATTAGATAAATGAAATTTATTAATGAGGTTACAAATTAACATAATGCCAATAGTCAATGGTTGCCATCTGTTACCAATGTTTGTGGAAGCATCGGAAAATTTATAGTTTCAATGTAAGCGCGTCGACATGAAATTCTATTAAAATCAGCGTATTTTTGCGGCGAAACGATGTGCCACCATTGCGGTTTCAAACACTTTTATGACTCATACTGTAAGGCACGGCCAGTAATAAAATCCCCAATGAACTTGGTATCAAGACACTTTGCGTCTTTTTTAGTTTTGTTTGTGTTGTAAAATCAAGTTTGAATTTATCAGATCGAAAACGTTCTTGTAATGTTCCATAATATTCGATTCAGCATACGGCTAAAGTACCATAGGAAACATTTCATAAAAACAGTCTACATTGTTTTGAAAAATTTTCAAATGTGAAATTGTATGAATGCAAAGTTGATTGCTTGTAAGTTTGCGTAATTGTGGAAACTGTTAATAAAAAAATAAAAAGAAATTTAAATTCAAACAATTATAGTTGTTATTTTTCAATGCTTCCTTGCATACGTAAAAATATCTTATTGAATTACTACAATACAAATTTTATACCTATTCGAATAATTACTAAACAATATTATCTGCATTGTATTTATGTTGAAATAAAACGGTTGTACAGTGAGTCGATAGTGATTACGAAATGTGGTAGGAAAACTCCTGAAATTGGCATTAGGAACAAAACAAGCAAACCGGGAGAGAAATTTCTAAAAATATTTCATCTACGGACATAAAAATTCCATCATGCTGTAATGCACTTTAAAAGAATACAGGCGCGCTGCCGCCGCACCATATACGCGATCTACTACAAAACAACAAAACAGAATAAGGACGACCAGATAAACGAGGACAACGACGAAAAAGATGAAATTCATTGCGCAATAAATGTGAGGAGAAGAGAGGTCACTCAAGCTGCATCCATCTCCTTTAGCAGAGTACTAATATATTTTCTTATATAGATAATAATAATAGATACCTTTATATATACCCCCTTACCACCAACATAAAAAAAAACATATTTTACTCATTTGAGATCAAACAGAAACTCATTGAAGTTTTAAATTATAAAAAAAGCAATAGATACATTAGCTACAAAAATTTATATAGACATGAGTTTTATTAGTTATTAGATAAACTTTTTTTAATATAACGATCGAGTAACTGACCTAGTTGATAATACAGATTTATATTTACATGAAAATAGTATAAGGAGTTATGTTTTCTTATAAAGTTTTCTCTAAATGTATAATGGGAAACTCCACCAAAAAGTGCAATTTATTCTGTTTATTTATACAATTATATTTATTCACTTCAAGTGAGTCTCGGTAATTTTAATGATTTAAATAACATAACTTAATTGATTGAATCTGAATACTGATTTAAAGTCAGAAGTTGTAAATGTTGAAATATAGTAGTGCAATTCTGGTAGAGGCAGAACGTTCATTCGAGGAATTACCTAACGAAATAATCATAATATTACCATATATGTAAAGTAGAGAGATCTCTCATGTCCTGCGTAGTAGACTCAGTAACTTAGTTTCATCTATACAAATAGATGTTTTATGTTAAAACTGCGTCTAACCAAAAATTACATATTCGAGCAGATTTCTCATCATATTTCTCATTTATTCAATTTTGCATTTGGCTCTGCTTACTCGCTTCCATTTCAGTCTACGCTAATATATTCATTAAATAATGTTGTATATTTATTTAAATAATTGAATACTATAATATTGCTAGAATTTTTTATTAAATATGCTTAGTATTTAAATATAATTTTGCAGTGAAACACTCAAAAGCTAATAAACACAAATAAATTTAATTACATTTTACAGAGTTATCAATACCAATATATAAAAAAGTATATTTATTGCGAATATTATTATATTTATATTAGCGAAATAACATTAAGTATTGATGGGAATAGACTATATATTCGAAGAAAGTTACAAATATCTTAGAAGCTTTTGTCATTTCAACGAAGTAATTTCTCTAAAATGCATCATACACTATAGAAATTGAATTTTCTTTTGCGCTAAGTGTATAAGAAATTCAAGATGGAATTTGTAATAATTAGTGTCGACATTCTAGTAGTGAATAAACTGTCACGTCGGTCGTCCTTGCATTTTCACACATGGAGAGTACAAAACGGCGTCGGAAACGAGATGGGCGCATTCGACCAACTATACTATAGAGAAACATACCTATATGTATGTATGCACATACAGACACACAACGAGACAGTAGACACTACTACACATTGCTCTAATTTCTCCGGGGAGTTGCGGTCACTGTTCCAGCCGTCGCGCGCTCATCACGCCTGCTCTTATGCTATTCTACCACACACACACACACACACATACACACATAGTGTGTTTTCCCCTGTCAGCCCTATTTCAGTTGCTTTTATCTTTTCTTTTCGTTATGCGCGATACACTATAATATCAAGATGGCATGGGAATAACATTCAATGATATATTTCTGTACTTTACATTCATGCTTATACTATTACATATATCTTATGTAAATACAATTGTTTGAAACGGAGACGATGACCTTATTTACAAAATAGTGGAATAATAGTCCAATTGGCGAAAGGTGTCTACATTTTTCAATATTTTCAATGCATCGTTGCGTAATAGAATTTCTATGAAATGCATTAACTGAACAAAATTTATATCCTCTCATTGATTATTGATAATTTTTATTAGATACTACAACATGACTAGAAAATAAAATAAATGATTTTAAACGGAGAAATTTTTTAATTTAATTTAGCAATGTTTTAATAGACGTATTTTTAATTGTGCTCTTAGATATACTTGTACATGCTTTGGTTAATTATTAACTTCTAAAAGATAGTTTTATAGTGTAATTGATAGTGCATGTTGTTTCCTTGTGGTGCTTCGATGAGCATGTAGTAACAGTAACATATGCTGGGCATATTCTTCCCACATCAACCCCATGAGATATCGACTAATTTTTAATCGAGTTTAAAACTGTGAAGTTTTTTCCAATTTAAATTTCAACAACGTAACAGCAATAAAATTTAATTATAGTTTAATTTGGCATTCGAATTTATGTGTGTGGTAAAGTTTCTATTTTGTTATCGCACTGGGTACAATTTTTATAGTATTATATTAGAATTGAATTTGTTAACTTTATAAATAGCAGTTTTTTTTTATTTCACAAAAATATTACTGAATTGAATTGTTTATAAAATCTAATAAAAGTGCAACAACATCTATAGCAATTTTATATAAGATTGAGTGAGATTTTATTATCAGGGAGTGTTGATAATAACATTGTTAAATTAGTAGCCATATTTACTGTTCACAATTCCATTACAGTAATGCACTTTTATCGTTCAGAAATTTATATCAAACATAAAAGACGGCGACAGTTTGAGCAATACTTATCTGTAATCGCTATTTCTGAACTAGAATTTGCACTAAAACTGATCATCCTAACATTAATACACACACACAAACACTCCTACATAAAAAGAAATATCTCATTTATAAAATACACTTATTTTAACGGTATACTTGGTATTCTGTTCTTGATATCTCTACGCTATTCGAGATTGCAATACTAATTTTAGAAAAGAGAAAATTCTTTAAGATAAACTACATATGCAAGGTTTCGTGTATACCAGCTAATTATGTACGAATTTGTCTAAATTAAAGTAACGCACTAAGGGATGCTGTACCATGTGACTAAAATATGTCTTACACTTTTAGCGAGATTAATGATGATTGCAAATCATAGATCCTTTTGCTAGTAAGCATATTTTAAAATGATCTAAATTGTTTCATATCATCTTTGCTTGCGTCTATCGAAAGCAAATTGAGCTCATATAAAAAACGAATTTTCGTAACGAGATTGTTGAAAATCGATAGAAACATTTAAATTATATAGTAAACACGAGATTGGAATGTTCCATAATTTAATAAATACTTTAATTTGAAATACGTATAAGAAAGTAAAATAATAATAATAACACAATGTTTAAAATAGGGCAATTTAAAAATTCATTAATTCAAACAACAAACCTATTTTTATAACCAGCGAATAATTTATTCAAATATTGCACAGCACAACAAACATACAAATATAAACATTCAGAATAATATGAGCATGCTTTAAATTTTTACGTCCATAAAAAACCCATTTAATGTAACGTTTTATTGTAATGGTAATCGCGATTATAAATTTTTAAATGCTCAGTATTTCTGTTTTTTATTGTATGGAGCGAACGGTGTATTTAAATATAGATGCAACTGTTTATGTTTCCGTTAATAATAAAATTATCGTGTCCCCACAATAACGAGTGCCACTGTACCATATATTTGCACGCAATCATAAAAAAAGGTAAATTGGAAGTATGAAGAAGTAAAATCATAAATACGTGCTTAGATTGATGAGTATCCTATTAACTGTGGGATTAGTAGCGGTGATGTTCAAATTTAAACGACCTATATATTAATTATGCGTTACGAGGACCATCTATGGTTCTTATCTGTTGCTCGGAGTGTATAGGTACATGGTCGGTCATCTGGCGAGTGACAGCGCGTTGGTAAAGTGTCCCAGTGGGGTCACGAGGTCATAAACACATGAGGGCATAGCGTAGGACGATCCAGGCCCAGAACTGGGCCTCGGAGACCCATCCAATGCTAACCCATCATTGTGAAACACATGTATAGGTATACATCTACGGCTTTATTACAATACAAGCGCCACCAAAATACACATATATTCACTGCTGCGTTGGGGACGATACGTTACGTTACGTTACATTGTCCCGCATAACGCTGTAACGACACCAAAAGCCATGGGTCACTTGCGGGGAAAAGTGTATTGTATACCATAACGTCAATTTCAGATAATTGACCTTCAAAATAGATAAAATTATGTGATAATTTTCACATAAAAATATTTATGCGTGTTGTGGTTGCATATGTATGGGCGTTATAGTATTTAGAATTAGAGACTTATGAGGGGTAAACCACAACAATCTACAAAGAGCCTAAAAGTGATAAAGACTTCAAGTTCTACTGGTGCAGAGTAATTTTTTGTATAAATTGAAATTTGAAATAAAATTGTGTGAGTGAAAGACTAGGTTGTTCAGTTGACTAGCGATTGAAAGGGTTCAAATATAGACGATTTTTATATACGTATAAAATTTAGTTTGAGATTAAATTATTTAAACTCAATAAAGTCGTGCGTGCGCCTGTAGAATTAAATCCCCAATGCAACGTAAAAAATAAAAAAACCTCGACGTGTATATTAAGCATATAGACCAGCTAGTTAATAGCTAAACGAAGCTGCAAACTAAAATAAACGGTGCGCAAAACAAACGCATGGAAAATACAAACGACAGCAAGCAGTATCCTCTTTTGTGTGTAAATGAACCGGCTCGGGTGGTAGAGTTTATTTAAAGCTTTTATCAACAGATCGATTAGGTTAAAGGTCGACCGGTGCTTTTTACGATTGTTAGTGTATTAGAAGAGCGTAGTGGGGCGCGGGTTAGATGAAGTGAGAGACGAATGGGAGAGAATAGTCGTTCCGGTTGCTGCAAAAACGCAAATGCAACTAATTTCCGCACAACTGGGAATCGTTGGGTAAAAAACTAATTACAACTTCATCTGGCGACCACGAAACTTTATCTACGAGTTTTTAACTGGGTTCGGCGTGTGCAGTGCGCAGGGTGACTACAGTACAGACCTATCCCGAGGGACTTTACTTGGGTGGTATTTGGTCGATCCCGGAGGATGAACACACTTACATCACGCGATATATCAGCGAACAACACACAACGAGACTTTAACAATGATATGTCGCACAACCGGCTGGTTCGTCTGTATCTGGGTCAAAAACGAAATCACTGTTTTCTGTTATATTTAACCTTCTTCACCTTCTTTTTACTATACACTGTTATTATAGTATGAGTAAGAAAATATTTAATATTAAAAAACTGAATATTCTTCAATTTGAAATTTGTGTAATTTTTATCGAAGATACAAATGTGGAAAGAACAGAGTTGGTTATTTCAATTATTTTAAAAATAGTACAACAGCATGCTAATATAATATTAAAATAAAACAGTAGAATTTTTATAAGAAGAGCATTCCAAATAAACATTATATCCATTTGAATGATTTTCTTATAATATTCTATTGGATATATGTAAATTGTTGTTGTTACTCGGATTCAGAATGAATGTTTTTTATTTCCTAAACATTCAGTAGTGTGATATGAGTTCTTAAGGGATGAATTTATTGCGATTCCAGTATTTATGTATACAGAAATGAATTTTGCAAATCTGTAGTGTAAATACAGATGATTTAGATACCGGTATAGGTATTCAGAGAGTAGCGTGAAAAACGCGTCAAGGTAAATAACCCCGTCGACGAAACGTAGAAATATCGGGTATTCAATGGCACGAAAGTGAAAATAAATATATGTCCAAGAGCGTTGAGGTGTTCACAAATCTGATTTGTCCATGTCAACATTTGTCTGCGACGACAACGGGAACGCCGTGCCGAGGAAGGAAATGGGGAAACGGTAGCGCCTGACGAGTGATGTACGGTTAGCCGTCTGACACGATATAATGATACCTACCCACCGAAGATCCAGTGTCAATGTCGCACATACACATACCCATACATACATACATACATACATTCCTGCACGTGTGTTCAAGAGGAGAAGACGGCTGTGGGGTCGCCGTCGCAAAAGACTGATAGCTGGCACACATCGGATTACTGCAAATCAAACACGACACGCTCCAAGAGTGCACACACACACACACACACCACGTCACGCTCGCTGGCTATGGTCTGTCGATGTCAACTGAAGAATCTCGTTTCGCCTGTCTACGCTCACTGCCGATTTAGATTTGTGAGACGACCTACACTCGTATATATGTACATACTTAAGCAAACAAACACACACACACACACACACACATACATACAGACACACAAGCACACACACACATAAAGAATGAATGCTTTGGTTGGACAATTTGCATTTAATTGATATAGTGATGTTAAATTGCTATTAACTGTTGTAATTGCCTTCAAATAAGTTTTTGATTCATACAATTATAAGATCAAAAATTTATATTGAAAATGTGCTTATAGTTTAATTTGTCATAAATTGAATGTTGCTGTTATCACTCGGTGAAATTAAGTAAATGATTAAAACACCAGCTGAAACTAGTGGTCGTTGCTAAATAAATTTTGTGAAACTACACCGAGTGTTTTAATCATTTACTTTATTATAATTTGTCATTTAGTTAGAAAATGTCGAAAGTAGTGTTATTATTAATCATTTTTGACGTGTAATACGCGAGCTTAAAGGAAAATGCAATAATTTTTGAAGCTATACCATTTATGTCCTTTGTATATTTGCACTGTTTCGATAGCTAAACGTGACGACATAAACGCGTGCAATACAAACACTATACGAAGCGTTATCATACTTAATTATCACGATTTCATTGCTTTTGTTTATTACCTGATAACGATCGCATATAAAGTCGCGGCTATTTTATTTGTTATTGTCATATTAATGGCGATTGATACCAATTGCAGTTGGCCACAATTTCTAGTCTATAGGAAAATTTATTTGAATGTGCTTTTGCTAGTGGTCTACCAATTGTTTGCAAGCAAACATATTGCCCATAAGTTACACACAACTAATACGGCAAGCTTGCTTACAACGTCCTATTTCTTGTGGCCTTGCACGAGCATTGAATAATCAAATATTGAGACACTGATGCTCATAAATTCATGTTGACACAATATCGGTTTGGAATAGGCGCACCAGTCACATTGTGAGGCTGGCCGGGGTGTAGTATTATAGACTAGACCCAGTGGCATAGTTAGTTGGTGATCTTATTAATTGTGGCTCTCATCATGCAGGTATTTGTTTACCCTGTGGAACAATAGGTCCGAGAAAAGGGATACACAATAGTCGGTTTCATAGTTAACTACGCACGCACAAAGTGATCACTTTGAAAGTGTATAGAGGAGAGGCTCTATCTGTGTGTGGGCTATGGGTTCTATTTGATCTATTATTTATTCAAGAGTTGTCAGTGTACACTCTATTCCAGATTAGAACATTCATCGGAAAAGGCTGGCATACATTGATTAAGAGACCATTTTTTCTTCCGTTTACAAAGTAATAAGTAGTGTAATGAAAAAAAAATTGATCTTTACATTTTAACGAAAATGTTGACCTTCCCTGAATCGAGTCTGAACTTTTTTTTGGAATGACGTCTGTTTTAGCGTATGTGTGTGTGTGTGTGTGTATGTGTGAGTGTTATTAGAATAGTAACGTAATTAATCAAAATATTAATGAATGAAAATAGATTAATACTTGCAGATGCACTCTAATATTGCAATATATTAATGACGATTTTGAATACAAATAAACAGGATTCGTCTATTATATACTATAATATTCTATTATTTTGATGGCGTAATAATAATATTGAAAGTATTAAATCAAAACTAGTGTAACTGAAATTTAACATTAATTAACATTTGTAAAATTAGAGCTTAACTCAGTTTTAAATCGTAAAGAAGACTATAAGAACATGATTAAATGTCGTATGTCTATTATAATGACAGGCTTCGCCTTAGGATCATCTATATCAATGATGAATGATCACAGAATATGTCTACCTCCCATTTGGTGTGATGAATTCATGAAATTCAACCATTGTACACTTGGGTAATTATCACTGCTGATACGACGATGGATCGAATCGGTCACTTAATCGATTTGTTCCGTGAACGAATCACACACGATCTGTGTGGGCATAAATTACGTTCGAATACAATTCAAATGATATTATAATTTATCTTAATTTTGAACATTTGGTGAACTTGAGTTCAAATCAAGTTCTTTCATCAAAATTGAACAAATTCAATTTATGTGTAATCGTTTCAAAGAAACCAATAAAATGTGTTTTTAAATTTTATTTTATTCTGTACGCATCTCTGAGATTAGATTTTCGCAAAAGTTCAATGACGCAAATTACGGAATTCCAAATGACGGATACGTGTTCTCAAACAAAAATTTCGTTAAAATCTTTTCCAAGTTTTCTTTTGCGTTTAAAGTGAAGTCAAAAGTAATTCATTATGGAAACAATAACACACAGAACTTCCATCTTCCATCACAGACAGTAATTTCCAATTCGTGGATGGATGACATATTCTTCGCCATTTACCATTCACTGCATTCGGCAATTGCCACTGCTATACTAGGCTCCACTTTGGATTTTCAGTGTGCTTAAGCCTATTTTTAAATCTTTTTTAAAACATTGTAAATATTTGTAAAAATTTTAATATATTTTCCGATGTAATTCATTGATTGATTGAATGTGTTAACAATAAAAATAACATGAATAAAGTACCTCGAGATGCATAAGTTTAGGAATTTTTAATAATATGGGGATAATTTTCGAAAAAGACAAACATACATAAGAGTAGGAAAAATGAGTTGCCTTAAAAGTAAAGTGCGTATCCATATAAATGTATATTTATTTATAAGTTGCTGAGATTATATCTATGTCGTTGGTTATTCGGTAGTAAATACATAAATATTAATTATAGCTACATATAAGATGTTATTAATCTTATATGTAGTCATTGCAATAAATTCAAAGTGAAATTGAGTGTACGGTATAAATCTCAAAACCTTCCATGCTGGCAGTTTCATCAGACTATGACGACATTTAACCTCCATTATCCTCTTACCAAAAAGATTCCTTTATCGCGCATTCTTTGATACGAATTTTTCACCGAAGCTCAAGTTGTATTTGCGTAACGAGATACCATACGTCACAAAGAACGTTCTTCTTTCGTAGCAAAAGCGAGCGACTGATGCTGTTGCTCTGCTCTGCTCTGCGTGCATCTTACCATATACCTACATTTGTCTTCTATTTTTCATCAGAGAAAACTCGACCTATAACTGGATTTAGTGATTCTAATTGTCCAAGACGCACTTAGAACAATAATTAAATATTTTTCTATGACATTGCTAGTTAATGTATAATTATTTAAAATTAATCTTAAGACAACTTTATTAATAGTACGTTTTATTATTTGACTGTAAAATCAATGCCGAGGGAAACGGATAGTAAAAGAGACTGAAACTGAATTCCATTCGAAATTTTCACGAATATCGTGTTCATTTTTCTATATCATGCAAAATGACGTCACGTACTCACTATGTGTCATGGTGTATTATGAACGAATCCGGCGCAGAGGACATTTATACTTGGCAAAAATAAAATAAGAGCAACGTTGAGAGATTTTTACGTAGATTGTGATGTCGCTCGCGAGCAACACTAACCAATTCCACCGCGTACACCTCATGGGGCAACGCCAGTGACTCTAAACTTGTTCCTGGACTATCTAACAAAATCCAGTTGTTACAAAACATATGTAAAAACTCATAAAATTTATATATATATCCAAATAAACCTGCACATTGATTTCAAATATAGATATACATTTCAATCTGTAATATATTATGTTATATGCTTTACATATTAGTGGTCAAAAGAGTGGACTACTTAAATATAATAACTTTCAATGAATATATATATAGAGCATTTTCATCTGCTTTTTATTCCTTTCTAAATTACATAGAACTTACATACAATCTGCGTTTGAAAGCTTATGATTTAAAGCAATGACCAATGATATGTGCGTAAAAAAAGGGTAGAAAGCCACCATTTTCTTTAAGTAATTTCTCAATGATTCCCTGTCTATAAATTTTATGATCGAATTTTCTAGCGTAGTACAGTGATTCTAAAAATTTGCGTGGCACGATAAAAACATGTAATAAAAATACTTTTACGATCTCGTATGAGAATACAAATTTTGCATTTAAACAATTTTGCTTTGCAAATGCGTTGCGCGCTCGACAATATATACACAGACAATAAAACATGTTTCCGAATAATTTGATCCTTTATGGGGTTAGCCAGAAAAAATGATATGCTATGCCTTATTCAAAATCTCAAACAAAATATTTGTCAACTCAATGAACTTGGTTGGGATTTTGCAAATAACACCATTAACAAGATTAAAAGTTGACAAATATAGCATTTTTACACTCATAGTTACATTCAATCTATTTTGAATATATTTTCTAGAAGCCTTTCATATTTTTTTCTTCTAACTATTTAATTTTACTAATGGATATAAAACAGCGTCATTTTTTGTTGAATTTTCATGTTATTAAATGACTTTATAATTAGGTTTATAGCAAAATGAAAATATCTAAACATTAAATCCGTAAATATTGTACCACAAAAAAGTCAAAGCAAAAGAAAAATTGATGTTTGTTTTAGTTGGAACGACTACATATATGTATATATCCTAAGAGATCTCTGAGTGCGAGATTTTATTTTTGTCGGAAATTTTTAAATACAATAAGCAAAAAATAAGTAAATTTATGCTAAAAGCGTGAAAGTCATAAATATCTGCAAAACACTATCTAACCAGTAAAAACCGGAAAAGAGTTTCACGAGAGAAAAGGCGCGATTTGCTCGGAAGTTTATGAGCATTCACTATTCGCGCGACCATTGTAATGAAATCACTTGTAAGAAAAGGCGAATGGATATGTTTGATCTGTTCTGCGCGGGCGAGGTTGTTGATCCATCCTGGTGAGGAAATTTTAAGTGAAGGAGGGGAGGGTACATTGGGAGAATAGAGGCGACAGTTTACTACCTCATAATGTATTCCATTGGCATCAAACTGAAAACTGGCGGGGACAAAAAGCAATAAAAATAACGTCCAGGCCTTCTCATTCGAACTACACATACAGACAGACGCACAGTCACACATTCACACATACGCACAAAGAAACATGAGGCGAACTATATTCCCCGATAGACTCGTAGATCGCCGAAAAGCAAGAGATAGATACAGTGAGAGAAAAAAAAATGCTTGAGGTCCTCCGAGACGAACAACTACTTATATCTATCACAAAATATGATCTTTTCATTTTTTACTTCTTCGACGAGATATACGCACAGCAAGCACTATCGGGAATACTAAGCATATCGCAAATGTTTCGATTACTAGACTTGTTTGTTTCCATCATTCTTTTTTATATAAATTTCTATAAGATAAATAATAAAATGACTAATAATTTATTTTGAAATGGATAATGCGTGGTATTTATTCGAAGTCTTTAAATTTAAAGCTGTATTATTGGAAATTAAAATACTACTTACTTATAATTTAAATTTAGACATGAAATTTTTATGTTACCGACAAAAAATAAAATACAAATGTTATAAATGAAGTATTGCATACATCAAATAAAAATTAATGAAATTGAAATAGATTTGGCATAAAGTATAACATTTTAAAATAAATAAAAAAAATTTTTTTCGTCGACTCGGTGTGTAGGTGTGGGAATTCTTTTAAAGATAAGATATTCAAGTAATATATGTATACTTTGAATGGCATGCCTACTCCACCAAAAGGTGCAATAATTTATATTTGTTTCTCGCTCAGTTCTGAGGATTGTTTTCCGACGACTCGTTTCGCTTATTCGCCCGTTGCGTTCGCTTACTTGCGTCTGATGCCCAAATGTGGAACGGTGGATCTGGTGCTCTGGTGGTTTTTCAGACTTTGTTTATTTCTCCCTGGAATTTTTTTCCTTTTTTTTGCTAAAAAGAACATATATTTTATCAGCACAAAGCGTCATCGTTTGTACAAAACTTGCGAAATAAATTTAATCTTTTCTATAACTCTTGATAAATTGGTTTTTATTCGGCCGTAATTCAAAAGTGTTGGTTATATTTTGGCCCTATAAGTTATCAAGCCAACTATATCACAATTTACTAAACGAAACAATGAAATATTTAGTACAAAACAACGAATACTTTACTTTTTTCCGTTATATTATTATTATTTATTATCAAACAAACAAAATAAAAATGCTCACATGCAAAGATTGATTTAGTCAGGCTAAAGCACTTTTTTACAATTTAAATATTTTATTTCGTAAGCCTGCATTATTCTCAAGAACGAAAAGAGTATTCATAAAAATAACTAGTTTAATTTTAGTTAATAAATAATTATGTATGTACTATATATTGCTTATTAATATATCAAGTTTTAAATCTTTGTCAATTTCAATTATTGACTGTATATAATAAGTAAGTCTTCAACAATAGTAATATATCAATGTAATTGAAGAATAATTTATCTCATATGTTCAGCTTTTAATGTAAAATATTCAATAAATAAATGTTTCTTTACGAACTTTATAAGGCAAAGCAGCAGATGCGATGTCAATTTAAAAATTAAATTAAAATACAAAACAAAAAATATGGACTTGCTTCATGTTACAGTAAGTACCGTATAACAGACAAGACAATGGAGCATATCTTTCGATGAATCGTAATGATTTAGTGCATTTGATAACGTTAATTTAAAATAATGATTTGGTTTTTATTGATCGTGAATTTTTATTTCGATTTGAGTAGCAGTTTCAAGTTTAATTTAATTAGCTGGAGTTTCTTTGATTTATAAAAAGATTTTACGAGTATTCAACAAGTAATGACGTATTAAATCTAGAAGAGTACATTGATGGAATACACAAAGAACTAATTTTATTTCAATCATTCTTTTTATTGCCAAAAATTATAGATTGTTAAAGAATTGCACAATAAATAAAAAATGACAGAATTATTTTGATATCCAAAACAAGCGGGGGATTTTTATTAAAATGCTTTTGACACCTTGTGGCATCGCAATGACATATAATATCAATAAATTCTATTCATAAAATACTATTTCTATTCTTTCTATAATGTGCAGAAGTTTGTTGATTTAGTACCATAGAAAACTAGAGGTGAAAGTCAAACCCATGACCGGAAAACTTAAAAAATATAAAAAGAGTGCCGTTGGTGTCGTGTTGCAGAATAAAAGTATTATAACTAAATATTTTTATTAATGAAGTTGAATTTCGCAACGAACAATGTTAATCCTCGCAACTCTGACAACACATATAATAAGAGCGTCCGCGCTATTAAACTTTAATAAGTTTAATGCACACAAGAAGTCCTATTAGAGCTTCTGCATGTTACAAGGAAATACGCTAAAGCTAGGACTACAGCGACGAACTAACTCTTGCAAGAAGCGCCAGCGAAATCCATGCCCCTCTTACACCTCCGAGCTTCTGCCCTTTCCTTTTTCAACACACGCACCAAAGGTTAAAGTGTGTTGACAGATGGGATAAACTGGCAGTCTTTTCTTCCGGTACAAGAACGTGCCCGAACCGGAACCGGTATACTTACGTCATCCGACGAGAGCCGACATCACACGACTAGTAATCTTGGTGTGATGCTGGATACGTCATCCGAGATATATTGTTGGAATAACGGGCGCAATACGATACGAAATCCTACCTAATATCTCTACTACCTTTACGTTACCTTTTGCACGCGTTTACGTTCAATTACAAAGTACAAAAAGATTACACACGTCTCGAGTTTTCAACTGTTTATCATGTTTCAAAATAGTGCTCTACTTATAATTATTTTATTTGATATGTCGTATAGTGTGATGCTTGTTAAAAGTTTCATATAAAGACTATCAATGCATCAAAGATTGCATTATGCAAGGATATGTATTTTAATTACAAACATTTTCATATCGAAAAATGGCACCATGTTGGAAAAAAATGTATACTTATATATGTATATTCTGGTATAAAAATAATTTGAGTAAACTGAGTAGTGTGAGATGCTTTGACTAGACACATAGATGATTGTTCTACTATGAGGGAGAAACATGAAACAATGACATTAGAAATTTCCTATTATCGTAAGTGTCCCATGGCGGCCGGATAGACCGTAACCGCGATCGTTCCCGTACGGAGGAGACGCCGCTTTTCTTCAGCTACTTAATGACCAAATTTGTCTTCGCGACTGCCTTGCCATCATTCTCTCCCTCAGCTTGTTCCCGTAATCTCCCACTTCATCGCATGGTGGTGCACTGACTAGACACCGGAAAGCAACGTACCGTTTCGCTTCCGATACACTGACCACGTGAATTGTTTTTATCATCGTCTATCTATGCTGGATTCGCGCTCTTCGTCTGCGAGTAATACCCGCATAATTCGTTCGCCTGTAAACGATCAAGGCCATCGTTTTTCTAAACGATGTGCTATAAGTTGTTAAGATTGGACGTTAAAGGATTTTTAGTGAAGAAAAATTAACTCGTCTTGTACGATGTTTTGGATAGTTTTTAGACATTGTATGTTCTATATCTACCTAATTCTAATTTAGAATAATAATTTCAATTTCTGAGTGATTTTCTTTCCTATTGTTCATCAATGATACAATCAAACGCAGCAGCCATTGGAGCTTCATCAGACATTGGAACTAAATTAAATTTTCTAGAATAATTCAGTGACATTGTGAACTTGGTAATTTTAATGACACTTCGAATCAAAAGACCGTACAACCAATATGAAAATCAAAAGGATC
Organism: Nebria salina; assembly: GCA_944039245.1. Lineage (NCBI taxonomy): Eukaryota > Metazoa > Arthropoda > Insecta > Coleoptera > Carabidae > Nebria > Nebria salina. Next base: position 15,310,967 of record OX063271.1, read on the forward strand.
TTTGAACACTGGCTATAATTAACAATCGCATTGGAAATGGAAAGAGATTGCATCGGAAGGCAATTCAAAAGAAGTGGAAATACGATCTTCTCCATTTTGTTACGCTTACGTTTCGAATTTATTAGCGAAAAATTGAAATTAAACGCAGTGAAATTTACATTCTTCGTTGGAGTTCGATGAGTGGCCACTCGAGATACAGCGCCACAGAGAGAAGAAAGAATAATAATACACTAATTTAATACCATTATCTGTTTCCATTTCAGATACGCGAATGCTCTGCAAAGCGAAATATGGTTTTAATGTACAATGTAATAATGCAATTTCATTTAGAAAAGTTAATTCATTCTATTTTGTTCATTCCGACCGACTCGTGTACGCAATTCGCATTACCGTTCTCGTCCTGCAAGCGCGTACTAAAATATCGACGAAGGCACTCAAGCAAATGTTTTCTTCCTATAAGAATCTCCATTGTGGCGGGTGCTTACAAACATTGTTGAGTATTAATATTCCGTTACTAATTGTACTTCAGTATTTTTCAAATAAAGATGCAATTTGTTATATCAGCAGTAGATAAATAAACTCATGATATTTCAGTGCAAATAAAGTTATTTTTGAAAAAAATTCTCTTGTGTATTATCATATTTTAAAATTGCTTTTAAATCAAACTCCGTTTCTCACGTCATTTCGTAATTCATAATATATGAGATCAATTCAATGAATATGCAAAATAATAATTTAAAAATTCTTATATGCTTATGGTGAGCAAATTTATTCCATGTTAAGATAAATGTAAAGTAGCAGGCGTTAACTTTTTGGTTGTTTTATTATGTTTCCTTTGCGAAAATAACAATGACTTGCAGTTTTGCTAACGGCTATTGTTAATAGGCATGCAAACGAATAAGGAATGGTGTGTGAAGGAATTTTAACTGCTTGTTACATGCTCCACATCTATCATCACGATATATCTCCTATCTGCGTTTCGATATCTTGTTAAGATAGCAATCATGAACGAAAATGCGAAACACAGACCAAAGTAAAGTAGCTGTGTTCAACATGAAAATTATACACTTAGTTGACCAATTAGTATCAAACATGTTATTATTTCACCGGTGGACAAAATATAGCAAAAATTATTTCTCTTGTACGTAATAAAAAGAAAAGTATTTTAAAAATAAAAAAAAATTCTGCAAAAAATAAAAACGCCGCAATATAATATTGTTTTCACAGTTTTATTTTACTGTTTTTTTTATAAGTTCTGAACAAAAAATTATTTGTAACAATATATCATTATCCTCGCCCCTATAAATAACCAACAAGTCAAAACTTAAACATTCGACGCCCTTTATGAAAAAAATGTTGATCATAAGAAGAAAAAGTTCTTCCACCAAAAAAAAAAAAAAAAGAAGAAAGAAATCGCAAGTCACGACATTAGAGGTGTCATGGTGAGATTATCACAAACAGTGACATGTCCACTGAATCGAAAGTCCGGTTCACTGTTTTTCTTAAGTGGTAACGCATGCGCCCAGTGGACACACTTGAACGAACTATTCATCACAAAGCCAAGGAACAAATCACTACGCTGTTCTCTTGCGTTAGTGTGGTCAACAGTGAGAAAATCCCAGCTGACTTCACGTCGGATTACTACTGTATTCGCTGACAAAAAACTATATAACCCTCGAGTTGGATACACCGTGTTCACTAGCGTCGAAAAAAATTCGCTTATATTTGAATCGCTTTTATGGTATTTTTATACTATGGGGTATACCAAAGAAAAAAAAATTCATACAAAGTTACGTTTCATATTACTGAATACATGAAGATTATTTGAATTAAAAAGTAATACTAAAAACATATATGCTATTGAAGTTTTTGAATTGCCCTGACTACGTATCAAATTTCTAGATTTTAAATCTTTGGAGATATGATGGAATTAACTATAGATATTCAGTGATATAAATTCTAGATGCGCCCTCTGCATTTTTTGTTGCACTGTTTTTGAGTGAGGCTGTGTTAGCAAACAATGAAAAAGACGTCTGGGCAACAACCGAGTGACGCAGTGATGTTATTTGATTTATATTCAGTTGGGTGGTTAATCCCACAGACAGCGAAAACAGAGGCAAACACGCCTAGCTTTCGGAACATTAAAATTCCCCTGAAAATAATACAAATCAGGACACTTTTTGCGTATTCGTGACCTGCTACAGTGAAACATTTTAAAGAATATGTATATTTTTCTAAGATCATTTATTTAAGAGTAGTATTTTATACAAACAATTGTACAAATTAAAGATGTTTTATTACTAAAAAAAAAACCCTTGTTTAAAACCCAACTGAAATTGTAATCGTACACATTTCACAAAAAGTTATACAACTTATCAAATGCAAGGATCCTGAAATGTGTACGTATGGCATTTTCCGCAAGTGTTTAAATAAGACCACGCTACTCTCGCAAATGAGGGAACATGCCGTTGGTAAAACAGTAACGTGTTGGAACTATTTGGCAAAGAGTTTGCGAAACTATAACAGTTGGAGAGTTTTGAAATTTAATATGTTCTAACTTTATGTTTATTTTAAATACAGAGACAATTCTAGAATCGGGATATTTTCACACTGTGTGACTTTTCAATTCAACGGAAGTAAACGAGTAGAGCGACGCCGAATAAGTTAACGGCACTATTCGTAACTTTCTAAGAGCTTCCAAGACATCATCCCTGCACTTGTATATATAGTCGATATTACTATTCACCCCCCCCCCCAGTTTTTATTGGAATATTTGCAAAGTCAGTCTCATTTAGACCACAAAGTCATAGATTAGTAAATACTTTTCAAACTTTAAACGATACCAGCATTCATTTTTATACGTGTATAACTTTTTCGTTGTTTGTTCAAAGATTACTTCAAATTTCTCGCTATTTATCGTAACGACTCTCGACATTTGCACTTACAGTACTGCATTGATATTATGAAAAATACAAATGGCAACTGCATTTGATATATTTTTTTCAATATATATATCTTAAAACTTGATGTAATAAAATTTTGTCTAATTTAAATAAAAGTATGCTTTTTTTCAAAATATATTTATTAAGTAAATAAAGTAAACAGTATGGTTTTCTATAATTAAATTTGAAACAACTGATTGAGTACAGTAGCAGTGCGACGTAATATCATATATATGCAGTTTGAAGCATGGATCAATACATTTAAATGATCCCACTTGTAGACGTACTAATTAGAATATTTTGGCTCAGTGAATATATCGTAAATGACGTGCTTGTCCTAGTTCCATATCATCTTCAATGGCATCAGAGTAATGAAAAGCTAATGGCTAAACCAAGTAAATTGTAATTTGATTACGATGCAAATCGTAAATTGTTTTACTGTAATCACGGTGCAGATGCTAGATGCTATTTCTGTAGGTATGTATGCAGAACAACCTATAGCCGTGCATCAATTTATAAATTTACAAACGCAAGAGAAAATCAGTGAGCACCTGTAACTAACAGGAATGTTTTATGAGACAATTAACAGCAATGTTTGTACTCATGGAACTACTTGCGCAGACGACGGTACTGACGGTAACTACCCGTCAAGTGACGCATTCATCAACCAGACTGATAACTCGGTAACGTCGGTTAATTTTACCATTTGTTTCATGGTGCATAAAACAAGGGTGAAGCAACAGAATAGGGAAACAATTGACAGGTATATTGATTTCCATAGATGCGTTCGAAATCAGTGTCTAAATTAAAAACATAAAAATCTAACTGAAATATGAAGCAATGCTTCCATTTTTCCACAGATGGTAAATCTCCATAATATACATAAATAATGCTTTGACGAAATCATATTTCTGTGCATTGGTTTGTGACGAGAAAATATGTTAATTATTTATAAAATATTTAACTTTATTATTCAAAAATAATATCATATTATGCAGTTGTATCTGAAGAATTTTATATTCTTATTTTTGTAACTTTGAAAAAATATACGTTTTATTATTTTAAATTAAATATTAAATGATATTGTTTTTTATTCAATTTTATATTCTCTTCATATGAGTTTCAATTTTCTTGTACTCAATAGACAGTTTTTCATGAAAATTCGTATAAATTTGCATTGGAATGCAAGAAAGGGTAAAACTTGGACCAAACGAAACTTTGATATAACCCGGTAACTGAATCTAAAACCAAACGATTAGTTCATAAACCACAATTTACGGACTGCGATTTGTTTAACAAAGTCTCGCGACGGTTAGTGTATGCGTATGTTTGTAGTGAAGATATAAATTAATTAAAAGTAGGAGGAAACACATGTTTGCTGAATAAACTTTGGTTTAACTTTCAGGCGTAATTAACATTGTCTTGTAAAATACTATACAATCTTTACATTCCCACTGCTGTTGTGCTACCAAGCAAGCAGTCTCCAAACTTTTTATCGGATAATGTAGTTGAAATATAACTTTTATTTACTTATGCTGCGCGTGAACATTGAATACACTATAAGTTTTAATTGGCTGATTTAATAATGCAATTCTTAATTCTAAAGAAAGTCTAAAGTCAAAAAATATATGCTTTAAAATTCCATCTCTAGTTTTTTCAAGAATTTAATACAATACAAGAATTATGACGATAATATAATATAAAATTTATATTCCTAGAATGGTGACAAATGGTAGTTACAAAAAAGATATTAACGGGTAAACACAGTTGTTACTATAAATTGAATTACATTAGTTATATATATTCAAAGCTTGACCTTGGTACACGATTATAAATTGGGTAAATCTATCAGCAAATTAATCTGAAATTAAGTTGCTATCGAGCTAAAAACACTAGTCGAGAGTTACGAGCACGCTTTATATTAATAGGTAAATATGAATTTATCGTGGAGCTGATACAGCAGCAGTGTATCCTATATATTGACGGGCTAATTTCCGTCCGTTACTATCATCTCGTTATGGCCGCACAATATTGATTACGGAAAGCCCTTATGGACTCAACGGATCGCATGGTTTGCTCTATTCGCCACTATCAATAACGTAATGAAACTAGATTAAAAAAAAAAAACGGATTAAAACTCGCCACTATTATTACGATGAAATTCCTGACCATATTTATACAAGTAATTGAATATGTCAAAAGTTTTTTTTGCCAACACCATTATTCTGCAACGTCACGATATTTTTCACCGATACAATCAGATGATTCGTCAATTTCCTGTTGCAAAATTGAATATAAATTGGATATGGCGTTATATATTTTATTATAATTTATTGCAAAAGTTGTCTAATATAGATAAACTTTTTTTTAAACTGTTATTGGTGAAATGGGGCGTTATCAGTACATATAATTTGATGTTTATGTGAAATCTATTTTGTGCGACGTAGTTAACTTTTGAGCCTGGTCCAGAAAATAAATACCATGTCCACATTTGTGCACCGTAGCCGGTTATAATTTATAGTTTCAATGGAAGCTATATTACTGTAAGGATTACGCACTCCAGATTGGGGAATGTTTCATACATAGCAGAACGATGAAAAGACAAGAGATAGATACAGTTATTTTGTAAAAAGCGGAAGGAAGAAGGGTATATCGAAGAGATGGCGCCAATATCGACACTTGCCGTCCAAGTTAGCGTGAAATATATAAGGCTAGGCTAATGGCACACGTCCATCTTCTGTATGCCATCAGACGCCAGTAGCGGGAAACATGTTTTGCCAATGCATTCTTGCCTTGTTCACGATGCTTTCTCTAGGATTTCTTCGAAAAATGACGGCGATAAATTTTGTGTTTACGATAACAATTCGTTACTGACAGTTACCACTCACATATATTTATTCATTTTCTTATATATCTATAGCACACTTATAGAAAATAGGCAACTTTTTTTACTAACTATCATATATTTTACATTTAAAGTGTTTTGGGTAACACGAATTCGAATTTACAAATGTCAATTTTACGTTACTAAAAAATGAAATCAAATTAATATGATATTTATTTTGCTTTTAACTTTATGATACTATTAATTGCGGTAATGGATGGATTTCGTTTAAGAGTAATAAATTCAAGTACGTACCTAATATAAATTAATATTAATTAATATTTTGTATAATGCAAATTATTAATTTAAACGGTACAATATTTTACGATCAAAATTCATAATTATATGCCGGAAAATATTACAAATTTGCATTTTCAGATTTTTTCGTGTGTGACAAAATTTTTATAACTATACAGAATATATTAAACATCCAATGAAATTGATATTCCTGTCCATAATTATAATATATTTGAGCTACATAAAAGAAGATTAAATACATACACTGAATTCAAAAATTGCAAAATGTTAATAAGATAATTATCATTACTGAAACAGTACATTTAGTCTTAAGGCACCTTTAACAAAACTTCTAAATTATAATAGACGACTATTTAAAATATATTAGTAACTGTATTCGAGTCATTTTTAATGTTTTTAAAATGAACTCAGTTTATGTAAAATATGTCTTTCAAATAATTCAATAACCTTTACAATAACGTGATGCTTAGCATAATCTAGGAGTTGTTATACATCTATAACTAGATATTCCAATTTGTATTCTGCATCAAATATAGTAAAATACTGAAACGTAGTTCAAGTACGTTTCTAATATAAATATACTCTATATGCATATACGGAAGGAAGCTCGTCTTCGTATCGTAAAGCCAACGAAACGAATGTAAAGATTTTTCGAGACATTTGAAATATTTAATGTATTTTTTATTCAGAACTCGTTTGCCTTTTCCTCGTTTTTATGAATAAATTACACGAGAATTTCATAAATATATCACATTGCCGGCCGGGACTGTTTCATATTCAACATTAAATCAGGGACACAATTAATCCCCAACGTATAATCCCGACCACTTCTGCTCTCTCCACTCATTCCTTACTTTTATTATGTCGCTTTTACACGTCTATACTCTATTCCACTTTTAAGTCATACTAATTCAAACAATTACAAATAAATACATTTTAGAATTAGAACCACTACCAATTTCAGCTCAAATATGTAATAAGACAATTTAAAAATGTAATATATATTTTAGATACATTTCATAAATAATTGAAAATAAAAAATAACAACTATAAAATATTTTGTATTTTAATCAATGGCATCATTTGTTAAATATTTTAATAAGATAATAATTTTGAATTAACAACAAATATTTAAAGAAAAACATTGTAGTAAATGTGACAAAAATAAAGTGGAATCGAATTCATTTTTCCGTCCCTGATTTTCTTGTGGTACCGTCGCGTTATGTGCGCTAATCTTTCAGAATATTGTGTTTGATTTTACCGCAAATTGATCATTATCATATTCATGGAGACAACGTGGTAAGCGTACCAAATATAAATGTCAACGTTGCTTCTTTTTATGCGGGGCTTTAACATTTTACGGAAGAGATTGTTTGTGATTATATCTGAGATTTGTGTACATATCTCCTGGGAATTTCATAACAGAACTTGAGCACACACAAATTTGTATGTTTCTATATTTGTTTTTTGATGTTTCTTAGATGAATTATAAATTCGAAAAACTAGCTTACAATTAGTATTTGTATAAAATGAAACTTGCTAAAATATAAATGCGTTGATTTTGCACTAGGTATATATTATGCAAGTTCATAACGTTAACTTGAGCTGTGTAGCAATTTTATTCCAATAACAATGGTAACTTTTGTTCTTTTAACTTATACATCAGCGTTCCTCAACAAGTGTTCATAAATATTTCTTCTCTTGCATTATATTTATTTTAAAACTCAAAAAGTACAGTAAATCCTCTTTTAAATTATTATAAGTTATACAATAAAATTATTTAACAACTTTTATTGTTTTCCGCAAACTTAAAAAAAACTATTGATATCTTATATTATTTACATTATCAACTATACAAATATGAATATGTAATATTGCTAAAACCCAATAAATATTGTACGTTTTAATATTACGCGGATAAATTGATCGAAATTTAAAATTTGATCGTTGCACATTTTTACATTCTTCGTCACTTGTGTAAATAACAGCCAGCAGAGAGCTTTGCTTTTGTATAGTAGGTTCTTTAATGGAACGCACATATTTCAGTTTTCAATATGATTTTCACATGGATCGGCATACAATTGTAGTTCAGCGTGATGCGCCCAAAACGATACGAGAATGACGTCACTAGCGCATCGAATACGAAAAGAATCAACACAAAGCAACGTTTACGAAGCGTGCATTGAACGAAATCGTATATTCGAATATTCGTATTATAGATTCGTTTTGTTTAAGTGCGCATATCTAATAGGTTTTTTACGTATATTTTAACATTTATTACAATAAATTATAATTTTGCTTACAATAAAGGGCACTACAGCTAATACTAATTTATGTTTAGTTAATCACAGGAAATAATAATGTTTTAGTAAATTTCCAGCACCCATACTTGAAAAATTTGTACTTGAGTTTTTTTTTTTTTATAGTATTTTAAGTGTTTACTGTAGAAATGTAACTCGCACAGATTTTGAAATGAATCGAACTGCTGGAGCGTGTTCTCGTTCGTTGTAGAGTTCAAATGAAACGCATTATTTTCTTAAGACAGGAACTTTAATGGATTTGTGTCGGATTCGGGAATAGTTATATTTATCTTAATAATTGGCTTGGAATACGGTTGCCCGGTATAGCTGTTTTATGTTTCTACTTGTGAATTATTGGTTTCAACATTTTAAATTACATTCTGTGTATTGTACGCAATTCAATTTATATATTTCATTATTTATTTTGATTCTAAAACTAATAAAGTACCTATCTGTTTTAAATTTTGTTTTCTTTAATATGATTTTTCTTTCTTATACGAAGTAATAAGTATTATTTATTTTTATCACTCTTACACAGAAATAAAAAATCATTCAATAATAGATTCAACAATATAATATGTAGTATTTTCATTAGTATGCATAATTGCAAAAAATTTACAAATAAAAAGGCGACTTGATAACAAGATGGAAAACTTTTCAGAAAAGAGAATGAATTAAACTTTTTTCAAATAGCAAAACGTGATACTTCTGATTTTATGAGTCAAAGTCTTTGGGGCACTCTGAATATATGTATATGTACGGGGGGTGTGTGGAGAAAAACAATTTTATGAGTGGGAAGTAGTAATCAAAACTTTATACTCACTTCAGACAGTTGTTGTTCTGCTAGAGGGTGAAAATAAGAGCGCGAGCCTAACACCTCGCAACCAAAGAAGCTACCGCAGAGATAAATGAAACAGGCGAGATTAAAAATGGAAAAACACAAAGATCACGAAAGAATAATTTGCATTGTCACAATGGTGTAATTCTACAATACCAGTATATAAATCCATCTTCGTCTTAGCATAAAATATGTTTATATTTTCACGAATAAAATGTCGCCATAAAAAATACGAAAGTATGTACATTGAAAAAAGTTATAAATGTAATTTCTTTAAATGTGATACATGAAATGAGATGTAATTATATTTTGATTCCGAAGTATGGTAATCTATTTAGTCAGCAGGTGCATTCTTAAATTGTGCTTTTTTTGTACACCGACAACGCTAACAAATTAAAATTGGTAATTATTTTTGAAGTGCGGCTACACACCTCACTGTTTTTTTGAGAGTATAACCGGTGGCATTCTCAACGATGTTAAAAGTATCTCTTGAAGCAATGTGGAAACTTTTTTTTATTTATATTAAAATAATGTAATTTAGAAAACGAAAAAATTAATATATTTTATTATATTATTTATCATTAGGTATGGTTTGTAAATATATTGCACTTTAAATAATTAAATATCTGTAAAGATTTAAATAAGACAGTAATGATGTTCGTAAATATAAAACATTACTCGTTCAAGACAAATTTATTTGAAATAGATTTATTTTTTATTTATTTCATTAATTAAATAATTTCATAGATTTTTCCAAATTTATTTCCCAATTCTTTTATTAGGTAATTGTATATATTTCAGCAAATATAAATTCCAAAGACATTTTTTGTTGATGCTATAGATATTTTCCAAAATGTATGTAATAAAATGGATAATATATGTGTCCTTTAGGGTATGAATGTTTTAAATGATGTCATCATCAACAAAACGCGAAACCATTTATATATTTTATTTTTTAAAATGGTTAGTTGGGTCAAACTCGCGGATGCGAGAAAACCGATCCGACCAAAGCCGGTGAAAAATGAACAAATTGATTTTGTTTCGGGGCCAACAGCATTCAATATATCCATCCCCATTACTCGACGCCATCTCTGACAGCTGTCATGTCTCGCGCCAAATGCTACATCATCGGTTTTTATATATATTTTTTATTTTATTTTCATCCAGTAGTAAACATGTCGGTGTCGATTCCAGCCACTCTGAGAACACACGCGCGCGGTTTGACAGTGTCATGAAACTAATGGACTCAAACTTACAGTGGCAGACACAAATTCTATATATTAAAGTGGCATACAAGAATGTTATTATGCCATTGAAAAAAAAAAAAAAAGTAAATAGACCCTTGAAATAACAATTGCGAATGAACTAATACATCGATTGATAAATCGTCAATTGTCTCAACAACGGATTTCTTATGTCTATTTGATGATTTAATTAGCGTGAAATTGAGATAAATTGAAACCTTTATATATATATATATATATATATATATATATATATATATATATATATATATATATCTTAGATACATATTTCGCTGTTTAACCGCCTCGATACTCCCGAAACATATAATCATATATGAAAAGTATGTGATATCTCCGTTATTTTCATGGTTGACAATGTCAAATTAGGAGTTCAAAAGAACAGGATGCAATCTTGTTAAAGAACGCTTGCAGCCACCTGGCAATATATTAAATTCGAAACAGCCTCGATAAATCGATTTTCGAACCGCCGCGCCATCGAGGCTTTATCTTTAAGATACAAAGTAATCACACAGCAGCCGAACCGATAACAAAATACATTCTGCTCGCTATTGGCACGGTACGTAACGCGTTTTTAAACCGGTAGAAATTTGGCTACAAGCTCTACGCTTACGTCTGGCGATAAGTGCGTAGCCGTTGAACAGTTCAACCACAGTATGTGCTAGCTGCTGAAAGAACGATGCCTTGCGAGAAGCCATCTCGCACATAACGGAATTAGAACGATCGAAGGAGAATAAGAAGCACGTTATTTGCCCTACTCGCTATTATAACCATTCCAAAAGAGACTCGTTCCTGATATTATTCATATATATATATATTTATTGTTACATACATCGGAATAAAATAGCATATACACATTCAGGATGCTATATTAACAATGTGAACATAAGATAAATTACATAAAATCAATACTTTTCTAAAATGAATTTGAATTTATTTATTTATTTGACTTTTGAATCAACTAGTACTTTTGAATCAACGAGTATCCTCGATATTGGTAGTAGATCAATATGGTCATCGACACATCCTTCTGGTGCTAGTGGTGTGTATGTGGAAAAGATGCGAATTCAGAGAACACCACTGAGGAGGATACTAACTTGCAGAGGGCACATTGATGATACTATTATCTGGCAATGCCAATGCGAGATAGTGTGATGCCTTCTTGGCACTGCGTGCCAACGACTGTGTACCAACGGGGCACTTAGATCTGATGTAATAATGATGCACACACACACACACACACACATACATACATAATCGTTCAAGTAGTGCACAGACGGGCTACCGATATTCATTGGCGCTGATTTCAAATAGCATTAAGTATGGCATACGTATGCATTACCAGTATTAGGTTACTTACGATGTAGTTAGTACCAGCAAGTAGTCATATATATAGGTACTATATATTCATGTATGTACATCGGCCAAATGGCTTCTACACTCGGATTTACCAACACAACACATAATCATACTTACAAATTTGTATTGCTTACAACTTAAATCTAGAATAAGCCATAGAAGATCCGTTTAATAAACATATATTTAAACTCCAATAATCAAATATTTGCAATCACCACCAATTACACTATATTTATATCCCATTTCACTTCACGCACCAGTAATACTTTACTGGAATAAAATATGTTGTAAGTTATTTAAAATTCTGATAATTAAATATAAAGCACCTATTATTTTTTATTATTAAGTTATATTTTTAATATTACCTACACCAAAGTTTCTATACAATACGAATTACACTATTTTGTAAAAAATTTATTTATGTGCAAGTTAGCTGCTTCGTTAATATGAAAATTTCTTCTTCGGAAAATTTTTAAATTAAAAAATGTTCCTGAGATTCATATTTAAACACGAAGTAGCATTCGCCTATTATATAGAATTTCTATGACCCTTTTAGATGAAGATAATTTGATGAAAATGTCTACACCGTGAATGATGCAGTTAAGTAGAATTGCATCCAGTGTATGTCGGTATTAAACTTCAATTAGATTAAATTTAAACGATACACAAGATTAATGTAATTGAAGCGAAGGATTGAAAATTAATGCGGAGTAATAACTTTATCATATTTAGCATAATGATGCTTTTATCCATTATTAGTGTAATTATTGAATAAATATTATACAATTAATGCACTAGCAGGTTTGGATTATTATAATTCGCACTGTTTATAATTATATGGCGGTTGAAATGGCACGAGCGCATCTTATTGGTTGATTATGTTCATAAAAATTTTATGATTTTATAAACCTTATCAGTTTTCATAAATCTGTGATTCTTATTTTTTGTGTTTCTTTCGTTCGTGTATAACCTGTTTATCTTGAATGGAAATCGTATAACACGGGTTGATTGTTCTCACAGATAACACTAACTCTTCTTCCTGTATCTTTGATTCCGCTTCTTCAGTCTTTTCAATTTCAAACAAATGTCTGCTATTTATCTGTCTCGTCTCGATAGCGCCCTTTGCCACAACATCGACAAGGAATAATTGTACGGGAACGCGATACTCGTGGGTTTAAATCACCGATTTCTCTGCTTTTCAATGATTAAATATCTGGATTAACCCTGCAATTACTATAGATTATCTGTAACATAATATTACTTGAAATGTTATGTCAACTGTGCGATTATCTTGAAATAATTTCGTCAACATGATCATGAAAATAATCATTTAATTTCAGAATTTATGAGCAAATTTTGATGCAGTTATTTAATGGTAAAATGTTTAAAACTGTAGTTCTTTATTAATTACAGTCTGAAGTGTATATATTAGGAAATAGCTAGGGTGTAGTGTAATTAAAATATTTGAAGCCATTTGCAAATGTTACAAAATTATAATGCAGAATTCATATTCGCATCGTAAAATATGTGGACACGGAATTTTGGTTCTAAAGTGTATGAGTCCTAGTTTGTATGATGCGTAAACTCTCATCAGGAGTCTCGCTTGGTCATGGTACGAAGTGCGCATTAACTTCCAGACCACGTCGAGTCTATTACCCATGGATCGAGTGCCTCCTTACCCTGATTATACACCGGGGGCGCACTAGCCACACTCTCGGAACACCTCCTCGCAGCAATGACGATCTTATCTTGTTTACGAGAAATGTTCTACCAGGCCGCCTCTGCTCTGTTCCGATGTAACGCACTGACATCCTGAAACCAGTGTATACACACAACTTGCACATTATATTCTCTGCATACGTGTGGCACGGGGTATGCCACTACAGTACGAGCGATAGTCGACTGATTTGCCCTTAACTACACCAGTTATCGTTAGGTTTTCCAATTTATGTTTAACTTGAGTTAATCTTCATTTTAATATTATCTGATACATAATGATCTATATCATCGAACGAAAGTTGATCATACAAATTATTTATATATCAATATCCAACCATTAAATTTAACTTTACGGCAGCTAGTCTATAATTATTATTTTTTGTATAGTGCCAATTTACAAAAATTGTAGTTATTACACGTTGATTTGATCTTTGCTTATTGATATTCGTTATTTTATGAATATAAAAAATAGCAAATATTCATGATAATAGGTGAACAAAATTCAATATCCTGTCGTTTGAATCTTCACGATTATTTGAAAGCAATCTAGAATCAGTAGTCCATTTGCAGGATAATATGCTTTGTAAGAATACATTGCATATGGATAGGAGTTTAATAGGAGTTTCACTGCCACTCCACAGAGAACGGATAACGCATTAAGCAAATCTAGCGAAAACACACTATTTATCCGACTAGACATTCGCCGTAAAAGTGAAGTGACCAACAACCTTTAACTTGACGACGTAAATTGAAGCTTAGTCCACTACAATAGCGGGTCGTTTAAAATAACTTATTGTTTCCTAAGGTTTGGGTGCGAAAGAAATTGAGGTGTGTAAATATTTCAGAGTTGAGATGAAAATAATAAATTTAAACCGTCATTCGCTAGAAACATTACCGGAGCCGTGCAAGATCGTTGGCATAGCAATCGCAGCCCATGTATGTTCGTAGTTAAATTTATACGTACTTAGTGAATGATGTAGAATATAGAGCATAGATAACTAGGGGGAATGGAGGTGGATTGGGTAAATGGTAGGGTATAAAGTAGAAGCACATGTTTGGCGGGTAAATAATTTATCAGCCAGTGATCAATATCCGTGTGCCTGACCAATTTTCCCGATGGGTGTATAATGAGGTGCTCTGCTGCATTAAAGCGAACTGAATAGCACTGCGAGCAGAATGGTACCTACGCATCCTAAAAGGCAGCGTACCGATGGCCAATGAGTAGGTACAGCGGATCTGACTGTCTGACTGACTGACTCACTGTTATCCCCCTAAAGGGTTTTTAGGGCGATGGAACTCGATAGGTTTAACATTACACTTTGAAGATTCTTTCATTACATTTATTACCTTTAATTTCGGTGTAAATTGAAAATCGCCCAAATTGATACAGTGTCACCCAAACAATACTTATATAGAAATTAATAGGTTTTTTTATCTGTAGCAAACTAAATGTGGTTTATTCTACATGTATGTGTGTGTGTGTATTTATGTGTACGTCTGTGTGTGTGTGTGTATGTGTGTGTGTCTGTATGTGCATGTGTGTGTGTTTTATTGCATATATTTTAATAAAACTTTAAAAAAAAATTGTAGTATTCGCGGCAAAAGCAGATTTTTTTCTGCTTTTGCCGCGTATAAGGATAGTGTTCAGTATTTTGGAAATCAACTATTATATCGATGGATACTTTTATTTTTTTGCAAAAAATGTTATTCACCACTGTTTTAACTCTTCTCTCTTCCATCGAAACGAATTCGATTTAATTGTCTCGCAGTAAGTGATATTAAAATGGGTACGCAGGTGCCTAGTACTATAACTGAATATTTACTGATTACGTATCAATCCGAATCCAATCATTCTGCATTTCTGTCGAACTTTTTTTTTATTACAAAACTCAATATATCAATAAATATAGCGAACCTGCGCCTAGTGTTGAATTTTAAGATCAGCGACACCTACTATACTATCTAAACCATTGCGAAAATCCCTTGTACATAAATAAGTTTTTAAGCTACTTAATATTTTGCGTTTGTATCATAAATATATTTAGTATTCCCTTTGAAGCGAATTCATATTTTGATAATTACAGCATAAAATTCTAAACAAATCCGTAATTCTGTATATGGTTATTAACGAATGAAGCCAGTATTGATTTTTTAAATGAATTTTTACTTATTAAAATCTGTTCATCCAGAAATTTAGTTGATAAACAATTATCAAGTTGTTCGTTTGTATATACAACGTATAAAAGTAAATTTTGTAAACAAGAACTAATAGAAAAAGTTTCTAAATATAATAGCGGAAGAAAACGTACGTTGCTAAACTTGTTATAACTTTTAATGTATTCAAAATATCCATCGGGATTTTAATGGAGTATGTTTTCAGTCATTTTTAATTAACTGTACTTGTGATTCCGCTACATCGATGCAATTTGCATAGTATTTCCTCTAATGACTGGAATAACTCTTATCAATCTATTCCTATGTCCAATTTAATGTTTTTACCCATATATTTTAATGATGATTAAAATGACAAGTGCCAAGCTGGATAATGCGAGCTAAAAATAACTTTCGCTAAAGGATTAATCACTTGAAATTATTTCCTGACATTAAAAACAGTATCAAGATGCTTTGAAAATTGGAATATCATTTTATATAATTCATTCAACAATTATAAATTGAAATTTCAAATTTTGTAAACTCTCCTAAATGCTTCAAATCACTTTAGACAAAATGTCAAGTTATTTATATTTGAGAACTTTTGTGTACGCTTTCTATTAGGTATATGTATCTAATCATTAAAATTCCCACGGCCAAACTCGAGTTTGTTTCATCTGTAGGGTACGTATAGTACATAATGGTCTTTCAGATACCTTTAATAAGTACAAACAAAGCTACCAGTATTATACATTACAAGATAAGCAAGTATAGCGAGTGTTTATTATAACCACAAGTTATGCGTGGCTCCTAACCGAATTAGAACTGAAGTGGACGACAACAGAACAGAAAGCAGAACGTGTCAGAAAAACCACTCGACTTTCGAAACAATATCAAGTTTCTTAAAACTTGAATTGTTGGCTCACAAACATAATTTAACACAAAGAAAATATTTATTTAGTTATTTATAATAATAAATGACATTTATGTCTACTGAGGAATATCAAGCTTAGAAACTATTGCAATTTAGAAAACAATTCAGGGAATTATTCGATGATTTGGAAATATAATACTGCGTTTGTTTTGTCATAAAAACGATATTTATTGTTTGACTTTAGTCTATAAAATCACTTTAAGTTTTGTTTCCTGTTTCGATTTCCGAATATTGTTATATTTTTCTAGAACAAAGCACAACAAGACAATAAAGATATTTAAATTTGTACACTTATTTTCATTGGCATTGTTATATTTTCCAGTATATATACTATAAAAAAAAAACATATTATAGACTACTAACAGGAGCGTTGAAACAAACCATTCGCGTTATTGTCATTAAATCACTTATGAGTCCTTCAATTTAAGTATTTATCAATTTTAATGTTCCTATTCAATATTTATATAGCATAATTTTTAATTTATAATACATATACAACTATTAAATAATTTAGATTTTTTTTTATATTCTGCAAAACGACTTTTTATCCGAATTCTATTGATTACAATAATATTTCAACAGTTATATTTTTGACAGAATTTTATGATGGAACTCGAAAAAAATTGGTATAAATATTAGATTGAGTCAAACGTCAATACGTTTTGTTGTAAAACGAGTAAAAGTTCATATGTACCAAGGCAAATAAATCATTAATAAGTCACATATGAACGATATGCATATTAAACTTTACACACTTTGTTTATTTGTTTGTTTGTTTGCAAACAATCGGTTGTGTTCCGGTTTAGCATCAACCATCACGCATGAAATTACAAATCGCTTTTATTGGAGGTAATTTAGACAATTTCCTATCTGTGTTGTTTGTGTGATGCCGACGAGTTTATGAACTTGGGTTTTTTGTGTTGTGTACTGAAAACAGCTCTTTTCATCGGGATGTAATTAAAGGCTCATGAAGTTTCAGCACAAACGAGTGACCTGCTTCTATCCTCACCTTACACTACATTCCACCCATTGATTACAGAAATGGTTATTATTTTTCCGCCATGTTCAATGGTCAATTACTTATTTTATTTATTTTCTGAATTCTACTGAATCGATTAGCAAATTGCAACCATAGTAATATGTCAGTGATAAGAAACAAATATTGCAGTCTTTTTATTGTCATTGCGATATTTTACTCTAATAGTTATGTGAAAGACAAATATGGTTCTGTAAAAAACAAGGAAATACAGTATAAATACTGTAACATTGTTCGTGGCAGGATCAATGGTGACTGTTTAAGAAGTATCCGCTAACGAGTACAAAAGTTAAATAAAACTACACGGTAATCAGCAAGATTTAATATATTTTTAACTCTTAACTAGGTACGCTCTGGTGTACTTCGACAACTAAATAGATTGCTTCTTCTGTGTCGCGAAATGTTCCACATCCTCCGGTCGTAGCAATGTGCATTGCGCATGCCCTAGAGAATACTAAGTCGTATTAACCGTTTCTAACCGAAGATGGATTTTAAATCAATATGAAATTGTGAAATTTTTAGTAGAATTGAAAAATGTTTCAAACAAGCAAAAATTTCATCAAATCATACATTTTATAACATAATAAATTACATTTTTGCCATCGAGACTATTCGAACGACTAATTTGTTCACACTCTTTTAACATACTCAATTAACAAAAACTTAATTACAAACCAACTCAAAACAATTGATATCATCTTAGCCTCATCTAGACAATCAAGAAATGATAAACTATCTTAAAGACAACGATGTAAGACGGCACAATGAAGCATGACGCTTATGAAAAGGCCGTGGTACTGTACACCAAGAAACAATACAGTCGAAAACAACAAAAAAAAAGAACACATTGTCCTTGCATAAGCAGCTTTTGCGTATACTGCAGTGAGGCTAACCTTTCGTCACACCACATAAACAAGTCAACGATATGGACTGGGGGCTTTTAAAAAATACCACAATTAAGCGAGAAATTTATTTTAAAAGTTACGTTATTTTTTATGCTGCGCGCATAGGTTCGTGACAAAACACTCGTTGCAAATTCGTTATAACGTGAGAACGAGAATTTGTCATTGTTATGTTAATTTTTTTGGGGGTGTGTTATTGTTGTACACCTGTGTTGCTGTAACGAAAGAATTATCATAAAATGCCTGGCATAATAGGCCTATGCGTGAAAGCGAATTCTATTCGATTTTGAATTCGTTTTGATTGGACGAATCTAAATTAAAAATCTTCGAAGCTAATTTTCTAGAAGTTTACTGTTAGATTGTGCTTCTAATTTATGTTCAACATATTATTTATGCTATGATTAAATTCGCAATAAATTATAACTGTATGCTAATAAAATTAATGAAATGCTAAAGTAGTATAATGTTTGTAATAACTAAATAAAAAGTGATTTAATAAGTGACACAAACATTTTTTGAGATTTCAATAAAATATCGTTATTAACCTTGTTTACGTTTTCGGCCCAAAATTCTCGAAAGTAAATCGTAGATTAAGGGGTAAAGCGTTTAGAAATTGATGTAATTTCAAATTAATGTACAAGGGTTAATGACGCATCGGGTTTTTACCTCACCTTACATAATACAGAAATACAAAACATTCTTTCATTTCTGATTCTGAAGATCTTAAGTCGTAAGACCAAATTTGGTGAGCTTCTTTTTCTCTCTGAAGGTGCCTGATTTGGGATTAAAAGTAATAAATGAAACACAATTGGTAAATTTAGAAATCAAAATATATTTTCGGCAAATACGGAATTTTTTACAAGACTGTCCCAAAAGATAACAATAATTTCAAATTTAGGTGTTAAAGAACTTTAAATTTTGTTGAATATTATTTGTAAGTGGGTACTGGCAATTTGTTTCTTGTTTTCTTTTGAAGGTTTACGTAAATTTTGTGCTAATTGGACCAATATGTTTTCGTGTTGTTCTATTACAGTTAATTTCAAAAAAAATCTTCAAATAGGTAATCAAAAGTTGCTTATTATTCTATCTTGAATTTTGATACATCCATTAAAATTGTACATCTATCAAAATATTCTTCATACTTTAATTTTGAATAATTGAAGCTGCTGGAAGGTGTCGTGCTTGTTCTCGGTCTTCGTTTCCTCTATTCTTATTGTTTTTCCCTAATCTACTTCTAATGTAATCTTCTTATTCTATTCTATCTTCTAATTCTATTCTATAACTGTTGTGTCTACACTACTTATAACTATGTCTATTTTTTCAGTTTTTTTGTAATAATCCATAAAACTTACACTATGAAAGTATTGAATTCTACAACTTATTTCCATTACACTTATCTTCTAATTTGTTTAGTACTTAATTACGTTATAATTTAGAACATTGAGTCTCCAACTTTCCCTTCCCCTACACCTTCCAAACAACTTCAATTAAAAATTTCTATTCATATAATTTTGCATTAGATCCAAAATGTTTCTATCTAAATGTAAAAATTGCTAATAATTTAACCCCATAGTAAATTTTGAATTTTTTGTCCAAAGTATTTTCACCCATCCCAATTTTCTCATAAAAATTTCTATAATTGGTCCAAATTAGCATTTCAAATTTTTTTTTCTTTCTATTTTATTTATTTTTATTAATATTATAGTTATTGTCAATGATATCACTACAATTTAACTTCAAACGGCCGAATAGATGCACCATTCTCCCACATAGAATGGTGCACCAATCCAGCCCACACCAAACAATTGCACGGTATCTTCATATTTGATTTCGTCATTATTCTTTTTAAAAATTTGCTTGAATTTTGCGAATGCTTTGGTCACTGGAAATAGCAAAATTGTAGATATATTATTAAGTAAACTCAAATAATTATTAATTGGTATTTACTTTTATTTGTGAATTTTGCCATTTTATTTCTCGAAAATATCTGAAAATTTTTATAAAAAGGTGTTAGTTTTCGTTAATTTATATTGTATTAAGTTATATACCACGTTATTTCTATTTTTGGTAGACTTCGATTTTGGTCCTGTCTACGCTTGAAATGGAAAATTATAAGTGGTCTCTATGGAAATGAAGCAGTTTGTTGTATATTTTCATTGCGATTGTTGTATACTATTTTAATGAAAATATACACTGTCATCCAGTTAGCTCATATTAAAATTTGAAAATGTATTTAAGCTAATCCAAGGTTATTTAATTCAAAGTTTGCGTATTAAAATTTGTAATGAATATTTTAAAAATGATAATCCATAATTCTGGTAATTATGAAAATAAAAATAATGTAAATTTTGATAACAAAAGCAATTTTTGTTGAGAATTATAATATTTACATTAATAATACATATTTCTATACATTTTTTGTTCAATTCTAAAGTTTAAAATTAAAAAGAAATATAATAGTGACAAACACACTTGTCGAGTAGCTTGGCTTTGGTGATAAATCGACACCGTTTAAAAATCCTTACATTCGCGCTTCGCATCTAATCTACATCGTATAATTCAATTAGTGTTTTGATGTATTAAAATTTATCGGTACATTAATCATTGGAGCAAATAGCAAATAATGTTTGATATGATTTATTTCAAACTTTCTTTAGGACGTTTTCAATTAAACACTTATTAAAGATAAATTTATAAATGTTTATACATCTTGTCGTTGATGAAACAATGTGCTTCAGAATATTTCAGTTGGTTTTTGTTATGTTCGGCCTCAGTGTTGTTCGTACCTACAGCTTAGTTGTTTGTTTTCTTAATCTCGCCGTGTCGTTTTGACGGAACTTTTCAGCTAGACGCGGCGATGGATGCTTCAAAACATAAACCGAAAACAAAATAACGTTTTCACGAGGGAAAACAAAATTGATATTCAGGAGAGTAGGAAACAATGAAGGAGCAGAGTTGGAAATTATAAAATGATAATAAAAAAGAAACGTATGAATTTGTGTACAATATTTAATATATTTTTGTCTTAAATACAATTAATTAAAGATAGCTAAATGTGAGTTATTTACATTAAATAAATTGATATTTTATTGTAGTTTGTTTAACATCACAAACTCTACATCTTTATGCCATTTTTCTTTGTTGTGTCATTCGTTAGCGTAATCGGCTTTGCACTCTGAGGTTTATTATATTTTTATTTTTTTGCCGTGCACTTCATTTATTTAGATTACAAAAAACATAAGAGCGGAAGAAATGCGAAGCCGACGCCGCGCCGATGCCGACGTTGACGTCGACGCCGAGAGCGCTGCCCAAGCCGTCGACTGCTGACTACTTGACAGTCGCTTCCTGTTTTACGCGTAAAAACAATTCTATTCGAATGCTGTGCGGACAGTGCGACAAGGGTTGAACGTCTCTCATCTGACATTTTTGAATATTTCACTTTTTGTCCACGCCACACATACAAATATTTTTATTCCCTATTTCCTCGCGTTGTGCTACAACTGCACTAACTTCAATCAGATGCCGCTTCTACATATGTAATAATTTCCGGTTGCCTAATGCTTTTATTGTAATAACTATTTTTGTTAGTTAATTCATTAATTCATAACACACAATACATCAGTAGAATCGTATATATCAAAGAGACAGATTAATTTCTTCAGAGAAAGTGAAGATAATCGTTCTTTTCCATCCACAATGCATTCATAGAAAATTCTTTTTATTTTATTTATTGTTCTGACCCTACTGATGGTTCCAGTGATACCAGGCGCCAAAGAGTAGCAACTAACACAGATTTTTTAATCACAATACATTGATTGATGTTTGGGAATATTACGAAAGCTTTATCGCAATTGATTAATAGTGGTATTTGGTAGCATTAACAATGCCATTAGCATATGGACATCGAATCGTATTCATTTGTAAAAGTAAATAATTGTTTATTACTTCCTCTGTTTCAAAATAATACAAGCAAATACAATTTTTATTGTAAGTTGTAATAGATTATTCTAATTTGCATAACAAATGATCAACATGGCTTCAACTACTGCAATATGTTTGTTAGGAAAATAAATTTATATACAAGTTCAAATATTTAACCTTTTATTTTGTATTATAGTGATTACAGATCATAAAGTATTGTTAGCTTGACAGTGTATATTTTAAATAAATTACTCCAAACTTCATAGATTGGATATTCATATTTCAAATTGAATTGCGTAATAACAAATTGCAGCTATCGTTTTTTTTCGGATTGTAGATAAAATAGATTAGGGAATTGTCATTATCACTTAGTCAAATCAGTTGGTTATTGAAATATAATAACTGTATTTTTGATATGTTTACAAGACATGGTTTCACATGAAAACACGAATCCAATACGTCAACTTCCGCTTATGATTTACAAGGTCAATGCAGCAGATAACAGTGCCACACCATATCTTTGCCGTTCTTTGTTCGTTCCATTTCGTTCTTTCTCTCTACATATATACGTGTTATTGTTATTTGGGGGTGTTATGTATGGTGTCTTTATCTGAAACGCATTTAGATAAAACCCTCCGAACACTTGTCTTGTGCAAAAACAATAATGTAATATATAGAAAATTTTTTGATCGCAGAACTTGATCTAACTACAAAGGCAGATCTACACATATACAGACACACACAAACACACACATACACCACACAAACACACACACACACATACACAAACACACACACATACATACAGAGCTAAAGAGAGCCAGAAATATAGAGAATAAAAAAGAGAAAGGGAAAATGAGTGAAAGGGGTACTTTAAATACACGAACAACACATACATACCCTTAAAACATACAAAAAACCTATATAAACACACACGCACATACGCAAAAACACACAAACAACCAATTCATGCACATATACACACACACTAATCCAAAGTTTTATTGTTTTCCAAAAGATACTTTTATTTATTACAAATATTTGATACTGCATATATTTTTGTCAGTTTTATTGTATTTATAACAATAAAACATGATAAATACTATATTATTTTTGTTTATTGTAAGTTATAAATTATTTTAAGTATATCCAGATAGCAACTTAACATGAAATACGTTATTGATTCTTGGAGCTAAAATATTAATCTTTGCCGAATTTCTTTCACAAAATTACACATCTTAAATAATTATAAAAAAATTTAAAAAGATTTATTTATTTGACTTGGACTGTCTTTTACGTATTAAAGTAGCTACATAAATATAACATTTGTCTTATTAATTTATACACAGAGAATGATGCAGATATATAAAAATAAATAAATAATAAAGTAGAGATAGTGAAAAAATAATAGCTGGTAGGGTGGAGGAGCAGTTGTGCAGCTGTTGATTGCGGTGACAACGTGGGGATGAAGTGAGGGTTTGTTAGGATGAATGTCAGCGGCAGATACTGGTGAGTGTCCTTGTATTAGTGTTAGTAATATATGGTATTGCACAGGCGAAATGTTATACAGTTTTCGTGTTTATCATACAATTTCTTTCGTGTTTTAGACACTGTGACAGATTGCTTGATTATTAATGAATTTTAACACAAAACACTTTTTTACATTCATTTTTTATATTTATGTGTGTCACATACAAATGCAGAGTATATTCCATAAATATCAAATTTGAACTAATTCTAGTAGGAAAAAAAAACGAAACTTTTTTCATCATGTATACTTGAATAAATATATTTCAATTTTTTTGTGTTTTGTATCCAGTTTTGATTGATTATTTAATTTTAATAAAAATTCGTCAATTATTATATTATTTATATAAGATGAAAAAGATTGTTATTTATTAGAAGCAAACCGAAATATTATTTAATATAGCTGAACAATTAATGGTGGAATGGCTCTGGCAAAAGTTATGATAAATACTTAAATGTTAATTTATTTTCAGCTTACGACGCCATGAAATATCTTCTTAACCCGTCTGTGTGTAACAACAAGAAGGTTTTAGTGGTCCACAGTGTGCTGTATTCTTCAATGTTTAGGGGCAAGGCGAACCTGCGCTATGTTGTGTGTTTATGTTTTGTCACGCCATCAGCATGTAATATAAAACTCAGCTTCATGAAGGTCTGAGGTTGAAAAATAAAGCTATAAACTGCCACAGCGTAGAAAAGTGGCGCTGTTGTCTTTTGTAGTGTTGCTATTAAACACACTGTTAAAACGCAAAGGTTAAATTGTTCATTTCTGGCATCAAGTACGAAAAAATTGTTTTTTTAATATTAAAACATAATAACACGGGACTCGAACACAAAATTAAAATTTTCAAATTGTTTAGGTGCTGTTATAAACTGGCTAAATATGGTTATTTTTTAAATAGTAATACTGTATGTACTGAATAATTAAGTTAAGTATTCGCAGAGTAAAAGTATTTTAGTTTCATTTTATGTTTGTTAATGCAAGACATTTAAAATTATTATTCATCATAACAAATTTAAAAACGTTGATAGTTAAATTGATATTTAAATACGGATTACAAAATGAACTATGTAGATCTATGGCTCATAGTATAATCGGATCTCAGTGATGAGTCACACACGCGCTCCCGTTCAAATACTGTGAATCCAAACCAAACACAGCTGAAGTTTCACACATTCCTTCATTTGTTCAAGAGTTTTCAACGACTGATGTCTTTTTCTCTTAATAGCATTAACTGGTATTAGAATATCGTATGCCAAATACGAGAGATTGCAATTTGTGGGCAAATACATTAATGAAAAGACTAGAGAGATGTAAAAAACATTAGAATTCCATTTAGGGAAGGTCAAACCTATATTTCCGTTAAAATATCGAGATCGATTTTTTTATGATTATAATACTTATTATTTCGTATAAGACAGATCAAATAACAAAAAACCGTGCAACATAAACAAGAAGAGAACATCGAATATTAATTCCATTGTTCCAGTTAAAAGTTGTAAAGAAAATAAAAGGAAACTGGATCATTAAAACAATTTCGCAAAAGTTTGTAAAATCGGCAAAGTGGTTAGTTTCAAGAAGGTAAAAATATAACAACGAAACGTTTATACAATAAACAGAACTCATGCTGTCTTCTGGTTTTGTGGCTTTAAATGAAAAAGTTTTCTTTTCAATTGCTTCTTTTTCAATGTTTATATTTAAGTTTTACAATCGGCAAAATAAGATTCGCTACAATGTCATCGCGCTCTTTCTATCCGTTGTTCTCATTGCCTTAAGCATTGCAAGTGGTATTACAAATTATTGCAAAGTTTATAAGAAATGAAATTCTCATTAATAATTTAAAATTAGCTCCTTTATCAAACTCCGAGAAATGGGTTGAAATTTACATCACTTTATGGAATTATTACTTGTGGAAATTATTTTTCGTGCTGTATCCTGTATCCGTGTTCTACTCGCAACACTTAATCATATGCAATTCGCCGTGTTTGTCAGATGACTTTATTGTAATAGTTGCAATTAGTAGTAAATAATGACATATCAGTTTTATTTTTTTTTTATTCATTAACTATCAGTTTTTTCATACGAAATATATAATTATGGTTGTTAAATAAAGTAGTTTTTTTTTATTATTAATAAAATCAGAACAAAACTAAAAAAAAAATGTATGCGAAAAAAAATAAGATAGAAAACAAAACGAAATAAAACGTATGAAAGATGATCTGTAACGGAGAAAGATGGAGCGTTGAAGTGATAATGATGAACTTGTCACCATAGCAACCTTTTGGTCGTATTACATACACAAAATGATGCTCATTTCGCAGTCTGTTATCTCTTTGATCAAATATAAAACTTTTATTACGTCGAGCGGCGTATAGTAACGTAATTACAGAAATTCCTTTTGATACGTCACCGCTATACGCTGCGTTGCGCTGCTGGCCGCTGCTACAACGTAGATATTTATTATTTTTAAATTACGACACCAGAAAACCATCCAAAAGTTCGTCTCGTTTAATTAGTGGCTTCACGTTTCGTGATTAACATTTTCACCTTCACTACAGTAAGGTTCACGCTGAATCCTAATTATAACGTAATTTCTGGTCGCATTAGAATCACTGGCAGAACAGACACACTTTAAATTTTGTTCGAAGTGTTTTGTCTTAAAATATATGTATATCAATTACAGATTGTTGCGTTTTGATCAGTAGCATGTTAGTAGCGTTTGAAAATTTAACATTTTGACTCAAAAAACACATACAGTTTCATGAGTTTCAAGAGCTAATTTGTCTTGAAGCTGGTTTATTTATACAAATGTATATTAAAACGAAATGACTAAAGGCTTGAACAACCAGAAGGTTGTTTTTATAACGTTTAAAATGTAATAATCATTATATAAATGGAATTTCATCAGTATTTCCACCAGTAGATTAATTGAGAGTTGCTAATCAAATTTATATGTAGTGAATAAAACAGGACGAAAACGGACATGGTGGCGAGCTATATTTTGGGGAGTTATGAACTCTCTCTGGCATTATATGAATATATTTAGAAAAGCTTGTTATGTTTCCAAATTTAGGAAATTCGAAATGAATATTTATTCAGATAAAATGTAATGGATTTAAGATAAATAAATGATTATAAAGTATGAAGGTAGATAGTAAGATGTATTTTTAGTTCCGTGCTCCATATATAGGATTCACTCCCATGCATAAAGATTAAGTAAAATATTAAGTCAGTGCAGCCATTTCTTTCATCTCCAATAAGTATATGTCCTTGCATTAGGATAGCGTTTTCCGTTGGCCGCGATATACCATCATGTATACAGGTGTTGAATATTTTAGTTTATCGAAGGTTGCGTTCCTTGATCTGATCTCAAGCCCAAAGCGTTCAGCTGCCGAAGTGAAATACGATTTCGCGTCGTCCCACTCTCAATCACCCCCGTCGCTGTGGTGTCTCTAGCTGCGCGTATCCTTTGAACTTTGCGGATTGCCACTCGGCTGTCGGCAATCTAATTTCCTTGGTAATACTTGCGTCAACTTGTTTCGTTTCTTACGCAAAATTATACGCTCTTGACAAGCAAGCACAAGCACAAGCGGTTAAGGTTACGAGCTGTACAGGTAGTACGTTTCACAGCTACCATTGCCGCCACCGTTACCGTTGCTTAATAGTCGTGGGGCCTGAGTGCTTTTGAGGTCATGTAATTACCTTGTTATTTATAATGTCGCCAAAACGCTTATTATTGGCTATGACACCTCTTCTCAATGCTTTACTCAATTTTCTATTAATTACCTATATTTCATTTATTTCAAACAATAGACTTTTATGGCTTCAAAGTCAATATTTATATTAGTATTATTGTCTAATATAAGTTAGTGTACTATAGAATATAATAAAAGCACACTCAATTTTTTTTCGAACTTAAAATTCATCTTGTAGCTAATATCAAATATTTTAATGTCAATTTAATACTGTTTATATAATAATTGCAATATAATAAAGTGAATTTTTGTTTTATGCGAATACAATCATTTTAATCTTTCCTTAAAGTTTTCATAAAAACAAAAAAAGACCTTTCTTCAAGAGATTATTACATTTCAGACATATTTTTTTCTTGATAAGACCCGAGTAACAAAATACAGTAATATTATTTTCATTTGAAAATCGCTTACGCAGACAACCTTTGTCTGCAAAAATTGGCCACCGGCATTTTCTTTTTTTCTGAACTTATATTATCTCTCTTTTTTTTACCTAACTCGTTCCAAGGAGCAAGTCTTGCACTGTGTGACACAGCTAAAGGTCAATTTAAGTAAGTTTTCCCAAGACAATTGTTAGAAAACGAAAAAAATAAAGTCTCACAACAATGTGACGCACTGAATCGTATACTTCGAGCACAAGCTATACACTTGACTGAAGAACAAGAACAAGCAATACCAAAAAAAAAGAACTAGTCTGCAGAGAGTTACGTGATTTAAATTTTAGTTAAACACACAACAGTAGTTTTTCTCGGCTCAGATAAGACAATCATGTATAAATATATGGTCCGCAACAACAGAAAACGTATCTTAGATCAAGTTATGCAAATTTTACAAAAAAAAAAAAAAAAAATTAAAAAAAAGGTTCTAGGGTATATTTTAACGAGTGTTCTTGACGTTTTTTATAAGTTTATAAAATGTACGAAATAATAAATGTGTAAATAACAAACAAATGTAGATTTAAAAACGTAATATTACTTTAACAACACATCCATAAAAATACAATTTTATTGTTCAAAATTCTATTAAAACTAACTCAACCTTATAACACAGGCGCATACGATATAATATAATGAGATTTGTATCTTAGAATATTCGAGATATAATATATTAGTTGTATTTTTATTGCTTAGAGCAACGAGAAACTTCCTCTAGTTTTAAATTACAAATAAAGATGTATACTCGAGCTATAAAACAGAATCAGAAGCAGGCCTGAAGTGCTCGAGATTAGAGATCGAATTTCACAATCGTGGAGGATTATATTCCATTGCCAGAAGTTGGAAATTAATTATACTGATGACGTTTAAGATACCGGTACGACTTTTTAAAACGTCCAAAGGGCAAGAAATATACCTGTTTTATTGTATGCTTTTGTTATAAACACAATTTCATAGTTTTATTTATTACTTGCATGTCTTATCATAAGGTATAAACTGTATATATTACATTTATTATTCTTGGGCGTGATAGAAATAGAAATATTTAATTTGTTAGGGTAACAGATTCATTGTGCACATTTACTTTTTATTTTATACCAGAAATATGTACGCACATGCGTATGTATATAAATAAAACGTTGAATTTGCATAGATTATTTGCGATTCCATTAAGTAGAATTTGTATTTTTATAAATTCGCATTATGAAATAATTTGGAATATAGAAAAGTCATTTAAAATATAAATTAAGGTTTGGGTCCAATATCTTAAGAAATATAAAGTTTATTGTATTTAAATTTCGAGATGCATGAATTACGAATTCATATTATCAGTATTTCAAATATGGTTAAAATCATTTGAATATCTTCAGAGAAGAAGAAGCGACAAAAGTTGGTCTTACGAGTTTCTGAAAATGCTTTATTCCCATTACCGAATAGTTAGGCAAATATTGATAATGTTAAGCAGACGGTCGAATACATAAGCTCTATGTACTGTATAGGCAATGTATTTGAAAAGATTTATAATTTATAGAAATATTTACCATATCATGGAATGATTTGCATAGCTGTGTTGATTAAATATTTCATTACCGCTGCAACTGCACAATTAAATGACATTTCATGGAATCAATGTGATATTTACGTCAAATTGCAAAACAGTTTAGATAACATTATTTAATTTATACCAAGTAAAAATTAACAGAACTAATTAAATAATATTGCCTGTCCGAACGGTGAATATATTTCATTAGTTTTTCAGTTTAAATTAATTGTTTGTTGAATATTCAATTAAAAAAAATTATTTTAATTACATTGACGTAAACAACCATTAACGTTTTACATTTGCTAATAAATAATTCCATAAAAGTTGAATGCAGTGAAATATAACGATTTAAATAAATCAGTATGACACTTAAATTATTTCCCCAATATTCAATATTCTTAAATTTGTCGATTTATGTTAGTAATAATATATTCGTAAATCGATTGTTTTTGGGTGGAGGTCCAAATGCGTATGTTCGTATCTCCAATGTAAGTATATACATAACTTTTCGCATGCAAATCAATGGCAAACAGAGACTATATACATATATGTATGCAGTGAATGTTATGTAATCTTGGAGTAGGTAGCTGCATGTATCGTATACAGAAAGCTATTCATCATCATACAACGTTCATAGCGAACACAGCACTCGTTCCAGAGCTTCCACTCCGTGTAATGTTGGTCTCTTCTTTTCTTAGGAGCAGTAGTCTTTGGCCTCTCTCTGCTCTGTTCTGCTTTGCTACTAGAGTCCTTGTCATGGTAAAGTTATTGCGAAACAGATATGATAACATGTTCGGCAGGAATTATGTGCATTTTAAAAAGAACGTGTATGTTACTTCTAAAATACGTCAATACAATTGTATGCTTTGTTTTCTATATTCATTATTTAAAGGGAGTCTACAGTACAAAGCAAAATTTTTCTGTCGTTTCTGAGGATTGTCTTGTTTGAAAACGATTCGAACAATGAGTTCATTCAATTTCTTGTGTAAACGATTAATTAACTTAGTTAATAAAATATAATTATACTAATAAATATGAAAGCAATAAAAACAATTTACGCAAATTTATATATATTTATATTTTATTGATAATAAAATTCTTTATATTAATACGAGTACAATAGTGAAATAGGATGTGTTTGAAAATATACACAGGAAATATGAATAAGTATATTTATCGTTTTATGTGATAGAAATAAATATTGCGTGTGCCTCGGAAAATCGTCAAATATTTGTGTATGGCAAAGCAGCAGATATGCTTTCGTACCTCACATTTGTGCATCTGATCGTCGGAGTAAATACTGCACACGCGTGTTGTCAAAGAAGCTGGAAATGCACGCGTCTCGCTCGAATACCTCTCATACAAGAGATGATTCAGCGCAAGGATATTATTTACAAAAATCGCCAGTGAAAATAAAGAAGAGTCGTTGCTACCGAACTTTTTTTTATGAACTATTCAAAACTTTTTCAAGTTTCTACGATTATGACACGCTTCGACAGAGTTCAAACTGACTCGTAAATTGAATAGTTTACGATGTTTTCTTTCGTAATATCTCACACTTTAATTTTATTTTTGCCATCATATATTATTTGCACAGTTGAATATTTATCAATAAAACTATTTTACGCTCAAAAAATATACGAATTTTTATTGTAAAATTGTATATTATTTAAAGAATTCATCAGTGTCTGGAAGAGAGTTGTTTGGAAAAAAAAAACTGTAAACATTGACTTATCTTTGAATAGGTTTTGGTTGCATCCGTAACAGTAGAATTTAATTTCTATTTTATGTTCGTTTGATTGCCGGATGGTAATTTGTGTGCTCGACGCAACGGCCAGGCCAGCCGAAAAGGGAGACTCGGTCCTTCCTGGCTGTTATACAAAAGCACTGTTGGCGCTCTATCACATATTCCATTCTGATCACGCGTGATCCGCACCAATTTGTGTGGTCGCTCATATAGGAAATCAAATCGGAGAGAACGGATTTTGTGTTTAAGTGATATACACGCCACACTCATCGCCGATTAACCTTTCCATTAATTATAACAAAATAGTTTATTACAAGAACTGTATTTTCAGGGATTAGACACTAAAAAGCCATTAGAAACTCACTCTAACACAATTTATTTTTTATACGATGTGATAAATAAGTATGGTAACTATGAAAGATTCAGGTCAATTAAATATGTTATATTCTTTTGCACAATTAAACATGTTAAGCGCATTACGTAACTTTAAAGTTAAAAGGTCCGGAAGTGCTTAAAAAAAAACTAGGGGATTGGGTCAAAAATTCAGTAGTCTATACGACACCCAAGAACAAATAACTTTAAGGTGTCAGCCGATATTACAAGGGCATCAAGTAAATACCTTTTCGGACTTAGATATTCTACTTCGGCTTTGTTTGTCTACCTGGGCCGCAGATCACCGCCGTCTGACAACATATGGTACCTACAAAAAGTGTATCCAGAACACAGAAAGGTACCGCGCAGTTTGGCCACTGGAGATGTCGTACAGCGTCGGATTAAGGGACATTGTTAGTTTATTACTATTGTGGATTAGTGATGCACTCGTGTATTTATCATACGCACGTGTTCATAAGCACGTCTTACGATTTACCGGTTTTTATTTTGTTTGTGTATATTTTTTATTTAATTTTTTTTTTATGATTTATTCGAATGACATTTTTATAAGACCGTTCTTAAGGAGATTATAAGCTGTTTGATGTTTACTTAAAGTGTGATTTCTTTATAACCATGACATTATTCTTGTCTACAGAATTTTAAGTACCTTACATTTATGATTAATTTCGATTTTAAATACAAAATACATTCAAATTCGGTGCCATGACATTATTTTAGTCAAATGGTCCTTATTATTTTCTACGTAACTTAAATTGTTTAAGTAAAAATGAATTTTTTTTATATATATTGTTAAATATTATGCCACGTTTTAGATAGGTAATTAAAACAGTGCATCAAATAATTTCGCAGTGAAAAATAGTCGGTTAGCTCTAGGAATAGCAATTTTAATTATGTTATAATGAGGTCAGTGCAATTTGATATTAAAGAGAGTATGTCACTGTTTGAAACGTTATACAAAAAATTTTTACGAGTAGTAAAATGGAGAAGTTGATTACACATCTTTCGGTTAAGATTATAATGATGCTTAATTACCAGTAATTGTTAAACGCGTGTTAATTTGATGTTGCAATTAAATGAAACTTGTTGCCGGTTTTCTACAGGTATAATTTATCTCTTTGCTCTAGCTGGCCTTTTTACGATTAACAGCGCAAGTCATAAACAACTAATTAGTTTGTAATAAAAAGCTCGTAAATGGTTCACATATCATCCCACAATACGCTGTTGAAAACATATTAAAGTTTTCGGAAACTATTTTTATTGTCTATGGTAGTATTTTATACAAATCCCTATTATAAATTATTATTTATCGAACAACCCAGCGTTATGTAAGGCGTGGCATATAACTCAATTAAAATTCAAAAATAAATATTTACATTTTTGTAATGAGGGTGTTATCAGTTTAAATATTTGTTTTATTAATTGGGGTCAAGAAAGCAGGTGTACATTGAAAATCATAAATTTTTGTCAGTTTTTGACGGATATTAAACGATGTTTCTACCTAATAGTTTATTTTAATTTTTTATAAAACAAAAAGTTAGATGTAGAGAAAACAAGTCTGTGGTGTTTGACGACAAGTATAGCAATGTAGTTTTATTCCGGACATTTCTTTAATGTTTACTGGACACGTATGTGTGCATAGTACGATAATTGGCGGTGTGCAGTTCACATTTCCATACAATTAAACAGTGGCGCCGTCGCCTGGGGACGGCGATAGAAACGGGGGCGTTCGGTATAGCAATATAGCGATACGCCTGATTCGTTTCACACGCGAGTTCCGTACCAGACTGGGGGTATAATTAACTGTCGCGACACCAGCGCCACGACACGACACATGAGATGGTGTAATGAGCGACTTTTATTCGAACTAACCTAACCGTGGCGATGCCGTTGCCTCTGCTATTGCCGTTGGATATCCACATGCTAAAAAGGATTATAATTACCAGAGGATAATTATCGGGTACATATTCATCTGATAACCGGGCTTGGTCAATTTGTGTTTTTGATGCCGTGGCATAGAAGAGACTTGTTTCGGTTTTAATTGGAGATTACTGGCATATCATTGACATATTTTTTATGAAATCGTTTTTTTAACTTTATTTCGTTTTTTTTAAATTCACTGAACTTAAATACAGAGAGCTTTAATATTTGGTCATTTTGTTTGTAATAATCTGAGATTCAGACATTTATTTTAAACATTCCAATAATTAGTTGTATGTTGGAACATCGTTAAGTAGCAAATAAATAAAAGACTGTTTTAAAATTTTAATTCTTTATTTAATCAATAGCTACAAACTTATTTATTTACTAGAAAGGTCGAGAATCTCAACTGTCTAAATCCATCCCTGTATTAGTTTGGACAATGATTTTTCATTATAGGAATTTACATTCCCACAAATGGTTTTGGGGTCGGTCGCTGTCATTAATTTATAGGTCGGCATTCCTCTTGGTCCCTTCAAACATTAACACCGACCACACTCACTGGATGGCCCTCTTAGAATCTTCATCCTCCTCCGCGAGCATTTGTGTGTGCAAGACCGTGGTATTTATTTAATGTCTTAATTGTCAAAACGTTACGCACCGTCTCGATACTCTGCTGCCATTTGTCTTCATTGCGTGTACTTTGTCCAGTTTCCGTACGCTATAAGTCTCGCCGTAATTACGGGGTTTCACTTTTCTTCCCTTGGAAATATTTCTATTGATCTTTAATCACTTCTGATGGTACTGCGATCTTGCTGATGATAGAGAAGGGAAGATCTATGAGCTGGGTGGA
The DNA here is from genome assembly GCA_944039245.1 of Nebria salina. Classification (NCBI taxonomy): domain Eukaryota; kingdom Metazoa; phylum Arthropoda; class Insecta; order Coleoptera; family Carabidae; genus Nebria; species Nebria salina. The sequence continues at coordinate 15,345,637 of OX063271.1, forward strand.
TTTACTTTGGTTAAGCTAAGTGCGGTTCTGATCGTTCGATGTTAAATTGATTGAAAGGGCTGTAGGGTATTTTTAAGTGTTAGATTTATTGTTAGGGTGGTTTTGTGTTTTTTTATTTTTGAAAATTTCTTCTACATTATTAATAATATATTCATTATTTTTATGAGTGTAAAATAGGTTTAGTTAGTTATTTCTAATTAAAGTAATTGATAATTTTGTTTTATATTTATGGTATAAATTTTCGTATAAAATGTATACGTTTTCCAATTAATATTGTCACTTTACTTTAGCGTTGGTTAATAAAGATTTAGTCACGTTGTCATGTAAGCACTTAAAGTATTTTGGACGTGCTATGATACTTGGAGTAATAGAATATTCGCATAGTAACTGAACACTGAAATTTGAACAATTTATTATGTGACATGGCGACCGGACCAGATCTGATAGAAGTCCCAAAGTTATACATACAGTGGATGCTCATCAGACTGTACAGCGTATACTAGCCGGTTGCATTAAATTATCAAATCACTTAACGAGTTCGTGTTTGGACATGGGTTTCCGTTTATCTCCGATTATAATCTTGAATAACCAAATTCGGTCAGCACACAGCAATTCCACAATCAACCAACCAACGCAACGCCGCGGTAGATCTTTGACAATACTCCTGCATTTTCTATTTTAATTAAATAATATTACAGCAATTACAATGATACGTATTTTATAAAAACTAAAAAAGTTAGTCGCAGGATTTTTCATTAGTTGCGTTATGAACACAATTAAAAATATAAAACTTCTGGATAAAACAAATTTTTAATTAAATGTACGCATATATTCAAAATGACTCTCATATTGGTCGTAGGGTGGAATTTAATATCAGATATTAGTTGAGTTTTGAAAAATTCTCTAAACTTCTGCATTAACTTCACTGATATAACGCTCAGAATATTTACACATTTTTTTGTAACAATAATTCATAATATAATCGTCTATTCGTAGAAACTATAATGGCCATATCTTTTCTTTTGAATATATAATGTAATTACATTCATAGCATGATCATGGGAAACATTTGGTTTTTAGTAATCGCTACTGGATACTCAGCCGGTATAGCAGCAAGCTGCCGATGTTGGTATCGTAGAAATTGCATATTTGCATTTTGCTTGTTATGGAACGCCTTTCGCTATATGTATGTACGCTTGTGTTTGAATAATAATTACAATTCGATGGAACAAGTTTATCTGGCTGGGCATAGAACACGATTGTGGAAAGTTAAAAATGCCCGACACACACGAATATAAAATTTTATCTAAATTGGGATCTACGCTTTCATTAATTTGTAGCCTATTTAAGTTTAACGACATGCTTAAATGAATCTTTTAGTATTTACATTAAGTAAGATGTTGCGTTTATCGACTTTTCTGTATTTGCTTTTTTTTTGTCTATGAATACATCTCATTAGAATATAGTTTGATATAATGAGTATTACAATACTTTCGCTCCGCTCATACAGATACTTCGTTAATACTTAGTTCATATTTAAAACGACGACAATAACAATCTTTATGAACTATATTCATTTTGGAATAAATCTAATTTATTATGTGTCTAGATATGTTTTAAAATTAAAATTGTAAAACAATAATTAAAAAGCAGTTAAAATATAATTTATAATCTCCTGTTAGAGGTTTTACTAATTTAACTACCACAGTTAAACTATAATTATTTGACACACTAAAATTATATTTAAGAAAAATAGCCATAATTCACAATTTCATCTTAAAATATAGAAATTATTACTTTTTTAAAAATATGAATTTATTTTATTATTCAAATTTGTTTTTATAAGTTATAATACTAGCTTAATGTGAATAAAAATCATTACAATATCATTCCTTACTGAGTGATAAAAATTAATTATCTGTTAAAATGATTTCTGTTTGGCGTAGCATGCAAATATTACGCACAAAGTATAAATTCGTAAACCTTCTGCTCTTTGATGCGTGTAATTTTCATTATTATTATTATTTTATATCAAACGGATTTTAATCACAAAGCATACTAAATGTCCATGTTTTCAATAGTGATATCACATTAAATTACTTTCAGTTTTACATCAAAGAATATTAACTCACAGTTGATATAATTTTATCGCATATATAGCACATTTAATAAAATATGTTTTTATTTCACAAACAGAAACAAATCTAGTCAGAGTATCTCAAATATGTAGTCAAATAAAAATACAAAAAAAAAACTAATGCACCCTTTACCTACCGCAGTTATAACCATTTGAAATTATGGTCATTCCATAAATATCACCAAGACAGCAAACATCATATTTTGTGTGCTTATCACTTATAAAAAATCTTTTTGTTAAATATAAAGAAGGTAGCTATTGTTACACATACATTTAAAAGGCGTGAATCAGCCATGGTTATCAGGATAGTCCCTGAATATACAACGCACACATCTCGAACTAACATATATTTTCATAATAAGCAGCGAGGCCCTTTTTCTCAAGTAGTATGCAGAGCCAAAACCCTTTCAGTTGCTTTGAAACTCTTTTGTAGATTCTGTTGGTCATCAGTAAATTAGAGTTAAATTTGAATATGTCCAGTGCACACTGTCCAAATACAAATATGGCGTAATACAATGCGGTAATGGGTGCGAGGTTACGATGTCAGTGGCGTGTCATGTGGAATTATTTATATTCTGTTTAGGGGTTGTAAATCTTTTTTATTGTATTTCAAACTAAATATTGAACAAAAGATGACAAGAAGCTCAAGTCTTCTTGTTTAAAAATAATAATACAAAATTATTATTTGAATTGTAAATATATATAATTCTAGTTTAGTAGATTTTTTACTTGAATAAATTTGTTTATATTAAATTTGGTATAAGTTATTTATTATTATACTATAGTATTATAATTAGCTAAATTTCTATTTGATCCAATATAATTAAATTAATAATAATAACAATAATTAATAGTTTGGTGCATTATATTTAGTCATTAATAATGCTACATTCATTTATTCCCAGAATGAATTATTTATTTAATTTAAACATGGTAAATATTTTTGTACAACGCTATTCCATGTCCAAAAATATTTATACCTGATTAAAAATAGACTATAATAATAGTGGTTATATTGAACAATAAAAAATTTAATTAATTCCTAATTAGAAACGGATGAAATTTTAATTAAAGAATCGTCACTTGGTGAGGAGAAATAATAACACTAGTATCAAAGAAATTATAAAAGAAAAGTCATTGAAGAAAAAGACAAGTCCAATTTAAAATATCTTTATAGAAATAGATCGCTTATTTTCAGGAACTTATGAAAAAGTATACAATTCCAGGACGAAACAAAACCAACCCCTAGCAAACAAACCTTTCTTATTGCATCATGTAAAACATATATTTGCATGTGTTACAATGTAAAAAAGCGTGTTTCATACCGAAGTGTAGTGTTACTGCAGTCAGCGCGTATACATATGTTTAAAATATTACAGCACCTCGAGGTGCGCGAGTAATGCAATGCATTTCTTTTGTTTCCAAGCGGCAGCGTTCACGTTGATAGATGGCATGGGTTCTGTTTTCCGATCATATTTTCAATTAAAATCAGTTCGCCGTACAGACAGCACAAAGGTTCCTCTGAACGGCAGCGGATCGATAAAGACAAATCCTAATGCAAATAGCACGCCAGCTTAACGATTATCCAATTTATTTAGAAAATCAAATTCCGTCAAAGTTTAATCTTTGCATTGTTACCGAGCTGACAATGCATTTCATTTCATGTTTGACCTGGTTTTTCCAAAAATTCTACTTCGCGTCCTGTAACACGATTATGATGCTGCACACGAGTATACAAATTTCAATCTCTTATATATATTTTTTAAGTCATTTTTTATTGTCCTTTGTCCTATCATCGACTCAATATATTAATTAAATTAATGTCACAGTAGTTAACAGTTGTATTTGTTTCAAATCAAACATTTTATCAAACTCACTAAATATGTTTATTTGATCATAAAATGCATACAGTATCAATTACAAAAGAGTGCTTTTCATGTGTTAGATTCAATTTTATTTAATCTTTATTTCGCGTATTACACAAGGTTTTAATCTCCTTGGTACTATAATAGTAACGAAAGCTTGTTACTATGAAACAGTGCATTATTATATTAGTACTCGAATTCAGTAGATACAATTTCAATTTAAATAAAACTCACGTGCCAATTCTGTGCAGTGTAACGATAACAACACGAAACAGAACTTACAATAGATTTCAAATAGACTCATTGTAGTTGCAATGTGAAGCAATGTCGTTGTCGATCGTTGTTGCTGTCGCAAACGGGCTAGTTTTACAGTGTATTACTAGGGTAACGGACGTGCATTGTCCATTGGCGATGTCCTCATTCCGCCCCCTTAATTGCCTTGTCGCTGCACGTCTATGGATGTGCGGACATATCCCGAGAACGTTCAGCCACGAGGCTATTGTAGACGTATCGATTCGCAATCGCAAATATAAATTTATGAGATGTCCACGGCAATTTGTCCGGTACAAAGCATTGACATGTATCATGGTTGTGAGAGATTTATAGAAGTGTAGCTTGATTTGATAAAGGTTTTTTTTTTTTGAGAAATAACTAGCCAGCAATTCGTGAAGAAATTATAAGTTGGTCGAGATATAATCGCTGTGTTTCGTACACGCAAAACATTCGCGATAACTTGTGCGTTTGAATAGAGGAGCATATCTAGAAAAGTTTTGCGTCACGATGGAACGTCTCAATAAATTATGCAAGAGACAACCGCTACGAATCGGCCATCCCGTAAGATTGGCTGTTGAAATTTTCAGGAAGAGACATATTTATTTTGCATTTATCTGTCAAATCATGCCGAGGTTTTTTTTTATCTTGTAACTGAGAACATAAAATATGTTCTTTTTTTTTTTATAAACTTGCCTTGTTAGAATGCAGAACAAGATATCCAGTTTCCAATATGCCAGTCGTGCAAATATTGACGCAAACATGCTTTACCAAATTTATCAAAAGAAAGTTTGTCTACAATTCAACATGTCCACTTTTGCTTCGTGTGTCGCGTATGCTGTAAGTGGAAGACCCAACCTGTATCAGCTCCAGTCGCTTGTCAATGTTTCATTTTATTTAGTACTGTTTTCTAGTTATTCTCTGCTAACAAAACTGCGCTATATATTTTTGATAAAAATATTAGATAAATATGTTTTTATTTAAGATTTGTTTGCGTAATAAATTTCCCGTCAAACTAATGCTTTATAACTTTTTTTCTTTATGAATATGTGCTCCACATTTTCTGTATCAGTATTTATAAATATTTATTGACGCATACTGCGAAATACATATTTTTTTATTACGACTAACAGCTGAGAGATTTTCCATTGCCGTTTGCGAATTAGGAAGAATCTCACAAAAAAAATGTTTAAAATAAAAACATGTAATCAAATCCATCTGCGTATATAAGATAAATAACATTCGTCAGGAAGTCGTGCCTTAACGTGTTCAGATTATCAAACAATAAAATAACGGACAGTTATTAATAAAATAATTCCACGTGAAATAAAATTACTTCTATGAAATAGTGTACGCTATCTGCGCGGCGCCGGAAGCAGTTTTCACGTTTTATTTAATTTTATTACTTGTATATTAAATAAAATCAAATTTTTTAATATCCGCTCGTATAAATTGCGCACCGAACAGATGGTTATCAATGTTATTTGTTTAATTAAAGCCGAACAGCTCGAATGTACATTGTAAAACTATGGAGAGCTGCTGCTATTGGCTGACATGATTGTTATTTTTCTATGTCGATTCGGGTGATACGATCCACACCATGGATGGCGATTGCCGTTGCAATTTCATCCAAATACATTTGTTACATGTTGCAGTCTGTATAACTTTTGTATTTAAGCTGTTTTTCGTGTAATGACTTTTACACTTATGACAAATATGACTAGTTTCAATGGTTTGTTGCACGAATATGCTACTAAAGTGTATTATCATAGCTGGTCGTATGAACAAATTAAAAAAATTAAGCACATTTTATCAAATTATTATTCATTGTCGTGGCGTGGTGTAGTAAATCCAGAGATAGCTATATATTTAGTATTTCAAAATATCTGGACAATCGTTTCTAATGAAGCCATAGGGTGATTATTATTTTGTTTTCCCAGTGAGAATACAACGTTGATTAAACAGAAATGGGCAATTAGTAGCTGAAAATAGACATGCTATACCATATATGGTCGTTACGTATGAAATTATGATAAATTTCAATGCATTTCAATTTCGCTTCAGGGTACATTTTCACTACATATAATATAATCTTATATTATATTCGTAAAATATATGAAGATCTTGTTAACTAAAGCACATTATATACGAAAATTTCACCGTAATTTCATTTTAATTTAATTTTAATAACAAAATAATTTCATATTTTACAAATTATTCTGGTTTTATTTTGCTCTTAATGTCGTTGACGCCTCAATGCAATATGCTAAAAAAATTAAATGTGTTCAAAATTAAAAATAATAGTTTAACATTCTTTTATTTTATTTGGTATAGAGCTTTGCAATAAATTCAATAAAAAAAAAACTAGAATCGAATTAGTTAGTGGACGTTCTAATTGCTTGAAAGTTAGAATGAATTCATCCATGTTAAAATATCGTTAATATGAAATTCATAAGTTTGAACTTATAACTAGAATTGTGTAAAGCTTTTTAAATGCAGCAGCAAAATTCTGTCGAGATAAATTGGTAACGGCAAGAAAGCTTACTAGTGTTAAGCGTCCGTTTGACAGATGAAGTGCCCAGCTTATTTCATTATAGCTGCAGCAGCCCAGTAGAAAGGCGCGCAAAACATTGCATTTCACGTTAAATCCAAGTCTTTAAAACGTTTTATGTACAACATTAACGAGCTCTTAACGCGCAACCCATTCAAATGCTTTTGAATCCACTACAAAGGCCATCAAACGAATTACAAGCATATATAATCTAAACAATTTCAATTGTCGAACAATTAGGTAACTACCTAACAACATTCCGAAAACAGAAATATAATGAGAATTCTATATTTGTTTTGGTTTAAGCTCCACTTTTATATTTTCGAAGAACAACGTTGTCATAATTCTCCGAATGTTTCAAAATTGCAACACAAATTTAATTTATTTTCAATTAGAATTTATATTTTTAAAATTATTATCTTTTTAATTTAGAATATATGATTTCTGTTCTTACAATAATTTACAATAACTCTTAACGATAAATTGAATATATAATGCTTGTTTAATAATGGAATTTTACTGAATTATCTATGATGACTTGGGAAGCATTCATAGATCGCACTCCGATGTTTAATTTAATTATTTATAAAATAAATAATAATATTTCTTGAAAACATCTTATTGAATAAGTGATAAGATGGTAGTGTAGTTATATAAAAGATAAATGTTGAAACAAGCAAGCCAAGCGAACAGTTTTCAAAACAAGCACTTCAATTAATCTTGTAAATATGCAGGCGGCACCGTTGCAGATCTTTTCAGTCAGCGGTGCTGAAATATTCTTCAGATAGAAGATTACCAGGTGAAAAGAGTACAAATACTATAGAACTGATAGTGTCTAATAAACTTAACAGATTATACCACAAAATCTATCCATCTATAATTATAGATTTCAAAGGTTTATATCCATTATATATTTATATCTAGATTTGCTTGGATTTTTAAAGCAAATAGGATAGTTATCGTGATAATCTGATTTTGAAAGTTGCTAACGAAATTTAATATACCAACATTTGGTAATTTATAAGACTACCAATTATTTTCCTATTCAACAAAATTGAGTAATGGAAAGGATTAGATTAAATAATAATAAGGAAAATAAATATCAAAATGATTAAATGAGATAATTAATCCATCTGAAAACTCAAAGAAAAAGACAAGCTGCAAATCTATTCGATCCCAAGTCTGGTCTAGTAGCTATAGAAACCACAGCGGCCTTAAGGTGTTATTCGTTCTTTGAAAGTAGCGACAATCTTCGGTGAGCTGGCAGATTTACTTTAACGAAATAATTTTTGTATTCATCGTTCACACGTAAATTAATTATTCTGTCGCTCCTCGTTCGCAAACGCGACTGTATAGCAGCGCCCTTTATACCACCAGCGGCAGTTACATTAACATTTCAACGTGTTACCGCAAACTGGCACGCTGCGGCACCGGCACCAGCTCCAGCACTATGAAGATGCATAAGAAGCTGAGCTGGGGCAAGACATAAAAGAAACGTGAAATTCAATTCGCGGATTAAAAACAACCATAAAAAAAATAATGTTAAGAGCAGCCGCGTACGAACGAGATGGTATTTAATACCAAGCTATTTGCATTATATATATCTTGTTGGTGATAATCCCATGAAAGGTATTCGAATCCTGTTACTCAACGTTGCTATAAATTATATGCGGAAATTCTAAAAGATCTACAGATTTATTGTTGAAGATTTGTTTATCGATTTCTTTCAAAACTAATACAGATAATTTTAATTAAATTTGTCATTTCTTGTATAAAATAGAAAACCTAGTTTTTATAATAATTTATTCTACGTTTTATGTTTTGACAATATTTCTCAGAAACAACAGCTATAATTGAACATAAATTTTATTTGAATTCTCCAAGCCAGTTTCACTGCAGTTAACTAATATATTCTGTCTGTAACGATACGCTAAGGGTATTTTCATTCTCAATTTGTTGTCTCTGAATACATGTAAAATAAATGTAGGTAAAAATAAATTTCAACCAATTACAATTTTTATTTTCTGTTATGTTCACTGCACTTCTACAGCCGGATACAGACAGATTTTTTAATCTACTGCAACTAATATCAGCGGGAGCATAACTTCGAGTCTGTGTTAGACCGCATAAGAATTAAGACGGATAAACAGGTTTCAATATCTTTTTATGCAGTCCTGACGGCGTACACCTCATATTTTATGCTGGGTAAGCCTAAGAGACAGATGCTTCAATACACTTCATTAATATACACTGAAAATGTGTTTTATTGTATTTATTTTTTAAATGTTGTCGGTTTTATCTCAAACGGGTGCCACAAGATTAATCTTAAGTTAAGTGCGTTTACGTTTATATGAGCACTGATATTATAAATCGGATTCCCATGATTTTCTGATTATTTTTGGAATTTATCTTGAACATTCCTTTGGAAATTCATAAAAAAAAAATTAAAGTTCATTTTCGACAACGGAAAATCATTTTTAGTTAAATATTTATACATGCTTCATGAGTTTTTTTTTTACTATATACTGGTAACGGTTTAACTTTAATCGCAAATATATACAATTATCAATGCAACTACGAATATTTATTTTATTCGTTATTTGAAGAAATTTAAAATGCATTTCTTTGATGAGATATTCAAATTCTATTAAAGTTTTTCTGAGTTAGTTTCTTGTCGTTGAATTGAAGCCTTGGGAAATTTAAAAGAGATGATAAAAAAATATATCAAAGGCGACATTCATTTCATGTAATTTGATATTATAATTACTTAGATCTACATTTGTAATTGGAATTTGAGAAAGCTGTATACACATATCGTTGACATATGAGTAAATGTGATCATCTCCTTAATTTCCGAGCAATATATTTTTTGAGATGACAATTGAAGGTGTTTTTTTTTTAATTATTTTATATTCGGAATATTTCTTTATAACTTTGGCAAATGTCCATAAAAAGTTGGCGAATTTGGTCGCTTTTATTTTGTACTCGATGATATATTTATATCAATAAAATCATTGTGGTAAAGAGGGCAATTGATTAAATTTAGAATAATGATGTAAAGGGCAAATTACCGTTTAGCTTAGATATATTGTATGTATAAGTACATTAAGTATAAGTTACATAGTAGCTTTCTTTGTAGTGTCTATACTTTGAACGGTTTCATCTTAGTATCCTTACACCCTGCGCGTAATAAAACCGAATGAACATGTTCGAAGATTTTCATTTTACAGCCCCACATGTTGCACTTGTCAAATCCGGCCTGGAGCCCGGATGGAAAGTTGGCAACGACGGATTTATGGGGTACGCCAGTGGCTTGAGCCGATATGCTCCGCTCATATACTTCAATCGGGCGATTTCTGCGCTGTTTGAAGTCGACTGGCATTTTCACATAATGGAATTGCACCCCGGTTGCTCGCTCCTGACCTTTCCATGTCTCTTCCTCCTCTTTCACTTGCGCGTGTAGTAGCCGCTGATTGATTACCCTGCACCAAGCGAGACGATTCAAACGCCCACTGCCAGTGGTTTCGCACTATTAAACACATTCTTCTTTATTAGCGCTATCCACGGAATTCGCCACAGACATATCTGAATCAAGTGAGTTTTTCGACTGTTACGTCGGATATACTCATTTAGTTTTTCTCATTTTGGATCTACCAATAAAACACGAACATTTACATAATAAAATCAATTCTTGGTAAAGATATGTATTCAATAACTGATGAATCAATAAAAAGCTAAGATATTTTTTAAATTTAGTCAATACAAAAAGAGACTCTGACTTATGATTATGTAAACAAGATAAAAGTTTTGGATTATAAAATAAGATACGAGATTGTTTTGCTGTCAATCAATGCCAGTGTTGAATTCTCCATTTGTCTAGAACCATGACATAAATTTATGTATGTATATGTATAAACTTAAAGACAAGAGGAGTTTTTGACAGTTGTGTTATATGATTGATTTGTTTATCATAGTAACCAACAGTAACAGCATCTTTAGCTTTAGAATTCTTATCCATTTCCTGAACAGATTCATTCAAATGCAAAACTAGTTTTATTTATAGTTGTCTTAAATAAAAATATTAGAACTCATAAATGAATGCAACGCATACAAATATTTATAAATATACGAATAAATGTTGGATGTGGAACACGTAGGCGATTAATTATGAAGTCGAATATCAAAATTTTATTATTAAAATTCATTACATATTTAGAATGAGAAACTGATTAAATATTAAGAACGGAATTTTATATCGAAAGTACTTAAAATTAATTTACCGAGTAATAATTTTTTTAAAAAATCATCTCATAGAATTTATCAGGCTATAAATATCTCGTGCATTCTTTCTTGATATTAACCTAGAAAATATTCCATCCTGTAAGGAACTCGACACCTTTGTGATGCAGACTTATTTATATAATCAAGTGTTACAGCAATGCAGCACTATGGCGCACCAAATGAATAACTTACTAACGTTGCATATAATTATACAGATTCCACGTTCCAGAAGCCGTTCTTTTGTACTAAAATTTAAAATTTAAATATAGCTTAAATCACTGCTTAAATACTGATCAAATTTCTAAAATGAATAAATAACATATTTTTGTTGTTTATTAATTAATATAAACATAATTCAGAAATAATAGTTAATAGGCCCAATTATAAAATGACCCTAAGATTTTTGAATTCATTTACTGTCACAATCGTAAAATTTGTAATATCCGTGATACGAATACACAAAACCGTCTCATAAATTATGTAAAATGCTATAAAGTACATGAAACCCAGTTCTATATGTATGCAATGAATAAAATTAACATATGTATTTAATTTGTATCTAATTAGTAAATATGTGACATCAATGGTGTTATTTTCATAATTTAATCGATATTTCTCTGTAGAACAGGTTATTTAATAAGCTTTTTATATGCTGTAGATTCCGAGATTTGAATTTGTACACGTTTACAGTCATTAGTTTTAGTTTTAATTGTCACATATTTTGGTGCAGTTTTCACACGCTACTACTTGCACTCTTGCATCTGAGCTTCTGAGAAGTGTTAAATACGCGAATAACATTTTAAATCGTAGGCATATTTCAAGAAATTCTAAATGTATTAATTATAAGTTTTCATAAGAATGTAAACTTGACCTGATATGGAATGCATTTGGCTGTAAAGTTCAGGAAGTGATTCAGCTGGGAAGCCAGCTAATAAATAACAAATGATATCGTTCGTGACAAGTTTTCAAACACATAATTTCAATCTTAATCGAACGACCGCCTAACGATCGTATATAGCAGGAATTGTTCGCTGAACATATAAACTTACACATCAGGATACGTTTTTTTTTAATTTTCTAACTAATCGTCTATAAATATAAATCAAATGCTTTCTACAATCTTTATTATTTTAATTTACCATAAAGAAACAAATTTGATTTTAAAGAATATAAATTTGTGTAATTCAAATTTTTATACAAATTTATTTTTCTGTTAGTTTTCCTTTAGTAGAATAAATATATTTTTAAACTGCTTGGAAAATGATGTGAAAATTATGAAAACATGAAATCGTAAAGAAACTAAATACGTTTTGAAGTGATTAATAAATTGTTAAAGTGATAAAATAAATCAATGTTTAAAATTGATGTTAAATGAAATTTAAAGCTGACACCTAGGTTCAACTGGCAGTTGAAGTGCCAGTCAGTCAGTGAACAAGTGCAAAGGTTTTGTCTGAAACTTTACCGGAGTCAGTACCGAGTTTAAACAGCCGTTTGCATTTAATTATCGCCGTTTCGAAACGAGGGCTTTTTTGGTTTAATGTTCGCGTATGGTGTAGCATTTCATTTGTGAAGATGAAGCCATCAAGTTTAAGTGCGTTGATTGCGATCGTGGTTCGGCGGTTATCCGCAACGCGGCGCGCGCGCTATCTTAACCCCACTCCGCCTGCTTGCCCGCTCCCGGATTCCATCCCTGGCGGATACTGACGAGGCTAAAAGGGTATTGAACACCTGGTGAGATTGGGCAAGAAGGAAGTAGCCGATATCCCCGATTTCGATATTAGAAGCCATCCAACGTGTACTAGAGCACCTGGTCCGGTTGAGTCACCTTACCATGGATATAGAACGTGTCTATATATGTTCTGCTTTGCCATTCTATTAAATAAATATTAAATTTATATTTATTTATATATGGCTTTTGCAAGCATTCTTATATCACGTTTCATTGGATGTGTTACAATTTGTACTGTAACATTTCTAATTTATTATATTATTGAGTAATGCTGCTTTTTCTGCGGTTGACCCATTCACACTCCATTTCCATCATTCATATAAATCTATCTTTCATTTCGGCATTTTCTCAAATGACCAATCTCATTTCATGCTTCGTTTGACATTTTTCAGTGTTCTGCTGATACATTTATCTTTCTATCTCCTTGACAAATACTTTTCAGAAATCTCGTTACTTTCCTTTTATGCATCGTCATCCAAACCCAATATTTACACACGCAATTGCAAACAAGACATATAAAACTGCTGAGGAAAATATTTAATAATTATATAAGTAGTATATTATTTCGTTTTCACATTTTCCGTCAAATTTATTTCTTTATTAACTAGTAATATAATTTTTTTTTAAAAGTGTTTTATTGGTTGTTTGTATATACATTTAGTATTTTAAGTATTAATTTTGTGTTTGTTAATTTTACACAATATTTTCATTTGGGATCTTGTAGAAAAATGAGTGTAATAAAACGCAGACGGTTTGCATATTAAAAATCTAGCATAATCTGCGACTGGGTGAACGTTTGGGGTAAGGAAGATTAAAAATTGGCCATCCAATAAAATCCATACGCCGCGACACTTACCCTTTCGAAGCGGGGCCACGATATTTAGTATCTGATGCGTAGGGATGTAACGGCACTGCATTGCACCCCTTTGATGCAAGCTTAATTATTTTTCAAAGGAAACAGGACGAGCGCTTGATATATTATTGTTTCACAACTAATTTATTTGGCCGCTAAGTAGCCAATTTGTTCCCCTTAATCAAAAGGTTGTCTGTGTCTCTGCGGACGTGCGCTTGCGGATGTGTGCGAACTTAGATGGCAGTGTGCGTGACTATCGATTCATCTATTACCCTAACTAACTTTCTACCCTGTAAACTTGTTGTTTAGGTTATAGGTTATATACTAGTGTCGTCTCATTTCCACACATACACTGCATCACAGATTCCTTGCCTTTATTTTCTTTCCTTTTCCATACCTATATGTTTTGGCTAAAGAGAGAACTGTACCTGCAATGATTGGTTCTGGCGTCGCAGAATTCTAATTACTATTTCATATATACTAAAGCACACATATATCTATGTGTATTAGTTCTTCCTTCAATTTCAGTTACACAAAAGACTAACCGTTATCAAACGAAGCGTACTGGTTGATATCATCATTTAATCTCAGTGTATGTGTAAAAAATATGCAGAAAAATAAATATATAGAAGTCGTAGAAAGATATTTCTGAAATTTTTTTCCTGCTATAGCCAAAATTCAGCCTATTAAATTATAAGCTAATACACTATTCCGATTTGAAATGAAGTGAAAAACTAATGATGGCAATAAAAATATGCATTATTTGATTTGCGCGATGAACTAATAGGAATAAAATTTGAGTGAAATTGTCTTTTACTTCGTTGTTCGTTATCAATGTACGCTGGAGAATCTACGGTGTCCCCATATTTCCATCAGAATTAGTCGACAGTGGATCCCGCTGGAGCGTTGCAAGTTACAATTGCGTTGAATGTGTATGTATCTCTTCTGCATAGTGAGTGTGCGTGTGCGCCTGTGTTGTATCACGCTAATTGTGGTCAATTCACCGGATAACTCAATTATTTGGCTCATGCATACACCTATAACAAACCCCGGCCGCTGTGCTTGCTCTAGTGAAATGAACATTTGATATCTGGTCCTGGTATACTCGGTAGTTCTGGTCCCTGTCTGTCGCAGCGCTCCACTTAGGCACCTATCTACTGGGTGTGCACAATTCCCTTTGCTAATTTGCTGATGTTCGGTGCCGTGTACTCTCGCTGTTTATTATTGCAATTTTGTTGGAGGAAATGTAGTTGACATTCTTGTTCTTGTCGCGTTTTATAGAGCTGTTCTTAGTTACATCTATTAAAGTAGGAATGCAAGGCAGGTCTATAAGTTTTCTTAAATGTAAACACGTTTGCAGGAGCTATAGTAAGCATTGAATACGTCTCTCTTAAATCGTATGTGTTCATTAGATGAAAGTTCAGATATCCGCTGCTTTAAAAATTGTAAGCTTCTAGGTTTATCATAATTTAATATAAACAAAAAGATTTCGAATGCCATGAATTGTTTTAGAGTGGATTTAAAAAATAATGATGTACCGAACGATTGCTGTACTTACTTATTACTTCGTATAAGAAAGTAAAGAAGATTTGCTTTTTTTTTTTGATTTCCAATATAAATATATTTATTGGTCGCAGTTCATCATTCGTAGAAGTCGCATTTATCATACATCATCGGATATAAACTTGCCCATTACTACTAGGGCCTCGGTCTCCACAGAAATATAATTTTGTTAAGAATAACATCCAGCCACAGCCAACTAGTGATGGATGCTTTTACTTTATCTGCGCTATACGAAATATCAATTGATAGATTTTACGAAATTCTAGCAGCAGTTTAGCTACTGAATCTATCACTGATAAGTACAACAACAGAAAAAAAAGGATGGGTAGAAAAAATAAATGAAAATAGCATGAAATTAGATGGCTTTTTGTTGTTTGCACTTACAAAATTGGGTTATTATTAATGACGTTTTCGGGTTTCATTCCGTTTTCCCTCCATTTGTGCATTTTTCTTATTTTTACGCTGGCTTTTAGTTCAGCTTTGAAAACAACAGGACTGCCATATCACAAATATGATGCTGTCTTCTGTTCGTACACATGCATTTATATATATATATATATATATATATATATATATATATATATATATATATATATATATATATATAAATGCATGTGTACGTTTACATGAAGAATACTTAAATTTGAAATAGTAATTGAGGATGAGATAAAATGATTCAAGAAAAACAGGTAAAATGATAAACGAAAAAAGAAGAAGATTGAATAAAACGAAGAATGATAAAGAAGATGAGAAGGAGCAAATTTAGAGCTCACTTCATTGATATCAAAAAAAGATTTCATTAAACGTAAAAATGGCAAAAAGTGGCCCGTTTCCGGGAGGCGTCAGTTTCTCATCAATCACTCACGGCCGACTACGCGAAAAAGTGTGTAACAAAATATCACAAGTCGATAATATAAATCGATTGATTGGCCCAACTTATCGGCGGCACGTAGCACATTATAAGAATCCACACACGTTCCTCGCACTCACATCCGAAATCAAAGAAGAGCACTATTTCAATTCAGTTCAGTGAGGCGATCGCAGTTGTCGGCCACCAAACCGGAAATGACCATTATATTCCTGGTCAGCGATCGAATACATCCATAGATTGCATTGTAAATGGATTCTACTTTATAAATGATTACTGACCTCAATATTATACGAAATATTCATTTATTTTACCACCCATACATACATACATACAATTTTCACAATTTATTCAATATTTATTTCTTATTTAAGAAAGTGGCCATATTTTTCAATAATTTTAATTTATCTACAAAATATATAAAATAGTATCAAACAATTTAGTATTCAAATTATATTTAAATCTAGTTATAGGTTTTGCTGCAAGTTTTCGATTCGATTTGATATTATTATATCTCTGACCGTACTCTAACGGAATCCTAAGATGCAGTGACAACAAAATATAGGTGCTGACGTCACAGTTCGCAGAAAAGCGTAGTTCTTTGATTCTGCTAAACACGAAAGAGAATAAAACGAATTCTTATACGATTGAAGGTATCAAAGAGTGCGCCTCTCTAGTTTTCACCAGTATTCGAAACATTCGTCCTATGCTTGCGACTGAGATTCTATTCCAGATTGAGGATAGTGTCTCTTCCAGTTGCTTGTGTCCGTACAAAAAGGTCAGCGCTCTTCAAAGGGAACGTGGAACACCGACCTATGACGTAACACACACACACACACATATATATACGGGATGCTGGAGGATCAAGGTAAACCGGTCGGCACGGCCCCTTGCGACCAAGCAAGAACAAGATCACAGGTGGCATTCGCATCAATAGTTCATGAGCGCTAACGTAAACACTTCGTGGACCAAATCTTGCCTTTATACACTGTATCGTCTATATCTTAGATATATACATACATAGGTTCTTGTTATTTCAATGTAGATTACCACTATAAATAATAAGAAATACGAAATAGTATTTCACATCTATGCAGCACGTGCCTCAGAAATATTCAGATTTTATCATTGTAAAGAATTTTTGTAAACCATTCCAATTCTATATAAAATATGTACTTTTCTTAAATACAATAGTTATTAAAATGCAAATAATTTATGAATGGGAGCTCCTTTACGCAACATTAAATGCAACATAAAAAAAAACCAAGCATTGTTTTATCTACGATTTTAAACATGTACAGTAATCACTGCATGAGTTTCCGTAGCTTTAGTATATAATTATTTAGATTCACAGAGTGATATTTAATATTCGAAAAGTAGTGGAACTGCAGGGAAACCGCATATATTCAAATGAATAATAATATGAAGTTGAAGAACGCAGCTTTGGGAAATTAGAAATTTCAAAGTGCAGCCAATACAAGTAAAAAGTAGTCATTTGCTGTTCTCGGCTGTCTATGTGCCATGATGAAAATATGGCGGTCGCAGCTATGACCTCTATTTTTGTTAGTATAATGAAATTATGGAAGTAACCGCCTCGTTCGCAGTTTTGCATTGTCATGGAAAATGTTGAAGCGTTTTATGTTGGCTGGCAACATCATCTGCTATGCCGCATCGCACCCGTACATATTTATATGTAAATCACTAAATAAAACTACGTTTATTTTCATGTTACCTTTCTATGTTTTGCTAAATTTTACTTGTAAATGAAAAATATGCATTTATATCATCTTCATACGTTACATCTTCGTCTTAACCACCGAAAATCATATTTTTAACATTTTACCAATCTTACCATCAAAAATAGGAGGTTTTCTTGCCAGTCATCTACAACTCTTAAATTTGAAGTTTCCTAACTTTATCTTCAGAAGCTTAGAGCGCTCACATACACATACACACACACACACACACACATTCCAAAAATTATTTTAAATATAATCTAATTATTCGGCAAACAAGTCTATTTTATAATAATAATATTTAAGAGACAATAAATGTTACAATTCAAATATTAAAGTTCTGGTAAATAGTAGTGAAGATTTTTATTTTTGGCAAAGTGCGATGGTGTTTTGTTGTTTGTTATAGTGGACATACACGTAGAAGTAGGTAAGTTTACGGCTGCAAAATACGTACGTCCATATAGAATACCGGAGCATAGAAAGCACACACAGTTAATCTGATAAAGTAGTTAGAGTCGCCGAGACCCCCTAACTTGCTAATACGTTGAAAGGACACACGACCACCACGAATACTGTGTCACTGGCCTGGCGCGCTTCCAGAGGTAAATGGTTCGCATAAAGGTTCCTCTTCTCTTCTGTTTGTCTGTGCGTGCGTATGTATGTATGCATGCGCTTCTCAGTGGTTGCCTGCTTTATGTATGTATGTATGTATGTATGTTTGTTAGATATTTTAGTTATTATACTTCTACATACAGGGTGTTGATTCAAAAAGTAATCATCTCGTTCTAGGGACTGAGTTGGATAAGACTTAGTTATTACATGTTCGGTATATATGAGTATAAGGTACCTACTAAGTATTCGAGTAGGTACTATTCAACGGTAAAATTACACATATATCCCTTCAAATTTCATGTATAATTAGTTTAATTTGTTTAGAATTCAGTTTAATTAGTTAGTTGATAATTTAATTTAAATACAAAATTCTCATGTCAAAAGAAATTAAGATGATAAATAAAATAAAATTTAGAAAGTGTATTTATTTTAATACGTAAAAAACTTAATTCTTATGACTATTCTGTAGATATTTATATGCTTAGAGATGTCTTTCCATCCGTTGTGTGCATACTAATTTTATTTCAGGATAGTCGCAAATTTCATAATTCTGGTAGTCTTCCTTCCGGAAGATGTGAACTTGATTAAAATGTTGTTGTTTTTTGACGGTGTACCGAGCTTTCCAACCGCTGGGCCAGGCCAGACCAGACCGACGAAGGATTGTTTCGGATTTTTACACAAGAATTATTTACCCACTGTATGTGTGCTTTTATTCGGAAAATTTATAAAAGGGTACTTAAATAATTGTTGTTGTACTTTCAAAGAATGAAATTTAGGGGTTTGGGATTTTACGTATTTTACTGAATTTATGTTGAAAATTCATTTTACGCTTGTAATTTTTTTAACGCAACGCTCTAGATTAAAATAGGCACAAAGTGCTAAAATCCGTCTAGAAAGTGAAATAATGCATATTTATTTTTAATCAATTTACCAAATATAAATGTGTATACAATACAATTTATTTTGTGTATTCGTATCTTTTGTAGGTATACATTTATTAGTAACTGATATTTCTCTAACAGTAAACATTTTTCGAATGAAATAATTAACAAAATAAACCAAAAGGTTCGTTGTATATGAAACTTTATATTTATTTGTTTCTGCGTACCTGTGTAAATATGAACATGCTTAAATTACAACCTATTTTTGATTGCAAATTATTTTGACATTTCAAAATGCCAAAGGGACAACTAAGCAATAAAACAGTCTACAACGAACATGTCGATGAAACCCCAAAGGACCTGTGACGCCATTATCCTTATTTTATTTAATGATAAATACATCTACACGGATAGTAATTTATTTATTTTTAAAATCAGTTCAAATAACACAAAAAATATAAACTATATGCGAATTATTTTATGAAAAATAAATATGAGATATATGGTAATTTAGAATGTGATTCAGAATGAGCTAAAAGAAGTCTGTGTTTGGGTTATCTGTTAGCACAAGACTAGTTATGCTATACAGTTACCATAAATCATAATAATGGGGCATTATAACGTCAAGGATGACGGTAATAAAACAGTAGATATCACGGGAAATTACAGATTACCACAAATAATATTATTTACACGTCATTAATAATTTTCAAGTGGATAAGATTGATCACCATATTGAATAATACAACACGTTGATTCATGAGGAGATATCGTTGCGAATTATATTCTTTGTATGAAAACTGTGAATATTAAATAAAATAAAAAAAAACTGGATAATTAATTTAAAATATCAAAAACTTTTATACGTGTTGCATTGGCAGTGTCATTGCTTTTCAACATTTTTAGTTAGTTGAAATGAATGAGGAAAAAATAATAAATATTTCAACCATATTAAAGAATTTTTTTTTATCGGATGTTATATGTTAGTTGCTTGTAATCTTTAAAACTGTTGAAAATTTATCGTCATTTCATTCATTGTACCAGTGCAAACTAGGTCGCACTTTGCACCGGATCGATGCAGTTCCCCCGCTTAATATGACTCCTGGAGCAGCGTAAAAGGAAAATGATATTTCTTTTGTGACAATTATACAGTTGAGTTACACTATTATGAGCTACGATAAATAACTGTTTCCTGTTCGTTTCCGTGCAAATATACACACATATATACGTAAATTAAGGTTGGGGAAATTTGCACTGTCCCACCTTAATACATTAAGAACTACTTAAGCTGCTATTATGTCAAATGATATTTACGATTTAAATTGTATATGTGTGTCATTAGGGTTGACCCAGTTGGCACGTCGCTAATGAAAAGGTTATTAAAGGGTGTATTTTAGTACAAAAAATATTTGAGTAAAATATTATAAATTAAAACAAAATCTAATAAAAAAAACTTTGTAAATTATGAATTAATTTTCTATTGTGTTATTTATTTCGTGAGTCAAAAATATATTTTATTTCTTTGTGAGATACATTCATTATTATTCGGTGAGACTTATTTTAAATTCAAGCCATCCGAACCACAAAACGACTTGGTATTACGATAACGTTAATTAATTAAAAATAGTCGATTAGTTTTAATTGTTATGGTTTGGGCAATGTTGATCAGCACGACATTAGCTTGTTTGACGTTATCTTATAGATGGTATTTTCTGATAAATTCTTTTTATATATGTGGCGTGCACACTTAATATTTCGTAACACGCAGGAGGGATGTAATGAAAGTTTATTCAATTCCTTAAAAAATCCACCAACCAAATTTATATTTACCATTTTATTAATAACTTATCAATTTGTTATAAAAATCATTCAATTGAAATTAAAACATATTCTACACCGCGACATTCATAAAATGAAATAATATTTATTTTATATTTAAATGTATAATCTACATATGAAGTACTTATGAGAATATAAACAATCGTTTGTAACTGAATAAAAAAATATAATGGTTTTGTTCGTGGAAGTAAATTATGTTGTGCTTTCAACGAGTAATTTTTCTTATTTGCCTATATGCCAAGGTAATTACAACAAAGCATGTTCACATATTAATTTTAGATGTTAAGAGAGTGTGGGGCCGGTTTAACACAGTAAAGCTTTAGATACAGGCTTGAGTCTCTGTTAACGGGATGCGGTATAACAAATGTATTTTCTTAGCACAAGAACATTACCGTTCTATAAATTATAAAAGATAAGTAAAACTCATTAGAATTCTCATTTTGTTCGGTATGTCAGTGATGGTTTGAACTAAATAGGATTAACGTTAAAGATATAATTCTGCCAAAATCGTATATTATATTTATATATAAGTGAAATAAGAGTTTGTTATATAGTAGTACCATTGAAAGTAGGATACAATGTAAAATTAAAAAACTGTGCCAAGTATTCCTGAAACTAACAAAACAATGGGAGAATGTGAGAGAGAGCGAAGAAGGGAACAGCAATTATATGGCATGGTAGAATCCACGGGGACAGTCCAATAAAACCATTATTGATGATTTATAACGTTGACTTCTCAATGGGAAGTGTACTTCAGTCGTGTTGTTTATAAAGAAAATAATAACAAAAGCGAAAATACAAAATTTGTAAATGGTGTTCATGCGCACATCCAGTTCTCGTTGGCAAACACCGCGAGGATGTCGTTGACGCCGGTTTTACCCATTGCCACCAGCCGTAAACTCAACTTTCAATGTTTGTTTTTCTACTATTATTCTTTTACTTCACTCTCCCACTTTTTCCACTTCGCTTTCTCTTCCTACCGTTTCTGGTAGATAAAGCAATAAAAGTTTCTTTTATCGTGTCCGATGCGTTATTTTTAACACCCTTTTAAATAAGTGTTTATTCTCGTTATCATAAGCGTAATATAGAAAATTATCATTTACATTACACATGTACATGTTCAAAGGACCTAGCGTCCAATTTCTACTTTTTGTTTTAATAATTGTTAGATGCCACATTTTAAATCATGTATTATTACCTATTACGTATACATATCCCATAAAATATTATAGGTATAACTAACACTTTAACGACCAACAAAATAAAAAATATCTTGTTAAGTAATCTTTACTAGGAAAATTGGCATGTCCATTTATCAACGTTAGCTCTAAGTTATATATACCCGCATACATAAATGTAGAAATATCCTCATAATGATATTTAATTTATATTTATCTTAACATCTACACAGACTTCTGCGAACCGTCATATATTGTTTATAATTTATAATGGATAATTTGCGAATTTAGATATAATTTTCACAAGTCTAAAGTTGTAATATATTTTGAAAGATTTGATAAAGCCGAGTTGAAAACAGTTATAATTTAAATCTTTAAGAAAACACGGTATGTTTTGTCAATGTCACAGCGAACCGAGGCGAGGGTCGCATCAAAAGACAAGGAACAGGCATTGTATATATCTTTCCCTAAATGTCTTTTGTGGTCGCAATCTTAATCTGCCTTTTGTAACAACGTGTTAAATGATCTAGATGATTGAAAAATAACGCCTACTTATAACAAAAGGTTTTTGGGAAGTTTTATTTTTATTATATCCATGGAAATATGTTTTTAAATAACAAATTTAATATTATTTATTTATTGCTCAATTTCTGGAGAACTTATACAAAATTATATAAAATTTCGTACAAAAATCTATTTGTCAATTGGTTTCTATCAAATTTAAAATTGAATATTGAAGATTATATTAATGAATTGTAGGGTTAAATGGTAAAAATGTATTCTTTATTTCCAACTTGAAATTTGCACTTAATTAAAAACCAGAATACTGCTATTGATATAATTTTTAATATATTTACATGAAATTGGATCAGAACTTATTACTTTGTGTCCTCTACCTGCTACGACTGATTGATCAAATTCGTAATATAGAACGTGTTTTTTTTAATTACAAAACATAATCGACAAAAATAAAACGACAAACATCACCACAAACGATATCGGACTATTTCAATTCTTTTATCCCTGTTTGACATGAATTTCATCAACGGCTATCAAAAACGAGGACTACTTCCTGTAAATATACTCGCCACGTACACACACACACACGCACACACGCACAAATATACATATTTTTACACATGCGAATTTATTGAATGTACGTCAATAGAACTTTTGATAAAATTCATTAATTTAGTCAATTGTATGCAAACGAAGAAACTACTAAGTTACATGATAATAAACTCACGTTTATTTCAGGATTATAAGGGGGAATATTTGGTCACAAAACGAGAATTATGATAGTTTGACTTTCTTACAGAAGCTAATGAGATTTGAAAATAAACTTTTTATGTAGATAAAACCATAATGAAACTATTTTTGAACTCGTTGGCCATGAAACAAAGAAAAACGCGTATTTTCAGTGGTCTTGTTGTATACCTGGTGGCCGGTAGAATATAATCTTCTTTTCTAGAGATAACCATCACCAGATGCCCGTTGATCCGTGAGCATCGCTAGTCTATTCAGACATTACAACTTGATTAGACAAAGATAAAGGAATCCTTTACGTGTTTCGAATTAAACAAAAAATACAATAAAATGCGCCCGCCTGCCGTTTGGGAGACAATTTTATAGCAACCCTGTTCAGACGACAATAATTTTAATTTCATTATTTTTATAGATTTTTTAGTTTCTTACCAAAACTACAAGAAAATAACAAACAAAATTTAATTTATTTCATATATGAACAACATATATGAGATGATTTATACGGTATTCTAAAACGATTTCTTTTTGTTTTTTAATATAAATATAATATAAAAGTCATTTTATTAATGTATATCAAAATTTTAAAAGTGACATTATATGAAATAGCATTTTACTATTTTATGTTTATAATTTAAGTAGAATATGAATTTTAAAATTATAATGATCAAATTTTATTTTAATTGGAGAATAAAATAAAATTTATGTCTCTTAAAAAGTATAGAATATTAACGTTTTTATTGATTTGTAAAACATTATGGTAATAATAGCGTTTTATTAAATTGGATTCTTTATGAGACACTCCCTCTGACCGAAATTATAGTATTCATTACGGCTTTCATATTTGTCCTAAATTATGGTAAACAAAAATTTTAAATTGGATTCATTTTTTTTACACTATATTGAAATTCAAAATTAATATAATCAGAGTGAATTATGAAGAAATACTTTTGTTTTCTTAATTAATACTCGTGATTTTTATTAATAATTTATCGCGCTTAGTACATACCGGCAAAAGCCATTCACGACGAAGTTGTTCTTTATTTATATGTTGCTCTTATAATTATTTCCAACTTTTGCGATCATGATTGATTATTTAGAACTTTATAATGCTAAAAATTCGTTAGCAAGTAAAACAAGAAACTTTAAATTTACTTGCAACTTCGTCTATCGCACCATGGATCAACTTGTTTTCGTTTTTATTTCGCTTAAACAAATATTCTAGTATTCCTTTTCTTTGACTAGTATTTATTTGCTTTGATTTGATATTTCTTCCTCGAAAACTGCTATTTTCATACAATGGGTGTTATTTCATTATCAATATTTTTTGATAATATTGAAAATAACAATAAAATAAAAAGAAAATATAGGCAAAAAGATTGTTGCATGAAAAGCATATCGATGAAGTTGTATATTTATTTCAATATGTATATATGTAACAAAATATGAATTTGATCGTAACTGATCGTCCAGTTAAACAGGGCATAAAATTCAATTACAAATATCTTGTGCCCGTTCCCCAACGGAGCAACTTCTATTTTTATTAATAATATTTCAGTCGGCACCGCCGCTACATTCCACCGCCGCCAAAACATCCATCCGTCCCCGGAAATTTATATTATTATTAAAAAAAGAAGAACTCCGCTTTTGAAGTTGGTTTTTCTGTCTCCCCGCACTTCACTTGAAAAGCCAACACACAGCGCAGCAGCGCGGCGTTCGTACGTTCGCTCGTTCACTCGTTCGGAGTGCAGATAATATGTCGAACGCCGTGAAATATATCCAAACCGAAATAACGGAAGATATGAAAAACTTGGATTCACAATGAAACTGGGAGAAATCTTAAACTTGAATTAGAGTGTCAGCGCCAGTCGTAGAAATAGAAAATTCCTCACACAACCGCGGCGAACGCGCGTCTTCAGATAACGGCATGTACAAGAAAGACAGAAATACGCACACTGCAAATGCATTAATGCTTTGCATAACTTACAAAACAAATCTGTAACGATCCTCACTTTTGTTGTATTCCATATATCAAATAAAGAATGAGTGAGACGGTAAAATGGAACTGAAAAGTTTGGTGGCGGCGCCCCCTCCGAAATATGTATATACGAGCACCGCGCTTAATATGCAAAAGATTGTTTCGCCCGGAGGACGGATGGGAATATTAAATTCGGCCCGGTTCAGATAATATCTACTACTAGTGCCGTCTGACTGCCTGCTCTCGTTCAAATCCATGTCACCTATCGCCGCACTATCGCAGACACAAAAGTATGAAAACCTACCTTGAACACATGTTTCATCAAATTCTTTATTTCTATACGTGTCAGATCGCAGCATCACTGCTAATTTGTCTGGAAAGGTTTTCAACTCTCAAACAGAAATAACTCATCTAGCAAATCCTATTCAAATGTAGGTGATAAAAGTCAACAATGCGTTCTAATTACATGAAAACGTAGTGAAAACAAATGGGATAAGTGATATTTTCCAGCAGGGCAGCGGCTTTTAAAATAGTCTTCACCAAAATGAAGATTAATCAAATCAAACTAGATGACGGTTTCGGTACTGTGCTTTATTACGTAACATAAAATTAAGTTAATTACTGCGACGCACTGCGTAAGCAAAACGTACCCACTTCATGTTGAAGTGTTGTTTATTACATTATTAAATTTTATCAGTTGTGTTTTGGGGTTGTTCAAGAAAAGGTTTTTACACAATTAGCAAATAAGCATTACAGTCAAAATTTCTACCACATTAAAAAGATTTGTTTGATAATACAAAGATTGCTTGCTATAAAAGAAAATTAACATTCCGGACGTGATTCACATTTAAAATACAGGGAAGGGTTAATAGATCGGTACAATAAATTAATAGAAATGGTTCATTTCTTCCATAATTCCTCTCGTGCAGACCCTAAATGTATCTATGATGACTGCACTTAGATGAGAAGGGCGGACTGGATTGTTAAGAAAGTAAGAAGCAGTTAAAAGGTAGGGGAATAGTTTTTAAAGGGAGGAAATCAGTTATAGAAAAAGAGGTTGTAAGCTGTAAGCTGTGGGGTGGGACAGTGGTTGTGGTGGATACTTTTCATTTTATCAGAAATTGTTATGTTGACTCCTCCGAAGTTGCGTTTTGCCTTTTATTCGCGTTATGCTTGGCTCCAAACCGCTAAAGTTTGTTGTTTCTTCTTCAGGGAAAATCAAAGTTACCCATGGAATACATATACATACAGTTTATAACGCAATAAAAAGGTTTCCTATGCTATCGCGTCGATCGTTTCGCGTCTTTATTTGACGTCGTTGTCTGTAGATGGCAACGGCTTCTTTCACTGCCAACTTTTCTGTTTCTCTTCTATAGTTGCTTGATGGCTTTACATTCATGTTCGATCTTCCCTAAATATTCGATAAAATTTACGATATATGCGCTTGTCTATATCCCTAACAATTACACGTATCAATAATAATTTAAAAAGCTTAAGTTCATATTATTTTTATGGCTAGAATTTATTTATTATTATTATTGTAGTCCTAGTATTATGCTAGATTTTGCTTACCAATAAGTTCGTTGGACATATTTTAATTTATTGGATCAAATAAATATTTATTAAAATTTTAAAGCTGCTTTTTATTTACATCGAGAATTTTACAGTATAGAGCTTTAGAATATAAAATATATACAAATACAAGTTTAACATATTTAACAGTTCTGATCGATATTGGACATGTATTATCAATGCATCGCATGATGAGAAAAATATACTAATATATATTTAAATTTACCAGAAGACATAAATACATATGTAGTTAGGAAAATCATATAAAATTGAAAGATGTATTAAATTTTCATACAACGTTAGCTTATTTCATTCGGCATAAGTAAAGAAAACATTTGGCATCTGCGACTGCGGATTGCGGACGTTTGCCAACACAGACTTGTAACGGTCGCGAAGAACATGTTATGCACGCGCTAGTTACGATGTATCCTGTGTTTGCTTAAACAAATAGAAAAATATTCCACACTAATCTACCAGAAAAACAATAGAATTCAATTGAACAGTTAAAAACATCATTTATTTTATTATAAATATAGAAAATAAATCGCAATTTCTTGCGTTTACCAATAATGTATTTGAAAACCGGTACTGCTTTTAAGATCAATGCACCGTTGTAGCGCCAGTTAATTAAAGTAGCGTAATAAAGTAAAAATTTCTACTTAACAAACAGCAAGTCTATTAGCACTCTGAGACATGACTTGATTAATAATATACTGGTAAGAAGGTGATGAAAATAAGATCAAGACAGGTTGCGCAATTTAAAAGTTTCTGATAGTTGAGTTATAATTTCCAGGAAAACGCATCCATGTATGGTCAACTGTTATTTATCAGACAAAATACCGTTAAAGTGTTTATCGATAAATAGTTTTGTAGTAAAATTATATAATAATTTTCGTTCATAGAGTTTTTATGGACGAAATCATAATATTATTATCCTTGTCAAACAATCTATAGTTCCGCGTATGAGTGTTTACATAATACGATTCTGATATCTAAACTGAAATTTAAGTGAATCGAAATCGGTTCCAATATCGTTTCTATTTAAATTCACCATCAAATATCTCCCGAAAGCTGTAGAAATTCAAATAAGTATTACTGGCTGAAGAACATCATCTTGTCCTGTGTGCATGATATTATGAGAGCCTGTACCTACAAATTTCATTCGAGTTACGTACACATTGAAAGAAAGTAGACGGCACATCAAAGATCTCACCGCCTACCCTGATATCGATGAATTCAAATATCCAGACCAGCCCAGGACATTCTTCCGTATTGTATCGTTTCTCTTTCTTGCATCTGTCGGCCAGGTTCAATCGACGAGAAGACAAACAGAATGCAATAGAGATTGTCCTCCAGAATCGGAAATAATATCAGGGTAGCCTTGGGTTTCTGATATAACCTTTGGGGTCTTTTCATGTAAAATTCATGACTGGTTATAATCTGGGCATGCGTGCATGATACTATACAACTGCGTGCCTAGAATATGCGATTATTGGACATTATCGAATTGATTTTAGTATTGTAGACTGCAATGAAAAACTATTTTATCTCTTATACATCTTTAATTTGTTTAATCTAGATTTCATCATTTTATTAATTTGCTAGCTAGATTCGGTAACGTTTCTAAATCAAATTTAAAGATACCAATATTTTGGTCATTCCTCACCAATTTGAATAGTCTTTTATCAAAAGATGTATCTATATATATGTATTTACAAATGTATTCCGCAATAACAAAAGAGGTTAAACGGTTGCAAGTTAGAGACAAAGATAAAGGTTTCATAGCGTATCGAACACAACATTACGCTAAAACAAAACGACAAGAATACAAATGAGAAGGGTTTCACGAGAACTGGGCAACGTAAACACGAACTGTGCCACTCTCCTCAACTATCTTTGTTCTATATGACGTAGGTATACATAAAGTTCGGCGCTTTTCGCCGGGTAAAAGTAAGCTCCTTGCGATAATTTGACGATTTCAAGTGAAATGAAGTCGAACTATGTCACAGTAATCATGATCATGCCCTTTTATCCGGCACGGATTCAGGAAATGGTACAAGAACCTCTTCAAGTACAAAGAGTTACCACCATAGATCTCACATCGCTGGAACTGTTCCAACACAAAATAATTTAAGTACGAATTATAGAAATTTAATATAGTTAAAAAATTGTTATTTTTCCAATTGGTAATATAAGATTAATACAAAAAAAAATGTTTTTATTATTTATTTTATGAAAGAACGAGATATTTGGATCAGGAAAGAATGTTGAGTGAATTATTTATATCGGTGTGTCTGTGTGAGTGAAAGATGTAAGATATGAAAGAATATGAATGAAGGGCGTGAGGAATGTAAGGATAGATTTCAATGATGCTAGATGAATGCTTGGAAAGGGGTGTCTGGTGGCCCATTTATGTGAAAGGACATGATGATATGTGTGTTAATATGTATCCAATCCAGCACGTGCCATTTCACACTGTTCCCACTATCTTTGTCTGCTTGTGCCTGTGTATAGCTGTCTAATCTTGTCGAGGTAATAATGTCGTTTCAATTGCATCGTAATATCATACACAGTATGGTACATTTGATGATGCTTATTCAAATACGTGTTTGATTGTTCGTTACTAATGCAGTGCAGTACAGATTTCTCCCCTGTCAATTACATGCAAGATATGAACAAATTATTTCAATTCAGGATAAGTTACATATTTTCAATTTTCTATATACCTTCGTGCTCATATATTTATTTATTTACACGAATTAATAATTCGGCAAAACCGTAAAATTCCACGAATTTTGTATGATATTTAGTGATTCGAATACCAATTATTTAATGAAATATTAATTTAGACATTCCATAATTTGTGTGTGTGTGTTTGTGTGTGTGTGTGTGTGTGTGAGGGGTAAATAAATAGCAATTATAATGAAAGTGTGCTATATGAAATGCAATATGTTCTATAAATTCGTTTATTGATGCGAAGCAAGTATTGTTTTATTTGTGATTGACAAATGAACATTCGTGCGTTATTTGATATTTCATGTCCGCTTGTGTTAAAGTTCATCTATAAATAGTTTGTCTAATCTCATGCAAACAGTTATATGTTATGTTGTGCACACATCTTTCATTCATTTTACAATATTTATTATAAATGATTTGCAATCAAACTTAACTGACAATTAAAAACCAAAAAAATTTGTTATATTTATGGACGAAATATTTAAAATATTACGAAAAGTTAACAAAATGTTGAGTTGCCTACGCATTTTAAATATATGTATATTTTCATTTTGTAGGATTTTTGGCTAGTGTACGGTCGCAATGAACGGAGAGAATCCCGAGAATGTCGTGAGGATTCCAAACAGGATATTGAATAGTATAGCAGAAACAAGGCTTTTTAAGCGTCAAGCAATCCTATATTGTATAACCAGAGAACATTTTTCGTATTCTTCTTCTCTCAAGTCCATCTTTTGCTTTCAGTCGTTGTTGCGTCGATCTGATATCGATGCAAAATATACCTGTTTCTCTTTGTCAAACAAATAATGCATATCTGCATGTGTGTATGTGTGTGTGTGTGTGTGTGGGTGTGCATTTTATGTGTTTTCTATGAATGCGTATCTATTAAGATCATATCAGTGTTTTATGAGATGTAATTTGTCAGCTTGTCGAAAATACTTTAGACATGCCACAATAGAAGCATAACAATACTGAATTTATTCCTCGTAAACTGGCATATAACGAACGATATTTATCGATGTGGCGGCTATTTTTGACGCCAATAGATATAGATGTCAACACTAATGGAAGCTAAATATTTGGAATATTAGAAATTCTACAATAAACACTTGTTTTTTTGAAGAAAATGTCACATTCCTTTGAAGGATTTATATATGCGATTTATGTAAACAATAAGTTTGTAGGCTGTATAGATTTTCACTCCTATACAAAAAGATTTAGAAAAAATTGCCAAGTGTACTGGAACAAAAAAAAGTTTACAAGCCACTGGCCAAAAGTCAAGTCAGAGAGTGTGGAATCTTTTTGTATCGGTTCGGAACTGATGCGAGATAAGTCCCACGGGATCTTATGAAACCAAACAGTGGTGTTGGTTTGTTCACTCCTGTAGGTAATCGAATTCACGAACTCGTGAAATCCATCACTTGTAAGACAACCTGTACCTCTTCGTCAATACTATAAATCCTTACCGCTACAGATCCAACGTAGGTTTCAGTTAACAAATCTGTAAAATATCTAAACTTTTAATAAAATTAAGCGTTTATTATCTGATCATAAAATATGTTTAATATTTATTTAAATATCGAAATATATTAAATAATAGAAACAAAATGAAATATATTTATTTATATATGTATAAGTATATGTGCTGTAATTTATTCGGATGAAATTTTACAAAAAGTGAAGAACAAGCGTGAAGATATTGTTTTTCTGTGTTTGTTCATCATCAGCGTTGATGGATATGTGTTGTGAGCTCCGGCAGTTCATTAATAACTTGCAATTCCAAACACACCATGCGTAAATCAAATTTCTATTGGGGTATAAGCGCGTGCGCAAGCTCACGTCTTCAAATATAACATAACGAAGACAAGAGCATGGTGGTTCCATTATATGAATAATTTACAGAAGCCAAGAAGGATTGTCGTCTTCTTTTTTTTTAGTACGTCTTCGTGCTGGCGTTACGTACACAAGTACCACGTTAATAAATACGAAAATAAAGAACACAATATAGCACTTTTACACCGCGTGTAGCTTTCTAAATAAAACTAATAGATTTAAATGAGAAAAGCTTGTACTGTGCTGACTTTCAACAAAATATAATGCTTTCTTAGATCATCCAACCTTTCTAACTGTATAATGTATATTTCTGTAAACTGGGAAATTATTACTTTTTTACTTTCTTATACGAAGCAAAAAATCGGTATTGTAATCATGAAAAATTTCTATTTTAAAATTCTCATGGAAATATTTCTTTCAATCTTCTCTATCTCTAAATGAATGTGTGTGTGTGTGTGTGTGTGTACGCGCGCGCGCGTGCATGTGTGTGTGTGTGTGTGCACTTTATAACGTAAACTTAAGATTTTTATATGTCAGGCAAGAAATCCTATCATTTTTTAAAAGAATATTCAAACCTGATGTGCATGTTTACTCTAGTCATTTTTAGCGGTTTTTGCAGTAAGTTAAAAACGGTAGCACTTACAGTAAAAATAGTTAGAATAAAAATTATAATATCTAATCAGTATACGTATAAGAAAGTTGAGTCAAAGCCATTCTGTAGGAAAGCTAATGTTTTGAGAGATTTTAATTAAATTTGAACAACGTCTGTTGTAAAATCTCTGTCACAACATTTATAACTTTGAATAACTCTTACGTAAAATAAAGTCCAACAAAAGCACACAGAGTATTGTATACGTATGGTAGTTGTGTGTGACTGAATATAATACGGAGGTGACCTAAAGACCTACCAACCAAGCTAGACTATCTCGGTTCGATCGCCGTAGCTGCATTTTTATGCACCCTTCTTCGTGCAATATCAACTCAACCGTCTCGTCGTCCGGGTGGCTTTGTGAACGTCGGTCTTCTTTGTCCCTACAATGCTGACCGACAGTTTTCATTGTATTTAATAGAGACGTATTGTGTGTGCATCTCTGAAACACTATTTCGTTTTCAATTGAGATTTTTAGTTTGATTGATCAAAGTTTCCCGACCTGTCATGCAACTAGAAAAAGTAAAAAGAATCCGTGAATGTCGTCAACGCGCCTGAACAGTGCTGGGAACAATTTCTAAGAAACTATTTCTGTTAATTGTTTTTACAATGTTCAAATTAATTGAGTTATTGTTAAACAGGACTGTAACAGTACATGTATTAAATTGTTGATTTTATTATCAAAACGAATTAGTTGATTAGTTATTCCTACAACCCTTCATCAACTTCATTTGTACCACATATTTTTTATAATAAAATGATTTATCAAATATCTTAACACTTGATAACATATGCTGAACCACCCTTCGCTTACCATAACAACTTGACCCTTCACAGCAGGTAATGCCTGACCCGATTTCTATGCAGACCAAATTTGTAACGTCATCCAGTTAATTAGAATTGATTATAGCAACTACAGATTTCACGAAGATACCGTGTCGAAAACATATGGTTTTTACTCTTAAACCGAGGAGATAAGAACTAAAGTACTAATTCAAATATATCGCTACTCATTTTTATATAGTTTATTTACGCTTGAATTAGTTCTGAACATCATGAATACTTTACAATTATAGTGCTTTTAATTTATTTAAAAGCACAGCACCAGTTGTAAACTGATGATAGATCTTTTGATTTACAATTTGTTGTTCGTTTATTTTATTTTGTGTTTAGATTCTATTCAATGACGCTGTCATCAATTGACGATGTTTAAGGAGGTGTTTTCATTGTTCTAAATATGGAATAGAATGCTCAATTTTGTTAAATGATTTAAAGAATAAAATAAAACTCTTGTATTTTGAATTGTTTAATATTATATATACAATAAATTATTTATATAGCCTTTAGTTTGCATTATATGAATAAGAATTTTCAATGTCGCATTTTGTGTATTCTGTCTGTCTGTGTGTGTTACACAATTAATTACTGATTTATGGTTAAGAAAATTAAAAATATTTTTACGAGATTCAAACTTTGTATGAATTTATCGAATTAGATTAGATTAATGGAATTAAGTATGTATTCTATAGATTTAACGATTTTGCTAATATGAGTTTATGAATAATTAATGTTAAAATAATTTTGGTATTTCTGCATTGAGTCGAACGAATGTTATCAAATTTATGCAGATATTTCAATGTCTACTCATATTATTATAATTTGATGTTAATTTCAAAACATGCCAACTATATTATCTCGATTTCAATAATGGTTGGCAGATAATGCCAAATACTTGGTAATTTAATTTGTGTTTTATTAATAGAGTCTGACCGATTTTCAACATAACATACAATATTTGTTCTGTAAAATTCAT
The DNA here is from genome assembly GCA_944039245.1 of Nebria salina. Lineage (NCBI taxonomy): Eukaryota > Metazoa > Arthropoda > Insecta > Coleoptera > Carabidae > Nebria > Nebria salina. The sequence continues at coordinate 15,379,841 of OX063271.1, forward strand.
TTTTGATTTACATGGGGGCGCAATAATCGCTTGTTATTACAATAATAATATAGACGTAATCGTATTCCCGCATAATATATGTGTTTTACTTCAAACAGTTTTTATTCAGTTTCATGAACAAAATATTGCTCATTTAAAAAGAATTTTTTTAAATATCCAAGGAAAAAAAAATTTATATCGAAAAGTAATTCTTATAAGATGAAATAAAAAAATTAATTTGGTTTAGTTTAGAAATTTAATTTATTGTTCGTTGAAACAAATCGACGAGATAAGAAAATATTGAATGCAATTTAGAATCTGTGTGGTTGAAATGAAAACAATACATATTGATGTACGTAAATTGTTAATAATTAGTGGTGGTTTGTTTAAAATTTGAATGTTTAATTTTATGCAATTGGAAGTCAAATATTTTAAATATTTGCCTAATTAACTGGACACATACGAATGTGACGTGCCGAGAATTCTAACCAGTGGATATGGACGGTTCTCATTTGTCTGCCCAACCCGAACTAATACGAGCACACTCGATTTGGTCTACATCGCTTACCTGGTTATGTCTCCTGAATTGTTAATATCATCTAACCGCTCACCGGAACTTGTTGAAATTTATTTATTCGCTATTCCTAGTATCGGAATCAAAATGCGGGGTCGTCCTCAACACGAATGGTTAAATATGGTTGAGAAAGAAAAGTTGTAAGAAAGCGGAATAGAAGTATATGAAAAATTTTATTGAAGATTGCATGTACAATACTTTTAAATAATTTAGAGAATATTTGTTTATAAACGTTCGATAATATATGGTTGAGACTATAATTTGTGGATTAGTATATTAAATGGTGTTGATTTAGGATAGATTGGTTTTTGTAGAAGTTAAAATACCGGTGAGCGTTTCAATTAGTGGGGCATTTTATTTATGCGGAGAATATTCAACATGGGTGTCCAGAATCGGAAGTGTGTATTTAAGTAGGGGCGGCACACATGCAAGTTCCTGCTGCTGGCGGTCTTTTCTAGGCGCCGCGTCGCACCGCGCCGCACCGCGCTGCACGCGCCTCCACACCGACTATTCAAACAATTACGGCCGGCAATATGTTTATATAATTTTCCGTTCGTGTTTTGAATTTCCTCTCTCCGGCTTGCGCTGGGCTCGTGTAGTCAATTGGCCTAACACAAAATAAATATTCATTAGTTTGACATACGAGTAAAGCACAGGATTGCCTTCCCCTGGAAGGGTGAGACAGGTGCCATAAAAACAGCTCGCGTCCGTTTCGGGGGCAGTCGGATGATGTCGGATGCGGTCGGGGCGTAAGCCCCCGGATGGGCGCGCGCGCTTCGCGCTTTGTTGGGCCCCACAGCATCCAGTGTCTGTCGTACCACTGTATGGTAAGCATGCTTCATGCCCGGTGCGCGGATTTAAGAGTTCGCGCAACTCGTCATTCAGTGGCCCGCTCTTTTTAGTGTTTCAGCAGGTGCGACTCAACATCGGTGACTTTAAAACCATGTGTTTACAAAACTAAACTTAGCAGTGTCATTATTCATCACCCCCTCTAGTTCATTAATTATCATCTACGTGTACTTAATGTTGTAGTTCTACTTGTTTATTCATAATGGCATAAGACACAAAAAGTTCTTCTTGACTATAATAATTAAAGATAATTGAAGTAGACACTTAGTTAAAATGTCGTTGACTGTGCGCAAAATTCCGTCGTCACTCATAAACTCAATATTTCTGTACGTGATCCTTCTATCCTTGTTCGGGCTTTGGGCTTCCACGGCAAAAGCCAAAATTACTGATGACGAAACTGGTAGGTGCTCTTTCTCTTCTTTACTTGTTCTTCGTTTTCATCTCGGTCTGTTTCTCATGTCGTTCAGTGTCATTGTAGACTTATTGTTTTTTTTTTCAATGGGGTGCTTGTATTGTTTTTTTTTGTGTCTTGCTGTTGAAGTTTTCGAATTATCTTTGAAGAACTTCCGATTGAAAATAAAAGACAAGCAGCATTGTTTCAAAGAATAAAATTGTTTTTTTTTGTTTTGTTTTCTGTCATTTCATCGGGAACGACTGATAAATAGCTGTATCAATGTTATTTTTATTAGTGTCTTTCAGAGAATACCCATCTTATCATTTCCACTTTGTCTATTGATGATTTACAAAAAGGCCGAAGGGGGATAAGTCCTAATATCATGACAATGTTCCGGGGATCTGAGCCGGATAGAGTATCCTCGAACATGAGGGTGTCATGAAATATTGATATTTTTTTTTATATATCTTATTATTGTATCCATTTTTATTCATCGGCGATTATCTATTAAAGATTTGCAGTCAAATGTTTCTTACCGAAATTTTCTAAAAATTCATAATTATTTGAAGATTCATTTACGTAAAACAATAAAAAAGCTCGAAAAGAAATATTTCGCTGCAGAAAATTTACTTTTTTTGACGATTAAAATTTGTATTAATAAATTGAAGTTTATTATTTTGTATTTTTATATTTATCATCGACAAACTTTTACATTTGTACTGAATTGTTTTCTGACATATTCATTTATATTTGATATTTGTACAATAAAAATAAATACATTTTATTAAATAAATTGGTTTCACGTTTTTTTATTAATATTTTAAAGCTGCTATTAAATAGTGGGTTATATTTTACTTTCCTGGAAATATGACTATTTATGCCATCACCATAACAAATTTGTTGCCGAAGGTATTTACATAATAAAATTGGCGTGAAATCGCGCAAATGAGGAAATATCTTTTATAATAGGCAAATCTAATATTTCATCTGTTTTTGAATTTCATAGTAGATTTTTATATATAAATATATATATATATTGGAATATAAAGTGGAATACATCTTAATTTTAAAGATTAGTTTTGAAAATTCTATCATTTCCGAATCTCAGTTATAGGACGTAATTTTAATATAAGTGCGATTTTTCAATACAAACTTTTATTATTTCAAATTTGTTTTCTTGATTTTAATACTTACTAATTCATATTTCGTATAAGAAAGTCAAAAGTGGAATATTAGAATTATGTAAGATTCCATTCAGGGAAGGTCAAAAAGAATATTTCCGTTCAAAACTGGATATCGTTTATTTTTCTTGATTACAATACTTACCAATTAATATTACGTATAAGAAAGTAAAAAGTGAAATATTAGAATTAAGTATAGTATGACAGGATAAGCAGAATAAGACTTGCTTAGACTCAATTGGTTTATTATTATATTCAGCATGATTGAGTTTAAAGATATAACGTTAGACTGTAGAAGTAAGAAAAATTCATTTAAGGTTTATTTGATAGAACTTTTAGTCAAGTCAACATCATTCAGTCTTCAAGGTATTATATAGGCTAGCAAAGACAAACTCCACCTCCGGTGTTTCATTTATTATTTATATATTTTCATTTCTTTTTTGTTTTGTTATCATATCACCGTTATCTTCTCGTTCCAGGCTATAGAGCCTTCATCAGGTTATCTTATTTAAGAAATAGCAATATCTGTTTTGTCCTTTTGTATAGACGCAAAACACAAAAAAAAAACGAAATGCAAACGAAAAGTTTAATTTCCGGTAAACACGTATTGTATAATTAACGAACGACGTTCGGGTGGGCGACTCTTTTGTTTTCATTAAATAAAAATCGATTTTCAACTTACTTGATGTGTCCCGATACGAAAACGGACACAAAACGCCGAGAAACGTCACCCGCTTCTGTTCCCTTTTGCCTAGTGAAGAATTGACCAATTAATTTCAACTATTTAATGAATTTCTCCGTTAATTTTCATCATTGTGTTCGTAAGATTCTTTAGCCCAATCTGTAAAGTTTTTGGTTTCCCTTATACGGTTACCGGGTCTCTTTGAATTTATTCTAAAATAAAAGAGACGAATATATTTAAATTTACGTATTAAATAATCTTACTGTCTAATTTATATTATTCAACAGTTTCTATAAAATTCCAATTTCACAATTTCTTTTAAACTTATACATTTGATTGATTTTGCCGAAGTCAATTTCTGAACGCTTACGTAATGATTTTTTATTTATAAATAAAAGTAAAAGAGATTTGTTTTCAATTTTATTTATTTTAATAAATAGCTATCGAAAAAAATGTATTATTTGTACAAATTCTTTGACTAGTTAGGAACTTGTTTCTTTCATCTCTTAAAGATTTATGAGTTTTCAATATACTCGCACGCTGATTGACAGTTTTCAACGACAAAACTTTAACGAAGTCGAAAACCTTGGGTGTTTATTTTTTTTTTTTACAACTGAAAAAAGAAATATAATTAGGTGTTCGGAATAATGAAGGTGCTCGGCCGAACTGCCCAAGTCTAGAATTTTTATAGTTCGGCTATTTTTGCTCTTTGCTTTAACCGTCTGCAGAGAAATTATTATCGCTTTTTTCGTGTAATTGAAGTCATTTCTATAATTAGTACAATACATTTTAGACGTTTACGTATTGAAACGAGCGGAATTATATGCAAATTCGTCGGTATCTTTTTGATTAGTTATATAGTTCACGTTTTTTGACGTCGCTATTAACCTGTTTCGTTACCCATTTATTTTATTGATAGTTTAATTGCTAGTTGGAAAATATTTTGAAACAAGTGTTCGTTATTTTTTGTATGGAATAATTATATGGTTCATACTTATTTGGGAGGATAATTTTTAATGATAGTGTTAAATGTTTTTACTACATTTTTTATTTTTACAACTTTAATATTGAAACTAACATTTCAAATACACCATAACTATATTAAAAATTTGATTGTTTTTACGTTAATTTTAAAATGGTTGAGAAATTATGAATTAGGTACGTCTGTGATACATCGCATTGTAACTCTTGTTTAAACAAGAAGCTTGTTGACGTATGTCGACTCTAATAACGAGCTGTAAGTAAACATGCAATGCACATATATGCGCCATAGCTTAAGCTCAGTGTCATAGCGTGTTTTATGCTTGGGGTAATAATGCTAAAATATCATCTCGTATGTGGGAATTATGCAAAGCTTGATTTTTTAAGATCAGCAAACTGATGGATGGTATTGCACATTTGGCTGAAACGCGCTTACGATGATTGAGAACGGCATTTCTATTTCCGTTTTTCCGTATTTTTTCTCCAAAAGTTACTATATAAGAATTTATTTATCACGCAGCATAAAAAATATTTACAATCATTCTGTATCCCACATTTTTTTAAAATATACAAAATACAAAATTTAATTTTCGTTTTTTACTTCTTATAAGTGCAAAGAATCGTTTAAAAGTTTTAATACGTCTAATAAAGTAACAATTGTTGGCGCATTTCGAAGTATTTAAATAAAACAAAATGTAATCCAATAAGTTAGCACCTTTCGCAATGCCGCATCATTATTCAATTCAGCGTGTCTCCCCTCGGCCAGTTTGGAAGTCGACACAACGCGCATATTATCACAGTTACTATTCAGCACGAATGTCATGGACCACGAGCACGAAAAGAGGGGGATGTGTCGAGCGAGGAACCGTTTACGAATTAGATATGAATTTAAGCGTCGCGTTTTCCGAACATGTTGAGCAACTTGAGCACACGAAACAATTTTGCATTCCAAGGCCGCACATACTATGAAATTCCCTCGGCGATAAACTTTAAACAAATGACAAATATAGTTTGTAATTATAGGTATGTTCATATGCATTTCAAGTATCTCTAATGAATGAAATTGCTGACAGTTTACCTCACGTTAAATGTATTACAATAATAACTATTGTACATAATTACATACATTACTACTCAAATTTTGAAATATACAATATTAAAAGATTTATTTAATTAAATAATATAATTAATAAAATTCTAACTTTCCCTGATTAAAATAAGAATCTATAAATATCTTAAAAAAAAAAATCATTTAGAAAAAAAAGTAATGAATCACTCAATATTACTTTTAAAAACTCTTTCTTCAGCAACGTAAACAGTCTTCTTAAACTACACTAGCGCCAGTATTTTTCAATATAAATGCACTCTCGGCTGCCGGGTTTTCTTTCGCGCAACGCAAAGTAACGTAAAACAAAAAAAAAAAATCCTGAAAAGTACGATACGCTCTGACGTTTTAAGCAATGCGTCGACCCACCTAAAAAAAAAAACGCATTTTTTTTTTATGTCCGCTTGAAAAGGTGTGTACAATCAATGGTATTCGAGGTTGGTCACGTGCTGCTAAAATGGTCTTCGTTGGAAGTTTCTGTATACTCCTTTTTTCCCAGAAAAACAAACAATGTGGGCAATCGATTCGACAATATTTATTTCGAAAAGGTGTACGATTTTTTTTTGTCTTCTTCTTCCTCTTGGCTAGCTCTTTTCGTTAGTGTATACTAAAGTTTGCTGGGACAAGCGATTTTTTACGAACTTTGGATGTAAGATTGAAAGCTATCGTCGATACTACAAAATATATAAAACTAGGATATATTTGTTTTGTTTTGCTTGGTTTGTGATTGTTTTGGGGAATGAAAATATTTATTGCTTCAGTGAAAATATGCTTCAATTTTTGTAATTTATCTCTACTACGAATACTGGTTATTTTTAGAATAAAAAAATACTGTAATTTTAGTAACCGAGTCAAGTATAAAATGAGAACGTAACTACATTATTATCGCATTTATTAATAATAATAAAAAATAATAGCTTTTGTTTTCAAATTAGACGTTTTTTAGCAAGTTGCGAAAAAAAATTCAATTTTTGAAATTTACATACAAAAATTAAATACCTAAACTTTTCTTACATTTTGATTAACGTATTTATAATTTGTTTTTCAAAACGCATTTGTTATACTTTTTAAACAAATCGCGTTTCATTTATAATTTAGTATTTAGAATAATCTATAAATTATTTTTCTATTAGTAAAAAATGATTGAGAAACTTTACGAAAAACAAATTATAATACTTTTATTTTTACGCGATTTTTATATATACGTGTTCCTGCACTCGAGTTTATATGCCTCTTTCGATGGCTGGTTCTGTTCTAGTGAGTGTTTTTGCATTATATTTCATGGAGTTTTTTGATTTCATTTACGGGCGACAGAAAAGTAGCTAATGTCATTACTCCGCGAAAACAAAGACGTAATGTTGCTTTTAGCATTATACTAGTGGGTATAATACTTTAAATATGTCACTCGGTGCACTCGGAATTTCATATATACGCTATAAGAAAATTCTATTTTGTGAAAGTATGCAAGTTGGAAAATGTTAAATTTGAATTTTCTCTAGAGCTACTACGACTTCGGAGCATTGCTGTTTATTGCACAGGTTTATTTATATTTTTAAGTTTTTTATGATTATCTCTGTAATGTGAAGGAAAATATGTTTCACACGTGTCACTCATTTTTATTAGATAATTGTAACTTGCAGGGAAAAAATATTATTAAATTAAAGTGTAGATAATTTGATCATTAATATACTTCAACTTTTACACAACTTAACATATTCGTTTTGATATTTATTGGAGTTTTGATATAAAATTTTATTTTCAAATCGAAGTTGAAAAGTATCGCATGTTCAAGTTTCATATTTTATTTATTCTATTTACGTATAATAAATAATAGTTAGATATTTTCACGAAAGTTTTTTTTTGATACAGAAGAAGATATTAGTATTACATTTATATTATACAATAATTGTATACATGCATATTTTTATCAAATCGATATTTCAACACGCTTCATAAGTTTACGTTACACATTCTAATTGAAATAAAATATAATGATTTATTTGCAAATTATACCACTTTTTATAATTTTTCTATCCCATATATAATTTAATGTAAATTCTTTATATATTTATCGAATTTATTTCCTTTAATAATATGTATTTTTGATTACAAATTTTAATTAATTTGAACAATAATATAATATTTCTACAATAAATGGAGTTTGTTCTAATTCAGTTAAAAATAATCAGGTGAAGATTAACAATTGAATGTTTATGTGCGCCCAACATATTTGTATGTATGTGCGAGCCACGTTAACACCGGAGTTAACTGAATTACTCCGTGCTTGCATATCTGACAGTTGTACCGGTATTGGTTGCGCGTACAACGTGAATGCTTTGTGTTTTTTTTTTTTGTAAAATGTAATTTTCCGTTATGCAATTTCTGTTAGTCGAAATAATTCAGATATACCCAGCAAATTGATGTTTGCTGATCAAACAACCAAGATTTTTGTTACAGTTTCATGTATACGGAACATGGTATTGAATAAGATAAAAAATAATGTTATATCCGAGATCCGTTCGTAAGAATAGTTTTGTATTATGTGCATACGGTATTCTATAGTCATATAATGTTCATCAGTGGAGCATGAAGCAGGCAACTTTCTGCTCAATATTACAGTTTAGTTTTGAAAATTGTGTTTGTATGTAAATTCAAAGAAAATGTGACCACAGACGTGGTGCTGAAATTGACAGATCGACAAATGTCCGCTCTAGTTTTCTACCATGACAGATGTGCTGGGAACGTGTTGAGAATCGACAAAAATTAGTTACGATAATCAATAAATTCGCCACAGTAACGCATTGCTCTTTTACCAACGACATTTCCCTGTTTTCTTATTCAGGTCTTCACTATCAAACTACCATTCAGCATCATTATTTCATAGTTTTACTGAAATATACTTTGTTCAATTTCAATATGTTTGGAATAGAATTTCAAATTCAAGTGCCAGCATACCACAAACCCATTCAAAAACTACTTCTTCTTCAATATATTTAAGCAAATATACCTTCTACAAAGTTAAAATAGCATTCGATTTTTACCAAAAACTTACAAAGTGGAAACTGCTTTAAACATCTTATAAAACATATTTAAAATCCGTCAAAAAACAACTTAAAATGTTTTATATAAACAAAAAAGCACAAAATAAAAGTGTTAAATTAACTGTTAAACGAAGAAAACTTAAACGTAAACAGACCAGGAAATAAAATAGGAAACAGGCAAAACATTATTTAAAAACATTAAAGTCTCGTGTGTATGTTATTAAACGCCAGATAATGTCATGCTAAGCAGCATCCGACATAGTACCCGTGGATCTGGTCTTCCTTCACCCACAGAATGATAACAAATTTGAACACATTACAGCGCAGTGTGCATATCACACACAATTAAAAATAAAAAACGAGAACCGGACGAATGTCATGTGAATTAATTTACGCATTCCTAAAATTAGTACGTTGGACGGCTGTGTGCGCATTCATGCCAGTGTGCGTATATAATAAAAGGAAATGTTTGAATTATGTGTATTGTGGTTTACAACTTTTGTATTTTATAGTGTTTTTTTTATCATAAAAAAGCTTATTATTTATTATAATGTTATCTAAATTTAATTACCTAATCTCATGTAGATACTTAGCTTAACAACAGCAAGAAGCTATTTTGGAAATTGGGATAGAACTTTCACGGGAAAGCTGCTAGTTCGCAGTTATTGGGTATTGGGAATTGCTTAAGTGTTCTTTGTTCTACACTAACTTGTTATAAGTGCAATATTGCTAAAAATGAATGAGGTAGTCTTATTAAAATTAAGGAAGTTTGTTAAGTTGAAGATACTTGACAATCACTGCTTGGATAAAATGTTTTTTTTTGGCATTAATAAAATGAAAGACACAATGTTCACATGAATTAACAAATACAATAATTTATAGTTAATTGCTAAGTTAATAAAGGTGTGCTTGATAAAATATATACATATGTATGTTTGTATGTTTATATATGCAAATATTAGTTTACATAAATTATGATAAACATTTTATACGAGAATTAATATAATTATAACACCTAAAATATAATGTAGCACTACTAACCTATTAGAATCAACAACAGAGTGACTAATTTTTATGAAATTATAAACCATTTTACAAATTAGTTTATGTATTTAAATTTTATTTGATAATAAATATAAAAACATTTTTCGGAAATAATAAATAAATACTGATATTTGTCCTACAAATTTGAATGATTTTATTTAAATAGAAAGGATATTAAAATATAAAATTAAATATCTAACAAAATATTAAAATACGTTATTTTTATTTTGTTTCTTACTTTTGTTCTTACAATACTTACTTATAACTTCGTATAAAAAAGTAAAAACGTAGTCTCACAATCAACTAATGAACAAACGTAAAGTTAAAACTAACTTACCCTTATTCAGCCTCACAGATGTATATACATAGGTATACAAGAAACAAACTTTGTTTTCGTAAACACAACAAAAGAATCCGGCGCCCAATCAATAATACATAAAACCAAAACCAACATTTCCCAGTTCGAAACAAAACACCAAATAAAAAAGCAATTTTGAGACGTGGCTTGAGCTTTTCGTAGGTTGCCTCTGCTAAACTTTACATTCCAAATTTAGTGCGCGCGATCGTTCAGTACAGTACAGTACCTATAGGTATATATATACGTGCGTATATATTACATCGCGCAAGTTTTGAATACATGTGGGAATTTGAATAATTACATCCAGAAGAGCAGAATAATAAGATATAAACCGCGATGCTGTTGCGTTGGATTGAGTTCAGATTATAGGTGGTTGTGAACAACCCCAGAGTACAGAATCCGGTGTTGGATGATGACACACTGCGTACTTACGGCGAACGCTGTAAGTACTAATCGATAATATGAAATCGTGTCAACGCACTGTGGCCGCATATTATCCAATGAACCTTGATTAGCGTGTCACACGTTTTTACCTTTCATTTAATGTTTTGCTTGTCTTTCCATAAACCTGTATCTGTTTTTATATCATTTTAAATTTAATACACCTTAGGAAACCAATCAATGTACAGTTTATTTATTATTAATAATTAACTCCATATATATTCGAAATTGTTTAATTAATTCAAACATACAAATCTATGTAATATAGAAAAACGTTTTTTAAGGTCTTGCTTTTGTGAAATTATACTAATGACCGGATACATAATTTTTATTTCATTTTATATACTAGCATAATAGTTAAATGACATCCAAGGCTATCAACTTTGCATTGAGTATTTTCATAATGTTTGTGATCAAGTGTGTAACATCATTCTGCGTAAATACGCCATGTCAATTAATTAATGATAGACGTGAATGGAATTCAGATCAGTGACATTATCTCGAGTTCAAACTTGATTTGCAATTTAATGTTGCCTTTCAAAATGGTTATAATTAATCATAATAAATTATTTCAACGTCTTTATCAAGAAATAAACTATTCCTTTTTGAATACAGTTCAAATTAATAAAATTGGTGTGGTGTTTTCAAAAAAAAAGAACAAATATATTATTTATTTACAAAATTTAAAAAAATGAGAACCTACAGCATTGTTTTGTAAATATTTATATTAACATATCTAGAACTATTAAATATCTTTAATAGCTTTATAAACATATTTAAGATACTTTAAACATATTTTCTGATTGTATCAAACTGTAAGAAAAATGCAATTGTGAATTTTTAGAATATCGGGTTATGAAATAAATATATTTTGATATCACACAATAAACCATATACATCAAAATAAACCGATCTTTCCCTATACGTCTTCTATATTTCTCTACAGTCAAAAACACACGTTATCCCTCTTTACTCTCAATCGTATCTATCAATTTGTTCTTTGGCCGCCTTCTCATTTTCGCACCATTTACCTCACCCTCATAAATTCTTTGTCATTCTTTGAGATACGCGTACTTCAGTAATATCAACGTAACACTCACACACACACACACACACACACACACACACACACACACACACAAACACACACACAAACACACGCGCTCGCGCACACACACACACACACACACACACACACACACACACACACACACAAACTCAGACGCAAGTCCAATATAAATTAACATTTACTCTAAACTTAAAAACATTTATTAAAACAATAATTAGTTATAATAATGTACAAAGTCATATATTCGTATTGAATGTAATAGTAGGATATAAATTGAATATTTGACATTGAAATCCAACCCGAAATGAAAGTTGTGGGTTGGATTCTCAGTGGCATCCGATGAATTATTTTCAACGTAAAATATTTAATTAAAAACGTTTTCACAATTGTGAATATTCAGAGAACAAAAATTTGATTAGTTTCGTTATACATTTCCAATATATAACAGTTAGCTTTGAATATCCGTGTACTGATTATAATTTAAATGGGTATCTGATACATTATTGGCTTTATGCTAACCCCGGAATGAAAGGCTCTGCGGGCTGCATTAAATATTTAATATAATTTATCGTACAAATAAACAGGTGGCCGCGTAAGGGCACACATGCTTGTTGCTTGTCTGGATTCAATTTCGTGGTTAATTTATAACTAGTCACAAAATCCCTATTATTTAACCCATCATGATACCAACTGTCCGAGAGGAGGAAGCAACAACTGACGCATGCAACTGCAACTGCAACAAACAACATGTCAAAACCAAATATAGTCGCTTTTTCAAAATCATCAACGAACCACATTCAAATGCTGTTGACACGGAATTGTAAAGGTGGACAATAAGAAAGAATTCATGTCGTGTTCGTTTGGTGTATTTATCCATTTATAGGTAGCTTAGAAACGCAGAATGAAAATTCGAATAGGCTAGTTGTGAAACACGTAATCCCAATCGTCCACATTTGATAGTGCATTGAGAATCGCGCTCGACTTGGCAAAGAAAGGATGAACGATGAAAAAGAGAATAGGAGTGGCCGGAGCGCATTGTAAGAAAATCATGGCAACAATACGCGGGCATCAAGGGTGCTGCTAGAATTGATATGTGAAACATAGGACCAGCCAGCCAGCATAGAGCCAACTCGATGGAGCGGCATTTCTTTTGTCTGTTAATGTCAAAGCATTGCGAGAAATGAAAGACATGGCTCAATCGTTAAGAAATCCCGTGCGCGATGAACGTAATCCAGTTGGAGCGGCCGCGTTCTGCCGAAAGTGTGCACTGGCCACGATAACATCTACCCGCCAGTTTCTTTTACTCGTTCCGATAGTGGAAGAGAGACAGCGTCAATTGCTTTCGATAAAACGCTAATATCAGGGCGATATAAATTCCGCCACGAAACCGTTGGTAATTTAAACGGAATTATCAACGTTATTGGCTAATTCTGGAGACCGACGCCGTTCAAAATCGAAATTAATTCAATTGCCAATCTAAAATTTAAATTGTGAATTACGATGAACCATTTTTTTTTTCTCTTTTCTCTCCGATAAAAAAGAATATGAAATTGGAATTTAATATCATTGGAAAGCATTTGTGTAATTGGTTATTCAAGATATTACGATTCATAAAATTGTCTACGGACTCAAATCTACAAGCTCTTTTCAGCGCTATTAAAAGCAGTCATTAAATAATTTATATAATACAACATAATACGCTTTTCATATTTCCCAGAATATTCAGCTTCAATTGCCGGAGTCTAGTTTTAGTTATGTGCATCACTATATTCTAATTCACTTTGCGAGATCAAATGCGTATATTGCTTTCTATTTCTTATGTATATTTTGTATAGATTAAAAAGTTATTCAAAATTCAGAATCGATTCCGGGAAGATCAAAACGTATATTTCCATTAAAATCTCGGGATTGAATTTTTTCATTGTTTCATGTTTATGATATATTTCGCGAGGATGTAACACTTCCTAGAAAACAGCGATGAATATGAGATGATATAACATCGTTGATTCGTAATTCCGCATATTAAACAACAGCTGAATCCTGTCAAGCGCAGTTATTAATTAAGCTGTAAGAATAAGCAAACTCGTCGCTAGAAACTTCTTGGTGAAAAACTTAATCGAAAACATAGCTAATTAATTATTTGAAATCGATATGTCCGTGCGCGGCTGCCGACAGCGACTATACGATAGGTATAAGGCTAAGAAGCACAACGAAGTTGTTGTTAAGCCAAAGTCAAGATCTAATTAACTTACAACAATATAAAGGGGCCAACCGGGAAACTGTGGATCATCAAAGATGAGAAGGGCCGCCAGTGCTGACGCGTGGCAGGGGAACGAGTACCGCTAGAACTATGGTCTAATTAACACACCAATTATTAAATTTTCGTCATGACTTCACAGTCCAACAACCATTCCGAATTACTGATCAATCATGTCACAAACCGATGACAAGGTGGCGGCCGATGTTTGAGGAACGCTATGGATCGAATCGCTTTTGTATAGTTTCTCGTCTGGCCAATTACCATGGTACTCCTCGCGTTATTAAATGATTTGTGTGTTTACAAACGCGGAATATGTCTTCAAACATCTATCTATGCCAATTATCGGACAATACTACTTTTAAAAGTGGACGGAATTTGCTTAAACTATTTTATTCTCAGTTACAACATAAATAAATAAAAATAGACCCTTTTCTTGCCAGACATATTTAAATTTTAAGTACACACACATTAATTTTTTTCGTTATTACACACATAAATCATGCCAAACAGACTTAATTCAGGGAAGGTCAAAAGAAATATTTACGTTAAAATCTAGAGATCGAATGTTTTTCAAGATTACAATACTTACTTCTTACTCCGTATAAGAATGTAATACAAGATATTTATTATTTATTAGAAGGGTTATTTGTATGAACAAAATTAAATGTAGTGTAAATTTTGCAGAGTTTCAAGTAAACTTTTAAAATGCTAATAAAATAAAATGAAAGTTAAACACCATAAATAAATATATCAAAAATAAAAGTTTCAGGAATTTTAATAAAATATTTGATTTGGGTTGAAATATGGTTGTATTTGCCTTCAAATAACAATTCGAAAATCTTTGTGCCAGACTTGATTTGTTATTTGAAATATTGGCTGAATTTATATTTGAAGTGAATTTTTGAACCGGGAAGCAAGTCATGTCATGAGTTCAAAATATAATAAATTACCGTGTCGCTTGAAAGCTAGATAGATTCAATGTAATTTTTCTTCATTACAGTGTTACTTTATTAGAATCATCTGTATTCATTACTAAACTCCGAGATATTACAAATCTTATCGAAGAGATTCTCTACAATAGTTTTCGCAGTATACAAACCACGATAAAACTTCTATAATTGTTTATTATAAAATTAGAGTACACGAACATTCGTTTTAAAAAAGGTTTAACAATTCGTTTACCTATTTTAGCATAAATTATAATAGTATTTTTCTTTGAACACAAATTTCGGGATTTTACCCACAATTTTTTTTATTTATTTATCAACAATCATTAATTTTATTTGAGACATTTTGGAGACGGAACCCCTTGTTTAAATTATACTTGTGACACAAGCATGCGTGCTTTTGTAATATGAAACCCATACATATCAGTGTTGCATACCCCAATATAGCATTCACCCACACACACACACACACACACACACACACACACACACACACACACACACACACACACACACACACAAACACAGTAGTTGGTAGTGTTGGCACCCCAAGTAATCATATAAGTAGGTTCTCAAGATCGGTGAATCGCACGTATCCCTGCCTTATTCCGTGCTTATCTGTTGGTGTGCACTGACGAATCCGAGTGCCTCTTCACAGACACGGAAAGAATGTGAACCCCCATCAGAAGAACGGCTTCTTGTGTTTCTTTGTCCACGATACATTCGCCACTTCTCTTCTTCTTGTGACAGAGAAATAGGAACGAGAGTGCGCTATCAATTGTGCAAATTTGAAAGAGGGTGACATGCCAGATCAACCATAATAGGCATGTCACAAGGATTTAACACAAGCTTATTATAATATGTGGCCTAAAAGAAGAATTCCCACGAATACTGGTCAAGAAAATACTACACTAGCACAACTGAATATTGAAATGAAACGAATGCTTTTAAGGGTGCATAATGAACGGTTTAGAATCTCTATAACAACACACCCGCGCACGTCAAGGGTCAAAATTATTACCATCCAGTATCAAGATCTGCATGCCCCAGAAGATAAAGTAGGAAAACATGGTGTTATAAAACGGTGTCTTGAGGTAGCACCCCTCAGAGAGATTTAGGGAGGAAAAATAGAAAAGGAATTTAGAAAACGACGCCGCAACAAATTTACTACGAATATAAATTAAAATGGGACCGAACGAGGGCCGCTTCTGTGATTTTAAAACCGTAAATCATTCGATGGCACCGGTACCATCCGAAAGTAAAAAAATGCGCGTATAAAGTACGTTTCGCCTGAGGCAAGTCGATCCGAATGAGACGCTCTGGGATTATGAGGGATGCTCGGATGCGCACGTACGAAAAGCTGGGGTTAAGGGGCTTGCAAAATCGAGAGCACACGTGGCCAATTCGCAAAAGCCGTGTTGCTGCAATTCAAAAGATTCTGTTTGTTTACCAAATGTTTCGAGGTGGAACAATTCGAAAAAAGCTAATGAAACATTTATAGATAATTTGTAAATAATAAAACAGCTAATTCAAATTTATGCAAATATATCTACTTTTATAAGTTTAAAATACTCAGAGATTTACGCGGTTTTACTTTCTGCAATTGTATTTAATTGTGGTATACATATTTTGAATTTTGCGGAAATCAATAAGAAAAATATTATTTTTATATAAATGTAGGAAATCACTCACAGATAATTCATGTTGAAAACTTATTTAAATCTTTTTTGACGCGAATAAAAATGTGTGCAATTTGACACATTCTGGTTATAAATAAATTTATCAAATTTAATTCACCCCAAATGTTTTAACATAAGTTGCTGTTATTCCATATTTTGCAAATAATGTGGGTCCAGTATTGATTAATGAAACGGTTTTATTTAAAATATGATACTGTTGGCGTAATATTAATATTTAAGCCTGTCAGAGGCAGTGTATTTCACAAATAAAATTAAAATATGCATCCGGGGATGATTTGTAACGAAATCAATACCACATAAATAACAAAAACAATCAAATATATCTAAATGAGGAATATGAAATTTTAAATTTCGAACTGTTGATATTAAAAAGATTTATTTCCAATTTATTTATATTAGTTCTAGTACAATAAAACAAATAAATATACCATTTTTAGGAATATTTTAATTAAACACAATATTTATTTTTTTGGCAGTCAAACAACATACTTAAATATAAAATTAGATTAGGTTTTTTAAGATGAATATCCACTTGCATAGTGCTGCATCATCTAGATGCGCGTGCGATGTAATTTTTTCTTTCGCACCGGAGCATGATTTTGTATTTTTATATCTCCATGTAGATACTGCTGACAGGTGAATGAAAATATCAGTGTAGAAATGAACTGAAAAATACGCTTCGCAGAAATACTGACATGCGTGATACATTAGCACCGTATTTATATTGACATGTGCGATTCAAATGCAAACTAACAACGTAGGTTTACCTACGAAGGATGCAAAATGTAAATATAGAAATTCTAACAAAATAAATTACTCGATGTAAATTTTTTGCTGAATCGCAACATCTCTGGGAAGTGCATTCCACTCTGAAAGAATTTCCAGGCCACATGGGGTGTAGCGAATATATGAAAAATATGTTCGTAAGAGTCCTTTTATCCATTATTATCATGGTTTTTATATACCTAAGATATATGTCATATTCCGCTATTTCTGGGTCAGTTTCATTTCTCCGAATATAAAGCCAAAAGAAGATTGATAGTGTTCTCAATGTGTCCAATAGTCTGTCTGTGGCTTCAAAACAGATGACAGATGATGATATTTGTTTGTTGTGCTGCTACTAAAGAAACAATTTCATCTTAAGATACTCCAAAATATAGAAATAATCAATTTGTAATGATTTCTAAAAGATGAAAAGACATCTAGATTTGAGTGTCATTTAGAAAATAAATATCGTAAATATAAAATTGTCACCGAATATTATTATAAAATAAATAATCATGAAATTTGAACACTTGGCAAATTGTTTTCCGACAAAAATCAAATATCCCCATTAAGAACCAACGAAACCAATCATACAAGGGTCTTGCTGTTATGCTTCTAATAAACTTCAGCAAAAGAAACAGTTCTTTGTGGCCAATATAAACACGAAAACCCA
The DNA here is from genome assembly GCA_944039245.1 of Nebria salina. Lineage (NCBI taxonomy): Eukaryota > Metazoa > Arthropoda > Insecta > Coleoptera > Carabidae > Nebria > Nebria salina. Next base: position 15,397,884 of record OX063271.1, read on the forward strand.
TAAAAACACACGCAATTCAATACGTTTCTTATACAAACAGTCAATATCGTGCGTCTGAAACTTATATGGAGCGGCGGTGTATATAACTTCGCCAAGACACAAACGGGTCCCTTTGTTATGATTGGACCCGGCAAACACCAGTGTCCCCGGGCACTCATCAGATGTCAATGTGGGCCCCATTGCCATTAAAACCTTACCCGCCTTCCTCAAACGGTACGGGTCGGTATTGTAGGCAAACGATGTTATGATGATGACGAAGTTAGGAGAAGGCTCTCTTTGGCCTTAAGGCAATGACCAACGTTAGCGAAACGTATAACTCGGTCGATGGTTAAATATAACCAGGTTAAGTACACATACATGGACGGTAGATGGTTGGTTATAATTAGTTATAAACTTATTATTTGATAACCAGTGTGGATATTGGAATACGCAAAGTTTACAAGGGCATATATAAAGCTAATATTGATTTAAATACAAATTACCGAGAGGTCAAATTAAACACAATTTAAAATATAAGCACACATCAATTTAAAAGTCAAAATCTTAATCTGATAATATATATCGCCATTTATTTTATATGATCTCAATAAATACATAAGAAAAGAATATTTAAATAAATCAATAAAAGTAGAAAATTTCACGAACTATTTAACTAAATGAAAAAGTTAAAGTAAGACTATAAAAACCGGAGAAACAACAATGTGTGAACCTTTTAAGAATACGAACGAAATGTTGCGGGTCATCTACTTAACATATAAAAATCGATTGTTTCCCGGCTCGACCGAGGCCAAACAAAAACCTAATTTATATCCGACCTTACGCATACAATTCGTCCGGAGAGGCCAAGCGTACTAGATCGGCATTTATGTGACGTATGGAGGAGGATGAACGGCTGATAGACGGATTAGAGAGCGAGTAGCAATTTGCGGAAACAAGAGAACTGAAATGAACAGAGAGGAGCGAGAAATTGATAACGATCTACTTCTTATTCGTGACCGGAGAAGAATAAAAAGTAACACACACACACAGACATAAATGTGAAAGAGCCATACATTTTCCTACAATCACAAAACTTCTAAAATATATGTACATACTCACACGCGCATTAAATAGATCTTAAAACAACTTTTTATTTTATATTTAAATTTAAATACATACATACATATCATGGTCTATTCCCATCTTAAGATCTTGAGAAATATTAAAATTAAAGATATATAAAATTAAATATTCTTAACGTTTTTAAAGTTTAACAACCATCAGACACTCTTATCTCAATCTCGCAATCATACTCTCCATCACTAGAGACTAAACGTGAATGAATTTATAATAATGCAAATATTGTATTTAACACATATACTGGCGATGAAATATAATAGTTGGGTTTGTAAACGAAAGAAAATTTAATTTTGAACTGCGCGTCACGATATAAGCTAACGTAATAAAAAATTATCAAATAATTATTCCACGACTGTGCAGTAGCAACAGCGGGTATACGTATTATATATATAAACTGTCAGACGAACGAACGAACGACAACGTAAGGATAAGTTAAAAGAGAATAGGATATAAGTGAATATAGAGACCGGATCGGATGAGTTAGGGGTCCTGAGAGAGAGAGAGGGTTTATTTCCGCGTGGAATGTATCGTTTGAAAACTGGTGCTTCCACGACTATAAAGGGTTTGAAACTATTCGTGTATTACTCTCCCTACGGTGCGGTACGGCGCGGCGGTCCATCATATAGATACGATGAGGCCAACTTCTGTTAACAATTTAAGAAATCCTCTTACGATTTCATGCCGCAGTAATAAAGTTACGACTCCTTCCTGCTCTCTTGCCCTCTTCATATCTTGTTCATTGTATTCTTTCTTATTTTCCCTCTTAATGTTAATAAATGTATTTAAGTGTATATTTGGTTAGACGAAAATAACTAAATATATCATCATTTTCCTGAAATTGAAGCATTTTCTCTGCACAAATATCATGCGCTAGAAAGCACGTAACATTTTTATTTCAAACAATCGTAGATAATATATACATATTTCATTAAAGATTGCGAGTAAAATATATGAAACATTATCTTTCTGCGAAGAAAGCACGGAAACTCCATCAAAAGATAAATTCCAAGGTGAAAATGTATGACGCTATTTAAGCGAAAGAGTGAAAAGTACAGCGGGAAAGACGAGTACCTTTCAGCATACAAATTTCTGTAATTCCCTCCAGTTAGCACCGACAAATTTGGAATTTTTAATAGAAAATACCAATTAGAAACGTCCGTGTTTTCTTTATTGGTTCATTAGCGTACACAATGGGAGACGAATTCGATTATTAATTGTTGATACGTGACCGTTAAATATTCAATTGCTACTTCAACGATTCATTAAAAGTAAACGTTCTTCTCCATATCTAATTCAATATGCTTTGTAATAATATTTGCTTACGTAATATTACTATATAGTATGTTGCGCGTTAAATATGCATTCCTAAGTAATGACGAAATTTGTATAGGTATTTGAATGCATTGATTAAAAAATCTGAGCAATCTATTAAGTGTGTCAGTGAAATTTCGCAGGGAATCTTAATATAAAATTTGATAAGTTATGAAATATTATGATAAAACGAATTTAATAACAACGATGTTTTCATCAATTAGTGTCAAAAAAAAAGTTAATAAGTCACACGGTAAACAAATTTGCTTTTGTGAAAAATTATTTATATACCGTATATAATATGATATGGTATCATGTAGCAGTGTAGTAAAATTTTGATAAAGTTTATAAAATTCGCGAAGGTAAACACAAGTCATATATCATGATTGTATTACTTAAAGAAAGAGTATACACCACACAGCATTGTCAGTATATATCTTTTCATTTGTAACAAGTTCTGTGGTTCAGTTCAGTTCAGCACTGAAACTAGAAGGTATGTAAAACAATATGATGCGTGTGGTGTCGAGTCTCAAATGCTCGCACCCCAAACGAACCATGACGCGCTGTGTGGTAAGTAGTACAACATACTGCTGAAAGAGGGATCGTTCAGGGAAGGAATACTAAGGAAGTGTCGCGGAACATTGTGAAATGTTCCAACCAGCGCTGAAATTTCAACATATTACCCACAGGCAGAAATACGTACACTTTCAAACTGAACCACTATGCTGGCGGTTGTACTTTTTGAAAGGGGATGATATATTTTAACAACTCCAAACTCGTATGTTATTGTATCACTGAGTTAGTGGAAATTAGTGTCATCGCTGAAACTTTACTTCAACATTCTTAAGTGATATATTTTTATCACTTTATCACTTTCATTTCATAATAAATATAAACAAATCTTTAATTTAATTGAAGCATATTTTGACATACATATTTTATATGGCACGACATAAACAAACAAACCAAATTGTCAGATTTAACAGGCGTAAAAAGCAACACATCTTTTGTCTCATATGATATACCTTGTTTGCAAATATCAATGTCTAGGGTGTGTTTATTTGAATATTTATATAGGCAAAACAGAAAAAAAAGTCGATGTTCGTGCACGCAGAACAAAACGGAAAAAGGAGAACAACCACGAAAAGAGCTCACTGAAGAATTCAAGACTCGAGGTTCAAAAAGCCCACTGGTATTTTGTAAAAATACGTTGTTACTCTTAACATACATACGCACATGCACATGTACTCTAAATGTGTTAATCAAGTCGATTGTATGAGTTTAAATAACCCTAGAGAGGGAATTATTTAATGGGTGTATATTTAAATGTTAATTTGTATTTAATATTCATGAATTTCAAATAAATACTAATTTACTCGCGATCTCTCGCGTTATTAGAATATGTCTAACATTTTCGATGTTTTCCTATTTTACAAATTAATATGCGAGCGATTGAAAGTTGAAAATGTACTTATAATAAATCACATGTATTCTACATAATTTTTATTTCATGCAACTTAGAATCTAATTCTAAATTTAAAAAAATCCAATTTAATATTTGAACCTTTATTAAAAATTTTATTTTGTCGGACATTCATGAAATTCTTTTTATTATTTTGAAATTTATAACATAGAAGTAAATTTAATTTACCCCATAATTAATTACTCAGTAAAAATTTTCTGAATCACAATTTATTTAAAATTGCAACATTTAAATGCATGTGCTTATAATAAAAGTTATGAAAACGTATTCCACTTAACTTGCTTATTATTATAACTGGTAATCTTGGTTAATAAGCTTAAACCACCTAGTGAGCAACAGACATTTTCGATTTTTATTCCAAACACCATAAGTTAAGTGGCCGAATTCTTCCCCATCTTGAATTTCTTTTGTTTCCCAAGCCAATCTCATTAGGGCGTTCACTCTGCAATAATCAAAAAACAGTTTTGAAATAATTTAACGCGTCATCCAGAACCCAGGGCTATTAAAGATAATTTAAGATTTTTTTTTTGGTTTGGTTTAAACTTTCATGCGAAGATTAACATTTTTTTTTACAATCAACTTGAGATGCTCAAGGTTGGCAGCCAGGTAGCCGCTAGGTAGCCTAAGATATATCTAAAGCTAAAGATGATGTGTAAATCGATTCGCGTTCCTGAACTGAATATTTTAGAACGTATTTGCGAAGAGTAACGTTGTGATTACGCCCGAACGATTATTGGAAATCTTGAGCTGTTACGTAAATATTTAAAATATACGGTACACAAAATATCCGGCGGAAAATGAGCAGTGTTTACCCGCGCGCCTGAGATTTCTCCAATATCTATTAGCGAATTCTTTAACAGCGAAGATTGTATCTTGAAAAAGGCAATTGGCAAATTGCTTTTGCGTTTCCATTTTAGTGTTACAATTTCAGATCGTCTATGGTCCGATATAACACTATTCAGTCCGAAGTGCTTTGTTATTTTAATAAATTTGTTACTTTTGGAATTTACAATTCATTTTTATTAAATTTACTATTATATTCATTTAATTAAATTTATATTCGCATAAAATTAATATGTAGTTTTCCATATATCAAATATTATGGAAATTAATTTAACAAACTAAAATATTTTTTTATGCTTTGCGAAAGTTTATATATATATATATAATATAATAAAATATAATTTAAAATAAAGTTTGCTAGAATATATTGATGCAAAGTTGCTACTGCATTAGATAGTATATTAAAAAAGTTCTGATTTCAAAATCGTGAAATACCATCTTAGAGTTACGTAAGTTTTTTAATTTTTCAGCAAAGAATGCTACATGCATTGATGACCAATAATATATTATGTTCTAAAAAATGTACCTTTTACCAATTTCTAGAAAAGTGGACTTCTCGTCTAAGTAGCAATTTTGGGAAATTTATGTAAAAACAATGTATATTTTTTTAATATGCAATAGCAATATTTTACGCAGCTTTAAGATGTTATACTTTAATTTTAAGTAGACCTAGTATAAACGAACATTATCCTGAGCTTTTCATCACAGCAGTTAATATGTTCCCATATTTACGTTATGTTACCGTAAAATAGAGTTTATAAAATCCTGGTTGCGTAAAATGGCCGGTTTTATGGGTAATTTTATGTAAATGGTGTTGTGAAAAGTATTACGTAAGGTAGCAGTCAAGTCCGTATATATAACTAGTAGTTTTGCCCGATCCCTGCATAATACCACCATGAGTACATTAAATCTCCATACACAAGCACTGCACATAAACAAAAATAGAATCCACTAGCAATTGCAGAAGCACTTCATATAACTGCATAAATATCAACTAAATTCCATCTCAGATTTGCAGCACTGAACCAAAAAGAAATAACACGATTTCATAGTTATATTTCCCAATAAACCAATTTTTATTTATAAATGCTGCTACTTTTCAACAAAAATCATTACTCTCTAGTATCAAAAAGAATTTTTTTTTTTTTGTAAAATACTAGTGGAATGCAGTATGTACATTTGCAGTGTCCTCTTTTCCCTAATCCGAATACATTCTTGTATCGTGAAGTGTACGTTCACGCTGCGTATACGATGAAATATCGCACCAATTCGTAACGCTGTCGATAACCACACGTCCCCTACAACGTTCGCGATCGTTTATGTGTGTTTATGCACGAGTTATGTTCGGCTGTGCATCTGACGGGGTCTTGTACGGTTATTGGAAACGAATTTACATAGTTTTCAGGGTCCGACCCCTTGTCTTGTTGCTGTTGTACGGTTATTTAAACGCCTGTTAAATTTAACGGTGGTAAAGTCGTTTTATATCGTTCTGTAATCGCATGTTTCCACTTGTTTGCAGTACTATTGCATTGTAAACTGTTTTATATACTCTTTTATTTTTTATCGTCACAGAACTTTGTTTAATTTTGTTTTTTAAACATTCTTACACATATTTCGCAATCATCTATATTACTTAGCACACCTACGAATTCCTGCACTGTATTTATCTTCCTATTCCAAATTCAACGATAACTATCATAAATTTTGTTGTAACCGATTATTTTATTTTGGTAATAGATTTACTATGTATAGTCACATAGTTAACTATTTGGAGTCTGATACCCAGATGTAAAGTTTAATTAGAGTACAATAATGGTGATACTGTTTGGTTTGTAATTACTTTTGATGAACATCATAAAAATATATAGAAAGAAAAACATTCATAAACATTATTTTATTTGACGAGCAAAGTAGAAAGATGAAAGAAAATGTTGGTTACTGTGTTATGTATCTTTGATAATCAAACAAAAAATTTTGTTTTTCTATTTGATGTTTAATTAACTAACAGGTTCAGAAATAAAAAAAAGCACCCTATAATGCTCAACTTGGTGTCTGTTTCAACATTATTTAAGTAAAAAATGAATCGCCTCAAGGGAAGTAGATAAACATCAGAATAATTAATTCCGTCTCGATATTTTCCAACTCTTAAAAGTTTATAATAATTATGTAACTCTGACTACTGAATTATTAATTTATTGCTTTAATTTTATTTCTAAGTAAACATTTTATGTATGTATGTGTGTACATAAATCTAGTACGTATAGATAAAAAAAGTTCAAAATAAACTATATTTTTAGCAGGTAGTATTGTTTTTAAAACAAAAATAGCAAAAAAAGGCCTGAAAGAGCATCCACATCCGGATGTGAGCGTGTGCACCTACCACCTTCCGCTCTTCGTAGCTATTTCAGTCGTATGTGACCGCACTCGCTGCTTGCCCAGACCAAGATGAATCCTTTTTATATCCTATTGAGTTCTCTCTCCATTTCCTCTTCCATCTTTGTTTTTGTTCCTTTGTTGTGCTTGTATTCACTGTTGTCTTTGAAGAAAACAAATGCAATCAGGAAGTTGGTCCAGCGGAAAGTTTCAACACTTCACGATGTTTTAGAGACAGAATAATCTTAAAACATGAAGAATTTTACTATTTCACACAAACACGGATTGTTTGGTTCACTGGGATTTTATTGTTTTTCTTGTTTTCAAAGTGTCGTCCGAACTACAACTAAATGTAATTGTAAATTGTACGTTTCTATTTGTATGTTTTACTTTCTTGTACGTGACAAATGTATTCAATTTACGAAATTTTCAACTTCGAATGTAAAAAAATCATTTTTAAATATTAATAATAGAGATTATTTTTCAATATTAATTAGTTAAATTTCTAACTATAAGTGGCAAAGCAACTCCACCAAAATATTTTCTCAAAATATTAAATAGACACATTTGTGCCAGAATGAAATGCGAAAGATACGATAATGATTGTAAACGATTTTAAGCGCATTCGTTAATTTGAAATTTAAATTAGAAAAGAACACCATTTAGCTTGTGAAGTGTCAGGCATCCTTCTTGTCTTGATCTAAATTTAAACTTTACTAATACAGAATTGAAGAAGTATCATAATAAAAGACAGCGCCATGCAAAATCAATAATAAAAACTATAAAGGAACACTTCACAGAGCTAGAGTCTGCAAAATTGTCGTAAAGACCAAAGCAATAATAACAGTAGTGCCACTATTCACAATCGTAAACTGTAACTATTGTCAGACGCAATACTCTTTCTTACACTATATCTATAAACCGTAGCGTAACAAATATCTGTTTACGTCTCTGCACCGTTATAAAATGATACTTGGCAACATATGTCACTCGTACAGCGCATGGGCGCATAAAAGAAATTCAAAGTACTCACGAACTGGACAGTTACAAAACTGTCAATATTCTTTCTTATGGACTACATTGTGACACTTTATGGACCTACTACTTTTTTAATGCTGTTCGCACAGCTATTTCCGTTATACATAATCGAATATTTCTATAAATAGCAGCAAATGTGTTTAAAGGTTCATTATGTCTTTTAGTTTCATACCCATTCATTATTTAATCGGTTTTAGTATAAAAAATATATAATGATGATTGACGAATAAAATACGAAATAAAGTTGATTGAGTATTAAAAATATAAGTTTATTCTGCATATAACGCTAGATATATAATGTTTACAGTTATTTCTATTGCAAATACATATGTGTAAACTGACTGAGTCATGTAAACTTTTTAAATAATTTAGCAAAAAAAATTATTGCACATGTTTTTGCGCTATATAAACATGACTCATGTCATAGAAAAGTAAGAAACCATGAGTTGTTTATGCCTAAACGTTATTTATTAGTAATATATTTTGCAAACGAATACGTAAATATATAACGAAACACATCACTGTAGGGAAAACTGTAGTATACATACATATGTTGCATACATATATATGCACACACGCACGTAACGATGTATCATAAATAATACAGGAAGTCTTGTATAATCGTATGATTTTATGATTGGTGTGTCAAGATAAAGAAGTAGGTTTTATATGTGTAAATCACGGACACACAACGAAAATCAGTCAGGCACGTTTCCACCGTCAAGTTGCAGACGTGTACGACAGAATGATTTACAGTAGTTTTAGCATGCACATTGTGTTTTTTTTTTCACATTATTATTGTCAGAAAACGAACTACATTTGAAACAGAATTATTTTCGAATTTAGTTTCGTTCGACAAAAAGAATTTTATGATGGAAAACTGAAGGCAATTTTTTTATATACGTAATTCTAGTTTTATACTTATTTTAAACTGCACAGTGCAACGGTATCGCGTAGTATTAATCCAAACAAATATATTCTGCACTGCTACGTAATACTCGTACTTTAATAGAGTACTATTCGTATACCAGAGTAATGTTAGTTTAAGAAGATTATTCTTGGAGTTTCAATTAGAACTAAAACAACAGGCTTAAAAGGTTCTAGTAAACACAGAAAATACCTGGTACTTTAGTGACTCATAGGTTTATCGATGTAGTCACAAAAGAGCTTTCAGTCACCATAGCAACGTATAATATATCACAGATAAAAAAAATAGACAATTCAAGTTATTATTTAAATAGGCAGATTATCACTAATATATAGTAAACATGAATTTTAATAAAAAGTACAATAATTGTGCAATTCCTTATTTGTATAGCCAATAAGTCAATAATTAATTTCGCAGTTTGTGATAAGCTTAAAGTTATGCTCCCGAAATTAGAATCGTGAGTTTGGGGAATTCGAAATAGTTATAGTGCGAAGAACATAATTGCAGGGAAAGGCCCTCAGGCCAGGTAAATACCCAACGGTACATTAACGTCATTATATAAGTTCGTAACAAGAGTTACGTCTATTCTATACGATTGTGGTATTTCACAAATTAACGTGTTTAATTATGAAAATGTTTCAATATCGCTGTAGCCAGAAGTTATCTTGGCTATTTAGGGTGAAAAGTCGATCGCGTAAACTTCCTGGATAGATACCACCTGAAGTCATATAGTCGTGCATCAAAACTGGTTCACTTATGCAAATGTAATTACTGCTACGAAAACTATTTTAACACAAATTTACTAATGTATGCGGTATTTTTTTTTTTGTGTAGATATATTTGCTTATCAATTCTGAATGTAATGATGTGAGTGGTCAATTTGTTGTAATGACTTACGCTAATTCATATTTACAATGAAAATAATTGCTATATTTTTCTTTGTTTAAGTAATTTTATTTATTTGATAATCTACTCAATTTCCCAAATTAATGTAATTGTACACAGAAATGTAACATTAGGGAAATAATGTATTTTTTATTATAATAATTGCTCGGTAGTTCGAATTCCAACATTTCAGAAAAATGCTATAAAATATATTTTCAACAAATATTTTGTTAAATAAAAGCTCATTTAAATAAATATTTTTCTATGTGTAGTGTGATTTTTTTATAAAATTGTATTGCTTATAAAATTTTCTATAACATATGATTAGTGGTGTCTATATCTTATATAAAGTATATACGTGTGGGATTTATGCTTCTGTGCTTCGGTCATCATATCCGGATATTCCATGTAGAATTTTTCTATCCGTATGTGTGTACGTGTTTTTCTATGTGTACCAGTTGGGAATTTTATTTGACAGGTAATATTTCTAACATGTATCAAATTGAACACGAGCAGAAACCACGTGCACATGATAGGCACCGTGGAGCGTCGTTTCGGTGCCGCCGTAACCGCCACCGTCTCAAAACCCCGCTGCAAAAACTTCCTCTGAAAATGTATATACGTTCGCGTTATATGGCAAGCGCGGGTGGCCGATGGACGGATGGCGATCGTTGAAGGAGCCACGCAAGTGAATTCAAGTGTGAACGATATTAAACAGAACCGGACTTTATCATACTTCAAACTATTTCCATATTAAGATTGAAAAGGTTTGCACTGACAAATTACGAATTAGCTTGAAGCAATCAGAGTTCGCAATTTCCTTTCAACATAGTTCATTTACGGACACAATTAATCCATAAGCTTGACTATTATGGCAACGTAATTTTAGAAAATTGGATTTTGTTCAAATGATAGAATTGCATTCGGGAAATTAAATAATTTATTGTAACAATTATTTGTAAGATTTATTTTGAAAAATAAAGTCAAATTAGTATGATACATCAGTTTTCATGTTCTCAGGAAAGATTTTTAAACAAAAGAAATTTGATTTTTTAATATGTATCATTGAGATTTATTTTTGTCGTTTCATATATGTTGGAAATTGTTTCCTGGTAAATCAAACTGATACACAAAATGAGTAGTTACAGTCCTGTAAAAGGGCCCCGGCTGGTGGCATTTCATGTTTCCTCGTAAACCGGATTGTGGATTTATGATGATAAGATATGATATTTGATGGTTCAGACCTCGATCTATCTATAAATCATTCACACATCAATTTTGACTAGAAGAAGTACGTACATACATATATACGCGTGTATTCAGATTATATATAGTAGCTACGTACGTACGTATGTACGTATGGTATATATCTAAGACATTTTTCTTGAGCGCGTGTCACGTTATCGAGGCGATGGAGCTTGGGTTGAGTAGGGCGTGATTCGTAACAACATGCGAGAATATTTATGGAATGGGAAAATGGAAACGAAGCAGGGAAGTGGAATATTGGAAATTGTGCACCTATATATACGATATGATGAAGTATTTTGATTCTTTCGCTTATATGAAATAACGTTTTGCTTAGCTCACTTTCATATACTTATAATTTAAACAACTAATATATATTTTGATTTAAGTAGTAATTATAAAAATGTATGTCCTCTGTAAGTGTCAACTATCCTGATAACCAGTCGTGTCTGCAACATACGACTGTGCGAGTACAGCTTTGTTACGTGAAATATCGTTTGCCACGTATACGCTAACTCGTTTAAAACTTACGTGACATATTCATTATTCTTTTCTTTTTGTGTTTTATATTTTTCCTTCCGTACTTTTCGATTCTTCGTTCTTCGCAGCGCAGTGCCATATCGTTTGGATGAAAATTTAAACGTGTATGAAACCGACTGGTGGGTTTCGGTTTGTTCACTTGGTATTCTTATTGGTGTAACTGGTAGTTGTAGATATCCTGCTAACCAGAATGAGATTCTTTGGTTATCGATTCCACAACTACTTTATCTTCTGCAGAAATCTTGCATTCGGATCGTTGCTGGTCGTGTTTTACTTTTCTAGCACTGCTCTAGGCGATATAATTCTTTTGCTCGATTTTACTGTTTTTGCGAAAAGGCTGTTTCTTTCGTACGCAGTTAAAGTCACGCTATTTCATTCAAGAATTCTAGATTTTAGATTTAATCTTTTTTCACTAACGTGCTACATTTTTAAAAATTTCCTTGTCGCTTGTTACATATTTAAACATAATTTTATTACTTTCATAAATAATTGGTTGATACATAAATACTATTTCTATTCTCTAGCTACAAACATATATAAACATTATGTAGAATAATAATCTAATTTTAACGACAGCATAGGTATTATTTATTTATAGACAACTAATTTAATAATAATTCGTTTCTATTAGGGCTTTTGTAATTTTTCTCTAATAATTGATTATTTTATACACACATCGAATAAAAGAAATTAAAACATGCGAAACAGAATTCCATTTCCACAAAGTAAACAGTAATTATTCACTGTTTATTTTGTAAAAACATTCCATTGTAATAGTCATTGGCGATAATGGCCGATTAGTCGTCCAGTGTGTGTCTGTAGTCGTAACTTGTATTATAATATGTGGTACAATAATATAAATAATACATGGAGTAATAAACTATTTTGAACGACACCGTGTTAGTTATTTATTTATATGTAAACATTTAAATAAAAATTCACCGGTATAATGCAGGTTACGATGAATTATTGACGATTCTATAAATAGGTAAATCGAGGTTCACATGCAAAGCAATAAAAAACTGTTTGATGGTTATTAAAAATGGACATATGGTCGTAATGCTTGACAATTGCAATCTATTTTAAGCGAGTTAATAGTTTGAAACAGTGCGTATATGTAAGTAAGAAAATTGACCGACAACATGTGAACTTATCACATTGCTAAAAATAAGTGAAGTATTTAATGAGTTGAACCACATGGGCTCTTGTTAGCGCAGCGGCTGATCGATATAACCTTGGTCAAAGAAAAGTATCGCTTCTAGATTACCAATAATGGTTCAAAAGAACCAAGTCATGCGGTATTCTTTACGAAAGTTCACCGCCACTTTCTGATATAACGCCTCGAAGGGACGTGGACCCTTCACGGAAGGGCTACTGTTTGCCATAGTTTTTGTCTTTGAACCGGTAATTTTCCGGTTCAGTAGCTTCGATATTAAATAGTTTATGATGTGACGACAAGCCAGTGTAATAAAGTCGAGACGGCTCTAGGGCTTGCATTGTTCTTGTTCAGATTGATTGAGTGCATTCCACTAATCCGAAATTTCTGGGGCATCGAATTTCCGAATCATCGCCTTCCGAACTTACTCTTCTACGATATCGCCAATCCAGAATCTTTTTTATAACATTATATAAAAACTAATTGAGTTTTTCAAAACCCAACAATCCAATAAAAAAAAATTATCTCGAGATCGCATTAAATACAAAATAAATAATAAATTTCTATTTGATTAAAATATAAGTTCATACAAATAAATACGTTTTTAATCAAGATAATTCTTTATTTTTGCATACTATGTAATTATTTGCTATCAATATTTACAATAATAATAGGTGTAGTCCATGTGTTAATATTGTAATTAAAAAGGGACGAAACAAAAAGGCACCTTTCATACGTAACTTTAAACTTAGAAAGTGTAATTGAAATTTACTGAACCATCCAGTTTTTCATCAACGTTTAACTAGATAGAATGAAAGTTTGATGAATTCTACTAAGCGCAGTCAGTGTGTACTCAAAGAAGGCGCAGAAAATGTGTGTGGTTTTGTCAAAAGACTTGGAAAGCCGCACCCAGCCATACATGCATAGTCGTCTTCATTGTAGTGTTGAAACACCCGGATGCAATTACGTCGTTACACGAGGGGTGTTCGAGGCAGTCAAATGAGAAGTGGAAATTCGCTTGCATCGCGGCGGTAAAAATAACCCGCGCTATATATTCCGGTAGCATTAATGTACATGCACGTATGTCGGTTCGTTTAACATGCGTGTACGTGACTTTGTAGGGAAGTGTTCTTACTCCAGCTCGACAGACGCGGCATTATTACAGTATTGAAATTTTCGATAAGGACATGTATGTTTCAACATACAGTGCCATACATACATAAATCGAATATTTATTTTAAAATCACTTAATTTAAACTAACAATAAGTTAATATTTAGATTTAGTTTTAGGATTAGAACGAAAACTATCATCAATAATTTAATTTAAATAAATAATACGAAACATAAATTTTCTCTATCGCAATATATTTTCATACTATAAGACTAAGTTAAACTAATGGCCGTAACTGAATCGCAATTTATTCAAAACCTGGTTTGCTAGCATTATACGACTATTTCACAAAAAAGCCGAATTTTCTAAATTGCAATATATATATAATGAACTAAATATGGAAATTGCGTTTTTCGGAAATATCTACATATAGGACAAACTAAAAATAAGTTTCCTTATAAAAAAAAAATGTATTTGGAATTTGAATACTAAATTTTGATATGATATATAAATTGGTATCCTAAACATATTTGAAGTCAACTTTATACACACTTTAAAATCTACAAAAAAAAGGAGATGTTGCTTGCAAAGAAATAAAATTACTCAGAGGTATGATATAACAAAAGAAAAACAAATCATATCACAAGCACATCCCTTTATAGCATATAGAATGTATAAAAATTTCAAATCAGAGTTTCCGCTGGCAAACTGTCGCTAGTTTGCGGCAAACAAACTCAAAGTCAAGTATCTTTTTACCCGGGAGCGCGGCACCGTTCACGCATTGATAGTACGTTTTTCGCGGGGCTGCTTAAGGGACTCGCATCGCACTATAAGAAGAGGGACTATGCATGAAATATCATTTTCATAAATTTTAAATTTACGACATCCGTCCCAACTCGTGCACCACACCGCGTACCGTTCCCCCCCATAAGGGAATTACGACATGGAATTTTCAACGGTGAAAAATTCGTTTGAGAATGTTTAATAGGTTTCGAGTAAAAATTACTTTATAAAATATGAATTAAATTTCCAGCCGTAAAAAATTATGTTGCGGTCGACATTCATAATTCGCATAAATAATTCATTCACTCACCTACAGTAGTATCTCGAAATAAACAAGGTAATCTACCATAAAATAAATCATTTACGATTTAAAATTATTTTATTCTATACACAAACAACAGAAAAGAAAAATGTTTGAGCTGATAGAAATAATAAAAGTATATAATTGTATAATAAAATATTACAATAAAATTAGATACTAAAGTTTTCTTAGACAGTACAATAAAATAACAATGTCTTTTTAAAATGTGAAAATAAAAATTAATAATAAGCTTCCAAACGTATAACTATGCGAAGCAACGAGATTAAGCATTTTAGTAAAATGGTGCAAAGTGATAAAGTAGGTGACGACAAGTGTAACTCAGCTGTATGCCATGCTCGTGTAACAATTACGGGTGTTAGATGGAACTGGAAAAGATGATAAAAACGTAGCACACCTGTGCACTGTAAGAGAGGGCGATCGTTACACTCGCCCACGTCATCAGCTGCAACAATTCGCGCACGCGATGCCACTTTTATTGCAAGTCCTGTGAGCGCCGTGTGATGTCATTTAGGTGCAAAAATTAGGTCATTTCTAGTACGACGATTACATTTGCAAAACTTGGTTTTCTGCCTCGCTAATGTTCGACCATTTTACCTCGTTTATCCGCGCATTACAAACTTTAATCCTATTATATTCAGTAAGATATTATCAGCAATGACACCACTGTGTCTAGATTCGTAGTCCCAAGTTTCCATAAAATGTTTAAGATGCATTCTTACTTACATAGTTAGTAGTGAAGTAAATATATTTCGCATTGCGAACATGTGCAGAATACGACGATTTTCTAAATTTGCTGCCTTACCTATTTATATAGTTTGAATGTGCAATTAGTTAAATTTATTATAAAATAATAAAGGAAAAGTAAAGTTTTCGCAATAAATATTAAAAATATGAAAAACACAATTTTGTTGTTATGTTAATAAAAACTGTACTGAAAAGCAATTTTAAATTTTAATACAAAAGTAAGTAATACAATTCGTTGTGCATCGCATAAAATTCGTAATATATTTGGAAATGAATGCGTATTCTTTGATTTTTTATTTTGTTTGTTGAAATCCTTTGTGATCATTTTGTTGAATATAGTACACAAATTAATGCGCATATGTACGTACGTCCGTTGATGGCGTAAAGTTCACATTATTGTAGAATCTTGTTTGAATTGATAATAAAGTCCATTTAATCCCAGTGTGCTTTTAATCTGCATATACGAACACAAACAAAATCACACAAGTTTAATAGAATATTCCGTCGGGGACGATGAGTTACCCAGTCACTGATTTGGCTCCTGGGTCCTACTCGCAAGCACACTAACTAGGTTATGCATATCTCTGCAAACCGTACAATATTCGGCGATGTGAATTTCATCAAATTTTATATGGAACTCAAATTATACTTCATTATTAAATATTGAAAACATACAGAATTTTTTTTTTTTTTTGCCATCTAATATGATCTAAAGATCAAAATGTGTGTTCACCTCAAATATAGACCAAATACGATCGCGTTCCGATTTTTATGATTCGCGAAAATTTATTACCGGCTCCGCTCGCGTTGAATTTATTTGTTACGTTAGGAAACGCAAGCGCACGAAATACGTAAGATGTATTTATCGTAAAACTTTAATATCTACCCGTGCGCGTCCGATCACTGATTTCCAACAGCGATGATTTATCTGACATATTGGCGGCAGCACTATGGCATGGCACGGACAATGCCCACATACAGCATGTACATACACCAGTAATATGAATTACGGCGAACTATACACGTCTGGTTTTTGTAATTTTCTTATTTGGTTTTATAAATTCGCCAGGAGTGGTCTTTCTGTGATTTTTGTTTCCGCCTTTGAACACATTTCCATTGTGATTTATTTCCTTCTGTTTAAATTGAAGATATTTCAAAGTTCTTAAAGAATTTTATTTCATATTTTCAATATTCTTAATTGTTATTTCTGCGATGGAATTATTCTAGATGCTCAACAATAATTGCTTGTGTTGTCAATAATGATATATATTAATAAATAAAAAAATCTATAAATAAATATTTGAATATAATTCTATATTTATTTAAAATAAATATTTTTATCTATGTATCTTGAAGTTGCTTCAAATGTCAAGTAGAACTAAACTACTCAAACATTTCGCGTATAAAATGTTGATGTAGACACAGAACGAAAAGGATGCTTCGTAACAATTTTCACAAAACGAAAATGAAAACAATGCACTTCCTGTCGTATGAAGTATGTATGTTGTGTGTGTGTGTGTGTGTGTGTGTTTGTTTAAGGTATACACAACAACTTGAATACTGTATGAGATTACATTCAGTATTTATTTACATTGCCGCCGACACTCGTACTCGTTTTGTAACATCATAATAATCTGTTTGCAGTTTATGCAAAAGAAACTTAAAATGAAAGAACATTTAATAAAATGTCGAGTACATGTTTAATGAAGTATGTAGTTCTCAGTTAAACGTATAATTAATATTTAACTATGTAAATATTTAATAACTAAATAAATAGAAAATCATAATAAATAATAAGTAAATAGTACGGCTAGACTATTCGAAAGAACCATAATAATATTTTAATCAAGAAAATTTGAAATATTCTTTTGAAAAATACACACGTATTAATTAATATTGACCAGCGCCAATCAACAATATTCCAAATCAAAATTAATATTCTTCGCAAAGGATTGAAATAATTTGATAATGAATATGCAAAGAATGATACTATGCATTTTTCCATAATGAATGTATTTGTTTAGATCTCTTTGGTGTTCATACATGAATTTCAAGTTCAAACTTTTTTTGATGCTATCGATCAGCGCATATCTGAAAACTTCCGATATTTCCTATATATAAATATTGCCGAACTCAGCTTGGTTTTATTAAAACTCTTTTAGCGTATTTCGCAACAATTTTTGCTACTTTATTTTGCGTAACATATAAAATTTAAATTTATACGGTAACAAATTTGTATCGTAAATCCCAGTGGTTAATAAACCAGCCGCGAAACGCTTGTTTGCTGTTATGCTATGGTGTTAGTTTACTCTAAATTATTTATCAACCATAAAGTGAAAGGGATTGATTTTAAAATTAGATAATACGTATTTATTTTCTTTTAGTGCTTTTTATAGCAAATGTAATGAATAACTAATGTGATTTTTTGATTGATTATATATGTGGTATTTAATAATTTTTTTTTTTCTAGGTAAGTCTTCCTGCCTCCTATTTACTAAGTAAGTTATTCTTACTTGTCATAATCATAAAATATGTAAGTTAATAATACGTAATCAATCTGTGATCCCCCTGGTCTTTCAATCATATATATTTTGCGTGTCTGTGATATCCTTTTCTGCACAACATTTAAACTAGTTATTGTGTGTGTTAATTAAATAATTAAGTCAACACAATGAATTATTAATTCTGCGTGGTACAAAACGCAATGTGTCACTTTTATCAGATAGAATTTTAAACATAATTTCCGAGTTATATTAATAACGGAAAACAATGGCAGACGTACGATTATTTCACGGAATGAATTGGATCTTATCATATATATACTGTTTTCTTTTAATTTAACTTAAAGCAACGCTGAAGATTTACTGACGTTTTTGTCGGTTTCTAAAGTTCTTTAGGCTGTCTGTGTTGCAGCTGACCTGTCGACTTTTAGACGTTATTATAATCGGTCACGATATCAAACTTATTCAGTTGAATAACAAGGAAACTTTTAATTATTATTGTTCTTTTGCTCAATCAAATCTAAATTACTACTAACCAAATTTATTTGAATAAATGAAATATGTATAACATATTTTTAAATATGTTTATAAATCACAACCCTGCAGATATTAACAGATAATATATTTATAGTATAAATTAGTTACTGATATTTCTCTCAGGAATTAATTGCAAATTGTGAAAAATGTTTTGATACCAGTATAAAAATGGTTTAGTGGATGCAATAAATATTTTTATCCATAGATATTTAATTTATATTAATTAAAATAAAGAATTTTTATAGCAAGTTTTATAATTGTTTTTATTTAATTTACAATTTATATATGCAGTTTTATAGTAATGTAAGACTTTTTAAATTTATTTTTCTCAGTGCACACATTTTTTTTCACTGTATTATGTATGTATGTAATTGTGCGCATGTTCTTACAAATAACAAGCATACTACCTTGCCTATATAGTTTGCCAACATTCTTTGTCGCTTCAGCGCAATTAATTTCCTCGACATAATTACCTGGCCAACCAGTCATGACTTGACGACTATACCTACATCTACGTAGGTATACCTGCAAAGCGGAAGATGAAGAGACAGAAAAGGAGAAGATATTAACTCCATTATGACGACGAAACTTTTTAGCGAAATAATATTTTTACGAGAAAAATAAAACACGGTACTAAATGAATTAAGGATATTGCTGATATATACTCCATTAGGATGTCCTTTATTCGCCGCCTCTGTATTGGTTTGTAGCGTTCGCAGTTCTCTAAAAGGAAAACAAGTGGGACGTGTCTTGATTCATTAAACACAAATCTACACGTGTTTTTGCAGCAAAAACAAAAGACCAGTCTAATAGATATTTTCGTCCGAAAATCATTTGAGTTTTCTGATTGAGACATTTGCTGATTTTGAAACGCATTGATCATAACGGTGTCGAGTATGTTACAAATATGTATGTACTTTATTTGTAGAATATTTATCTAAGTCGGATGTATAAATATCGAATAATAAATCATATTCTATTCAAGGAGAAGAAGAAGCCAAACTGGTATATATGTCAGAGCGAATTGTTTGCGCATCAGAAAATATTAGTGAAGTCGTCAGCGAGACGCCTGTTTCTTCTCTAACCCCGTATCCTGCTCCAGTCCTCATACACACAGCGCATCTTAGAGAACAACACCGATTTATACATTTCCAAGCATTACACAACTACAATTCTTGTTGACAAGTACACACATATCCTTGTCTGTTCTTAGCTTTGTCATATACACAGATCACATATGTACATACATAGATTGCATTTAAGGATTTATTGAATTGTTTTTTAAAATATTTATTTTTAAAACATCAATTTTATAAATACTCGTCAAATCCTCAATTAAATCAAATCTTCAATATTTAATTTATTTATTTCATAAAAATTACAATTTTCACAAATATTGATTTTATAAAAAAATACTAATTCTAAAATTCCTGGCTTAGTTCATAAACTAGCAAATTTAAGAGGATTAAGGAACCTTTTCCTTAATCTACAAACTCGGGTGAAAGATACCCTATTAGAAAAAGGACGTGGAAGACGGTACTTATGCTTTACAGAAATGCCCCATTATTGGGGTGGCACATGCATAAAACAGATCAACGTCATAGCAGACAAACGTTTGTGACCAAGTATGTGAAATTATTGCAGAACTGTCGAGAAAAACTTTACGTAAACTCAATAATAGATCCGCGTGCGACTTTTAAACGTGATGAAGTTTGGATATATATATATATATATATATATATATATATATATATATATATATATATATATATATATATATATATATATATATATATGAAGAGAGTGCGGGACACGTTCATGGAGGGTCTGTGTAGGATTGATCACCGCGACAAAGGATACATTGCATCGAGTTAGCTATTCAATATGTCAACTTGAACGATGTATGGTTGGCAAACTTTTTTTTTAAAACTTTTTTATTATTGGATTCTCACGCGAAAGGTATACACATTACATTGTAGGAGTGGTACTTTTTACTACATTCACGCATACCAATACCATATCTTTTTATCAGTACAAAAATAAATTATCATACAAAATGTATCAAGAAAAACTACCATTAATAAAATTAATATATGCTATCTATAAAAATCATCCACACATCGCAATACAATTTACCCTCCATTCAACTCTAGCTAGAAATTGTTCGAAATTAAAGAAAATTATATATATTTGTCCTTTTTTTTAATTATCAATAATTGTCGGTTAGCTTAGGTATCTTGGACAGCTCGTTAGTGGCGTCATTAACGCTTTGATGTTAAAATGATACGTTTTAATGCGTTTATAATAACTAGTTTAGACAGTATCTATGTCGTCATATTTTCACAACTCTATAAAACAGCTGGACTGGGCGCCGGCAAATACAGTGTGCCGTGTTTACCTTTTCGGAATAATTTATAAACGGCATATCGCACCCCGCACATTACCGAGTAATTCCACACTGTTTTTACACGGATAAGCACTTACCGTGTGTTTTTCCAACCCGACAAATTAAAATATATGATAATTTGGTTTCATGTTTTTTTTCTCATTTCGTTTCAAACGAAAATGCTGCCTGTTAATATTATAACAGTAGTCATTTATGAGATATATCGCAATTTCAAACATAAAGAAAAATAATACTCAAATATTTAGGCTTTTATATCAAAATCTAATATTCTATAAGATAACTATCATAAGAACTAATTAAGTATAAATGCAATTCTGTAAAATGAATCTGTAAGATTTAATTTTGAAATTCAATAATAAAATTATAGTTTTCGCGAGTTGCGTTTTAGAATTACTATTTCAGAATGATAACATTAGTAACTTGCCTAAGTTATCATGTTTGATAAAAATTTACTTTTATAAAAAAATTAAATTACACGTACGGTTATCAAAAAAATTCATAAATTATTATTAAATCATAGAGGAAAATTAGAAATAGCCTTTCACTAAAATGTGAAAATAATTATATTTACTTAGGTAGTCGGTGTCTTTGATGTAATAATTACGAGTTTTTAATGAAATTTATCGTCAACTAAATCACTGACTATAAAGCCTTTTACGGGAGGATAATAAAATTTGCACACGTAAATGTCCATATGATCTAATTAATTTCATTTTATTATTATTAATAATATGACTTAACGGAGTATGAACAATTGTAAATTTATTTATTTGAGCAACTAATGTGGATTACATTTTTAATAACAATTTTTTATTATTACTACCAATATAATACCGAAATCGAAATCCAGACATAAATTATCAATATTATAAAATATATACTTTTTGGAGCTGCCTAAAAAAACCGTAATAAATATAACATATTATTGGGGTTCAGGCCAACCTAAGTATATCATCTGATACACATATACTCGCATAGGTTTTCGGTTCGGCAAGAAATACAAACTCAGTTTTTAAAACTCCACTGAGATTAAGGGCACCCTACGAAATGGTCTTCTCTATATATGGAAATACAAGCGCAGCGAATATTTTCGAATAAAATTGTGTAAACTTGACAATTCACTGAATAAAAATATGACTCGGGCACACCGTGCACCATAAATGATTTATAGCACGTACACGCATGCGCAAATGTACCGAGACGGCCCCGTTTACGGGCATTTGCAATTTTAATATCGGCGCTCTTTTTTTTTCCCACTCTCAGCGCACCCACATGTTTAGAATTACGTGTGAAATATTACTGTGACAAGTTTCCTAAACTCGATTATATTTCAAACACTTTTGCATGAAAGATATATAGTTGTATAAGTAGGCTGTGATTCATGTCAAGTTAGGATTTATTTCTTAATTTCACAATTTTATTTGAAACAATAACTTGGGGGTAATTTGGGCCACTATAGAATAAAAAAGTTTCAATTTTGCATGGCTGTTTATATAAAATTACAATTTCGATTTCTGTTCAATTACACATAATATATCGCGATATTTAAAATATTTCTCAGCGTATAATTTAAAATTGCTTATATACATTACTTTTATTATTTTCTATTAAAATATTTGTAAAACTAAAATCAGAAAATAACAATTTGTACAAGATGAATTTAAAAATAAAAACCATAAAATAACATATGAATATTATGCAAACATTCAACTGTAATACCATTATGTTCAATACCAGCATTTACACTGGAAAACATACCGTAAAATTTTATATCCGAGCCATTCGACACAGACATATTCCATTGTAACAAAGTACACAACTTATAGACCACGTTTGAATAGAAATTAGAGTAAGTGATGCGTGTATATGTGTACTTTTCAAAACCAACATAAACTAAAATATATATAAGACGTAATCATGTTAAGTGATCCTTAACAAACAACCTGATTTATCATCCTATTTAAGAGCTATTATATATAAAATGAAGATCGAATCAACTCAAAGTGATATGATATAGACATATCTTTGAGCATGATTTTGAGAAAATATTGACACTAATCTTATCACGAGAATTATCTATTTAGTAAAGCTCTATGTATGTATATCTCAAATGACGAGTAAAAGCTTATGCATATATTAAAATAACTCATTGTAACATTTGCCTAGGCATCATACATAAATATATGCAAAGTGTTAATGGCTGTATAGCTGTGGTACGATTATTTGTATACTTGTTCGAAATATTTTTCGCTGTCACGTATTTTTTTTTTTTTGTAATGTCCCTCTCCTCTTTGGGTCGGTATTGCCAGCTCCTAATGCTTTTGCAAACATAAGAGAAATCTAAAATGTTATACGGCCCATTTCCATAAATTCATATTCCAATTTATTCAGGACTCTGTAACGTAATACATAAATACATTTTGTATGTATCTATGTTTGTTTGTGTATGCGCGTGTATATGTATTTTTGGTGTTCACTATGATATTGCAAATTTATTATCTTTTATACTCGACGGATAGTAGCATCTTGCGTGAAATTTGTCCTGAAATGTTTTCCAGATTGGCTCGCTGTTTTCCCCGACAAAAAGTTATATTTTTAAGGGTTTTCATGGATTGTTGGTCACTATCACGAATTTATTTATGCTTTTTTGCGCGAATATTGTTTATTGTTCTGTGATATGCGTCAAGTGCGATTTACGGTCACTTGTTTCACTTCTCGTTATTTCATCCACCCGTTAACACAAACAATTTGATTTCACATCAACATTGTTTCATTTTTATTAGAGGAAGGAATTAATTTAAAATATAGCAATACAACAAACTATATTGCAAGTTTTTTTTATACTAATAGGAAATCAAAATAAATTGTATGCCATTAGACTTCTATATGCATTTACTATTTGCTATTGTGTATACATGTGTACATTAATTGTCAGAATATTTTATTTGCTACTGAATATTTTCTTGATTTATATAAACAAAAATATAGCGATAAAGTACGTAAATTTGATTAAAATTTATGAGGTTTAAATATTAATAACAAAAATACAAAACTTCATGAAAATTTAGAATTAAAATAAATTACGTTTCGGTTTCATATACGGGAATATAATCTGAATTGAAAAAATATATATTAAAAACTAACATTCACGCGCATATTCACAAATAGGATATTATAATTTTAATTTATAAAAGCAAGATTAAGTATTACAAAATATTATACAATCGCGTATGATGTGTGTGATTGTATGTGTATGAGCGATTTATATAATAAATTTCCATTCTGCACTACATATACAGACAAATACATTACCTCAAGTAACAGATTTATCCCAAAAAATACAGTAACATGCGTTATAAATTAGCTATCGGCCTCACCTTAAAATCATGTGTATATATCACATTTTCACTCACTAACAATAGTAGAACCTACTTCACTAAAAAATAAAGTACAAATGGTTACGCGTTCTGAAATAAAGAATAAAAGATGTTTCGTAAGCACGTAATATCCTGTTTACTATACTAGACAAATATATAACTAGAATTTATAAATCTCGTCGTAGCATTAATTTTTGCCTCGAAGAAATGAAGTAATGCATTAAGAATTCAAATACAGTAAGAATTATCAATTTCTTGATCGAAATAAACGATATATTAATCATAAAATACCCTAGAGGTGGTACGTTGCATTACGTATACTAAAATGCGGTTAAATTGAATTATATATCTACATCATTCGAATAATCTCGATAAGGATAAAAATAAATTACGGCAAGTAATAGAGAAATAAAACGGACAAAAGCAAAAATCGTAACCACCAGCATCGTAGCCGCAAACCGGAATCAGAAGAAGAAATTATCTCGCTTCCCGATCGCATAAATAACTCGCCGCACAGACTTTAAGGTAAAAATTCTGTTAAATGTCTATTACAATTTAAGATGGTTTTCTATGGCGGTCTGTAAGCTTCTTCTATGCGAACCAGCAACGAGGAAAAAGGTATAATCTTCGTGCAGGTTGTGACATGCTGGATTTAGAATTAGGCTATGCGGACTGGACACAATGTCGCTGTTTTCAAAGACACATTGTGTGTACGTGAGCGGCCATAGGTTACGAGGATTTTATTGGTTACATCAATTCCTAAAGCGCTTAACATATAATTTTTTTTTTTTTGAAATATCTTTTACGAAATAAATGTTTTCTATTTTATATAAATAAAACAAATCAAAAATAGTTTCTCATTTTAGTTTAATTAATATTTGGTAAAGTTATGCGAAACTATGGTATATTTGAAATTCGGTCAAGAGTTTCTATGAAAATGTATGGCACTATAACTTTATGGGTAAACGCAATTACATAGTCTCTTGCATATCACAACGTTGCCAAAATGAACATTTGCATAACCAAAAATTAAGTTGATTAGTGTTTGTAGAACACATATATAGTGGTGTGGCATTGGCTGTGCCACTGGCAGTACCAGTGGCACCAAACAACCTTATCCACTATGGAATCTCATACAATATTGATCGGCGAACGGATACGTTACACCAGAGGCAAACGTTTATACGCAGATGACACATTAATGTGCATTGCGAGTTTACCTCCTACATCTGAATCGACATAAATAAATCAACAATTTATATGATTTCATTTTTATTTCGAAAATATTTGCAACATACATATAAAATTGATAATTTCATAAAACTATAAGTAACCACAAAGAATTGAAAATGTAAAATTCAATTTTGCCGAGCGTCGTTAAATTTAAAACAATATTTTATGAGGTATGTAAATCGGTAAAGCTCATAGTTTACTCAGTGCAACAACTGTGCACCACTGAAACCATCTTATTTGCATTGTTATTAACTACCGTGTAGATTTATGATGTAATTTTGAACGACTGGCCGTACAGGGACCGCGGGCATATATTGGTTTTTCTATGGATGTTGATAAAAAAAATAATGTGAGAGAGATAGGGGAAAAATGCTTCTACAGCAAAGCGAGCTGCGGCGAATGTTATGTTACCGTTCGGTCTAGTTATATAAATATATGTTGTATATTTTGCGTGCATATTACAGGATATAACGACGAACTGCTTCCTTATTTTACTACTAGGATAAAAAATATTAATTAAATAAATAAATCAACATACATTCAACAGATATAGCATAGACAAACATTGGGACTTAGAAACTCCATATTTTTAAATATTTCTCCCGATTCACACTAAAAACGTTTGCTGTAGGCAAGCTGCAAACATTGGTTCCAATTATGCTTGTTTATATATTGCCGTATGTATGTGTGTGTGTGTGAATAAAGAAAGTTTGAACAACTTTGACTGACATCGAAGATTTTTCTACTCTAATAAAATATGAAATAGCAATGTAAAAACACCAGTAAATATCCAATATCTAAAACGAAATCTAGGATAAATCGTATGTCAGTAAATAAAACACAATACGTAAACAAATCGATGAATATCCATCATCCATATTTTCTAAGATAAACACGAACATACATATAAATTTATCCTATGAAAGACAGCGGCGATCGTAAATATACCAATTCGTTTGAAATTGTCGAATTGACACAATATTTCGAAGACAACGTGTCGCCTTTTGTCCTAATGTTCGTGACCAATTTAACTTTTGATAAACAATTCCAAAACTGAAATGAAATTGGCTCTTGCGTTTTCATTATTGTGGGCCATATTTATAAATAGCTCTATACACGAAATCCCACAGTTACAATAATAATTATATTAAAATTTAGTGAAGGAATTAAAACTAATAGTTGCTGAAAATGTTTTAATAAAGCCCCTTTAATAAATGTGTACCGTGTGGCCTGAATGTGAGGGCTATGATCAGAATTAAAATTAACGAATTTGACCAGCGAGTACCAAACTCTTACGAAATTACACGAATTACACAAAAGTGGAATGGCGTGCTGAAGACTTGTCAACCAGGATAGACGAAAAATGAAGAGAGAGAACATAATTTTTATACGACATACCATAAGACCTGTGCAAATGGAGTAAATACACCGTATGAGATGTGAATGTGTTAGACTAGGTGGACATTAAACACTAATTTGGACATGCATGTTAACATGTTAATATTCCAAGCACATGCTAGTTTGAGAACTTTCACGTGATCCTAATGGGAAATCTCAAAACACCGCGTGGCTTGCATCGTAAACAAGCCACCAACCAGTACAGACACACCAGACACACGGTATACAAAACTAAGGGGTATAAAATGTGCAACAGACAGAAAGGAAGTAAAAGGAAATTACACAATTATTTGTGAGTGAACAAACTGGTGGAGTTGCACACCAGGATGTGGCGCTTTGATTTCGTTCTGCATTGCACCTATGAATGATGCCTTACAAAAGCACCTATTATATTCTAAATAAAATAAATCAATGCTCATTTTCATTAAATAATTAAATAATCAGAAATTATAATTATGCATTAACATCTATTTGAATCAAATCGATTTAGATTTATCAATTTGCATTCACGAGTTATAGCATTAATTTGTGATAGTGTTTTAAAGAAAATATTGCGTTTCCATGGAAAATAAGCTATGTGGAGGAACATGGGTTAATTGGGTACAAGTTGGTCGAGCTTAATTTTGGATTAGAAAACAGTTTATTGATGTGGTACTTAATGTTTGTTACGTATTATCAAATATCGTGACTGGGAATCGAACGTCAATACATCTCTGTCAATTCAATAGGAAATTAAATACTGAATAATCTGCTTCAACGCATTTCGTTCTGCAAATGCCGCAAATTCTGAACGCATAAATAGTTCGTCCGTGGCGGCGGTAGTAGCGCCTCTTGTCGATGCTCAGTGCCAACAAAATACGAGTTGATACAATGTGTGTTACTGGCGAATTCAGAGCCACGTACACATTAACAACAATAAATTATGCCCGATGCAATCGATTCATTAGGAGTGTGCGAATGAAGTGTGAGGTTTCAGGTGTTGCCTGTTTCCTGTCCACGTGACTATAGTTTCCCGGCACAATTCTATATATTTTACAACAATCATTCGTATTTGTCGATATAGTTTAACTTTTACTCTCAACTACGAAATTCAATTTTGACTGAATTTGAATCAATTTGCAATAAATAATAGAACAAAAAAAAATTATTAAAAAAATAATAACTAATTTACGAAGTTTTTATTTTATTATTCATAAAAAAAACTAAATATATTTCACCAACTGCTAATCATACAATAAATTAATAATAAACAAAATTCTGTATATTTTAAATGAATTAATTTTGGAATTTGAAACTTAGTATTTTGCTTTGGCAAGCGTAAAATATAAGTTGATACATTTTTTATAAACGTTAATAATTATCAATAAATCTAAAATATAGTGATATGATTTAGTTACATTTACATGAGAACAATTTAAATATTTTTGCATTTAACGCGAACTTATATCGAGTTAAGTCGACGTGTATATTAGCCAAGCAGCGCATATACTTCATGAATATGCATCGCGCCAATATTAAGCCATAATGAATATTAACTGCAAAAGTAGATCAAAGAAAAATCATACAGCGAGTTTCACAAAAAAGAAAAAACAAACTAGTCACGCTCTTTTAAGTTATACAGTAAAAAGATAGTGCGATATGTATGTATATACATAGATAAAATGATACAAAATCATTACATACAGTGCCTTTATCTACAATATACGCGTATATTGACTATATTTCACAGTGTTGAAGTATTCTTTATGAAATTTGACTTCACTAGACTTTGATGTTCATAGAACTTGATTTAAAACTGAGCCTGGATTGTCAGTGCATTTTTCGCTAAAAGTTTCATAAATCGTAAGAGAACGTTCATATAGTAAAACCACGTTTTTGGACCGCTTATGTTATTAAGTTAACATTTGAGGAGTTTTAGTGACGAATTATATATAATAAACAGTTTGTACACAGAGGAAGCGACAACGTAACAAGAATTTTATGACTAATTGTACGTAATTACCAGCGGTTTCAGGCCATCATCTAATTTTTTACGCCGCTGCAAGTTGATTGTGTGATATATGATGGGCGACTCAGTGTCCGCACGAGCATCGCACACAGCTGCTACTCATGATACTCTTAATATGTTTAGTTATTTTTAGAAAGGGCGTTTACCCCTATAAAATACTAAATTAGATTCTTTTTTATTTCATAACAAAACAGTATAGTTTGTTGATTAAAAGTTTAATAAATGTACGACAAAGTAATGTTTCACATTATTTACGGTGTTGAGTTGTAATTGGAATCTATCGATGTGTGTTTGGCGATAAAAATTAATCCAATGTTTTCGAATCGGCAATTAAAGAAACCCGCATATATTTGTGGTAATCCTAGATAAACCGATCATGAATCCCGTACTGCGTTCCCAATCCGTAATCGGTTTACATGTCACACGATGTTTCATTGGAGGCTGAACTACGTACATACATTTACTAGAGTGGACGTCGAGATTCAAACATATATTTAACTTCACATAAAATTAAATATCTAATCAAAATTACATTCATTCTAGTTGCACTAGAAATTCATATAACTAATTATTATATATACATGTATGAATTGCCAAATAAACAATAATTATTTATTTATTAAATTTATAAATATTTCATGATATTTTATCAATATTTATGAACAGTAGTATTTTTTATTATTCGCTTATTAACAATAACATGATTAAAATAAATTTTAATTTGCATATATATTTATTTGGTTATAATAGCAAATGCTATAAAGCATAAAACAAATAAATACTCTGATCTGATAATTATATATATATACATTATTTTATATTGACGAATTTCATAAAATTATAAAATTCCCTTATAAAATCGTGCATCGTCGATCAAATATTTACCGAAAATTGAATAAAAACATTTTTAGTATTTTTAGATACAACATATTTTCATAAACGAAATCTTTTATTCTGGTCCTCATTATAAGCTTGAATTCAATGCTTATAAATAAAAAATAATGATATAATAATATATACCATATATAAAACGATATTTCTAGGCGGTAGAGGCGGGTGTCTCGTTACCCCAAATACTTAGTACAGTGCTAATGGTTGAAATAGGATCGTGTTTATAATTCAACACGTAGTTAGCGTCAATAACATACAAGCCGACAGACAACACCAATAAGTTAAACAGTTACCTGTAAGTGCAACAGAGATACCTAGACTATATTTCAAATACTCCGTCTTTCTCTTTTGTGGATGTTCCGGTTTGAATGACAAGGCAAGCACGTTCAATTGTCATGCGTTCTATACGCGAACGTAAACAAATATATGCATGTATGTCTAAATGTATATAGATACACACAATTGTATATATGTATATTGGTTTACCACATTAGGTAAACACATTACTATATACAGTATTCACGGTTGGTTAATATTTACTTACTTTTATTTGTATTTAACTCCCATTTAACAAAATTGTCAAGTTGAGTGTTTGTTGTAATTCAATATAAAATTAAATTGTACTTTGATCACAAAATTTTCAGCTAATTGCATATCGAGTAGCTTTTTTTTTTATTATTTACTAAATTTCACGCTCATATATCAACGAACATATCATTTTTTGTTAATCTATTATTAGTCCTGTAAACGTAGATAGTAGCGTCATTATTTAGGAATGCTGTTTTCAGATTAAACATACTACGAAACTTTACCATTAAATACGTATAGTTTCGTATGTTTGAACGTACAATTCATTGCTGTTTAAATTATTAAATACACCATTAGCCTGGAAAACTACCTTTAGTATTTTCGTATTATTCTAGCGGACTCATAAGTTTATATATTTGTATTTAATTATTATACCTAATATTACTGCTTTATTACTGAGAAAATTTCAAAATATATAAATTTTGTTTATTTAATTATTCTTAAATTGCTACTATGAATCCAGAGAACGGTATAATAATCGTATGGGTTTATGTCCATTTCATATAAATGATCATGCAGAGTTTTATCAACAGTAATATAAATAAATATAGTTAATTTATGCAGGGGTAATAAGGGAATTTCATTCAAAATGGAGTGCTTTTAGTTTAAACAGGTTCGCATCTTATTTGGGGTTTGTGACAAAGAGGTTTGGCGCAGCTCGACGACATTCTGAATAAAATATCTACTATACAAAAGCTAAACGCAAAATGTATGACGCACCACTTTCGTATGACAAGTACGTAAATATTTTTCATCTTGCGTCGTGTTTCTCCCACAGCAAATAAATCAACAAATAAAAAAAAAGCATTCAGCGGCCCCAGACATGTCAACGCAACGAAGAAACAGAAAAATGAATGAATGAATGAATGTGTGGTGAAAACACAAAATGAAGTATGTTGAAAACTGAGCCGCCCTCGGATTTAGGGCTGATCCTATGTAATCTTGTCTATATGCATTCATATTTCTACATGACCGCTTCCCCTAATAATTCCACCGTCTGTTCCAATAGTTTTATTGGTTTCCGTTTTCGCTATATCCGCAAAATATTATCTTTATATTTCTGGTAAAAAAATATTAGATTTATAGAGCTTATGAAATAATGAAATTGCATTTACTTTCGATTTAATTACATGAATTCAATTATTCAGAACACCATTTTAAGAAATAGGAAACTCATATTTTATTGTTTTAAATAAGTCAGTGGTTGTTCTTCATAAATTTAATTTTTTTCAATTATTAAAGATGCGTTTCAAATATTGGTGCTTGCATTCTTGTTTCGTTATTGGTTTAAAATTATTTATAGAGGATTGGAAATTTTTATTCCATCTTACATTGCAATTTATAAAAGCTTAGGAATTAGGAGAAAAAAGAAAAGTCGAATTCACTAAGAGGATTTATCAAATTATAAATTTGAAACGAAAAATATATTGATTATATATATTTTTCGCCATAGAATTGTCCTTATTCTTTAATTTCAAAATAATCGAAAATATCAACCAATTAATCGTCATTCTACTTAGCCTAAATTTAACTTTATTTCGATTCTTCTAAAACCGTGAATATAAAACAAGAAAACAATAATAATTCTTTGGTTCAGTTTTATTTTGTGAAACCAACATTTACAAAATTCTTTTACACAACAATTAAATTCCTTACATACTTGAGCATTTGAAAGCTCATATACATACAGAAAACGAGCACAAAAATGTAACTTATTTTTTAACATATTTTAAGAAAAAACTGCATAAAAATATGTGCATGCACCTCACGTGCGTGATGCATGGTTTTGCAGTTTATACAAGTTAAGTTTCGTCGATCTCTCTTTAAAGTTTCGGATGAATTTTCTGTTTTATGGCGTCAAGGGAAAACCTCTCGATATTTTTCCAATATATATTCCAACTTATAGGATAAAAATGTTGAATAATATTTCATGTTTTAGACCCTTGACTGTCACGGAACTTTGTTAATTTATACTTTATTTATTAAATTTAATGCCATTTTTGTAAAAATGCCGAAAATATTCAATGGTGTTTTTTACGCTACTTTAAATGTTTGTATCCTCAAAGAACTTGCATTTAAATAATTAGATGTCTGTGTAATAAGGGGTTTAAACTACATCGTAACATCTCTATGCTAATTCACCACTTAAGGGTGCATTTAAAATTCAAACGAAGATTATATGTTGCGTGTGAACGAGTTCGTTAATTTTTTATTCCTGTAGGAAATGAAATGTAATTCAATTAAATATATGACGCTACTTGATGTGAATCGTTGAATATGTAGAGCATTTGATAATTAAGAGATGTGTATATGTATGCACGTTCAGCGGTCTTTGCTCATTTTCGCATGCGCATTACGTAAAAGTCATAAGTTGAGTGATACTGTAAATTCCCAGGAGGTGGAGGATACTCGCACACGATGACGTTGCGGATCCGATGATATTGCCGCAATAACGTCAACTACACTTGATTAAATTTGTGTTGTGGTGTTATAATTTTCATACATGTATATACTGCTGCCCAGAGTCTCCCTATTTTTATACGAAATCCTGAAATATCCTATCACCATTATTGGTTTTATTATTTTTGTGAAACATGTAGAAAACTTTATTATTTATTACAAATAAATATTATATGTACAACATGAATAACACTATCCAATTCATATATAATACATGACACGTACATGATGTACGTTACATCTGTGCAACATCATCTGCAGATTTTTCTTATCGTAATATACAAGTTGTTTTTCCGATTTTTGTTGAAGTTGAAGCTGAATAATTCGTGAAGGCAATGTCGACCAAGTGAGATTTCTTGTCATGCTCACCAGATGTCTCTGGGGTCAGATACAAGTGCAATTGCGAGTGCGCAAAATAGATATGAAGTTTGGTGCTTGGCTACTGCGATGCCGGTAGTCGGGTCAGGTGTTCAGAAGTAAGAACAGTTTCGATATTCCCCAATGAGGCCAAAGGTCCGGAGCCTCAGTGCGCCGCTATTTTGTGAAATGTGCACTGCACACTACACATAATAAACTGTTTGGTACACTTACGATGTTGATGGCGTGTCGAGGACTCTAGCTGGCTTATGAATTGTGCACCAAATAGAGTTTCATGTAATTTAGACTTGCAATAACAATCGCTCAAACTTAACATTGCCAAATCTTATGTTTAAAGTTTCATAATTTTACCTTTTATCCTTTAAGCTGTAGGGCTCTCACTCAATCACACACAATCACACACACACACACACACAAATACACACACACACACACACAAACACACACACACACACAGAGAGAGAGCGAGAGACAAAAACAGGCATCATTCCAAAAATAGAGAGCTCGATTCAGGGAAGGTCAAAAGGTAAAAATACGTTAAAACTTTGGATTCAGAATTACAATACTTATTTATTATTTTGTATGAGAAAGTCAGTACGGTAATATATCAATAGAATAGATAAATTTAAAGTTACTGAAAACAATTCAATCTTATATTATATATGAGTTGTTACGAAATATAATATAAAAAATAGATACAAGAAACAGGAAAAATAGTATATATTTTTCAAAAGCTCGTAGCATGCGATCTAGAATAATTCAAAAGACTGAAAATAGATCCAGATTTTCCAATTGAAATGCGCGTTTGTCCGTATACGAAATGAACCAATCAATCGCGGACAGTGCACACCGGTACGGCACTGATACCTACACCTTTCATCTTTTGATCGCTGATGTATTACATACAATTTATATGGTAATTCACGCCACAACGTTTCTTCTCGGTATCACGCGGGGTCGCAACGCGCGTGGACTGGGGCGCTTGCCTTCTGTCTATTGCAATTTACATATTGGATGGGTTTTTTCTGCCGTATTTTTCCCTCATATCGCGCATACACAGTTTTGTTCACTTTATTTCACCAGTTCTTTTTTACTATACAATTTTTTATTTAAATTAATCCATTATACGAAACTATTTATTACTTAAAGAATAAAATCATGCATATATTTAT
Source organism: Nebria salina (assembly GCA_944039245.1). Lineage (NCBI taxonomy): Eukaryota > Metazoa > Arthropoda > Insecta > Coleoptera > Carabidae > Nebria > Nebria salina. Next base: position 15,432,716 of record OX063271.1, read on the forward strand.
AATAAAAGTTTCAACACAAAACAAAAAGTGTAAGCTTTTATTTATAATATAAATGATTGTTGTCAAATATACGTTTTACTAATTGGTACAAATGGAACCCCATTGTATGGTGCACAGTGACACATTGACAGATTGAATAATTCATGTCGAAATGGCGGTGATGTTAATATGACAATGACAGTCAAACCAAATGAAAGGTGCATAAATAGGTGACATAGCAAATATGACAATATATATGCCTATAGGGTAAACAGAGGGTAACAGCTTTACGAGAAAAACCTAACAACATTGATTGTTATATTCTATAATATATGTTACGATAATATTTGTCTTATGTACGTGCATTGAATGACAATATCAAAATGTAGTTCCTGATAATTATAAACATGTATATTTTGACATGGAGTATTTTTTAAACTTATATTTATCAACAAACATGAATAGAAACACGTATTAAAGCTTACTAAGCATTTTTATTATACACCGAATATTCGTCAAAAATTAAATTGAAATATTTCAAATCGGATTTATAGAAAATCGAAATTGTATTTGAATCAAATTACTTTTAATTTCTATTGCAACAACTGAACTTTAATGAATAATGATGTTTGGTTTATCATCCTATCAGTGTTGTTTAGAAGTACATTAGCTAAAATAAGTTTTATTTTTGCTCATGATTTTATGGAACTCTTATAAATAATAGTCTAGAATGGTCGCATAAGTAAGAATATTGTACGTGTATATCGAAATTTCATTATTTTATATGATGCATGCTATAAAATGTAGTATCCATATAAGTAATCGTTAGTTTTATGATAACTTTTATCACTGTAGTATCGATGAAGATAATGTCATCGTTATACTTGAGGTTTATTGTAATAGTTTCAGGCAAAATTAGTCGGCACATTATAGGCGATAAAATTAATATGACCATGCCACGGCAATTGACATTTATTAGGACAGAAGACCGCAATTAAATTTCATTTGGTACAACATTATTAAATCTGTGAGTCATCTTTAATTTCAAATATTTCTGTATTTGTCAACTTTAAATACAAAAACTTTACCAACAAAATTGTATAATAATAGACCTTTTCTGTACAATAATAATGAAGTTTGTCATAAAAATGCATAGTAATATTACATTCACATGATTATTTTAAAATATCTGCAGTGTCATGCACCGAACTTTCTTATACGCATATGGGTTAAACCATTTCGTAGTTTCATTATTTTTCAAATTTATAATATTTGTTCTAACCTTTAGATCGCTTTTACACTAAATATATTTCTTAGAATATATATTAAATGTCAAACTTCAAATGATTTACGTCTATTTTGTTAAACAATTGACAGGCGCAGATGATACGATTTATGTAAAAATATATATGAAAGACAGAAATTTATTTTGGAACCAGTACACTTTTTGGAAAAAAAATTCAAACTAAAGTTGTGCAAAATATGAATACCATTAATCTTTGTTCATAAAATTTTTCTGTAACTCTAACCATTTTTGAGTAATTGCAGAAACTGCCAAAAATGACTAGAGTAAACAGGCACTTCCGATTTAAATATTTTTTATAAGTAAAAACAATAAATTCATTTGTGAAATTTTAAAATATCCATAACGCGAAAATTTCTTACGCAATTTTATTTTAATTGAAACTGCAATAATTATATGGAAAATTGATAAGCATTTAAGATCAATGGATATCAGGATAGTAAACACACACACACACATACCGATACACAACATATATACATATAAAACACACACACACACACTGAAATCATTATACATAAAAAACACACACACACACAAATGTGCTCGCAAACTAGCGTTATTAGATCATAACGGAAAAAGTCTATTAGTTTTACAAACAAACTTAAATGATGAAATCACAAATTAAGAAAATAAAAAATAGTTTTGTAAGCGTTTCAAAGCGCAGTACGCCATAGTTAAATAAATTGAGAGATATATGTATGTAGTAGGTATATGAAAAGCGCCCATTAAATGTTGTGAAAAGTTCATAGTTCAGTTAGTTGGTGTGCTCAGTGTCAGTAATTATAAAGCCATCGTGACAGACAGCGCCTTAGGTTCAGAGGCTTATTTTAACATTTCGCACTTCTTGATGTGAATATCAACGGTGTATGTACATTAATGCCGTCAACACCGCGAGTTTTCGCGAAAAATGTCGTGTTCCATTAGCGCAAAGCAACACTAAATGAAAAGTGTGAAATTGTGCTCACCGGATGTTTTTAAGTGACTTTCATGTTCCTTGTTATTAAATTTGGACAGTTTCATTTTTATCTACTTGACAATTTCTTGGAGTGTTACTCAAGTTGCTATTTTCAACCGGTTTTAATTCGTTTTGAAAAAGAACTCCACCGTGACCCGCACTGGGCTTTCTTATACATGCATACTCAGTTTATTATTAAAAACGCAAGAAATTGGAATTATTTATTAAAATATATACAACATTTTTCAAATAAATTAGAATGTTTATATAAATTGAAACAATTTTCTATTTGGACTATGTAATGACATTTTAATGACCGACACTCCGAGACTGACATTGAGATATCTAGTTTTATATTAATCTGAGCGGGATATGATTAATAGACATCCATGATGATCTGGCTGTTTGAGAAAACAATATCGAATGCTAATATCTTATCCGCTGCACTCCGATGCCGATCGAAAACTTCTCGGTGCGAGTGGTGTATACACATACCTGCTTCTGTTTTCTTTGTGCGCTCGTCAGCGAGACCATTTTCGATAATCAATCACGCTGTAAACATCATTTGTTTAAACGCGCATGCGCTTACATGCATTCCGATTTAATGTTCGTTTTACGGGTAATACGGTCTTCGCAGGTTGCCGCTTGCGTTTCTGTCAACGTCATTTTTAATGAAGCCATTTGAACGCCAGCTACTTTTCAAACGTCTTTTGAATATAGATGTTCCCAAGAACATTGCTTTCACACTTATTTAAAATGAACACGATTTTCGCTGAAATTCATACCTATCGAATATTCAGATTTATCTCTTCTCACTTATACGTGATACAATAGAAAGTATTGTAATCATGAATTACACTTCAGATTTGCTGAATTGAGCAAAATTGAAGTGTAACCGTTACAAAGAGACATTAATTAAAAATATATTTCGGCTATGGTTGAAAACACTTTTGGTCTGTGAAGGATCATAGTTGACTTTACGGGGATAACACACACACACACGCTATATACTGACCCACTTCTCCAAATAGCACTATGAGAGTTTAATTTTGTTAGGCTTTAAAAGATACAGTTTATATACGAAATATCCAGAATTTCTGTATATACAAGAGGCTACAAAGCGTGAAATGAGAGTCGGAACTGCAATATACACCCACACACACACCCACACATACATACATACATACATACATACATACATACATATATACATACATACATACAGGGTAGTTTTAGTGGCATCGTCGCCCAGTTTACTTATGCCAGCCAGAGCAACAACTGCTCTCGTCGTTCATGCCAATTTAAATGTATTTGAATAATGAGATGGCGCACTGCAGCAGCCAGAAACAGCATTGTTCAAAAATAGGACCAGTTCATTCGGAAACTTGGATTTTATGGTTATTTTTTAGGATATGGGTTTACCCAGAAGAATTGGAATTTTCACTCGCATGCTGCAAGAAACACACGACACCACGATTTATGTGGCATTCTTGTGCTTGCAGGAAACTGAGCATGTGCACCCTGTTTTACCGACTCAGCGAGCTTACCACGGCATATCCACACGCACTATACACATTTCGCCCTTATATATGACTGTGATTATGTCATGAACACACCAAATCATAAGCTATAATGTTATTCAACAATTGTAACACATATGAATATTTATAGACGCTTTAACATTAAAAACACTCGTATTCAATCAAAATTATGAAATTTGATATTAAACCACATTTAATTTACCTAGAAATAATTTTTATCTGGTTTTCTTACGCATTTATGTATGAGTTTGTGTGTGAAAAAAAGAGAGCATGATTTACAGTATAAATGGTTTCAAGCTGTTAACTTAAAATTTGTAAATTGCTGGCAAAAAAATAACCAGAGTATTACTCAAAATAAAATAATAAAAAAAAAGAACTAAAAATGAATGCTCGTGTATATGACCATTTAAAAATAGCTTGCCTAAATTCCGGCAAGCACCTGCCAGGCATACATCAAAAAAAAAAATTACATCGATAAAAGCGAAAAAAAAAAATGTAAACGTATAAAGAATAATTTTATGTGTGAACCCAATAAAAAAATTATAAATTACCAGAGCGCTCGGTATAGTACCTACATGCTAAAATAAACTTTTAACAAGAACACAAACGTTATCCTTTGCTGTCACCGTTACAAAACGCACACGAAATGATTACCAAAATGACATTTGACATGGAACACCGGCCATAAATTAATGCGGATTATACGATACAACGAGAGAAAAAAAAAAGACAATTAGACGTGGCGAGTGCGGGTGAGAGAGCTGCTTGTTAACTGACGACGTGGACTCGGTGTGTGCTCGTGTACGGGCGATAATAACGTGCGCAGAATTCATGAAATTGTCAGTTCATCTGCCTCGGAGCACGTACCTATGTGCTATTCGAGATGATTTTCTTTTTGTCACAGAAAAAAAAAAAGGAAATGTGTTTACATTAGAACTGCATAAAAAGAAAATCACGCTATAGGAGTTTTGCATTGCTTATATTTTTCTAAAATTCAATTACCCGCCGCACTGCCATCCGCAAGGGTTCGATCTATTTAACAATTTTCACTGACTGGAACAAATGCAATGATCCAATCGTGATGCTTAATACTTTAACAGTACATTGAAAAATTTGACGAAAAAAATAGGAGAGCAGTGCAATGCACCGTGTAGCGAACATTAGAAAACAACGAACGCACATGGGGCGAAAATATTGGTGGCAGCGGTCTCATTGCCAGGAGCAGACTGTACTCAGCGAGAGGGACCTCGACATGAACCACTTCCATTCTTTCGGTTCGCGGCGTAGCGAGCACATAAATTACGCGCCTCGCCGTATTATGCCCGCCGTCGTGTTATTTACGCCATCGTCCGTCGACGACCCTAGCGCCAAACACAGCACATGGCATATACAAGAGTGGTGGCTACAATGCAAACTACATACCACAAGGGACAACACAAATTGTGTTTGTGTGTGTGTGTGTGTGTGTGTGTGTGTGTGTGTGTGTTTGTGTTGTGTGTTTGTGTGTGTTTGTGTGTGTATTATCCTGATATCCATTGGTCCATTTTAAGCTGTGTATATGTACTTGTCGACTTTTTCTCTCATGAGTTTCATGTACCGCACAAATTCTAGTGCAATTTCAACCAGAATGTATTTGTGTTTGTAGGTGTACTTTTCGCGTAATGGTTATTTTGACACCTCACAAATGAATTTTGCTTTAGTTTTTCTAGCGTGGAAATTATTTACCTGGCATGAGATTTTTTTGCACTGCTCAACTTTTTTTTTTTTTAATAAGTTTCATTTCGAAATTACTTACACATCTACGCAATAAGAACAAATCCATGGTTTTAAAACGTATTGGATGATTTAAATTTATGAAAATACAAATATCTGAATTGGAATTGCTTTCAACTTAATAAATAAATTTGAAATGATTTTTTCAAACCTATTTTATAAGTATAAAATAAGATACAAGGTTCAAAATTGTGCTCAATATTTTATAATTTAGAGTAGAAATAAAAACAGTATAATTTGATAAGATATTGTATTTATTGAAAATAATAAATACATGAAATGATCAAAGACCCTCAAAGTAGTAGTAGTAGTAGTAGTGATTTTAGTTCAAGGAACAATAGCAGTGTCCAGAATTGTCAAACGAACACATTTCAAGGTGCTTAAAAATAAAGGAATCGTCGAGTAGAGGAAACGTAGAGCCTTTGTGTCGCACGTCCGTAGAATGTGTGCGACCACACATCAAAGGCTCCCGATCCTTCGAAATGAAATGGGATCCCGGGTTTGACCACGCGTACGCGGTATTCCAATGTCAACAGCCTTGCAAAGCGGCGCGACAGACGCTTTCGGGCACTCGTTATACGCCAAACACAAATAAGAAGTTTCTGCAGTGGAAGCGAAAGAAAAATACTTAGTTTCATTGTAATGTGTTTTTATAACCGCAAACTGGTCTTCCGCCGCTGTTTTCCACAGCAAATATTTGTACAAATCCGACGAAGCAGCTGAATTTGATGGGTTCTATTAAATATTTCAGTGTGTTGACATTGGTCAAGTGGTTAGCGCAGGCGACGGTATCCAATGAATCGAGTTCATCCCCGACGGTTATACCGTATAGTACACCTATAGTTTTTATCGATAGATGAATTTATAGATTTATCGATTGTTCGTCTTGTTAAAATAAATATTTTTGTTTGCATTTCATCGCTCGGGTACCTTTGCTGGAATAAACGTTACAGGTATCAAAAGAAAACAAGACACAGAAAAACAAGTCTCACGTACGTAGAAGAAAAATCAACACAAATTGAAATTTAATGAAAATGCATTTAGTATGTATTGGTTTATTTGAAATAAAAACATATTTATTTATTCTTTGACTATCATATTCAACGAAGAAACATATTAAAATCACAAAACTCATTTTAATTTAATTTTACCAAATACAAGATTCATACGTTTAAATTTGTTTAAAAACTATTAATAATTCCAATTGTTTAATACTAATTTTTTAAAAGCATTGCGAACTATATATACATGTTATCACTGAATATCCAATTTGAAATCACTTTATGCATGTATAATAGTGTCGCATTTTCACACCATACTCGTACAAGTGTATGACCAGACAAAGCTGTAATTGCAACCTTTGAACTTTCCGCATTCACACACATTCTCGTAAATCACATCGAAAGGGAATGTCGAACGTTTTCCAACTCCCTCGTTCCTCAAAATACTTATTCCATTTGTACATTATCAAAAGTATTTATAAATGTTGCTTGTAAATTTAATATTAATTTTTAATGGTAAGAAAAGTGACACATATGCAAAATATATTACAATAAATAAGATACTTCTTATAAACTGTGTAGTTGTATACAAAAATATATTTTTAGCAGTTTATCAAGAATAATGTAAGCAATTTTGTCAAAAATATCTTTGTTGATGTTCTCTTAACATTATAATATATATGAGCGCTAAGTAAATTTATAAAGCAATACCTTAATACTCTGGCAAACAGTCATTAAATTCAAAATGCTAAGCTAAACATAACGAAAACAACGCTACATATTTTATGAGGATTAAATACTAATACCCCTTCAGATCTCATTTCAGTGAATATTTCGAAAAGAGACAGTGGCGCATCCATTTTATACGTCGAAAGCTAACAAAAATAAATAAAATGCCCAATGACTTGTAGAGTATTTATATGTTTGCGCATTTGATTTAAATCATTATATATACTGTTAGATTTTCTGAGATGCTTATCCACAAATATAAGTGCTTTTAAATGAATATTTGATGATGACATAATTATTATTTTACCAACATTATTATATACCTTGTGCTTTAAAACTTTTATAGAACAAAGATTCGTAATTTATGCACAATTAAATGTGTTTTACTGTATATGAAAAATAATAAATATATACGTTTAGAAAGTGTCTTTATTGTGGTAATATAATTTTCATTCTTATTGTTTCGATATTTTGATAGTATACACACAATCAATGTTATAAAATAAACTACAACGGAAATTTTTATATGAAATAATATAAATATCATACATTTATCTTTTGTTTTATTAAAAATTAAGTTTTATACGAAATAATATGTACTGACTCATTTTCATATATATAAAAAGGGTATGTATAAGTATGTCCTTTTTACTTGGTTGGTCATGTGATGGAAAAAAAACAACATGGTTGCCTATTATAACCTAATTTTCCGCACCATGTAACCAGTTGTAATGAAATATGCACATATCACATTTTCACTGAACTGTAATAATATGCTGGCTGCATACCTACGAATGTATGTTTGGAACACATCTTCAAGTGCAGTTGTACATACTTCTCGAACTTGTGCACTTATTGTGAATTTACTTAGAAAATAAGTTTATATTCTATTACTGCATAATTATTTCTTAGTTTGTATAACAGAACGAATTATAAAATAAAATTACTAAAATGAAAACATCGATGATTTATTATTTCTCTTGATGTGCATATACGTAAATTTTAATAAATTTAGACCTATTATATCGAGTGAAAATAATAAATTTTATATTATTTATTATCTATAAAATTTGATATAATTTAAAAATAATGTTAGGATCAATATTTAACCAAGCGAAATGAAACCGAGAGCGCGCGGTAGTTTACACAATATTGAATGAGTTTAACTTGGTATTCAAGAAAGGATACAAACCAGCCCAGACAATGGTCTTGAAGATTCCTTGTAATGTGGCGGACGAGAACTTGCTCACACACTTTATCTTCTTCTCGTTCGTAACTGAACTAAATGTGTGTATGTGTGTTCTTGGTACGCGGATACGGGTGCGGTATAGAAACGCAACCCGCCCCTCACATAACATATCTACCGTAACCGCCCTGAATGTCGTCTTACCGAATCTCGCAGACAGTTCATTCTCTCTTCCCGGAGCCGAGCTCTTCTTCGCCACAGGGCTACACAAACAAAAGCCGTTTCGAATGCAGTACCGAAACAGACTATTTCAATAATATGTGCCGAATTATTTACTTTCTCTATGCAAGACTTACTTAATTATTTTTGGTATATATGGGCCAAACCTCTTATGGAACTTATTTCTACTTTGAAGGCTTTTCAGACTCACTCAATATTAATAATCCTTCGCATATGCAACCCGCACTAACTTATCAATTTAATTGTGAATTTTGCCTTATTTCATCTTACCTATTAATTGTTGGATATAATAAAAAAGTAATGTAAATTTATACTTTAAATAAATAAATATTCTTATAGTTAATGATTTTATTGAATTTAAGAAGAATTTTAATAACCATAAAAGAAACAATTATGTTTGCTGCTTTTAACAATTCGTATTCTTGATTAAAAACTAGAATTATGCACCTATCTTTAGATATTTTGTTTTCAGTAGATTTAAGATTAGTTAGAAGTTAAAGATCTTTGTGCAGTAAATAAAACTTGAACATTTCGAGTCCATCTTCCAACTAAACCTAGCACTTCTTCCCATTTTTCTGTCGTATCCGGCGTTGTATAAGCTAGTGCAGTTTCCGCGCTAAATACTTAAACTTCTGCTTCCGGTAGCCAAAAAAAATGTTGAATTACAAGTGTGCAAAACTTTGGCTTCCTTCCGGTATACCGTGGGAAGGGTGAGTACGAGGATCGGATCGTTCGTTCGCCACGTATTCGTATATCCGTATAGGTAACGTAGAGAACTTTTATCAGTTTTTCTGTAATCCAACTCTGACCACACTATAAACTTTTACATCGATACTCTCTGACCGGAGCGAATCAGTTACAAAGCACTCTAGATCTCGCCTAATTTATAGCCAGCCGCTGGAATCATTGTTACTTTTTTCCGGTTCCAAATCTACTAAAGCTTGTCGCACTATTATTTTACAGTATTAACTCTATTGTGTAAAGACTGAAAACTATTTAAATAAATAATCCAAAATACACACACTTATGTAGTGTTATGAATTTAAATTTCGTCTGAATCGTATATTTTGGATTTATTCTCAAATTATACACATTAAAATATATATTTTTAAAATACATTAAAAATGTCTACTTTATTTGCGTAAAACTACATCGGTATGGAAAAAAGAGAAACAAAAATATGTGTGCCTGTGATAAAAAAGTATAAAGCAACATATTATAGGAACACTAAACAGCGAGAGGCAAAAAAATCAACGCGAATTGCTTCGGTGATTTTGGATTTACGGTAGCGCCCCCATCCGCCAACCCAGCTAGCTTCCAACTAGCGAGTGATCACGTCTGCCTCACACGTCAAACAACGAAAATAAACTAGATGGACGTAGATTGAAGGTGGAACCGATTGCCTGCGCTCCGAACCTCTCTTGTCCTGATTTAACGGCAGGACCAACAAGTCCTGTGAGAATTACGGTACCAGTCACCTACCGACTACACATAATCGACAGAATTGTTTACGAGAACCCCCTATCTTGGATTTCAATTTCAAACACTTTTAAATTCCAAATAAACGTTGTTTCTATTCGAATAATGGGATTTTTGAACTGTACTCTAGAGGTTACGTATGATTTTTACAGAAAACATATAAATAATGCTGAGGCCGACGATTTTAACAGCCTACATTATTTTTGAATAATTTGTAGTATATCGAACGAATTAATTGGGAATCCATTTCAATATAATATATGCATATGTATGTAACATTTAATAACTGCCAATTACTATAAATATGGCTAAAATCAGCAAAAATCGAAATGCTCGCAATGGATGTGAATAGAAATAATTTTACAGTTTAAAACATACCGGGAATATACAATTCGCGTAGTAGTAAAAATCGAGCACTAAAGTTCGATACAAATACGATAAAAGACTCATCATCATGTTCATATACTCTGTTTGAAATCCAATTTTATTTTCATGTTCAAAGCTCATATGATGTGCTTTATTAAACTTTACTGTCGTAAATTGTTACAAAACTGAATCTACGGCATTTATATGCAGGCATTGTTCAATAAAAAAACTGGTCATTTTATCATAGTTTCACAGCATTTATTAACGCTAAGTGAAAAACGTTTGGAAATGAGTTAATAAACAATAAAAGGCATATTATGCATTTAAATTAAAATCCTATACACAGATAATACTATTATTATTCGATTTTCAGCATTTTCAATTGGATAAATATATATAAAAAATTACTATTCTAGAAAATTATTTAATAGCTTTTGTGAAAATATTTACATTTACCATATTTCCAAGAATTAAAATTAAATTATTTTCGAAAATTGAAAAATTGTTTGTTTTTTTTTTTTAGAAATCCTTTAGGGGTTTTGTACAGATCTGTAACTCCATATGATTAATTCTCATATGCATTAGATTTGCATTAAAAACGAATTTATATATCCGAAATACAAACCGCAGCATCGTATCTGAAATCCTTTGGGTGCGATCCACAAACAGTACCAGTCACGAAATTAAAATCGGCCATGTAATACCCTTTTTACGCACCGCCCGCCACCAGTACTGGATGACACCCGTGGGTGCCGCAGGCTCATCGGCATGCACGGTGCACGATTACTAAAGTGGCTGGGCTAGGACCAGACCAGACCAACCAGCGTATACTTTGTTGGTCCATTTAAAAAAGCCAACCACGTCCACCGGAACTCTTCCCGTCGGCTTTTTCCGCTTCCGTAACGCGCGCGCGATTGATTCTTCTCCCTCTATTCTCTAATAGCCTTTCTCTTCACTAGCTGAGCACTCGTGCCGGACACACTGATTGAACGCAAGCATCTTCACTACTATGAGTGGCCGTGTTTTATTCTTTTTTTTTCATTCTTTCCGTTCGCCTTTTTCCCATTTACGTTGTGATGCTAATATAAACATTGTAATAACCGTGCACTATCCATCCTGATACCCATAGCTCTATTTGTAACTTGAAAAAATGTGACATCAACTTTTAGTTTGTCGAGTGGCTTCAAAACGATTGATTCTTCACATGTGGTTTTGAAGTTTGCAGTACCTACTCGTAAATTACTTATTCTTTTACTTTTTTAAGTGGTACTTTATACTTAAAGTTTCCTTGAAAGTACTTGAATTATTTCATTTCACCAACACCATTGTAAGTCTATTCTGTAACAAACTAAGAGTATTGTGCATATTGTCGTCATCCTTAGTTTATGAAAAACTCTAATGATTTATGAAGATATATTTAATAATAACTTCAAAAGCGCTTTTTATTACATATTAAAATAAAATATATTTTTGAATGTATAATTTTATTTGAAAACGTTTCACACGTACTTAGTACATACTTTCTACCAATGGCGATAGATATTTATGTTTCTTTGAAGATAATAGACTGAATAATAACAATATGCGTTATAGCAATGTAGTTGTTGTAGAACGTGCTTATAGGACGTCGGAGGTTTATACGTCGTGCGCATTGTAAGTATATGCACGCACTCCAACTGCGTACCTATAAAGCGGCCATGTATTTAGTATTCACGAATCGGCGACTGATAATTTAAGAGGATTTGTGGAAGTAATTTCCACTTCGAGTCCACATTTAATTTAACCAAATGATCGGGCACTACTGTCGCTCTGCATTTCAACTATGTTTGACTGTCTGCGCTGTAACTTGCTTTTGTATCATATCATACATATATGTATATATACACACGTAAGTATGTATTACTATACGCAGTATTGCATAAGCCACAATGCGAAACTTTTGCATTCTAGTAACAAAGTTTATTAGGCGACGTTTTTAATATCGCAATATTCTATATTTTAAACTTTTAAATTAACGTTCATAATAAGTTCCAGAATATCAATCAAATAACTTAATATCAGCGTAAACTAACAAAATAACGCTACTTTAATGAATTGTAATTCACAATTTTTTTTTGTAATATTGCTTTTATTAACTATAACAATTTTTACAGTTTGTAGCTTTTATTATTTATTTTCTGTAGGTTTTTTCATTTTAAAATTTAAATAAATTAAAAATTTCAATATTTGTTAATGATATAATACATACAATTGAAATAAAATATTTAAAGCTTTGATGTATTTTTAACTCATTGCTGACGGTGAAATAAAATGAATAAACGAATGAATACAACATTTAAAATACAAATCAACGAAACTGGAACTATTTACAAATTAATTAAATAATCTATAAATTGTCAACATGGCATAAAGCAAATAATTACAAAACTTTCAACACATTCTAACGACTGGAAACGCTACTAAATCACAATCAAAAATCAGGAAATTAATTTCGAAATATTTTAATCAAGCGAGACCACTGCATTAGAAACTCATTTTACGATTACAAACCGTTAATTTTATGCGTAATTTTACGATGTTGTTTACAATATTGTAAACGAACGGAAATGATGGACGCTCTCGAACTGTTTCAAACTTCATTTCGAACTAAATTAATATAAACACAACGCGGCCCGTAAATGTCATATCAAAAGGTATTAATTACACTGGCTAAGAATGAAAAAGTTTGCCGAAAAGTTGTGAAGGCCAGGTTTATGAGGCATTTAGAGGCTACTGGTTTAATTTAAATTGTAATTTTAACGCGCGTCTTTCTCTCTTACCTTCTTCAATCCTTTGTTATCTTCGTTCTTCTCCTGCAGCGCCAAGTGCCTTAAAAGTAGGTTCCGGTGTTCAACTTACTAGCCCCAAGATACCCACAGCGCTTTGACATTTTCTTCTCGTTGATTCTATACAAAGATACATTTTATATCAAGGATATCCTGTTGTAAAATATAACGTTTTAGTAATAATGGCTCACGACATTAAAGCTCTGTAATTCTTTTTTAATTTTTTAAAAATATTAAAGTTTTTAGAAATCTAATATCACTTGATAAGTCATGCTTAGTATTTCTATATTATGATTCCATAAATAACAAAATGCACTGTCTCATGATGGATTCATTGCGGAACGCCGCCTTTCGCCGCCGCCCAGTAAAAGAATGAAAAATGTGCGCTTCGTTGCGTAAATGCGAAGCGTCGTGTTTTAAATCTTACGTCTACTCATGATATTGTTTGCGCAAGTCTTCAAGACAAATGCGTTTTTTACTCATCATAATTCTCGCAACAATAGATAGTCACTTGCGTTGACAAGGGGAAACTGCGAGCGGGTTGCGAAGGAATGATGCGGGTTTTGACAAGTTGAAATGATAATGATCGTGACTAATGACACCGTGAACAATTCGTCCGTCTGCTCAAGAAAGTATTTGAGTGGCTCATCTGATTGCTGACAATTATGATACAATAACAATCTTAATTATTGTTGAATTTGTTTTTTCTTGGTCTCATTTCTACTCAATATTTTTGCATTAATAATTTAAAGTGGTTTTACAACAAGATTGAGCGCAATTAATATGTTCCTAGTTAAGTAGTTCTTTTCTTTCGAATAAATCGGGGTACCAAGTAGTTTCAAGTAGTATCAGTGAATTTAAAATTTATTACACTTTGCGCTATTGGGTAAAAGTAAAACTAACGTTCGGCGTGGTAAAGTCTTTTCACTTAACTCTATCGAAAGGTGCACCGCAAAAACGAAACGAGCATTACCACCGATTAAGTTTGCAAAAGTCGATCGCGCGTGAACCGGTAATCTTAGTGACGGCGTTTTTCCACAGCCAAGTCCATTTTTGCGCGCTGCTCCCCAACTCGCCTACCGTTTGAGTATTAGTTGTGTCTTTCACACGAATCTCAGCTTATAGAAAACACCAACTACGAAAAGTAATTTTCGTAAGAGGTTCGCCACCATCTAGTTACCGACAGACAGGCCTGTCAGATGGATTTTTACTTATCAAGACAAAAACGCGTCGACATCCGCCGCGCCGGTTTCCCTCGTCATATATTGTGCAACCATAAAATGAAGAACGATATAAAAGAAAGGCGCTGATGGAATTTTTGCTCAACGATGATGTATTATCTATTTTCTGCACCCTGAACACAAACTCCCTGCTCCAATCAAGTCTATTGTATTTATCAGCTGTTCTTCAGTACAGTCATGGCGCATTCAAATATTTACTTTTTTTTTATTATGAATATGATAATTTTTATTGTAAATAAAAACTAAATCGATATCGTTACCCTTCAATTTTAAATATTTGAACTTTGCAATATTCATAAAGTTGTTTATAATTATATAATTAATATTTTAATTAGTAGTATGACGACAATAAAATCAGCAATTTAATGCGTTACTCTGTTTTAAAATGATTTTGTTAGTTTAACATCTAAACAACATTAATAAATTATTAGCAAATTTTAATGAACTAATTATTTTTCGTATTCCATATTTTATGTGAAACAATTTATATCAACAATTATTGTAGATCTTAAATCTCTTGAAAACTAAACTAAATAAAGTTATCGTATTAAATTTATAATTTCAATCGAGAAATTTTATTTGAGTATAAATAAAATTGAACAAGTGAAAAATTGAAATGTTTAAACAATCGTCAAGTATTTAGCAAAATCCACTTTATTGCTTTACAGTCAAATTAAAAACTTTAATTAAATTCCAATTTACAACAGTAATTAAAAATTACATTTGTGTTGTATTAAATTTCAATAGAAGAAATTAAATAATTACTGTCTATCGATCCGTCAAATTGTTTTAATTAAAGTTTCAGTGAACCGCACCGAACAATATACGAAACATTTTATTTTGAAAATTGAAATTAAATTTAGACCAAAGCACTGGGTAGGTTAGGTATTATTGGATTATTTTCAAAACGTTCTTCATGTTTTACTATTTAAATTCGATTTATTGCGTATTCAATTAAAGAACCGTATCTTGATATCGTTAATTAAGTGATTTGTTTTAGTTGTTTGGACTAATTAGGCAAACTTGCAACATACCTTGATTTCTTTTTCCATCAACATTTTATATTGGCTTAGTATTTATTATTCTCTAATCGAAAGAAGTTTATTGACTCATTTATTGAATAAATAAATATTTAATATGAAAGTGAAATCAATCGATATGAATATTGATCAAAATAAATGTAATTGTATGTGTGATAAGTTTTATTGAAATATTGAATATTACACGCATTTAAATGTTTGGAAACAATAAAAACGAATTTACATATGATATATAATAATTTTTCAATTATACGTAATTCATAAATAATAAAGGCAATTACTTTATAATTAAATAATTTGAAAATAGATTATTTTCAATTCAAAGTGACCATATGGGTAATACGAATTCTTGTGAAAAGTTACGTTATTAATAATAAAATCTATTGAACAGATTTGTAGTTAGGGGTTGAAATGTGGTTTTCTACCCTAAATAATCAAGTTAATAATTAAAACGAGGGAGGAATATAGGGGTGTATTGTCCACTGATTTCCGAAAATAGTTTTCTTTCACAATAGGTGTGCAAGCACTAGACAATAGTTGAAAGGTGTGCAACAACTATGGCTTTTGTTTTTTCCATTATTTTTTATGGCTCCGTTTTATTTGTTCGCCACGGGCAGCCCTTGGCAATAGTGAATAGGCCCGGGACTTGGGCCGGTGTTGCTCAGTGGTGCACGTTTAACAGTCTGTCTAGTCATTTCAGTAAAACACAAAAGCTCTTTGTGGTGTCAACCATTTAGGGTTTGAACACAAGAGCCTATTGAATTCTCATTGGACAATAAATTCAACTTCTGGTTCAAGGTGTTTTCTTTGTTGAGTTTCGAGTGTTCTTGTGTTACACCACTACGGCGCTGGCCCACTCCGCTGTTATTTTTTCTTTTCCTCATTGGTTCAAGCGTTTTTCACCAGTTCATTCATTGTTTTACTTGTGAAACAAGTGTTTGCCGAATTTTCAATGGAATTACCTCGAAGATGCACCTGGAGAAATATATCCCATTGCATTTCTCAGATAGCTATTTCACTTATTGTTAAAAAATTTAAAGTTTTTTAATTTGATAGTAAAAGAATTAATAAAACACGTAGTTATGTACTTATATGATCTTATTTTATTAATCAATAATATTTGAGCTATATAATTTTACATTTTCAAGAAAATTGTAAGGAAAAAGCATTTAGTTTTTATTTTTTATTGTACAATAGCGAACTATTATGACACGATATATTAAAAATGATGCATGTTCCAATTACGTCACTATCTATGTCCGTAACCATTATCTTTAATGAAAGATAGTAGTGAGCGATGCATAGAATAGAAAAAAAAAGCGTCGGAAAATTTAAAGTGGATCCCCAATCAAAGGATCATTAGTGCGCAAGTGCCATATCGCCCGCATGTGCCCTCTCCAATAAAATAGCTTTGTAGTCCTCTCTTGCTCCAGCAAAAAGCTCGCCGACGACCTCAGCACCACCCTTTATCTCTATAAAACAAAAAAGGACGCTATTTAATTTGCCGACCGTAATAATGGATTAGCGATTTGCAGTATTTTATAGTAATGCCCCTTAGTATGTTCAGTAAACCGATTTCATTTTTAAATCCAGACTTCTGTGATCAAGGTAACTACCACATTTTTTCGTTAGCCCCGAATTTACCGAATCGTACTTTTTATTTTGTTACGCTTTTAATTTGATGTTTTTATTTTCGGTTGATTTTCAATCTGACTTTTTTGAATCAACGTAATTATTTATAATATTTGTCAGAATATTTGATATTTATTTTGGAACATTTTCCAATTTTTGCAGTTTAGTAATTTTCATTTATTGTTTCACAAAACTTTTGTAATATGGATTGAAATATATATTAATATTAGCAATAATATTCCTACTTATTTTAGAATTGTAACAGAATAGGTAATATTTTTATTCCTGAAATTATGTAATGCATTAGGTACCAAATTTATACATGCTTTATAACTTAAACTATTGTGTAATATATGGTGCATAATAGGAAACGATAGAAACAGCTCAATTCATACAAGTTATTTGTTGGTTTATAAATTGAATGAACACGCTACAAATACTCTGAACCAATTTAAAGCGAATTGTGCGTATAACTACTTTACACAACACACGTACATACATACTACAAAATGCTTGCGTTGTTGAGCTGTGTAAAACCAGCGCAGAGTTATGTTTAGAACAGAACATCGTTCGGCTCGCTTCTAATCGTGGTAATGCGGGCTCAGGGTATATACTCGTATGGATATAGTACATTGTTCTTATAACCGCTGCTTTTGTTGCGACATACTCGATTCTAACTACGGAGATATCATGTATTTTATATGTATATACTCGTATGTTAGAAAGAGAATCTCTAATAGTGTGCTTTGAGTTCGTAAATGCGGGCTTAAAGTTTCGAAACGACGTAAAAATTTAAGTTATATTATAATGCATTTATCATGCTACGCTTAATTTGTCATCCATTTCCTTGAGATCTTACCTACATTTCTTAAATCTTCTAAATATAATTAGAACACCTGTATCCTGATATATATATTTAAAAACCTTTAAATTATTTGAATTCATAATTTTCATTTATTAATAACGTACAATGACATAAATTATGAAATTAAATTTGCTTTACAAATTCCAAGAATCACTTATTGAAATTATGTATATTGCTATCAAAAAGTTACAAGCGAATGCATGTAGCAAGCGCACCGAAATGCAATTAATAACTACGCTTTGGATGGAAATTTTATTTTAAAAAAAATAAAAGTGAATTGAATTTTATATTTGTAGCAAAAGCGTATTTTTCTCACGCTTTCCGCAAATGCATTACGCTTTTTACTAATTTTCCTCATCGAAGTTTAATAGAAATTTAAAAAAATGACATAGAATATAAATGAAAAATGTACGCGAATTCCAATGCATAACGCAAAGGAATAACAAAAGAAATAAAAAATCAACCTAATACAGGTTTCTTCAAATTGTGTTTGATACAAAAGAATGGATTGTATATGCGCAATGAATGAAGTCTACTTGATTTTTAAATAGTCTTAAACGAAATCAGTTATTAATTCAGTTGTTGCATGAGGATTTTCTATAGTTGAATAAATTCGAAAGGACCCTTATACATCCCTAAATTTGACCCAATTATGTATACTAAATTATCCGAAATACTTGACTATGTTTAAGAATGTTCTCCGAGGTGTAAGCTTTGGAATATTTTATGTGTGAATGAACATTCAAATGCATTTGTTAAATTGAAGATAAAAATAAATTTTGTTTTTAAAAATGATAGTTGTAGTACTTTATTGCTTTTATTTAAGAATGATTTTCCATATAAAAATTGAAATGATGAAAGAAGGTCTCTAATGTCTCGTAATTTTTATTGTGTAATAATTCGTTTGTTTATATTTTATGAGACTTTGGAGTTTTGGGTATAACAATTATGTTATGATAATAGGTGCAAGTGTAGTGGAGATTAGCCATTCTATTTCTATAGTAGTGCTAATTGGCAAGCTTGTTTTGGTATTCAGACAAAACGAACTAACGAAACTTTCCACCGACGATGAGTCGCATGTATCCACTTCAGCAAACACCGTTCTTCATCGGATCACCAAGGAATACAAATGTGCAATGTCTGTCTGTGTTTACTTGTACAGCACAAACATAGAGCCATCTTGCGAAATGAGTCCGCTGGGAGTGGTGGATGAGGGATGGAGATATCGCGCATGACCAGTAATTTGAACGTTACGCTTTTGGTGGATGCGACGGACGATAAGAATTTGTGACGGCACGCCACTGGCAGATAATGGACGATTCCTAACGAGAGCTCGTTAGTTGCAGAACGTGCTTTTGTCACAACACACCAACTATCCATGGACCCCAACGACACAACTCCCAAATAACACCATGAACAATCTATTGAGCCATTGAAGTCTTCGGACGGACTTGCCCCCTACCAATCATAATGTCTTCTCACATTTAAACCCCAAATATGGTCGTACCTTCATAATTGATAAGTGTGTATGGTAGGTAGATTTTAATTTGGTCTTACATGCGAGCCAGTATACTTATGAAATTAATATTTATTAATAATTTTGAGAACAAAACCCCGAATCTATAAATTCTCCATCTAATACTAACGTAAAACATTGGCTGAACCAAGCTTACACCTATTAAAGTCACGATATTTTGCTGTATAATAGTTTTCATTTGTATTATTGTGCATAAAAAGAAAGATATGTTTATGAAAGAATTTTTCAATTTAGAGAATGTTGCAAACGTACGATCGAATACTTAAGCACTTTGTTAAAACGTTCATATTTTGCAGTGTTTAATAGTGAGAGAATGAGAAATATAGTGTTTTCGTGACCCACATGTGTTACTGTTAGTGAATGGGGTAGTGGCAACTCCACCAAATATCACATACATATAACGTATAGCGTAGCAGCAATGTCCAGAGCAGCGGATGTCCGGACGGTGTTCGACGCAGTCACCATCTAATCGAGCGGGTAGCTCCTATACACGTTTCAGTTTAATACACGCTCATTAATAATGCTCATTACAATCAAGTTTTGTCCCATTACAGTAACTCGTCGGTGCCACGTATCCCAGTGGACAGTGGAAAGTAATTAAGGAAGTTGTAGCCCGACGTGGCGTGGCATGGTGTGGCGTGGCATATAGCGCACAAAACATGCTATTGAAGGCCCACTTTATGCTTATTCAAGGCGAATTATGAACAGTCTACATGGTTGAACGCGCGTTTTCTACCAACTACTTTGACGACGGTCACTTATCAGTTGCTACTACAAGTTTAGGGTGTATCTATTACGACATAACAGGGATTACCATTCCACAAGTTTTCTGTATCAATTGTTTTGAACTGCGATATATTTCATAAAAAATAATTAAGGAGGTATCAAGATGTTATCGGTAACGATGAATAAAAGTGTGCGCAATTAACTGTGATGTGATTAATATTATATCTGTTTTGTTTCGTTCGTGGTATAACAACAGTAAAAGCGAAAGTTTCAAGCAAAGAATTTCCTGCGCTCCCCGCCCGCCGAAGAACTCTCGTAAAATTAATGATGTGAAAAATTCCATTGCTATCATCAAATCA
The DNA here is from genome assembly GCA_944039245.1 of Nebria salina. Classification (NCBI taxonomy): domain Eukaryota; kingdom Metazoa; phylum Arthropoda; class Insecta; order Coleoptera; family Carabidae; genus Nebria; species Nebria salina. The sequence continues at coordinate 15,453,496 of OX063271.1, forward strand.
TACGAAATCTTATGATAGGGCAATTCGTGGTTATTAAACGACCGCTATTTAGGATGATTGTTGGTTAGCCTGGTCAGCGCGCTGAGATTGCTTTCGAAGGCACTTTTTGTTTAGCGTCGATATAATATTTTTTGTTGCACGTTTTGCCATCATAAACTACCTCTGTTTAATGTCGTTGAATCAAGGTAATTGCTCCTTAAAACTAACTAAGTATAACGTATCCGAAATGTGATCAAATACCTTTTATTCAATATTTTATTAAACAGGATAATAAAGGTTTGAAATTAACAATATAAAATATATATTTAGTAATAAAAGAACAATAATTTAATATGATAGAAAATCGGTTTGTAGCAATGTTTATATTTGGTATTAATGGATCAGTGGTTAGCAATAAAAATACGAATGAATTTCGCGAGTTTATCCAGAAAGTAAAATAGAATATATCGCCGGTGAACACATAAAGAAGATCGCTAACTCAATATATCGCTTTTGATTGCACACTTTAACAAAGCACGGACATGACCATTGTTAACCTCTGAGACTTTATTCAATATCGCTCTTGCTTTGGTCGTTTCTTCTCTTAAAAGAATATACGTTCGTAACGCAATAAAGACGAGACCACCGTAATGAAATTTACCCAATTTTCTTTCTATCCTCTACATACTTTCTTGTACATTTTTATTCTGGTCTCTCGTTATTTTTCTACCACGTACACACCCTGAGCAATTTTTATATATATCTTATATAAATTATTGTGCTAGAGTATTTTCCTTTTATCTTTAACATCACCTCAACTTTGACTCAAAGAATTTTCATTTTGTTTTCGTTATGGTTCGGATATTGTTTTTATTTACGTCGCTTTTTAAGCATTTAATTAAGCACCATAGAAAAATGTACATAATAGAAAAATCTCTCTACGATATATATTTTTCCTTCACAAATAACTTTCCAAATATATATATATATATATATTGACATATATACAAGTCGTTTTTCATGAAAAATTTCCAGCATCTTTTTCGTCGCGCGTATCGACACCATTTCATTGTAATGCAAAGATATTTACAACAGCTTTCTGCGCGATGCAAAACAGTACCATTCTTCTATGCCATGATATTGTTATCATGTTTTTACCAAACTGTCGTCTTTCGCAACTTCCAAAACATACCACTGATGGTAACGTCTTATTCACTCAGCGCACCATCTATCTCTGTTACTCGCGCGACAGACAATGAGAACTTCACTCAGTAGACGGAGATACGACGAGATTCCGACACTGATTGAATACTGTATTAAGAAATTATGTCGATAAAAACATCCCTAGCAAGTCTGTATAACAGGGCACCGCTGTTGTGGACTGATTTGTTGTGAAGCCAACACAACGCTGACAGCTTGGAACGCGAACTCGAAATTGGTTTTGTTGGATTTTTTCTAGTTTTTTACTCTGTTTTCATTTTTTCTTCTCTACTCTGTGCAACATTTCATATATTCTTTGTTTCATGGTACTCTCGTTTCGTTCGTTACTTTTTGAATGTGTCTATGCCTATATATAGTCTGTTTTAATGATGTATAATTAAAATATGTTCCCTCATATCTACAATTATTTATCTAAATCTTTGACTGATATTCTCAGTTCTTCACTATGACTTGATCTTTTAATTTATATGTAACAATTAATATGAAATTATTCATATTTATAGAGACAATAAGGAAAAATGTTGAAATTTATGACATTTATCGTAAAGATACCTAAAACTCTTTATATTTGTTGAAAAAAACTTGATGAATTTGACGTCACGTTAAGGCACCGTTTGTATTTGAAAAAAAATTATGATTGGTTTGTTTATCAAACTTTTAAATTGGATATTGCTGTGCCTCTGCCGTGAAATGTTTCATTCAAGTTGCTCCCTTCTTTTTAACTTGTTTTATTGGTTTTAATTTAATCTTTTTAAATGAAATTTAAATATGTTTAAAGTGCATTCAATATACTTTAAACAAACTTCCTTCTATCGTTAAATGTTCAGTATTATGTCCGTTAGGTTCGCAACTTACCGTTATATAAGACCAAAGTTACTGAAATATAACATTAAAATAGTCTATTATTTTCTTAATAAGATTTTTCATTATCATTTTTTTTTGCATAATAAGAGCGCATTTTTTAAATTTCATGTTTATCTTGATATAAGACATTGTGCGTACTCTTGATTACTCATGTACTTTAATGTGAATTATCGCTCGCTCGTAAGACCAAAACTTGTTGCTTCTTCTTCACTAAAGATACTCAATGGAGTGACACCAAATTTGGTATTCGTAATCTATGAACATGCAATTCATACCGTTTGCATTTTCAATCCAGTAGAATAATCCTTTTTGATGTTATTGAACCTTAAAATGACAACGATCTTAAAATGATTACAATTCATTTTAATTGCTAGAAAAGTGTTTAGTGATATTGATTATGGTACATATATTTTGTATTTATATAGAAATATTTACATTGGCAAAACTAAGGCTTGCTTATAATAAATCTGTAGAAAATGGACTTTGTTGAAAAGTGTAGAAAATGCTATATATTATGAATACTTGTACTGCTACAGGATATACTAGCCTACAAATCTTAGGGAATAGGTGTTTTCACACTCACTTTATATATTATTCAAAATAAAAGGTTCACACTCTCTTGCAATGCTTTGTAATGTTTCACCTTTTTTTTACATTAACATGTACGGAACAACGGGTTTGAATTATGAATCTTTCTCATGGCTTTTTAGATTTTCCTGTTAAAATTATGTATTTGCCTTTGTAAAGTATAATTGTTCTTGTCTTTTAAATGAATACTTTACATGTTTAAGTAATCATTCTCTTTATGGTAATAAAATATTTAATATAGTGGAATATACCAAGTCAGTAAAGCCTGTAAGTGCTAGTGTGAATTTGCGTTGCTGAAACTCTATAATACGCTGAATAAAATGTATGAAATCATAATAATGGTAAAATTAAATGACCAAACTTTTAGTTAAGCGCATCCAAGCTATAAACTTTCCAAAAATTACAACTCGTAATATTATGGATAAACCTTATACGCCAACTCGAAATGACCACACATTTCGATTCGTAAGTGGCTCAGAGAATCTAGGATTTTATTATAGAAATGTTTTACATTAACCCGCTCTTCTGCTACTGCAAACAGCTAGGAAGAACTTTTATAACATTATATAACATACGAACACAATCATACTATACACACAAACATAGAAGCATACGTGTAACAATTTGTATTACGTCTAGCTTCAGCGCGCTGGGATTTTATTTCTATTGTACTAGCGCTGGTGCTTTTTGGAAAATTAAAGTTTTACGATTTATAGACGAAACCGACAACAGCGTTTAAATTATTTATTTTTTATCCACAGGAATTATGCGTTATTAGATATTTAGGAAATTATTGACCTAGATACTTCTTTTTGCGTATAAATTCACAAAATAGCTTTTGTAAAATATATAAATCGATTCTTGTATCGTTTAAGTAGTCATACAGATTACACAACTTTAGCGATAGAATTCATAAATATTAATTAATAACTATATATCGATCAAAGTTCAGCGATGAAATTTATATTTATATAATGTATTATGCAAAGATAGCTTGAAGCTTGGAACGTCAAAGATTGCTTCCATGTACGCCGTCTGAAATATTACAATAATCCGACAAAACTGAGCATTAATTTTAAAGTTTAACAAGTCACTGAAAAGACTTATAAAAAGAACACCATGTCAACGTCTACTTTTCTTTGTCGACCCCTGACAGCTTAACGAAAAGAAAAACAGCTGCAAAAGGGACACAAAAAAAAAACTGAAGAAATTTAGCGCTTTCTGCGTGGCACACACCCCAATATTGATGCTGTCACTAATTATTGAAGGACCTTTTTGTTGACTTATTTCTGATATTTTGATCGATTATATCGATACGAATTTATTCATCGCCGTTCTATGCGTACGAGGATTAAGAGTTTTTGTGGTTTTCTTTTTGTTCATTTGGATTATAAATCCTTTTCAAGGCATGTATTTTTCATAAGTAATTAATTATTGTATCATGTGCCTTAAACCAAAAAGTTGCTTTTCGTAAATTAAAACAGAAAGTTCTCGTATATATACCAGTTTTTTTTATACGAACAAAATTTACAAAAAATTACATTTTTGTTTTATTAAACTATTCATATATTTAACCTAGATATTCTTTAACTTAGCAGTAAAAAACTACTCCAATTTATTTCAATAATAGCTCATTCGGCTCTAATATATATGATGGTATGGCGGAACGATGGAATCTCAATGATGCAGTGCTTTTTTTGTATTTAGCGAGGTAATCAGGGAATTGGCTCGAATACCTCGGAAGAGTGCCGACTTCATTAATCAACGTCGAGTTCCATCTTCCTCCATACACATCTCTTATGATATTGTGCATTTTGTTGTCATCTCTCATCCAGCAATATGATGCATCGCAGTTTTTCTTTCGCACGATTTTTATTTTTTTTTTTGACTTTAGTCTAGTTTCGCCATGCATCCCTTTTATGACATATTAAAAGGAAGCTCAGGAATATCGCTATATCTTACTGTAGATATAACATTTTTTGGGATTAAGTTAATAATAGTATAATTTTTCTTTCAACTGCAGTTTAACATCAATTTTTTAAACCAGATCAACAACTCGCTAAACATAATTTCTCTTATGAACCCTTTACACAAAAGCCACAACACAAATAGAAAGTGCATGTGAGAGTTATTAAAAAGTCATTACTCAAGCTCTTAAAAAATTAAACAGTGAAATTTTCACGCGGCTTTCAATGATTAAGTGAAGTACGCACGGACTTGTTGGTTTTTGAAAAATTACTTTAAGCCTCGCCACAACATACTGCCCTCAGTATATCCTGATGGCGCTGTCCGACAAACCTAATTATTCAATTTACAATGTATTCTTCCTATATACATCAACGTGCTTAAGAATGATAATCAATGATTCTAACAGTATATCATAATAGAAATTAGTTTATTTTTATTCTTAATTCATTTTATTGCAAAAGATTTTTTTTTTTTAATATTGGTCGTATATATTCGTGATTAATTTGGGAACTTTTAGAATGTATGTTTTTAAAATATTGATTACTTTTGTAGAGTAGGATAAAATTTACAATAAACGAAATCTGTTTCTATTGGTTCCTATTAAACGGAAAATATATGTGATATTTTCGAGTAAAATACGGCAGAGTAAACGAAAAGATTGTAAATATTGAGGCTAATATGAACGTGAGTAAGTTACATAAAATGAAAAGCCTACAGCATGAATCAAATATATTGAACAGCCGTGCGTGATATGGCATTGGAAAAATGTATTTTACTTCACTCCAGGGCACATAATCTCGCAACCAAAGTCACATGCGTTCCACAGTTACGAACAATATAGAGGACAAAGAATGAGTACAGGAAGACTAGAGAAAATGCGAAAAATGAACGGCTTTTGCGTAATGGGAAAGGACGTTAGAACCGATGGGTGCCCAAATCTTTTCGAAAGTATTTACTTTTTTTGTACAATGAAAAAAAATTAAATAGAAGTTGTTATTTTAGAAGCTTTTATTATTCTAATATAATATTTTGTAAATATTGACTAATGGCGTAAGCATATTAAATATAAAATGAATTCAAAGTGATTCATCAAAGAAAAACAAAAAATCCACATCCATTTTGAATTCTTGTAAACAACCATGTGCGCCATATTTTTTTACCTTCTAATACATATAAATGAGGCCATTTTGTTGACAATTTCTTTGTGTTTTCCGGGTACGAAATTAGTAGCACTAAAATTCGCAAACACGGTCGGTGTGTTTTTACAGTGTGAACGTGTCGCTTAGAAAGGCTAACTTACGCATGCGCACACATGTGTGTATTCACGTATATACCAAAATTTATCGATGGTAACTAAAAACATGACTTGTTATTTAGGTTTTTGTTGTGCTGTGCCCGGAGTTTCTCTGCGGGCCCGGCGCAACATCGTGTGAAATAAAAAAAGATGTGTTTCTAGAATTTTATTAGCCAACACGCGGTACCCACGGGTGTACAGTGGCGGTACTAGGGGCTTTTGAGGGACGGATGATGTACGCGTGGAATAAAGTGTCGCGCCGTTTGGGTTGGTATTTACAGCTAGCCGGAATGAGAAATTCATTTTTTCGTGTTGGGACTCCGGTAAATTTTGCTGAAATAACATCTATTTATTATATCCTTTCGCGGTACTTTTCTCTCCATATTTCGCCACTTTTTTCTGCCATGTATATTTTAAAAGCACTAACTCATAACAAGTACAAAAAACTTTTTTTTTAATTAGATATTTTCGACAAATAGTCTTAAAATTGTTTTCTAACTCAAATAATTCCTAAACGTAAAATAAAATTAGAAGTATCAAATATTTATCGACACATCGGTGTTTTTTTTATTTTTATTTAAGTAAAAACTTGATTTTAGCGTCCCAATTCGTTTTTTCTCTCTGTAGCAATTTCACAGTTTTATATCTATTGGGATTGTGTATATACCATTTGACAAACATAGCTTATTATTCCCAAAACGTATAACCAGAGGCTGTTATATCGTGCGTATACCATGAACATAAACGCATAAAGCGTATTTTGGTGGTTCGTTAACTCTCCGTTCTTTACACACATCTCACTAACACATATTTGCGCACACGCACTGAACTTGTGTGTTTGCGCCAGATTTTGTATATACAGCCAACGGAGCAGCAAACAATATTGATATTGTTTACGATAACGTTTCTTTTTCGCATTTTAACTTTCATTCGTTCCATTTTATTTAGTAATTTAACTTTTTTTTTGTGGATCAAAGGACGAGAAGTTAATTTCTTTTAAATTTTGAATAAAGTATTTTTTGAGAATATTATAGTTCCTTATTGTTATCGCATGTATATTTCTAGTTTAAACTATAATATGGTACCAAATTGTGTCTTTATAGAATATATAGAATATAAGCTGTTAACAATCAACCCTGGAGATATGCAGCATCAAAACTATAAATTATTTAATTGTTTGGATCAATGTTATGGTAAAACAACGGTCAGACCATTTACAGTTGTGCAATGTTAGAATTTCGCTAGCGTATATATGTTAGACGTTTACCACAAAGCTGCGTTGTAGCATTGAAGACATGGTACGATATGCGAGCACAGTCACATCCAGTTACTGTTTGGTAAACGAGCGCCGCTTGGATCATTTGATTGATGTACTAGTGAAGTTTGGTCTGCGGGGAAATTGAGTCCAAAGGTTTTGCATAGTAATTACTGATCCAATTACGCCTACGATATCCCCATCCTCACAGCATGGTCGGATACTATACAATCTGTACGCATGAGCAGCGTGTGTACAGTTAATTATTGTCGGAATTCGTCCAAGACAAATGTTCTCATTTTGTGCGCGCAGTCCAACCGTTTCTAGGCGGCGACCGTACACTGGAGATGGGTCTCCAAGAGATTGGAAATAATGGACGGGACCACTATATATATATATATACTTAAGAAATAGATAACTATGTGCACAGACAAAACATGTAGTTGAACGGTTGTTTCTAAGGTACTATCTTAAGATTCAAACATAGAAATTGAAAGATAGTATAAAATAGATAGGACTTCACTAGAAATTAGTCTTCAACCAATCATGTACTAGCATAACAGGTACACGACTTACAACTTATTACTACCGAAAATCTAAATTTTAATATAAATATTAACAACTGTACACATTTAAACGTTAAAAGTTAGATAGTTGCATCGATTGAATTGGGTAAAGTTCACCAAAGGATATTGATCCATCAAACTAATCTAAACAAAGTTTGTGTTGTAGTGTCTAATTTTGATTAAACGCAACTATGTACAATTATACTAAACCCAACATAGGACTTTATGTACTTTTAGCACAACTATGTTGTACTGTAAACGATTATTTCAATTAAAAAGAAACGATTAGATTTTTAAAAATGTATTATGTTATCTTACCTCCAATATGTCGAGTCTCTTTGATCAACGGTATTGAAGTGCGGCGAGGGTAGAAAGAAAATGAATTTTCTATTTCCATCGTTTTCTGAATAATGGGAAGTCACAGCAGGACAGCTAGGCCCCGTGGAGTAACACAGTTTGGAAATCCAGCGATATGCGATCGATGTGTGTGTGTGGCAAATTCCTGACGGTATAGCAAAGCTTCTGGGTCTGGTTCAGCTCTATTGACAGCCTACTGACATTTAATTGCCAGAGCCTACACTCTGTTCTAAACCTTGATAATGCCTGCAGCAAGTCTCTCACTGACATTTAATCAAAAGCATTATTATTTCTATTAGTCAATCGCTTTGATCCTTCAAACGCATTTAATTCCTGTTTTATACGAATTGCACAATTTCCTCTACTAGAACATTTAAAAAAAAATGTTTTCATAACTTATTATTCCTAAGAGAATCATATATTTCAGCTTTTTTGTAAGAGATACGAATACTCCATATTACGATATATATAATTCAAATTTTTTGTTTTTTTGTTTCGTAATTTGGTATAGCGTACTGATTTGGTAGATCGGCGAGTCAATTTAATCTCAACAGTCGCGAGCGGGCAGCGTTTGTTTTTACAATTCTTTCTAATCAGTGGATATGTCCGAGTGTGTCCAGAGTTCTAGAAACATTACATCGGCAGTGTCGCACGCTGAGTACACCGTAAAGTTAATTGGAGTCGGAATGGTTCTTCATCACTTCCAGTCGGTTGGACAGAACCTGGTCCCGTTGACCATGAGGCATTTTCTATCTAATCCGTCTAGCTACCAAATAAAAACAACATTTCCTAAATAAATTATATTGATATTTATTTTCTAATAATTAGATGACTACAAATTGGATTTTACAATTTGTATTTAAAACTTCTTCGTATTTACTTATTCTGGTTTGCTAGAACTGCAACAAAAAGAGTAGGTTGTAGGTGGAATTGCGAATAGAACAGAGCAAGAAAGGGTAAATAATTCGAATAGACAAAGAGACGATCCTTTGTAATGCATTTATCCCCACAAGGAATAACATAGGTAACGCATAGAACCGATGTCTTAATAAACAAGATTTATATAGTATCACGGTGTCTATAGTCGGTGCGGTCGAAGCCATCTTGGCCACAGGGGAATCCGGTACTAAGCTCCCTAAATTAGGGCTTCAAGTAAGTCGGCGACTATCCGGCTAGTTTCCTTCAACCAGAAAAGCTGATAGCAGCGTACAACGTTTGTTGGTTAGCTGCAATTGAAGCAACCACGCATATTTTATAAATAAAAGAAGCACGCAAAAGTAAAACGAAATATCACATTTCACCAGGGATGTGAGTGGGAATATTTTTGATGAGAAATATTTTATTTTAAAAAAATATTTACCTATAAATTTCCAGGAAAATTATCTATTTTGTAATTTGAATAAATTGAAAATAACGAATTTTCACGTTTTGTGTATCTGATACAATTACAAACAAATAAATACGAGATGTGTTTGTTATATAAAAACGTTTGTAATTCAAAATTAAAACGATACGATCGGATTCATAGAACTGTGTAATTTCAACATAGTACTTTAAACAGAAGTAATAACATATATTCACCAGGCAGAGAAATAGAACGTAGGTAGTTGTATCTGTGGAAAGCTCAAAGGTCGCGCAGGGGTTTCTAGCTCTCCAATGTTGGAGCTTCGCTAATCAATAACAATTATATACACCGCGAGATATCGCGACGAGCTGATCCGTAAATCAGACCAGAGCAATGGCACCTGTCCCCGGAGTCCGCCAGAGAGTCCGCTGATGTAAATCAAGCATTCGCCGCCTCTGAACAGCAAACACGGCCGCCACCGTTGTCGCCGCTGCCGCGCTGCGGGGAAACGGTGACAGGATTATCTAATAACCGTGCCACGGATAGATCGTATGGCATTTCCCGTGTAAACTGCCGGGTTGAAATTAAACGGATGACTATAAATTTCGGATGGTGACCGTGGTTTAAAAGGTACACAACATTGAGTATTATTGTTGAACCTCGACTACCAGAATTACTAAAATGACCATACCATCCCTTTCATACTATATTATTTAAACTGAATATAGAACATACATTTAGACAATGGTATCAGTAGTAGAAAATCGTTTATTCTTATAAAAAATGATTGTTTTGTAACTTTTTTTTTATTATGCTCTAAGTTTGACCACAAGATTTAATGATATGATCAGAACTTTGCACACATTTTATTCCAATATAGCTTCGTTTTACTGTTATCGCTTCGCTGTATTATCATATGTATTTTAGCATATTTCATGCGATATAAATTTACAACTATCAAGATTCATACTAAAATATCAAACTTTTGCTATTCTTCTACGAGTGTGTAGCTTTTATTATTATTTGATATGCAGTCTATTCAAACGATAGCATAAAATTGAAACAGTATTTTCGTTTCTTATTATTGTACATACAAGCAAGCGTTGTAATATTGAGAAACGATAATTATACGTCGAACGTAAAGGCGCGCTATAAATTCCGGGGATTATTTCGAGCAATCAAGATCTCTATAACAATGCTCAGATGCCGGTCCTGTTGCCGTGTTACAATCTGTTCGTATTTCGACGGCGAGCGTGCGGTGTGTGCGTATGTGTGGTTCCTTGGCAAGTAAGATTGATCTGACCGATTTATCCAAAGGCTAGTCGAAAGGACCCAGTGGGAAAGGGCAGGGCTTTCGCCGGGATGCCCCCCTTCTCTCATCATCGCCGGAGACGTGTCGGTACGACAGACAGTTGACTTATCGTCGACGCCAGCCAAACCCGGCGCCTCATATCACTCATCCCCATTCCAAGCGACTCTGTTCTCCGTACGTCCTCTTTTTTGTACTGTAAATAAATTGATGACATATTTTAAATTCTTGGTTCAGCCAAGAAACACCATTTTATATAACAAGTTGTGAACTAAAGAACGAAAATAAAAAAAAATAAATTCTTCTGGGCAAGAACAATCAAAACTTCAGTGAAGTGTGATTGGTTCTCATTTATGGGGAGCACTTGCGGAAAATGCATTAGGATAGAGCGCTGTGAACCTGGGAGTAGTTACGGTCTTTGACCAAGATTCTACCGAAATCTCTGGTCACGAAGTTGAGAGCGATAACCACTTAACCATCCAGTTCAGTAATGGCGCTAGTATGTTTAACTGCATTCAACATCAGTTAATTGGAACTGACCACTCATGATCTCGGCCGGTCTATCTTGACCCCAGGCACTCTCCTACAATTTATACATACAAACTCTCCCAATGATACAGAAACTAGATTAGATGCGTTACATTTATTGGGGCTCGGAATAGCCTACTTGAAACTTTGCAGCTTACTTGAATCAATTAAAATTCTTTATATCCATCGCTAATGCATTTCATATTTTATAATAACGTACAATGTAATTATAGAAAAAAAAAACATAACATTGAATAAACGTTTATATTAATATGATCCAAACATGCAACTTTATAACATGTCACAGATCTTTATCAGAAAACATTTGTCATATTTCCATTGTACATTTTCATAACGAGAAACACAATTACTCTCATTAAAAGTACTTATTAAATGATATACATATCCCTTAATGAATAGCCACAGGTTATATCTTGTCGTTTGGAATATTTCGCTAAAATCTAGTATGCAAACATGGAATAGTTGAATATTGCCGAAGGGCCTAACATAGTTGATCTTAGTTGCATGTTATTAAATTGTTATCTGCTTTGATAATTTGATTTTGCAATGAAAAGACATAATGAGACACTTCGTAGCCGCGGGATGTTTGTTTTGGTGCCACTGAACTCAGTGTTAAACATATGTTAAAGTTAAATGCGAAATTTTATATAATTATATTAATGGTCATCAGCAATGCAAAAATATGGAAACGTTTACTGTACTAACGTATTTTATCATTAAATTTCTTTAAAAATAGTTGTTCATTAAAACTGCATTCGAAGTTGGCACTTTACATAAATATACGTTAGGAAGTACTTTTAGTTCAATTTCTTAAAAAGAATAATTAGTTCAAATTTAAATATATTTTTTATATATTTATATGTCTCGAATTAAGAAGGTTCATCATATCAAATACAGTAAACTTTGGTTTACTGCTTTTTTAAATGACTCTTGGGTCAAAACGAATTTCTTTTTTTCCTCACTTCAGTTTACTTTTTCAAACTCGGAAACAACATCTAAAAATAAGTACATTGTTCATGCCTTTTGTTACGGCAACACAAATGATACTTTGCAAACATTCAGACCTTTTCTGTCTATCTAAATATGTGTGTATATGTGTGTCTGTGTGTGTGTGTGTGTGTAATCGTAATAATCCCATAATGATATAAATATTGGTTTATGCTAATTGGTAGTGTTCGCATTGCTACCAAATGCAAGATTCTTTGTCGGTTGTAGTTGTTTGTGTTCTTAATGCGTATAGAAAAAAAAAATACTATTTTACGTTTAAATTAAAAATTCAGCATTAAAGTTCAATTATATTTTGACCGTAATAATACATATATAATTATAACATATGCGTTACATTTTCTGTGAATTCTTAGTAGATATGTAACAGTTTGAATTACAATGTAATTTATATATATTTTGATTAGAATTTAAGTTGCTATAAATGTGTTTTCTTTAATAGCAAAATCGCCATTAGCTTCCTCAACATCGAATAGCTGTCCGCGTGTATGTCCACTTTGCTTTAACAGAATAAACCACACACGTACGTCTACTGTTCGATATAGGAGTTTCAAACGAAATGAAGTCAATTCCACAGCGTGCAACCAAGATTGGCTAACATAAAAGGTCTCAACGATCACGCGATACATTAAAGTGTATTACGAATAGTAGTCGTTCTCGCGGTCTCCCTTGGGCACCGTATATAACTCTTCAGGAAGTCAATGTCACCAAAACCACTCGCCACCAACATCGCTGCCACAGGCATAAAGCAACTGAACCGATCGCCGACCATACAACTGTCAACAAGCATCTCTTTTGTGAGAATACCCGATGCAAGTTAATATTACAGGGCCATATATAAAATTATTTCTTAATATGTAGCTCATAAGGGCTTTAAAAAAAATTATTTATTTATAAATTTTTACTATTTAAATTGATTTTAGTGTAGAAATTGTGAGAGTAAAAACTAAATTAAAAAAAATATATATTGTCAATAGGTTTTGTTTTCATTTATTTTCGAATGCAGATTTATTTTAAATGCAGGCAAACAAATACGTTTAAATTTATATGAAAACTATGAATAATTCATAGAAAAATAATAGCAAAAGCGAAACAGCGCAAAATCAGAAAATACATAACAAAAAGTGCAATAGTCGCATTGGAACTTAATGGTGGAGTCGACACGGCGGCCGTTGAGTGCTCTGCGATACAACGCAAATAACAAATGACGCACGATGACTTTTAACCTGCCCGCTACGCTCATGTACGTGTTAATTGGATTTGAACGCTGAATTGTGTAGAGTGCGAGGCACGTTGAAATGAATTCTTATTCCACGGAGAACGTTGCACCAGTGCCGTCGGATGAGCGCTACACTAGTGGGTCCATCGGGAGCTTCATCGCCCCGTGCATTTCTATCAAGTAATTACATTTTCTGTGCACATGTGTACACACATAACATTTTCTCTCTTAACGCCTGTTTTACCCTAGCGTTATTTGCTTAGTTTCTTCACCATTGTCACAAATGGATGTCAACTTGTTTTTAAATTGCCAGCCTGGTGCAGCAATGACATTTTTGTTTCGTAATTCCAGTGGAATTCATTATTTCATAAGCTGATATCAATCAAGCTTGGCACATTTAATTCGTCTTGCCTTGCATAGTACATAAATAATCTTAACACTTTTAATACTGGATAAAATAAATGTATATATCCCAAATAAATTTATTAAACTGAATTAAGTGAATTTTTTTATTTATATGAAATTTCTATTTGTACAAGACAATTCGTAATTCATGTATCATGAGAGCTTCATATAAACTATATAGTTAAGAATAATCGACTAATTTATGGAATATTTCGTTTTTTAATTTATTTTTATCAATTATTTTACATGACTATATGATTTAAAGAAATATGTATATATTTGATAAATAATGACAAATAATAGGAATGGATATAATATTTGCTTATCAATAAACTAATTATTTATGTTTATTTTTGAAAACTTTTGTGAACTGTAGCATTAATTGATGAAACATCGGACAAATAAGTTAAAACAGTTGAAGTTGCACACATATAAAACGACCAAACATTCATAGATCAACTGGCAATGGGTTAAATGCTGCACGAAGTGCTAATAATCCCTACGCAAGATTAATTACAGTTTGATACGATGAATCATAGAACGAGCATCTGGGATGACGCATGCGCACTCACAAACACATGTATACATTGAATGCAATGATGTCTTTTGGGGCTTTATAGGTCTCTTTGGGATCACATACAAATACCCGCACTTTCAATAGGCTCAGTCCCTTCCGATATTCGTGACTTGTAATCCCTCTGGAAAATTATTTTCGACCTGTCCATGGTGGATTAACACGACTGGGATTATTATCGCATTGATTCCCTTTTATAAAAGGGCTCTTTTACACTATTCACTGGTCACCCTCAATCGTATAGGTTTTTGATTATGTTGGAATTAAGCATTTTGCTTGGATACAAATCGGGGTGGTGTTAGTATTTTCATTCAAAATGATGAATTACCTAAACTCGTATATATATTTTATTATTAAGGGAAAATACATCAACTATCGCTTAGGGTTTATGCACCGTGGGATGCATATGTATAGACGGTTTAAAATTAGTTTTAAAGTAAACTCAATCATCCATTTTTTTTTAAAATAAAAGAAATAATATATTCAATATTTATTAATTTTATGAAATTTTACATGTAATATGTATATTTGTTGTCGTTATAACAAGCAACTAGTTAATAAAGACTTAACGCTTGCTCGTGCGAATTTGCATAAAGCCAAAATAATTATGTATGCGCGCCTATATAGATATATGTTCGTATATGTATAGTAGGATATGCAATCATGCATTTTCCGTGAATGTGTGGTAATATGTGCGATCTCATATGTATGTCGCAGACCATGCGTAACACATGCAGCTGCTACTACTAATTTCGCGCGCCAACTGGCCCTTGCGCCATTCCGGTCTTGGTATATACGAGTTCCAATATAGGAACTTGATGATGTGCAGATATTGTTCTAATTGCATATATCTGCGCCTAAAGAATAGCCAAATTGATTTAAAATAAATTCGAACTCGTAATTTGTAATTTCAATTTATTCATTTGATTAATACATTAGAAGTAGCAGTAGTACAGAAACATGGAGATATATGGCGTAGGAAGCAAATGAATACTAGCGTCTAGACGTGTTTCTGATTAACGAAAATGTCAGCCAAAATTCGATGTGTCAGTTTCGGTAATCGAGAAACGGTGTCATGTCACTAGCGAGTTAATAACGAACATTGACACCTCATCATATCAGATGTTTGGAAATAATGAAATATTAGATATGTGGAATATTACATTGATTTATTTGCTACACTATAAATAATGTGTTTGCAATTTATTATTTTTCGTAAACAGTTACATTAATTGGGTCACTTTAAAATTATTCGAATATTATTACTAAAAGTACAGAACGATTTTAATTGCTGGAGAGGAAGTAATGAAAAGCGTAATTTGCAAAGAAAATGGTTCAAATGAGAGAAATAGAGCCGACTATCGTAAAATAAAAAAAGCGATAATAAGTTCTGAAGTACGTTAACAATTCTTTTTACTTTATTTGTGCTTTTTGTTCCAGGTAAGTGATGCTTTCCATCTTGGGAATTCAAACGGCTTGAACTACACAGGAATTAATCAGCGAAAAACCGGAAGAGAAGAAGCTCAGGTTAATTATTAATTTACTTCAATCTACACTTCCGTTACAAATAACACATTCCAACGCTGCTATTAATTATGTGCAACACGGGACCCCGGTCGCATTTTATCACGGTTTATTTATTCGCCACTCATCCGCGATTTACCTTACAGATTTAATTGTTTTGCTTGGATATCATTTCAGTTTATCGTCTTTCATTTCACTTCCTCCTTCATATTCATTTATATTTCTTTTAAAACTATGTTGAGTGGTTTCTAAATTTGATACAACTTATTGAAAATGACCATCCTAATATTTATTTTTATTCTACTGAAAGTAGGAACTGTAAGTTAGTGACGTCATTATTGATTGGTGATGCTTTAACAAAATGACCTTTATGGCTTATAGCATATTGTTATTGTATACTACAAGTATATATTTTGCTATTTTGCAATTGTATTGGATGTATGTATATGGTAGTGGCATTTAGAGCACGAGGCCATTTTATGTGTACACACTAATCACTGAACGAACATAACAAACAACAGCTCGCATCAGTTAGTGCAAACAACGGTCCGAAACCGCCACGATACAGTTGGCAAGTTGTGGCTAAACTAACACGAATCAGATAAATGATGTAGTGGATAGAGAGATAGTGACTGTATAGTAGTCCGTCGACGTGGTTGCTCTGATGCTGAAACACATGCGCTGTGTATCTCTCTTTATCCTCGCTGTTATCCTAACTAGGGCCACTCTCTACGCTTTTCTCCTGTGTGATTGTGGATTCTCTTAACACCACGTAACCCACGTCCAGCCTATCCTCCGTCCGGGATCTCGCCGCTGACCGGTGCGGTAGCGGTTGTTATCAGGCCTGGTCGTGCGGTTCCAGTGCAACCCACTCAACCGACACTGCGAGATATCACAGGACTAGCTACAGTAGCGGTACATTTGGGGGTCTAGATTTGAGGTCGGGTTTTCAATTTAATTGCCTAACTCTATTTATATAGATAGGCCTTCTCTAACTTCCATACATACTAGATTCGAAATTATTCTGAATAACTGTTTCAAATTATTAAGTTTCATTGTAATTTTACTTAACACCGATTGTTACACTTATAAACTACACGGTAAAAGAAAAAAAATTTGCATAAATTCTAAAACGCAAATCTATACATCAAAGTAATGAAAAATATTCTCCATTACTGAATTTATATAACTTTGTTTATTTTTGCTAAAAATTTATTATTAAATATACAAATGTAAAAAAATTATTGAAAACACATCGTCGATTAAAAATGTACTCTCTAATTAACTTCATTAAATAGGAACCCTTAAATTAATAAGAATTAGAAAATACATTTCTTATTGAAGCCGGAACAAAATGTAATTGGAACTTATAAAATGATAGTTCATTAGTTTGATTGCGATCGCTTCAAAAGTAGAAGACTTCATCAACTGCTTTATTGATTTTAAATTGATACTGTTCCTGAATTGTCATCGTGTTAACAGACTGAAATTAATTTATTTCTTCTCATAGCAAAGTTCAATTGCTTCTTATTTAAACTTAAAAGCTTGCAAACTGATAAGTAATAGTAAAAATGTACCCTGAAAAGTAACAATTTTATTCTCTCATATATTGAAAATCTTCGCAGGATATGACATTATTTTCTACCACCATTTGTTCGTTTTGTCTGGTCAGTATCCTCGTCTTCTTCTTGTTCTTCTTGTCTTATCTGCAACAGTAATAATTTACCTTTGACATTGTCGCAATAAATCTTTTACGTCGCTTAAAATCCTTTTGTCCCTGGTACGATTTTATAAGACAGCTGTTTTTGTCGACTTGCACCGAACTCGCTTATCAAGAAAAACTGTCTACTCTCGCAAACGATATTCAAATATATCTTGTAATTATTGGCCATATATTATAATTTTTTTCAAATTATTTTAAAATAATTCTAATCAATCATTGGCATAATTTATAAATAATTTTTTCAACTATCCTAATTATTTAAAAATGAAGCACTCAGTTAAACGATTAAACATAACTATTGGTAGAATTTATTTTGTTGAAAACTATTTAAAAAAAAATAGTAAAATATATTTTGAGAGCTGTTTGTAAGTAGGTATTAAACTGTACTATTAAAAATTTCCTATTTAGTAGTGTGGTCAGCAATAGTGCCGACTAGTGCAGCCGGAAGCTTAAATGGGCATAGTCGTTTTATTTGATTTTCGCAGCGGTTGCCTCCTTTTTATTTTTGCAATAGCATGGCGCGTAACCGTCCGTTCTTGATTTAACCCACGGTGGCTGGAGGCGATGTTATTGGAGCTGGTGTAGTGGCTGGCTAGCGCGTTCGCAGTCGTAGCTATGCTGACACGAAAGCAATTATCTGTTCGGCTGACAGGGTGGAATTAAAATTGGCAGCATTTCAACGCCGGCGTTTTTCTCTCCTCGCGCATTCGCCTTTAACACTATACCATTTTGTTTGCATTACACATACATGCACACTTGATGGTATTTATCGTAAATCAAAAACAGTTGCTAGGTCAAGATTCAGTCGCGCTGGTTCAATAAATTTATATATTCAGTCTTTAACACACATTTCAATGACAGAATTTAATATAACAAATGCAGAAAAATATTTGCTTATTTACTTATAAATTTATGAACTATCGGCTCAAGATTTACTAATCAATAAAAATTGTTAGTAAAAATAAATATATTTATGCAATTTTTTAATATTGTTTATAAGTATTTCACAAAATAAATAAATAAAAAATTGCAAATTTGCGCCTTGAGAATCAAATTATCCAATTATTTAAGTCTACTTATTTACTTATTGAAGTGCTTTATTGTACTAAGAAGTTAGGTCCAATCAGCCTCTAAAATAGGGAATACAGTCCTGCATTCGCAATTTCTCGCACACTAAATTTAGGTCAACTTGAAACCTTGGGTGATATTTCACGTCATATAAAAAAAAAAACACGACACTCAATTTTTATTTATTTTTATTATGTTGGGTTGCCAGTACAAAAATCTGTACAGCGAGTATGGTGATGATTTTAATTTATATCTGTGTACTATACGCGAATGGGCCTTTATTTCTTTTTCAGTCCAACAAACATATATCATTGTTTGATATTTGTATGTTCTCATATTTTTAAATGGCGATTTTGCTTGTCTTTTTCACGTTTGTAATTTACCGGTATAATATCCATTTTTTTTTTTTTACCGAATATCATGAATTTATAGGTGATTTTTATTTTCAGTTTACGTAATTATTTACGAATTTATTATTCAGATTTTTACTTTCATTATTTTTAAATCATACTAAATTTCAGTATTTCTGGTTTCCACCACAAATATTTACGATAATAAATTGTACCACAAAAATAATTGGAATCAAATATATTCGCAATATTGTTTTTTATTTTGCATCAAAATTGCGTCATGATGGCAATACGTATTATTAAACAATTTAATAGTCTGATTTATTGCTAAATATGTATTATTTTGAAATAAATAAATTTTCTTAAATACCATTCATGTATATTATTTCTAAATAATTTGTTTAAATGACGCAAAAAGTATGTAATAGCGAAAGATTGTTGATATAAACGAACATAAATTTGAGTTGACAATATCTTGGTAAAACATATTTCACAAAACTCGACATCTTCACGGATAAAACATCTTTTTAACATACGAAAATCACTTATACCGTCCTCCTAGTGACTTTCGGTGTAAAAATCACGGTTGAATTGAAAAATTCTATTTGTTCCACGCTATGCGCATCTCTATTTCAAAACTATGCAAACATATTTCCGCGTGAAAGTGCAATAGAGATAGAAAAACGCTCGGATATAGACGGGAAGAGAAAAGACAATAAAAGTAAAAATGTCGCGCGTTTCGATCTAATTTCACGTTCGCGCAGAAAGCAATCTTACAGAGTGGAGTGTTATATCCCTTGGATCAGAGAGTTGTAGTAGCAGTAGGCGCTGGTAACGATGACATTGCCGACGAGAAATATTGTTGTACTTACTCGGGACATCTTTCGTCGCTTATAGGCAGTGTGGAATACACGCTCTTTCATACACCTAAGAGAAAGAATCCAACTTGATTATCATCCGAGTAGCTTATCTCGGGAGTCCCATAATAATAAAATAAATATATTTATAAGGCTAAAACAACTCTGAGAATCAATTTCATAATTTAACTACACCATATTTTTAATTAATTTTTCTATAGACACATTTATCAAAATAAAAAAAATTGATGCAATAATTGTGGTCTCTGATTAAAAATTTAATTATTTGTGTAAAACTTTATTAAAAATTTTCATTAAAACTTCATTGCATATTTTTCTATTCTTATTAACTTATTTCCATACAAATTTTCTTCAAGAAATTATTTAATAATATGTAGATTAGTTTTGACAATTTGAGAATATAAAAAAATTGTCGCCAAAGATGCATATTCTTATGTCCCCAGGTCAACATATTCTATTTGTAGAAAGTCATTTTTCTAGACTTTATTATCGAAAAAAGATAAGCATTCCTTTAGTTATGGAGTAGATCGAATCCATATTACAAATGTACGGTAATCATATCGCGAAATGGAATTTTCTACTCGCTTGGCGGAAATAAATTCGCACGTATCAGATTGACTCGCCGCAAATAACTAGAAGACGAATATCGTCGCTTGACATTCGACACTTTCGCATATTTCACGTAAACGTAGGAAAAAAAGTCTTTCAGATTTCAGGGATTATTGTCTATGCTGATCGAGAGCTATTTGAAATGAATGTTTTATAGTCGTTTTATGATGACGTCGCTTATAAATCTCCATAAGTGGATTGTCTTTTATTTTAGTAACAGGATAAAACTCAGTTCTTACAAAAATTATTTCCATTAAAATTTTTTATTTAAATAATTATAATGGAAACTATTTTAATGTATAGTAAAGAATATCGATAAAGATAATCGATATATTCTTAAAATTTCGCGTTTAAAAATGTTTATAATTTTTTTTATTACGCCTAAGCCTATGAAAAATGACCTAAATTCAACGTGCCGATCAATTTATCAAACTTCAATCTATAAAAAAATACAACATAAATTTTCACTTGCCATGCATCAAGAAAATATTTGAAAATCACTTTGCTTATATACCGAAACGTGGAGTACACATCAAACCACTTTCAGGTAAGGTTTTATTTTTTTCACGAATAACCTTGAAATACACGCGTACAGATTGCAAATTGCGAACTTGGTGTGACAATTTCCACAAATTGAAATATCATATTTACGCATACCGGCGCTTGTTACTTGAATAGGAGAACGTGTCGAAATCATGAACCCTGATGAAAAGAAATACGAGTAAGACGGATGCGCACATAAATCTATCTTTTGATATTTTGTCAGAGATTATAGACTTGTTATCATAATTATATTAATGCAGCTAAAAGCTTTTTCATAAGTATTTAAATATAATTATTATGTCATGAAATATGGTAATTGATTTACCAGTAGCGTATAATATGTTCATAATTTACTAAAATATGTTTGTTTCATAATAAAAATATATTTGAGAGAAACTCTAAGTTTTTTTATTTGCGCAAAAGAAATAATTTTGGTCTTTGATACAATATCAATTCAGTAAAATTTGGGTAAATTTATAGAGATTATAAATAAATATTTACAATTTATTTAAATAAATGTGGATAAGTAGTGAATATTTCATAAAATATTGTGTCATCCAACTGGTTCCGACGCTAGAGTTAATGTGCGCTCATGTCAACGTCGCAGCAGCCATTTGTAAACAGAAGCAGACACTCCATTTCGAAGCGCAAACAGCAACACAGGGTATACGCACGTACGCATCCTCTCAAGTCCTTGAATCCGTCTCTATCGTACTTGTCTGGTGCTGCTCTACTTTTCGCATAGAGGACTCTTGTACGATATAGAGGCTGTTTTGTATGTCCCATCCAGTGTGCCATTGTCAACGCCGTTTCATAATCTATACGGTTACACAAAATAACATCTTACTTCAGGAAAAAAATATAGAAAATATCTCACGTTCTCGTTGTGCGAACGGCGATGTTTGCCCTTATACACACTGAACAGTGTTGAATTACATTCAAATTGAATATTTTTGTTTGCCATTATTAAAATACTATATAAACTTTTTATTTCTGCTTTTCTTCTTTTGAAATATTTATAGATACATTTTTTAAAAATTAATTAATGTTTTATGGAAGCATACTTAGTTATAAAGAAATTACAATATTTAGATACTAGAATGTTGTTTCTGAATCGGAATCGGAATCAAATTACTGAAAAACTCAATTGCGACAAAGGAAATCTTGTGCCAACGAAATGTTTAGTTTTGTCTACAATGGTGACTAGCACTGAATAATGACGAAAAGAATCGTCGGATGAAATGAAGCACACGCTGAAAATTATAATAAACTGTACAAATTTGAAGATTAACGAGGCACACTCCACTGCACGGCGAAGACAAAGAAGAGGACAGAGATGAAAACATACTCTCTTTGGAATAAGAAAAGATGGAGGGTGTATGAAGATAGTCAGTGTATGCTCCGTGCTTAGAAACAATGGCCATACGTCATATGAATGGGCGGCACTTGATTAAAATAGTCTCCTTGGAAGCCAGGACGTCGGGTGCAGCGAGAGGGGTACAGCACAATCTTACCCTTAACGTCCTAAAATTAATACATATAAATTTATATTACGCTTGAACTTTTTTTTACGTCGGCTTTTATGCAGTGAAAGTTTGCGGTACCAGTAAATTTTAATTCCAGTCGGATTTTTAATCAAACGGCTACGCATACCAAAGCAAACGTGATTTTATGATGGGTTATTAAAATGTATCGATTGAAATTGCCAATTATTTACAAGATACGTAAGATATATCTGTTGAATCAAGAGTATCATCGTCTACCGGGTAGGCGATATCCTTTGCAACCGAGTAAAGCTCGTCTAAGAAAATCATTATACCTTTCGGGAATATCTGAATAGACATACATAATTTAAAAATAACAACACTACTCGAGAAATATTCTTTTATTATTATTTATGAAAACCATAATATAAAGGTCACATATATAGAATCGCAACGTTAAAAGACGTTGATAAATATGACTCTAGAATGAACGCTTTTAACTTAAATTACATTCTGAACGTCTTTCTTGTTTCTGTTCTCTTTTGTTGTAATTTCCGCTTAAATATTGCTTTCTACCATTACGGAAAAGTGACTAACTAAATAGACCATCGGACAAAGAAAACGAGCCCCTTTGCTTTTATTATATTACATTGTTGCCTTTCATTTTTTTATTCTTTCCGCATTCCCTATGCTTTCTATTTATTGATGTAATATAACGGTTTGCGCGATTCGTACATGAAACATTTTAATTTCCTTTTTGAGATAGATATTCTATTTTAAGTGCATTATAGTTTTTAATGAGACAGTTAGGAGGTTTATTTTTAAATATATTTTATAATTAACCGTAGCATAGAGAACATAAAAAGAGTTTCCGAACTCTCTAAATTAATTCAAAAATAAAGTACTAAATTGAATGAGCATTTAGCGAATTTATTTCTGATATTGCATTGAATACTATCAAACTTTGTTGTTCATGCTAACGTGACTAGCCGGAGTAATTTATCCATTTGTATTGTAAAATATATAACGTTATACATACACGGAGTTGCTACGCTGTTTGATAGCGTGCAGTAGAGAAAATTTTCAATTTGTAGTTGGTTTTTTAGTTTGTAATTATTGCTACCGGCGACTGATTCTATTGAATTTTAAATTTAATTAAAAATATTGCGTTTTTATATTCTACGAAGAAGTATAAACATTATTTTCATTTGCCATTAATCTATATGCATACATACATACAATATATCCTAAATTCCGGAAATGATTAGTTTTTTAAAGACAATTATTTAGTGTGGTGTATATATATATATATATATATATATATATATATATATATATATATATATATATATATATATATATATATATATATATATATATTACGCTGTTAAAAATCTTGCGTAATCGGCGTTTTATATGTCACAATGCTTTTAGGTTTTTTTTTATGGGGTTAATAAATGATATAAATTGAGTTATACTTCCTGAGATTCGAAGCACGAAAAGTTCAGGTAAATAAAAACATCTATCGACATAAAATGCTTTGAAAAGCCTACTACATTTATCGGTTCCGAAAATAAACGACAATCGACACGGCTTTTAGTTTGTTTGTAAGAAGCAAAGTACTTCTAAAAATATAAATTGGGAAATATAACAACTTTCTCACACGTTCAAAAAGATTTATCAAATATAATTTTCCGGAAGCCTCGCTGTGACAGGAAATTCAGGATAACATAAATGATTGGTACAATATCCTTGTTAGGTGTACTTGTAATTGATGCAATTTTGATTACATATATATTCTGTTACGGAAACTACTTAAAATTTCATTATTCTCATCATACAAGTACGACAAAACAATTCAAATAACAATAATGAACAGTGAATATAATTTGTTTGTAACAAGATGCATATTTCACACCACACAATACTGTGTAAAGATGAAAGACAATTGCGACGAATAGTTGATACAAAGACGAACCAGGAAGAGCTCTTATGTCGGTTTTCAATTTAGTGTACATGAGGCTTGAAGCGAACGGTCTTCAAAACCACTCATATAGAATGGAGTATAATATCGCTTCCATAATGGTATTGTATGTATGTGTTTATCTTACTATTTTGCTTGTTTGTCTTCAATTTCAATTACGTGATATGCGCGTGCGTATGTGTAGACAACTGATACCATCTTATAAGAACGTTTCCATTGTTCTTCCATCAACTCAACCAAGATTGCTTTTTATAAAACCCCTATCATTCAAGTATCTACCTTATCAACGAATCCAACCGATATAGATATTAAAACTTGAATCTATCCTCATTATAAATCTTCATTTTTAATAATCTATTATTTCTCCTTCAAATTTTTGATGTTATCCTTTATTTCTTCATAAAAATTTTGATGTTATCCTAAAGGAAACCTAACTTCGTTCTCCGTTTTTTGTCTTTTAATATTCTTTCACGTATCGCTTCAGTTGCCCGGTCGTAAGGTCCCTGGGTAAGGTTTCACCCAGTGCCGGAGAACCAGGGTACGCGCAAACGATTCGCTGACGCTCAATCAGATTACATTTCTTCCATTTTATTTAAATCACAAAAGAATGTGAGCCCGTCTCGTATTGAATTATTTGCTTAAAAGAATTTCTCTTTTTGTTCTCTTCACTACTATCGATATTCTTGTTAAGGTAAAATGGTATGACAAAAGGAGACGAAACAAAGAAATACGAATAGGAGTCAAATATCAAAAAATTTTATCCAGCCGTTCATGCAAATGTGTCATGTTTTATCAAATTAAAATCTTTCATATTATCTCGTTCTTAAATCTTATTTATCTGTAAATAATATATAGAAATGTAGATGTTTGATGTACTTAGAAAATATATTAACCTAGCGAAATAAATGTATGATTTTAGTTGAAAAAGTAATATTATTTTAAAATGCATAAAAAGTATGTATTCGAACTCAAAAAGGTAAAAAGACTCTCGTGAAATTTGAAGCATAACTCGTAATTGAAGCACACTTCTTGAACGCAAAAGAGACTACTTCGAAGAGACATATTTTAATAACATTCCAACCATATTTCTTGAGTAGATATTTTCTTTTATTCACCTAAAGCGTGTAGTGTACTCAACTAGAGATAAATGTGAGAAAGTTCTGGCTATGTATGTAAAGTTTGTTGTAGGTATAAAATATAAGTTGTGCTGGAATAACTTTCCGACACATGCAAGAGACTCTGTTACATTTTAAAATACCAGTTTGAGTATGCTTCGGTTTGGCGTAGTTTTGTACCGACATATGTAAGTATGCAGCTGTGCAATATTGTTTGTTGCATTGAAATCTTCTTACTACGTGAAGATTGCTTTTGTTAACAGTTGCATCTTGTAGATTTTGTTTGGGAACATTTTCATCTTGAAAGTAGGCACATATATTAATGGTGCAACACATATTCTTGAAATAAGACTTGGTATATATTTGACTTTAAAACAATTCTTAGTGAAAAAGTTCAATAAATGAACGAAAATAATTTGAGGATTAAATTTTATAATTTGGTTCTATGTACCAAACACACAAATGCACCCTGTTAAATTCTGTATTGTTGTTGCCAATTGTTATCAACAAATACTTTTATACCCTCAAAACAACTTTTAAACTTTATAGAAAAGAACAGTAGTAATGTTCTTAAATGTTAAAAAGTTAAACTCAGTAATCCAGTCTTTATGAGGCCTGAGTTTTGTAAGAAAAACTTTTTTTTTTCTTGTTAATATAAAAGCAAGAGTGGTGATTATGAACAACATTGCAGTTGTGGAAATGGTCGGTCAAGTAATTTATATCTTACACTTGGTGCACATGGCATAGATCCGCGTTTGCAACAAGCTCTATAACGGCGGCAACGATCCAGCAACCATAACGGTAGCTGACGAAAGCAGTTGGCGCCATTTCGGATCCTGTTCCTTCGCGTTAATATCCTTCAACTTCCGTTGATGTACTCTTTCCCACACAATCCACAGACTGTGTCTTTGGCGTTCGTGATATTCATGCCAACAGTTGACCGACCAACGAAAGTAGTTTGTGTTCATTCTTAAAAGAATTTACTACAAGAGTTCTTTTATATTTTCAACAAATAGTTTTAAAAATAATTATTATCAAATAGAAAAAAAAACATGATTCTATACATATGAATCTTTCAGTAGTCTATATTTACCTTAAAAATAAACAACTTCTGGTTTTTCCAAATGTTCAATAAGGCCATTTCGGCATTAGTATTAAATTAGAACTGCAAGGATTATTACTAACTAGCCATAGATAACATTGAAATTATATACGAGCGTTATCACATATCTATACTGTACTATATCAAACACACATACACACACAAGTGGACTTATAAACAAGAACATAATTATGTATCCATACACGTAAACATATACATAGTTACGCAAATACAATAAACTAGAGAATATTGTATAACACAAGTGCATTACCAAATACATACAGGCCATCATCATATATGTATGGTCAAGAATAGAGCTATGGATATCAGAATAACACAGTGCCGAGTATAGTAAACAGGTCAAATACAGTCAGGGTGACCAAACTTTATGTATGCCTTGTAGTGTTTTGGTGAGATTGGAAACGCTTCTCCACGGATATGGACTAAGCCTAATCATTATTGTATACTATGCATATGCAGTTCAGGTTGTATCGGCGTCTATGGGCGCCACTGTGTCTGTTTAATTGTATGTGTAACATCACCAGATATGCATTTGATATGTTGCAACCGTCTCGTCGGGGATATAATTACCTAATTGGTAACCGCAATGTTTCAGCTAAGATAACGCAAATATTATCGTTACATTACAGCTCTTTGGTGATTGTATATTGTCTGCTAGTATCTATGTTAGGTACTACATAAAACAATATGCAATATTGATAGTTTGTAGAGGATCAGGTCAACAACAAACATACAACAGACCATGATTGCTATTAACAAATTTTCAACTATTTATATGTCAACAATACCCATGAACAATCTCAGAATTATACCAATTTATTAAGTACTCATAAATAATATTTAACTAATCCGATATGCAGTTGTCGTATTTATTTTTTATTATTCAATATTTTACACTATATCATTTAACACCACAGGCATTCGATTAAAATTTATTTATCTATTGTTATTTATAACGATCCAGTTTATATTACATACTAATTTTCGCAATTGCAATTTGTTTTTGTATAGTATTTTAATAAATTCAGAATCATTATTTAATTTATAGTTTTTCATTTTTAAACAAAATTCTTCGTTTGGTTGGCAAACAGAAAAAAATTTTCTACCACCGATTCCTTTATAAAAAAAACTTGTAAACTAAAACGCAGTCTTTCAAATATTACTTATCATCTCTCGTTAAGTTTTGTAACACATCTTCCGCCATCGTTATTGCCGAAGATAGTGTGGAAGTGAAGGTGATCGTTTGCGTATACTGGAAGCTCTTCGGCTTCCCCTGTTTCTCTTCTTCAAACACCCAATTGCGTTTAACTGAGCGAGGTGTAACCGTAAGGAATGCCAGTTGATTACATCTTGGCGGTCGGTAATGATGAGACTTTAATCTACCGTGGTAGGTGCTTCATGAGAAGAGAGTAGCCATTGAACGTGCATATACGAACATTCTCGCCAAATGTTTATTATATCTTTAGTGCACTTATATTCGGTCGTTATTGTCATAACGAAACGGATACGTTACGAATATGAGCTGTAAATGCACGGAGGACAGTGCGATTATAGAGAAATGATCCTCGGGTAACTAGTTTCAGAATACCAGAGATTTAAGAGCTTCTGTATATTTTAGTATATTGAATATTATTGCCGAATATTTTTATAAGATTTTACTATACTGTTATTATTATTATAACATTAAATATAATAACATTAAGATTTTTGTATATATTTATTTTTAAAAAATCTGTACATTTGTAATGTTAACTATAAGTTGACATACATAATCGTATTAAATACTGTGACCAAGTTGAAAATAATTTAGGATTGGAGATAAAAATGCCCTTATTTTGGCAAAAACGCGGCCACTTGACACAACCATAAAATATTTGCGCCCTCAGTTATAAAGGCAATGATCAAAATAAACCAGTCGTTTTTTTATCGCGTGATATGTTTATGAAAGCTCGCACGAGGGTAAATCGTACGCACGCGTCCCATATATTCACGCAGGAATCACTCAATTCGTACACCAACAGCGACGCCACCATCGTACCTCTTCCATGGGGATGAGACTACAGAAATATATATATATATATAGTACCACACCGTAACGCCGGCTGCAGACTCCATTTCGAATTCAGCGTGTATGGCTCGTCCTTTCTCACTTGTGCTCGTGGTATATTTAGCGGAGGTATCTCTTTCTGATGTGTGCACATGCTTGGGTAGCCGGCTACTTAGAAGAGAACCTCGACCAAACACCTTGTCAGATGTCAAGCATGCTACTAGACACCTTAGTACTTGAACCCGCGACGTATACGTGGTTGAGAATATATTACATTTTCACTCTTTCTGTTTATGTTCCTTATACACATATATGAGAATGTGTGCCAACTACTATAATAATTACTATATGTATATAAATTACTATATCTAAATAAAATTACTTTTCAAAACTGATATGGCCCAAAAATATTAATTTTTATTAATTTGCACTTAAATATTAGATTTACTGATATAAAGTGTGTTTAACTGTGTTTAACTGTGTTTAACCAGAGCATATGGTCAATGTTCGGACATCCACACTCTTATTACTTTCAGTTGGGAATTGTAGTAATTTAAGGTTTACCATCTTTTGGAAATGATGCCACAATATGTTTTCTTTGGTAGTTTATTTTCATAAATATATAGAATAGCTTCTCATCTTGATTAGATAATTGAAAGGAATGCGTTTCCGTTACATTATAATTAAAATATAAAAAGGAAAACTAAGAATTCTACAAGAAACTTTCTTACAACTACATTTTAACGCGTTTTAAAATATAAAAAAAAAAACATATGATGGATACATTCTTTTAGTTATTATTCATTATTATTTCGTTTGTAGATAATTACATAAATATAG
Source organism: Nebria salina (assembly GCA_944039245.1). NCBI lineage: Eukaryota > Metazoa > Arthropoda > Insecta > Coleoptera > Carabidae > Nebria > Nebria salina. The sequence continues at coordinate 15,483,282 of OX063271.1, forward strand.
ATATGATAAGTAGTTTTTAATAAGCAACATATTTGCAAATCTAAAAGCATATATTTTGAATCTAAACTTAAAACCGACTAGTCCTTTATATTTCCTCATCATCGTAACATATGTTTGAATATATACAACATAATATTACAAGAACATTAAATAAATCGCCTATTTACTATACGATACGCTGTGTACCACGAGCCGTTTGATAAGAAACGTTTTAGCGATCAAACAAAACGGAAATAAAACGGAGGCTATAATTATGACGTCAAAACTTCCAGAAGACCTGCAACGAAGATCTGAAGGTCTCGCTTTCTGCTTCCTTCATTTTCCAGTGTGCAAAAACAAGCGTCTTGTGCGCCACGCTGCTATAAAATTACAACGGGGTAAAGAAATTCTTATATTATGAAATTCAGTAAAAACAATTTCTGCCTCGTGCATTATTTTTCAAGTAAAACTTTCAGCGCCATTTATATTTGTGCCTGGTTAATCTAGTTATTAAAATAAATATTATTTGTCTCATAAATATTATAAATGTATATTTAATAGAGTCATCTAAGAGAAATAAAACTTTGTCGTGTTCGCATCAATCACTTATTTTTAGAGTGCATTAGCAATCATCGTTATGGAAATCAATTTCTGCATTCTTGGCAACTGTAGATTATCAATCTGAATAAATATTGCTCAGGTAAATCAAGATAGCGGTGGTTGATTATGATAAATTGTTACTGTCGTCGGATGATTAAGAAGTTTCCTAACAACTTCGTCCTGTCAATTTTTTTCTACTTAATGCTTTAAATTAAAAATATTTATTCCCGTGGGCATGAAATTATTCCATCTTGTTTATTACAGTTAAAGCTGTTATTTTAAGTGAACAGAAGCATTCAAAGATTACAATTTATTTATAAAATGCTGTCTAATTATTCCAGCCACTCAACGTTTTACTATTAATCGTCGCACTACATTCATTATTTGTTTTTTCAATTTATATATTATTTTTAGTTGTACTTTTTATTAAATAAATATTAATTAATTTACATATTTTTTGTGTTAATAAAACAAGTTGTGGACAGTTGATACGCATTATAGAATGAAATGGAGGATGAAATATATGATGTCCAGTGTGCGAGCACCAAATGTTGAAAACATACGTAGTTCGGAATATAGAGAAGCAAATGAACAAAAACTCAAACATTCACACACGTATTTATATAGCATATGCGTACATAATTCATAATAATGTGATATCGATATAATACGCAGCGTCCGTTTCATACTTTTCAATAGAAACCAAATTGTTAGAGAGAACAGTATTTTTTTTATGCCAATGATTTTACTCAATTGTCAATAAATGCTGCAATTTTTTTTTACTGTTATTCATTAGCCAACAACTTTATCTCAATCATGCCATGCATGCGAATTCAATATATTCATAGAAATTTGTTCATTCATTTGTTCATGATTGAATCATATGCTGAATACAGTTATAATAAAAGGGATATTTGTTAAAAGGGCGAAATATTAAATTTTATAAATTTTGTGAGGATTATTGAATTTAATAATACATTTATTTTGAATAGAATGAATAGTTTAGCGTTATTATCCATCACAATTGTCAACAATTTAGAAACGTACTGTCATCAGTATCCCTTGATTTCAATCATCTGATCATACATCTATGACAGACTCGCCCTCGTTTATAATTAATCACTACTAGCTATTAATTAAAGCTTGTATAAGTTCAATGATGTACGCTGAAAATTAATTTAATCATTCACCCAAAATTTTATGAATTTATAAAATAAATAAAAATATATATTTTTATATTAGACATACTTTTATTGTTATAGTTAAATAATAAATATTTTGTTTTACATAAAAAAGTATTTCTTTATCGATTGTTTGTGACGGTTTCTAGTAAAGAATTAATTTTACAACATATACTTATAATTTTGCATAATATTTGCAATGATAGTTTATTGTTCGTCTTGACATATTTATGTAACGTGCTCAAATTGTACTGGCATTGTAGAATTAAATTTTACCCCAACTCCTGAAAGCGTCCATGTGTGGTGTTTTAATTTTGAGTTTTGTTGCTCGTCTTTCTCCATATAACCAGGTTATAACCGGAGTTATTGCGGTCAATGTAATTATGTTGTATTGTGGCGAATATTTTATACTATTATGCTGCCACTGGTCCCTAAAATATGCAATTAGCTTTCTTGTTATAGAAGAATTATGAATAATTTTATTCGGACGTTGAAATATATAATTAGTTCTAATTTTGATTATCAAAATACATATATCAGGGAATAATCAAGCTACTATTTATGTAAGCTTGTGCGTAATTGTTTTTTTTTGTATAATGATATGTTTGAAAAAATTGCAAGTTGATACGCAAGTCAATTATATCGCTTTCAGACTTTACAGTAAAGAATAAAAGTTTGCGCTATCAACAAAAAAGTTTCGAATTACTTCCATAAACTATTTTAGTTCCTACACAAAGTTTGAGAATTTTCTTCGTAAGTCACAAAACTTTTATAATTTTAATTTAGTGCCTGGTATAAATTCCTACCTTTATGCTTCTTACCAACAGAGAAATAATAAAAAAAAGTAATATAAGACAATATACACCGAGTAGCTCTTACTCTATATACATAAACATAAATTAAAAACGTTTTCATTTCTCATATTTTTTCAATTGTATTACCGACATAATAATCCCGCATTGTACCATTTCGTAAATGAACTTACCCAAGAAAAACGTTTCTAAATGACAATACGAAATAATATTTCAAATAAAAAAATATATATTCACACCAAATTTCAAATATTTTAAGCTTAGCGCAGGAATTGTATATACAAATATTCAAAAACGTGATTATTTTTGAGTTGAGTTTTTCTTATTTGTGATAATTAATTGATAATTTTAGTGTAAACTTTGTAAAACATATAAAATTTAAATTTAGTAGAATAAATTAATAAATCGATGGTATAATCAACCTTTACTAAATGGCACAGATTAATATATGAGATAACTGCCTGATTTGTGAAAATGTTCTCATAATGTGGAACAAAACCTAATTTAATTACTTTATCGGTAAAATAAATATGCAAAAATCGCGTGCACTGTGACAAAAAATAAACGTATATACTTTTTTATACGCTGTACCGTGAGATATACATCATATACCAGTTACTAGTATGCGATAATAATTACAAAACACGGTAGCGTTCATTGTTTATTGCCAATATTTTACCGTGGTTTTCAACAAAAATAACGGCTTTTCTGTTTGCAACTTTTTCATAACACGCCACCCGACCGGTCGGTCTGTTGGCTACTGTGAAAATAAATTTTAATGCTTAATTATTCTTCCGCTTTTAACAAAAATAGAAAAAAAAAATTACTACGCGCAGCCTGAAAAATAAAAAGAATTTGTGCATATCACGCCAACTTCACGACAGTCTCGCACTGCTCCGAAGTTAGATATTAATCGTTTTGCGTTTGTTCTGAGAGTAAATTTTTTTAGTTATGATTTCTTGTTGTACTAAAAAGTTTTTAATATATGTTTCGTAGTTTTTCTTTTGCCTCTACAAATCTTTTTTGCAAAATCGCTGCGCTCAATGATTTATTATGGTGATGAATTTTGAAATTGTTTACTTTTGACTTTGATGTATGTTAGCGCAAACATAAAAATATATTTTGAATACACAAATAAGATTTAATAGAGTCAAAAATGAATTATACATATTTAACTAAATCGATATCTGATGTCAGCTCTAAGATATATTAATGCGGTTTCTTTTGATGGAATATATTACAAATTTTCCTTACATCAATATAATATTGATAAAAGATTACTCTTTTATATAGCAGGGATTGCAATGGTGAATTATTTAAAATATATATATAGGTATATAACAGAGTCGTTTCAGAATCTGGTTTTATTTTAGGAGCAATGTCTTCTCACCTGCTTTACATCCGCATAGTTGGAATGCACGGCAAGCATGCGCGACTTACATGATACGCATTTTAAATCAGTATTATAAACATCTACACAATTCTCTATCATGGTATCTGAAGCAAAGGAGAATCATTACCGACTAGAGATAAGACGAGAATTTTGATAAAATAAAAAAAAGCAAAATGGAAAAGACAAAAAGACGTAATAGCGCCGGTGTAATAAGGGAAAAATAAAATGGCGCCCGGTTTTAATGAGATCTGTGCTTTTAAGTGGATGATGGTCTCTGTCGAGTAATGTCTTCCAGAAACGTTTGCACGTTTTATTATGGAAGAGTGTTATCTCGCTGATGGGCAAACCTGCAGGAAAACTAAAACAACTAATCTAAATCTGTTTTTATTCGAGTCTGTATAGTTAATTAAAAGTTATTGTCCAATTGGAACGTTAAACACACAACAGGCATTTTAGGAAATAGAACAGATGGCGTAAACAAAGTTTCTACATTGTGACTTGGATTAGGTATACAACTTTACAAATGCAAGATGTCCCATTGCAAAACTAACCATTATTCTATTGAACAAGAAACAAAACTGAAGAGAATATAATGAAAATGTTAACACTTCCGAAACGATTTTATAAAAATGTAACACTAGTTAAAACATTTTAAGAATGTGAAAATATTGGATTTTAATATGACATAATTACAATGATGTATATTTTTATATTTGTATCGTTTGATGAATAGTTGTGCCAAATGTTTGATCAAAATAAATGATGGTCGTGTGACTTCTAGTAAATAAAAAGATTTATGGATGTAAAAGAACATAACTCTGCTACACGTAAGCATACAAATAGTATATCGAAAACTATTAGGTCACAATATAAGATATTGATTGAGCTGTCTATGCAATATATAATAAATGAGACAGTTGGAAAATTTGATGAATGAAAATGTTACGGAAATATTTTTCACTTTACACAAAATATTATAAACTCACAAAAGGTTACGCTTCGCAACGTTAAATGTGCCAGTCAAAAATGAGCATCAATTTAATTATTTCTGAAACAATTCTAAATAATAAAAATATGTCCCAACCTTCACAAAATGTTTGTAAAGTGCCTATTTTTTGATGCTATTAATAGTAAAAAATGTATGTTTTCGGTAATGGTAAATTTCGTGTTGTATGGTAAATAAAAACCATTAGAATAAACCCCGCGTTTTTAAAACAGTATAGCATAAAGAACCGTGAGTGACTAATCATAGAATTAACAGATTTATTCCATGTAGCAGACAGCAGTTTCAATCATTTTTCTGTTGCCGTTACGCCGCTAATTCAAATGGCTCCCGTTGACGGGTGTATGTACCGTTACAAAAATCCCATATTAACAATTTATCGTGCAAACATTCGCGTCGCGCGTTACTATATAGTATAGCACAAAATTCAATTTGGTTTCGTGGCTGATATACAAGCAAGCCGCACAAAAAAAAAAGGCATTCGCATATACATATCATATTATGAAAGTGTGCAAACAGGAATATCGTCATTTAAAAAGACCATTAAATCGAACATTACGGACAGTGCGACGTAAAAACATCAGGTTTCGAACACAAGGATACATTCTACAAATCTTATAAAAAAAAAAATCATGTTTTCGTAGTATTTGTTGCAAAATTTTTAATGGAATTTTAATCTAACTATTTCAAATAAAAAGTAAAGGTTTTCCATTGATTGTATTTGTAGTAAATAGATAATGGTTGAGTGCAATAGCTGTGTGATAGGTGCTGGTTTCGCAAAACCGTTGAGAATGTATAGTGCGGACTAAAACTACGCAACGGGCTGATTTACACCTTTCGAACTGGCTGAGTTCCAACGAGTGTACGGTCGTAATGACCGCCTGTCTCGCGTACTTAGAATACCATCGCGTTACACATACTGCATCGTATCGTGCGGTAAATTAAACAGCCATCTACGGCACTCCACTACGCTATAACATATCGCTTGCAAACTGCCAGTAATTTATTACATAGGTACATGAAAAATTACACCGTTTTGATGACCAAACATATAAAAATTTTAATCATCTCCTGCCCCAATTACAAAAAAAACGAATTTCGTTTATAATTAAATAATATTTTTACTAATAAATAATTAAAATTAATTAATTTGTTGTTTTTGTTCAAGTATTTTAGTTGACATGAATTAAATTACGAACAATTATATTAAAAAAATGATTTGTAGAGCGTAAGGGAAGGATTTGAAATTGTAATTTAATTTCTGTTGACAGTTTCATAAAACCCGAAAAGTTTATTGTAATTACTGATAGTCTGGGGTAAATCAATAAGCTATTAAAAGATTTTTTAAAATAAAAAGAATTTTTAGCAATTATACAGTATAAAAGACTCATATTGAAAGTTAATATTATGGTGGATTTGAAAGCTTGTATATTGGAAGAAAAATTAATAAGTTTCAAGCTAATTTTAAAGCCCTATAGGTAAATGTGTATATATTTTTTTAATTTTCTCAATATTTGATACATTGACTGAGAAAAAAATACTCAGTTTTGAAAGCCACAAATTTGCTCATAAAAGCACAATGTTTAAATGAAATAAATGAGAAATGTTTAATGCAAGTGACTAGTAGTGACTCGTTTGCAAAATACCCGGTCATTTAGTGAATTACTGTATAACTTTCGCTTCTGAAGATGGTGCGAAGTTTTTATTTAATTAATTTCATTTTGTAACCTAATTGTAATTAATGGCAACCAATTAATTTACATTTCACAACTGGAAAGTCAAGGCTGTTATTTGTTCTCTAAATAAAATTTCACAGATACGTAAAGTTATGCAGCACATTTTACTTCATTTACCTACAATTCGTTGTGGTGCAAATATAAACACGTCATAAAGCGGATTGACTTTAAACCTGTAATACTAATTGTTATTAAAACTAATCTGTAAAGTATCTAACGTGAAACGCCTTTGACAATAACAACTTAACACACATACGCACACGTTTCTATTTGAGTGATATTAGAATGATGAAGTGTGAGGAATTCACTTTTACTGTAGAACTTTAGGAAAGGAAGATAAATTCGCAACGGTGCGTAGACTGCTGCAGTATAAGTTTTATATAGTAGCTATCCGTCTATTCTTTACCGTTCCTTTTAATAAAATTGCTCCTTATCCCACCATTTTCATTCGTCTTGGTCTATGCGTAATTTAATTAGATGATAGTAAAAAGTTAGGTAGAATGGAGGAATGGATGAAAGAACAATGTCATGGATCAGTCATATATTGACCTTATTTATGTACTTTTATCGGGTTTTTTAGTTAAATATAAATTTAAATCAATGTTGCGTTACTAAATTGAGTTACTTAAAAATATTTGTAAGAATGGTCATCGAAAACCAATTAGTTTTGTAGTAGTTTTAGGGATGAAATAAGTCTAAATTTATATTTGCAGCTTATCATAAATGAAGTCGCTCCCATACACTTATAGTTGGAAACTCCCCAGTCGTATCTATCTTAGTTTTGTTCCTGAAGCAATGTGGCAGTCTGTCCGTCTTGTGTAAAGTCAAATTAGGATGTGGAGAGTGCACAGTAGCAAAGAGCAGTTCTGTCAACGCCGTCAACTAACAAGTAACTACCCAACGATATGTGGGCACTTTAGGAAGGTGGTGCAGAGCTGTGCGGTGGTCGACATGGTCTATGTCAGCACACACAGTGTGAGCGCCTCTATGTCTGAGTACACTCATTACTCTGTGACCCACTGTTCTTGTGTCCTCTACCATAGCTTCGGTTTGCTTTGATACCGTTCTGACGTCACTCGATGCAACGACTAGATGACACGTCTTCAACTAACGACAGCTAACTAACTTCGATCCAATTTACGTTGTCTTCTATTTTCCTTTTCTAAATCATCTTCAACTCTCCCAAACTTAATGGAATCTTCAGTCCTTGTTTTTTAAACTATTGCTGACAATTGAACTTAATCGTTTTCTAATTACTGACAAAATCAGAATTCTCCTTAAAAGTTGAAAAAGTCATGCTTCTGAAAATATCACGTTTATAAAATTTGTAGGGGTAAAACAAATTGCGCGAAAGAAATGAACCTACTTCCAGAAGATGCAATATGATGGATTTTTGCTAGGTACAAACTGGCAAACTAATTTGGTGACAAACAGGAAATGACTTTTCTGCAGATGCTTTTTATAAAAGGTATTCGTTATGCACTGAAGGCAAATACCTTAAAAACTAACAAACTTTCGAAATTGAATCGTACGCGCTGGCGTCCATTGTTTGCGGGTCGCCACATTCTTTTGTTTCCATTTCGAACAGACGAACATTGCAGCACCAAAGAAGAAGAATACGAGGATGACTGTCAATAACGAGCGAAACGGTCCAGCGCTGAAAGTTTCACCGATTTACTTTGCGGTGCCGATAAAAAACCGTTCAAGAAGTTAAGTCAAAGTTAAACGTAAATCTGTGAACAGTACTGCCGTAAAAAGCAATATAAAACCCGTTCGTGATAAAGACATTCTTTTTGCGACTATGTACCAACGAAACGGAATAAATGTTGAATTTTCTAAGAAAATTATATTTTCAAACCAACAACAGTTATGAAATTTATTTTCTTACTAGTTCAAGGCTTGTCGCAAGGTCTTAACTTATTGTACCACCAATTTCTATAAATCAGAAATTGTTTAGTATCTCGTGTTTATTTAAAATAATCTTTAATGAAATATAAATAGAGTAGATTTGTTTCTTAACAATGTTATATTTGCTATTGTCAAAAGCATAATGCTTGAATGATTATTACATCTGCGGTGAATTGTCCACGAAGAACGTAATTATTAACTGTTGTAATAGCGCTGAAAATACTTGGTCTAGCTAGTGTATGACTGAGACATTATCTCCTGCAGCCACGAGCGCCAATCGTCTGGAAGTTATCTATGGTTGACTGGCCGTCGTCAGAGATTCCTTCGGGAGCTCGGAAAATGGTGATAAAGAGGGAAAAGTGAAACGGAACGACGGACGAAATTGTCCTTATGTTGTTTAATTAAAGGCCGAGGAATCTGACATGTTCAAGAAGTGTTTCAGATTAAATATCTGGTTCGTGTATTACAACGCGCTTTGAAATGCAAAACGATGAAAGTCGACTGAAATGAAAAGAATTGCTTCGAGTTGTTCGTGAAGCGGATTTATTGGAAATTTCGATATTTAACACTTTATTGTTTTACGCATGCTAGTCTCGTATCCCATTTCCATTACTTCTTATTGATGAACTGTATTGTGTTTGAACAAAACACATTCTTTCACCATACGTACATTAACGACTCCGAATTATATATGTATGTGTGCGTGTATGTATGCATAAATAAATTTTTAGTTATACTATAAACATAAATATATGTAAAGCAACTAAAACTCATATTACTTATATAACTAAAATTTTACGAGTAATAAAACAGCATTTATTACGTTTGGCATGTACGTAATAAGAATTTGCGTATCGCAAATTTTACAGCTTTTAATATTTTACATAAAATAAGATATTTAATAAAAATAAAAGAATTGTATTTAATAAAAATATAGATTCCCCATAACTATATTAAATTGAATTATAAATATATATTCTAGTGGCGCTGAAAGAGCCAAATAACATAGCCAACTGATTCAGATAATAGTCCAACCAATATATTATTCGCTAATTCAATGCATTAGTTGTTACATAGCGTAGATAAGCCCATTTCACAGAGATATTCACCAGTTACAAATGTTAGAGTGAGATGCTGATGTGGAGGGTTATTAATAACCGAAATGTTTTGGCATGTAGGAGCAGCTAGACGTCTATGTTTGTATGTACGTTTCGCGGAAGAGTACTAAGTGAATTGTAATCGGGGTTATGCTGCATTTCTGAACGGAAACACACGTCAATAGTCTATTATATAATAATGATCTAGCATTCACAAATGACTGATCAACCTAGTTGATAATGTTAAGAGCGTATGGTTATAATAATTAGTAAGTGCTAGCAATAAAAATAATAACAACAAATTGTTATGAATGTTTTAAAGTTTATTTAAAAATATTTTATAGGAATACAGGCTCAATATATTTAGCGAAAAATTAGATTTGATAATGTTGATTCCCTTTAAAGCTGCGAAAAAATAAAAATCCGTAAAAATAACCAAACTCTCTAAGGTTTCCACTTTCTAGTAATCTATATGACTGTAGGATTTGCACAAATGAAATAAAAAGTTTTTCTGGCAAAAATTTTCTGACGCTACCCCAATTCCCCATAATGTCAGGGATAAACCCCAATTCCGACGGTCATGAACGTGATAGTGGCTAAAGGGGTTTTGAAGGAGTGATAGAGGGTCGCACTGGTGCGGAGTGGGGCGGGTAAAGATTTCAGAAGGGGGTGGAGGTGGCTGTTGCAAACGAACGAGTAAGTAATCCAGCAGCAAGCGAAGTAGATTAATCACTGCTCAGACACTGCCAAGCTCCGGTGCCGGAGCCAGAGCGCGGAGCCCGTCTATACAGTGTCGGTGGCGCGGCAGTGTGATGCCCTCCGGTTAATTTGCATTCCCGATTCGGAGAATTGAATGGTGTTGGGCTTACGACACGACGGAAAACACTTGTCACTGTGGAGACTCCCGTATGGCACTCGGATTACCTTAATATCAAAGCAACATGATTGTTGTATTGCCGATTTACTAGAAATTTATCCCTTATTCCTATTTTTGCCTACTTTTCTTTTGAAACATTATACATTTTATATATTTTTCGTATTTTTAAATACATATAAAAAAATATAAAAAAAGTTCTCTTTTCGTGGGTTCCGATTTGTAAAGTAAACTAATATTCTTTGACTACCAATTGCACCATATACGAATACATTATGCAAATGTTCTCTAAAAACTAATGCAGTTACTTCAGTTAATACAATTTAAACCTTAATTTTGAAGTTTATTTTATTTGTCAAATACAATAATAGACGTGTGTCTATTGGTGGTACTGCGGCAGATTTAACAATTGTTGAAATATATTGGACGATTGGCTTTAGTGAGGCCCCATGGATTGTTGTTCTGTTGTGTAATTCTCGTTGTGTTCAACGAGGATGCAATTTTGTCGGCGGTGTAGCGTATTAAATCGATTTACATACTATATGTGTGGACGTTAAATCGAGGATTCAGTTACTTGTATCTATTGCTTTTATTACATTTTCTATTAAAGCCTCGAAGAAAAAACGTTTCTTACCTAATATTTTTCGTAGAAATTGTTAATTAAATGTAAAATTAATTCAGAAAATAATCTTGTTAATATATAAAAAAAAAATATATAGTAATTTAGTTATGCTGGGGAATTTTTATAAATATTTATTTAAATTTTAATCTATTTTGTAGCGAACCATTAAAATTTAGTTTATTTTATCATTATGAAAAGTTTTATCTTGGCAGTGCTTTTATTCAGTTTATGAAATGTAGCAATTTATGTCTGGTTTATTTTTCTTTATAATTACTAAATAACTAAGTAGAATTGCGAATGAAATAAATGGTTTTTGTTCGCTGGAGATGAACAACTGAAATGAAGTGTTGTGGTTCGTACGCGTGCATGGCGTAAGGTAGTGCGCGTTGGAGTATAATATACAAATGCTTAACATTAATCGGCCTTATTTTCAACACCCTTTTGAACTTACAAACACGCCATTTCAATTAGATTACTTTGTTACTACACCACATCTTGCAGCATCTTTCGGAACGATGTCTATACGCATCATTCGTTCATTAAATATATTCAGCTCATCAAGGAACTCATTTCAGTACATTGTAACGTTAAACATTCAGTATTTAGAGTACGAGGGTATTTTCATAAACGGGAAATAATTAATTTATTATGATTTATAGTCTGATGTGGTTAATAAATAAATAACTCTGTCAATAGTGGTGTTTTGTTACGGGGACATTTTTGCAACACTTATTCGTCGATGTAGGGGGAACAACGATAAAAAAAAAAGTCGGAAATTTGAAATCGCGGTTGAATTTCCTCTCGCTCACTAACTAGTTTTTTTTTCTGCTTTTTTTGTGATGACATTTATTGCTTTCTATAGCGGTGGATATAAAATAAAATTTGTCCTGAAACCAAACATAAAGTCTCGATGTCTCATCCCTGCTGCTGCTAGAACTATACATTGTTGCCCTGAAGCACATGTATCGCGAATAAATCTAATTTATTAGATTGAAACGAAAATAAACACGTCCTGTTGCTCTTTTGTTATACCGGCTGGATAAATTGCATATTTCTTTAGTTTTTCGCGTCAACTGAAAATATATGTATGTGCATATTTTTTCAGATCACACAGATGGAATAAGTGAATCGGTTTCTTATTTAATAAACCTTCGAATTACTTTTAAAACGTGTGTGTCATTTTGAAAAAATAATTCATATAGCAATTCATTAACAAATGTTTAATGTATTAAGAATAGGTACTAGATTTATAATTACGATAAATAAAATAAAGTCAAAGCAATAAATATGCTAATAGTTTGTTTTAAACAAATTTTTATTCAATTACAGAAATTTAAAATATATCAAAATATTAAACAGTTATTTTCATATAAGACTTTACAAAGTTGACTAGATTAATCCATAATTTGATGTATTCCTCTCTTTTTGTTAGAATTTGATTGAAATAATATATAAATTAATATTTGATAATTAATGTATAGTTTTCACAGTTGAGCAAATAAATATATGCTTAGTCAAACATGAATGTTGTTGCAATGAGTAATTCTAAGGTAAATGGATAAACACGAATGGACCACTGCTCGGAGGGTAATTAATATAGAAAATAGAGCGTACAGAACAACAACAACAACAACACGGTAATTATATCGACTAGTAATGAATAGTGTTTTAGTTAATGCGTAGCTCGTAGCGACAAGGCAAAGTCCGCCGAGTGGTTTTAATGAAACTCGTAACTTTTAATCTAAAAACAAAAAAAAACCTGAACATTTATTAAAGTTAAATACGTCTATTAGAAGAGAATTGTCTTCATCCTTTTTTTTTTTTTGGGTGTGCAGTGTTAACTGGAGGTTAATGAGGCGCACGTTAAAAAGAGGGCGAAATGACGCTAGCTACTTTACCGACTGACCCATGCCCCGTTGTGCATCGTTTGATCCCGGAGCAATGCTCATAAATCGACAAAACCATAACAGCCGCCACTATAGTCTCGGCAACGCGCCAGTTTTCGGGAAACTACACAATTATTGTCTCTATGCCAACCATTAAAGTTTGATTTTAAATTTAAAAGGGTCACTACTCGTTTTATTTTATTATAATATACAATTCACGATAACAATATATAGAAATATTTAAATGATATAAATATTTTAATGACGAAACATTAAACTTTCATAGACTATATTTAAGGAAATCATTTTGATAAATAAACATGTCTGAATTATTTTTCATTAATATTCTCAGTGGAATGGTGTTTTGTATTTGTAAAAAATGGTAAAATTGATTTCGTCAATAGCAGACGTGTTTTGATTGGTTTAGTTACGGACATAAAATAATGTACAACAACAACAGTTTTGATGGTAATGAAAGAGTAAATTCCCTAGTGGATGTGGTCGTATCATGATTTGTGTGAAGCGAGATGGTTAGTGTCAAGCGAATCCCGATCGAGTGTGAAATAAATATATAATGGGATATTATTAGGTGCGATTGTGTTCCGTTCAGCATTTATTTAAAATCCATGATTGATTCCGACGTGTACATTGTTTGTCGAATGGCCGCTCGACGCGCCACTATACACAGCCTCTATATTTAATAGCGATGGTATTTTACAATGCGGCACCGTGAGTCTGACATATATAAAGGATCGCTGACAATGCTCTCGCAGCTTTGTGTTTTATATCCTTTCATTTTTTCCACTTTTTTTTTTTGTTGGTTTTTGTTTCGGCCTTTTTTATTTCAGCTGATTCTTTTATTCGCAGGTCGTTTTTTAATCATGGGTAGGCGTATTTTTCGTCAACGAGTATTAATTAATTATACAAGTGATGGTGATATCTTTTGAGCATTTTCTTTCCAGTAATCAGAAACACGTGTTTCGATTGGTATGATGGTAGTTTGTCTTTGATGCGAGATATTCTTTTAACAGATGTTCAATACTGCCACTTAGTTAAAATTGCTTTTGCGTCGTCAAAGTAGATCAACCTGGTTGTAATGTAGTTCCATTAAAACAAAACGTTGTTAACTCTATCTTTGCCTCAATTGGAATCCATCCCAAGTACAGAGTTGCCCGTTTCGTAAGTTTCGAGTAGTACTAGTAACTAACATTTCGCTCACGGACTCAAGTTGCATGTTCCTCGATAGAAGTTTAATTTTCCCCAATGTCTATCTAATACGAGAGGTTGATTTTGATTACCATACAAATGCCCGGATTCAAAATTCAACTTATCTGAGTTTTACGTAATTTACAATCATTGTAAATGAAGCAAAAATATTTAATTCTAAAATAATATTCTTTAAATTTTAATTATTTATTTATTTTTGTTGCAGTTATGGTGAGCAGCTTAGAAGCAGTTTTGGGTAATGTTGCCAAACTACCATGCGATATTACACCACCAATTGAGCTGGATCGACCATTATTGGTTATCTGGTATAAAGAAGGACTTGCTTCACCTATATATAGGTAAGTCAATAATAATATGTAAGCAATTTTTTATCATATTTGATTGACAAAAATGCAATAAAAAATATTGAAAAAAATACGACACAAAATAATAACGCAAATTTCTAAGCCAACCAATTTATATTTCACCCTATAAAGGTTGCAACTCTAGTGTTTTTCCAAACCCAAACACAACCACTCCTTCATTTCCTAATTAGTTTGTTTGACATTCGATTTTAAGTCAGGATATGATCAATTTTGAAGGATAACCTCATTGAAAAAGGTCAAAAATACGATTTCCCGTACTCAAATTGACGTGAACATTTCGAACAAATGTTCTATAAATATTTCACATTTACTATAAAATGCAAAAATCATCATATGTATTTTTATTCATAAATACTCTAGTATCAAATCGTGATTAATATAAAATTTTATACATTAATTAACTAAATATCATTTCGGAAGGTATATTATAATTATATTAATTATACAAACTAGATTATTATAAAATTTTAATATGCTTGGGGTTGGACTATTTAAAATACTATATCGAAATTAATTACGGCATTTAAATCGATTTCAAAATTACCGAATCGGCTTAATAATTATTTAATTCACCGAATCATATATCAATTTTTTAATGTATTCCACCTAAATTGTACTTGAGGGTAATGTGACTAATATTTTAATATATTTAATATTTTCTTAGTAACTTTACTAAGTTATAAAGAAACTAAAAATGTATATGAAATGCTTGTTCTAGTTTGGATTCTCGTGCTAAATCAATCGACCAAGCAACTCATTGGGCGGACAAAATGCTGGAGCCTACTCGACCAGATTTCCATTATAGTGCAAAACCGGCATATTTAACTTTGGAGAAGGTTCGGGACGAAGACGGCGGGGTGTACCGATGCAGAGTGGACTTTAAGAAATCACCTACGCGAAATACAAAAGTCAACCTGACCGTACTACGTAAGTTTAATTTTTTAATTATTTATATATACGCGGCATTAAATAGTTTTACTTATTTTCAATATTGGTACATTTATTATTTCTTATACAGTAATAGAAAATTAATTTCCATTAACTTTAAAATATTTTTGGTAAAAAATATTTGTTTTGTAACGTTGTTCCCATGCAGAATCAGACCGCATTTGCAAAAGTCAAATCTCTTGAAAATCCATCGAACAAAGTGGTTTCTCCGACTCGTCATTTCTGCTCCAATGGTTTAAGAATCATAATCTTTCTTTTCTGTGTTTACTCTCCACGTGCTTTTTTCATCATCCCCTACTTCCGTCTGGAATTTAACCCGGCGCAGGGGCAAGGAGGAACACTGACAAAGAAATACTCTTGTCGACAGCTGTCCAAAGTTTTTTTCCGAATTTAAAATTGTTGAATCTTACTTACTCTCTCTGACAGACAATATCTCTTTGATTTCTCTCGAAAAGATTAGAAACTTTTGTCTGACGAGGAGACTTTGCGACGCAAAAAGTTTTATATGATGAAAAAATATTAAATCATACTGACTGGATTTTCAGTTCACTTTACCATTTTCCGTGTTATCAAAATTTGGTTTTAACTCCTCCAGAATTTTTTATCCGAGCTTTCATTTTAAATCAAACATTTATTTTGGCTTCCACTGAAAGACAGAAGATAAATTGATTGATTACACGTGATAACTCAATTTCAACTTCGGGATAATACTTTCAAAAGCGAATTTTAAAGAAATATGTTTAATTTAAATTTAATTTGAGATAAAATAAATATTTGATTTAATATCATAACGCAATCTATTCAAGCTAATTGTGTGTTATTATACAGGGATTGGTCAGTGTTAAACAGTTTCAACTGTAATGATTAACTGGGAGGCGTTAGTAAAAACACAAAATGAGTATTATCACCAGTAATTGAACACAATGGAATGAGTGTCAGAATAAGTGAGCACAGTATCGTTATTCTTAGAGGAACGCGACAGGGTTCTGTAGTAGGCTGATAGGTGCAAGCAATACGTTTGGTTGACTGACGTTAATTTGATAGATGTACCAAGTGCCAGGCGTACGGTACGCGAAGCACTCGGAAAAGTACTTTTAAAAGGCCTT
The DNA here is from genome assembly GCA_944039245.1 of Nebria salina. NCBI lineage: Eukaryota > Metazoa > Arthropoda > Insecta > Coleoptera > Carabidae > Nebria > Nebria salina. Next base: position 15,500,019 of record OX063271.1, read on the forward strand.
CCCGTCGCACAGCCTGTTAAAAGGGTACATAGTTCAATCTATCTTACAGCACGGCAGCCCGTTTACCGAATGACGTTTTATTTTCTACTGCCAAATTAAAAATGTATTAATATTGTTCTCTGGATAACAAATGACTCAATTATAGTAGCAGCGATGTCGACATTTTTTAAGACTACTACGCTAATTATGATCTATTTTTACATTAGTCTCTGCTAAATTTTAATTGCTATTAACTCTCGAAATAAATTATTGGTCCATTATCTTATTTATTTCAGTTTTATAATTAAAGAAATAGTTTTATCAAATACTTGCAATATACTTCCTAGAACCATGACCAGAGACATAACAAAATAAAAATTTTCTCATACGTATTCTATTTTAGATAAACTTTTTGAAGAGACTAAAGAAATATAATTTTTAAAATAAATTAAAAACTTACCTACAATACACACACACACACACACACACACACACACACACACAAACACACACACACACATAAACACACACACACACACACACACAAATACAAAGAGAGAGAGAGAGAGAGAGAGAGATGAAATTCCACAAATTATCAGACTCGATTCAGGGAAGGTCAAAAAGTATATTTCTATTAAAATTTCAAGATTACAATACTTAATTATTACTTAATATTAGAAAGTAGAAATACTCATGTGGCTCTTGTGCTTTAAATTCTTTTCTGAAAATAGCTACTTTATAGATGAAATTATTTAATTTATAAACATAATAATTTATGTGTTATAATCAAATCCTCATTCAATGTAAATTGAAAACATGATTACCATTGCGAGTGTTTAAGCCAATTTAGCTATTTAAAAGTACATTTAGATCTATTAACCACAGCAACTAAACCCGCTTGTGAAACAAAACCAAATAAAAACTTGCGCACCAACAATTTTTACTTTTTGTTTGGCTCTAAACGGCAACATTTAGAGATCATGAAAGTAGATACTTTAGACACCACAACAACAACAACAACAACAACTTTAAATCCTCTTGTGCGAAAGGTGTGAAATGTTTCCGCGTTATATTTTAAGGGATGATAATGGGCGAGTAACTACACCCTAGTTGGTCAGAATAGAAGTGGAGCCAAGAATCATGTGCGGACATGTCTGCGGGGAGCTCACAGGCTATTTTCACTTCATTACAAAGCACACGGACACTGGCTATCCTTGTATACTCAAAACACGGACATAAATCAGGGTTAGACGATTTCTACACACTAAGTTTTCATTGTTGCTTATTCACCGTACTGCGCAAATGTTATAAATACTTAAGATATACTCTCTAGGCGAATACGCAATTGTTAGAATTAATACAAAAGAAATATATATATTTATGTAGTTGAGATTTTCAAAATAATATTTTAATAATAACAATGTTTGTTCTATTAATAAATAAAATTTTATTGCGTACATTTTTGGTGAATTAATTATGTTTATATGTTTTCTCGGGAATTAATTGGACAGGGGTAAAAGAAAAATATTTTCACCGAAAAGACATAATTAGCGTAGGCGCAACAGCGAAAGTTCCAATGTAAGAAAATATGAAGTGTGATTAATTTTCAACGCCTACTGCCGCGTTTATATAGAAAATTTGTTTTTAATTGCATAAAATATTTAGGCATTCTTCGAAAAAATTGTGTATTTAGGATGTTTTGAAGTAAAAAAAAAAAAATGTTATACTATAAAAGTGTGTTAATTTTTGTAAATTGAATGATTAATGATTTTCGATTCAATTTGCGTAATGTTCGCAATTCTGTGTAAAAGTGCATCCAATATTTCCCGCTCAACAACAACCAACAATAAAACGAAACAAGATAGTAGTAACCGTTTCATGTTGATAGTCTCGCTCGGCAATTTGCCATATTATATTAGTTCCTTCCGAAGGCGTTGCTGCGTTGCGGCGCTGCGATGGTGCTGGCTGGTTAGAAGGCCATATTTAATTTGTGCATTTACAACCGCAGTTACATCGCTGGAAGCACTTATACATTACACCGCTGGTCGTACAGAAGCACTAAATTTACCAATTTAAACGCTATCTTACTTCCACAAAAACATTGCTACACTATTTCATAGCGAACGGCTTCTTGTTCTAACTACACACGCCCTGTACACTGCGCCTAATAACACAATTCATATGGGAATTACATTTCCTCACTACCATACTGTGCAATATAATACAAATTCATTAAAAATATTTTTAATATTTGCACACATTCTTATTTACAAATACATTTAAATTATTTTGGATTCTCGTTCTGAAAACTGAACCACTAAGGATGGGCGTTCGTTCGTATGTTGTCTAATGTACGTTATAAACAATGCATGTATTTCACGAAAGCTATCTACAGCAAGAGAGAGAGAGAGAGAGAGAGAGTATCCTCACAAGTCCCCGGGCGCCATTAAAATGCCCCGAAGTGCGCTGCCGTTCGCCGCGAAATCTTGTAACCGGTGGTTTTATTATACCGGTGGTACTACTCATTTCGTGTTGTGCATATTATCTTAAGCAAAGTAATATTACCCGCATTATCTAGAGATGGATGACTTGGCAAAACCATTTTCCATCTCTAAAGCTACTTTTCAGATCTGGCTAATTCCAAATGAATCATTATTATTTCAAAGTATATTTAAAGGGAATACATGCATCTAATTATTTACAAGAATTCCTCTACATATATTTTTTTCTTATACAAATTAATTACACAATGTTTTGTAAACAGGACCATAATAGCCCTGAATCCATATTATTAATAAAATGAAATTTAGAAACTTTTACGTTTTTGTCTATTATAAAGAAAATTTATGCATTTTTTGCGAAAGCGTTCTTATTTTGGGAATATGAATTTAATTTCAAAAGTATTTTAAAATAACTTGTAATAAATGTATATGGATTTTAGAAACTGGAATTCAACGTACATTTAAAGCAATTCTGTTTCGTGCTATGATTCCATAATCGTATCATTTACGTTGTACTGTCCGCAACATAATGAAACTAGGCGAGCGCCAAAGCCGCATGATTGAGTGAATTGCTTATTAAAACACACGTACGTCCTCACTCATAGAACGGACGTACGTGTAATCATACATACAATGCGATACGCGTGAATATATACTAGACAAATAAAACGGAACCACCGCTAACTACAAACGTTAATATGAATAGATTGCGCTATTAATTGTTACAGAGAGATTGGTATATGTCTGTGGTGGAAAGTTATGTTTGTGTGTATATGCGAATGAGTGTATTTGGTTACGGGTCAAACGAGCTTTTTGCAAAATGGCGCCCGATTTGATGAAGTTAAGCGGTGCATTAGATATTACCAGCTATTACCTAGTCCATGTGATATTCCGTCCACAACCACACCAAATCAATATAGGATATAATTAATAACCTTTTACCGTCTATTAATTATTTCCCCCTCGCATTCTCTTAACCCCTTCCCCCGCGCTGGCAGCCTATGTGGATGCAATAGATGCATTATAGGAAAAACATTACATTCATCTTCTACAGGGATTTTGGCGGAAAAACGATTTAATTGCGAGCAGATTTATAGTTTAGCGGTCGATGATTAAATATATTCTAAACGGGCAACTCCACCATTTTATAACGCTTATGATCAAGTCGATAAAATTTAATAAATTAATAGATACGAGAGTTATATTACATATTTTAATTCTTGTTGCTGTAAAATTTATAAACTAATTTGTTATAATATTAATAATGACATAAATAATTTATAAAATGAAGTAATTTGATTCTGATCTAAGTATTCACACAATACGTCTTGGCATATCTTGATTTATGTACACTCCCATCATGTTACTTATAAAATATATGATTTTATTTTCTAATTTTCATACTACATATTTACTTACTGATTACTAACTAGGGTGCCGTTATAGATATACAAATTACATGTTTGCATAATAATACAGCGTGATGTTGATCACATCGCGCATAGTTACCAGAAAAAAGGTTGATTTTATTTTGCATTTGTATCAAGCACATAATTAAAATATCATTAATAATAAATCATTTTTTGTGTACGTGCGCATATATGCATTGAGGTTTTTTGATCGTAGATATAATGTTATCTTTAGTAACCATCGTAAAACGTATTTTCTGTACATTTCTAAAATTGGCCATTGCCAATTTCCATGAACTGAATTAATTGACTGATAAATATGATATATTTATTTGTAATCTCCTACTCATTATATTTTGGTAAATCATATTTAACTAATTTAATACCATTTGTAACAATTAATTGATTAAGTTCTCCGCAAAAGTTGCAATACGATTTTAACAAGGAAGTATGTCGTAACTTGAATCTAATATATCTAGTCAAACACTTTTTGTACCAGAGGATGAGCTAGTTACAAAGTGAGAACTAACTCTTCCGGAATTAATGATGAACTTCTTGTATTACTGAACAATTCTGAACAAGAAATCTCATCTGTTAGAGGTTTGGTTTCAACACATTATACTTGTTTAACATTTGGGGAGTAACCAGAAATCGATTTTAATTTCAATTGAAGCTTTAAAACGTTAAAAATAAGTAGGATTTTTAAGCGAAATAAAAAGAAATTTGATTGTGGTTCTGATTTGTTTCATTTGGTTTTGGCGAAATAAGAACATAATTGTGGCAGAATATTTAAAGCATCGTTGTAATTTCTGTAATATGGCTCACAGCAAAGGGAATAAGCATAAAAAAATGAACCGCTAACAAACAATGGCCGTGTATTTATTTCAGTTGAAAACGTACAATTTCCTTATTAAAACATGTATGACGAGACTGTAGCGCCAGCGCTTTTTTGCCTTGTTAGGTAAATTACCCCAAGTTGTACAAACGAGCCGCATTTCTATGTACATGTAGATATATTTCTGTGAAAGCAACGACAATAAAAGCTAAAGCAAAACATAAAAAGCCTTGGCGACCGTTTTAATAATTGAAATAATAATTCGAGCGACAATTTGCATGGCCATATCCGGTCTACCTTAGCGGAAACAGGACGTTCGGTATATATCATCGCCCATTGCTTCAGGGCGAGCTCTACAATACCGGCCAGACCTGGTTTGGTTTCGTCGGTATGGCAAAGCACCAGTTAAAGGTGTAGGTATATGATTCAGGAGTGTTCGTTGGAATTTATCTTGGCATTAATTCTGATTTACGAGTGGCTCTGAAACTCTCAGGTTCCGGACCATTTCTCATTTCAATCCATCTATTTGTCGCCCGTACAATGGCAACTCTATACGCCATACTACGCCATACTTTTCTTTAAATTAGGACCCCTTTAGCGTATGCCATTGTAGCAATCTCACCCTTATTTCTAAGGTCACGTAAAAAATATCTAAATCGCCTTAAATAAAATTATTCGAAATTCCAAAAATAGCTCAACTAAATTTTACCATATCTAACACACCAGTAAAAGGAATTCTTATATTGGCGTAGGCACTATATTATAAATCAAATACGATTTGTGTGAGAAGTATTCATAAATAATTATATATGAATGCGTGTTACAAAGTTGCATCAACAAAAAATAAATAAATGTTAATTTCTGATCCAAATACGTAAATAATTTTATTTCAAAATTAGCTATTTTATTATTACTTAAAAATGTAAAATTCTTATTTTTACTTATTTTTGTTAACTGTATAATTTATTTAAATAAGTCATTGTAACTGTATATATCGAATTTCTAATCTGAAAATAATTGAAAGGTTCCTAGGTAATATGTAAATTTATTGTTTAAATAGGATTTTCAAACAGTAAAAAGCTTTATTGAAAGGTATTGCAAAATAACATGACACAGTTGATACAAAATTGCATTAGCTACTTCAATTCAACTTGAAACGAAATGCAAAAATATTCGCGTGCAGAAAACGAGTTATTCAAAAGCGTATGCATTGAGTCTCATTGCAAGAGTAGTCCTCTTCGGCGGTTGGCATACATGCATGCATGCATGTACATAGAGTATATACGATAGAAACAGTCTCAAGTGCATTTACTTTTTAAACGAGTGGGATTTTTTCTACGAACTTTTTTTGCACCACCATTGCAAATCCTATGATCAACATAATCCTGGTTTGCCTCTGTGAAACGACGTGTCTTCTTCGTTTTGTTGCTTTTGCAATAGACTACCGTTCTATGGCAGAATACATTGAAGGTTTATTCAAACATGTTATATTCATTGAATCCTCTCTGGATATCTACGTATTGTCCGTGGCCAACCATTAATGTAAGGATACTTCATAATTGTATCAACCCTTTGTTGCTAATTATTTTCACGGTTTGAGTACGTGTGTTACGAAGCATAATGAAAAATTGATGAACATTTTCGGAATTACCTTTCCGGACAAAAGGAAATTCTTTTTGTACAATTTCTATAGTATTTTTAAATAATTACACATGTCGTTACTGGCGAATTGAGTTATTTTATTATAATTATTCAAATATAGGAAAAAATTCACGTATTTAATAGTTCTGCGGTATTATGTTAGACAAGTATAATTCCTTCAAATATTTACTTGTTTATCCCGAGTATAATTACCAAAAAGCTCATTTCCTATTAGATTATGTTGGTGTTTAAGTAAATATATATTTCCCTAAAGGTATTAAGCCTAAGAAAACTTGTTCTACACGTATTGTTGCTGTTAGCACAAGAAATGCAAATGATCACCTCTAGGAAGATTTACTTATTAACGAACAAACCAAGGGTCTTGGGTGTTTTCTTCTATGTTATATACACGCATCCCTTTTCTTTTTCTCCCTCGCACAAACAAGCATCCAACATACTTTACCGTCCAAAGTTTACATCTGTTTCTGACCCAGGACGCTTAATCTTACAGATTGCACCGCCGTCTTATTTGACATCCCCATGAGTTAACGTTGAGTCCATTACATGAATCGATTATCCTCATATATATCACAATATATATAATGCGTTTTACTTAAAAAATTTTCTAACGAAGTCCTACATAAGAGAATAATTAAACTTATTTGCAAATCTTCTTAAATCAGTGCAACATCAATATTAAATTTGCAACGTGATATTTTCCACTACATATAAATTCAACTGATAAAGAAGATGAATATCATTTTTAAAAATATTTGAATATCTAAGAAAATATGTAACCGTTTACTTTATGGGGTCGATAGCGTATTACATACTTATGAACTGTGCTAGCAGCAGAGAAACTTAATTTTAGAGGTCTAATAAAACATCCGTAGATTATGTGGGAAGATTTTTTTTATTTTTTCTGGTACGATCTAATTTTTCGTTTTCTTTTTGTTGCAGTTCCGCCTGAAAAACTCAGTATTATTGATGATGACGGAGTGCATATACCACACTATATTCTCGGGCCGTATAACGAGGGATCATCGATAAGGATCACTTGCGTTGCAACTGGTGGTAAGTCATACGATTATATTCTTGGACGTTGCACAAAATAAATGATAGTAATCAAGCGAAATTAGATACTGTTTCAACGGAAATGGCAACGATGATAAAAAATTTATTTAATTTTAATTAATATGATATTTAACATACAAACGTTTGATTTTTTGGCAATGAGTTAAAGTTGATCGGAGTATTGTTGTATTGTAAATCAATCAAAATAATCAAATTTCAATTGATGCCAAGTAATACATCAAAATTACCACAAATAATGCGATTTGGGTAAATAACTATTTTGAAATTGATTTATGTGGGCAGTTTATGCGTATAATGTTTATATTACCTAAAATTAGAATAACTAAACCAATCACAGCTCGTGGATTGTCACATTATCGAAACTGAAGTGTCGCACATTTCATTTTAAACTACATTATTAGGAAAACTACCAGTATGATTTATGCATAGTTAATACAACCATTACTATTTAAATTTACCTTATATAGTAGAACGCAATGACAATTTTGGTACCAAAATTCATATTTCCTAACTCAAAAGTAATATTTCATTTTTATTCTACGACTAATAGGATCGAATTTAAGAAATGCGTGAATCATGAGACCTGTACAACTGAGCAACGTGGTCTTTTCGTTTATGTATTTAGCTTAATGTTTAATTATATAAATATAACGTTAATATAACGTATATTACTCATCTATTCAATTATGAAAGAAAATTTATTTAATTAATGATTATAATGTCTGTAATGTAATAACTTGGTATATGATATTAGTGATATACCAAAGGGTACCTTTCTAAATAACTCACTAAGCACATACATACATAGCAACGATGCAAACATAAATGTATCCATGTATTCTGAATTATTGGATATTGCTTGATCAAAGCTGTTTGTCCTAAAATAGTATCAATGTCGCTATCAATCAATATCCGAATTATAGACGTGTGTGTGTGCACTGTCAGTTCCATTTCAAATAACTGGGACCGGGTGTTTCGGTCTCTGCTTGTGGCACAAACCTGTCATACACATTACCGATTACTCTGGTTCAAATTAAATATATTTTATCTTTGCGTTTATTTGTCAAAAGTACGACTTAAGAAAATAAATATTTCAGAAGTGATCGCCAAATATTTGATATTTGCGTTATTACTTTTATATTGCGTTTTACGATAATAGACACTAGATGATGTATTCGAGTATATGAATAATGGTAACTGTAATTTATTATAATTGCTAGTGGAGATTTTTTTTTATTCTGCTGTTATCATGCAGTACATATATGAACAGTGCTATTTTATTTTAATATTCACGTATTATATAATTGCACGTTATTATGTCATGAAACGGTGGTTTGGGGGAACAATAAATGTTTATTGCGTTGAAAATTAGGCAGTTGTAATTTGTATGAAAGGGAGAGTGCGATTGAGGACTGCGGAACTCGACTGTAAAATGACCAATTAATGTAATTAAAGACGGAGTGAAAAGAAAGGAACGAATCGTGTCTCGGTGAGTAGGAAGACGCATTGCAATATTTAAATAATTCAGTTAATTTTACTTTTAAAATAAAATAAATTCTACCTATCACTGAAACAGTTCTTATGCGTTAATTAGAATTTAACTTGCAATGTAGATATTAAAAAAAAAATCGTTATAGTTTTAAAAATAAGAGCTTGACGGTGACAACACAATATAATTCCATTTTTAATAAACTATTCAATTTATCAGCGTAGCCTGTTCATAAATATTAGAAAATCTCCGAAAATCCACATAACCGGTGAGTTTAAATACGAGCGGCATGAAATGCATTAATACAATAGCGATTTAAATAAAACCTGACACTTTGTTTATCTGGCGTCGCACAAAACGCCAGTTGAAAACTCACACGATGATGTATGGCGTGGTTTTAATATGATAAAACGTAAAGCTGCTGAGTTTATATCTCGAACACTGAACCAACGAACGAATCCTATATATATATACTATGACGTTACACTATACGCATAAACCCTATTCAACCGGATTACGTCTATAAAATATTTATGAGAATATTTTATATTATTACTGCGGCTGCTACGCTAAACTTACTTTGCAATGTTAATGTTGGTCCATTTGTTTACTTTTATTTGCACTTGGCACGATTCAAAACGGCGCGATAAAATAAATATATATTTGTACGCGCTATTCTAAGGGTGTCTTAAACTTGCGAGTTTTAACTTTATTAGAAAAATATGTGAGTTTCGGTGAGAATTATATTGTTTAATTTCAAAATAAAAGTAATTTAAGATGAATGAGTATAAGTAAGAATTAGTAATGTGTGTTATGTGGTTGGCATTCGTAAAGCATATCGTCGTAGACGGTAGACGATGTTGTTGAACTTTTCATATAAATCTGGCTGGCGTCGATGCCATTTCCATTTACCCAATACACCCAGTTAATATCTCTCTACTGTTGCATTAATCGCACACTAACACAATTGATGGTACGTGCATGGAATAAAGTATCAGAGATTTAAAACTTTCAATATATCCTTTTGCCATCCAAATACTAAAGCCATACGCCGTTCGCTCCATGACACAGATAAACAACACCAATTTTTACAAAATATTGTTCCTGTTCTATTCATAAATTACTTTACTACAATACTTTAATAGTACTAAAACGGATATTTTATTCCTATTCACAACAATTTATGTTAATGGTGCATATTTCTTAAATAGAAAAATGTTCGATTTCTTAAATGATGTGCAAAAATTATTTTATTTATTTGTAGGTCGCCCAACGCCTAGAGTGACCTGGTGGCAAGAGAACGCTCTTCTGGACGACTCATTCGAAATATTGACTGATCGCCGTGTCCGTAACATTCTTCTCCTGGAGAAACTGGAACGCCGACATTTGCACACCGTCTTCACCTGCCAGGCGTCCAATAACAACCTCATAGCTCCTATCTCCAGCTCTGTCACCTTAGACATGAACCGTAAGTTTTTACTTTTGGAGATTTCTAATTTAGGATGTTTACAAAACGAATTTTATGAAATTATCCAAATTAAGATAATTTCGTATTTATATGAAGCAAAGCATATACTTTATAATTTGTTTTTAAAAACAATTTGTTCTTGAAAATATCAAATAATATATAAAAAGTTTTGATTGAAATTTAATTTAGTTACATAACTGTAAAAGGCGGAAAAAGGGTACAGTTCATTTATAAGTTTTTAAATATAGATAGTGCGTCGTTATAGATAATTTATTTGATATATTAAACTATTTTTTATAATTCAAATATAGCTTAACTTTGTATAGTTGGATAATACTTGAAAATTGATTTGTAATATAAAGCGAGTTTTAAAAAATTGATATCCTAAGATATCAATATCAATTTCACATGTTCATACGTATGTACATGTATGCAAAAGAAAGAATATGCAGCTATATTCACGCACGATCGAACGTCTAGAGCCAAAAGATCGTCGCACATCTTTTATGCGAAGCGCGCATATTTTAATATACACATGAATGGTTGTTATCTAAGAAGCAATAATATTGATTTTCTTCCAAACATGAAACATACTTGCCCGTTTATCTACATATATCTACATGCACCTTGTGCACTTTTCTACTGTCGCCGTACGATGATGAAAATATCTGCATCTATATTCATTCATTCATAATGCCTTGTTGCAGTTTCTGCGTTAGGAAGAGAATGAGTCTATAACAAGATTGCCTACAGCGACGTAGTTATATATTATATAGGAAATATTTATTGAACATTCATGACTTATTTCGATGAAAAATATATATTTTTAAGAGGATGAATTCCTAAATAATATATGGATGCAAATAATATATGTGTGTTAGTTTGTTTTTATGTATGTGGGTTATAATTTTACTAATAAGATTATTAAACGGATTTAAACCGAAATTAAGCGAACTAGACAATCTGGAAATGCAAAAGAAGCACGTTCAAAGCGCTTGTTTTGTGGGTAAACCGTTATTACACGGGTATTGTTCACCGTGAATTTATGTCTGATACAAGAACGGAGAACTGCTGCTGCTGGTGCTGAGGTGGCCAAAGAGAACGAGTTCTTTTGTTTTACCAGTTTGCGAACAATGTGTGATCTTCGGTTAACCCGGTCGCTTCATTAGCAATAAACACACGAAAATGCATCGAAATGCTGCATTAGTGAAAACGATTGTGTGATAACCGACATAGTTCTTCGTCGTATCAAGATAACGAATACACCATAGTAAATATTTAAATATTTCTCACGTAATAATTAGACACATTTGCATATATTTTTTAGCTGATTTTTAGAAAAAAAAATCAGACAGATATTTAGTTCTTTGAATTTGACAGTGCACAAAATTATAATATATATTCGTGTTATTATTTTTGAATGAACATTTTGTAATAGATACAGATGCTTTTATCATATTATTCAATAGTGTTAATGAAATTAACAGTAGAACATAATGTGTTTATTAATAATAATGCATGTAGACATGAACACGAATACGTTTTGTTTTCGTGATACATTATTATTGTTTATTATAATTGCATTTATAGTAAGTCAATTTGGGTCAATTAGGAACATTTTAAATCATGCACAATGAATAATTGTATACTATTATTTATTTTGTAAATAAAACGTAGAAAAACTCAAATAAAATTTAATATTCTATGAAACCAACCAGGATACCAAACCGCATATAAATTAGATATGATAAAACTTATGAATGCAGAAAACTGCATTCGCTTCTTTCCTGCATGCGCACATACGTAAACAATGCGTATTGTTAAATTCTAGTAATGAACAACCCCTTCTCCATTTCCAACAAAACGAACACCATTTGGTGCTCTCATTTGAAGGCAAGGCAACGTGACAGTTCTCTGGACCACAGAACACAGTCAAGTAATTAAAGGTCTTTCTGCGTTTTATCCTGGACCAGTCGGTTTGGTATGCACCTACGAAACTTTATTATTATGCGTTCACGCGTTTGTTCACCATCACTACCCTTATTCTCATTCCTTACACCACCCAATTCTTTAGGCCACCGGAAGCATAAATTTAACCGTGTGGCACAATAATACAATGTTTTACGGACTGAGTTTGCGGAATTTTTAGCAGAATTATTAATGTGTTTTATAATATGGTGTTTGTTCGTTAAGATAGTCATTTAAGATAGGAGAAAGCTTTATATATATATAAACCAATTATTTTCATTAATTTGTATTGCAAAGAATTAGTTTCCAGTAATCTTTAAATTGAAATTGTCCTATTTGACACATATAGCAATTTATTTTGTAAATATTTAATTGACGTGTTGGGTTATTAGGTTACAAAAGTGATTTAGTTCTGTTTCCAGTTAAATCATTTCGCCATGTGTACAATAGCATGGCTGAGTGAGAGTGAGAGGTAGTGGTATGGATTTCCGCAGATACACACGAGACTTTTGGCCTCAAGGATTATTTAAATATAAATCCTTTCAGCGCTTGCCGGTTAGATATTCTGCGTATTCGATGTCGTCAGATTCGGTAGCTTATTCTGCCTCCGCCAGCATGCACATCGAATTATTGATATGAGAGATTAAGTTCAAATACACGCACACACGTGTACATACAAAGATATTTCTAATACACTTCTACAACAGTACACACATGTATTATTAATGTATGTATGGTCACTAAGCATACAAACCAAAGCATAAATAACGTTTACACCACACACAAATACATTTATCGCACGAGTTATTTTAGAAAATATTAAATATACATATATTTTTTTATACAATATTTTTTTCTACTGCCACAAAAGCTTTACCCCACAACTCACTCCGTTCATACAAAATTTCGCGATGACAAATAGACTTGGTCCATTAATATAACAGTGTGGATTTGCATATTAAAATTTGTACGCTTTTTAAATGGATTCAGACTACCGTATACCGTTTTTCTCCCAGTTTCGCTGCTGCTATATTCTCTGCAATTCGTAAAAAATTCGACGATAGAAATAAAATCGACTATCAGATATTTCCAAATCACTGTATTAAATTTGTTATTTAAAAATTGTATATATTTTTTTAAATATACATCTTTTAATTTAGTAGTTTTTTTCCGTATTTAATCACAATGGTTAAAATATCTTTTGAAACATGTCAACCCCAAACGAAGAACATTTAATGATTTTAAAACTATTATTGTATTTACCAGTCGTTTTTACTGTTTGATGGCAAATTTGATAAGCTTCCTTTAAGACAAACTTGTCTATAGTAATATTTAACGATGAATGATTCATTTAGGAACCACTAAAATGATAAATGCGTCCTCAAGGTTCAAAATGTCGCTTTGCAACAATATTTAATTGTGGAAATCGACGCAAGAACGTTTGGTATTAATTTTACTTTATAATTCAGTTCCCACTTAATTAAACAGCCGATGAAGAAAAAAAGTTTGTTGGTAAAGAACGGTGTTTTCGGTGATAGCGTTCACAATTTCACCCTATCGCTCTCTCACTCACTCTTACCGATAATCTTAGAAAATATTCCATCTTTCTCATTTGCTTTTGTATTCGTCTCTTTTGTACCGACGTCTATTTATAAAAGACAATGGAATAACTACTTAAAGTATAAACGAATCGAATTTGCGTTTATTTTCATCCGGAAATTTCAACGTCTCTTCGCGTTTATTCAATTTCCATATAACGAAAAGGATATTTTGTCCGGTTAAAATCGATATAAAAGTGTCTATTGTTATTTTGAATACTTTTGTTTAACTATTAAATTGATTAATGTTTGACTTTTGGTGGAGGTGCCGGCGAGATTCTTTTGAAATTATGTGTATTCGAATCGATTATGAATACGCAACGAAACGTTGCCTGTTATGCACGCACCATTGCAAAGCGAGCCCTTTTGCGCAAATATCTTTTTTATGGCGATGACAATTCTTTTTTATGACTAAAAACTTGTTCCTCGGAAATGCCCCCAATTTAACACTTGTGCGACATCAACAGTTACTACTTTTAATACTGTTTTCTCCCAGTTGAGAAGTTTTTTGTCGTTTACGCAATGGTTTGAAATCTTATGCACACCAAGATTCATATACTTAAACTGTTTTGATATTTGAACTTAACTATTAAATAAAAGAACCATGTAGTAGTAATTTTAATTAAAATATTATTTTTAGAGTCTTTTAAAATATGGTACAGTTGTTGGGCAGCTAATGTCAAAGAAAACTTTTAATTTGGCAGGAGACTGCACAGTCATTTCTAGAATATCATTATCCTACCGCATTTCTAAAGAAATATATTTGTCCTCATATTTAATGTAGAACGGAACACGGTTACTATTTTGATGGTTTTTTTTTAGTTTTATTTCCAACTTTGGTGAGTTCGCGGCAGTACTGTTCTGAATAAAAACTATTTGCGATAATAAAGCGAATTTCACGATTTGAATGTGTATGTGCGCATTCAGTGTATTCAAATATAAAGTTGCTCTAACAAGAACACAATAAAAGTGAAATTTATTCGCAATCATAAATTATTGCAGACATTCCAAAATTAATAACAATATACCACGTGTTTATTTTCTTTAGTAATAGTATAGATTAAGGGATAAATTAAATGTATATTTGCTTTATATAATTCAATGTAATATACATTAATTTGTGTGTCTAAGAATAAGGATTTGTAACCAGCAGTAAGTGTAATATTGATGTATATTATAATATTATAAAATTGAATAGCAGGGAAGTAGGGCGGGAGCTGGAGGAATCGCGAATATTTGCGTGGAATTTATATTCGACGAAATTCCTTAACAGTGTGAAATAAGTAAATCTTTTCGGCGGGTTGTGAGAATTTATATGCGCTTGGAGAAGCAGGAAGAACGTTGGAAGCAAGTAGGCATGGGGCACGGCATGGTATAATCTCTGATGAATTGCCAGAAATATCCGACTGTCAAAGTAACAAATGAGGCAAAAGGGAGTAAACAGCACAACGGTTATATGGGTCCGTTTTTCGAGGGTTCCTTCCAAGAGCACTAGCGTGTGCGACTCACTGCACGTTAACGACACAATCGATTTAATAAAAACGGCCGGAGGGATATTGCCACGTGTGACACCGCGGGTGCAACATACCGGCTCACGCATTTCAGTCATAATAGAACTATGTCGGTCATTATGTTCGCTTAAAGGCGATAATAAACACCAATTAACACATTTAGCGTTTATTAGCTTATACACATTTTGTACACTTTCAAATTTATTTATATATTATAATACTAAATTTGCATCAAAAATAAAATGAACAATCGAAATTAAAGAGCGTGTGTCAAGAGCTTGAATACATCAAAAGGAGTAAATAAAGTTGAAAGGCGAAAGATTACCAAAAGTTTGATGGTTTAGACATATTTTAGCTACGGATTTATGAATTATTCGTATAATATAAAATAAATAAAATCGAATAGTTTATATGAAACAAATGCGAAAACAATTTATGGAATTTTGATAGTTTTGTTCTAACAATTTTACTTTAAAACTACATATAACCAAATACTGATATATAATACAAGTTTTGCAATTTTATTGAAATATTCCGGTAACGATGAAGATATGAATATATTTTCTTAGAAAAATACGTATAATAAAAATCTATTTCGTTCATCCATAAATATTTATAGAAAATTGTTGAAACCGATACATTAATTCCATACTGGAAGCATATTGAAGTTAGATGATACAATAAAACAGGACTCTACCAAATATTGCCATAAATATGCATGAAAGATTTTTTATAATATATCCTAAAATTGCCATAAATAATTTTATTTCTGCATTCAAATTTTAATATATATATTTAACTACTAAATTAATATCAGAACAAAGGAGCTATAAGTCAAAATATATTATTATTATATATTAAAACAGAATATATTTTGAATGTAGTACCATAAAAACAAAGACAAGAATCATAACAAAGTTATAGCTTCTCAAAAATAATAAAAGTCACTGGAGATTATTTACTACTTGAAAATGCACCCAATTATATAGAACCTAAGGGCGCGCCTTTGAAACGAAATATAAGTTCAATTTGTGAACGGTACTTATAGCAGCACCACAAAAATAAACAGTATTAAAATAATATGACTACCCAGTAAATCAGAATGTAATTGAGATTTGTGTGAGAGAACATCATATATAATCAGAGTAAAGTTTACCCACTAATGAACTGATCCGCGAGGCACGAACATAAAGTTAACTTAAGAAAGCACATCCAGTGCGTAAACTCGTATAGTTTAGCGGAGAATGGGTTAAGGCGTAGGTAAAGGAAGATTTGGCTCAAGGCTACACGGAATAAATCGCGCCAACTACAATTAGAATTATCGTCATTTTCGTTATAATAACATGCACATTTGGCTAAAACTCTACTGTGTAATATAATATAGATATGTTCCTGATTTGCGTTTTCCTGGTAGAATATAGCCTCTTGTTATCGCTATTATAATATACTATGCAGATTTGCAGCAGTAATCTAATTTGCTGCACAACCGAGCTGTGTGCAGTTAGATAATTTTGGTTGTGTTCCGAACGGAAATAGGACACCGTATCATCACTACACGAGTAGCGACTCCACTTATACGGAACTAGTCACCGTTAAAAGAAATTGAATTCTATGTAAATGAATTATAGTTTTGACAAAACGAACACATATTTTTGTGTTTAAAACACACCGCACTTTGCACTAGTGCCAGCTTTCATTATATTTTATAGGATTATTCAAATTTTTCGTATCAAATTTGCAAGCTACACTTAAAAAGAAAAGTCAGTTTCTTTTATATTTTGCAATGTTTAAATTGCATTTTTCATAATAGACAAATTATGCATATGATTTCTATTATATTGTCCAAGTGTATTTTGGAATTTAATGACTCAATCAATTATAGATGAATTTTAAACAATTGTAAATAGTTTAGTGAATCAGTAATTGCATATAAATATACGATTAATCAATACTATCCTTGACAGTGGAATAGATGACATTTATCCAATTAATGTGAATTGAATACCTTTCATAGAATAGGGTAAAGAGCATAAATAAAAACCGATGAGACAATGAAAACAAATACAAGGTTGTTTACTTTATGAAAGAAAACAAGACGCTTTGTGTTCATTAAAATACAACGAAAAGAACAGCGTGTAATTCCGGTGCAAATAAATCAAAAAATTTATCGTGTACAAGTTTTGGAGTAAAGTTTGTAAACATCACCACCACTGCCAAGCCCTAGTGGACTTCTTTTGCTAAGCGAGTATATCGCTGCACTTTTTAATTTGGTTTCTCGTTTGAGCTAACTTTTAATAACCTCTGCACATTCATCCAGCCGCACACACACACAAATCCAGATTCATTCCAACACGCCAACAATAATATACTTCCAATTTGTCAAACACTGTCTGCCAATTTCAGGAGTTTGGAACAGACAGATATATTTAAATAATTATCAATTAATTCAATAGTCAACTATTTATAAATGATTGTTTATTGTAATTGATTAGAAATAAGATTTCGAATATTTGAAACAATGTTTTAATTGTATTACCCAATTCAAGACAGTCCATTGCTCCGTAAGTGTTCTTAAATTTAATCTGTCAGTTGGTACGTTTTCGTTACCCCTTGGGTGTACTTCATCTGGTTTTTTCTTCACATCTGTTCTTGCGCGATGGCATATTTATTATCTGGAACCTGGTTGCCGTGCGGCACATTTAAGAGGGTATAAAATAGCCAGTTTAACATTGTTCCGTTTTCAACATTCGCCATGTTTCACTATCAAATACATGATCTTCTTTTAAGTGAACGCAAACATTAAATTGTCGTTCCGAGACTACCAGCGGATGCAAGTTTATTTTATTTTTTTTTATATATATATATATCGCCAGCATAATTTGTACAAATTAACTTAAAATAAATTTTATATAATTCTAAAAATATAAAAGACTGAAATGTTGCCACAAATTATTACATTCAATTTCCTTTCATGTCACCCTCAAATCATTTCTTAATCCATTTATACTTAGATCAACCTATATTATTCAGCCACCCTTCGCATTAGCAGCTCTTTACACGAAAATATTACTGCTAACCCCTCATATTGTGCAAGAAAATTTGGAATTCAATTTTGGACGTGTAATACAATAAGGCTATTCAAAAGTTCTAATCAAAATTCGCCCTTATTTTTTCCTACCCTTATTTATCATAAAACACTAATTTTATTTCCTTTATATAAGCGATAATAAACTTATATAATAATTTCGTAAATCTGTAGAGGCTTATTAACATTCATAAATCCTCAATAAGAAATAAACACATTTGCATATATTTGGTTATTTATAATAATTTATTAATAATTTGTAAACTACAGAAAAGTCTAAAATGAAAGATAGTATCTATAAGATATTTTAGCAGAAGCTAAGTAATCTAGTAAGTCATGTTCCATTTAGATTATATCATAGCAAAGGGGAGGATAATAAAATATTCAATCCTAAATCCAGCCACATGCATAATTTAGCAAATTTATTACAATCCCAACTTTGATGATATGATTGGAGGACGACCACAGGCGGACTCTATGGTTAAAATGGCCACCGGCGATATAACGAGAATATTGTTATACGAAAGCCGAATATATTGCAGACTAATGTATACAAGAGCGCGTAACAACAGACTCAATAACGGCCAGCCACCGAAAACTGGTTCGAAGTGGTACCGTGAGAAATTGCCGCGAGCGTTTTTGCTCTCTAGCAATTTGATTGGCTGACGTCGCGTGTCGAACATACGCCATACTATCAACTAGTGCTCATTGAGCCACCGGTTTTTTGTTCTTATAAGGAATGTATCCAAGGCACCTGTATAGTCTACCTTGACGCGTGTGATTGTTATCCAAACCTGTTCTTCAGACCGGTTATTTTGTTATTCTTTAGATAGATCAATGAAACGTGAAGAATATATTAACATTACTTGAAGATTCGTTTAATTAAGGATCATATTAAAGAATATATAACAGTACTTCTTATTCTCTTTCTCTCTCGTCAATTAGTAATTATTTTTAAATGTATATGGTAAAAAAATTTCATTTTTATTGGTAGTATTATTTATATAAAATTTAGAATTTTATATGATTTCATCACTTATTTTTAAAATTTCCGAACTGATATTTTTCCCTTCATCTTATAATTAAAAAGTTATATCTAAAATAAGAACATGTTGAAGTGATGTTCTACCTATAATTATAGGGATCAATTTAATTATGATTCTGATTATTTTCCGATCATCAACTGATTGATTATAAGTGATTTATTCTGTACTCTGTAATTATCACACCTGATGAAAATTGAAAACGGTTTTAATACGACAGTATAAAAAAAAACTAAATTTTTCTTTTGATATACTTGCTTAAAATTATATGTATTAAAAAATCAATTATTTTTGAACCGGTTTTAGTGGATTTCAACGATAACACGAAAGTGTTTTGGAATAAAAAATAATTAGAGCATAGCCACTGTTTTAATTTCAAAATGCAATTATTAAAATAAACAAAATAAAACTAACGCGAAATAATATACTTAAAAATGTAAAATTTGTAAACGTAAATAAATAGCAAGACACAAAATAATTTTTGTTTTTCGATTTTGGTGTATTCTATTGAGATTTTGTTTTTTTGTGACACCAGCAGAGTATCAATGCTAAATGAAATATGTATGACCACGATATTTTTATTTTAGAATAAATCTCCCGAAATATTCTATTTATAATCCAGTCGGCATAGCTAGGGATGGGTTATATATCAAAAGGCAAAACTCTTTTTTACACATCCATATTTTCATTTCAGTTTTACGTATGCATGGAATTTTAATTTTAAAATTATTTCATCATATTCCCTTTTGTCCTGGAGGGAAACAAAAAAAAAAATTACGAGCATGAATGAATTAATGCAACGGGATGCTGAACATTTTACGTTGTTGAATTATTGATTTTTATTCCCATAGTTTTTTTTTTAAATTACTCAAAACTAAATCATATTAATCAAAAAAATATTTATACAATTTTATATTAATTTTCTAAAAAACAAATTGTAATCATATGATTTTAACGATATACGAATACTATCAATAAGTTAATCTGGTTTATTTATCGGAAATTATATTATTCATTTCTCTAAACATGTCTGACATTACTTTGGAGAGATATGTGGTTTACTAGAAAGCTTTCTAATAATAAGCTTAATTGAAACATGAGATATCAACATATTCATAAGTATTAGATAACAAAAGCAACATTTTGTAGTTTAAATATTACTTTTCAAGAAGTTTATTATATATTCAGTTTTTTACCTAACAAAGAAGACATTCGCTTGTTAATTTAATATTTAGGTCAGAATATACTAGAATAAAAGCTCTATAAAAATGTAAATGAAATTTCAAATAATTTCTACAATAAAAATATGTAATGTTATTTACATAAAATAAATTGTTGCTTTATATATATTTTATTATCTGTCGATAAAAATGATTGCCACTGTTATAAAATAATAGATAACATACGTTACGATTCTATACTAAAATATAATATAATGAAATATTTTATTGTACAATTATTTTGTTTATTACAACAGTATTGAATTTATTTTAGTATTGTTTAATAGAATTTTTATCCGTAATCCCAAAAACGTAAAATAATGTTTTGTGTCCATTGATATGTTGCGTACATATGAAAATATGGTAAGTGCCCTTGTTGAAATTTTATGAATAATAAAAAAAAATCTGTTGACATCAATATAACATTTTAAAACCTCTACCAATGAAATATCATTTGTGATTTGCACATCGTATGATTCATATAACGTGTGTGTGAATTTTGCATAAGCTTAGGAAATATTATACGTAGTGCATTGTACCTTTATTTATAATATCTCGTATAAATTCATATGTATATAAATTTTAATACGTATACATATACATGTCCCGGATTCCATGTCCCACTAGATGAATTTAGATTTTCAAATTTCCTGTGTACCGTCTCTTGTTCGAACAGGCGCTTTGAAATACCTGCATCAAAAGCCTGGTTACACTGGACTACTTCGCTGACCAGTTGAATACAAATCTAAATTCTGCATACATGAAAACAGTATGACTAAAAACCATTTCCAAATTGTCGTCTATGAATTTTAAGTATTTATTCAATATTAGATATATTCTAAACGCGTTAAATTGGCAAAATAGTGATGAAAATATGTAGATCGTCGTAATAAAATATCTGCAGTGTCATGCACCGAACTTTCTTATACGCATATAGGTTAAGCCACTTCGTAGTTTCATTATTTTTCTAATTTATAATATTTGTTCTAACCTTTAGATCACTTTTACACTAATTATATTTCTTAGAATATATATTAAATGTCAAACTTCAAATGATTTACGTCTATTTTGTTAAACAATTGACAGGCGCAGATGATACGATTTATGTAAAAATATATATAAAAGGCAGACATTTATTTTGAAACCAGTACACTTTTTGGAAAAAAAATTCAAACAAAAGTTGTGCTAAATATGAATACCTTTAATTTTTGTTCATAACATTTTGCTGTAACTAACCATTTTTGAGAAATTGCAGAAACTACCAAAAATGACTAGAGTAAACAGGCACTTCCGGTTTGAATATTTTTTTCAAAAATAGGAGGTGCACACCCCAGGCATATGCAAATCTTAAGTTTAAAGTTTCATAATTTTAGCTTCAACCGTTTAGGCTGTAGAGAACATACATACATACACACACACACACACACACACACACACACACACACACACACACATACACACACAGACGGACGTCATTCCAAAAATAGTTGGAATCGATTCAGGGAAGGGCAAAACGTATATTTCCGTTAAAATCTCGAGCCCGAAATTTTTCATGATTACAATACTTACTTATACTGCGTATAAGAAAGTAAAAATGTTATTTATTTATTTTTTGTGCAACACAATTTTCTATGTATGTACTTATGTATATTTGCCACGTTCAGTATCCAAAATAATATAAAGAAATGTCTGTTCGAGTTTATGTTATTTTGCGTCCTAAAAGTGTGCCGCCATCCCGTTCGTCATCAGTATTCAGAAATTCATAAGAGTATTGTTATTTGCATGTGAAGCGTCTGTATGTGCGAGACTTGGAGACATGATTGAAACAAACGTATTTAAATATATTCGCAAAATCCGTTGTTGCCCAAGTACCATTACTGTAATTGGCGGGGGAAACAGAAACAGAAATATTTCTATTGTATTGAGAACATGTATATACGTATACTATATGTAATTGACTGAGAATCTGAAATGTGTATGTGCTCCTAGTGGAAATTGTACAGAGCATTGAAGACGATAGACCCTCTCAAGGGAGCCGCATCCCAACTGGGAGCGCTGCTATAGACTATTGCTAATATCAATAAGTCTCCAATTACGTATATGAAATTGTATATACTCGAGAGTATTTTTAAAATATTTGTTCTTTCGCATTTATTTCAAATGTTATTAAACGTAATCTATACAATAGGGCAAATATTTACTATTCTTGGGTGTTTCGGTTCAGTAAAGTAAAATTATTCACTAATTGCTTCCTCATTTACGTCGTGCGTTACTTTGTTCGTGTATTTTAATGTCACGTCAAATTAACACAGGATTTACTTAGTGTATATACGATGACAGGTTTATCCGAAACAAACACAATTATATTCTAAACAATGACAAACGAATTTACGTAATCGGATGTGTCAATCTTACATATGACGTATCAAATCCTTTATAATGTTACATTAAAATATAAAGTGCTATTTAAAATCAACCACTAATCCCGTCTGATGTTATAAATGGAAAACTTTACTCTTGATGAAATTTATATATTTTTATTTTAAAGAAATTTAAAATGCTTAATTATTACTATACTTCAGATATTTTTGCATTTATGAATGATGACTGATTAAATTATCAATGGAAATGTATTATTTTTATTTCCGAAAGTTATTAAAAAATATTATTCCATTATATTAAAACGTGTAAATAAAAATTAATAATGAACATTTAAATAGAAAATTAATTGTTGTGTTTATTGTTTTTTCTTTCCGCACAGTAAATACAATGAATTGGGTTAATGAGAATTATATGTCTATTTTAAAATCCTTAAGAAACATTTTAAAAATAAATATAACAATTAGTGTGTTAATGGTAGCTTTGTAGTAACAATTAAAATAACGAAATATATAAAAACTAATTTAGATAATTCACGTAGATTAGAAAGGCTTATCCTTTTCTAGAATCGTCCATTTCCTAAATCCGAAACTGCAGATTTTGCCCTACGGTCTAGTTTATATTTTCGTACAATGGGTGTATGCGCACTAAAATAAAACAATTCCATAGAATTTCCGGGATTTGCTTGAAGGGATATGCGACGTTCCTGTACCCTGATAAACTCGATTTGTCCATTCGTTCCTCTCCGATCCTCTCGGCGCTGCACTCGCACGTAAACTTTATTCCATGTCGTCGTATTTATTTACGAATTGAATTTTTCGGTACCTAACACATGTTCCTGTTTGAACGTAATTGGAAACGAAACGAGTCGGGGAATTCTTTTTTAATTAAAATCTCATATAAACAGACACTTCTGTCAAATAGAATTTTTCCTGCGAGATTGAAAACTCTAGTTGCAAGGAAACAAAATGTCCTAAAGGTTGCAAGTCGCATATGATGTATAATTTCTATTATATTTTGTGTTATAATAGTGAAAATCTTATTATTCAAAATTGTTTTTACTAAAATGCAAAACATCTTGTGGTTGCTAGTACAGTTATAAATAGTTGGTTGAGGAAATAATCATATTGACATGAAAAGTAAAGTTTTAATTTAATTAATAAACTCTTCTCAGCAATAATTTAACGACACTTCTTGCTACATATATCCACCGTCTTCATTAGTTGACTTTTCCATTTATTATAGAAACTACACGTGCAGAATTAATAATGATAAGTTTGCGTTGACTGGCGCTAGGATTCAACTTCCTAGTGCCCTCCCAGACACCAGAGATATACTACTTTTTATGTACGTGTCTATATTTTTGTTTGTAAACTTTAAATTGTGAAAGCAACTTCTTCTCAGTGTCGTTTCTTGCCGTAATATATAAAGAAAAGTTGCTTTGTCGTTTGTAAAATATAAATTTGTTAAAAGACGTACAATTTTTAATTATTCTAGTAATGGCAATTTATTTGTTGAGAACTTAATTTTTGACACGATTATAATCGTTGTTTTTCTGATGATATTTTCTATGAATTGATTTTAAGTTAAAGAAGCAGATAATCGGCTTAAAATATTTTACTAGTAACTCGTGCACTGTGAATGTAAAGCCTCTGGAGACATAATGCCCTATGAGAGTCATAATGTGCACGGTGCCTTTGAATCATTCACGACGTCCGGATGGTCGTTGTCGTTGTGTTTATCAGCGTATGAAATTATGTACTTTTGTTTTTGTTTGTAACTATAGTATTGCTTCTGCCGTGAGTGGATTTTTACTCGTTTATTTATTTTGTTTTTTTTTTTTTTTGTTTTCCCAACTCGAATTACGATTCTTGTTTTATTCGTTCGTTACGAATGAACGAGCTCGTTCTCGTCCGGAACACGGTAGTGTATCGTAAAATTCATGCGCGAAATGTGAATATGTGATAAATTTAACAGAAATAACGAGACGTATTTGAATGAGCATTCAAACGGTGTTTGGAAACTAAAATTTTAGTTTCTTTTGTCAAAACTGGACGCTATATAATTGTTGCTGTTCCAAAAAAAAAAAAAAACTTACTCGTCCACGATTTGCTCATAGAACAATTACGTAACATATAAAATAAAGTTATGTAATGCGACAA
The DNA here is from genome assembly GCA_944039245.1 of Nebria salina. Classification (NCBI taxonomy): domain Eukaryota; kingdom Metazoa; phylum Arthropoda; class Insecta; order Coleoptera; family Carabidae; genus Nebria; species Nebria salina. The sequence goes on from OX063271.1 coordinate 15,525,402, forward strand.
CTGTGGGCTCAATCTAGATATATATGTATATATATATTTTATTTATGGTATAATTGTAGACGGGATATTATATTGCTACCTAAAACTTTCTGGTGAAAGTTGATTTGAATTGCAATTCACAATAAAACTTCCATTTCCAACATAAATAAGAAAAAAACTAATATACTTTATAGAATACCGTCCCGGTAAACAAATTTCAGAGTGTCAGGAAAAGAAATTATATTCATTTATGATGTCGGGACGCGAATGATGCGTCTACGACTTCATTAAAAAAGTTTGTTGAATAAGTGGATTTTTGTGTTTCGAATAAAAGTTCTTGCGGGATTGTTATTGCGCTTGTCACTTTTTAGCAAAGCGAACACCTATTGCCTCTCTTTTTGTGTCCTGAGGTTAAATAAGCCTTGTTCTAAATTAAAAATCACGTAATATTTACAGAAAGAACTGCATTTAATAGAGTTACCGCACTTTTCAAAACAAATTTATTCGAAATGTAAGAGTGTTAGAAAATTAAACTATGCTTATATATTAGATTAAAATTTTTTTTATACTAGGAATATTTAGGTTAAATTACGCCTAATTAAGTTTTAATAATAAATTGTTTCGTAATCAGGGAAAAATTATGAATGCAGCAAAATAAATCGTATTACCGAAAAAGTCAATCAAAACTGACTTACGCATTTTAATATGAACTTTGTTATATATTTATTTTCAAAAGAATCATATATTTTTTGTACTTTTGCCTCCATGGCCTTAGGGCAGTAAAGCATAACAAAAAAAAATTGATGTATTCTGACGAAAAATGATTGTTATGCAAATAGCCTTTATAATTAAATGAAACATCCTTTTCTTCCTTGCCAAACAATGACTAAAATATATGTTGTTTTGATTTCTTCGAACATTTTTTTTTTACTCAATTTTATATCAGATAAAATTACGTCTTTTGTTTGGTGTATTTATTTTATAATAAAAAATCCCCAATAGATTATATTTAATAGGGAATATTTATACAATTCATCAGTGCATTTCGATTAGAATATATATATTTATTCAAGTGGAAATGCGGTAATTAAAACATCCTTGCAGTAATTTAATACCCATCTTTTATATTCGTAGTCTTCCACAATTCTATGAATTGATGATGAATTAAAAAAAAAATTCGCAGCTTTTGATATTGAAATTTCTTGCATAATAGATCTCGTTTATTTTCAAATTAAGTGAAATATAATCAGTTCTTTTTATCTGACCTATTTTTTATTCTTTCGTAATATGTAAAACGTTTCTTTCAGCAGAAAAAATATTTTAAATTTCAAAGTACAAAAATAATTGATTATTAAAATCTTATTTCACATATTCAAATCCTATTTATATTTGAATAAATAAGCCAATAAAAGTAATATATATTAGATTTCCATTGTCTTTTTTGTTTTTTCGACAACAACATATTTTCTGAAAAATGTTTTTCTCAGATATCGAAAACGAATGACGAGTAGATTGTTGAATGGATTATATAGAAATTAAAAAAATCGAGATATAAAACCTTTAAAATCAAATTTCAAACGCAAAAGTAACCAGACACGAGAAAGCGATTTTCCATTTCGGATTCGCCTCCAAATATATTTCACTCGCATTGTTCGTGCGACAGGCAAGCAAAAAAAAAAAAACAACGTGCATCCGTTTGAAAAACGAAAGAAATAGAGTCGCCGACAGACGAAATGAAATTATTCACCCCGCGATTTCGCATGGTAAAAATTTAATGGACATTGTCGCGACATAGAACCTTTTGCACGATTAGATTCAAATGCTTAAAAAGAAGGTGTTGTTTTCGATGCACGCCAACAGAGCAGTGTCGTCGAATTGGGACTATAAAAGTTGTTCTTTAAACAAAGCGGACAATTTCACGCAAACAGTACCCGGTAGACATTAATACGAAAGCGTAATAAATTTTAAATAATAGCGCGTTTCTGAGAAAATGAAGCTAGTACAACGGCTATTTTGTTAACTAGCACCCAAAGATATTTTTAAATGGAGGATATTTAAGTAGTTTTAATTTGAAAACTAGTACGTTATGTTAAATTAAACGAAAATATTTACGGTGGTACGTTTCTTTAATTTTCTATTTGTCTAGCGTTTTAAATTGGTTGTTTTTAAAGTTATGGCATAGTTACGTCGTTACGGGTTGTTTATTTAGTATTAAAACTTTATTATTGTATTTAGTATACATTTATAGTTTCAGTATATTACAGTTAATATTGTAATTGATGAGGTAAAATTTATTTTCGCAGTTTGATTTTAGTGTTAATGTTAAGATAAAATATTGAATTCGCGATGAAAGGGTAAGATGTTTGCGTGTATAAAGTTTCCATGATATAAAAGAAAGTCAATATTGACCACTTGTGCCCTGCGATCAATCATTGTAAGGTGTCCCAACTGGACAAGAGTCTACTCGTAGTTTTAGCTCTGTAGTTATTTTTTTGGCTTGAAGTTGTCGCACTTGAAAACTCAAGCGATACAAGCCAAATTTCAGAATCTTTGTAAGATATATATACAATTGTATTTCATGCTTTTCGATTACTTTTAGATTTTTTGAGTGTTTTTTTTTTTTTTAGTGCAATTTATAGAAGGTAGCCTAAATAATTTAGTGCTACGCATGCGCGCCTTATTTTTGTTTCGATTTCTTGTCGCAGTGTGGTCTTTGCGTCTGCATAATTTCTTCCATATCGCTGCATTAATTTTCACCAATATGTCACAGTTTATGTACTTGGGGTCTGAAGGAAAATGAAGATTTATAATGCGGCAATGATGCAAACGAACACACCGTCGTTTTGCAAGCCAAAGCCGAGCTGGAAAATTAAGTGTCGCCATGCGCTTGGGTGTTTTACGATACCAAGTTGGCAACGGACGTCGGGAATTACAACTTGGTAACACTTGTACTTACATACATATACGTAATGTAAGCGAAGACTTTTAGTGTATTTCACTGTGTCGATTTTTTTTTTTTACACGACAACATTGATTTATAACCGAATATTTTCAAATCCGAGTAAATAAGCTCATATAATTATTATGTGCTACAATTTTTCATTAATCATTGAAACGGAATACCGTTGTAGTACTCATTACGATTCTCAATTAAAAATATTATTAATGATCTGTGCACACATGCACAGATCATAATCTGCTTGTTATTTCGTTCAAGATCGATACGTTTTAATATTTTTAAGATTTTATCTTTCGATGACAAATGAATCAGTTCATCTTTTGTTTTATTACTGATTTGTTTGCCCGATCGAGTCGACGAGTCTCAAGGGATCATTTCTTGAATTGGTCCCCGATTATTTGAATTTTAAAAGGTTACTGATTTATCGGAGTAATGACGTCACAGATGGAGATGGTGGATAAGAATAATTTTTTTTATACTAGGTCTATAATTGTGTAATTTAATAAAAATTATATATATATATATATACATCTTTTTATTTTGTGTTCAAATTTACGATTAAAAATATGAGCATGTACAGATTTCAAAAAATCGAGAATTTTGGTAGTTTTGTATTTTTTATTAAATTTAGGTCCTGTTTTCTGTATAAAGGTTATGTAAGTAGCTCATTTGTTTTGTGACAATTTTATCTTGACCATGCGGGATCTTTTTTTTTTTTTTTGAATATAAAAAGTTTAGTGCATATAGATATAGCCGCCGAAATATCAGATATCACCGGCTTTGTGTAAAATAGGTGGGGAAAGAAAATAAAAATATCAAAGTGGCTTGTCAAAAGTTATTCGTCACGAAAAAATCGTATTGCTGCAGGCGAGGCGCAGATCTTGACGGCGCAGTGATCGAGCGCTTGAAAAATACCGCACGTGGCCCGTTTACGCGCGTGTGTGCTAACTTAATACAAGTTTTTTTTTTTATCCACGTGCATACACGTGCTCGGAATATATTCCACATGGATCTAGCCACCGGCAAACGCATAGTATTTACTTTCATCAGAAATTTGATTAAAGCTTTTCTTTTCCGAAGACCATCAACAGAATTAATACTCAATATACATAATTTTATTTACCATTTATCAAGAAATAAATTTACTTTACAAAAAAAATTAAAATACAAATTAATGTAAAAATAAAAATAACGATGTAATTATCTTCCAAAGAAGGAATTATCTTCTAAAAAGAGAATTAATATACATTTCAATCAAACGGGGTGATACAAAATAAAAGGTTGTAAAGATAACGATGTATTCGTAATTATCTTCTAAAGAGAGAATTATTTTCGAAAAAGAGAATTAACATACAGACATTAACTGTCTATTTCCATCAAATGGGGTGAAAAAAAAAATTGTTAAAAAAGATAAAAATAAAATTTTATATGAAAAACAATTTATATTTAAACTGGGTCGAATGATTTGGCTACAAATTACGTACGAAAATAAAATAACGAATTCAAGGCATTATAACCAATTTCGTGCACTTGACGGTTTATTATTATATTGTTTTTGCGCCCTTTCCATCGTTTCTTCATTTGAAATCCTCATCCAAGTTCCTTTGGAGTCATTCGTCGTACTGATGCTGACTGCCACGAGGCAAACAAGAAAGACAGACAGACAGACGGGGAAAGATAAATGAAACAGAGACGCTATATAGTGCTTCTAGCCGAGAGAAGGTAAATTACTGCTTGGCTCCGAGCCGGAAATTAGTTCACATGACAAAAGTCAAACCACACGGAATCGATTCGTCCTCGACTGGACAAAATGATGAAAAAACGGACTTACTTTGTTTCTGTTTCATTTCTTTGCTCAACGTCGACAATTTTCATTCGCTTTTTGTCCATTGTCACCACCATAATGAAATTTTACAACTTACACACACTTTTCACAAATTGACCATTTTTATCTGTACAGTCACTTTTTTCAATACCCACCCACTAACGTTATTCAGTTTATAGTTTCATATTTGAGATTTAATAAAATAGCAATGGACTAAATTCAGTTATTCATCAATTTGAATTATAATTAAAAATCCATGCAAAAATGCATGCAAAATTGCTACCAATATGACGTAGGGACTCTTCCGCATAGTACCAATCACCCTCTGACAAAAATGCCCAATAACCTGATTCATTTATCAATCAAAGTATCCGTCAATGTTAGTCCGCATTCAGCAGAGATATGTAATATCGGACAGGCCAAATACCATTTGAATAGCTATCGAAATTGGGTGTAGTTGACCGTGGGTGGAAGTAGCGGACGATGAGAGAGAGAGAGAGAGGACAATTACAAATGGCGGCAAACGAATGAGATATTATCATGCATGAATCTCTCTATACTCAAACCGCTTTACTATATTACCGTGGACCAATTTCTCAATTACAGCCGCATGAATGTCGCAGGCAAATAAACATGTATATTCAGTAGCAACGATTGCTATTGCGTTCAACTTACTGCCTTCACTAACGGCCGCACGCTCGATAATATCGAGACGATGAATTTAAATTTATACAATCCTCTACTGAACAGATTAACAAATTTGGCAATCCCATATTTGAATACACATCATGATTTAAATACTTTCTATATATATATTAAAATATATGAGTAGGAAATACAGTCGATACTCTACACAAAGTGCAAATTTAAATTATCGTCAAAATTCGGCATAAATAGAAATACTAGTTTTTGGGTAAATCGTCTACTATTTCGATATTCACATGGTGTATGCGTGTGAGGAATTAAATGAATTAAAATGATTCAGAATGAAGTACTATCCAATGTCAAATTGACAGTAGACGTTATTATTTGTTTGAATTAATTAACTCGTTAACGCTGGCGCGATAGGTAGTGAAATGATATTGGCATGCAAATTTGTTGGTCATTCGTTAATTAGAGGGTATTTTTATTTTTCGAAAATTCATCAAACGTTAATTAGAAAGTGGTACCGAAAAAAATTGTTCAATTAAGGATCAAAGCGCTGGTTTTGCCACTCACCATAATTTTTATTCTTTCTTTGAAATGCACATTTTATTTGCGCCAACAATTTACATTCCGATATAGTTTAAGTTTTAATTCTAACGCTTAATCCTTAATGCTCGGCATTATGACCTGCTTTGCATTCTTCATTGTGCATAGCGTATTTTAATAATATTAAAGTATGAAAACTAAAACTAGAACAAAAAAAAAATATATATATAACGACGTTATCCAGTGATTATACATGCTAAAGAAACCTTTATATAAAATGCATACTTAGTTTGGAACTTTCAAGCAATATTACTAAAACTAATTATAAATTGTTTATTTGTATGTTATACACATATATTATTTTAAACTAGTACTATAAATTAATTTATATACATATATATTTATATAAATAAAATATCTGCAGTGTCATGCACCGAACTTTCTTATACGCATATGGGTTAAGCCACTTCGTAGTTTCATTATTTTTCTAATTTATAATATTTGTTCTAACCTTTAGATCACTTTTACACTAATTATATATTAAATGTCAAACTTCAAATGATTTACGTCTATTTTGTTAAACAATTGACGGGCGCAGATGATACGATTTATGTAAAAATATATATAAAAGGTAGAAATTTATTTTGAAACCAGTACACTTTTTGGAAAAAAAAATTCAAACAAAAATTGTGCTAAATATGAATACCTTTAATTTTTGTTCATAACATTTTTCTGTAACTCGAACCATTTTTGAGAAATTGCAGAAACTGCCAAAAATGACTAGAGTAAACAGGCACTTCCGGTTTGAATATTTTTTTCAAAAATAGAAGGTGCACACCCCAGGAATATGCAAATCTTAAGTTTAAAGTTTCATAATTTTAGCTTCAACCGTTTAGGCTGTAGAGAACATGCATACACACACACACACACAGACGGACGTCATTCCAAAAATAGTTGGAATCGATTCAGGGAAGGTCAAAACGTATATTTCCGTTGAAATCTCGAGATCGAAATTTTTCATGATTACAATACTTACTTATACTGCGTATAAGAAAGTAATAAAAATGAAAATAAGAGAAAAAGGAGAAAAGAATAAGAGAGATACATATGTATATCTAATGCATCATTTCGAATTCTGTTGCATAGTTCGTACAAAGTGAATATACATCTTGAAGCAGCGAACCGAAGAACATGTTAATGCTTGCAGAAAGGATAAGGGATATTCATGCAATTCGGGATAATTTCGAACATAAATACATAATCTAATTGGGATTTGTTCGGTAAATTTAATAAACACACGAGTCTGCACGGCGCTTAAAACGCTGGCTAAAATATTCAAACACGTTGCTTCGCTCGCTACGAACGTTCACCAACGTTGATGATATTATTCTTGAATGATGTGAAACGGATGTGCAAACAAACTACACGCCAGGATAGTTTCAGCGGGCGCTGAATAAATGTCGCAAGATGGTTCCGACCAAACCAAATGCGTATGGGGACTTTTGGTTAATTCGGTTACCGCGATGATTTGGTTACAGGTAAACGACTAACTAGGTTTTATTCTAATTAGTTTTACTATTTACAGTAATATTTCTCTATTTATGAATTTAAACAAATAAAATTTAGTGCTCCTGGTACAACAATCCAATTAAGGACATTTGTTAAATTTCATGTTTTGTCTGTTAAATAATGTATGGAAAATATTTCATGTGACAAAATGTTGGAATTGTTTTCGTAATTGTTTGATTTTGCAGACCGGTAAATAAATAATACGTAATATGAAGCTATAGAAAAAGTTTCTAGATTAAATACCAGGGCCCCTGCTGACTTCTATTTGAATGTGTGTGTGTGTTACATGTAATGAGTTTTAGTTTGTACGAATTTGGTCGTTCGTTTGTCGTCGTCACGGTAACGTAAACGGGAAACGTATTGTCGTGTTAGTTGTCAGTTGAACAAGTGAACAGGGTTGATTAATGGCAATGCAGACTCTTTTTCACATCCGACTATATGCGAGAAATTTAAACTCGGTAATTCAAATTATAATTAATCTAAAGATTTTTCTACGACAAACGTCTTAGATTTTAAGTTAGTCAATTATACACTGAAATTAATGTATGCTTGTAACTCATATATTTCAAATATTAAACATATTTTTGGTACTTTTTTTACGCAATTTTTGAGCAAATTATAATAAGCCAATTTTCAGCAGAGAGAGAAAATATTCTGCACTACAACACTTTTTGAAAAACATGTATATTCTGTGTATTTGGAATAATTACGGATACGTATTCGTATGTTGAACATTTAACAAAAAATGGTACTATAATCTGTTTTTTATACCAATTAAACAAGTAACCTTGCACGTATAACAAAAAAGGTCAGCTGTCATTGTGTTTGGGACAATTTAAGCTAAACCAGCCGTATAGCCCTTCGTTAAAGTTGCCCAATTCGCAAGCAACAATAAGGGGGGCAAAAAAAAAAAATAACAATCCCTAGTTATTTAATTGTGAAATACGAAACAAACAGTGTTTTGTTCTCGAGTGAAAAATCTAACGGGCGCTCGGTAGACTATTGTACCCGCGTGCACGAGCGAACAAGAAAATAAAAAAAAAAAGACGAAATATATTTAATTAGGTTCCTCTATTTGCTTTTACAATGAACCTGCAGGCAATTTCCATTCTATGTTAATTCGTCGAGAACACTTGGCGAGCGGGACAATTATAACTAATTTAATTAAGAATTAATCATATAAGAATCTTTCGTTTCTACCATATTCTTTTATTTATTAAGATTGTTGAACTTTTTTCGTCATATGTGATTTGACTGTTTTTATTTACGCACTATTTTAAGATAGATATATTCGTCGAACATCATCATATCATAATGCAATATTAGTTGTCACAGTGAACATCATGAATAGATGGCATTAGATGGATTAATACCGTGTATCCATTACTTTACCACCTATGGGACATATGGCTCGTCAAGGCCTAGCTCCCACGTGGATTCTCATATCGCCTTGTCACGTGTGTGCATCTATAATCAACGTGTAATATGCATAGTGCGTAACCGAGCTTCAACAGAAGTGTAGGTTTAGGGGACGAAATCGCCTCCGTCCGATTTCGTCCCCTTTTGGATATATATAACCAGTCTAGGGGACTTATATAAAATTTGGAATACATTTACAGATATATTCTACGAGAAAACCAATTTTTATAGATTTTGTTTTAAATATATTTAATTTTATATTTTCTGGAGTATGTATAGAGAAAATAAATAAAATGACTAAAAATAAGATTATCGTTTTTTAATCAAGTTTAGTTTTGGTCTAAAATTAATCCTTCACTGTGAATAAGATAGTTAGAGTTCTAGATGTAATAAATTCCAAGATTACCAATTTTTATAGATTTTGTTTTAAATATATTTAATTATAAAACATTTTACATTTTCTGGAGTATGTATAGAGAAAATAAATGAAATTACTAAAAATAAGATTATCGTTTTTTAATCAAGTTTAGTTTTGGTCTAAAATTAATCCTTCACTGTGAATAAGATAGTTGTAGATGTAATAAATTCCAAGATTAGTGGCATTTATTTAAATAAAATTAATCTATTTAATTGATAAAAATAAAAAGCGTCAATTCAGATATACGTAAATAGAATTTCTCGTAATAGTGAAACACCGGTAAAAGCCATAAATCTAACCACCCCTGAAATACAATCCGATCGATAATCAAACTGATTAACTACTAGCTATCACATAAAATAGATTACGACCGATTGAATCAAAATGAGATTTTCGTGTGGTGTACGGTTTGAATTTAATTGGCATCCCCACTTTACAATAAGTCACAGAGCACCCGCACCATACCATTCCATGCTTTGCCGTGACGTCACTCCACGAAACTTGATTTTTTAACATTAACTGATCGTCTGACTTTAACTGTCACTCTATTCGCTCTCTGCACTGATCACTGTTAGCAGGCCAATGGATTTATTAGCCGGCGGTCGAGATCTCGAAGATTAATTGACACTTTGTTTCCGGCCCGGTTAAAAACAGTATCGGTTCATTTGTATCGTTACTACTCGACTTACGGACAACACGCATTTTTATAAATGATTCTTCATCTAGCTCACAAAATTCAAAATTCATTTTATTTATTATTTTATTTAGTATATAAGCTTCCATTGTATATATATTTGGATAAATAACCAATATAAAATTATAACAGTAATAATAGAATTTATATTTACAAAAGAACTCGATATTTCTATTTATATGAAACTTTTACAGTATTCCATTACGCTTTCCACGTTTGCTGTGAAACTAATTTAGATATTTTTTGTGAATTTCAAACATGTAGGTGTGTGCAACCTTATGAATGTATAACGCAGTTTTATTATCACTTTTAATCATACCATTGTTTGTGCAGTCAACAAAATTTTCGCTACCATGCATATAATAATCATTTGTTCATACTACTTCATGGAAAAGTTTTGTTTTTTAGTATTTTTAAATGAATTCCCTCAACTTTCAATTAGTAATTTATAGTGGATGCTTCAACTGAATAATTTCCCATTATTTTATTTTGCTAAACATTTATATATTTTAACAAATTTTAATTGAGCGCAATTTTAATGGCAATGGTTGGGTTTCTACTTAAAAAAAAAAATACGTCACTCTTGACGAAGCTATAAAACTAATTCTAAAACGTTTTTTACATTTGTAAAAAATGATCGTCAATTTTAATATATGCGATTCAGACAACAATTGTGGCTTATCTGGTGACAGTTACTTTAAAGTAATTAATTGTCTAAATAAACAAGGAAGTTATAGAATACTGATATATATATTTGCTTTAAATATGAAATGGATGTCTATTGTATATGTCAGGAAGGTTAACTAGCTAGGTATATGAGTGAATTATTGTATTTTAACAAACAAGTAACATGATAATGAACATATACGTATAAATGTCTACAACAGCAATTATAATATGCATATGCCTTATTGCTTTCATTGGAGTTACGAATGCATGTTAATCTGTTTTTGTTTTAATAAGCAAATCGTAAATAAATCGTTATTGTAGTTGTTATTCAATAGCTTCGATTTAATCTAGATATAATAGTAATTATGCGCCATCTTATTTTTATTACGGAAGTAATTTTAAATAAAACTAGTGAACTATTTTTTGAAAATTATTATTCATGTAATTAAATATGCTAACTGTTGTTGTAGCATATAAATTACGTAATATGTCATTTATGTAATTAAAGTGGCATTAAGAATATCGTTCGGGTTGCATATAGATTTGTTCGTTTTTCGCGGGAGACCGTAAGTAGTCGCTCAAACTATGCGCAAAACTTTGTTCGCGACACACGTTATAAAAAGAAAATGGAGATTTACTGATGCACCCGCGGAGATATTAACATTTTAATTAAATAACTTAAAATTTAATTATTCACGTCACAGATTTTAAATGGACAATGATAGCTCTAATGTAGCAGTTGCCTAAAATGGCATATCGACAAACAATCATATTAAAATTTTCAACGTATTTTTAATCAATGATAGACTTTCAAGAGATTAAGTATCAGTTATCAAGCACACGAACCACAATTGCAATTTATAGAATTAAAGTTTTTTATATCCGATTATTAATTAAATAAATATTACAATTATTTAAATTGAAAATTTTCATTATACAGTACAGGCATATATTATTAAATCTAAATTAAATAATATAAAAAAAATAATAGTTTAAATACGAAAATAATAAATTCCTTTTAGGGCATTGTTCATTAAATTTTAAATGCTTCCTATGTTATATTGATTTTCTCGGAATTGTAGGAAAGTTTTATTATTATTCTTAGCGATTAATTATTTTAAATTAACGCCAATCGCAAACAGCTTATAATATAATGAATGAATCAATGATGCCAGAATGTTTCTATTTTATTGACGGCTGTTGTAGCGCTCACTGCGGATTATAGAAAAGATCATTGGACGTTTAGATAAAAAATCGTACGTCGCGTAAGCGAAGTTCCGTGTATTTTAAATCTGTGTAGCAGACGTGCACACGTCACTGCTTCACTTTATAATACTTTAAATTAAGTTATGCAACAATCGCTTCTCAAACTTTATAAATTCATGAACCGTTTAAGAGATTCTGATGCAAACTTGTTAAGAACTTCCTTAATTTTATCAATTCTTGATTAATTGGAAACGGGTTGCTTAATATTGAATTAATTTGTATTAAATACATTTGCAATTTGTCTGTCAAGCTTTCTATTACCGACAAATTGATTATTTTAGTTCGTGTTTAACGCCATCGATTGTCAACGTATTTTCACAGTACGTGATGATGGTTTAAACCCAAATACTAACAATATTATGTTAACATGTTTATTGTTAACACCAGATATAATGATCGTATAATTGTTAAATAAAATTAACAATGCGCAAAGCGTCCTAGTACTAAATTTAGGACTGTTGATTCGTATATTTGACGCGATTTTCATACGCAAATGTCCACATTTAGACAGTGTGATAAACGTTATATTTGGATTATGGAAACCAAGCACCGAGTACATTGATAACATAAATGCTTATTAAACTCGCACATGAACAGTCTACGCCATTACACAAATCTGATATTTATTATTTAAATGGTCTATTGACCAAACAATTTCACATTATAATATTTAATGCTGAAACTGTTGAATATACAAAATTTGAGATGAATTGTTTAATTTTTGTTTATGAATTTATTCAAATAATAAGTACATTCAGTGACGTCTCTTTTGTATATGGGGGGAGGGGGGGGGAGGACAAAAGAGTAATTTCTACCTATCAGTCATGGCTGGTGTATTATATCGATGGAAACGTATAGGGTTAGAAAATGAACTGAACAAAGCAGTATTTTAACGGGTGAATTGGAGAGTGTATAGATTGTCTAGAGCAATTCTAGCGTAAAACACTGCTTCATCTTTTGGCCGGTTTCCTCTGCGCAATTAATTTCCGCCCCGAAAAATTCCTATCACGTTTCGACATTCGAAATGATTTCTTTGTTTTTTTTTTTTGCTTTTGCTTTTATTTTACTCGTTGCTTTCTTTGGATCGTGTTCTTCATGTTCGTTTTTGACAATCAATTTCGTGGTTCAAAAAGATATCATAACGGAGATAGCTTCACATAGATGATTGAAATTCAACAGGAAAATATGGGATGTAATGTCATATATTTATATCAGTTTGTTATTCACTACTGCATCCGCTTTTATGACATTCTCATGATACATATCATCTTGTCTCATAAATGGGGTTTCAGAGTTATCTTTCTACTTTGATAATCAATTTTTAAATATTCCGACAAAAGAAAATACGATGTTTATTATTTATAAAGAAAAATCAAAACCAAATATATATTGATTATAGTAAATATTTCGTTAGGAAATTGTATTTTGTGTAAAAGCATTGTTTGACCTATTAAAATAGTTTGCGACACAAAATTTGTCATCCTAGAGGTAAAGATAAAAACTCGGTTGTTTTTGACAACACAACTCATGTTAATTTTCGTTAGGAAACGGGAAAAAAGACAAAAAAAAAAACGACTACGGTTCGTTGTCTGTTACTAATGTAGAAAGTTTTAGTCTTTTGCCCGATAAATGTTCCGGTCAGTTTACAAACTAACAGCAGCGTATTCCAAAGTCCGGCGTTTTGCCCCAGCCAGCGGTCGGTCGGTCGATCCAGGAAAACCTTATATACAGTGTGTTTTATGGTGCCCACACCGCTGCAACCTTTGCGTCGCCAAACGTTCTCCTCTTGCGTTCGTGACTTTTCATATTTTCCATAAAAAAAAAAAAAAAAAACGAGCCGGGAAGATTGTCAATGATTTGTGCGCTAGTGGATTGGGAGTGACGGGGGGTGGCTTTAGTCAAATGCCCGGCAAAATATTTTAAACATGTTTTTTTTTTCGTAGAAGGTATAAAAACGATTCGGCGTTCGATATTTATGGACGGTAGATGTTTTTTAGTATGTTTTACGCAAATTCTACTCACAACATACAAAATGCTTGTTGTTAGCTAAGTGTTCGCAATAAATTACATATCGCTATCGACATATTTAAATTACATTCATAAATTTAATGTTAGTCTCAAAATATATTAAATATACAAATACGAAATAATCTTATATTTGTTGTAACATATATTAAATTTAATTTATTTTAACGACGCATATAAAGATAAGCAGTGTTCTAAAAATATATTCCAGTACCCATGGCATTAAATACAAATGAACCATATACTAAATTCGTGTTTCTTTTCGATGAGATTGGAATCGCAATTTTAATGTAAATTTTACATGTTTTCGCAACGCGACATTCATTGATAACAATAACTACATACGTATCAATATAAACAGTGTGTGCATTATCGCGGAGGCGACATGATCACGTGCATGTCGCGTGACTGTCACGTGTCAAGCGTGCGTGGTGCGTTAGATGCATGAGTGGTACCCCCATACCCTAGTTTATTATTACACCAAATTACATATTTGCAGCGTTCATTTCCGTTGTACAAGTTGATGGAATTGGAAATTGTTCCATTTTGGAAATGGCGCCATTTTGATCTGACATTCTAATGCTATATAGATGGTGGATGGATATCAGGAATAAATGATGATGAATGGAGAATTGTTGTGTAGTGCTTTATATGCTTTTTAGGCTGATTATTTGGTGTTTTTTTTTTTATCAAAACGAGAATGAACGCTTTTAGTAACATTATTTATTAATTAAAAGAAGAAGAATACATTTGAATTTATGTTATAAGTAATAAATATTTGTGGTGTATTTGAACATGTATGGTTGTTAATTTTTAAGATTATTTGAGTTTAGCAGCTAATTAAGTGTGGATATTGTGCAGTTAGGTGTAAAAAAAAAGTGAAAGTAATTATGATTAATAGGCTAGTTTTGTTGTCGTTTCCTTCTCTTTCATCAAAGTGAACTGACAGTTGGGAACAAGTTACAAACGTCAACAACAGATTGCGAACTAATTACGTTCGGCAGTGTTGTTTACTTTCATTCAATTCCCAAACCATTTATGTTGTACTAGAAACAACTGTGGTATCGCACCATATACTAAAGTTACTCTTAAGTCGTAAAATAATTAAATACAAACAGAGGCTATAGAAAAACAATAAAGAAATACATTAATCTATAACGTCTAAATTTATAATTCATTCTCAATTTTCGAAATTTTTGAAGATAACTAGAGTAATTAATCAAGTGTGATGCAAAAGTAAATAATCAAATGAAAGATCAGCTCCAAAATGATCCAAACAAACTCGAATACAAATGCTCACAGCAACTTGTTACGAATATATTATCTTCGTGTCAAATTTAAAAGCCATTCGAGTCAGAAACGATTGACAATAACTCATGTGCTGATAACGTTTCACAACGACCACCATTTTGTATATGGGATGGTAGCGCACGCACACTACTCACCTAACACCGCCACGCATTGCGTTTTGATGGTGGTATTCGCGTTCAGGGAGTTCCGTGATACAAACAATTATTACTGAGCAATCCGACACAACAGCACAAGCGATTTTCGTTTATTATTGCCGAATCGAAAACTTTTTATTGGTGTTTTATTGTTTTATTTTCTTATTGCGTTTTATGTATTTCACCACGTAAGCGTGATTGATATTTATGATACCTCGTTTACCGAAACTTTTGATTTTATTTACCACTTTCATTGTGTAAAATTTTTATATAAAATCATCCACTATTATCCCAGTGTAAAAATATCTGCAATATTTTGCACACACACACACACACATACACATACACACACTCACACACACACACACACACACACCCACACACAATGTGTATTTCCGTTAAAATCTCGAGATTTATTTTATATCTATTATTATTTACTGAATAAATGTATTTGAATTTTGTATATAAGTAGTTAATAAATTTGCAGATCAATAATAATGAACTGGTATATAAATCTGTTGTTGGTAATAGCGAGATCGAAGTCTCTTACCCTTGATGAACTTTGACCTAGTGTTTAGGAAAGCACCGTAGGCAATTGTACGAATGAGACTCAGGTTCTTCCGTATGATTACCACAATTCTATATATATATATATATATATATATATATATATATATATATATATATATATATATATATATATATATATATAAGGGAGCGCACTATTATATTGACTGGATTGAATAGATTTCAGTCCCTTCTTGCCCCGCAGGGCACACGTCATATAACAATAGATATTGGCTCAATACACGACGAAAAACTAACGTTTACACACGAAAAAATACTGCTTAACTACCCATCAAATTCGGGTACTTTAATAGAAGAATATTTTTGTCACTTTTACCATATATTTTTTATTTAATTCGATATCATCCAAATTAAAATAGAAAATAAATAAATTTATATAAAAAAAAGCATTTTAGTGCTTCTGATAAAAATCACGCATTAATATGTAGTAATTTGTATGATTATTATTATTATTCTATAAATGGCATCCCTCAATTAAAGTTATATGATTTTTTTACCCTAGTTTACGATAAATAATAAAAAAAAAAATTTTTTTTCTCATATAGTGATTCAAAATCTTTAATTGCTTTATAAATATGATGTGTTTTTATACGGTAAATATTGTCAATATCCGCAATTGGTGATTTAATTGGATACATTTAAAACTTTTATACGTACATCAATAAATTGACAGACGCAATGCAGTAAATATTTTCGTTTCACCCGAAAAACCACGCGTGTTTTATTTCGGTACAATTTTGAATTTGTATGTTTTGATGGTGTAACATTTCGAAAATAAATTCGCATTATTTATTTTTAATCAAGTAGGCTAATGTATGCATACATACATTCATACACAGTTGCACATATGTCATATATATATATATGTATATATATATATCTACAGGGACGCAAATCATAACAAACAAACAAACAAAGTAAAAATTGAAATTCAATCAGTGATCATTTATAATCCAATGGTTAATATTTGTGCAACAGACAGCATTTGATTCGCTAGTGTTTCCAATTACCGATCACGCCATTGCACGCGATTATTTATTGCCTCATGGGGGGGAAATGTACATACATACATACATACATACATACATACATACATACATACATACATACATACATACATACATACATACATACATACATACATACATACATGCACTGTACAGTTTGATCCTTCCCAGAGTCGAGATTTGTTTCATCAACTTTCGACTATAGGAGAATTGTTCGTTTTTCGTTACAGATTAGTTAGATTGTAAAAAAAAAAAAACGTTTATTTGTTTACGACGAATGTTTACTCAATACATGATTGAAAAGCCGATTGTCTCTCTAAAATATCGCTTTCCAGTGAATTGTCAATGTTTTAATCAAAATACTTTATTGTGCTATAAACTCGAAAGTCCTGCGAATCTATTTTAGACTATAGCCTATCAGGAAACATGTGTTTGTTCGTGAAACGGTTAAAAATATGAGGATGAAAGCCCATAGGGCGTATATGGGCGCTCAATTATACAAGCTCGATCTGGATACGCCATCAGGGACTAGCTGTTCAACTCGGTCGTACACTGTACTGGTTGAGTGTGAAGTTAGGTTTAAAGCAAGTTCTCCAGCGTAAATGCACTGTGAAGACTGGCACTGGTACTGGTATCGAACAACACAGTAACATCAAATAACTAAAACTTGGTATTCAGTTCATTATCCAAGTTTGGGTTCACTAATCAAGCAGGGGTTTTGCGAAGCAATTTCCAGAGACATACAGCTATGAATCGCAACATTATACATACATACACACACACACATAAAGCTAAATTTGATTTGCAATAATTATTTAAAGCCAGTGCGGTGTACAAATATAGCATATCTCTTGGTTTAGTAGTTAGAGAATCTTCATGAGTTGTACGAGCACCTCGCGTTAGTGATTTGGTTAACGCGTGAAAATGCCGTTGAATTAATTTTCGGAAAAGTAGGTTTACTGTCTGCTCGTCACTGTTATCGCGTTAGCTAAACGGGTTCTACGTTTCGCGCCATACGTCATGCGTAACCGCATTACGACAGTACAGTGTAATAGTTTTAGTACCAACTCGTGTTAGTAGTACTTAAGATAAACTACACTTGATTTATCATTGCTCCTTTGCCCTACCAACAACTAATCTATTCAACAATAAAATCTGCAAGATATGCATCTTCGCATAATCTACTATATACAGGATGTAACAGCGAAACGAGCTACCTCGAATAACTTCTATGTTATTAAAGATACAATAAAATAGTATACGATAAACTTATGCAGGAGCAAGGGGGACATCCAACTATAAAAGAAAATATTTTTTTAAACCAGTGGTTCTCAAGCAACAACACAAAGTTATGTTTTTTCAAATGAGATGCTATATTTTTTTTGAGCCCATTCGATAGAGTATTTTTTTCTGAATTCCATTATGTATTCGTTTTATACCCTTACATAAGTAAAATATTGAGAAAAATGCGATTGAAAGTTAAATAAATTTTATTTTTATAGTTATTTTTCAGTAGGCTATGAAACAAAATTGAGCTTAAATACATTAAATTATTTGTTATTTACTTTATAACACTATTTATAAAGTAAATAAGAAATAATTTAATGTATTTAATTTATGTTTCGTTGTATTTAAGCTCAATTTTGTTTCATAGCCTACTGAAAAATAACTATAAAAATAAAATTTATTTAACTTTCAATCGCATTTTTCTCAATATTTTACTTATGTAAGGGTATAAAACGAATACATAATGGAATTCAGAAAAAAATACTCTATCGAATGGGCCTAAAAAATATATAGCATCTCATTTGAAAAAATATAACTATGTGTTGTTGCTAGAGAACCACTGGTTTAAAAAAAATTTTCTTTCATAGTTGGATGTCCCCCTTGGTCTTGAATAAGATTGTCTTATACTATTTTATTGTATCTTTAATAACATAGAAGTTATTCGAGATAGCTCGTTTCGCTGTTACACCCTGTATGCACAGTTACCATAAAATTGGATCTCAATGTGTGCTTTATCTTTGATTGCAAATGCAATTAATAAGTTCGCGAAAGTTTTGAACAATAAATGGATTGACTGGTTCGATAGTTAAGACAAATTTAAAATCACTTAGTCGCCAGTGTATCAATACCGTTGTTCACGGGCACGAACGGAATCCAATCACGCGATAATATAACGCACTTAAAAGTCCAAATTGCATTTGGAACAAAATGCCACGTTCCGTGAATAGTTTCATTAAATGTTAGTTAACGGAAAAGTTACAATGCATTTATATTGTTAAATCTTTGTTAATATAGTTGACTTGACGATTTAATTTTATGTTTAAAATAATCTTGACTTGTACATGTAAAAGTTTACTAATTTCATTTAAATACATTACAATCCGGTGCAAACGACAAACGAAACGCCTCGGCGTGGCTTGGCATGGCATGGCGAACCTTTGGCACAAATTTAAGAATATAGTCTCTTGTCAAAAAGTTTTCCGCGAATTAAATTACCATCACCTCTACAAGAAACTTAAAAATAGACCATAAAGCTAAATTATGAATTCATATACAGAATGTTGCATTATCTTTGCATTCAACTTATTGTTGTTAGGATTAGAAATGATGTAATCATAAAAATGAAGTGGTTCTATTGTTTAAATTAAATGGTATTAAAATGAGTTCTCATTGCTGCTGAGCATCATTTGATGAAACGTAAATAAGGCTTAAACAAAGCTTCCCCTAATTTAAATGTATAGTTGAAGTGATTGCCTATTATTAAGGGTTGGCCAACGCACTCTGAATGATTCATGATGATCCTGCACGGCCACACACGACCATAGACTTGCATACATATATTAGTACACTGTTAAAAACGAATCTAGATTTCAAATTTTTATTAATTTAACAATAGAGTTTTAGTATCGTTATTTATATAAATTCAGTAAAATTGCTCGATCAATATGGCTTAAATGTTCCGATATTAGTTTACAGTATAAGGTTTAGATTGCACAATAGTATTTGCTTCAGGAACTCTACCTTCACAAACAATTACAGGTTCTGACAACAGATTACTTTTATACGAGAGTAAAAAAGAGAAACCAACATCTGAGAACTAAACAGCCGGTAAATATACGTATCGGGAAAAGACCTATATCGTATTCTCTATCCTCGATAATACACTGAGAAAATGAGAACAATACCTAGACTCCCATTTTCATTAAATAGGGGGTAATATAAATCCCTTTACATCCATTTATACCTTGACACTCTTTACAAATAAAATAAATTTTTTACTCCATTTAGTTCATCAGATACGCACTCATATTCAACTATTTTTCGCGCATTTATTCTCAATCATATCCATTTATTCCGAGCATTCTCATCCATATTAATTTTTTTCGTTAATCATTAAACATTTCTGTCAATATCGCCTCATACACTCATTATTCTTCCAAATTTAAATAAAACAAATAGAAATATGAATAATATTTAATTATTTGTAAACTAAATTGTACTAGTTAGGTTTGTAATAATTTGGTATCAATTGAATCAAAACTAGACAATGAAATATTAATGTGTAATCAAGTGTAGGTCATTTCGACTAAAATGGTTAAAGTTGTTCGATGTTTTACAAATTAAGTAGACATTCGCGTATATACTTTTCTCAGGCGTGATTGGAAGATTAACTACGCGAAAAGTTTTAGCACATCAATGCCATTAAACCTCTAGTAGCACTTATATGATTCGTAGTGAGCACTGTAATGCATTCGATGCTCACTACGAATCATCTATTATTTATTTGTTAGACCAGTACACAAAATCGCTCAATGTGCTTTGAAACTTAAATGGCAACACTGGACTCAAACATAACGGATTTACTTTACATTCATTTTTCATTCGTTTATTAAACTTTTTATTATTAATTTATATAAATTGATAAAAATCTCAATTTATATTTTCCATTTCATGAAAAATCTTTATAATGTGTCCGAAGGAGTTGTTGAATAATAGTAATTGTTATAAGCTTATTAACCATTTAGAGTTGCGGTATGGTGAATTAATTTATAAGCGTAATTTATTATAGAATTTTTGGTGAAACTATGTGACGGGGCGCTAAATTGGTGGCAGCCGCGCTGCTGTTTGATAAAGTTCTCTAAACACAAAACGAAGCGCCTCCGTGGCTCCGCGTGTATATGTTCGGCGTTTCTTGAAAACTGTTTGTTTTAAAGTTAACTTAATACAGACTCAAAAGTCACCCACACATACGTATAGAACGGTTTTGGGTTCTAAGTTGAAATAACTTAATGCTAGCGGGTATAACTTTCATTTTATCAGAAAGATGTACCATACACCGAATGCGTTTACAGTATACACTGTTGCATGACTGAACTCGTACTGTTGAAAGAGGAAATATAGCAGTACCTTAGTGTTCGAGTAAACTCACACTTTTCCCTAATCTTAAAACTTACGAGCGTACCTCTCACCCATAATACTATCAACGCTAGGAAAATTATTATCTTTATTTAAGACTCATATACTTGTTATAAAATTCGAAATATTATAATTAGTTTTTTTTTTTTTTTTTGTGTAATTTGTTGATTTTTGTTATTAATAATTCTAGCACGTGTAATGTTTCTATTGAGAAATATAATATCGTGGCCGTGATGCGTAAAATTTCTTAAAAACTGGCGATGAAGCAAAAATAAAATAATTTGAAACTTTTCGTGCATAACTTTGCATATCTTCCTGTAGCTTTCTGAATAAACAAAAAACAATAGACTGGTATCTTCGATAGCACGTTTTTAACTGTTCGCTTTGTTGTGTGAGCATCAAACAAAGTTGAAACTTAATTAAAATAAGATTTGAGAGGTTTGGTTTTTGGTATTTGGCATTTGCAGATGTTGGTCGCCGTGCGCAATGCAAATATGAACGAAACCGATGACTTCCACTATTTAAAGTTACACTTATTTTAAATTAGTTTTCTTATTCAAGTTGCAATTATACAATTGCTTTTTACTTTTGAACCTTTTGAACTACTTTTTGTTACAAACTTAAGAGGCAATAATATTCAATAGTTGCTCATGGTTAATTAGGTTTGTAATCGTCTGTTAAAAATATTCAATATCGTTACCATTCAATTGTTTTTAATTTAGAATATAATATAAAAATTAAAATAAAGTCATTATTGATTTATATGGCTGTAGAATTATCGTAAAAGAATGTTGTTTAAAAATATAATTGAGATTTTATTAATTGTTTGAAACTATAAACATTAATAATATTGTATATAATATACGCTTATTTGGGCTACGAGACTATTATTTTAATTTTGGTTGTGTTAACTAGTTCGATAATTAGCGGGTTAAATAACAAAAAGAGAAGAGTTAAATTTGTAAAACATGTGCTTACATAGCACTCCGGTGCAGCTGATAATCGCGAAAAGTAGGACGCAGTTAACGCTATCCACATGACTGCGCCTGTAGCGCTACGCTACGGAAAACCTATTAATTACAAGGCAAGGATAGTCTCTTAAAAAAGTCTTACGTTTTTCAATCCCACCATTTCTTCTACAACTTAAACCTACCATGCATTTTATATCATTAATTCTTTATTATGTAATTGAATGTAATACAAATATTGCTTTTTACCGTCATTAAAAAAGATTATGATATATATCATGTTATACAGAAATAAACTCAGTTACGATTATTGGTCACTTTAATTTAATAATAGCTACTTTCTGGCATTATATTTATCGGGTAAACAAGTCGCTTATAAATATGTCATATGCAAATTTACTTTGCGTGTATTAACATAATAAAAATGAGCCCTTTTTCAATAAAATTATACCGGCGAAACCGTAATAACCAGAAAAGGTTGTGCCGGTCAATTTAGCGGTGGCACCGGTTAAAGTTTTCGTTTCATCAACGCAGTGGCTGTGTACGTTAAGCTGTCGTTGAAAATATTTACCCAATCTGGTTGTACTTTCAATAACGGCGAAAATAAGCCAATTGACAGTCCTCACACCAACGCTAGTCAACGTGACGTCACAACGGCAACGTTGCACGCATTTTATGTGGAGCGTAAGTTATAAGTTTGACATGTAAACATATATGACACTGGCATATATGTACGTGTGACTGCATAAACAAACCGAAATAACGTCTTTTTGTGGCAATAATGCACATAAACAATACATTTATTTGCTCTAGGATAATAATTATTCGGAAATGTTATTAAATTACTGTATATAGCATATATTTTTGCACATATATTTCAAAATATTTTTTAGTTATTTTAAATCTGTAGTAATTTATATATTTTTTTAAATAAAAGACTTTATTGAATGAAGCAACACATTATTCCTTTGTTTATATTTAAATAATGCTTAAAGTGAGGAACTAGACTCATATATAGAATTGCATGTGGAGATTAATATTTATGTGGGAACGGAAATGTGGCTGTTGGTGTAAAATGATTGGAACATGTCTCTTATAACACAGTGGCAAGCCAAAACGATTAAACGTATAATGCGAAGTGATAGGTTAGCTTGAGTAGTTTGCTAATTGTCTACAAACACGTCAAATTGTTAATCTCATCTTCTTAACCTATGTCCTTAAACCCAAATTAATTACATATATCAGGATGTAATATCCTAGCATCGATAGATTTTCTAAGATTGCTTCAATTGCTACTGTTCATTCGAACTGTTAAACTCACAAAAGTGTACTTTTGCTATTTTATAATAAATAAAAAAACAAACGATAATTTATTTAAATGAAATTTTCATATTTATTTGTTTCTCAAATTCCCACCATAGAAAAATAATTAAACTTTACTTAATAAATAAGTTGAAAGAAATGTATATAATTGAAAATAAATTAATGGATATATTTGTAAATTTTTGTCCATTATCGAAACTGTTCTATAAATAAATATGGTTGAGCTTTGGAGGCAGTGACGTATATATTTCATAGATGAATATTAGTTAATTCTGGACATTTGATTGTAATAAATCAATATTTAAAATAGTGTAATTAGCGTAATATTAGCATAGGAATATTTTGACTGATGTCAATTTGTTGATTACAGCGCAATGCAAATGAATAGTTCAAACTGTTAAGTAAACTTTGCCGAATAATATCGTTCAGCCAATAGAGCTGAGTTTAGACTTCAAGCGCCCTAGGTTACAGGAAATAACTACAATAGTATGTAGTACGCTATAGATTTAGTGGTCGCGCGAACATAGCCGCAAGTGAGACGAGCATGAACACGTGTGTGTTCAGCAGTATATATTTATGTGTCTTGTTGCAAACAGCAGTACCTAGTGCGCTGCAAGTACGAAATTTAATCATTCCTAGATAAAGACCACGGGAATAACAAAGATGTACGAAACAACAGGAAACATTACAAGCAATGCAACTGTATAAGTTTCGCATGCATGTGTGTTTGTGTATGAGTTAGTTATATTTTTCATCCTTCCGTTTCATATTCATATTATATACATTTCGCAAAAAAAATTGAACAAATATTTTATTTACATATATGTTTACTCTATTTTTCGTATATATTTCTACTGTATAGTCAACTAGAGTTTGAATATATAAATATAATTATTACATTCTTCTCTACAATTTATTCTTATGGATTAGTCTCGTTTTTACTTTCTTATACGCAGTATAAGTAAGTATTGTAATCATGAAAAATTTCGAACTCGAGATTTTAACGGAAATATACGTTTTGACCTTCCCTGAATCGATTCCGACTATTTTTGGTATGACGTCCGTCTGTGTGTGTGTGTGTGTGTGTGTGTGTGTGTATGTGAGCGCTCTACAGCCCAAACGGCTAAAGGGAAAATTATGAAATTTTAAACCTAAGATTTGTATGTGCCTGGCACAAAAACCTTCTATTTTTGAAAACCGTATTCCGACCGGAAGTGCATGTTTACTCTAGTCATTTTTTGCAGTTTGTGCAATTACTCAAAAACGGTTGCAGTTACAGAAAAATTGTTACAGTAAAAATTATAGATATTAGCATTTTGTACAACATTTATTTGAAACTTTTTTTCGCAACCGGTTCCGGAAACAAGAAAATGGCTCTTGAAATTTATTCATATTACATTTAATTTTACATAAATCGTATCATCTGCGCCTGTCAATTGTTTATCAAAAAAAAAAAAACAAAACAGACTTAAACAGTTTGAAGTTTGACATTTTATATTTATTCAAAGAAATATATTTAGTGCAAAAGTGTTCCAAAGGTCAGAACAAATATTATAAATTAGAAAAATAATGAAACTACGATATGGTTTAACCCATATGCGTATAAGAAAGTTCGGTGCATGACACTGCAGATATTTTTTTAATATATTTATATTTAGTTGGACTAAAATATGAACCAGAACAAGACAAAAGGTCTTTTGGAATATATCTCATTTAATATTGTTTTTTTTTTTTTGGATGAGCTCTACAACAAAAGGTTATGTAATTCAAGTCGTTGGAAGTCTCATTAGGTTTTGTGAGAAAGTCGACTTCATTACGGCGGACAACGAGGCAACATTAAACCCCAGTACGATACTCTACAACCGGTACACTTCTGCTTTCGTGGTTAAACGGTTAAATATCCCGTTTTCGGGTGGCTTAACTATATATATTTAAATGGCTGTGTGTGTGTGTGTAAATATAATTTTCGTTAATGTAGAAATGATATTTAGTATTTTAGAATATATTAATCAATAATCGGAGAATCACAAATACATTTATTAGCGTCAAAAAAATGACAGATTGCAATTTTTTACGTAAGTGACGTGTGAACTATATCTTTATAAACCCTGGTGGCGACGAGCATCACATCGCATCAGCATGGATATATTTACATTGTAGATGTCACGGACAATCATTTCGGTCCCATGTCGGTCACATAATGGGCCCCACCCGACCAGGATGTGATATTTTCTCATCCGTGATTTATTGTGATGCACGATGATTCCGTTCATTTATCATTTGATTCATGTGCACAAACCGACGAAACCGACCCGAACAAGACCAGATTATGACATTCAGCGCATCATATCGTATGATAAATACGGCTGCTGATGACAACGGTGCCGCACATTTCTTTCAAAAATTACATACATCTACAATTGCTACTACTTGCCGAAATAAAACGACCGAATTTAAATAAACAGTTGAAACATTAGTACCAGTAAACTAAATTCGAATCGCGGATAAACCTATAGTTACAAAGTTGTATTTGAGTATTTTCAATCTTCGACTTTGATTTTGTTTACTATACTATATTGGTTCATCTTTTGTGCCGTAGACTGTCAATATTTTTTTTGCACCAAGTTTAGTGCACTTCCGGTAGAGTACGAGTATATATATATATTGTAAGGAACTCGTATGTCATGACGCCGACCGACAGGGTAAAATGTTTGGAAACTTGCCCCACTTGTCATTGGTGATCCCTCTTCCCATTTCCTCTCGGTTTGGTGCTTGCACTCACAAATCATATCGTTTAGTGCGGTGCGAATCGATTTTACGATGTCCGGCATCTCACTGAGAAGAACGTGTTTGCCTTTTGGCTCTCTATGTTTATGTTACTCTATACCGGATTCTATATACTTTTCCCTTTATATATACTCGTATATATATGGTTAATGTGGAACAACAATTATTATTTACAGAGCCGGAAAAGGTTTCCAATCAAACCAAACATGAAATTAATATTTTACGAAATATATTTAAGTGAGCTTTGATACATATATCCTACTCATACATTTTTACTTTCTTATACGCAGTATAAATAAGTATTGTAATCATGAAAATTTTCGATCTCGAGATTTTAACGGGAATATACGTTTTGACCTTCCCTGAATCGATGTGTGTGTGTGTGTGTGTGTGTATGTGAGCGCACTACAGCCTAAACGGCTAGAGGTAAAATTATGAAACTTTAAACTTAAGATTTGTATACGCCTGGCAAGAAAACTTTCTATCTTTGAAAACAATATTCAAACCGGAAGTGCATGTTTACTCTAGTCATTTTTTGCGGTTTCTGCAATTACTCAAGAATGGTTGCACTTACAGAAACATTGTTCAAATAAAACTTATAGATATTAGAATTTTAAACAACCTTTATTTGAAACTTTTTTGCAAATAAGGTACCGGAAACAAGAAAATGGCTATTAAAATTGGCTCTTATTATAATTATTTTCACATGAATCGTATCAACAGTGCCTGTCAACTGTTTAATAGAAAAATAAAATATGAAATAATTTCGAGTTTAACATTCAATATATAAACTAAGATATAATTTAGTGATTAGTAGTTCCAAAGGTTAGTAAAATATTATAAATTAGATAAAAAAATAGTCTATATATTCCCACCTCCTACCTATCTGAAAGATTCCCACCCCCTACCTATAATTTGTGATACATATTCTAGTTTTGTGGTAGTAAGCACGGGGCACACACAATTATGTGCGTGCGTGCGTGTATTGTAACATTGGGTACGACACAATGTTACACGTGGAGATTAACGTATCTGTAAGAAATTTGGATTAGATGGCGAACTGCCAAAGGGTGCAGTGTGCAAGTCTGCTCACACACTGCGAAAACTTTAAAAGAGGGGACACCCAGTTTACCAGGACTGGGACGTCCAAAAACATTAAACCTGTAAGTGTGAAAGTACAGTTAGTTATTGGGGCCCACCAGCTCCTTTAGTGGGCCCTGAGTACGCGATCGAAATTTAACCAACCAACTAACAAATCAATCCGGTTCCCAGTGCACTTACCATCCCTCGCACTGTCCTACTACACCCTGGCAATGCAGTAGTAGCCACGAGGGGGTTAAATACACCAGGCACCCACTGTACTACTAATAGCACGGATGGGCTTTTTTGGACTTCATACATCAGTCAGTTATTTGCAACGCGCCAATATTAACAAACACCACGCATCTCATTTTATTCAAATTTTTTAAAAATTATAACTAAGTCTCAGCAAGCCTTGATTACACTCCAAGGTTGCATCGATCATAGTTTTAGCAAAAAAATTATTTAAATTAAACGGAGATTTAGCAAGCAATGATTACACAACATTAGTGCTCCATGATTGCATCGATCTCATATTTAGGATAATATCCACATTTAACCGAGAGATACAGTGGCGCCTAATATCAGCGTTATATTAATTTACTATTGATTTG
This sequence comes from Nebria salina, assembly GCA_944039245.1. NCBI lineage: Eukaryota > Metazoa > Arthropoda > Insecta > Coleoptera > Carabidae > Nebria > Nebria salina. The sequence goes on from OX063271.1 coordinate 15,553,650, forward strand.
AATTCAATCAATGCAAGTTCTTACAAAATTCAATCGCGACGCGCCCACCCCCGAAACACCCGACACCCGAATTTAAAACCCACCCAAAAAAGCAAACCCGAGAAGCTAAACAACGCGAGATTATCATTTAAATACAACAAACGATCTACCTCGGTGGCAAAACTGCCATATTAGATGGACAGTACGCGTTAATAATAAAAATAAGGGACAAATCGTTGTTTTCCTCCAGGAACCCAACGGTGGGTGCTCCCACGATGAAAAGGGGGGATATTTACGAATTTAACGAACGAGCGACAAGGAACTAGAGAAAATACATGTTCCAACTGCAAGGGCAGGGGCTACCACATATATTTGCAACAAAAGCGCGTGTTTCAAACATATGCAGACATTTATTTATTTATTATTAAATGAACCATCATCAACAAGTTCTGTAAAATAACAGCAGGGTGGATTGGAACAAAATACTCTCTCAAGTTATACATATATATACAATGTTTCGTGCATGTGCTATTATTTCAATGACTTTAAATCAATACCATTTAATAAATAATGGTTTTATAAGCTGTGAATATTATTTGTAACAAATTTTATATTTCCCAGTGTAGTTTAACAGTTTCTAAATACGCGCGCACTCAGAAACAGTTAAAGAAAAGAAGAAAGAAAGAATAAATAATATAAATACACCCGAAGACAGCGGATTCTCTTTCTATTTTACGACGTATAAGAGAACCACTGACCAAAACGCATGTTCGAAATATTAAGAGTCCAAAAGGTACTCACCAAGTCCAAATCCAAACTTGTTCCTCTCCTACCACAGCTGAAGTTCTTGTTGTTCCTGTTTGGTAGCGAAGCGCAGCGAAGAACTTTATTATTTAAATTACCCGAAATTACTTATTTAAAAATTTGCACACGACCATTTTTTATTTCACTCACCAACACTGATTTTTATACGGAAAATTACATTTAATTTTAAGACTTTCACTAATACTGTACAAGGGGGTAAAATGGCATATATTTAACGTAGTTATTTCACAAATAAAAATAAACACTCGCGAACTCACTTAATTCACTTTGTTACAAACGGCACAGTACATACATATAAATAAATGCAGAAAGAAAGATAAAAAAGAAACTGGGAAATATAAAAATAGCACATGCTAGGTAATCAAAAAATCACTTACTTGTTCTAAATAAAATGCAGAGTTGAGTAGACTGGACCCCCCTGTAACATTAGCAAATGAATTAGAAATCATCGTAAATAATTATAAACATTATTAAAAACACCCCACATAAACATTTAATAAACAATAATAATCAATTGGGACCGCTAAGTTAAAGAAAATAAATAAAAACCATTAACTTATATACGAATTTAACATGCAAGTATGTATGATCAACGATATAAACGAAATAAAATTAGGAAGTAGATGGTTCATATTTTCGCGAAAATCTAATGTAATCGGTCACCCCGCACAAAAAACAGTATAGAATATCAATTAGCAGTCTATTAGTTAACTTTTAACACTAAAATCTATTATAGAATCGCGTTTTTTACCCCGTTTTTTACGAATTTTGTCTTACCGAAAATTCGCGCGTACAGCGTATAGCTGACGTTCCACGGCACACTACAAAGTTTATTACTATTTTATTAAATGGTGTTTTTAACATGTATATACTTATTATATTTATTATCTATAGTGCATTTTTTTTTATCTTATGCGTAAAAAAAATAGACGAAAATATAAATACAGATATTATTTATACACATATGAATAATAAAATGAATTTAATTGAAAATACTAATTACCTAAAAGGACCGGCATTTACTTTTTATTTTATTTCGAGTGCATGAGACTTTAATAAATAAAGTACAGGTGTTCTATATATTATATATGTAGTACGATTTAAAAATTAAATATGTAGTTCAATTTTAAAATAAGATTTAACTAAATAAAAATTGCAAACATAAAAATTTTAACTATAAAATGTCAAATATGGCAATTTTGAATGAAAAAAATTAAATGGAAAAGTTTAAACAATCATAATAAAAATCTGTAATAAGATATAAAATCGTCCTTTTCAGGAAATCAATTTGTGAATACGAGAACAAATTTTCTAATAAATCGGTTGAAAATCATACGAAAAACAAAGATCATAGATCAATAGTACAATGATATGATTTTTCGGCTTTTATTTCAAAGCAAAACTAGTTTTTATTTTATTTCGCGTACATGCTAATATATAGTGTGCAACTGTTCTATATATTCTATATATATGTAGTAGTACATAGTAAGAATATTGAATAAAATGAGAATAGCAACAAATGAATGAATTTTTATTTTAATTATTAAATAAAATAGCAAAAATCGCGCTTATTAAAACAAAGAGAAATAAATTTCTCGCGAAAATATAAACTGTTATAATAAAAATCCGTATTGAGATATAATTTCCTAAAACAGGCAATTTTTTTATTAAGATATACTCACTTCATCATTTAGAGTTGCAAGCGAGTTGATCTGCAAGAGCCGACATCCGGTTCCTCGTCTTGCACACGCGCACAAAATGTCTATGTTGTACCCGGCGCATTACAACAAACCGCAAATGTTCTAATATATATTTAAATAGAATTAATATTGAATTTAATATGGTTCAAAAGTTCATAAGACTCTAATTGCGCAATACGGATAATTGCTCTATATTTTAAAATGTTCATATACTAGTAGCCTACATAATCCCGCACTATGTAGCAATAATTATTCATAGCATTTTATATGCACAATAACGTTAAAACCGAACTGAAGTGACCGGCGGTGGTCACAGAACTGATTTTCTTAATCTAATACTGACAAGTTTTCCTGCAAAAACAAGAAATTTTTGAATTAAATTCTATCCCTATATAAGTGGGAAAAGGATAGACACACTCAGGTGGCGTCTTTTAATAAATATTGGTTTTTGATTTTAATGTATTAACATGCATAGACTATCACCAAATATAAATTTCTTGAAATGATGTTTTTTAACGCCCAAATTTTCCTTAATCTGTAAGTTTTCTTAAAATTGTTACTCTTACATATATATAGAGCATAAAATTAGCTTTAATTTGATATGCAACAACAATATTATTACTTGCGATAAATGATCAATTTTAGGCCATCCTAGTATATGTTCTTAATTAATTACGCGATAGAGCACAGAGGTGATAAGTGCGGTATAGAACTGTATTATAAGTAATTTTCAATTTTAAAAGTCGCGTCTTCTACTCAGACTAATTTTTTGTTGTTTATATGTATATCGAACACATAAAACTAGGATAAATTTGAATAATGACGTTTTCTGTGACCAAAATTTTGCTAAATTTGCAAGCCTTTTAGTTATTTTAACAGTTGCAAAAGAATTTGATATGCAACAACGGTAGTATTGTCTAATAGTTGTGCCCCGTGATACCGATGAGTTTTTGCTAATAAAGTTTTTTATGATCTGCTTTAATTTCTGAGATAAAATTTTTTTCAAAAAAGATTCCGGAAACATGTAAATGGTTATTAAAATTTGTTCTCATTATAATTATTTTCACAAAAATCGTATCAACTGTGAATGTCAATTTTTTAACAGAAAAACAAAAAATTTAAATATTTTAGAGTTATTCTAAGAAATAATTTAGTGAAAAGGAGTTTAGTAAAATATTATAAATTAGAAAAATAGTCTAAATATGATCCAACCGAAATGCGTATAAGAAAGTTCAGTGCATGACACTGCAGATGTTTTTTAATAAAATATGATTTACAAATAAATTTCGATATAAGCTATTTTTCTTAGCTACGTTTACGTAAATCATCGTCGAAAATGTATTGTTTCAAATTAAAAATTGTCCAAATACCACTCGTCAAAATCATATAATGTCCCAAAATATATTAAAATTACTCAATTAAGTTCACTTATTATAATAAATTTACATATATTTTACCCTAACTTTACATTTGCATAATGCAAATATACATTTATTTTTGTGTACGTCAAAAATAATACTTGTGTTTTTTGGTGGAGTTGCTTCGTAATATTCAAAATAAATTTACCCAAAAGTGTAATCGCTAATTTAATTTATTCTATCAAAACATTTCACATCTGATTTACTATTTTACACACTTTTTATTCCAACTCCAGTGATAGTTATATATAATATAAATTTCCTTAACTTTATAAATCTAACTGTAGTAAATCTTTTTCAAATTAAATATATCCAAACAAAATTAATGTTTATAACCGAATATACTATAAAATAGTTAATTTACTTTTCAGTTCGACCACTATGGGTGAAACTATTAGGAGAAAATCGTCCATTATCTGCAGAAAACGCTTACGAATTGTCCTGCGAAGTAGTCGGCTCCAGACCAACACCATCAATTACTTGGTGGAAAGGCAGTGTACCAATGAGGAACACCAGAGAAACAGTAAGAATATTAATAATAATTTTTTATTTAAATCCCGAACTATTACGCGCTTATTCAAAAGGAAAATAAACCTATGCTATAATAATATTAAATATCTGTCCTCTTTCATTTCCTGCACAACTACATAAGATTATGTTTTTTTATAAAGTTTAACTTAATCTAAAATTAAGCGCTTACTTATTAATGCATATAAATAATATTATATTCTTTGAATAAACGGATTTTTAAATAAAAGTGAAATTGACAAATGGCCTGTTATAAATTATGTATTTATAACAGTAACACAAATTAGATTCGTAAAAATGACATATTTTTTTAAATTCTTCTACCACTGTCAACATTTTTCATTATTATCGTTCGTTTACTCTGACTGGAAATGCCGTAATTAGAACATATATGCATGAAATGTGACGCTGAAAACATAACTGAAAATAAACTGTAATATGCAGCAGCCAGTTACGCGAATATTCAAAGCGAATGATGGGGTCATATATTGTTAGGTACACTGTAAAAATATACATTACATTACAAAACTCTATTTTTGTATATAATTCTATTTATATCAGCAGTTATTTTTGTTGAATATAGTCTATAAATTAACGTTATCAGAATAAATGTTAATCATAGTGTAGCTTGAAGGTTATTTGTAAAAACATTTTTGATAATATTGAAAAAAATGTGTTTTCAATGTTAACGAATGGAAATCATAACGCAAATAAATCAAATATTGACCAAATCGAAGAGAATAATTGTGTATACATTTAATTATATATCGTTGCAACTTTCAACAGCATTTTAATTGCATTATTAACCCGAAAATGTGTATGTGTGCTTTAATAATTATTTTAAATTACGTTAAACGAATTTAATTTAATACATAACGCGATCCCAATTACCAAATATTTGTAACTGTTTCAACTATCAAATTAATATAATTAAAGCAACTAAATTGCTTGATAAGCTCACTTTTCAAAATGTCTTAAAAGGTGAGAAAAGTTTTCGATAATTTTAATGTATATTTTGATAATAGTAATTGAATTAAATTTTCGCGATATATAATTCTCAGAGCATTACTATGCCATGATCGCATACGTGACAGCAACAAAGCTAATGGAGCATTTACGTTTGTGAGCATGGATCCTATTAGAATCTATTTGAAACGACCTCAGTGACGTAATACAATTTACTGCGCAGCAAAGGTAATTCAAAGACAAGTCTTTTGTATGGCCTTTAATAAATAACAACGTCACATATTAATTACCTTACATGGGATTTTCATCTAATTGCTGCAACAAATTCAACCTAAATCCATCTAGATTTATAACCAAATGTCTATTTGAAACCTGGCATTTATCCGTTATCAAAAGATTTTTTCGTAAATAGTGGTAAACAAACACTTTTGTCAAAGAAGACAGAGAAAAGGTTCTATGTAATTAAACTGAAGGTCAGAATTTAAATGATGATGACAACTAAGCAGACGAGAGTTTGTGGATTAAACAAAGACGGAAAACCGTCAAAGTTTTGGACGAAATTGAAATGAACTTCAAAGACAACGGCGTTTCATGTTTGTCGCCGTGGTTTATGACAAATGAAAGCAGTTCTTGGGTCGGTTTGAAAAGGGTTTCGTTATCAACACGGCCATTTGCTCGTTAGATAGAGTGAATATTTTCGAAAATTATGAGTTTACAAACTCAGAAGATACATGAAATTTAACGGTCAATTATATTTAGTCGTGTTTTGGAAAATTTTAAATTCAAAACATATAAGTAAACTACACTTTTAATATATATATATATATATATATATATATATCAGAAATTTTTTTGAAGGAAAATAAAAGTTTTCAATTTGTGGAATTATCAATTCTAAAAATATTTTTTCTATTAAACATTTCGTAATAAGTAATAAAATAAATCATTCCCAGTGCAACAATAAGGAATGTCTTGTAATTTTCATGGTTTGAATTTAACATTTTTTTATTTTTCAGTTTTATTTTAGTGTTTGAAAATTCGCAGACGGCTACTTTATAGCAACGGTAATGCAAGGGGGTGGTCGGCATCAGTACGACACGAGCTGAGAGGGCAGATTTCTTTTCATTTATCTTGTTACCGTGGCCAAGCAAAGCGCGCAGACGGTGTAAATTATGTCATTGTTCCAACAAATGGGCACTTTATAACTGCTACTGCTTTCTGTTATTACGAAAACTTGCCGCACTTGTGATACTTATTGCTCCGTACTTTTCAGTCTCGTTGAGTCATAGTTACCCATTCACATATTAAAAACTCTTTTCTATGCATGCATACTGTGTAGACAACAATATAAAGTAGAAAATGTATATTTTAAATTAAGATCGTGTAAAAAATTTCAAACGAATTCATTTTCTTCTACAAGATTAGCTGGCATATTTTCACAACGATAATTTTAATTTTGAACAATGTTCATTTCTTTAGCGAGATTTTAAAACCTGTTAGTGACAAGATTTCTTTTTGGTAATGCGTCTATGATCGTGCTGCAAGAGATGGTGAAGCAAATTGAATGTATTATAACTTAAAGATGTCTATTTGCTTGCAGTCAAGTCCAGACAGCAACACAACGACAAGTGTATTGACATTTGTACCAACTATTGACGACGGTGGTAAATACTTGTCTTGCCGAGGTGTTCAACCACTTATACCAGACAGCGGTGTCGAGGACGGCTGGAAATTGGACATTCATCGTAAGTAACAACGCCTACACATATATACATCGCCACTAAAGCCGTAATTAAATTCACGGATCTATACGAATATTGTTGTTTCATTATTACGCGACTATGTACCATCAATATTTGTTTGTGAATTTTCGAGAATATTGGCTTTGTTAGTAATTAATTGATTAATCAATTTAAGTATATGCATATTTAATTACTCCACTATACTATATAATGATTATTAATTATTTCGTGCGTATATTTTATGCGTAAAATATCAACCTGCTAATTGCTTTCTGTTGCCTTATATTTCATCTCAATTTATATTTATTTGGTTGTGAAATTATTTATAATTTTTAACATTTACATATTAATACCAAATATTCGTAGTAACGAATCACTCACCTGGAGTTATAAGGTACTATGTCCACATGTACAATAAAAAAAATTCCTTAAAAACTTACAGCAAATTTTTTTTAAAAAGATGCATTTTTATAAGAATCTTATTAGAATCTTCTAATGTAAAAATTATACTTATATATAAAATAAAACTATTGGTGTTCTTTGAATTAATCTTTGACCGATTATTGTTCAAAAAATATTTTTTTAATTTTCTAGATGTACCAATGGTTACTTTAGAATTGGGTAGTAACTTAAACGGGAGTACAATTAGAGAAGGGGTGGATGTGTATTTCGAATGCAACATAAAATCCAATCCATGGGTGTACAAAGTGAGCTGGCGGCATAATGTAAGTAATGTTAATCTATAAGTTCGTACATTGCTGCTATGGACTGCAGTGCAGTACAAGATCTCAATTTCATTAATGCTTGGTTCTTGGTACAATGTTTAGGGGAAAATGCTGTTTAACAACGCGGCAGCTGGCACGATTGTAAGCAATCAGAGTTTGGTGTTGCAAAGTGTTACGAGAGCACGGGCCGGGTTGTACACTTGCGTTGGGAGTAACCAGGAAGGTGATGGAGAGAGTAATCCAGTGCAACTCGATGTCAAATGTAAGTTATCTGGATTAGAATAGTTTGCAACCGAACATAATTATAGCATATATCAACTATGTGTGTAGGTGGATTTTTTTTTTGTAAATTATTAATTAATAAGTTTCGAATATGTGATGTAATTTACGGGAAGGTTTAACAAAATATTGTGGCGATAAATATCAACAAATGGCGAACGCATTTTGATTCATTTGGGGCTTTAATGCGTCCACCGGCCTCTATAAATTTGTGTCCTTTTCTCTACCTCTACACTATAATATATAACAGTCTTGTGCGTAGCCGTGGAAACGTCAAATCGACTTGCGCGAAGTTGAAATACTGTTCACACATGCCACCCTATAAGGAGTTTATTTTTGCCATCCCCAACACACTAACACACACATTTCGTTGGAGCTCTCACCGAAAGAAGTTTGTCTGAATATCAATATTTGTTTGGCGTTTCTCTTTCTATTACTCGATGGTTTCTCTCCGTTTCGTATATATGTATGTGTGAAAAGCATTCATGTCTACAGTTGTCCGCCACAAATGATGGATTGCTCTTGCGAACGAATAGGCGCTTGTTTTATAATACATAACACAGACACCATCCATTATTATCGATACTTTTCTGGCCTATATAATCCTTTTTTATACAATTGAAAGATGATCAGTAACTACTTAGTATTTTTATGTATTTCGAAAATTGTTTTAATAAATAATATCAATTTTATTACTATAATAAAGTGAATGTGTATTTGTAGTCGCACCAGTATGCAGACCGGGTCAGGCGAAAGTGTTCGGTGTGGCGCGACAGGAAACCGCTCGCATACCATGCGAACTCGAGGCGAATCCACAGGACATACAATTTACGTGGAAGTTCAATAACAGCGCTGAAACGATAGACATCCCGCAGTCGCACATCGCGACGGATCGCACGCGAAGCATTGCTGCGTACACGCCCATGACCGAGCTGGACTACGGCACCATGCTATGCTGGGGCAAGAACGAAATCGGCGCCCAAAAGGAGCCGTGCGTCTTCTTTGTCAACCCTGCTGGTTCGTAGTAATTGATATTGTTTCGAATTTGTCCCTACAGCGAGGCGCTTGTTTTTGCTTCACTACACACTCATTAAAGATCTTGTTGAAAGGTTTAATTAGTTAGGAGGAACCACACGGAGAGAAAATTACGTTTTTTTTTTTGTGTATATATAACTATATTAAATACATATTATAGACAAATTCGCATAAAAATACATTAATACTTTATTGATAATTCATTTCATATATGTATAGATAAAAGCAATTAATTTATTTTTGTTAATAATTTCGCATATTTAATGCTTCAGGTAAGCCAGACTCGTTACAAAACTGCACGATCCTTAACCAAACGGCAGAGTCGTTGAATATCGAGTGCATTGATGGTTTCGATGGCGGTCTTCCTCAAGAGTTCATCATGGAAGTGTACGATGCCCAGACACGAAAACTTGTCAGCAATGTGACATCCCGCATTCCGCTGTTCACCGTTGGGGGCCTTGAATCCGGCTTGGGGTTCGACATTGGTCTCTATGCCGCGAACAAGAAAGGCCGCAGCGAGATCGCTCGCTTGCAAGCGTTTACCTTGAAATCCGCCGAGAAGCATACAGGTATTTACGTGTGAAAATATCGAGAGAATTTGGCACCTTTCAATATCCTCTCCTTGCAACGTGAGCGCGTGTGAGTGAAGGACATGTGTGTAAGGTGACCATACGTCCACGGATTTGCTAGAGCAGTTTTTCTATCTTTCATTCCTTGTACAGTTGTTCAATTTCCTGAATAAAATAAATGATTTTCCCACTAAAATATTTTTTATATTTCGTTCTCATTTTCATATTTGATGTCTTAGTACTACGAAACCAATACTATTTTTGGTTATTATGATTATTTTTTTGAAATTCATTTAAATGATGTTGATGTTTTTTTTTGTCCATTTTTTTTTTTGTGTTAATGTATAAACTGTTTCGTAAATCGAGTAATGGTCACCCTACATGTGTGTGATGGTGTGTGTACCGTAGATGACGATTCCCGGCTGCCCACGCCACCGGAGAATTGTACCGTATCGTACCGGTCGGAGCACGCGGTTCACATCCGGTGTGACGTGCCCGAGCACGTACGCAACCAATCGCCAACATATTTATTACAAGTGTACGATGCGAGAAGCAGACTGCTACTTGGCACGGCCACATCCACGACGGCCGAGGACCTCGGCATCGATGATCTGCCTAGTGAACCGGGTACCGACGGCGAGTTGTTGCTATTCGTGCGCACGATGACACCGAAAATGACGAGCGACGCGGCGATTCTCTATACGAACGGTGCGGGCGCCATTATCAATCACCAACGTAGCGGCAGCGGTAAGAGAGCGACCGTCCACTGGCTGCTGAACCTCTGTTGTTCTCTCTACCTACCCTATATCACCAAAAATACTAAAATTCTAAAAAAAATATATATCAAACAAATATTATAAAAGTACACGGTTATGGAGCATGGCGTGGTGGACTTGTGGTGCTAACCCAGTGGTGATGGCTATTGTTATTTCAAACGGTTGTGGTTTCAGTCCCTTCCACACAATATCCTCATGTTTGATAGTTTTGTTTCTTCCTCGTAAACCTCGTAAACCCTAAGCTCATTTATTATTACTGTTCCCGGTGTAAGGTGTGGAAGTTGCATTTGGCATGCTTGGACTTTTGATATACATACATACATACCTTTGTCTTGAATCCTTTACTCATTTAAGAAACTCGGAAGCAAAATACTATCTACAAATTTTTCATAATTTTTCTAGTTTAAAGACATATTTATGTAATACAGAATAAAAATAATACACAATATATTTATGTTTTTTTTTTATATAGGTACATATATTGGAAATTACATTAGAGGACAATAGATTTATAGCAACTTGTTAAACATGCTTTTAGTTAAAGAAACTCTATAATAATAATAATAATAATGAAAAAGATCAGTGCACATAATATGGAAATTATATAATGGTTCAATTCAACCGCTATAATCTAATATTTTATGAATAAATTACGTTATTGTTACCGTTAATAGACCTATCAATTTTTATTATTATCGAAACATAAAAATATTGGTGTACTTGAAATGAATAATTGGTTTCGATTTTGCTTCGATTTTCTTCTGAGAATTCCCATGTAGTATACTTAGGGTATAAAAAAGGTTACCTCATTCACAATAAGAGCTATGTTACGTAGTTGTAGTGATAGCACATCATTATTTATGTTAATTAGATGAAATTTTGTGTTTTTGATATGAATAAGTTACCTTGCAGCAATTTGCTGTTTTTTTATTTGTTTGTTTAGCCATTCTTATGAACAATAATAGGTCTGTTAATTACGTTCTTTTTGGTCTAGCCAATAACAGCACTTCATAGAATGAGGCAATCTATTATATACAAACCAAGAGTTGTCATATCATCTGTTTTATAATCCCAGAATGCTTGCATTTCCTACCTACCATTTGTCAAAATAGATAACTGGAGATTTTTAAAATAAACTTTGAATTATCAAATTTTTTTAATAAAAAATAAATAAATGTATATTCTCCAATTATTTATAATCATCGTCTCATTATCTCACTAAATGTTGTTGACATATATGAACCATTTGACTTTAATTGCTTTACAGCCTCGACGCCAGTGCTGCTCCAAATAACACCAATACTAGGTGCACTAATTGGTGTAGTATCTGCTTTGGTGATGGTCGCCATTGTTATCGTTGTTGTGATACGACTGCGCGGTGGTGGTGATCAAGACGATAAAGATTGTGATGACGGTGGATTGTCGTCGTCGAGTCGACGTTGTGTGGCCGCGTCCAGCGATAAAGCCAGCACCGAACCGCTGAATAAAGACCTGAACGACAGCGTCGATAGTCTAGAGGAGAAGAATCCCGATATTATACCACAAAATAACGCCGATGATGACTACCAGGATGAAGAACGAGCATTTGAACGGTTGAATAATGCACCGATACGGACGTATACGCGATTGCAGTCGCCGAGTAATCTAGGACGGAATGGATCTTACGATACGTACAAGTCGCAGAAATCGGTATATATATTTCGAATATTTTTACATTATTTAGATTCTTTTAAATAAATATTTACATACTTTCTGTATGTGTTCAAATAATTGAAGGACGGTAATTGTTTATATGGGTTGAAAGAAACTAAATTAAAATTGTATATTTATTTTTTCGAAATGTAAATTAAATGTATGTTTCAGGATGAAATTACATATGCAGAGCTGTCTCTTCCTAATCAACAGATGCCGCATGTTATCTATAATCAACAAGCTATCCCAATGGCTGTAATGCGTCGCCAAGAGCCGATTGTTTACGCGCAAATAGATGTGACGAAACGAATGCCATGCCTGCAGCCGCTATCTCCACCGCACCCAGCCACTTTAAATGCAATGCACCACCCCCATCTGCCGGCGTACATAACACGCGCAATGCACGATGACCACCAACAGCAGCAGCAACAGCAACAACAGCACCTAATGCATGAGGGCTCGAGCATTGGTGGACCAGACACACCGCTCATTTCGCAACGTGACCTTGTAGCAGTGAGTAGTAGCTGCTGCAGCAGTACACAAACGTACGGGCCCCATGACACGTTTCTCTAATCTTACTCCATCTCTTCGCAGCAACCGCTTTTGGATGCGGGCAGTCGGTGTTCCACTCTGCCCCGTACACCACGCACCATCAGCGCCACTCGGTTCTGACCAACCGAGTACATGTACTCCGAACTTTAAACCGTTAAGATGATGGATCTTGTCAGCGTATACAATCGCCAGTCACACATTGAGTAATCGTGCTACATTTAGGGACAGCCCTTGGTCATTCGGTGCTTAGCAACAAACGATTATTGTGTTCGTGCATTCCTAAAATGTACACCCCACCCCACCCCCCCCAACACCCCCCCCCCCTGATTAAAAAGACTCAGCCTAAGTGTTCATAATTTTAAACTAAACTGTGGTTTCATCGGACTCTCCTGATCCAGCAATACCCGAGAAAAATTTTACAAAAAAAATATATTATATAAATGTGAATGTTTCAAATGCAGTTTCTCTATCCGAATTCTCGATTTTTACTGAAAGAAAACAGCTGTGCTGTGACTTTTATTTTAAATAAATGTTAACACAAAATGGTTCGCTCTGCATCACTTGTTGGATTAACTTTTATGTTGGCTAAGTTTTAACGAACACTTAGCAATTGTTGTGGAGATAAACTATTTTCGTACATAGTTTTAAGTAATAGTCAACACTTTATTGTATCATCATTTTATTATTACTGTAATTCAAATTTTTAGATGATTCATTTTGCATCATTTAAGCGCAAATCAAATCAAAATTGATTTTAAAAACGATTAATTTTTAACCGTCCATGAGTAAAAAATCAAGTGATGCAAAATCAAACCAAAATTATAATGAGGTAATTGTATTGTACGTGTATATATTGTAAATAATATCTACAGCTCAAATGTATGATTTTTCTTAAAAAGGAAAGTGCGTATTTAAAATAACAAAAAAAAAAAATAAATGTGTGGTTATTAGTTATGTTTTAAAAACCATATAAACCAAAAGTACTTATTTTCACTTTTTAATACTTTCCTTTCAAAAAAAGAACTACATTTATAAAATAATATAATATAATCTAGTTATAATAATTATATGTTTACAATGTAACATTTATTCATTAATATATTGACAATAAAGTGATACGTTATTTGTTTAATGTATTTTTCAAAAACTTAATGGATGAAAATTCTAAATAAAGTCGATACTGTTCGTTCAACATATTTTTGTTTTCTTTAATACCTTAACAAAAATAATCAAAAATATTTAATATCCCAAATTACGAATCCGATCGAATATTTTATTTTTAATTATCCATATGTCTATTTGGGTTACGATTTTTGGGTGTTTTGATCATTGGTAATTTTTTAGGAAGTGAAAAGAATTATAAGGTAAAATAATTTAAGACCATGCATTGTATAAATTCTTTAATATCCCTTAAATAAATAATTTCACACATGTAGACAATATTCACTAAAAAACTCATGTTAAATTAGCTAATTTATAAAATGAAAGTAATCAAATTAGGCTTCAGTGAATAAATCAGGGGCATCATACGCTTTAGATTCAGGTTTCGTTTCTTGTATTACAGTCTCTTTATGGCGGTACATGATATATAAACCTGCAGCAGCCATAATCAAAAATACTGAACCACACATCCCTAATGGCTATAACAAAAATAGAAAAACTACGTTAATAACTAACCACAGATGAATTAATTAAAATTTCAGAAAAAAAATTGGCAGAAAAGATAACATACCGAGAAAACCGATTACTGGTAAATATAAATATGTGTGTGTGTGTCTGTGTGCGCGCGCGCGCGTGTGTGTGTGTCTGTGTAAGAGAGAGAGAGGATGTATATTTGTGTATGTGTTGAGGATTTATATTTGTTTTACTTATATTGGAAATTTTAATAATATTGTATATAAATCTACTTACTCCTGGTACTTGATACATCGTATCTGTTGATTTGCATTCGTCCATTGTTACAATAGAAACAGCGATTACGAATATCGCTAAGACAACGCATAGAACGATATCCTATAATTAATGCAAATCAAAAACAATCTCTTTTTCATTCTTAATTTTGCTTAATTACCAAAACAAACCAAAATCCTGTATATTTTAAAGCTATGCCAAGCGTGAAAACACCATAAAGTATTATAGTTATGCCTGCACCGAGACTTACGGCCAACGTGAATAACCACACGTACCAATCTGAGGTGTTTGGACAGGTGTCGTAAGTTAAAAATATTAAAACTGCCGTGAGAAAAAATATCTGGAATACGATTTTTATTAATTGATCTCACCGTAAAAATTGTTGGATAATTGTACTATTATTTTTCTAGAAGCAACGACAATTGTGATTGATTAGCTATTTTTTATTAGATAGAATAATCTAGTATATAATTATAAATGTATTTGCTTTATATGGATTAAATCGCAAATTGATTTTATTAATTTTTAAAAGAACAAATCAGATAATTCTACATTCTAATAGACATTTTTTTACCTAAATATGTAACAAATGTCTAGATTTTAAGAAATAATTAAAAATTATTCCAAATACGAAATAGTTAATTAATTAAAAGTATAATTAAAATACGAGCGCTAAATATAAATCAAATTCTTACAACAGAAATTAGTTTCACAATTCCAACACTAGACATAGGAAATTTTCCAGGTGATATCCTTTTCCGTATGACAGAACTATGTGTTAGATCAAACTGAATCCGCTCAAAAATCGTACTTCTTCTTCTGGCAACATGTTCTCGATCCATTATGTATAATTATAAATACAAAAAAAAAAAATACACAACAGTACTTTATACGTCTAAAGTTTACGTCATTTTTTATAACTAAAAACACACTATCCCATCCACAGAACAGTCATAGATAAACTAACAAATATTTATTGAAATTATAATTAGCAAGTGATAAAAACAATTAGATTATTTTAGAACGTTGATATATGATATAATTTTATCAATACTATTTTATCTTATTTATCTCCTAATAAATAATAAAAAATATTTATTGAACTATATATATTGAAAACTGCAATCTTGTAACCACTTCAATATTTATTTGTTCAACAAGTTTTTTATAATATCTTTAAATGTTAACCTTTGATAAAGAAAGTATTTGTTTACCTGTAAACGAAATAAATATATTCACACTTTGGAATATATATAATTATTTCATCTTTTGAGTAAAAAATACTATTTTATTGCTCTAGTAAATAAAAAAAAAATACTTAAGGTATCCAAAAGTATTTTTAAATACTAGCAAATCTAATTTGACACTAAAGTGATTTATTTTGAATAATATATAATTTTTTTCAAAAGTAATATCAATCAACATAATCTAAAAATATTAATACAATATCTTCTTTAACAACATTATATTTTCGTTTCGCCCACACAAACATTCGTCGTTTAACATTTAAAAATCTCATTTTAATTTTCCTCGGAGCTTCAAACGTAACATGAACATCCGGTTTGTTCTTAAAATATAAATGAAGTCTTATTTCTGCTAACAGTATACAAGCTGCTAAGAAATGCCCCATGATTACAACATAAAACGCCCCTTGAAGCATTTTGATATTTATCGGACGTAATCGTTCATTATCATCAGGTTCTTTCAAAGCTTTCTGTTTTGTAGCTGTAGTATCTGTAGTCTTTCCTGGTTCTGGATTGATAGATTCAGCTTTATCATCGTTTATTTGTTGTTTTCCTAATATTTCGTATTCGTTTTCTGTCATTTTTGTTAGGATTCCAGCTTCAAAAACAGCCATCAATCTAAATATATTGTTGATGTACACTTGTGATAATTAATTTATAATATATACTTACACTTTATTTATATTGTCAATAAATGGACATCCTAATTGAAGTGCGATGGCTGAGTATGCAGTGTTTAATTTTTCTCCTAAATGGAAGTTTGTCGAACCTCCAAAATACGAAAATTATTAAATTTGTAATATATGTTGTAATTAAGTGAATAAAGATAATTGAAATAAAGTATAAGCTATTTTTATGACCGAGATATACAATTATCGTTTAGATCTTATCATTAAAACATAATTTATTACTTACCAAATCGTTGAATATCAAAAAATAAAGTTTCCCTTCCTGCAATAGTAACGATATTTTTAAAATCTCTTACTAATTTGACACCATTTTCCACGGAATCAACAATAAAAGTCTTTTGTACTTTCATTAGGTTCCAAAGGCGTCCATAAATTCCAGTACCGTTCTATAAGCAATTATTTTAAATCCTATCAAATTAATAATAATATTACAATTACTTGAAGAAGGTCATAGAAAGAACTATGTTCTTCGACATATAATTCATAGCCATTATCTCTCATTGCTATTTCTAACTGGAATAAATTATTTATTGGTTTTTCTGTAAGTAAACAGTTTCTAATTTTCTTTTTATCTATGATTTATGGATGCCAAACAAACCTCTTCCTGGTCGAGCTAATAAAGACGTAAGATTAGCTGAATACATATCGCCTATAACATAAGTGGCAGCAACCGACAAAATTATTATAAATAATCTGCACTTGTCACTTTTACTCGGTTCTTTTCCCACTAAAAATTTTTTTTTGTTATTTTGAATAATAATTTTCATGCTTAAAAAGTACTGACTTTGTTTTAAAAATAAAGATGTTGTAAACCAAACACAATTATAGAACAGTTTTGAGTGTGATTTTATATGAGATTTATGGCGCCACATATCTGGAATTGCTACAAGACAATAGAGGATTGGTCCAGCAAGAACCACAGTCAAAATCACTGGAGGCCATAACTTGAAAAAAAATTCCAATTATAAGTAAAACAATTTGTAAATTTTAAAAAACGTCTGAAGATTAACATGCAGTATATATATATATTTCAAATGCAGTCAAAGTTTTATTTACACGCCAATGAAATGGACGTATCAGCGCTAAAGCTTCATTTAACCGACTTGGCGCATGCGTAATAAAGGCGCCACTATCAGCCAGTGTTAAGAAAGAAAACTCTACAAGAGCAGTTCGATCTAACGTAAGAGTAACATCACCTAAAAAAAAATCAGCTTCCTACAAATAAAAACCAATATATTCCATATTTTCCACTGGTGTTAAGTCACAACTAACTCTTTTCCAAACAAGTCCTAAAGCGCTTTGAAACGAGTTATTTGAAATAGTTAGTCCTTGATTGGGATCAAAATATTCAAAACGAAAATTCAATTTCTTCGATAACAAATTTAATAGTTTATTATCTCGTCCTCCAAATACTTCAATACTATCATTATTGTACTTGACAAAATACCACGGAGGTTTCTAAAAAATGCACCCAATTACGATAAGTGTTTAAACACCTAAGCAAGTTTAGTAGAATACATGAACAACGGGTATATAAAATATTTTCCCTTTGAAATCTTTATAAACTTCATTTGCTGCGGGTAAAGTAGGTCTGCGGAATAAGCCACCAGTCTTAGACCACCAATTTACCAAAGCCAAATGGTGTCGCCGGTGTGAGATGGCTTGATTATAATAAAAGCGATATCTTAAAATATTAAAGAATAGTACGTTGTGATCTAGATTATTTGTACTCGTATAGTAATAGTTACGTGTCATTTCGTGGATTTGTTATGACTATCGTGCTTATAGACTCATGTAACGATCTTACGAAATATCGCTTGAATGGATCGTGGCCCCAATAAAATATAAAAAGCATATTTCTATGTATTATATTATTCTCTGTTAGCTAAAATTATTATTGTTTGTGTTTCAAAAATAGCTTAAAAAATATATTAAAAAATAGTTGTGAATATGAATAAGTGTTAATCATTACCTCAACGAGTATGTGTTCATACATTTTATGAGTACAAAAAAATAAACAATAAGCATATCCATATTGTTCCATGGTATCCAGTAAATAATTAAAAAACTATAACAAAAATACGTAAATGTCCTGTTTTTAGCCATTTCTAACTAAAATTATATTACTAGTTTTTTTATACTATAGGAAACATAACTAGAAAATTTTATATAAGAGCTTTAGAAATATACTATAGTGTACACTGTAAAAAAAAATTGGGCAAACTAGTCTTAGTTTTGATATAAAATTAAAATACAATAACAAAAATAACTTTAGTAAAAAGTATCCTTACTTTGTCTTGGTATTGAATTAAAGTAATATTGAATAAGTAAGTTTGAATATTATCTATATGAAGATACTTCTGGATGACATTTATAAATAATTTATCTAAAATTGTCAATTATACATAAACGAGATACAATGAATACAAAATAATAATACCTGTATGGTTATCAAACACTAACGCTAATTGGTCAGCAGGTAAACCATTTATAATATCAACTATAGCACTCGATAAATTACCACTATAAATCTGTATAATTTCTTTCTCTAAAATAGTAATTTACACATACAATTATCACAAAAACGATTAGATTTATTACCTGTAGATTTCAATGAAATTCGATGTGCAAACGTTAAATGAAATGAAATAAAAATAATTATCACACGTGTATAGAACATTTTTGTGTGAACGTTTAGAATAGAATTAAATTAAAACTAGAGTACTTACATGTATGAAGGCATAGTTCATAATTGTAAATAATAAATAAATGCCAGTGTCAATCATTGTGTGAAAGTTACGTCGAAATGGAAATGTCGAAAATAATTGTTATGAAAATTGCGTTAGGGTTACTTATAGTAATAAATGATAATAAATAAATAAAAAGCCTATAATTAAATATAAGTACAACTTCATATTTTATTGTGCATACAATACAATAATACAAGTATATACATATATACTTTATTTTAATCATATTTATATAATAAGTTTGGAAATCTTTGGACAGAATTCAACAACAAATATTGTTTAGAAAATAAAAATAAAACATAATATTATTTAAACAAACATAATAGAGTAATAATGATAAATGTATTTTGTAAAATACACGGTGAAAGATATTTGATTTACGAATCACAAAAGTATGTAAAATAGTAAAAATTATTTTATATTTTCGCATCGATGAAGGGTTGTTCACTCATAAATAATTATGCTTTGTGTGTATGTGTGTGTGTGTGTTTGAGATTTTGATTGATTGATTTTTGATTATTTATCAATTTGATGTAATTTAAGTGAACAACCTTTCTTGCATATGCATTTGAACACACGCTCTGCCAATGGCAATTAATAGTTATATTCCTACATATTATATTTATTAAGTCCAAAAAATATAGAAACATTTTGAGCTAGTGTTTTTGTTACTTTTTTTTAAATTTTAATTTTAAATGTATTGACATTTGATTAAAGACGATTACTTGTTGATACAAAAATGAGCACATGAAGAATTTACTAGAATATTCTCGTTAAGCATTCTTACACTCAAACCAATTCGATGTGTTTCTATGCTGAACAAAAATGCCAGAGATCCCATTTTTATTTTTTACAGTGTATGTGCGCATATTTATTAATAAGAGTGTGCGTAAAAATCGGTAACAAAAATCGTAACAATTTATAATATCAGATCGTTTAACAGCATTCAGCATAGATACACACAACAGTGTCCCCCTTTTTCAATTATTTTAAATTTATTTATCTATTAACAACACGTAACCAATTAATGAAAGGTAAAAAACACTACAAACATTACCTTTGTAACAAGGTAACAAGTATAATGCTCAGGTACGAGGGTTTCTAAAGGGTAAATGTAATACAATTATTGACGTTTTAATCGCAGCGAAATCAAAAAAAAAAAAAATAAGTAAATCACACAATTTGTTATTTAAAAGAAAAATGAAGTCAAAAGAAAAATTCCGGTTATCGAAGCGTTAATTGGGAATCAAACTACAACCAATGCGCGTACATTTTTGTCCGCTATAAGACTATTTGACAAGTTGAGGTGAATTGCGCATGCGTACAAATGCGCACGCATATCGTGTTAAGAGTGCGCGTCGAAACAATACGTCATTTTCCCCTCGCAATTACTTTGGAGAAAAGAATTCGCGAAATTAGAACAGAATAGTGTTTAATTGTTTTATTATTATTATTTGTTTTTTTTTTTTTTTTTGTAATAACACTGATAATATTCACTATGTTTTTAGCTTATTGCATTCTACACGTCCCCTACTAATGTCACGCAAATGGCAGGGTTAAATAATTTTGGCAAAATAGTCTCTACTAATTAATTAATTAATTATAATTAAAATTTTTTAAACATTTACAAAAAATCACAGATCATCAAAGTGAGTATTTCCGAGTCGAAATCTGAATTTTATACATTTTTGAGGTAAATAAATAAATAAATACACCATTCCATTTTGATTACGTTTTGAAAACGGTACAAATTTGATAAGTCGAAAATGTACAATGAACGAAATGTTGATTAAAATGTGTGTGTGTGGGATGTTTTGGTTAGCTCAAATTTCAAACTCAAAAATGTTCAAGTCGACGATAGTGGTTTAATTTTCATTCATATTTTGTTTTGTTTGTTTTTTTTTTTTTAAGAATTAGGGTAACATCAGCATTTATATACAAATATACAAGCTATTATTTTCTTTATCCTAAAAATATATTACACAATTTCTAAAGCTCAGCTTCGAGTATAAATAGCTGCTATCTTTAAAAGATTTGATATTTTTTATTTTACTTATTATTTTTTTTCGTGAATGTTGGCACAAATGAAACAATACAGGCACACATTTACAACGACCTCATTTTTAGTTGGAATTTCTTCGAGAAGAAATTTACTTGACACACTCTCGCGTGTGTTTGAGTTTATCCAATAAAAAAAAAAACAAAACTAACTGTACTTTTTTTTTTTTTGGACATTCAGGTAATTCATTATTATTATTAAGTGTTTTTTATTTTAATTTTCTGTTACTCTTAAAGACCACAGTAATTATAATAATAGATCAATTGTATCTTACAAGTATGATTGTTCTCAGATTGAATCACACTTATTACCTATAATTTTCAATAAATTTACACGTACACATAATAATCAAGTAACATAATGAATATCTGGCGGCCACCATTTTTTTTTCTTTTTATAACATTGTATCTCTCTCTAATCTAATCCATCTTTTCCTTATACGTTACTAAAATCGTTCCTTATATATTTCACTAGTTTTCCATTTTTTTTTATTTTTATAGCATCTAGTCATATCACATTGGTTACAAGAACACAGACTTTTTGTATATTCATCCCTAATGTTTTGTACGTAACACTTATAGAGAGAATCATATTGTTTTTAATTTTTTTTTTTTTTAAGGGTTATGTTTATTAGGCTATATAATATATACATATCGTTGAAGAACAGAATACATCTGTATTAGAGGCCTGGTTTCTCGAGTGGCCGCCACCTCACGAGAGATTTAGAGGTACACACAGTTTTTTTTTCAACAATGACTAAGTAATAAATATTATTAATAATTGATTAAAGTCGATGAGCAACTGATACCCGCGCCATTTGCTTTTTCGAAAAAAAAACGCGACGGGCGACAAAGTACGCGTCCCGTGCACACCATCATTTGTCTAGAAAAGAGAGCAGAGGAATCTGAGCGTTTATAAATATGTGTTGTTTGCTATGTTTAAGTACTATTAAACCTAAGAACGCATTTTCTCATTTTCGTATGAGCGTTATTTTTTTTTTTTTTCAAAACATACAACCCCCCCGGGGGAAAGGGGAGGTGGGAGGGCAAGAGTTTTACAAAACAGTATTAACATTTAACAAGTAACAGCATTCTTAATATCTACATTTTAATGTCTAAGTATATATTTTTTTATGTTTTAAAACTTTTTTTTTTCCATCTTTGAGACACTTATAAAAATACACCAATACATAAACACTAATAAATAATTAAATATTAAGTAATTAGGATTGTCATTTTTATTTTATGGAAAAAATTAATGCAAAGATTCCTCTGTTCAGTTGAGAGAAATTAAAAAAAAAAAAAACAACTAAAAATTAACGATCGTTTTTCATTTTCAATTCATCCTACGTCATTATTTACTGTACACTAATCACATGTACAAATGTATATAACTAGTATTTTTTTTAATTTTTATATTATTTCATTCATTTTTAAATATTTATATATCAGATTATAATAATATATAGATAGATTCATAGTAATAGACTTTTAAAAAGATCACAACACAGAGTTAAACAGTACAGACCGCGCATCGATCACGGTTGCCCGGTGGCAATTCAACTTAATATAGGTTAGGATGCGCAGTAGCTCTATTTGCAAGCTAAAACAGTGCTGCTGCGCATACTGTACGTATATTTTTCTAAAAAAATTATTTATGGCCGTTTATGATATTTGTTTGAGTAAATTCATAGCTATTGCTCTTAGATAATACCAAATCGCATTACCCAAAAGTGTTTTCTTTTAGTAATGGATTCCTCTGAGCATTTTTTTTCTATCTGTTTTTATACGAAAATGTTCTACAACTTTTTGTCGTTTTTCCCTGTCATTTACGTTGTTGTTACTTTAGTATGAATGAATGAGATTACCAAAAAATGTATTTCACAACACGACTAATTTTAGGAAAATAGACAAAAAGTTGTAATTATTATTTTTTTTTTTTGTCTCACTCGACAATTAGGAAGGCACTTCTTGAAGTTGACTATGCAACACATACACTCACAAACCCTACATGGCAGTACAAATCAAAAAAGTTCCAATTTTGAAAAAAAGGTTTTTTTTTGTTTGAAAAATTATTATATATATAAATATAGAAAAGAGGTACCAAATTCGTATCATAGCTCACTTATTTTCAAGAAGAACTCTATTTTTTTTCCAAGTCGCATTAAATAAAATCAAAATAAAATATCATATTTTTTTATTTAATTAAACAAATTGTTGATATTTACTTATTTATCAAAAATTAACAGATTGATTCGTAAATGTCTTAAACCAGAGTCCTTTACAAATTAAGAATAACATATTTAAGTAAGTGCCAAAAATATATGAAATCAAAAATATTTTTTTGTAAAAATCCATAAAATGAATGATTTGTGTATGTAATATGAAAAAAAAATTCTTCTTAAAAATGGAGCTGATGTGATATTTTGATTAATGTTAGAGCCATTTTAATAAATAATTGCCAAAGTATAAAACTTGAATAATTCAATATTCAAAAATCTACCTGTTTATATTTTAAATTTATTAAATACGTTTGATTTTCAGTGTCAGTTATTAGTTTATATTTTTTATTTTATTAAAATACTGTTACGAATGACTTGTACTGTTATTTTTTTTTTATTTTTTTATATCCATAAAATACTAAGTAATATCCATTAGGCACTAATGCACAATAAACATTGTTTTTATTTTTAAATAATACTGTGTGTTTGATTACTGTTATCATTTTATATTTTTTTGAGCTTTTGTTTTCTTTAATTTAGGTAACTACAATGAGTATTTTTCGATAAATTAATACCATGCAAAATGAAATTGCACTTGAAACAGACAAAGAGATAGGCATAGAATTGTTGTTGCACACGGAACGGTGTGGCATGAACATAATGACGAAACAAGTGTAATAATACTATTGTGATTTGATTTGAAGAATGACAGCAGTTATGGTTTTTTACAATACCGTGCAGGTTGTCTGACGAGTTTTATGGCGCATGCGTCGCTGGACTTGATATGGTCGTGTTAGGAACTAAGCTGGGCATAAACTCACTAGGCTTCTTCTTTGGCTCAACGTCGGGTGGTCGATGTGACTTCATATGCGCACTTCGGCTCTTTATTTTACTAAACACTCTGGAACATCAATAAAAATTACATTAATTCCAACTCGTAATTCTCACCTTAATCAACTTTAAAATGTATTCAAAAACACAAAATATAAATGGAACATCATATTTTGAAGTAGTCATTATATGTTAAACGCCGAATGAAATATAAAAAAACTATTTAGAATTCAGTAGGTTCCATTTAACAAATCATCAAAACAAATATATACATTTGTGTTTTATAACATGATAAATACATGCAAATTGAAATCATGCAATGTTATTTGAATTGATACTAATTTGATATTTAGTGTAGTTTTGAGCATATTTCAATAATTTTTTAATATATTGTGAATAACACGCTCAAAATTACACTATAAAATTACGCCATAACACATGCAGACAAGTATTTGTTGATTAATAAAAACTATCCGTGTCGTCCACAGGTTTTTTTTTTTAACGAAAGCAAAATTATATATAAACCTAAAATAAAATAGATACATGGATACCCTTATGTATAAGTCCGCCCACTGGATATTTTTGTATAAAAGGTTTTAAACGTTAGCCAAATCGTTCAAGCGTGGATAGAGCGTATCGCTAAATGAATTTACCTTATCTAGACTTAGACGGAAGAAATATTTTTTTTGGTTTGATTGATTGTAGAGAAGAATACACTTACTTCCCGCATATTTTGCATGGGTAATCTTCGACTAAATCGGTGGTCGGCGTGGGTGTTACCGAATTCGGTCGCCTTTCCAGAATTGACGTAGGCGTCGGTGATCTTCTTACAGTGCCACCGTGAATTCGTATATGACCATTTAGTGCAGCGCGTGAATTGAAACTCTGTAACGAAAAACAAAACATAATTATAACTTGTTAATACGATCATAAATTTTGATTAAATTGAAAAAAAAAAAACCAAAAGCGGATACAAATTAAATTTGAGCTGTTTTCGAAAAAAGCAGTATCAATAAACTATATAAAGACGACGTTATAAATAAATGTAAATTGTTTAAGATGAGCGAAACCAAAAACTCAGAACACTAATTGTTTGTTTTGCGCATAATACTTACCGCAGAACATTCCGAATATTCACATATAAAATGCCTGTGATCGGCCACAGACATAGGTGATTCTGTATCCGCAATCTAACACGAAACACCCAATTTTAATGTCGCCTCTATTTTATCTGATTACAATTAACCGCATAAGACAACCACCAACTTACCCCTAGTAACTTAGTATCCGGACAGGGTTTATCTTCAAAGTCAACATCCGTTCCTAATTTACCACTAGCGTAGCCTTTCTGCTCGCGACCCAATCGTAATCTTCTATATTCATCAACACACACTTTTTTCCACACGTAATAAAATTGTACACATTGTTTCACTGTTTTCGTTCCAATCTAAACAAAAAAAAATTAATAATTATATAATCTATAATACCAAACTATTAATGATATAAATTGTCGAAATGAACAAACCTCGTGAGCAACACTGAAAAAATCTTTGTCATATTTATGGATAGCTTGATGGAAGGCTTCAGTTTCAGCTACTGTCCATTGGTCACTTTCCGTGTAATGGTACTGTAAGAGGGGATGGTCGGGTGGTAATGTAGGTATTGGTTGCATTAGCCTTAGCATAGCCTCCTAAAAATTAAAGAATAATACAAGTTAGAATAGTTTTTTTTTAATATATAAAAATGGATGTTATTACGTGGATATTTCCACCGCACATATGGAGAAGGTGTAATGCGTATTCTTTGTTTCGACCACCACCAGGAACGGCTGCGCAGCAAGCAAAGTCCAAGTACATGTCAACTGTAACATTTTAAAAATAAATCTTAAACTGAATTTAGTAATTTAATAATTATGAAATGGTCGAAAAATGTACCTTCACTGTCCATGCAATGGTTATTTATGCCTGGATCCCAAAGTAGGTGTTCGTAATTAGGTTCTCGATCCTCTTTACTACGTCCTGGTGTATACGCCGGTATGGTACACTGATACTGCGACCCAACATTAATATGTGGTGTAGAGTCACTCTCAGGCACCGAGTCGCAACCAGATGATATAGAACTATCATCTTGATCTAAAATTCCAAAAAAATCTGTTCAATTTCAATACTTCCAAAATTATAATCCCAACTAACTTTGATTGTTTACTGCTACGGATGTTTTTAGTTTGGCATTCCAGTACAAACCAGGACCATGCCTTGAAGGGTTCAGCATCGGCAATGGAGTATATGGTGCTGCGCCTGGTGGCCTACCACGAGCAGCGCGTAACCTTGATTGATGCACCAATGGAAGTTGAAGAGGTTCTGATCGAGGACGTTTTCTCGATATCCGATTTGGACTAGCAGGAATGCTAATAAATATAAACATTTCGTGTAATAATTACACATGATAGTAATATCAGAAAATATATACTTACGTAGTAGGACTTAGAAAAACGTCATCAGCTTCTTCCTGCTTAATATTATCCACAGCTACATGTAGTTTAGGCCTCTGAATCGTCATCTTATTCGATGGTATCGTACATTGCGTTGTTTTACTAATCTTCTGCAATCTTTGGTACTGCACTGCATTCTTACTTACGCCAACTTCTTCCTTTATCGTTGTATGATGGTGTGTGTTGGCCATTCCTGACCCAGTGACAATTATATTTTTCGCTTGAATTGGATTTCCTGATGTTTGAATAAATTTCAATTCGCCATTGTTATCCACGAGAATGCCGGCTAAATTCGGATTTCCGAAATCAATGTATCCATTGCCGACAATCTTGACTGATTGTAAACTTCCGAATTCGAAACGTTTTCGCGCTGAAAAATCTTTAGGACTACTAGATAGTAATGGGTCATCTGAATTTGGCATCATTTGAGATTGTAACGTATAATGCGGAGACATTGGAAACGTTATGTTTGTGGAGACTGGTGTAAAAGAAGCTGGAGGCCTCGGAGATGATACTGAAGTTGTTGAAGTCGGTATACTAGATAGAGGAGATGGCACAGGAGTCATAGCTACTGAGATAGGAGATTGAGGAGGTGGAGAGTTTGATAATGATGGATAGATGTCATCTGGAGATATGCTTTCGCCAGGAAGTACTTCTTCTAGAGCTTCTTCAACTGCGGCGGCACTTGACATTGTTGAAGTGAAAAATGCTGCGCTTAGTGGTGAAGACGCTTGAGGTGGTTCATCGGGATCTCGACCGATGGATTGTACATAATCTGTTGTTTGTTGAGGTGAAATCATCGGAAGAAGAGAAGTTTGAACAAATGATGGACTTTGCCCTTCATGACTGGCGGGAGGTGTTGGATATGCAAATCCTGGAGAATCATGTCTTATTAGTGGTGACTGAAGCGGTGACTGTGTCGCCAATGAGGTATGCGGTGAGTTTGTGAACTGTTGCGCTGGAGATTGTGTTTGGTAACTAGGTGACGGCATGTCTAAATTGTTGGAGTGGAAGGTGCTGAATTCAGCTAAACTCTCTGGAAGCGGCGAATCCAGCACCGCTTGCAATTCCTGATTCACTGTATGCCGACTAGGATACGTAGTCGTATCTACGACAGTTTCCTGCAAACTTGCTGTAACCGTAGCATAGTCTTCTAAAGACGCGATATCTTGCAACTGTTCATCTTGTTCCTGCAGCAATGAAGCAGCTTGAAACTGAATAGACGTTAATTGTGATGCGTCAACTCCTTGTAACAGCATCGTGTCTTGGACCTGGTGAAACACTTCCTCTTGTAAACTCGGTGAAAAGTATCCACCATCTTCGGTTTGATACGTAACGCCAGCTAATGAAAAGGCATCACCTGCTTGAAATTGGAGTTGTATCTGCTGCGACGGTAATCCAGGATCTGAAGTAGTTCGCTTGACGGAAACTTTGCCACCACGTTTTAAGATCAAGTCGGCTAAAGTTTCGGCTTCGTGTTGAGTAGAAGCAACAGTAGGCGCTCGGGGTACCGTAAATGTCTCCGCGTCGGAATGTCTGCGCGCCTTCTCGACGGCGGGCTGGGGCGGTGCGGGAACCACAAACGAGGTGACTTTAGGCGCGGTTGAGTCTGTGTCACCCGAGGAATGCATTGTTAACGGATATAATGGTGGAGCACTGGTTCGTGATGTTCCATCACTGGCCGACGTCGTCAAAGTGGTCACTGACGCAGTTACTATGGCACTGGAAGCGGATAAGTTGCTGCTATTTGAAGATACTAGTTGTTGTTGTTGTTGTTGCTCCCGTTGTTGCTGTTCTCTTTGTTGTTGCTCTCGCTGTTGTTGCTCACGTTGTTGTTGCTCTCGCTGTTGTTGTGCTTGCTGTTGTACCAATGGGTTTGTTATTCTTTTGTTGATTATTTTTTCTTCGATGAGCGCACGGACACTAACACTAGCTGTTTGCAGGGGTGGGCCCGTACTTTCTTTTTTCTCACATTTTTTATTTTCTGCATCCTGAAACACGTAATATAATCTCAAATTATTTCTAAGGTAACAGAATAAAATCTAGAAGAATAAGTTCTTCTAGGTCATTTAAATATTCCGTTATTTATATTTCCGTTGAAAATATAAAAGTGCACTATAAGTGGAAATATGCATCAAGAATAAATAGTTTTTGATTGTTGGTAGATAACTTACTTTCTTGAAGTAGCCTCCATGTAGTCGCATATGACCGTTGAGTGCGGGGATATTTTTGAATTTCCTATGGCACAGGTTACACTCGACGGGTTTCAGTTCCGTTTTCGAAGCATTTGCAGCGGCGGCCGCGGCACTGACACCGGACGCGGAAGTCGTTGACACGGTCGTGCCAGCAGCCACCGGGACAACAGCCACGCTGGCCGGCGTCGCTGAAGCCGACTTCACTTGCGTACCATTCGTGTTGTTCGTACTCGTTTTGCTCGTCGAAGATTGCTGGGACTGCAAATAAAACTAACACATATTATATATATTCGGAAAAGCATTAAGACCCAGCAACAAAAAATATAAAAAGCAATAATTACATAACTAAAAGCTTATATTCAATCATTAGATCAACATTTATATAAGATAATTAACATACGTAAAAAATTTAATTGAAAACACATAGCTCAGTGGTGGTTGTTGAATTAGTCTCATTTTTTTTTATATATTTAATTAAATGAACTAATTTGTTTAGTTAACTACACAAATAATTTCATTAAAACTTATTAATTAAAATGACGTATCTCAACAAAATAGCAAATGTGTAATTGAAATACTTTTTGGAACGAAAGAGTTAAATTATAGGAGTAGTTTAGAAATGTGTTTTAATTTATATATTTCTTACATGCTAGACGATATTTAGATAAATTACAGTTTGAAACAGGTAGGGTAGACGAAAAATAAATAATATCTGGTTGTGTTTTGATACGACTGCAAGTTTCCGATATACAAATGGGTATTAGATTGCTTTTTAATAACGCTTCTATTGTTAAATCGATATCCCTAAATAATTCACGTTTTTTTCCTATATAAATAGCCGAGTTGATTTCGTTTGCCGTGTACGTTTCCATATATATATATACATATATATGGGGTACTTACAGGGAAGAGAAATGTCTGGTACATTAAACTAATTGCTGAATAATGTTCGTTCATGTTTCTGCCCCATCGAATTACATTCTATATATCATCATCGATATAAATCGAACAATGGTTGCGTTGTTTTGATTCTCAAATTGTTTTCAGTGTCATTAGCGAGAGGTTTTAAAATAACAAACCATTTTGTTTATTACTTTAATTTGTTTTCCAAATCTACTCCTTCTTTTCTACAAACATTGCTACTTTCAACTCATTTTTTGAACTTAACAGTCAAAAATTACTATTTTTGGAATGTCTGTCTGTCTGTGTGTGTGTGGAACTTTAGTATAATTACGCGCGTTTATGTATTATTTCTCAACCATAAACTTATTTTGAGATGTAATATCTATTTTAATAATAATAATAAATAAATAATAATTAACAGTCGAAAATTACTATTTTTGGAATGTCTGTCTGTGTGTGTGCGGAACTTTAGTATAATTACGCGCGTTTATGTATTATTTCTCAATCATAAACTTATTTTGAGATGTAATATCTATTTTAATAATAATAATAAATAAATAATAATTAACAGTCGAAAATTACTATTTTTGGAATGTCTGTCTGTGTGTGTGCGGAACTTTAGTATAATTACGCGCGTTTATGTATTATTTCTCAACCATAAACTTATTTTGAGATGTAATATCTATTTTAATAATAATAATAAATAAATAATAATTAACAGTCGAAAATTACTATTTTTGGAATGTCTGTCTGTGTGTGTGCGGAACTTTAGTATAATTACGCGCGTTTATGTATTATTTCTCAATCATAAACTTATTTTGAGATGTAATATCTATTTTAATAATAATAATAAATAAATAATAATTAACAGTCGAAAATTACTATTTTTGGAATGTCTGTCTGTCTGTGTGTGTGCGAAACTTTAGTATAATTACGCGCGTTTATGTATTATTTCGCAACCATAAACTTATTTTGAAATGTAATATCTATTTTAATAATACCTGATAAATAAATAATAATTAACAGTCGAAAATTACTACTTTTGGAATGTCTGTCTGTCTGTGTGTGTGCGGAACTTTAGTATAATTACGCGCGTTTATGTATTATTTCTCAACCATAAACTTATTTTGAAATGTAATATCTATTTGAATAATACCTGATAAAATCCATAATAATAGGGTATCCATTGGTCCATTTCTGATCGAAATTATGTTCATTTCAATTTACAAGTTCTTGAAATGTAGTATGGTATTTAACACAATTTAGAAATAACACAACACTAAACTAACACTGTATATATTTACAAACAATTTATTTAGTTATGTATCTAAATAATAACGTTGTGCCCGTATGAAGTTCCCGAGGGATGATCGAGTTTTGAGAGGACATACACGTGGTTTTGGTCCAGCCGCGAACCGGATCTGACAGACGCTACTAACCAACCATAACACGATGACGTCACTTATAGGGTTAAGAAGGAGGTTGTTCCATAGGGATTATAGTTATAGATATTTAAAGCTATCTTGCACAAATATACGAAATATCACCAATTGAGAAATATAAATGTTCCCATCAAGAATAATAAATGATTTTCATTAAAAATTCATTTCGAATACAATTAATAATATGACGAAAATTTGTTATTTATTTTATGGTAATTATTACTATATGTGATTACATTTATATCGAATGGAATTTAACTATTTATATATAAGCCTAGTTATTAATTTGTTAGAATTAATAAAGCAATTTTAATTAATTGTGAAATTTCTATTAAATTGAAAATCATGAACCCCAATAGTGAAATGTTAAACAAGCCCGAGGCAAGTTGTTTAACAACCAAATAAATATAATATGAACGATTGTATTAATATTATTAAATTCATGGTATATAAAACGTTAACCAAAAATGCAAATTGAGTATCTGGAAAAATTTGGCAAATGGAAAACTAGAAAAATCATATGTTCGTTGTAGCTTCCCTGTTTAGTTTTTTATGATAGGGTTGTGATCATTTAGTTAAGAAGATCCGGTCCATACACAACGATGCTGTGCTGTGAGAACCGTCTGACCTACGACCTCGGACGTGGACAGCGCCCGGTCATCTGAAATAGTTCCATATACCCCCCTACTCCCTTACTGAAAGGGGTAACTATATATTGTAGAGAGAACATTCCGTTAGATTCTTGGACTATTGTAATTCGTATATACGGGGGGGCTATTTTAAAGTGCTGCGTGCTAAAAAAAATATTCATTGACAAATGAATGTTTCGGGGTTATTATGATTTATGTTTGATAGCAGAAACGTATAACTGACCACGCTTAAATCATTTTGTAATGCAAAAATATAATTCACACAAACGAAATTGCAGATTTGCTAACTCAAACGTAATTTCTGGTTCACTAAATTATAAATCATATTTATACGATTTGTATAATATATTCAATCATATTGCGGTAATAACTATAAATTACTATCCTGAAAATGATTATAAACCGTGACCGATTGACCAAAAGCGTATTGTTCTAGAACGGCTTTGTGAATTTGTTTTATTCTAAACATATAATTAGATATATTTTGTTGTATGTATGAACTATAATTAAAAGCATTTGAATACAATGTTTATACGTTGAATAATTAATTTGTGTTGATGATAAAAATAAAATAGTAAAACGGATTTTGTATCAAAATTTTGATTAAAATTTCGACTGAATTATAACAATTTAATATTAATTAAAATAGAATACATCGTACGGCACAGTTATTTTAAAGTTTTAATTACAATTTCAAGTATTACGCTGATTAATATAATTCCATTCAACTACAATTTTAATAGTTTTTGACTTCTATATTGACAAAAAATGTTGATTAAAATTCAAAATCGATACAGTAATTTTATGAAAAATACAGTACTTTTGAACGTGTTTTTAAATGTATATTCATACGATTACTTTATTAGTTTTGGAGCGATTTGTTGACTTTTTTTCCAAATTCAGCGCACGTAATGTGGCAGAGGAACTCAACCTTTTTGTGTGGGTGTGTGTTTGTTCATCAAATCAAGTGCTTGTTGAACTAAATCGATAATTTGCGTTCAACATTTTAGGATTTGTTGGTCACGGAGTCTCTTTGATCATATCAATTAAATTACGTATGCAAATCAAGGGACAACATATACATATTGAGTACTTCAATCCAATGTTCATCTTTGGTAATACGGAGGTATTACCTACTCGTTGATCGATAATTGCATCGTTAGCTGATTAAAGAAAATTGTGCGACACATAACTTTAATGAGATAGGTTAATCGGTTTCACGCCCTGGCGATAATATTTAAAATCGAAAACGAATATTTTCACCTCTATTTCTTAAAATAAAAAAAAACTTTTTGAATCTCCACATAAGTGTAACATTAGTCGCGAAAGCGAAACTTAAATACACTTATGAAAATATGAGTATTTGGTATATTTATGGTTTTCCGCTGCTAATAAATTCTTATGACATGTATATAGAAAAAATTGAATATTTTGTTTTTACTAAATACATTTCTAAAGGTCAAGTTGATACAATTTATAAAATAATATTTCCTACACCTACGTAACTATGTTAAATAAATAAGATGAGAAAAAAAATCATTAGATGAGGATATATTTATAAAAAAATATATAAATCATTTCTGCCGGATGTTTATTGATATTAAAAATAAAAATTGAAGTAAATTTGGAATAAGTATTTTTTTTGGTTGGCTAAACTGAGGAAAATGTGCGTAATACAATTCAAAGTTTGATGCAATATAAAATGAGTTGTAAGGGTTAAAAAGCATTCGCGTATCGTCGGTTAAAGGGTCGGGAATAGGGTATCCAACGTAGAGCATTGGAAAGGCAAATTAACACTGGCCTAGTGTGTGCAACGGGAACAATTTTACTAATTGGGGCTTGTGGTTGGATTAAAATTCTGCTCTCACTTCAGAACGTAGAATTACTGGGCGGTACCCCGTGCTCGGTGGCAAATGTGGGGACCTGACCCGTGCCATTCCGCGCCGGCACCCGCGTACCATGCCCCCCCCCCCCCCGTGACGTGCGGTGCTCTGGTCACTCTTATTAGAACCCGAAGCAATTATAGGACGAAATCCCCTTAAATTTTCTCAGTGATTAATTTAAAGTCTGCGCTAATTAAAATTTAAAATACTTAATCGGCTTATACACTAGTCTAACTGAGAATTATATCTGCGTAAAATGACATATTCAGATATCATTTAGAATCAGTCACTTGTAAAATTCATAAGGAAAAAATACGCTTTTTATTCAGAATTGATTGAGTCAGAAATAAATTATAATTGTATGTAGACGAAATAATTAACTTATAGGTAACTTTCAAGAGCTTTATTTAGTGTTAAGGTAAATAAAAATGCACACAAAAACAAATAATATATATAATTTAAATAAATCATAAAAAATGAATAGTGAGTAACTTACCGATGATGACCAAACCCTTTGAACTTTTGAGGGTTGTTTGGAGGCCGGTTTGCTAACTGTTTTCGATGGCGATTTGGTGGTGATAGGTTGCGACTGCCGCTGGGTTTGTTCCATTATCTGGTGAATCAAATCCAACTGCTGTTTGGTGAGACCATCGTTATTCCCGCTGGTACCCGTCTAGAAAAAAAAAACACACACACAAAAACATGAGACTAATCCACAAAAATTGATTAAAAAACAAGCCGACAAAAAAATTGTTACAAAAAGAGTGCTCAGGTGGCGAAGGAAGGTCGAGCTTATTAAACAATAAATCGATGATAAACGCGCCGGCAATAAATTCGTTCATGCTAGAGCTAGAGAGAAAACATTCGCTGCAAAATCGTAATTTGTTTTACTTAAGCAGAGAATGTCAAGCGTAGACCTCAATTCCACAGTAATCCTGATAATAATGTTTCGGTTGAGGTTGTAATAAATCAGCTGTGAGTACCTACGGCGGCCATCTTAATAAGCTGTCAAACGTAATGTATGAAACCGGTGCGCGCGCATGCGGTATATCATTTTCCGGCACCGCTGATGATAACAATAAATGAACTTGCTGGTTGCTAATCCGCTTTCATATATGAACGATGCGCTCGCGTAGAAATAATCATTTGTTTTAATTAGAAAAATATGGGCAAAAACAGAGTTCACATATCATATCAGTGATGAATTATAATTAATTTTGCTCACGCAACTTATCAATAAATCAGTTGTTTTGACATTAAATTATATATATACTCTTTGCATATTTCAATATATTATTTGGGTTGAATATTCCGAAAAGGTCTCGGGTATTATTTTTTTTTTAAATTACTGATTACCTTGACGGGTTCTGTGGCG
Source organism: Nebria salina (assembly GCA_944039245.1). Taxonomy (NCBI): domain Eukaryota; kingdom Metazoa; phylum Arthropoda; class Insecta; order Coleoptera; family Carabidae; genus Nebria; species Nebria salina. The sequence goes on from OX063271.1 coordinate 15,589,080, forward strand.
AGTAATTGCTGCAGCTGACTCTTGCCAGTTGGATTACTGGCGCTACCGTTGCTTCCACCGCCAGAGCTGCCAGCAGCCTGTGCGGCGGGAGGCGGTGCATATTGTATACATGAAGATCCATGCGGTGATGCAGCATCGCCAGACGCAGCTCCCTGTGCCGGTGACATAGTCGTAGCCGCACTCACCGACGAAGAGGACGACGAAGATGATGATGACGACGATGATGAACCACCAGCTCCACCCGAAGCACTATGATGGTTCTCCGTGTGACGGCGAAGCGAACGCGCATCACAGTACGATTTACCACAACCTTCCGCTTTACATTCGTACGGTTTTTTATTTCTGTGGGTTAACATGTGACCGTTCCTAGATACGAACATCAAATATATTATTATAATATATATATATATATTTTTAATCGCAACTTTAAAGTACATACAAATGGTCCTGCCGTTTGAACGCTTTCCCGCACATGGTACACACGTACTTCCGCTCGTCGCTGTGCGTCAACTTGTGTTTGGCCAGGGCTGATGCATTACCGAATACCTTGGCACATACCTGCACATTACACACATACCATTTACATACAAAAAAAATATATTTTAAATACATCGTTAGATACTTCAATCTGCATACTGAGAAAAGGCGCTTAAAAAATAGAAATATCTTTTTTATTAATCTTCCGGCAAAGTAAACACATATAGAAAAATTATTTATTTATAAAATCGCGAAGTAATATATTCCGAAAATGGTAACGGTCGTGACTGGTTGACATAAATCGATTTGTTCCTCGATAATTACCATAATTTTACATCGATTACTTAAGTACCATAATTTAAACGTTGTTACACTTTGATATAATAACAAAACAAAATAAAATGTCAACAACATAAAATACTTGTCGTTTAGCATAAAAAAAAAAAAAAAAGTTCAATTTAAAATTCAAAACAGACTTACCATAAATTTACATTAACAATAAAATACGTATATAAATTAATGAAAATAAAAATAAATGCAAACAAAATAAAGTAGTTTTTTTTTTGTTTTCAATTGTTTTTTCGTTTTTTAAAACGATATTTATTCTAGGTGAATTAATTTTGCATATAAATTTTCTGACCATTAAATGAACTCAAATTGAATAAATTTCGTGATTGGCAGACATGAATTTAAAAAGGCACAATAAAATTTTTTAATCGTTATACCCGTCGAGATTTAAACTGACAAATTCAATGTGCAAACTATTATTAATAATACAGGATTGGCTTCTATTTTTTTACTACTACTTATTTAATTCATAAAAAAAAAATTACAAATAGAAATTCTAATGAACTTTATAAAATATTTTCTGGTTCTTGATAATATTTTGGAGGCACATTTGTGCACTGACACCAATCCTGTATTTGTTCCCATGTGTATTTAAAATAGCCATACGCAGTCGCGTTTTGTGTTTTTATTAGAATTTCACTGAACCGATTTGAGTAACGCTAAATTCTATATAGGTCTACCAATACCAACACAGCCAGTCGTAGCGAGTTCAACTCGTAATCTAAAATACAAACATACGTTATGGCATTACCATAATCAGATTATATTACTGCGATGATAAAATTCTGTCGATTGTTTGCTGAATTATAACAAACATTTCAGTATTTCATTGGCATGCAGAGCCGTATTTCGAATTTATTTATTCATTTTTATTTCGTTAAAATAACTAGGCTTTTAGTAATAATTGAACTTATATCTTTAAAATTATCCTTCTGTTGAAGCAATTATTTCTAAAAATTGTAGAAATATTACCTACTATAGTAGAAGCTATATTAACAAACAAACAAAATTTTATCCGTTAATGCCACCATTTTACAACAAAAATTACTGGTAGAGAAAAGAAAACTAATAGAAACAATAGAATATGGTGCTTTAGAGACTTATCTTCCTCTTTATGCAACGGTGTCAATATGAGTTATATTTAACTTACGACTAAAACCCTACTGCTAAAAGTGGTACTGGTATTTAAAATACTGAATATAGAATGTATTTCTACATATAGATAAATAAAATTAAGGAGACTAGAAATAGTGACAAACCTGACATTGTTGCGGTCCTTGTCGATTGGGTGAGGTCGCCTTTGGTCTTGCTCGTTTCACCGTCAACTTCACAACTTCCGCTGTGCTATTTCCGCCTTTCTTTTGTTCGTCCGAGGCAAGCACTGAAACAACCAACACATACATAAACTAACTGAAACACTGTTAAACTTTTGGTTTCTTCGTTTAGAACACAGCATATACTTTGACAATTGTTAAAACGTAGAAACGCTACGAAAGGAGATGCTAACAGAATTTCACTGTTTAATTAATTAACTTGAATGTTTGTGAGTGATTAATTGTAACTGGTTCAAATGAATTGTGTCTTTTAACTAAAACAATGCGAAATTGTTCACTTGCTCGCTATTCTTACCAACGAAACTTTCTGCATTGCATTGATAAAAATCATTCAAATAACAACAATTTAATTTCGCTATTGAAACATAAAAAAATATACACTCAACTATATATTATTTCTCGAATATATTTAATTAAATAAATCTTGAGATACAAGATGAAAATTGCTCTTAATAATGTTGTTCTGAAGCAGTTGGTAAATATACCATATTGTATAGTAGATGTTTCAAGTGTAATATCTATGTCTAAATCTGATGCGGGAAAGTTTATGTGATGAAGAAAGGATTTATCCGGACAAATTATCACGCGGTCGGCTGGTCTTGCTGTGAAGTTAGAACGTTCAAATCATTATCGTTGTCGTCGAGGCGGTTGGTCGTCTCATTCGTGTGAAACTAGCTGGTAAATCGTTTCAACAAGTAACGTTGAACGCGCGTGGACGTGGGACCTATTCGTGAATCTAACTTCCGAGTGCTTATATATAAGTTTCAGATTCAGTCGCCAATCAGTCAGATCTCATCCGTAACAGTATCACTATAGCTGATTCTTCCATACAATTGTAGCAATGGTCTTTTTTACTTCTTAGTTTTTTTTTTTTCGTGCACAGAAATCTTCTGCATACGCATTAGAATTAAGTTAAAATATTTCTACTTAAGTAGATTTAATTTGTTATTAACGTGAAATAAGAGTAAACAAACGAGCGAATTTTAAAGTTTAGGTATTTCAGAAATTTGAAAAAAGTATAATATACAAAATTTGTTCTATAATATAATTATATTTTAGCAAACTATAGAATCAAAGTGGAATTCACTTTAGTATAGTCACATTTCGTTTTATATGTGCGGTAGTTTGAGAGGAAGCGTGCTTCGGACGCGCTTGTTAGATTTGTCAACCTTACTCACACCATTCCTTCATTTCCACTTACATAATGTAGGAACCGGATGAAGGAGAAACGGCACAAAATGGTGTCTGGATAACTTGACGAAAATCTTAGCTTTAGGCATCAATTTAAGGTCTTGTTAAACCAGTTGTAATTCAGGGCTAACTTGGAGAAATTTTAGTTGGTTTTGGGATGAAACTTCGCTGGTCTTAGCGTGAAAGCTCAGTACTTCTTGTACTTTATTCACCCTCTAACAAACTTGACATATTGTTTTCTACATTCAACTATGATTTTCGCTGTATTTAGGTTTCGATTATTTTACAAAGCTTTGTCTAAATGCATGTTAGTAGATCAAAGTGATTCTCAATTATAAACATTATCGACAGTTATGTAATATTCCAAGAATTTTCACACAGTTATGCAAAATAAATGAGTTCTTAGTACACAGTTACTGTGCTCGCATTATTTATTAACACATAATTACGTGAGGTACGTTTAGTTTTAGAATATATCACTATATTTTTCCATTTTACGTCACAATTTTGCACATACACACATACATACATATGTTAATAATTTATAAGCAAACCGAGTTATTTCATGAACTTCCAGATTAATTTAATTATTTATGCTATATAAATCTGATAATTGTCACAAATCTGATAACAAAATAGTTTTTTTTTTTAAATGTTCTTAAACAGCGATATATAATTCAAATGATTAAATTGCTGATTTTAGTCATTAATCGATGAAATAAAATAATTTATAAAGTCTGTTTATGCATTTATTTTGTTATAAATAGAAATAGAACAGTAACCTGAAAAAATTGTACGTTTTTGTTTCAATGCAAACAAAGCGTAATGTGAAATTTTTAGAATTGATTGATGGTGAATAACAAAAATATTTCGCTGGCATATTTCTATGACAATACAACTATGAAATTAAATTAGGAAAATCATAAAACAATGCCAAATATGTATGAACAGAAACGGACAGAACAATGGACAAGTAAAATGCATTACGGATCGTGACTGGCGTAGTTGAAGGGGTGCATTTAAAGCTTCCAATTGTAGGATATGCGTTTTTTTCCATTTTCAATAGATCGTAGTTCATATTTCAATTTTGAATTAAAATTAATTTTATGGAAAATCCAAGAAAAAATTAATTAATTATTTTACAATTGATAGCAAAATTAATTATTTAAAAAATAATTTGGAAAGGGTTGATAAAATAAATAAATTAGTCTACAATGGAGAATAAATGATGAATTGTCTAAACCTTTCAATAGATATAGGTTCGCATATATTCACATTTCACATATAATTTTATGAAAAAATGAAATATGAACATAAAAAGTTTGAAATATTGTACAATAAACATTGATCTATTATATTTTTTTTGTGTAATTCAGCATATTAGTGTGAATGAACGATGGTACATACATCCAGATATATTTTTGTAGTCCTCGGACTTTTATTAAATCTTTTGTTAATTAGAAATCTAGTCTGTAGAAATTTATGTAGCATGTTCGAATAAATCTATTGGCAATCGTAATATACGATAATATATTATTCAATGAGTGCAATTTGTTCCTCCATGTGGGGGAGTAAGGGGTAATAATTCGTTTATCGAATAAATTCTAGAGCTTAGCACATTACGAAAATAAAAGCAGCAATGTCCCAAGTGGGGACTTATCAAACGACACATTTGCGAAATCTGCTTGCTTATAATGCCCGGGCAAAATACTTTTTTAACGAGTTTTTGAACAAGCCGAAACAAGTACGTTTCTTATTTACTTATTCTTTACCGTTCGCTCGTCGATGCTCAGTGCATCCGAACCCAGCTACGACGTACCTCTGGTGGTTCTTTATGGCGAATATACGGGGTTTGATATTGACATACGTCGAATCTCAACCCGAACTAATGTAATGGAGTGTTGGAGTTAGTGCAAACAAGTTATTTCCACTGGGACAACGCACACAAACGTAGACTTTATCTCATAACTCAGTTTTTGTTGACGTGGCGCGCATGTGCGGTAGGAAGTCATCGAATGGTCGTTGGCCGTTGGAGCGGTGCAAGATTTTCTTCATTTCTTCGCATATAGGAGTTGCACGGGAAAGTTTTCAAGGATTTGCAAAAGCTATATTCTTTCTTATACATATATTCTAAGAATATCAATGTTTAATGCAGTATGTTCTTGAATATTTCTAGAAAGCTTTCTCTTGTTAGCACTGCACACGTTCATATCGTATTTTATTTAGTTATCTTTTCAATTTTTGTTTAAAATCTGCTACGTTTTCAATAAATTGAAATAATAAAGACTCATTTACAAATTTCACCAACTATTATTCCAATATATTCCAAAACTAAACCACATTAACGGTTGAAATAGCCGCAAATAATAATTTTTTTTTATTGAATTTCATTACTCATGGATCAAAGTTATAAAAATCTAATGTAAATATGTTTTTTTGAAAGTGAATCTGATAAAAATAAAAAACCAAACATCGTCTAGAGTAGCGATTGATTTTTCGGTGTAAAAACTACACATATTTATTCTTTACACGTCTATTGCTTTCGTATTTCTCTTGTAGTTCTTGGAGTAGCTAGATACCAAATCGCGTGCAGCGCATGCCAAATACTGACGATTTTTATAAATATCTACCAATTTATCTAGATTCCTTATTAATTTGTCTGGATTTCGTACTCGTACTCGTACTAGGTATGTTTGTCTGCTTAGATGATAATATATTGCTTTTATCAATCGACAAAGAAACGTGCTGCTCGGATATTTGGTGGAGGAGCTTATAAATATGAAATTGGTTTCCAATAGAGGATACGCGGTAGAAGAAAATTGCTACCGGATTATTAACAAACAAGCATTGACTACAGCAATAGTCACAGCTGGCATTACGCTACCTGGCTCATATATAAATATATAAAAAATCTAAACTTTATTAATTTCGTATCAAAAATCTTATACATCAACAAAAATAAAACTTGATTAGAATTTAAGCTTTAAATACATTAATAAAAATTTTTAACGAGTGAACGAATTTTATATTTACAATTAGTGGTAAATTACAGAATTTATGTAAATATATGCATGCAGACTATCTAATATATAGTTTGCTCACATTTGATATAAAAATTTTAATGCACTTCATATTAATGAAATTTTTTATTCTTCTTTTCTTTACAAGTGGTAAGTTTAAAACACATTACTTTTTCCGAGTTTAATAAAGTCTATATAAAATAAGAGCTCCACAAAATGTTATGAAGTAAAAAAGATATGGATGAAACGCCAGTAAAAAGAAAAAGTAAGTGTGGGAAGAATGTGCAATGGATGGAAAGTTAAAATACTGAAAAGATAGTTATAAAGTCGGGTCACAGAGGGTAGGGCGATCTAGTGGCAACAGCTGTCATTATTCCGGTCAGGAAGTGACGTGTGCGGCTGGCTCTTTATTTCCGGTCGAATCGTTCTCGTCGTCGACGTTTGCGCGCGTCATTAGTGAATGGTATACCGGAGCCTGTGCAGAACCCGAAGCCGTTGCCGGAGCACGAATACCAAATCACGACGGGAGTCTTATTCCATTTATTGAATTGAACCGAGTCACTGGCCTATGTGGTGTGCATCTATGTGTCAACTAACAGGGTTGGACTTTCAAGGAAAATTTAAAATATTTACAAGTTAAAAATCATTCTTCCGAAAAATAGATAAATTTTTTTAAATAAACACAATAAATATTCATAAATCAGCTTATTTTACAATACCATGCAAATAAATACTTAAAAGAACTTCAGAATTGCTTGCAACTTATACTGAACTTTGTTAGAAATAGAACGACACACATATAGCTAGAAAGTGTGCCTATATTTGTTTCTCAAAGTATGAATGAATCCGCGCCTGTATTTCCTGAGAATCCTTTAGAAATGACCGTGCGTATTCAACAGCTGTTTACGGAAATCGGAATCGTATAAGGCAAACACGCATGGTGTGATACATTAGAGACACATGCACACGAACACACACATACAGAGACAAAAAGACTAGAGTCCCTCTAGAATTCTAGAGGCTCTTGTATAATGGAAAGCAGAGTCTAAAGACTCTGAAAGCACGAACAGGTAGATAGAGGTGTTACAAAAAAAAACCCCTACACAATATGTGATAGATAATAGCGGAACTAGATACTTTGTATAACGAAAATTAGATTAATTCCTACAAGTAATCAAACTCAAGATCTGAATATAAATAATTTAGAGTATTACAAATTTAAATGAAAATACTAACTCTATGTTGTAATACCATTATTTTTATCAGTGTAGTCAATATGGAAAATGTAATCAAAAATGGAGAAAACACCTAAATTAAAAAAGCGAAGCTCCCCCAGACACGAATTAGTAACAGATTAAATACATTGTAATGGCTAGGCTCCATCATCAGCCTCTTGTCAAACATCGTTTACAACTGACCGTGTTGTCATGGTAACGCGAATCCCATTCACATGTTCATTACTATGTACATACACACAAGAGACATGTGGAATAGGGGACACGTAGAGGAACAGAGACAGCAACAAGCAACACACAACGTAAGGACGAACAAGGACGCAACGTGAACTAAATTTGTGGCTGTGTAATCAGTATATGGTATTCTAGAAATATTTCAGTTTACACTACATTTGTTGCCGCTATATCCGTACATGGCATACATTACATGTATAGTGTCACGTAATATCACGAATATACTATACACAAAAGTAAATTTCATTTATAGTTTTTATATAAAGTCAGAGTGACAGTCTGTACATTTGTTATAAATATAGAATCACATTTACAAATTGGAACAAATTATTATTTTAACTTTAACCGTTAGTTAGTAGAACTAAATCATATTGATATATATGAATATATGAAAAAGAGTGAGATAGAATATATATGAAATTTTTAGAGCATCGCAAAATATTTTTATACACGCATGAGTAATATACAACCATTCAAAATATCGCCAACTCAGTCCCTCTGACGCTCTTATTCGGTTCTATACGAGAGTACATTAATATTAAATTGAATAGTGCGCCACGATGGTACGCGACCATAGCGCCTCGTAGTGATGAAATTTGGCGTACCACATTCGGTTCGTCGTGATTTATTATCTATTAATTCTCGCATAGCATACACAAGTCGGAATTCTGATTCGAAAGCAGACCAATCTGGTAGGTACTTCTATCGTTCTCCTATACTGCCTGCTGATGAGAAATGACATTACCCAACGCTCAAGTTTGTGAGATATCTGCGACTAATTTCGGCATAACTAGAAGCCGACGATTCAATAAAATTCAAATAACAATCACTCTGTCGATTGAGATAAAAGCGCAAATAAAATTGAAATGAATAAAATGTCAATCAAAATCAATTCAATATCAATAATCTAGGGTAGAATGAATCAAATAATTTGATTGGAGCACAAATGAGACATAATCTACTCAAATACTATTTTTTTTTTGTATTTTATTAAGTTTGTTACTTTTGTGAATAAAATAATTTCGATAAATAAATATCGCGTTTTTTTAAATATCACTTACCCGTATCCGTATCCGCTGGTACGCCTAAGCTATTCGAGTTATCATTGATGAAAGCCTCTGCTGAATTGGTAAATGTTTGCGGTGATAATGTTAAATCGTGTCCACTTGACGAATCAAATAAATCGAAAGTTGCTGTCACAGCCTCTGTCGCACCTAGAACAATTTCAAAATACAATAAAAAAATAGAATATTGAAATTTTATCTAATGTGTTATTTGGTGGAGTTTCCCCAAAATTTCAAATTTAATCCAATAAACGCATTACGCACTTCATATCAGAGTTACCTCACAGATATATTGTAACATTTTAGACAATGTTTCCATTTTCATGTAACTTACGATAAAACAACATATCTACGCCTAGAGCATCGTTAAAATCTCAATTTCAGCATACACATAATAATAACCACTAAATACAACACGGGCAACAGAAAATCGTTTTACAACAAACTAATAAACAGACTCGTGACTACGACCAGGACACATAGTGGTAAACAGCAATAGAACAGACGTAGCCTACATACATAGCCGCACGCGTATAGCCAGTACGTACAGACTATAAATGTGCTGTACATTGTACCCCGAGGCTATAATGTTGAATGATTAGGCAAGCCGTTCAGCATGACTGTATTTCAAGTCACGTAGTGTTTGTAAAGGACGGGCAAACATTGTCTTAATTAGGGACCGTATAAGATACATGCTGTACATACACCAATGCGACATACGACGCTTCTTCCTTCCTAAACCGTAACGAATAGCTTAAAACTGGGGGGCATGCATGCATACTAACATTCACACAAAAAATATGGGTTGCGGTTTGCTACACGAACGAAAAAAAAAAAAACGTCAGAATTTAGGGAGTTGACGCAGAGAAAAACATCATAGTTTTTTTTAGTTTGAATTTTTTATAATGATGCCCTAGATTTATATACAAAGTTATTTATGGTTCATAAAATATAATATTGTTAAATTTAGTACGTAAATCGCCTTTAAAATAAATAAGAACAAGCAGTAATAATTTTATATTTAATATTAGTAGTAGGACAATTGTGTCTTATCTTTTGATGGTAATAATGATATTTGGCAGTCTTAACGTATGTGTCTTTGTAAATTGGAAGATGACAAATTCGACGTTCGCAGGCTTTCGAGTTCGTTCTAGCAGGGGCAAATGATGCAAATTTGTATTTCCGACAAAAGTTTTGTCGTAAAAAGCGCTTTGCCATTCGGGCGACGGCCGTTATTGTCCCGAACAGCACGAAAACAATCTACATGGCGGCTGCTCTACGTTTTCTCTTTATGGTAAAACTTTTGCACTGTTATTTTTAGCTCTGTGTATTACAGTGCAGGATGGGTATAATATACCAAGAATTGATTGTACTTCGTCGCGCGTGACTTGAATAATCAGTTTGCCGTCTACATTTATGGTTTTAAGTTTTACTTGCCTAACCAGAGTTTCTCAAATAAAACTATTAAATTAATTTCTTTAACATGCCCTGTTAAGTTATAACGCTTATTCAGTATCAAACACATATTTTATTTATTTTATAAAAATTCCCACATAAAAAAGCGCATTCATATAAATCTTTAAACTACTCCAAATAATATTGAAATCGAGTCTCTTATTATAGGCGCTAAATCGTATATATATATTGGGCGTGTTTGATACTCAGTTTGAGCCGTCCCACGGTGATGAATGGGGTAATTTGGACTGGACACGAACCTGGGACTTCAGATGTGCCTGTGCATGCAAGTGTGTGTGTGTATGGCGGGTGAAATAGAACAGATGTGGGCGGTCGAGATGATGAAGTGGTCTCCTGAGCATCGGACCACCATAAACCATAAATGCCGTGCACCGCATCATAATCATATCTACTACTGCAGGAGCTCCATGGAATTCTTTTCATTTTTGGTGCTTTTGTCTCTCTCTGATACATTGATTTTCAGTTAGAGCTTGTCTAAATACTATGAGGTTTTGGGATAATTGAATTGTTTCAATGAGCAAGAACATGGTTAAATCCCACACGTCTGATTTGAAGACCTTTAGGTCAGCGTTGTTATATTTTATGGACATACACGAACTGTTCTATATGATGATAAATATTTGCTCACATAACTCGAGACACTCTTATTCGATTGGTCATGATCATCTCAGTTTGTTTATATTTGAACAAACGTCTGAATACATATTTATTGAATTATTGAAAATACTTGAATATCTGAAATGTAATACCTACAAACACTACGAAGGATTTATATTTCCAAAAATTTATTATTCGTTTAACTTAAGATAATCAAAACCAATTCTTAATACGCGAAATTTCCAGAGTGAGATAAGCATGAAATCTATAAAATTTTGTAGATTTTTAGGCATATTTTTATTACTTATTTTACAAGACTTTATAAAACAAAAAAGCATGGATATTTTTACAAGAAGAAACTTTTATATAATAAAAAAAAAAAATAGAAAAACAAACTTTTCAAAAAACAAATAAATTTTATGACAAGCATCAGAAAAGATATCATTTTATGTCATTTTGAGCGATACGGTCGCTATCTGTGTAATATTAGACATATTAAAATCACATTGTCGCGACGACTTGGCGGTTGGGCGGAAAATTCCCTTTTTCCCGTCAGGGAAATTATTCTTTTCCGATTCATAAATCCTGTCAGATTATTAGAATGATCGCACATTTTACGCATTCGCGCTCCATTATTCAAAATATAGGCAAAAAAAAAAACTCCAGCGTAAGTTACAAAACAAATTTCCCAAACGGTTTTCAAGGTAGGGTCTTTAGACAAATTTCAATGGAAAAAATTCATAAATGTGTTCAGATCAAAATATTAAAATAATATATTAAATTTATTTTCATTAAATTGGAAAACACATTTACGTAGTTATTTCAAAATAATAGGACTGTATAAGCTCCATCGATTTATATATTTTTTAAATTCCTGTAAAACTATTTTCATGAAATACAAAAAAAATTGTAAACAATAAAATGTTTTTTTTTGTTTTGACAGAAAATGTAAGCTCATCTATTTATTCACATGAACACATATGTGTGATTTTAAATCTATTTGTGCCCTTCGCGTTATATAGAATATTCGAAATGGAAAAAGTATTGTAAGTTTTAAAAATGAATAGTTGAAATATATGTTCCGATATACTTTTTTGTAGTCTTATAACTTAATTGTCAGATTGAAAATCTATTTTAGTTTTAGATTACTTCTAAAGCCAGACTCAAACAATCGGAAAGAAAAGTAAAGAGAAAATCGAGAAAAAATATATATATTTTCACCGATATACGTTTTCTTTTTGTTTTCTTGTTTCGTTTTCAAGACAAAATGACAACTTAAAATAGAATCCCTCCTGAGAAACGCTTTCAATAAATAATAACGAGTCAAACGAAAATACAATATTAACGTTTTGTTTGTTTATTATGCGAGCGTCAATATTTGTTAATTTTTTTTGTTTATATTAATTTTAATCAGTACTTTGCTATATTATGTGTGTATATTCAATGTACTGTAATGTCAAAGCGAAGTTATATAATACTGAGTATTATTAGGGCAAGGTTCATTCATTGATCATGTAATCCGGGCGTTGCAGCCTCTAACGATAACGACCGGCCGAATTCGTGATACTATTCAGTGATGTGTGCCATATGTTTTTGTGATTTTTAGTAAATGGATAGCAATTTGGTGAGCGAGGCATTTGTGAATAATATTCTGTTCTAGGATTAAAGAGACTAGTAAACGCAAACATGCACAAACTCGTTAATATACACGTATGCGCACGCACACAGATGTCAATATTGTAGAGGCAGATTAAATGGACCTGGTATGGTGAATCTCGTTTTATACACTCTGAAAGCTGAATGACGGTAATCAAAAGGCAAAATAAAATGGCTAACTAATTTGCTATGTGCCTGTGATTTTGTGTGATTTTTTTTCGCTGCGTATGGCTGGCAATAAAAACTAGCACTATCCAAATTGGGAATTTTTATTTGCATCAACAGAAACATTTCGTCCAGCTAAAATGTATTTCTAGTACTGATTGTGTGTTTTTCATTACGAGCTTTGATTTAATGAATTCACATAAAAAGTTTACTCAGTTATCTGAAAATGTCATAAATTTTTATCATTTGTTACAAATATTACAAAATGTTAACATTTAAAATATATTGAGAGACTTTTATATGTTTCACCGAAACTCAAATGAATATTAAGCAAATAAATGAATTAAATAAAATTAAAAGGCTTTAGTATACTCTTTTAGTAGATAAAAAGCTTCAAATATATTTAGTAGTTCTCCAATATTTGTCGTTAATAGAAGCGTCATCGTCAAGATCAATATGGAGAGGAGAGCGAGAGTGGCTGGCCTACGGAAGAAGTTTTTGCATACCGAAGCAAAACTTTTGGCAGCGACTGAAATTATTGAATGGTTCGTATTCCCTCATTACGGATTCCCGGAGGGCTCCGTAAACTTTATAGCTGACTGGAGAGCGAACGAACACCGGAAAGGAAACTCTCATTCTCTCTGTCTTCCGCCTCTTCCTATGAAATAGACCAATTTTCACCCCCTCAATTGCAAGCAGCCCAACCCTAACCAAGATGTAACAATGTCCGTATCTTGTCCGCTAGCAGCTATTTTAAATCAACATTATTTTGATTGTTTGAGTTATGACGGCAAATCGACTGGATTTCAACATGTTTTTTAATAGTTATAGTCAGTTTGTAAAAAGGGCTAAAGTGGTCGACCATGCGCTAAAAAATCTCATTAGATTGATTCAACATAATGACTGGTTTAAATAATAAATTTAGTTAGTTAGGGCAACAGTATATTTATTGTTTTCCAATAAGCTGGGATAGGAAATTGACTTCGTGCTGTATGCAAACGTTTTACATAATTCAACGATATACATAGTATGTACATAGTGTTTTTGTTATAAATGCACTTTGGTTCCCCAGGTTCAGTTCAATCGGTCATATTGATTTCCACTAAGTTCTTATATTACAAACTGACTGCAGTACCGTGCGGTACGGGTGCGGTGTGGTGAACTGGTGTACATCTCTTTTATTTGAACTAAATTGGACTTTTTATTTATATTCGTTTGCTACTTCGATATAAGACTCTGATCCTAAACTCATGCTACTTTATTTTTATTCATCTTCAAGATGATATCCATTGAGATTGAGTTGTGCGATTGCAATTCTTAATCAGATATGTATTTAAAAAAAAAAGCTTATATTCACACCTTTTTATATTTGACAAAACAAAATAAATTAAATACGAAATGAAATTTATTCTGAACCAGTACCCGAAATAAACGTAATACAATTTCTTGTTTATAAACACAATCTGTTGAAAATTTAATATCAACCAAGCTATGTGTTATTTCTCGTAATATACCAAAAAATATATATACTACTGACTCCCCCTGTTGTAATAATAATTCCAGGGGCACCAATAAGCCAAGTAATAAAAAAAAATACTGGCAAGGTCTGCTGTACAACGCATTTAATTAAGAGTTTTTACTTATACCAAAACGCTCTAATATGTACTTGTACAATTGACCCGTAGTAATTAAATTTACATGATATGTACGGGATGCTATGTCGGCTCTAGTATATAGTCCAGGTCGCAAAAACTTTAATAACTATGGATACTGTATATATAATTACCAACATTCCGGATACAGCTATGGTAATTGTATGCAAATTAACAAAAATAATTGATATATTTCATCAAACGCGTGTGCTTCTACCTATATATTATGGAGATAATTATTTAGAGAAATTGAATTAGTTATCTGCGGCTTTGATAAACGAGTATGCAAAATATCAACATTAATTCACAATTTGTTTTGTAATATTAATCACTGTTTAGAACAATTAGTCATGCATTCAATTCTACAATTGAGATTTTTTTTAATGTGTTATAACAATTAATTTAATAATCATACACAATTAGATATTAATTTTCTAAAGGAAATATATAAAAAACTACTTGTATTTGAAGTAAATAGACAAATCTTAACAAACTTGTGACATCACTCTGGAAATATTGTTATAATATGACCATGACGCGGTATCGTTCTTTTTAAATTATTAATTTAGACATTGTTAATATTTGTTAAAATATTAAATAGTGAGTTATGGAAATTTTTTAGATTTAAGTAAATACTTTTTTGTGCCTCCAGTATTCGCAACTGAATACGTATAGAACTTACGCTCAAAACACATTTATAACAGAAAAAAATTGGAATTTAATTGTCTAAACTTAAACAACGAAAGCTGGGATTGTTAGTTGAGCAATGTGCACTCGTTTCCAGTCCCTTTCTTTCATTTCTCCACAATTTCCAGTTTTTCTGGAGGCGATATACGCGGCGGTGAAAACAAAAGTAATTATCAACAACGAAAATATTTGTTTCTCTTTGTACGTCATACTTATGTGCGTATGCAAAAGGCCCGAAGAAAATGAAAATAATAAAATGTTTACCATTAACGGATTAAAGAAGAAGAGTGGAAACGAAGTGGTTGTTGTTCAATTTTACAATAACACGAATAAAAATATATGTCGATTATTTCCAATGCTCGAACACAATAAAAAATAAATATAAACTTCTCATGTAAATCTATAAAATATATTTTTTTGTAATATTAAATCAATGAAGTATATGTACTTGTTTAATAAACTTTGAAAGAAAATTCGTAAGGTAATCGATAAAAATTTACTTTTTACGTTTAAAACTAAATCAAAAATGATAATTAAAAATATTTTTATTATTTGCAAAAATGTTATTCATGCGCACATAAAACAATTATAAATTCGAAGTCGGTTCAATTCAATTTTCACCATTTTTTTTGTTTAAAAAACGAAACAAACGAAAAATACGAATACAATGTATACGCGTTTCAAAATGGCGAATACACAATAATATTATTCAAATGCCAAACAATCTACCCACATACTACATAGGAAAACAATTTCACGGTTATGTGTTTGTGCGTGTTGCGTTGGTGTGAGAGAGCGTATAAGGCCGAGAGGGTTTGCGGCTGTGAATTTTTATTTTGATCTATGCATTTTGGCCACGTCATTTTCAGGAAAGTGTGAATTTGTCACTGAAAATCGTTTTTGACGCGTATTCCTCTAAATAATAGCTGGCACAGCTATATGTCGGTCGTTCGCGCGATAATTTATTGCTTTACTAGTTTCTATTGTGAGAAAACTATTTGTCAAAAATTCACATCGACTTGACTGTCTATTCATCGTTCGCTTTTGTTATGCGGAAATAAAAAACACGAGGTTTTATACCGTATAATACACAGTAAAAATTTAAACCGCAAAATTGACACAGATCTATTACATAAAGCTATTCAGTATTTGCAAAATATATGAATATAGTTTTTCTATGTTTTTTAATCAATATCTCTAGTAGTTTTTTATATATGTTATTTATTTGAAATAAAAATTATTTACATTTTTAAATAAAGTACTTTTTTATACATATGTCGTATAGAAGTGCAAATAAAATTTTTTTAAAAAACGTTGAGTTTTAGATTCACTGTTGTGACTGAAAGGACGTCAAGCGTCGTGAGTGGACGACAACGACGTCGGCGTCGGTGAAAACAAAGCGACGTCTCCAGCATACTAGAGCGTAGCTAATTAGTGAACCAGGTGGTCCGCCAATTCTACCGTGTGGAATACTAATCATTAAACCCTCTGCGCCCTTAATACATCAATCCCACACACACACGCACACATGCACAAATTTATACGTAGAGCTATGTTTATATAGACACACGCGTATAAACACAAATATAGATTCTATGATCCTCGTAAGCCAACTAATACTTCCGCTAGTCTAGGCGCTACGCCTGATGTCACCAAACATTTTTAATCCTGTCAAACAAAATGTATTTTAACTTTTGTAAATATGTGTAGACTTTATGCTACTCGTGCCCAAGATTAGTGACTTTTAAATTTAGTCTATTATAATATATGAATAATATATACAAAGATTAAAATAAATTATTTATTTATCTGTTCTATAAAATATATTTAGACAAATGAACTAATTATAAATTATCTATATAATTTTCGAATTACATTTCGTCTAGACATATATTTTAATTGGTCGTAAATGAGTTAAAAATATGTCGGATAAGTATACTATAGCAAAATAAGTAGGTATGAAATGTGATTCTAGTTATAAAATAAATCGTATACAGTGGAAATAAATATAGCAAGTTGGTTTTTATATCAGTTTTTCTCTGGTTAATGTCACTAGAGAAATCTTCCATTTGACTACTTGAAGAAAATCACATTTATATTTCCATTTATTACTGGTAACGTAATTCTCATCCATCACACACGATCACGTTGACGTCACGTTCTGTATCCGTCTTTCTCACACTTACATTCATCTATCAACTTCGCGAAATACGTGTGACAAGGATAAAAGATTGAGGAGATAGTGTGAAAAGTAGCAGCACAAGCACAAGCAAGCACAAAAAAAAAGTGTGCAAACGAAAACGGAGAACACGTACATTTTACGAATCCTATTCGATTTGCACACGAATAAAAATTGTGTTTTCTTAAAATTTACATCTCAAGACGTTACAATAGATGTTGCGCTTGCGCTGCTGGGGGCGGCCATATTCTCGGTTGGACGTGAAAAAAAATATTTACTTATGGAAAACTGACTGAGTGGTTCAAACATAAAAAGAAAGTTGTTATGCGAAATTCGCACAATGTTATCCACAATTTTTTAGACATGTATATTTCAACTATTCCCTAAGCGATTCGTAAATTTATTTATATATATATATATATATATATATATATATATATATATATATATATATTTATATATGAATTTGAAATGTTTTTAATTAATTTAAATCCTCGCCGAATAACAAATATTTTAAAATTTAGGACACGACTGTTATGTATATGAAAATGTTCTTTAGAATCTCTCGTATATGAATATATGATAGATATTATCGCTGAAGCAGAAATACAAAAAATATGGCGCATGCATTGTTTCAAGGAACAATGAACATAATAAAAGAAATTACAAAAAAGAATAAATGACATTTTCGAGTTTTCTATTATAAAATGTATACAATTCCATCCCTTGTCGGTTGTCGTTGCAAAACAATGCATATTCTTTTATAAATTGTACGAATGTTTCCGCGAGAGTCACTTAATAGATGACGGCCCCTGCAAAAGTATATGGAGAGATATAGCGAGCACCGGTATGAAAAGAAATGAGGAAAAACTTCATTTCCGTCGTCTAACGTAGTTAGGAACTTTGTAGCGGGGCGACATTTTATTAAAATGTCGAACGTTGCGTGATAATCTGCTGCCGGAAGGAGGCCAGGTATCGTTCTCTTGCCGGTGCTGGTGCCACAGTGGACGGAGCGCACGGAGCGCACGGAGCACACGGAGCGCAAGGAGCGTGCGTTCGTGCGACTTGCAAATCGCACTAGGAAATTGTATCGCTATATAGACACCCATTCCACAGGAATGAAGTTTCCATATTTCCATGAATTTAATTTTCGAAACACTTTCGACATTTCATCCGAAAAATTGAAAATATTTCATTCATTAACCAAATCAATCGCTCACCAAAAATTTGTATACATAAATTTTTAGTTCATTTTAGTTCCCATAGTAGACTACCTATTTAGTACTATTAATACCCAATATTTTTAGAAACACATACTCGTTTTCGTAAAAACTGAAATTCAAATAGCCGAATTAATCACTACAGGATCGGTTCCGGATACCCAGATCCATGTTTCTGGATATCTAATTTTAAATGATTGTAACTAGTTCTTAGTAACATGCTTCGTCAAAATTTAGATGTTAGTACGTATCAGCATCGTGGTATCTGTGTATAATGAAAATAGTGTTACCGGGTATTCATCACCGGGTGTAATCCGGTGTCGAATACTCGGTTTAATAGGGAATAATATTTTCGGATATCCGACTACGAATAGTAGACTGGTGCAGGATTTTTAGATTTTAATATTTCAGGTTACCCGTTCATTTTCGACAGCACTATTAAGTATATACGCGCAAGGGACGAAAATACGGCATAGAAAAATGTGGCATAGTCTGAAAGTATAAAATTGAAATTTTAGGATTTATAGCTTTTGGGCATTGTCTTCAGATTTTACAAAGTAAAACTATACAATTTCTACGCCAACCTGGCACTTATTGAACTTTCGAGACAAATATATAAAGAGAGAGAATTGGGGGATGAGAAAAAGGGTCGTTATTCCAAAACTCGTAAAATCGTCCCTCAACGTTTGAGTTTATGAATCCCTATAAAAGAATATTATTTAACCGTCCGGCTCGTTAGTTTGATAAAGTATACGCATGCGTATATGACCCCCACTCTATTTTACAACCGTTATGCGCTTTGGCGACCGTTACTCGAACTAACAGTGTGTAAGTATGCATTTAAAGTTCCCTATTACCTTTCCCGAGCAATACGCTACTAATGAGTATATGAAAGATGCTCGTTCATTCGCTCGCTCGTTCACTCGCTCGCACTAGTATTTCCCTGAGCGCGGGCCATTTTATAGAGTGTACCCTCGGGGAAATAACGGCCACTACGCCAATGGAAAACTATATAGGTAACATCATCTTTTGTAGTGTAAGTGAACCAAGGGACGTATACAATTTAGTTAAATATGAATAGAATACTTCCGCTGAAGAACTTAAAATACGTTAACACATTGTAAGACTCTGTTCAAATTTAAGAATGAAACGTTATTTAATAAATTAATCATTATTCTAAAAGTTGTTTTATTTTTACAAAAAAAATCTAAATGTATTTTTAACAATTGAAATTTCGAATTCTATTTCGATAAAAAGCTTAAGCTATATTATCAAGTAATAGAGGCGAATAGATAGGACTCAGAAAACTAATGTAAGAATCATAAACCAACATAGAAATACACTCTTCGCATTTTAATCATTCAAAAGTTTAGAACTCGCAAAAGTTTATCCAAAAACCAAGAGCGCACCATTGTAATGATAAAGTGTATGTTTCTTCTTTATTCCCGACTTCAAATCCGATATGAAATTGTACACTGGTGTGGGTGGGTTGTAAAACAAGTTTCGGCACGTTCGACTTGGTAATACTTCAGCCACACATACATACATACATGTTTCAAGTAGAGTTTCCAAACTTTCTTCTTGGTAAAACTAACACATTTCTTCCCCGATTTCCCTATTTCTTATTACCACAATACATATTTATTCATAACATTTCGCAACTAGTTTCACTCCAGACTTGATTTAGTTTAAAGGCACAAAATATGGTCCGATTGTAATAACATATAATTGTTATTACTTTTATATGTTTGCTGTTATTGTTTCACGTATTTCGAAATTCTTTTTTGTTGAGAACGCAATTTCCATTTTACGCATTCTTGCCATGTTGTATTGGGTGTAATTTGTTCGATGCCTCCAAGCACTTGTATGTACGTTCTGCTGTATTCGTTAGCTGTTTTCATGATGTTTGTTTATCAGTTGAAATTTTTATGATATGCGAAAGCTGAACATTTTTTTCTCATATCGATCGTTAAAAGTTATATGTGTCGATATATACATACTAATGTATGAGTTGCAATCTTGATTGGTTTGTATAATTCGAATCGGAAAAACCGTACTATGTATGTTTAATAGTATTTTTATTACTTGGTCAAATTTGTATTCCAATCTAGAATGTATGGAATCAATATGATGAAAATACGATTCATCATTTTGATGACAAAATCAAAAACATTAAAATAGAATTAAATATCTGTATATCGTAAAGTTACAAAATAGGTAACATCAAGAATGGTTAACATGAAATAATATATCTAAACATCAAATAACATAACTTGTCGTTGTTATTTCGCTCGCAAGATTACGATACGAAAAAAACAACGAATGTTACTCGCAACATATACGTTTGGAAAGAAGATAAATATGTTTCTATTTTTGTGGCCATCAGACAACAAACACGCAGCCTCCTCCTGCAAGAAGAAATGCTGGTACGTATTTTTTGTCACTCTTAATACATCATATCTCATATTCTCCAGTGGTTTGTTCTCGTTTATCGTGACGCCGGTATAAGCAGGTCACACAAAGGGCACGACATTCTGACATTTCAAACATCAATCAACCTCCACGGCCTACGACTAAATGGCCTATACGAATTCGATCGTCGTAATTGTTGTTAGGCTTGAAACGGTTAACTGTTGTTTGGCATAACAAGTGAATTCTGCTTTCAAACTCTTCCGTGGAACATTAATAAAATACCTTTTAGTAGAATTTTTTTTTTTTTTATTCAGAGACAATTCTGTGATAAATTGATTCTTACAAAAATACTTGAATATAAATAGCGTAAAAGATTGACTTGCATTGTTGCAAGATAGTTTAAAATTCTATATTAATACGAGTTATATTTAGTGGAAGTGAGAAATCGAAAAACAAGTCGGTTACATTCAGTCGTCGCGAAGTGTAAAATGAAATGATGCAAATGTTATGAAATGCAATGTGTTAATGGACAGACAAACCTCTTAGTGAATTCTTATAAAGTAAACTTTGTTTCCGAATTTCTGCGGTACCAAATCTGATTATGATATTATCCATCCATTCTTCCTGCACCTGAGCTGCCTTTCCGGTTGACCTACTTTTCTAAATTCACTTCCGAACTATAAATTTAACTTCGAGGAACTTTGTCTTACGAATTATTTTTACCACTGTCTTTATTTCATTTATATCGACAAGGATATTAGAATCTTCAAATGCACTCAACAGAAAACAAATGACTGCATTGAGGGCGATGTTTTTAAAGTGGTGAAAAAATCATCCCAAATATTTAGCAAATAAAATTTTGTTTACGATGTTTAAATTAGAATTCTAGTTAGATAAACGCGACCATATATATATATATATATATATATATATATATATATATATATATATATATATATATATATATATATATATATATATATCTATATCTGTGTGGTTGCAGTAGTTGTCGAAACGGACGGCCGCAGGCTAGCAGGGTAGAATAACACTGTAGTAATCACGTAACGAGGCCACAGCGTTGGGACCATCGAAACTGACCAACTTTATACAGCCTAGCATCGCTGACAGTAAATGTACATGGAGATCTTCCCGCAGGGGCTGCCAGCCTGACGAATTGTAATTGAATCACTGTCGTATCTTTAGATCCTTCCTAAACTTGCTCGCGGCCATAGACTAACACACGCATGTGGGAAAAATTACAATACGTGGATGCTGTGATATCAATTTACATATTATCACGCTTGACTCACTTGCAATCAGATTTATGCAGATTTACTTTAAAGAAGAGATTGCTAAGATGATCTAACTCAAACATTTCGAAAATAATAACAATAGACAGGAATACGTATAGAAATTTATTTTCTCAATTACATGATGAGAGTGTTTCACGTAAAATTAAAATAATCGACATTGTAACTTAGCGATACGATAAAATACGACGTTAATAACTAACAAATAATGGTATCCGCTCTTTGAAGTACTTAATAAAATTCATAATAATAAACTCGATGCGGTAATCCCACCTGTTTCACCAATGAACAATCATGCAGATGTTACCACGTCTTTTGCCGACTAGGCGAAACGGGAAGGCGCAACCACCAATTAATTGAACGGCTCGTTACTACAACACACCATCATTCTACTTCCCACTTCACCTTGCGCTTTTCTACCCCTCCCCATTCATCGTATGAGGGTGAGTAGACAAAGTTAGTGCCCACCTCTATGCCGCCCCCTGGTAACTTAGCGAAGAAGAACACGTACGTTTAAATATAATTAACAGGTTTGAAATTGTGTGAGAATGCGTTCATTTGCAATTCATTCGTTTTAGAATGTTCTCAGACTGGCCGAGTTTGTAATCGATATTTACCTAGCTACGGTGTTTATCCAGATGGGATGAGTGTGAATTGTTTGAAACGGAATTAATGAAGAAGAATCGTTCCGCACTTCCTATTCTATTTAACGCCGTTTATTCCATTCTATCCGCCTTTTCGTTTAAACGATACATCTAACGACCAGTGATTTCAAAACGGTTTTTAATTTTATATCAAAAATTTACACCTAC
This sequence comes from Nebria salina, assembly GCA_944039245.1. Lineage (NCBI taxonomy): Eukaryota > Metazoa > Arthropoda > Insecta > Coleoptera > Carabidae > Nebria > Nebria salina. The sequence goes on from OX063271.1 coordinate 15,612,149, forward strand.
ACATTTCCAAAACCTAATATTATATTACTTAAAACAATTTAATTGAAAGCTATATAATAAAACAGATTTTATGTAACTGTAGTTAGTTTTGTTATTCGTTTTATTGAAGAATCCTGGAATGATTATCAATAGTCTCGTCTAAATTTGATGGTAAGCATATACATTAAGTTTGAGCGTGCACCACGGGAATATGCATGTATATGTGAGCCATTAGTAGCACCCTAGCGCATTAACAATGACAATATTAATGACGCTGACACATTTCCCGAATTCGTACGTCAGTGGAAACAAAGGATTCGCGAGCTTGATGGCAGTGCGAGAACGACGCTTCACTAATATGTGTCATTTGTCAGGCATCAGTCGGCTTCGAGATTTCGTCTGTGGCCCAAAACATCTAAGTGCGGTTCAAATGTTAAATTGCATCGCAATTGCTGTAACTCACGCTTACAATAGACGAAATCAAATATAACGAAGAATTAAAATAGTTTACCGTTGAAGACAAATTAACAAATATCAACTATCATAATCAATACTTAATAATGAAAGATAATATTTAGAGATAAAATATTAATAAAGTTTTAAAGAATTTAATAACACTTATACGTTGTATTAAAAAAACTATAAAACTGCTCATAATTTTTCATATAACGACAAACTTCTTAAATAAACTGCAACGAACTAGATACTTTTTCAAAAGTCTTATATTAGTGTCTCTAAGTTAAAAAATAGTTATAGACTCACTATATAAAGGTTAAGGAATGCAAATCATGTTGTAATAAAGTCTCCAGCAAAAAGAATGAAAATGTATGTCGCTTTATTAAGTTTTACCAAGTTTGCAACCTAATTAAATTATTAGTTATATTCAACTTTTTCCAATTATTTTTAATAAAACGTGAACTAAAATTGAGAAATTTCCTCGCGCATATTTGCAAATATGAAATAATTTCATTTTAATTATTTTAATAATCTACATTTTTAAAACAAGCATGGTTGTATATAAATAATTAATAATTACTAGTACAAATATTTTAAAGTAATTACCACAAAAATAAATAAATGAATCCAGCAATGAGGTAAATATAAATTTGCGTTTATTTTTAATTATCAAGCTTTTATAAAGGATTATTTAACAATTTCAATCATTTTATAAAATCATATTTTATGTTTAAAACTCAATATAAACTACAACAGTAAATATGTTATATATCAACGGAGTCGATCTTAACCGTTTTTAATGAATATTTAATGATAGCTTCGTCAATTTCCACCGGACTAAAAATAGAAAATAACCCATTTCATATATAAGGAGGGTTTAGAAACTTTGACAGAATATTCAATCAATTCTGTTAGCCACCACGTCAATATCAATCATTAGTTAAATCAATTTTCAACAACGTCATCGGTTTCAATCAGATTGTGATCGAGTTTAAAACTTTCAGATCGGTTTAAAAATTGATTTTTAAATACTTTGCGCAACACAACGCACTGTCGATCTTTTCTAATCTATTTTAATTACGTTGTTACTTTATTTTGCTAGAAGACAACAGTATCTGATAAGTAATCAAAAACGTAAGGAACTTTTACATTTAGTAAACAAATATTTACAATATGTCATAAAAAGAAACGTTTCACTTTATAATATAATTAACAGTGAAAAAAACATGTTATTGTAGAAATTTCTGTCATCGCGGTATCGTTATTAAAAATAATTTAATTGCAATAATTTTTCACTATATTGTACTGGGAAAAATCATTAAATAAACTATTCCATCGAAAAATCTAATTTTGTCGTTATTAAACGTACTACAATATGCTTATTGCATAAATTACATTCCATAAAAACAACAAAACAGCTATAAAATATTAATTTGAAATGTGAGTCTACGTATATTGGCGTTATTAAAATATTTAAAAATCGTTCGTTGAAATTTTCAAGTGGCAATTTTATACGCTCTTTAGAGTAATAACTTTGTTATCTACGTGTATCAAAACTTCACTTATTATAGCTATAATTAAAGATTACATACGGGATAATGTTTTTACTACAGTTTTTTTTAAAAAAATAGACAATTGTTGAAAAAATGCATAATGGACTAAAATCACGTTTATGAATAGATAAATGGTGAGAAAAGTTAAAACGCGTCTAGAATATATGTCGTAAAACGTACTTAACATTGAAGTATATGTGGTACCATTACTCTACTTTTTGCTGACAAAATAACAAAGAAAACAAATACATCTAAATCCGAAAATCTTTGAATTTCAGGAAGTATTGGCGCGTATGCCAAACCCTAGTAGTACTGCACGTTGTTGTCATATTATATATTACCGCCTCTTACTTCAATACACCCAGACTCACAGTTGTGCGTTACCGCAGTAACATCTGGCAACGATGTGGTCGTAAACAGAGTCCTCGAGCTGAAAGTTGCACGTAAATTCGTTGTGCGCGCTCGTGTGCTCTTGATAGAGCCACACGCCGAACCATAAAACGGAAAATTTCGGCAGTGGAACAGTTCGTTTCGCTTTAATATATAAGATATTGATGGGAGAGCACACGGTGCGGAAATATACGCTTTACGATTTTTTATTCCGCCATATTTTCGCCTCTTTCTTTCATCGTCATCCCCATATTTTGTGGTCGCGCGTGAATTACGCACGCCGGTAAATTATTGGATTTCTTGGCATCTAGCGTACGGCGAGCGTAGCGTGAAATTTGAAAGTGAATATTGGATTGTGGATTATGATTATTGTTATTTGCATAATACCATGCAATCTTTACGAAAAATTTTTTTTTTGAATCTCTAGCTGAACGCCAAGGATTTCGCTTCGACACTATTTGTATTCATGGAATAGTGGAAGATATATATCTGTAGTCGCTTTTGAATATTATGACAAAAGTCAGACAGGCATGAAATTAAAAAGAAAAAGACTGGATCGAACCTCTATATTTTTCCAAAAATTTAAATACACATTTTTGAAGTTTGAATAAATATACAAAAATAAAAAACCATACACAATGTATAATATATTATTCAAGATCTCAGCTTAACTGTAGTCACCTGATGTCAGGGAAAATAAATGGCGAATATGCCACTTTATTATTTTACGAGGATACGTGTTATAGACAAAATTTCAAATTTATATATAATAAAAAACTCTAGAATAAGGGGTGTAAAATACATTTTAACAAAATATCTTTATACTTTTTAATAAATTCCATGCGAAAATATATGAAAATTTAACTCAATAAATAAGAGAGTTGAATTTAGGGCAACGTAAATAGGGAACGAATTGTTTGAATGTTTAGACTGAAACGCGAAATGAAAACGAATTAATCAAGTTGAAATTGAGGTAATGAACTTGTACTATAAACCTATGCAAGATCAAGCTAATTTTAACCAAATATTTCGTCACCATTAATCACCATGGCGGAAACTATAATAATCATACGTCAATTAGTAATTAAAGTTGGGTGAAACTTTATAGCGCACGCGCACATTCATACATTTATAACAAGCTATAATTTATTTGAACGCTCTGAAAGTCACTAACAGCGTACATATAACAGTTCAGCCTTCAAGCATATGTGCACAGTGTTAGTTTATCTTACGTAAAATACGCTCCGTTACGCACTAAATTATATATCGAGTTTTACTTTTTAGACCCTAATATGTATTGTAATTCTACTATAAATTATTTAGATTTTCTATATTTTATCTGTATAAAATTGGTCCAAAAGTGTATGATTAAGGTAGATATATAGCTAGGCGCAGTTTATATGTATGTATGTGCGTGAATGTGCTAGCCACAGCACTCTTGTCCGCTTGTATAAACAACTGAATTTGTGATTTACGCTGGCCACATGACATGGCTAGGCTAATGAATAATGTTTAACTGTCACGTTATTGATTTCAGCTGACCTGGTTTTGTGTTTTGTTACGTTTTTTTTTATCCTATTTCCTACAGGAAACGTTTTAATTTTTGTATCCGGTAAAAGAGAATTTCAAAGGATTTTATTATTGACCAAAGTGGTTTAAATCAATTTCCTACTTTATAGTGCCATTCATATAATATATATGTGCATATATATAGATGTTTACGTCTAGGGTAAATATTCTAGTACTATTTTTATATATAGTAAATTCCACGTATTGACAATATTTTTAGCAGAAATGCATAAAAATGCAATTCCTTTAAAGTCAAACTACCATAAATTTAATATGGATATAAATGATAAATATTAGAAAATTATAGAATTATATTTGTATGTGAATAAAAATATGTTTAGAAATATGTTTTAGAAATACTTGAAAAAATAATTGTGCGCAAATATATGTATGTGAATGTTCGTATTGAAATGCAAGGCACGCTTGTTACGGAACAACTTGTGAAAAATCAGAGTTTGAAGCATTTTATCTGTCATAAGGACACACAAGAAAACGGAAAAAAAATACGAGAAAAGTTAAGAGAAACCTCCACAACATTTACACTCTACAAATCATTTTCACTTCAAATAATCCTTTTAAAACTTAAAAACTTTTTCCTCCTGCACTTTTGTTAGCAAAAAAAAAAAAACGCGCTCATTGGACAGACGTAAGAAAGACATTTCTCAAAATTGATCCATGGTCACAGACTTTCCGGAAAAATTATGATGTAATGGTGGTCTAATGTAAAAGTTTCAAAAGCTTGGCGGTCGACTGCTTTTGTTAAAAGCACTTTTGTGACTCTCAGTGTCTTGCATCTTAAAGAAGATTTCCTGGGTAATGGACCCAATACCCAACGATTAGTGTCTCTAATACCCTTAACGAAACTATTTCCCCTGCAAAAATAATCCGATTCCATTCCATTTTTCAGTCGCTTATGAAAGTGTAGGTTTGCAAATGCGACGCATTTGATAAAGGATCATTCGACCGTGTGTAAATATTTTGCTATCCGTTGTGGACACAGGCATGTATTGGATATTCGAGGGTTCCTATTGAACGTGAAGTACATAAATTCCTACATCGGAAACAATCGACTGACTACCCATAGTTCCATGCGGCTGTTTAAGTTGGCGTCTGTCCGTTCAATATATTAGTTAGTGAGAACTTAGCGCTCGTTATCCAATCAAATTCTCTAATCTAGTTTAAATCTTCAACAACTAATTCGATAAATATAATTTTGAAATAAAATTGGTTTATTCGATTTATGTTTGTTGAATAGATCAAACGATTTTTGTGAATCGAAGCGTAAGAATTGGAATATTTTTAATTGCAATCAATCACTGACTAATAGGAAAACGGAGTTTCGCACACTCATCAGACTCTACACTTTCATAATCAGTGGGGAAACTTTTTAATGAGAATCTACAAGAAAAGGAATAAGCGAAAAAAGAGTGTACGGGGAAACGAAAAAAAAAAAAAAAAAAATAGGCGGCAGTGATAGAGGCGCGGGGTGAGGGGAGGAAGTGTTTTTATTCCGTCCACGCTGCACACACACACACACACACACAAATACTTTCATGGCCAGTGGACATGAAAAGAAATTCGCAATGTCTAAAGGCCCTTTGAGCCGGTCTGGTACATTTTAAGCGCGTTGAAAATTATCGAACATTGTAAGAATGCACGGTGGAGATTTTTCAAAAGAACTGCCTCGATGTGTTTATGTGTACGTCCCCGTTAAGAAAGTATCGACGGATGAAAATAATTGTCGTTTGCACTTTACCAATTTCTGGTTTTTTTTTTTGAAAAATTACTCGAAATATTCTATTTATTTCGAAAATAAAGGCATTTTCGCCACAAATATATATCGGTAGTAGTTAAATGTACGTCTCGAATATATTAAATAAACGCCTAGTTAAGTCCCTAGACCACATCATACATGTCTCATGTTCGTTGCCATGGTTACGTTTTATAAATCGTCTTAGAACAATCCAGGAATAACGTTAGTTCTCAGGGTAACACATATATCAGCAACTAATGCCACAGAGGTATGACAGCAACATGTACACACACACACTTACTCGGTGTCTACATCTGGCAGTGTGAGACCGCTACCAGCACATATGACATATACGAAACAATTTATCCGTATTAGCTAAAACCCCCCAAGGAATACCAAAATGAATGAACGTTCATATAAAATGCAATTTAGGGTAAATGAGTCATAAAAAATTGACGAAACTACCTCACACAACCAATCAAAAAACGAACTTAATCAAATAACGATTTACCGTTTTTTTTTTTATTTCACCGGCAACTCGACTAGAGTGGTGACATTGACACATTTCCGCGTAAAAAATGCCACGCTACCTGGAATGAATATTCACGTCTTCCGCGACAACCAACACCTAAAGAACTGGTGTCGGTGTGTGTAAAGTAATCTAGTTAAAACCAGGGAACGCGGAGGCAACCACGCACAGCATGCCTTTACGAAAAATATCTGCAATCACGAAAAAGCACCTTAAAACAGTGACGCTGTTGTTGTTGCCCTCGTCTGCGGGAAGGTGACGAAGAGAATATGAATTTCCATTAGTCGGTCCCGGCGAAATATGCTAATGTCTGTTTATATTAAGGTGCAAGAATCCTCAATATGCATGCAAAGTTCCACGTTTCGCCTCTTAAATTTATGAATTTAACGTACTTAAAACAGGTCCGAACCCAAAATAAAGCACACATAGCGTTGTGTGTGGGTGTTTTGGTAAAAAAAAATGTTACGTAATTTCACGGTGATTCAACAGCTATAACAACAGCTTATGGTTCCAAAATTGAGGTGGGCGTTGAAATATAAAAATCACAGCGATTTGTCGAGCGTTTCATCTGCTATTAGATGAAACGCTTCCCTTCACCAAGGGTGCAGAAAAGATAAATTCACTGAGATTGCTTTCTTTTTCAAAACTGATTCAGCGACACAAAAACTATCTGTATTGTCAATGCTTGATTTTCTCGGGGAAATTTATCAAAATAAACGGTTTAATCAGATTGAGAGGCTTTATGGGATACCATAACCATAATAGATAAACGAATTACTGATTCTTCAAAAAGAAATTTAGAGAATGGAATTGTATTTTGCCGGGGAGAATTAAAGAAGGAATGACGAGAATTGATACTAAGACGTTTCTGAAACTGCAAAGCACATTTTACAACAGCTTTTAGTTCAAATTACTTTATAATAACAATGATTTTCTTATACGTACTATTGTGTAAATATTAATAAAACTTTATAATCAAAGCTCAATTGTGTATAAATCATTTATTTGAGTCGGTAATTTATTAATATAAAATAAAACAATGAAAAATAATACTAAACAAATATTTACTAAACGTGAATAGTATTTAAAAATTAAATCGTGATTAAAATAAATGAAAACAGAAAATGTGTACTGCAATATAATTTTACATGCTAATTAATAAGTCAAAATTGCTATTGTTAATTGTTATACAGAGTGTTTAATTTTGGACAAACAATGAAAATCGCATTACTATTTTAACAACGTTGCAAACATTTACATTAAAATTCGACAGTCATAAAATGCAAAAGTACAATAGTCTCCATGAAATATTTGATTTTAAATATATAAACGACGGATGGAGTCAGTGAGAAATCAATTGTTTTGTTAAAATAAAAGGTTCCGCGATTTAGAATAAACATTTGTGCACCATCTGCTAGTTGCCAACGGCCAATGGTAGCCGTAGCCGTAGCCATCATTGCACAAGCACCAGACAACCAATGAAGTACTCTGTCAATATTTTTCAAACCCGTTCGCCCATTAATATTTATCAAGTGAATCTGTGCCGCGTGCTGTCGTACTGCGAGAATATAAGAAACGAATCTCAGCGAATCAGAATTCTCGCTTGTCGCTATTTTGCATTATAAGAAAGATATAAAAAAAAAATCTGATCTGCTGTCTGTACCATGATGTGTTTCGTAAAGAATAAATTTCCACCAAATATTTCGTTATTCTAAAAATAAAACGATCACGAAACTAACATATAGAATTCTAGTTTACGAAATATGTTAAATATTAAAATAGCAATAAGTTTACGATTGCAATAAGTAATATTGAAAAAGTTGAGTTTAAATGTAGATGAGGATTATTGTTAAAAGTGTATGATTGTTTCGAAAGATTTGTGCTAATTAAGGCTTTAAAATTGATCAATCATTAAATAGTTGAAAGCAGAACCGATTTTAGTACAATCGGTGCTAGTGGTAGCTCAATCTAATCGGTTTGAATAGCAATTCGCTCGCACGGTATTTTAGAGTGTGTGCAATGCGGTGCGGTGAAACGAAGGCCTCTAACGACCCTTTAATCCTTTTGAAGTCTTAAGCGTTAAGTTTCGTTCGTCCTTCCTCAAGTGATTTGCATTTAGAGATTGTCAAGCGACAAGAAACTTCCCACAACTTAGTATTAAGACACTGACGGGACAGGACGAGGCCTTCTCGTCAAGTGTTGTTATCTTTACGGTTTTTTCCCCCCTTCCGATTCTTCTACTTTAGTTTTTCGGCGGCTTTTATCGAAATTATTCAAAGCACCCACGCTGATAAATTTTTGTTGAGTATATTACATAAGTTTTATCTTACCGAAATGAATTATTTTTAAAAGAAGACAATATTGAATGTTTTGTCCGTTTTACGAATTAATTAAATTGGTTTTTGGCATCTTCAAATTCGTGTAATAATTCTTACCTGAACCTTGTAAAGTTCCGGTGCTGGTACCAAGTAGGACGTCGATGCTTCCATCTGACAATATATCTGTGTCTTGGTAGCTAATGCTGAGCGTCGCGTCGTCTTGGAGTCGGGCAAACATGGTCGCCAATCCCGAACGGTCCAGGTCATCGGAGTCACGTAACTGCAACGTAACGTTACCGTCGGCTGCGGTGCTATACATGAACACTGCATGACCACCCGTATACGGCTGCAGTGGTAACCGTACACCAGCCAACTCATGCAGACCCTGGAATCAGACAGTGTTAAATATTAGAAATTTACTACTTTCAGAAGTGAATTAAAAAAATTGAAATATTTTCCGAAAGCTCCTCCAACAATATAAAATTACATTGTATAATAGGCAAAATATCAATTTCGTAACCATCATAGTTACGGTTTAGTAATGTAATCATTATATAATCAGTAGATATATACATATATGTATATACATATATTCTCTTTGTATATCTCAACTATGAAACCAATGGACAGGTTCCAGTCAAAACCAAGTAATACGATAGGTGACACTAGTGGACAGGGATCGATCCTGTCGAGAGAGAAATATTCGTGGTTTCACGAGCGGAAGTGAAATGCGAAACTTGACCATGCCAAACGCCATTGTCTATTCTATACACACACGGGGTATATGCAAATTATAAATGCTTTCCAGATTAACATAGATGTATCAGATTATCTAGAAGGCTAGGCATTAATGTCAGCTATATTTGAAACCAGACAGTGTTATCCGTTACTTGGAGGTCACATCATAATATACCTAGATTTGATACTTGTCACTAAATTAATCTTACAAGATATTCCGTTTCCATTTAATTCTTCTCATATTTTAATTGACCATTGGTAGCATATCTTTCAAACATCCATTTTTACATTCCTCATTTCTATCGTAGTCCCCTTTTTTAATCCTTACGCAACAGTTATTCTCATAAATTAAGGCACTTCATAGTATATATAGCGTATTATTATAAATAAATACGAATAGGAACAATAGAAATAAAGATAACAACGATAAAAAAAAACATAAATTATAAATGGAAACAGCATAATTTGGTTACGTAATTGCAGTTGCAATTGTACGTATCTATATGTATATATGTACGGCAAGCAGACTAAGATAATTCTGAATATTCATTTAACGTGACAGGTACTATAAAATATCTCACCCGTATACCCGTAACGAAATCCCCTGATGCGACACCACTGCCTCGGCTCGCCTCGCGCATTTCCATTTCCCGACGGGGAAATATGCAAAAGCGAACAGGTATAGCACGTCGATGTTAATTTAATTCTGATTTCCATATATCGCACTTAATTGCAAACAAAAATATTACCCACATATCTACTATATCGGAAAGAGACCTCATGTCACAATCTGAAACCGACCCGCTAATGAAAACTCTCTATCATAATTTCAATGGTACCAATTTATATTCGGGAAACGACACACTAGATACATTCCAATTTAGTATCGCTTGGTATGACCAAATTACCTAATAAAGCTTTAAGATGCGTGGTTAAATAAAAACGCTATAAAACCGGTCATTTAAATAAATTGATGCCTGAACGACTCAATAAAATATGAAATTTCGCGTCAGCAATTTTATCGTCAAAATATTTAAAACGCAAGTTTTTATCCTTCATTAATGCTATAAGATCTGAATACGTCCGGGATCTTTCTATGTAAACGTTTGCTCATGTGCTTCGGATGCTGACTCAGCAGAAACGAATATCATCCTCTCATTTCTTCGTACTGATGTAAATCTGTACGCCATTTACGTTTTAATCCATTCATCCTTTATCACCGGCTTCATAATCCTGATCAATCCGTGGACGTCATAAAAAAAACTGACGTTAAATATTAATTAAAAAAGTTTCGTTCACAAAAATTTCATATTTCATCTTTCCGTGTCTACGCTACCATCAGTTTTTTCGTTCATTCTCTTTCTCTCTCCTATTGATTTTATTTACTTTTTAAGTTTTAAAATTATTTAAATTCATCTTCATCCAGATATATACCTAAATCCAAATCAACCTTTCGAGAATTTAATAATTAATTCTAAAGGAATACAGTTATAAATTGCCTAAATAAGCAGGTTAATGTAAGCTATTCGTAAACTTAAAAGTGTAAATTGTTAATTTAAGAACACAAACAAAATAGCTGGCATTATTTTTTATCTAAATTTAAAAGGGAACTGTCCTTCGTAACTAATTTTATATTCGTCACTCGCCAGAATATATAGCCATGGTTGTTCATCTCATCAGGAGAAATATAAATACAAACATCACTAATGAGTCTTGTTAATTAAACATGAATAAAAATATGATGTCAAAAATTATTGACGAAATCGAATTAAAAAACATAAAGAGTGAAAATATCTTGATTTATTTTACTTATACATGTATGATTAGAGTATGTTGGATACATTCTAATTAGATATTCAGGAATAAAATATATTTTCCACATCATATGAAATTTGGTGAATTGTTATTTAGCAAATTAAAATGTGAACATATTTAAAATATTTAATAATAAATTATTACAAATATTTTCTTTTTATATTTGAAAATGATGAAACCTTTCAGAAGATTTACATGAAAATGTTCAGTGAGACGAGCATTGCAATAAGAACGTACGTGCAAAAATTAACATCGTTAAAATTACTGTAATTAGCGCAAGGAATTTCAATCATCTTATACGCTTTTGCTACAAAGGAATTTTCTATTCATTTCTTTCCTCTATCAGCACATCGGGGAAAAAGAGAAATAATGCTCGCTGATGATATCGTGCCATAAAAGTTTTGCTACCTCTGCACTTTGATAATATGCGTGTGCTGATTCTACCCTTTGATCGTTCTTTCTCTCCGTTTGTTGTCGATTTCTATCCAATGTCTGCGCGCTCTCTTTTCGTTGATTCGTTTCTACGTCGTTTCAAATTGAAGGTTCTGGTCTGGTAGAACGGGGTAGGCAATACACAGTTTTCTGCCAGCGATAAAAAATATATAGACGGTTACCTACGTATCGTTTCTTTTTGGGTCTTTGCGTGTATCGACTATAAATTTTGCAATTCCCATTAACTTGATCTCAACGAGCATTAAATGTCTCTAGGAAGAAAATGATCGTAGTTTTTCAGTATTAATCTGTATTCCTTTCTTTTAACGTATGACTTACAATGATAGCATCATGATACTAGAATATAAGGTGCTATATCATTCTACTTTACGACTTTCGTTTATACAAATTGTTATACACATGGGGTAGATGCATTATATTAAATTGTAGCATGCAATTACAATAGATGCTACGTTATTTGATTAAATATATGAATATTAATTATAATTATTATTCACATATTCATATCTCTTTTTGTAATGATTTATTTTCCTTTTTATATATATACGGTCTTGGAGGCAAATATTTATAGTATTTTTGGACGTTTAGGCTGGAATGTTTAAGACTTTTCCATCAATTCCACATGTTTCGAGGATGACAATTTTCTGCATTTTTTTATATGCTTGCCGGGAACTTCAAAGTAGTTAATGATCGGTGTAAAGGGAATGGAATTTTTCCTGTAGCACCTATTATTATTGGGATAACAAGCACTTCTTTTTGGTGCCACATCTCTTTTATTTCTTGTGCTAATGCTTGGTATTTCCCCATCTTTATTTTATTATTTTATCATTTTTGTATGACGTCAATAGATGACAAATTTAGATGTATTGTATTAAAAATAAAAAACATCACAAGAAGTAGTTTGAGTTTTATATCTTTTAAATTTACGCTTTTTTGTTGATTCGGAAAAAAAAGCTCTTGTGGGTTATACGCAGTTGCCAAGCATTGTTACAGAAAGTATTTATTTATTTATCTTTGTGTACTAACATAATTGAGTGGCGCAAAATGGAGAAAAAAAGGAGGCTAACGTGAAGAGGCAAGGCCGTAACAAAACACACATTTGTATGTTTAGGTACTATATGCAGAAAGATATAACAGTGTCAGCAGGCAAGCAGGGATGCCGAACTGAAACCCTCGGTGTTTCAGTATCAGTATGGCCGCTCAAGTACCATCTCCCCGTGCTTGGGCTCTCTCTCTCAATTTATCGTGATGGTTTTGACACCCGACTGTCAAGTACTGGAGGCCCGTTATAATGAAGTTGATTGTGTATTTAGGGCAGGGGGAGTGGAGAAGAGAGCACGACCAAACGAGCGACCAAGTCTCTGTCAAGTGTCCTCGCGCGCGCAAATGCCCGCTTTGTTACACAGCCTCTGTTGCTCCTATCGCCGGCAGCGATTCGTCCAAAGTGTCATTAAAAACTCCACTCTCTCTCTCACTTCCGGTCTCTTCTCTTCACCAGATAGATATTGTTGGAGATAGATACGCTATAAATATAACTTTCAATTGCCTTATCTATCGAACGCCCCGGATAATAAATCAAACGGCCGTTTTATGGTCAGATTTTCATGAGGTAAATTTATGACGAAAATATGAAAGTGATTTTAAAAATACAATTTATAAAGACTATTAAAGTCTAAAACGTGAATCCAATGTAAAAACCACCGCAAAATAAACGTAATTCGGTGACAAAGACCCTCAAAGCATCTAAAAATAACCCGAGGACTCATCGGAATGCGAGATACTGTGTTAATCGCCCAGTAAATGAGATAAATACATTTAAAACGACTAGCGAAGGAATGGCTTGTGGTTTTATCGTATTAATTTGTCCAAAAGTTTTGCTTAGGAGGGCACCTTGTAAAAAGATAATCAGACTGGGTTGAAGTGGTCTTAATCCTGTGCGTCTCGAGTCGTTTATGACCCGGAAATAACACGTTCTCTTCCATGGGTTAGAGTGCCTGTATCACTGGTTAGCCCCGTTACAGCCGTATACGGTGTTGTAGGGATATTCGGTTACGGTCACTAGTTACCGGTTTAATTACTCGGAAGTAGCAAAATTGTTACTTTGTGTGTTAAATAAATAAAAATTGGTTCATAATATTTATATTTGTGTGTGTGTGTAATACAGATCTCAAAATGAATTAGTAGTATTTTTATTGAAATTTATTGTAATTGTTGTAACAGTAATAAACGTATTTCTAAATTCGTATTTGACTAAATAACAAAACTATAAATCAAGAGACACGCTTACAAATAACAATGAATACTGAAAGATTAAACAGATTTGTTATTTCAGGGTCACATCTTGTTTGTTGTTTTAAACTAGGTCTATTAGTAATGGCGCCCACAACTGCTTTTTATGGCCAGCTTATCCCTGCTTCGGTTTTCTTATCTTTTATATATGCACAGTTTTAGGCCCGCTCGTTATTATTATCGAAATTTCATCCCTTTGTTTTTCCAACCATCAATTTCCTTGATAGATTCTGCTTTGTCACGGATATCTTTTGCATTTAATTTGGTCCGAGGACACAATTTCTCTGATTACTTTGATCTAGTTAATAGTCAAAATATTTATGGAATATTCCGGAAATAATTTCTTTCGCTTCTCTTCTAATTTTTATATAATTTATGTAAGCAAAATACCATTTAGAAAATCGAGATTAGAGTTTAACTAGTTACATTTGTTGTTCTGATGAGTGGTTTACAAGAGACTAGTAGTTTCTGGGAAATGTTATCGTAAACCTTAACTTTGTTACCAAAAATAAATCAACCAAATGTGTACTAGTATTGTGCACTAGTCTAGGGCTATGGCTCTAGTATGAAACGAGATGGTTTTGGTATTGTAATTGAAGTCGGGCTGTTATAACCCCAATTTGGTTTATCGGTGATCTATATTAGTGCAGGAAAACGTGACGCTACCAACCGACAGATAACGAGCGTCCATTTAAGCACAATATCTCGCGCCATTTTGCGTCAACTATAAACTAACACACACATAAAAGCCCAAATGGTTAGTGCTCCTCAAACAATTCCCAAAGCTATTATTTCTTTATAAATAATTTCTAAAACACTTAATATATTATTGATAATAAATCCACCAATAACGAGCAGCAATAAAGTCATTTCTTTTAAAAAACGACCATTTATTTTTATTCATATATTTACTATCAAGATATGAAATGCAGTTTTTAAAATGTTCAAATATACTAAAATTAAATTCATAAATAGTTTTATTTGCATTGAAATAAAAATATTATTGACGAACATATTTATAAATTCGTAAATTAAAATTGAAACTGAGTTCATCAAAACTTTAATGTTTTTATTATTTATTTACATTAACAGTTTGGGAACCAGTGTACAATCGCTATATTGCGCTCAGTCTCAATTCCGGAGTCCGGACTTTGCATAGTGCTCAGTAAACAATACGCCAACACTGACGAGCTTTTACGACTTCCCACGAGATAAATTACGGCATAAGGCTATGGAATTATATTATACGCTTGTGTCGTAATATACGCATACCCAAATTTAAGTCTGATTCTGTAATGAATCTAAGTTATAACTAAGCTTAATGTTAGCTTCTGCTATTTATAGCATTAACTAGAATCAGTTTAATTTTTTCCCAAAAAAATTGAAATGGTTATACTCGTAAATGTTTCTAGTGTAATTATCTCATCTAAATAGCAATAAATTCGATAAACAAAACAAATTATCAAAACGATATAAAATTATGCAGGATATAACATGCGACAACTTATTATGAAACTGTCGCTTTTGGAATAAATCAAAACGAGATAATTAAATTATTGCAATAAAACGCGAACGTGTGTAGAGACAACGGCGTTCACAATCATTAAGCAGCAACGGACATTGTTGTTGGTAATATTTTCCGTGCCGGTAAAGTCGACATTAGTGTGTGTGTGTGTGTGTGTGTGTGTATGGAACTGTGGTTGGCGATAAAACAGGTCATCCGTTTTGTACATTTCTTATCTCAATTAAATCGTTATATATACAACAACCTCGGTGTGGATGCCGTGTCATGTAAAACTACTGCATCCCCTCGGTTAATTTAATCGCTGGTTATTATCATGGCTTCCGCTCACGATATTATATACCAAATCCAACCGTTAGACTACTACACCCAACGGCTTATTTATCATAACATTCGTATCGCATAAGGGTATATGTACGAGATATTGATGGATGAGGAGGAAAATATACCTACTATGTTTACTCAAACGCATATATAATCCTTGTATTTAAGACCAACTTAACACAGATATACCAAAAAACTGAGCGAAATTTCGAAATTTTTATATTTCACAGCTATTTATATACTATATAGATTTCTTTGAAAAATAAGGATCGCGAAATTTTAAACACTTAAAATCGAGATTCAGCTAACATATTCTATTTTCCCTACTCGTGTACTAAACTCTCCCACTCTTCCATTCCTGAAAACCCCGAAATTCTATTTTTCGAGAGTGGGGATGGCGTTCGTTCCAACATAACTTTAACGGTTCTGCAGCCAGGACCTATATACGAAACGTCATGTGTTTTTTATGTTTTCGTGGCACTCTGAATCGGGCGTATAACCTAGTTTTTCAGCATTATTTATGGGCTTATTGCATCGCGTTGACGATTTCGCCAAAGATTTACTCAAATATTCGCTGCGAGTTTGTTGCACCCTATTCCTAATGATTGCGCGTGTTTTTATGTCACGGGAAAACAACAGATGTCTAACTTTCAAATTTATTTACTCTTCTTCATTTTGTATAAGAATAATTTATGCTCATATTGTTTTCATTTTACTTCTTACAATTATAACAATATTTACATATTTATACAGCTTATCAAAACTATTAAAATAAATTGTTAAAGTCTAATTTATATTTCTAATTGCAATTCTAATTTGTGGATGTTTATATTTGATATAAATCAATTTAAGATTTATTAAATAAGATAATAGTCTTTCGGAATATTTAAATATTTAATAACGAGTGCTACTTAAAACGAAAGCAAATTTTATCTTTGCGTTTAATTTTTCTTCGTAACATATTTAATCTGTTGTGAAATCAGATTACTTGTCCCAGTACTACTACGTTTCCGTACAACCCAAATATTTGGTTAATGCTTTAAACTTGTCATAAATCGTTATTAAAATTTACTTAGAAATAACAGGGCCTTGTTTTCTTTTATATACTTCAGTGTCTAATCGTCTTCTTATCAAAATGAATATTTAAAACCAGCACTCGTTACTGGAACATTTAGATTACAGTAAGCTCTTCTAAAAAGATTTTTCCGCCAAATTGTTACGCGAAACAAAGACTAGACCAAATTAAACAATTTGTTTATTTGCGTAGTTTATTCTCTAACTATGGCAAGTATGATTGCGAGATTCAGAGAAGAGTGGCTGCTGGTTGTAAGATTTTAAGGACTTTAGGAATATAAAATACTTCGTCTTCCATACCCTGCATTTATCAATGCACTAGCGCATGATGTATGCTTAGTACGCATCCATAACAAAGGAGTACTCAATTATTTGTTTGAATTTCCCATTTTGTATAATAGTAAAATAATAGATAAATGAAACATATATTGACTCTAAACAAGAATATTTGAACGAATTCTGTTGTAGTCCGTAAAAGGGTATTGTTTTTAGGTTTTGTGTTTTGGAGAATACAAACATTTCTGTGAGTGACTTTAGTGTTTACGTAACGTAAGCTTCTCATTTGGTTTTAAAATGACGTGGTAAACCTTACGTTTCTATGCTAAAATATCCAACAATAACACATTGTGCGCAAAGTAACTATACGCCTGGATGTATATGAAGTTCTTAAGATGTAGAATTGTTAAACACATTTGTTATTCAATTGTGTTTATGTTAAATTAGCACGTGATAGCAGACGATCGCTATTCATTACAAAACAAAATTTATTTTCGTATCTATCTTAATTCATCTAGACCACACCATAAATAATCCAAAAAATGAGATCTCAAATTTGTGTCAATTAAAGAAAATTTCAAGCAAACTTTAGAAATACAATCTCAGAAGTGTACTTGAAAAGAATATATTTCGTTTTCAAGTACAGTAAGGGATCAAATACCAATTTAAGAAAAGTGATATTATTTCTATGGATATATAGAAAGTTTAAAACTATAATATGGCAATATTCAGAAAATGTTCCTGAAATCGATAACTGCTTGAGTGGGAAGTGAAGTATTAACGAATACTGTAAGCAAACGGTATAGGGAAAGCATCTCTCCAAATACTATGAGTAAAGTACGTAAACAGAGGTTAAACTAAGCTATCAGAGGAGTAATACGCTTGTGCAAATTTAAAACAACTGGTTCGCCAACCATTGCCAACGTGTGTAGATATTATCTTAAGCTGACGGTTACGGTGAAAATAGCATGCACATGTCTTTGCACGTAATGACCGTAAGTGCTGCTGTGGGAATTGGTGGCAATTTATTTAACAATGCAGTTGTCAAACTCTCCTTAACTTTGATGTTGCATGCTACATTTCGCCATTATATTGTCTAAATCTATTTAATTTACGCTACATACTCAAAACAAAAATCCTAATCGATTGAGGCGTTATTTATTTATTTGCGCATTTCGGGTTACTGAATAATTGGAAAAGCGATTTGATTTTATTTAATAAAGGAGAGTATCAAAATGCAAATGAAGCGAGTATTATATGTAAAATGGAAAACAATTTTCTTGTTGATCTTCAAGTCCCAGAATGACCCTATCAAAGCGAACCTCCATTACGCTGGCAATGTCCGAAGTTGCAATGTTCGTATTACACGGTCAAGTAGTTTGATTACGCTGTTCCCGGAGGAACAGAATTGCTGACATATATCAAAAATCGTATTCCTACCTTGGCGCATGCTCAGAAACTTAATGGCACGTATTGCCCATAGTATACAGCGGAAACGTTGTTGAATACTATTGCATCTTACAATGGGTCATTTCTCATTCTGTCATCGAGTGATTTATTCTTCATACCATACACACCCCTACCCCCCCCCCCTGGCCCCTTTTTGCCACGTGCTCACAGTAATAAATTGAATTTATGAAATGGAATGCGCCATATTTATCTGTTCGAGTTTCATAAATCTTTCCGACTTGTATAGCGATATTTGCGAGGTATGTATACGTACTAATAACGATTTTGCTTCTGACCAGAATCAATTCAATTTTGAAATTATTTACTCTTCGATTAACCGGTTGTTGATTGGTGCAAGTGTCAATATGTATTGATGTATAGAGTTTAACATTGATTACAATTCAAGCTCTATGAGTGTGAGTGTGTGTCTGTGTGTCTCTAGATATTAATATTTTGTATAATTTTTGTTTGAATGGTTTGAGTTGTTTTAAAAAATAATAATGGTGCTTTGCAACGAAAGTAAAGTAATTTACCAGTTGTGTATCTGGATTTAAAAAACAAGTCACAATTCACGTGAAAACGACCACCACAGTGCACGGACACCTTTGTTGTTTTTCTAGTATAGTAATAAAATTTAACCTCTCGAATAGCCAATGTTACTCTTCCAACAAAAACACGTAGCTGGGGGAAAAAAAACTATAATAAATTTCAATTCGCACTCGGAACGGTATAAACTTTCCATTTTTGCGCAACTTTAATCTACGGGTCGCCGGAATGATATTTTGCCTACGCGCGGTATATTTTATTTGTTTGTGGAATGCACAGGAGGCCGTGATAAATCACAATTGCTGCGGAAAATTAGAAATCGAACTAGTTTATGTAAAGAATTTATGTGAGGTCTGCGTTACGTGTTGGCCCGTTACATAAATAAGAGATGCACACACCCTAGGCGATCTTTCTCATCGGTTCTTTCCACCCAGCGTCCGTCTCTCTGTCGCTCCCACGGTTTTCCGGGTGCCCTTGTTATTTGGTAGCCAGAATGAATTTGTCACTAGAGATACAGTTCCTATATCTCGCATCAACGATTGGCAGTCCTGTGTCTACATATATCTGTCAATATAACTCTTTCTTCGTCGCGCAAACGTTATTTATGGCAGCTCTTTTGTTTTTTTGGCTTTTCTACTTTGGGGTCATAGTTAACATGCGAATAAAGCTCTGAGCTACAAATATGTCGAAATCGCGTATAATATTAATTCGGAAATTAGAAAGGAAAATTTCATTAATGAAAATAAAAGTTATTACTCGCCTACATTAATATGAAACAAATTTGGCATAAGATGCTTATCATGAAACTATTAAGAGTTAATATATTTGCCGTTTAGTCACTGACATACATTTCACTTAATGAAGTTTATTAGTTAAATAATTGAAACAAATGGCGAGTTTTTTATTTTGCGCAATCTTAACACAATATTTATCTAAACGTGATAATTGTAGTAAACACTTACAAAATTCTATTTGGAAGCCAAAGAAATCGAAAAGTGTAGCCCGTAAACTTACCTGAAAAAGAAACAAAACAAACCATTACTGGCAAGATCCAACATAAATAATTTAACGACTGCCATCTGTCGTCGCCCGAACTGAATCAGGGATCAAAAATGACCCGTTCAAAATAAACAACTCTCAACGTTATATGACATAATAATCATTATCAGGCAAAATGACCGGCGAAATGAAGGATTTATAATTCATAAAATCGGTTTGAAATTACTTTAAAAAAAAAAAAAAAACTTCTTCGGTATGGCCGGATGAAACTTAACTGAATAAATATTTATGGTACATTCGTGATCTAAGTTGGCGCAGCGCCATTTAGAATATCTATTAAAATAACTGGATATACATGTAAACAAAGTTATTTTCAACACTATTATAATGCCTACACAAATTATGCCATTTCCAATGTCCACTAATACTCTGTGAAAATTTGGTTTTGGTGCCAAAATATTGATATTTAACCTACATTTTTTCGATTTTCTACGATTGTTAATTATCAAATCGCAAATTATTTTTTTATTGAAATTTTCAACATTTTTGAAAAAAATATTCAAATTAGAAGTGCTTGTTTACTTTAGTCACTTTGCGCGGTGTTTGCAACTAATAAACGGTTGCACTTACAACAAAAGTAGTTAGAATAAAATTTATAGATATTTGTAAAACATACGGAAGGGTTGAAAATTGATATTTATGTTGATATTAAATTTAATTACGGTTGTGTTTAATTTAGATGGTTATTCGACAGACTAGATACAAACATGTATATCCAGTAGGTATCCATCGTGCATTTGCAACCTTTTGATGTTCTAGCGGCTTTGAAACTTTGGTGAACATTACCACACCGTATGTACCAGATAGAATATGCTTATATTATTTGTACATACATACATATGTCTGACTATGCTCCAATTTTATTTCAAGCTTGTCGTGTTAATATATTAAATATTAAATATGAAAAGGGGTCTCTTTGTTTATAATATACTATGGTTATATGTATGTATGTTCATAGAACATGCATAATGCTTCTCGGTTTTTATAATTTTCTTTTATTTTCATCAAGATTTCATAGAATTTTAAACTACAAGAGTACTACAGAAATAAAATCATATTTCAAGCTCAGTAAATAAAATAATTTCGTGTCGTAATTCATAAATATTTTTATAAAATTATGATATAAACTTCTATTTTCTCAACTATTGAAGAAAATATTTACTAGTTTTAATTATGAAATGTAAGACCTTATAGTTTAAATATATGTATACAAAAAATAAAACTAAATATGCAAGTAAATGGCCACTAGAGAACTATTGAACCATTTTCTAATTAGTGAACTATTTATTTTTCATAAAACTAACATTTGATTAATTATCTATTTTTGTCCTATTTTCTAAACAATAACCGCAATATTTTTAATGATGAAACTACACAATATAGCAAATACATAATAAAAACTGTCAATAATACAGTAAATTATAAAAACAAAACCAATCATTCATATGCTAATTATGAATAACGTTTTCCCTATTTAAACATATATGTAATAACGAATAATTATTTGAATTTGATATAAAGAATAATTTTTATACCGTACAAAACAAATATACTCTACAAAACAAATATTTGCGTTAAAATTCAATTTTATGTTTGCTACACTGTTTTGAAACAAAATGTAATGTTTGTTTGCGCAGTAAGGTAATAATAAGAAAATATATAACTATTTTCGATTCGGTAAATCATATAAACCAAGCACATTCACTGAAATATGATCGTTGATAATATTATATGTAGAAGGTATCTTTGATGACAGTTTGTACAATATTGCTCAAACAGCAACAGTGTAAACATACAACTGAGGCTACTGTTTTCATAGAACAAACAAAATATCTGGTTGTCCGAGAACAGTTCGAATTACTCTTGCGTTACACACAGGGTTTGTGCGAGCTAAAAGTTAGATTGGACTGTGTATAATTGCGTTAGGGTCGTATCTATTCTTGGAGTTTAGTTTTTATAAATATGAGTTTAAATTTGAGGGTTTTATGTTTGATTCATAAAAGCTGCGCGGTATATATGGACAAAAAAAAAAATAACTAGCGACCGTTTTATCTATTTTGTGTTCATCGTCGTTGGGGACTTTCAAATATTTACACACAAGATAACCGGGCGGTTTATTAAACTGTAGCCCCGATGTCGGCAGGTGCCACGCGCCGTACCAAATCCTATGATTCAAAGGATAAACAAGGATATTTACATAATCTCGCATTACAACTGAACGCATATATACGAATACACAGGCTGCCATGCTCTGGGATTTATGTCACATTAAATATACTTGTCGGACTGAAACCGTGCCCAGGACAATAAAAAAAATATAAATAAAACAATGCATTTTCAACGTTTTCACGAACGATATTTATAATTTATAACTCATTAAATATGCTTTTAATTGTATATTTGCACTGGTTCATCACTGTTTTACTTTACAGTTTATTTTAAATCTGTTTCGATGCGTTTACAGATTTTTGTTCGTATTAATTTAATGGATTGTAATATATTTAAATAAATTTATAATAACATCATTTGATTATTTTATTAATATTTCTACCATCATTAAACCTTCGCCATCATCGGGATCTATATAGATCCAAATGATCATCGACAGGACGAAATGATCGTAGAAATATTAATAAAATTATTTTCGTGTGTTTTTTACTAGAAAAACATTAATGGTAGATAACGAGGGTTTAAGGGAATTTGTACAAATATTTTAAAATATATAGAGTTAAATCGGTTTTCAACAAAAAAATACTTGTAAAACTTTCAAAAATAAATGATTTAGTAATACTAGTACTCCACGTGCGCTTTTCTATATAGCTTGGGGATAAGACAAAAAGAGGAAATACAAACAGCTGATAGAAACGCATGTGTGGGACAGAGATATATGTACGTGGATACATAACTAGGGGATGTCATTTGAAGTGTTTTGCAAATTCTACAACGAGCTACTGTAACTTTGCATTTCAACGTTGCTAAATATTCAACAGACTAAAATACAATTATTGTAGAGCACGGCGCGCGAAACTTTTTGAAAGCAAGTGTAGGTGTATACGTCATTCAGTGTGGACTACTGAATACGATGTTGCCACGTTGTCTGTCGCTGTCTTTGTTCTGCTTCCAGTGGTTGTGATTTATCGCTGAAGCTGTGTTTTGTTACCACATTGTTTATGTTCACGCCGCTGAAGTTTTGACGTATTGATTTCAAGTATGCTTCACTTGGTACAAAAGCGAATTTTTATATTTTTAAAAAAACTTCAATTTATTTAGTCCTGCTTTTTAAAAAAAAATCTACAATGTCTTGTACAGAACTTTCTTATACGTCGTATATATATTTTCAGGAAAGCTCAAAAAAAAGTATTTCTATTAAAAACACGAGATAATTTTTTTTCCATTATTACAAAACTTATTACTTCTTTTAAGATATTAAATTGGTAAAAATACTAATACTAAATAAATATTTAGGATTGTAAAAATGTCCAAAATTATATAAATATGTGTTGTATTATATTAATTAGTGATTTGTAAATAAAATATAGAACTAGATTAAAATAAATATTTATCGTTCAACATACTATTTTATTAGATTTGTACAATTACAAAGGAAATAAAATAGAATAAAAGTGAAATAACCGCGGGATATTTTGCAATAATATTTAATTATAATGTATCTATATACAATTTCTAACACTACGATCTGTTTACTGTGTTAAAAAAAGTTAATTAGAATTCCGTTGGAATATAATGTTTTTTTCTGTTGCAAAACCTTTTTTTTTCTACTTGGGTGTTTCTAAATCGTTCCAGGAAATATCGAATGAAATGTAATTGAAAAAGGTTGGTTATTCAAGACTAGGCATGAAACATATCAATACTTGTACAGTTACTTGATCCATTATCATTTGTTATTTAACCCACTAAGACACAAAAGCATTATTTAAAATCAATGATCATTTATTATATGAGTGTATTTAAAGAAATGAATGTGTTTGCGCTTAACAAATAAAGAAATACAAAAATGTCGACCATTTAAATTTGTTTATTATTATTATATGTGTATGTGAAATCTAATATATTTTGTTCAAAGCGGGCATTCAAATAAAACTTTTGAATGGATTCTACATCCGACAGCGTATATATTTCATGCACTCATATATTAATATTACTCTTCCATATCTAATATATAAATGAAACGCAAAGCTAAATAATATAATGGAAAAGAGCCTATTATGATTTCAAATCTCATATGAGTTATTAGATTCATGTATGATTTTATTATGTTTCTTGGCCTCATAACAAAGATGCGTCAACATAAGCTTAATGAAAGCACTTTCTTAAATATATTTCTTTAATAAATATATTCCAGAGTACGTCGAAATAGAATTGAAATAAACGTTTTCGAAATGGTGTATAGTTACTAAGCAGATCAGTCATCGTTGACAGTGTTTTGAT
Source organism: Nebria salina (assembly GCA_944039245.1). Taxonomy (NCBI): domain Eukaryota; kingdom Metazoa; phylum Arthropoda; class Insecta; order Coleoptera; family Carabidae; genus Nebria; species Nebria salina. The sequence continues at coordinate 15,636,690 of OX063271.1, forward strand.
TTTGTAGAAATTGAACAATTGAAATATATTTAAGCAATGAAAATATCAGTAAATTGGCAATTGAAATAAATGAAAATGTGAACATAATTTGGAAATCACATAGCGTGAATTTAAATCTATAATATTTTCGTAAATTTCTATTTGTGTAGTAGATATAGGTAGTGTGTAATAGCAGAGTGTGCAAACCCATACGGTAAGGAATCCATTACGGTAAGGATGGTGGTGAGCGCTACCCGACGCGACGGCAAAGCTGCGAATTAAACTGCCAGTTGCAGGTGCTAGCTGCATCGCTGGCGAGAGTGGCATGAGTGCCGTTTCAGCAAACACGTTGCAGAAAATTGCATTTTCAGTGCAGAGATGCAACCGAGACACGTAGGTAACACGAACCACCTACGTGTGTCTGTATATCCCATAGTTTGTATGCAAGTATGTCTGTTGTATGTATGTAAGAGAATACATTTGTATTTGAATCTTGTATATACGTATGTTGCCTTAATGCGTGACTACTATCCTGATATCCATGGCTGCAGCCATTGGCATATTCTACCAAAATCACTAAAATATTCTTCATAATATTTGCTCAAGTTCATTATTTATGAATTATATAATCCAATAAGATTGAGACAATCATATCTATTTCTTAATTGTATATTTTACAATCATTATAAAGTTGTGTGTTTGCTTTGGTATGTACGTGTGTTTTTGTGTGAGTATCCTTTTTGAACGTGAGAAAATTTCAAATAAACACCGACTAGACACCAAGAATCGTTGATCTAACGTAACAAACATCACTGGCGAACTTTTCTGTTTCTTCAACTACTATTTCTTTCGCCTGCCATCTTGGTTTTTTTTTTTTTGTAACTCTTGCCTGTTCTTATATTCTTCGTGTACAGACTATTTGAAGATTTGTTTTCTTCTGAAGTTTTAAATACGTTCAGTTTTAAACTTTTACGCTACTCTAGACGTCCAGAGCGATGTCGATGCCAAAGGTTTTAAGACTTGTTACAAACATGAACGGGTTTTTCTCCGTTATTTGCGCGCCGGATTTCGGATTAGGATTTTTTACTAGAATTAACAACGAACAAAAATGGCTTTCTAAACAAACAAAACTTCAAAATTTCTTTATTTTATATTGCATTCTACAGCAAAGAACATTTATGATTATACGTTTTCATTGGTAATGTTTATCGTGAAACAGTATTAATATTTCACAATGTTACTCCTAAATATTTATCATTTCCGATTTAAGCAAACATCACACAAACATATTAACTATCAATAGAAACTTGACTGATATCAAGTTCCTTATCAACAGCACCCTGGTTTGTGAAATTCGAACCGACATAAGCAAACACTGCTTATCAACATGGTACTCATGTTTACTTTAGCAACATGAAGTGCTGCTAAATTTTCGACTAGGTAAACTACACATGCGTAGAATGGAGAATTTAACATAACGCAATAGGCTCATATAGAAAACGATTATTTTATTTAAAAGCTTCCCAAATGATTTTATTATTAATTTACTACATTTATAGTCTCAATACTTTGTCTAATAAAAGGTTATATATGCTAAATTATTAAAAATATTCAGCGAAGATATCATCTACGACCGGATATAGATTTGCTATTTTGATATCCTATACGAAAATTCCTAGAATTCCATTATTTATCCAGCGGCTGAATATCCTTACCCTCATATAGGCCATGCATATCCAAGATGTTAAAATTTATAAGATACTTCAGTGAGCTGGGTGTATTGGAATGTATAACATATTTCGATACTAGAACCAGAAAATATGTGAACGCGCTAAGAGTATTTTATAACTGTCTATATAATATTGCTATAATAAAAAAAATATATGCCTTTTTTGTGATTTTATTTCACATTTCACTTTATATATGAATGTATGATTATGAAAATATATATAATTGGAATACGAAATAAATTAGTTTACGGTTGTGTTGATATAATTACGGAATACACTTTAATTTAGATAAATATGGTTTCGTCTGTAAACATAAATGAGTTTCTGGCGATAGTGTGTTTACAAATTAAATTTATACTTTCGAAAAACATCCAGTTGGAAAACATCTCTGGTGTGTAAAAGATCTACCGTTCAATTTTCGCAGATCAATATTATACTTGATAGGCTGTCGCTGGCGCGCCTCTGCATGTATGTATGTGTGTGTCAGGATATCAAATCCACCGAGTTGTTAAGTCAAGACTTCCATCTACCACTATTATGTGCTATATATATATATATACCCGACCGTAGGAGAGTGGATATGAGAAACGCAATGGAAGAGGAGTAGAAACGGGTAGAGTTGATGGAAGTAAAGGGATTGAGATCCATGTACTTTACTGGGTCACACCACGAAAAGGCGAACGAGAGAAACGTTTTGCATGCTGGGATGATAAGATCTGTACATTAATCCTGCTTAAGCTTCAGCTATTTTTCGTTAGAGAAACTCCCAAATGCTACGTGAGCAACCTGTTCAAATTACTTGCGCTACACACAACTAATACATCAAACACAACAAATAAAAATCGTGCACTGGTAACATTATTTCGTGAATCTTCAATTCGTAATAGAATTTTAGAATTAAAAACAAAATTTTACACCGTGTTAAATTTTGATTTGAAATCATTTCTGAAACTTAGTGTAAGACTAATAATGAAATAATCTTTTTGTCAATAAGGTGTCATATAATCAAAATGTAAGCCGCAGTTAGTTGTTTAATTAAAAATAAAATTAATTACACTTGTAGATTGATTGCTGGAAATTATTCAATCCAATAAGAGAATCTAAACCGTAGAGGGTTAGGAAATTACTCATCAACAAAAAGGGTTATAGAAATTGTTTTTTGAGGTGTTAGAGAGGGTCGGGGGTGAAAAAGTACGTCTACCAAAACGAAACTTGTTTTAATCTGTCAGTGCGTAGAAATACCAACTTCGTTGTATAACATTAAGCTCCTGCGCGAGCCGGAATCACAGGTTTCAAATGGGTTTCCTACCCAACCCAAAACCCCTTTCACCAGTGACGGAGTAAATATTTAGGGGTTGAAAATATCGAATATTTATATCGAATTGTTTATGTTTTTGATGAATTAATATAAAATATAATTGTATTTTAAATTTTATTTATGTCAATGGCTATCAATTGTAATATAATGAATGTTTGTAATAATTTTTATTTCACGTTGGTGCAAAGTATATAAATTTAACTTGACAATAAAATATAATTCGTTGTCATGAAAGATGCCAGGGTTGGTAAATTGTCGAAATGATTGTTAGTAGTGCCGCCACTGAATATGGACAAACTTCCAGCCGGTCCACATCTTTACGAAGTATACCTCTTTCGTTGTCGTAATGCCGGTTCCTTCGTTTTGGATTTACGAGTTCGGTATAACTTTGCAATAAAGTGTACACCAACAGCTCACGCAATGCATCGGAAGCGGATGGAGGCAGAGCAACGCAACGCAAACCATTTCTGAGATTGACATTTCATACATCAATTTATTTCGTTCGGCCGCCTGGGAATTTACTGTCTGTTTTTATGACGAGTTTCCATGTTTACGTCTGTTCAAAAATCTCTCATCCAGCTACTTTACTTAAAATTCTACCCAATGCCTCTGCTGTTACGACCAAAGATTCTTTGCTTTTATGTACCAAAAAAATTTTATTCTACTCATAGAAATATTACTATTTTATTTATCAAAACAGTACGAAATAAATCCGTAAAATAACGAATACCTTCCATAATTCAGTCACCATGTATATGAGATAAATAAATAATTAAAATTTTACGCCAAGTTTAATAACTCGATTTAATAGAAGTACGTAAAAGTACTTAGTATATATGTATTCCAGAATACGAATAAAGACATTAAATATTAGACATATAAGCGCGAAATAGGATTGTTAAAATTTTATGAATAATTCCAGGGTGAATTAGGTGGTAAATACCAAATTACACCAGGAAATAGTACTATTAAAATTAGTACCTATTGGTGGACAAAAAATTGCTGGGAGGACTCAAATATTCTGCACCAATATCTTCTTCCATGTATGAAGTAATTTTCATAAACTTTTATCGCTACCAATATACATAATCGTAACAAAGGAAATTGACTATCATTGTCAACGTAAAGAAAGAAACGATACTTGTAAAAAATGTCACGTACAGCCACTATATAATTACAGCTCTAATATTGTCGAGCGAATAAAGAAAGACATGCACGGGGCAGGCATATGACCTAATACTATAAATGGCAACGCAAAACCAGAATTGTATATTGTATTTATTTGAATAAAAATACGATATATACATTTTCTATTTCGCATAGTTGGATATATCAGCAAACCCCTGAGATTTAAATAACCTTAATACATTTTTTTTCTTTGAATTTGTATAAGATATTTATCATGTTTAAGAATTATTATGAAAAAAAAAACTGAACTCCTAAAATATATCATTTATGTTGTGTGTTTAATTTTATTTTAAATATATATTCACTTTTACTTTATATAAATTTGTCTGTATGTATCAGTCATAAATACGTACTGTAATATTAAAATAGAAGAAAAAAAAACAGTGTACTGAAATCCTACTGTAAATCACAAAAATTACAATTTCGACTGAGGTAAACATATAATTTTAATTAAACTAGAAAAACCACAAGCACTTTATTAAATGAAATCCATCAGAAATGGCGACGGACACATACACAAAAACCTCTCGCGCATGACATCTGCAATGGCAATGGGAAGGGACATATAAATCAAAAAACAACGGAGCATCCAGTAGCCCGGAAGACCGGGATTCAAGATTTACCGCTCGACCGAGGAGGTTAATGATGAAACGGGATTATACTCAGCGATTCTCATCCTCCTCAAAAACACACACACACACACACACAAATACAAACCACACGCGTATCTACATCTTTTTCCTGCCAAAAGATGGTCAATCCAAATCCAAAGTCACAATTTATGATTTAAACGCATATAGTCTATTCCAAACAAAAATACATTGTTTTATCTATTTGTTTGGTGCTGGAAAAGCTATTGGGTAGACGTGCAGCAAGTTTAGAGTGGAATCAAGTCTATTTGCAAACGGCGTTTGATAGCGAAGTTTATGCCCTGGCATTATATCATAGCAAATGTGACAGTTCAAATCGATATCCGGTAAATGAATTGTGTCGTTTTACGCGCGCCGAATGCTGGAAAATCGGTGATCAACGTGTGTGTACGTTATAGTATACGTGCTCGCCTATCATCCCTATGAAGCAGCACTAGCAGTGAGTTTTGCAAGGCTAGCGAACACAATTATTATTGACGAAACGACCGGCAAAGATATATTTCATACAGACGCATAAAAAACATACATATCACGGAATTTATCACAAGGGCGTAATGAAAATTGATTATTTTTGATTTCGCTTCATGTAGAATCTATGAATCATATTTGACATACTGACAAGTAAGTTAAATATAATTTACATGGGATTCTCGTTATTCATACACCATTACGTGTGAGCTGAAAATCTTATGATTCTCCAACCGTACCTGCCATAAAAGAGCACCATCATATACATTTATATATTTAAATAATCACCATAGATTTTCTCATAAATTGCACGACACAATTTGTTCAAGCATTTTTATTGCGTCTACTAATATATTACAAAAAAAAGCTTTTTATTTTTTATTTCGCAAATATTTTGATAATTATATGAATTTGTAATAGATTTAAATAATATAAACAATTAAAAATTAGGGCGTAACAAATTGAATTCTATACGGTCGACTACACCATATTTAATATTTACACACAGCTTCATGAAAAAATATTCCATAAGCTTCAATTATGCCAAATGGAATGATAACAGGATTAATTTTGTGTGTAATCGAGGTTCGCCACAGTTGGAAAATTCAATTATACAATCGTTTCAATTAGTTTCGGGTTCATCACATTTTTATTTGTCCTCGCATCAATACACCAGGGCCGTACCACCGAGAAATACCACGATTACAAAACTAGTGTACGAAATAATCGTATATTGAATTTTACACATTAAGGCGTAAATAAGAATCTTTTAGCTAGCTTTAAAAATAACTAAATATATTTTCAAAAATAAAACTGAGATCGAACATTTTGAAATGAAAGTGCTTTTTTAATTTTAATCTAAGCGTATATAGAAATTCCTATTTCTGAATTCGTCATCATTGCTGATGTAGACGGGTTACGTTAGATGCTGAATACGATTTCGAGCGACCGGATTTAAACTCTTGTCGAAAAGAGTATGATCCTTTTATTCGCGTGTGCGTCGCCAACGCAAAGTAATCAAATCGCACACAAAGATTTCACTGACCACTCAACCTTTAAAATCTCTCATTTTCTCTCTCGCTCTTTCACTCACTCTCTCTCTCTTTCATACAAGCACTTGGTGCTGAAGTCCTCTTTCACTGCATCAGTATAAGGCTGTGTCAATAGGGAAGTCGTTCCTTTTCGAATAGTTTTTGGTTCGTTTGTGCACGGTTCACTGGCTGCTAAAATCGCATGATTCCTTTGAATTTCTTCGCTCCCACTCGTCATCATATCCTAGGAGGCTAGGCACGAACTGCGTCATTGCTTTTACCAGAAGAGGACATTGACAGAGTCATAGTATGTCCATTACTCATCTAACACACACACACACACATGTAAGGATACCTGTCATGGCGTCCGCTCTATTAATATTCGCCTAACATACAGACCACAGTCGTAACGTCATTCATATTACCCAGTGGGTAGTGTGACACAATTCTATCTTCCAAACAGTGATACTCAAACTTAATATATAATTTACATTTACTCAACAATTACTATCTTTATATTTAACTCATCGTCAAATGGTTTTATTCTCAAAAATAATCAAACAATTAAATACGATTTTCAAAACACCGAAAATGGCAATAATTAATTCTAGTATTTCTTAAATATTTTTTATTGCGTTAGAAATATTTTTCACATAACTAAATCGTTTACTTAAATAAGGAAAATTTGCCATATTCCGACCATAGAACAATCGGTAATAAGACTTATTTTATCTCACGTAAAATTTGTTTGAAAAGTATAATGATGTGAATTTTCAAATTATAAGCGTACTAATTTTGTAATTTAATTTAATTTTTGTAAAATAGTAAATTTTAATTCTATAAAACTATAAAACGTGTATAAAATGATGTAGGAGAGAATACAAAACCAAGTAGAAAACAATAATTTATTTTCCCTTTTTGCACTGCTTTCTATTTATGCTTCAACCCTTGAGCTTCATTCTAAATGTATTCGTCCAAGTATATCTAATTAGTTAATCTTATAGTACAATCTCTCAACATGACTGCAGAGTCTCATCTGCCGTGGGCTAAATTTCAATCTCAGTCTCCGTCTCCTAAAATTACAAATACCTTTTACTGTAATCTCCAAATGTATTTCATCACCCGAATGTTTATTATATTAAGAGTAGTGTCTCAAGTTACGAACGCACATTAGTCTCTCGCTGCGAGGCAGCCGCGTAAGCAAAAACATTATTAAATATACCGTTTGCGAGACGAAACTATTTTCTAAATTTTCCTCAAGGTCAAACAGCAAAGCGACAATTCGCGTAGATGAAGTGATATTAGTGTTACTTACTTTTTCTTTTCACTGCGCCTTATAAATCGTCCGATATAGACAGATACGAATGCGAGCCTCTTAAGCAGATGAATATGTTCAAGTCAACGCCAGACTAGACCATTCACTTCTCTGAGCTTCATTATTCATAATTCCATCGTGAAGATATTGTTAGTGGGTTTGGATTACTCATATCGTAGTTGGCAGCCGTTGCACAGTCAGTTTGTCATCATTGACTAATATATTTACAAATGTTTATTATCATACTTGGATGATTATTTTGAGTAATACGATACAACTTAAGTATTAAATTGCTCAAAGCTTTATTTTGTATAAAATTCGAACGATTTTCATACTTGGATAAAGTACAAAAAATAAACGATAACATTTTTAAAAAATACAAATTTTATTTTAGTCAAATATTTATACACATATACATCAAAACGTACTTATTTATAATTCATTTAATCAATACGTTCCTGACAAAAATAATTCATATTTTATTACTTTTGTTATAATAAATAAATAATTACATTATTATTTATGATCAAATAAAATGGTAATAATTTTCGATGTTTTGATTGTGTGTGTGAAAGTGTTAAACGATAAAAATCGAATCACTTTTTCCGCCCTAATATGAACCGCTAAACATTAGTTCTCTTGTCAGAATCAAATCGATTCCTGTTAAATTATTCCACTATCACAACGTGTGCGCTTGACTTGCTTCGTTCAGGCGTCAAAAATAGCAATCAGTGCCCGCTTGATTTTGATTTAATCGCTTCAGTTAACAAAGCGAACGAATCGTGACTGAAAAAAAAAAATGGATAGTTATCATAATAAGCAAGAAAAGACGCCGGTTGGTCGCATGTGTGCAACTCCACCAAAAAAAAAAAAACACAGGTAAATAATGACGCTTTATTTCGGTTGAGTTGCTGTAATAACCACAGGGTTCTTTCACGGAATATTCACTCGTAACGTTAATGTTGCTATTTTTATTAATTATTTTCGTTTTTTTTGTGCGCTCTTTGCTCCTCTTGTCAACGTAGATTAATTTTAGTCACAGTTGGAGGTAAGACCTACGAAACTGATTTATATATATACTTAAACACCGCTGCTTTTTCGTTGTACTTTTGATAACAGTGCAAGTACGAGACTGGTTTTCTTATTTTATATTATTATACATTAATATCAAACATCTGTAGTGTATATGTTTTTTATTAAAATATAAAATTATTCATTTTATGATTAAATATATTTAATGTAACTTTATACATGATATATAAATTTAATCCAAAATTGAATCTCCTCAACGTCATAACATGCAAAACACTAATTATATAGTTTCATTAGTCTATTTATATTTAGTCTAAAGTTCTAAGCTAGTAAAATACATTAACCTTATAAAGTTTGAAACTTATATAACTAACCAAGCGTAGTATATTTAATTCAAGTTTATCTTGATCATAAAATTCGGTTTCAAACAATTTGAATTTAAATCAAAACTTACGAATCGAGAAGATAAATTTCAACTTTCTAATGCACGTATATAAAGTTTCACGTGGATATGGTATTAGGATTTGGTTAACTCAAACTTAAATTTGAAATCAATATTTCAACTATTTCAATTTTGTGCGCCAGCATAGAAAATATATTATTTAAATTTTATTATAATAAACCCCAACGCCATTAAATTCTCAAACTAGTTACGTTCTAAAATATCATGACTTGACGTTATTAATAATAATGTACAATGTCGTAGATTCAAATCAAATTTTTATTCCGAAAATACGATAATCTCGAGGGTGTATAAATGTATACTAATTTTTATGTAAATGTTCATTCGTTTAGATTGGTAATAAAGGACCTGCATTTTGGGTGTTTATTTCTCTTCGTGGAAATAGGAAATGTATATATATATATTTTGAATTATCTTTATAGATGTAAATTGGCAGGCATTATCGAAAGCCAATATCAGTCAAGCATAAAACAGGGATTATCTATAATTTGTACGAGAATGGCTACAATGTAAACAAAATTATTGGTCGAAATAACATAATTCACTCGTTGATTACCTTCACCAACAATACTAATAATGGGACGTTCACCGAATGTTATTTGCACACAAACTTTATACAACTAGAACCATTAGCAATGATAGGTACGACATAATTGGTTACCATAAATGTGATATATACATTTAAATGTACATGGTAATTTTGCAAATTATCTGAAGATGTACCAATTATAAGCTCAATAAAATAAAAAATATATATACATTTCAATTAAAAAAATATAATAAACTCATTATTTTTAATATCCCATAATGTTTAAACTGGAGAATGACTTGAATGCCGAGTTGAAACAAAAATGATTACAGTAGCTAGGCCCATTTGAAAATACAATTGCGAAAGGGACAAGCAGATGTGTTACCACAAGACACTGATGACCTCTGCGCTGTGACCAGTAACAACCTTGTAATTTATCTAACAAAGGGTGACTGTCCCAGTGGTACAATATGGAGGATGGGTCACGGTCCATGTGGGTGCGATATGTATGTTAAACAACGCAAACGGACCAGATATCGCGCAAGCCAGCATTTCCATGTTTACAACACATCAAAACGGATTACACAGATCAGAACCAAAGTGTAATACCACATGGTCTCTCGAGAATTTAATATTTTCAAAATAACATATTTGCTGAAATCTATGGCTGATGTAATTAACAATGGATGCCGCGAAAGCGAAAGATATTTTCTATGTTTCAGTGGGGATGAATAATCATCGTTAAAGTGGAAGAAGAAGTAATGAAAGCTTTTAGCGGCCCCAAAAAGTTTTGAATTAAATTAACCAAAGTGATATCAAAAACTTTTCGTCATCAGCGGAAAGTTCAACGTAATTTAACCAACTTGCAATTGACAATTGCATAAATTTATTCAAGAACTAAATCTAAACATTCAACACTATTATAATTGGTATAATTTTGTCGAATTTAATCTATCAAAAAGTTCGGTTTTCAAACACAGGATTACAACAACTAAACAAAACATTGTGAAATTTAGTTCATACATATTTTGTTTGTGCTCAAAAGTTTTTGACAGGTTCACGTTATTTTTGAGCTATATAAATTACAAAATAAGTTTCATTTTGTAAACTATTATATTTTACGTTTTTTTTTATATATATGTTCTTTATTTAAAATAATATAACAATATATAAATATTTCATAATTGTGTTTAATGTTGGACGTTTTAGTTTCTTATTTATCTGCATATATACAGATTACCATTTGATATTCTTTATGCAAATATAATTTATTGTGAGTTTCATTATCGTAATTTAAGAAAATAATAAAAAGCTAGTTATGATATATATGACGTATTATAGTGTTATTATATTTAAATCTCTTCAGTTTGGGAAAAAAACAATGGCTGACTGGTAGTGGATCACCAAAACGTAAAATATTTAAATACTGGAGTAAAACTCGTTCCGCCTCGCTCGCTCCTGGTGGAAATAACCTAATAACAGTGCCTACTTCGTAGTCTTATGAATATGAATGCTTTTCGAGGTATGTATATTATGGATGCAGTATAGATAGCTTCCCCATATACGAGAATCGAGTCAACACAAGAGAGCTTGTGCGAGGAGTCGAGAGGACTTTATTAGGACTATAAATAATATGTCTGCCGACTGTAAAGCACACATATAATATAATGCATAAAATTGTGTAGCGTAATATTACGGGAACAGCTTACAAAAGCCAGCTCAAATATCATAAAGCTTTTGTATTTGCTGGGTGCGTTTGTCTCGCTTCCACTCAGGCAATCAACGAAACAGCAAATGAGTGAGAACGAGAGAATGGCAAATGGCGCATGCGCACTTATACAGAACAAAGTGCACTTTCAGAATATACTGTGGTTATTGTTTACATTTGGTTTGGATTACATTTTTATACTGCAAATTCTTGTATTTTATAGATATAGCAAATTATTTTTGATTTTTTTAAACGAAAAATAAATGTATGTACTTTTATATTTCAATTCATCTAACCATAAAATATTAATTAATTTTAATTTAAATTTTGACTTTTGACATTTAATTTTACCACGTATAAGAAAATAAAAATATCATGTAAATTTGTTAATATTTTAAAATCTCTGTACTAAATGTCGAAAGCGTAATTCTATTTTTTTTTTTTGCGTATTATTTCGGTAAAAATGATTCTCAATCAGCATAAGTACATTATTGAAAACATGCTATGAATATTTAAATTCGTTAGAACTCTATGCATTTTGTAAATTCATTTTTTTTTTGTTCCGTTCATGTTGCTGTTTAACGAACCGATGGTTTTATTAATTTTTTTTAACGTTCATCAGGATTTCAATATTTCCTTTTTCCTTTGGCTATTTTTGCTTGCATTTCATCCTGCTTAATTTCTCATTAATATTCTTTGATTAGGTACGTTTTAATTAGCGCATGTTTTTCTCGAAAAAAATAAAACAAACACTAATATTATTTTGTAATAATTCCTAATTGGCTACCATTCCTTTGAGTCTTTAATATACCAACTACTCTTCTACCATATACAATTAAAATGAACTAAGCAGTTTTTAAGTCAATATTATAAATGTGATACCAGTCTTTTCATTTATTTTTTGTGTAATATAAATATAGGATATATGTCTATATTGTTCCCGAATTGTTCCTGTCCTTTGCCAAAAAGTATTATAGTATCCAAAGGTATTTGGCATGATAACAACTGAATGTTGTTTACGGAATATTTTAAACGGAAACAAAATTTTAAGATATAAAATTTGATTAAAGTTTTTTTTTTCGTATAGCGAATGTATTATGTCCAAAAATGTTTGCGTATGGTTTGAAGAGTAATTTCAAATTGTTTAAATGAGTATTTCTTGATTTTATTTGATTCAGTAAAAACTTTCCATGCAGTCAAAACGATGTCAAAACAACATTTCCGTTCCAGCAAAATTCCGCTCGCTGACATTTTGTTCATACGCATTTCTATAAATAAATATGTATCGAAAAACAAAAAATTCACTGGACGAATCATCCATGTGGATGGTATCCATATGCGCTACCATATGACACTATAGTGCGCCGTCTATTTCGAGATGACACGTTCTCACCAGTTCGCTGGCGAATTCAATTGCGCAATAATCATAAACGAAAATATCGATAATTATAATGATTACTAATGCGCGCTACACGTTTTGCTATAATGTGTACAGATTAACATGCTTGTTAAATAATCAGCTCTGAACATATACGCAAATACACACACACACACACACACACACTCACAAACACACACACACTCACAAACACACACACACTCACAAACACACACACACACACACATACATACACAAACACACACACACACAGACACACACACAGCATACATACATATTTACACACACACACACACACAGACAGATGCTAGATGTGATTAGGTTGGGTTTGGACTCGTTATTGCGCGAATAATCGAAACGGTTGAATGCACATGCGTGAGTTTGAATTTACAAATGAATAATGGCGTTAAAATCAAAACAGGATGTTTTAAAGGCAATTGATGGTATTCATATTTTCTCAAAATATTATTAAGTGCATTCCTCATGTGTATATGTTTCGAATAGTATGATTGAGAATGAATTGTGTGAAAGAAAGTTTGTGAGTAAACGGAATAGAAGATATGATAAATTTGAATGAAGGAGCGAAAATCTGTAAGGATCTATTCTCTTATGGGGTAAATAGGTATTATTTTATGTAGGTAGTTTTAAATTTGAAACAATAATCAAATATAATAAAATGAAATGTTAAATTTGTTCCAAAATAATTATGTAAAATCATCAATTTGCAATTGACGTTATTTTATATTTGAAAGCGCACATGAACATATATTTTATTATTTGAAACCAAAATTTCATTTGATAGAATGGTCATTTGTGTCAGCAGTCAAACGTTGTGTTGGTTATGCATATTTCATAAATTCAGCGAATTGATTATTGTTGGTCATGCCCTACACAGCATTTCTGTCAATAATACAAATGTTCTATAACGACAAATTTAGCGTCAGCCATTTTAAACAATTACGCGACATCGTTTCGAAATATGACAATTGTAAGATAATTGGTTACTATTATTGTTGATTCAATTTAAGTTAATAAATCAAATGTACTTGTTTAATAAATAATAGTATCAATAAAAGATACTAAATTGTTTAAGAAATAATAAATGCGTATATCAATTTTTCATTTCAAATTGCGAATAAATAACATTTATTAATAAAACAAGAAATATATTCATGTTCACCCTCATTAATAGTAATTGAAATATGTTAAAAAATAGACTCGTTTTTCGAAAATATATAAGATTGTTTGAAAATGAAATAAATACTTTTATGATGATACATGATAATTTAAACTTACTGACTATCGAGTGGGTTTTTATGAATGTTTAATTTCTTATTCCTAATGTGTTGGCTAACGGTTTGGCAGTCTAGACCAAAGTTTGGCAACTACAAAATATAAATTAATCTCCCGATACCACCAGACTCACAAAAAAAACTCGCATATGTCATTAATAGATGTAGTCGTAATTTCACATTTTTAAAGAAATATCAATGATGCAACCTTATCCTTTCATAGGCATTCTAATATAAGGTCGAAATAGTTTTAGCGTATCAGTTGGTCTCGAATATAATTGTATTAATAGTTGTATTTATTAATAAATAAAAAAGATTTTTATTTAAAAAAAAACAGAGCTTTTGAATATTTAATGGTTGCTAAGCAGTTAAAAAGCACAGAAAATGGGAGTGCGAGTTGGAATAGTTTTTTATGATTGGACAGTAGTAAAATCAAACCTAAACATTTATTACAGTTCGCAAGTCGAGTATATACGATACGGCGTGTTCGCTAATGTTATTGGCTGTACTTTTAGTGGCACTTTTCGTTTTATTATACGTTTTTATTAACTGAATATACGTGTGCGTTTTGCCTCACTGTGCACGTCGTTAACGCAACCATCTCACAATACGACACGGATGAGTTTCTTCAGTTAACCAATTTCAACCAAATGTTACGTTTTAATACCTAACTACTACTACTATTCGTTTTGTTTTCCAACAAAGTCAACAATATCCCTCGTGTTTTCATACAATTTCAACAACATAACAAAAATTAACTAACACATTTTTTATGAAAAAAGGTGTTTCTAGTTGACAGACGATAATAAATTTGTACAAATACGGATGTTAAGTTAAATTAAACGTCATAGTTATTAATAATTTGACTTGATTTAATTGTAAAGGGTACATAATTAATTATTATAAAATTTGAGCAAAATCAAGTGACAAGGGTGAAGCACATGGTGACTACTCATGTATATATCGTTAAAGTGTCACATTTATTATGCATTATTAACGAGTTTATATTTCATATATGCTTGTAATTCATATTACTGTAAACTGTTCGAGCAAGTTGTACATATTTCCTATGACCATATATCACTGTCGGCGTTTGCGCATTTTCGACATTTTATTTTTTCGGTTCAACAAAAAAACCTATTTGACATATGAACTTTCCGACGTTTAAACTAACATTTGTTAGTTGGACCATATTTTTTGGGATAGATGTAATTTTTGGGAAAATTAAATTAAAATCTATTTGGCTCCAATGCGAGATCGTAATCGTGTTAGATTTGTTAAAGAATGTTACATATATTTTGTATGGGTGTAAAAGTATTTGAATAAAATATTTTCTGGACGAGTAAAGCTGATTACATTTGTGAAAGTAAATCGAGTGATGTATACCGGTAACTGTACGTAATACTATGGCAAGGATAAGGGTTTCAACTCGGTATACATATATAATTCATTTTGTTCGGTGGTTTGGGTCGTCTGTCCGTATTCCATCAAATTAAATGAGGTATTACTTAGAGGAAGGACAGACCAAGAGACGTAAAGGTGATGGAGGAGACGAAACATTTTCAAAAGATAGCGGATTTCCATGATGAAAATTCCCGGAATAATTTAGCGACCGGTCTTCGCTTACATACCGAAAAACGAAAAGCAAAGACTCCGACTATCACATGAGAAACTCGGGACCAAAAGAAAAACGCCGTTTTACTTGATGGTCAACGTGGTCCAGTCGCACACACACGTTGAAATGTGCACCAAAACACGAGAATGAATATAAGAATTTCTGTGACGTCAGGTATACAAGCGCACTACAATGCATTGTTAGTGCAGATTCATTGTGCAAAATGCATTGTTCCGTTGCGTTGGTGTATTTCGCATATTCACACATTATTGTTGTCAGTTGTTTTGTGTGTCGTATACTTGTACATAATTATCTTTATTCCACCATTTTGTTCCACAATAAAACATTAATTAAACTGTCTCAAACAACACAATTTTCTCGCGAAAGAGTTACGAGCATAACAGAAATAATTGGTTAATACGTAATCCATATTAAGTACTTTACTAGAATTTTATTTGTTGATAAATAATAAAACATGATTTATTACGAAATGAAATAAAATATTGCTAATAAATAATTAGGGTAGACAAACAATAAAGTATTCTGCTTGAATTATATCGACGCAATTCCTTGTAAGATCGCAATAACGTTCATAAATAAATAAGCCATATATATTTTCGCAGCACGGCAAGCGCAAATATTGACATTTCTCCCGCACGAATAATTCTAATGCAATGCAATCCTTTCGCTTAAAAATACTCCTTCTGAGACATGTTGGCAATAATTTGCAGCGCTCGCGTGGCTGTGCCGTAATAAATTTTATCCTCTAAGAGCACACAAGCATCCTAAAGAAAACTGCAAAGTTATATTTATGTAGCACTTAAACTTAAATGGGGGTATACAACACAATTGAGAATAATACGTAACGGCCACATAAACATACGATTATGGCTCGAACTGTTTTAGCTTGATTTTGAATGAGACTTTAATCTCATTTTATATTCAGCATTAAACAAGCACTGCTGAAACATATATTCCCATATTTAAAACCAATACTATCCGCATTGCTCCATTCTATATACGGAAGTATAATATTGCCATTAATAGCCACTCTTCTTACAATTTTCCGACCTTTTAAGCGGATTTTCTCATGGACAAATAAGAAGGGCAGAAATACGATTAACAAGTTCTTCGTTTTATAATACTGAAAGAGGATTTTTAATTCGTCGTTTTTATCGGATCGCTCATGTTTTAACGTTGTACGATTGATGGCGCTCGTAATCATTCTCGATCATAAGAAAATAATGGCCACTTCACTTTTTTAAGGCAACATTCTGCTTGTCGTTAGTAAACTGCAGAACTAAAACAATTAAGGCCACTGCTAGGGCAATTAGTTTAATGTTGATTATTTTTAAATAAACTATTACTGTGTATTGAGTTTGTTTCATTTACGTAATAATTCTAAATATAGATTTTTTATTAAATATTATTTCATCTTTAAACTAATTTCAATAAAAAAAAATTATAGATAATATAGATAATATTTAGGCTATTTATGAAAAAATTATGATGAAAGTAGAATGATTTTTTTTAGAATTTTTATTACCCAATGGCAACTTTTTACGCGACATTAACCCAAATAAAATGGCAATACATTCCAACAGACATTATATATATTTCTAAAAGCACATATGTTTTGTTGTCTGTTCGATCTTGCAGTGAAATAATAAAAATGATCTACTGGCTTTTCTGTTCGACTGAGCTTGCAGTGCGAACAAAATCGGCTGGTATTTCTATAATCGTGAATGATATTTCACGAGTGATAAAGATGAAAATTGTTCCATCGTGTTTTTCTGTAGCTGTTTTAAACAACTTTACACTTGAATAGAGAATTTTAATTAAAATTCATCGTTGGGCGTATGGCGATTTCATTCCATTCAGGAAATTCGCTACAAATCTACGTTCATTCTTTCAATGGTTGCGCGGATATTCTCTGTTTTTAATTTAGATAAGAACCGAAAAATTGTTCATTTATATTGTTATATACTGCATTGTATTTTTTAAATATGCGATTTGTAAATGGGTAAACTTTCTTTTTTATTCACAATAATTCAAAAATTATACGTAAAATACAAAAACACATACGATTCATGTTTAAATAATAACTTACCATATTTGTGGTATTAGATTCAAGATAGTATATGAATATATAAGGACACTCACCTGAAACATAAATATAGAAATGAAAATTAAAATGCTTTATATTTTATGTGTATTTCTTAAATAAAATTTCATCGTTGATGTGAAAATAACAAAAAATATATTTTTTTTTGTTATATTAACTAAAAGCTCCTTTAAGATTTTGTAAGAAAACTGCTGTTAAAGTTTGATTGTTTGTTTTCAATTTAAGTTTTGCTAAGTAAACAATAACGGTAAACTAAAAAAAGAACGTAGGTAATAATCTGATATTTTCGTCGGATATTTTTACTATCGGATGAAATAAAATCTCCTAAGTAGGTGATAAATCAGGTTGGATGGATTGATTAATTTTTTATAGTTATCCAACCAATAAAAAGACGAATTTTTTATTTTATGTATTTTTCCAATAACCCTCCCATACTTGAATGTTTTACAACTTCGAAAAAATGATTTTATTAGTTTCAAAAAACCTATTTTACCGGTAACGATTTATAGACCGTTACATAAAATGCTGAAAACATTCCATCGAATTTCGTTACGATCAAAACCAACATTTTATACACACATCTACTTCAAAATTTGTGAGTAAGCACAATATATTTTTAAGATCCAAAAAGTGAGAGATGTAAATTGATTTAAAGAGTTTTCTGCCACTCAATTTGATAGGAATAGTCATAAAGTTATAGGCATAAGGAATTGTATATACGAATGAATAAAAATCATATGAAATGATCTGTAAACATTTAAGGCTTAAATGTCTTCAACTTGTTGCTTCGCCAACGAACAAATGTGATCGCCGAAAATACGAGTCAATTGAATCATGTGCAACGAGTACAAATAAGTGCACCTGGTTTAGACTTCATACAAATAATAGAACAGCGTACAACGAGAAAAATAAATAGAGCAAAATAAATAGAGCAAATCCTCTACTCGAATATTGAAACACATAGATATCCGTTCATGTCGTGGTCTTCTTGCGATGTACCTTCAATCGATTCTCTTTATAAACGAAGTCTAAGAACAACCAAAGCTGTGTGCCACTAAGACTTAAGATAGTATTGAATTCGTTTGAATCGTATTTCTATATGGAGAGTGTATTGGCTGTTTGATGGTAAGCTACCCGATTTATATATATTGCTTTTCCAGTTGCTGGACAGTGGCGTAATAGAAATGTACCGTAAGGTATTTGAGGAGTGACGGTTTACGATTTTTATGTCTTCATGTAATCTTTACCAAACACAAGTTTACCATATTATTCCCAAAACCAAAAATTATAAGACTGCTTATAATTAATTGCAATACAAATTTTGCATTTCTGGGAAGGCATCTCCAAATTTATTAAAATTTAATAAAAAGTAGTCCAAAGTAAAATAGTAAATATATTTAAGGTCAACAATTACAGATATAGTATACAGATACATATTAAGCATAATTTATGGAATCGAAATGTTTTTTGTTTCCAACAACTTTAGACGAGTAATTATAGTTGACTTGAAGCTGGATGTAATCAATGAAAATCGTGGGAGGAACAATTGGTAATGTATTATCAAACTAAACTAACATAAATCTAGTCTTGAGCAATAATTTATCTAGTAGAATAATGCGCATGCGTTTTCGATTGACGCTCGAGAGCATGTGTTGTTACGGTTAAGTAATATATAACTCTCGTGAAACTGAATACCAGACACTACTCTTTCCCGGAGTATTCCAGTGACTGCCAGAATCCGCAGCGATGAGTTAAGGAACATTTCCAGATTCGCCTGATTGCAGCAAACGCACGATACTTGTTTATGAGAACACGCTTAAACGTGTCAGTACAAAAGCCACAAATTCTGTTCGTAGAACAGGTACACGCGGTAATTGTAGTACACTACGCGTGTATAATACATTGTGGTCATAGAAAAGAGCAAACACGATGGGAACAAAGACAAATTTATAGGCCAGGTGTGTGCGACAAACGAAGAAAGGGTTAACACGTCACGAACACAAACGCTGCTGCTGCTTGTTGGAGTTGTTCGTTTCGCTCTTGGTATTTAATCACGTGAAGTAGTTTGGACAGAGGAAAGATGTCATTTTGTTTCTCGCTCGCGTGCCATGTTTTCTCGCTTCTATGAGAAGAGGGTTTTGTTAGGCGCTCTTTAGAGAGCAAGAGGCGTCACATATTTTAAACAAAACACAGCAGTTGCCTTTTGTTTAGATTTACATCAGGGGATGTTTAATCAAAAATAATTTAATGAAAATTGGTTATAATACAAATTGGATTTCTGCGAACCATAGGTGTATTTGCGTTCAATATACTTCAAATTTATTGGACATTCTAATTAATAGTCACGTTGTGCATTCATATTACGAAACGAATTAAAGATGAAATATTAACTGAAATACGATCAAGCATCAACGAAATTCTTGCTATAGCAAGAGTATCGCATGGACTAGAAGCATTCTGGTGCGCTAAAGTGTACAACGCAGAGTGGTGTAAAACGAAAAAGGAGAATAATTGAGAAGGGAGAGAGTTACATTAAATAGCCATATACGATCCCCTCTAGAAAGATGAGAGCCAGCGGCATTCGTAACCTACATATCTGATACAGCCAGTGCCAAAAATATTACGACTTTGTTTTGAAGCCCTAACAGTTTCATCCCTAAATAAATTTGATATCTTCGGCGAATAAGACATTAAATTCACGAGGGATACGTCGATTTTTCACCCTTTTTGGCCTCGTTCGCCGTCGAACTAGCAATGTTTGTTTACGCTTGCATATCGCGCGAAAGCATATCGCGCGAAAGCATATCGCGCGAACGACTGCTTCATCAACATCGTAAAACAGCAGACCGATGGAATCAGTGCTGGCTGCATAGACAGATATTCGTTTCGGGTTAATCTGTCACGATTTATTTGTACTGCCCCGACAGGCCTGTCAATAAAAACAGATAAATTAATGAAAGTGACACCACGACAGAAGTTATCTTATTTTCACCAACAAAACACTACAATTTATATAAATTCAAAAACTATTTTGTATTCTACTTTTTAAAATCTAATACCAAATATTCACACTGTAATGAATTTAAACAATAAATAACTAATTTTTGATTTATTTATATATCATTTATTTTCTAACGACAGTTGATATTAAGCCTCAACTATATAAATATATGAATACCCAAAACAGCAACCTTACTCAATTCCCAAATAGATAAATCACGTTTGTAATGTAAAATAAAACCAGTAGCGTACGTATTAAATTGACATTAATATACTAACGACTCCAAACGATAATTCAATGCATTAATAAACCGTTAATAACGCGAAAAAGCGTACAACTTAATTAAAAATTAAAACGCGAAGCGAGGAAAATTATTAATGAATTGTTGGCGGGTTAAATGACACGGCCAATACATTACTTTCCTACCATCATCATTAATATGAAATGTGCTTGTTTTACTATAGCAAATTTCACTCGCGCCGCTACATGGCAAGGTGATTATCAATAGCAACGCAAGCGTAACCATTTTTTTTATGAAATATGTGCATTGATTTTGCCAAAGAAATCAGGTCGCAATGGTTATTGTCAATTTTTTGAAACAAATTAAAAATTTCGAACATTTTTTAAACATAATTGCTTCTAAAGTACATGAAACACACACAGACAGACGTAATTCCAAAAATAATCGAAAACTATGCATGTAAATTTTTGTAAAATTCTACAGATATATACAAATAATTTCGTATAGGAAAGTAAAAATTGGAAAATCATTTGATGATTTCTCCGCCACTTCAATTCACATAATCCGTGTATTCACCGCGAACAATCGTATTATCTTTGCTCCCATAAGTAAGTCTTTGTTTGCGAAATAAAAGGTGACGACCGGCAGCATTGGCTTGACTCTGAAACAATTATTTAGTGAATGGAGGAGTCTAGGAGCAGCGTCTTTTGTGCGCACAACTCACGCAATGTTCGGTGAATGCTTTATGTCTTGTACTCCTGAAGTGCATGTGGTGACTTGTTAAACGGATTTATGGATGCAGCGTGCAGATTTTAATTCGGCACCTATACCAACATTTCTAATTTGGATTTGCTACGCTTAGTCTTGAAATAATGTTATTAAGATTACGTTTTATCAGAATGTTTCCCATTCGCAGCCAGTGATGCCGTGTCGTGACAGTGATGAAGTACTAGCCTCATGGTAATAACAACCCATCAGTGTTCACCACTAACCACACGACCTGTGGCTCCCTTCGTCTCTTTACTTGCTTCTAAACTTACCAAAACTTACCCCCTTGTTCTCGTAACCTTTCCTCGGTCTCTCTCATTTCCGCTTCCGATCTCCATCTACCCAAAGCAAACGCCCCTGTCTAATGTTTTGTAATTAAGTACATTCGTGAATGCAAGCTGCTGGCTAACTGCACTCTGCATTGTTTCGGACATAAGTCATTGCGAATTAGATGAAAGCAACTTGAGTAGATTATAATTGTGCTTGGTTAGGGAAATTCTGTTTGTGTTTTCGGGGTAATTCAAAATCGCTCTCTACCCTGCATTTGATGGTATTTAGCGATCAAATTTATTTTCTTTGAAACCCAAGAAATCTAGGCTAATATAATGAGCATTACTGTAATAGTTATTATATGTTTTTATGCAAATGAATTTTTAAATGGAAATTTAAAGTAAACATACGAAACAAATTATGATGGCTCTTTTTATAAATATAGACTATGAAAAGAAGGTAGAATATATCTGCGACAGAAATGGAATGTAATTTCTTCATTTAGAAACTGTAAGACATTTCAAGTTGATGAATTGAATTTTGTCTTCTCATGAATTCTTTATATACCTGCTGCCGCTTCCATCTAGACCATTCCGTTGTACATAAAAGCACTTATTTTATATTATTATATGCCCACTCAATGTACAAAATGTATATTTATTTAAGATGGTATTCCTACACTGTTTTCAAGACATTTATTTAAAATATTTATGTAGAAATATTGAAATTTCTAACGGTAATAAAAATAACTATATGATTTTAAATGATATTGAATCTCTATAGATACTATACAAATATATGAAAATACACATTTTCTTTTACTAAAATATAAGTTGGAACATTTGTTCAGTAATTTTTTTTTTTTTTTTTTCTAATTCTTATGCTAAAACAACATTAATAATCATATATCATATATATTTATGTACGAGAAAATTAAAACAAAATAGCGGTAACTGAACTAGTTTGCGATTTAATTTTGCTATAGTTACATGACAAGTAGATCCCTTAACATTGCACAGACGTTGTAAGCATTAAGTCGTTGCAATAAACAGTACTCTGTTGTTTTAGCACGAGAATGTAGCACCGACATATTGTTAAGAATGGTTTTCATCTGGTTTTTATTGATGTAACATAACGGAGGATAATTTAACGTACCTACGAGTTTGCAACATTACCAATATTAACTACTTAGTAGTTTCAATCATTTGCATTTTAAGCATTTAATATAATTTGGCTTCATAAAAAAATAAGCTAAATACATTTATAAAAACATTTAAAATATGTATTTAGATAGTTTCGTATATATGTATATATTAGTCTGTCCCTAACGCATGAAGTTGTATTTGTGTTCAAGGAGAAGAAAGTTTTATTTATATAAAGAGTATATGAGTAATAAACTAAACTAAATGCAGTTTATAATTTGACATTTTAACTTTCATGTCAAAAAACTTAATGTGCGCGTGTATATTATAGTATTTAATTTTTAAAACTTGGTCAGTTCTGCACGTGCTGACGTTAAATCACTATGTCGAAATGAGGATGAGATTAAAATAAGATACAGATACACACAGACATATATGTGAAACAGAATTATTAAAATAAATTCACACTGTCTGTGCAAATTGTTTTGACATACGTCTATATGTCAAATATTATTTCATTTTAAATTTAATTTTCGTTTCATATTCAATTTAGGCAGCTTAAAGATATTATTGACATTTACAATTATTTAAGTTACATACACTAATGTATATCGGCAATTTGAAATTATTTATTAAGAACAATATGAAAGACGTAAATTATATATGCCTGTTTTTTATTTTATTTTCATATTCTCGTAGGTACCCTACGAACGCTTTATCGATACGAAAATATTCCGTCGTAGTAGGCGTTATTAAACTCAATAATTGGAATATTTTAGCTTTTATCTTCACCGCTGGTATTTCAAATATCGTTTTATAATCTTGTGGTGATTTTGAGCGAAATAATAATAATAAAACGAAATTTAATACAAGCTCGCTTTTGAATTTATTCTTAAAAAAATAACTGCACACCTAAAAGGAAATTGTTATTTCTTTTAGTATATTGAAAACAATTCCATAATAAATATTTACAAGATCTTTTCTTTCAGAATTGAATAAATTTTACAGTAAAAGGTCTATTAGATTTAAATTGTTTTTGGATACTCATTTAATATATGTACCAAATTTAGCGAAACTTTCCGCAAAAACATGACCAACATACTTTATATTAAAATAACATATGTGAATAGGGACGAAAGATATCAAGTGGTACAACTACTAACATACGTAGATGTACGACTTACATTTAAAGTACTTTATGTTTTGAGTCGTAAAAACGAAAATACTCGGAAATCGTTGTGCAATTTCAAAGCGGCTTATGTTTTATATTTTAGTGTGTAAATATTTTCATTTTATATCATTCACAAACATAAAACAATGCTCTATGAATGCGCTGAAACTTTATGGTATAGGCTTATATTCATGTATAACAACCTGGTTACTTATTCTCTTTCAGCCACGGAAGCTGTGCATTAACGGTTTCAACAAGACGATACTCAACGAGATATTATAAGCAAGTGTTATACCACCAATGCAGATGAATTATACTGTCCCTGCTATGAAGTTATCCGAACGCATATACATTTCCGTAATTAATAATCCTTCACATTATTAATTTAAAAACTGCCAAGCATATGCATGACACAATTACGAAATTATGAGTGGTTTCTGATTCAATCAATAATTACAGAAGTAATTATAATATTGACACAGAATTTCAAACATTTGATATAAACTCTTACAGTAAATGACGAGTGAAAATGGTTTATTTGTAGTATAAATAAATGAAGAAAATTAAATGTATGTGATAAAATTAGCAAAATATAATAACATCCTAAGTATTTCCAGAGATGAATACCTAGTTGAAATATATATTTGTAATGAACAAGATTGCGAGGAAACACTTGAGATACAATTCAAAAGGTATAAAATTTCCTAATCAGATGAACTGTACTGACTAATGATTCAAGAAGGAAAGAGAAAAGCTTTAGTAAATGGCTGCATTCTATTAATATACACCGAAACAGTGAAATCTATTAATCGCCGAGGAAGCAACGGCAACGGCACACAAGTGCCACCGCCAGCGCCAGCGCCGCCCTCCGGCCCCATCTTGCAATGAATAATAGCAAACTCTTAAGATACGCAGCGTACTTCATATTTCATCAAAAAGATAAAAGAGAATATAATTTTCATGCAAATATCTTCCGTAAACTTTCCGGTATTGATCCGGCATCGGCTTCAAAGAATACCAATTTTCCAACGCCCACTTATGTCTATAGATATTGTCCGGTAATAGAGTTATAAAACTTCCATATAAACATACAATGCGATACACAATAAAAATATTGGTATCGCATTTTCATCACAGAGCATAAATGCATTTTTATTCACTTTGTAAACTTGTTCCTAATAAAACATGCACAACATTGGCGAAACAATGACAATGCTTTTAAAATATGAACTACGATGTGAATAAATAATTTTGGTAAATTGCCCTCGTAATGTTAGTTTGAAGAAGTAAAAAGGAAGCCAGGGAAAAATCATTGTAGACTATAAACCTTTCTGTGATCGTTCTTGCACTAAAGAATTTATTTTTATATCCTACCCGTTAAATCGACCAACCATTTATTGCACCTGAACGCTAACCGCCAACCGGATTCGATATACGACTGGTCTATTGTAAAGGACACATTATTCTTAAAACCGCATCCGCAAACAAAAGAAAACTCCTACCAATGTTTCCATAATACATTGCTACCCATATTCGATTCCATTTTTATTTCGCAATACAATTTTAAAAAAATACAACAATTGTCAATTTTTCCCTTCTTTTTTATAATATATAAACGAATTTAATAACAAATATAAAATGTCATATCCATAGTAATTTAATTTTATTTTCGGGAGAAAAAGCATTATCTTCTGTTTCCTCTAGTTCTTTCCGTATGGGGTTTTCATCTTTGTGTGAACTACTTGAATTTATCATATTTTCGACACATTTTCATGAATTCGAAATGTAAAAAACGCATACAGAACCGTATTGTACTTATGTTGAGTTCGTGATGATGTAAATATGAATTCTCAGAGGCGGAATTTTATATTCTATGGTTTATTGTAAGAACACCTCGACTTGAAGTTTGATTGTTGAGTTTCTTGCGGTATATTTTAAATTCAAACTTTTTTATAACGTTTTTGTATCAATATTTAATCATTTCTTTCAAATTCGTTTCCCAGTGTATTTAAATATTATTTAATATTTGATAAAATGTATGAAAAAGAATTTGTTCAAATTGTAACTTTTAGTCAAAAAGAAATATTAAAAATTCGCCTGGTATTTTCCGGTAGTATATTTAATATTTTATGAATTTCCGTAAAACATAATTAGCTTTTCCTTATACATTTTTCACTTGCCACAAAGTTTATCGATTCCCCCGTCGCGCTGTCACGGCGTTTTCACTTCATCTCACGAAATTCCTAAAGGAAACCAGCCTCAACATTCTCCACACGCAATTTGCTCATTTCAAACTCGTGAATAATACAAATAACTGATCACTTTATTTGACAGTCCGTGTTTTATAACACGCCAAACAACAACATTTATTGACATAAGAAATCTACAAGCGAACAACATATTTGTTACATTAATTAATTTTAATACAAATTTTTCATAAATATATATGATTAATTTTTTAACATTTTGAAATCTTTTCACGTAGTAACTATCATTGAAAATAAATTTAATATTGGTGTTATTTCCTTATAATTAATTACAGAAAATTATAAGTATTCACTTGTAGTACTGAAGTTAATTACTTAAAGTGAGAATACGTTTAAAGTCTTTTACTTGTATAAGAATAAAAAAGTCTATTCAGAAAGCTATTTTTGACTCCCTGAAGATAATATTCCCTGGAGACGCAAAGATCTTAGGTGAATTTTTTTCGCAATTTCCAAGATGAATTTTAATTAAGAAAGTGTTTATTACTTTATCATTCATTTTGTTTGTATTCCTTAAAGGTTTGACGTTAAATATACTGAAAAATGAGGTCCCATAAGAATTTCAAAAGAAAGTATTTTTAAATTTAATTATGGAATAGCTTGTTCAATTTGAATTCATTAAAATGATTAATAGTTATAGTAGCAAAATTTGCCTAGCGAATAAAATTTATTTCATTCTAAATTATGAACAAAATATTCTAGTCAAAATCGAAATTCAAAAAAAACCAATTTAAAATTGAATGGAGGTGAATTTGAATTTGATTTATATGTGCCCAAAAAATTAAAAACATTGATGAACCTGTCATTTTTTTAGGCATTAAAAAACCGTATTTTTAAATGTTTCGACATAGAGACGATATATCGAATTACATCGATACAGATAAATATAACGAAAAGCAAATATATCTGTCACTCTGAGTATAGCGCAACTGTAAATTTAATACATCACTTCTGCCAACCAATAACAAAAAAAAAAAACACGCGAATGAAAAACAAATGCACGAATAAAATTACAACACAATACTTGTAGACACAATAATTTATGGTGCAGCAGTAAAAACAGTTGCTAAAATTCCTCGAAAAATAATAAAATTCACTCTACCTACTATTTTGCTAAAAATATTTTAAATTCGTAAATTATATTTATATCCCTTTTATATTATGACAATACTATAAAATTATTTATAATTATTAAATTTAACATAAAAATGTCGAGTATTTTTGATTAATTATATTTATATATAAATGAAAATTGTGTATATTTCGTAGAGATAAAATGTAGGTTCACTTTCTCTTGTTAGGAAGAAAAATAAGAAGAAAAGAAAATATTCCAACGGTTTCCTATTTTCGCATTTCCTTTGTAAACAGTTCCTATATTTGCGAAAGTATTAGTTACGTGAGTTGTGTGTGTTTTCAGTGTCCGATAAGGTAGCGTGAAGGTATACGTATATAGAAGATGAAAAACACTGTCAATTTGATGTATGCATGGTTGGTATCGTTGGAAATCAACATCATTTTGCCCCCCTTTTATACCAACCCCACATACTACGTCAGTGTGCTATCGATTCGCTGTCGTACCGTCAGGTTACTCATTCACGCACTAGGAAAACTGAAAGCGCGCTCCCTCGTCAACGGTGGCAAAATAAATACAAAAAAGTTAGAGAAGAATGTGTAATTTATCATATCATATTTTCTGCCAACTCACGAGACATATATTCATGTTAACATTTATTCATCCGTTTTTCTATATAGATATATACAGACATATACATTTCAGAATGTTTGGAAACTTCCCTGACAATAATTATAAACTAATACGGCATGCGATAAAATATATTTCGAAATGATTAAAAATATAATGACGCTTAATAAAATTCAAAACATGTTTTCTATACATATTTACGTATTTCTTTTCATGTTGAACAAAACTTGAATCAAAAGAAAATGTTTTGCTGTTAATAAAAGATAAATGAAGAAAAATACTTTGAAACGAATATATTCATGTATATATAACATAAATTACTCCGTAAAATGAAACATACAAAGCCGGAGATATAAAATATAAATGAATAGAAAAATTATCTGTATAGATATATATTTTTATCATATATAACAATTGATGACATCTTTCAATAAAAACAAATTTTAAATGTAATATTTAATCTAAATAATAATGGTATTGATAAAATAAGCGTGTAAAGAGAATAATTGATATAATTGGTAATGTCAGCAGTATAGGAACATCGAACATATATGCTTTATGTTAGTTGCAACAATAAATTTCATGTAATTCTATGTAGATATGCATTACTAAGAATAGATATTAAACTTTGATTATCATGACATTTGGCATTATAGAGAGTACAACAGTATCGTATTATATTATTAGACAATAAAGCGAATCACAATGCTACAGTTTGATTATTGAAACAATGGTATCAGAGATTATCATGAATCCTTATGATGCACTATAGAATTTATGTCATACGTACATGATTGAAATTGATTCTATTCATCAGGGATGCAGTCAGATTTCAAAAGAGTTTTAAACATTATTCAATATGTTGTCCAAGCCATTTAATATAGATAATAAACTGTCAAAACTTCCAGTTGTCTTTGTTCATAAATCATTTAAATATATGTAATATAGCAGTAAAAAAAAATTATTTACATACATTTTTCACAGAATTTCGTATTGATAATATTAATTTTATTAATTATTTTATGGAGTGTCGCTGGGACTCGAACGCGGACCTCCAAATTTACGCTCTGTTGCGCGCGCGTGTGTATGTATTATATATGTATGTATATAAAGCAACCCTTAAGTTGTATGATATTGTTTTTATGTGATCCTATGTAGATTTTAAAATACAATTTGGAGAGAGTTTTTTGATAGGAGATGTATTTTCAAATTTCCGTATATAAAACGAAAAACAAGGAAGAAATGAAATCGTGCATGCTGGCATGCTGCAGGATGTATTTGATATATGTATATATTTTTTTCCATTTATCGAATATTTTATATCTAGATTTAAACAAACATTGCGCCCCCAACAATTCTCAAAGCTCGCCCGCGGCACAATCAAAACAACAATGAAATACCAGCAAATATCAAATCAGATATGAATATCTGCGAAATATCAATTAAAATTATTTAAAAAAATTAGTCAAACTGCCACGAATATTTAAAATAAATAATACTATTTAACTAATGTTAATTTTAATTTATTATGTTGATTATACTTCCTAATAATAATTTGCCTAAAACAATTTAATTACTTGTGATTACAATTTAATTTCGCTATCTATTTTAAATTCTATTTCCACTGATGAAATTTATTTGAAATTCTCGGAAACCCTGGCAAGTCAGAGTATATAATTTTTGTTGGGTTTCATTATAGTTCGCAACTGAAGACGAGCAAACAACAAAACTAGAAGTAGTTTTAGAGTTTCTGGTGTATAAGAATGAAACGATACGACTCCAGCAACATGGCAGCATCAGTGTCCCAGGTGCTTGGAAAAGGAAATTGCTCGACTATGTATAATCACTGTTTGCAACGACGGCAGAACTATTCCATCCACTCCCTCCAGCTCATACTTATCTGTACTTCAGTTTAACTTTGCTTACCATCTTTGTTCGTCGCCATATTTTCGTGCGTTTATCCTCTTTAGAACGCAAGAAATTCTCTCTCAATGTACTGTCAGTAACATTTTCGTTGCAATCCAATTTCCATTGCATACAAGTTGTAGTACTACAGATGCATTACGTATAGCTCAAGATAAAGCCATACGATCAAGCAAGATTAATATTCATCCATTTTGGATTTCTTGCCAAAAACCTACCAACAGCATTCTTAAATATGATTCATGACTTTCTAATGGAAATAAAACAAAATAAACTGTTTACGTTCGTTTTACGACGGATATATAAAGATTCAAATATTTACATACTAAATCATTTTTACAATATAATTTCCGAGAGTTAAGATCATAATATTGAATTATGATTTCTGTTAAATTTATTATCTCAAAGTTCTATAAAATTATTTTGTCGCATATAAAGAATATTGTGCATTCTTTATTTGCATGTGTTGTGCTTTGTTTTGCAATTTAAACTCTTAATGTAAATAAGATTTCTGATAAAATGTATGATTTGAAATTATTAAGGTGAATTTTGTTATGGAAAGTTTGCTTATGTATACATTAAAAGTTAAAATGTATAAATGATCTCGTTATTAACTTAAATGTTATTTGGTAATCACGCAAAGATGTAAATATGACCTTTTAATAAGTTTTGATTCGTTCTGGAGTTTCTCAGATACTGTGTATAGGGTTCTTTAGCTTTAGAGTAGCACCGTTGGGTATTTAAGGGTCCCTTGTGTCGGAACCGTAATTTCCGCTGGAACAGTGCCACTCAAACTGCGAAACCATCGCATCTTGAGAGAACTGAGGCTTTATTGCTACTATATACATTGCCAAAATATTCAGCTTGCTTTAAACTTACAGAACGGAATCAATAAATTGAAATAATATTGCGTGTTCAGCAGCAATCACAAGTAAATTAATCTGCGATAGAAATCAATACTATGCCAATCATATAGCAGCGGAAAAGGTAGCAACAATATCGCTGATCTCGGCAATATTGGACGTGACAAACTCTTATATTTCAACGCACGAACAGTTGAAATTACAGTAAAATCACGAATACACGTCAAGAGAATGGTGATCACGTGACAATATCACGTTAGTTGTTGTAAAAAAAAGGCCACCAGCGTCCGGTACAGATAGCGTGACAATTGTGATGCGACAATCACGGACAACTTAACAATTGTCACCAGATTGTGTGAACAATTAAAATATCCGACAGTTGACATTATTCACACTCATGTTCGAATATGAATTATTTTATATTATTATTTTACTCAAACAAAATCATATTTTTTGAAAAATGATTTCACAATTTCATTTTACATGATTATTATTTAAAATGTTCATTTATTTTCTTGTGTACGTGTGCGTGAATGCGAATGGATGTGTGTGTGTGTGTGTACATTAAGTTAGAGAGAAAAGCACAAGCTTGTAAGTGCTTCGCCTACCCATTTAAGAGGTTCACGAATAATATATGAGCACGCTTAATACAAGCTTTAAGCTGCTTTAACTACCATCGTCGTTGTATGCTCGTCTATATACCCTCTCTATACCGGTGTTACAATTTCTTATAGTCTGTTTCACCAAGGCTCTGCAAACTAGATTACTTTAGTTATTTATCAAACGAATAATTTTTCAATTTATTTACTAACATAAATATATTTTTACATTTATTACTAGCAAACAAAGAAATATTTCAATCTAATCCTAAATTTATCAATTATTGTACGTATAACAAATTGAATTTGATTTACAATTTTTGTGTTTTGAGTTTTGAGAAAATAATTGTAGATCAATACAAAACATATTATAATTACACAACCATGTTGTGGGTGGATGCAAATGTATAGTGCATTACTTAGAGAGAGAGAGATAGAGAATGTGTGAACCGTATTGTGAGAGCCATCCAGCTGCCAACTAGTCTTAGCAGTTAACTACAACCTCACAGTATCCATAGAATCTTCCTCTTCATTATCCTCTTAAGACATTTAATTCATTTACGTTCTAATTTACATTTTACGTTAGACTACTTGCGTTTGTAACTTATTAAGCGCTGCGACCCCATGCTTTTGCTGTTGCCATGTTTTCTTTAACATCATCATATAATCGACGCCGTTCCTCAACTTTGTCGTTAAATGTTTTTGTGCTACGTAGTTACGGCGTAAAAACGATATTAACTGTTGCAATAACATTCTATCAAACAATGGTAATTTAATTTATATGCTCCGTTCTAATCAACCCAACGGTACAACAATGAAGAATTATAAGACAATTACCACGAGTTATTACAGCCGCTAAATATTTTCTAGACCTAAATGGAAAACTGAACATCTTTCATTTTCCTGGCGCTCCTAACAATGAATGATAAAACTAATTTAAAATGTTGGAATACATAGCGAATGAAGAGCTTAAGTATTCGATTTCTAGTTTCTTTTATCACTATATATTGCTCAGTTTCCTGAAAGTAGAAAATACAAAGGATGTGTTTTGTAGTCTATGTCGTAAAACATTTCAGGAGATACACGTTGACGGAGGAACACGTTATTTTCTTTAAATGTGTCTCATTTTAGTTCTACGTTGACATCCGTATACATACTAGGTTACCATGTAATCTCGTTAAGAAGAACTATACTCGGATACGGTGTCCATAGTTGTATCCTAGGGATTTTATATCTTAAGAGTTTCCCAAACAAACGGACGACAAATCTAAGGTCACGCTCGTGTTACATAAACTGGACGTTGAATCCTCAGCAAATGGAGATGGACGTGTTCGGATTAATTGGAATGTATTATGGTTTAAAATTAATCATTTTCAACGATTTAACAGCAAATTTATTTTATTTAATAAATAGAGATTTCAAACTGATTTCAATATTCTATGAAAGTAAAAATTGGTACATATGGTACATATTATTTTTTAATTAGTTATAAAAACATCAGAGAATTATTTAATGTTTATGGTCGTGATGTTATTTTTAGTAAAAATAAATAAATTACAAAATTATTTTCATATAATAAATGTTTTTACAATAGATTTTTCGTTAAATGAAAATATAAATAGATTATAGAAATACTATGTTTATTGATCAATTAAGATCATCAAGTAATTTAATATAAAGTTTACAAAAAAAAAAGCGTGAAACCGGAAGTGTTTGTTTGTGCAACACTGTAAAATCAACGTAAACGACATTTAATGAAAGTAAACGTGCTCGTCTGTTGTCGTTGAGTAGCTAGCAAACCAGACCAGTCTGTTCTTATTACAGCACCAACGAAGGAAAATAAAAATAAGATTAGATGTACACGAAACAAAAGCACGGACAGTAACGATCATTACCGAAGGATAATGACCGCTACTAGACGGACAAATGGCCGCTCATAATCACCAAAATAGCATTTCCTATTTTGTTCTCCACAAATTTAGCAACAGTTAAATTCTATGTGATCCAAACATGATTTTTAGGCAATATTAGAATTAATGTGTATAATAAATGAATGTGCTTAAATATGTTGTTATATAGAAAACGCGCTATTTCTTCGGTCGGGAAACTTTGCTTTCACATAGGCTAACCAGAATGAATAATTAACTAGCTTGGTTCACTAGTGTAAGAATGAGAAGAACGCTATGCTATACTATACTGTGCTTTTGGTAAGGGTATTTCTTGTGGTTTTCGCCCGGCTTCCAAGTAATTCCGAGTAAACTTTTCGTTCGTAACTTTGGATGCTGGTTCCGGTTCTCATCGGCCAATTTCTTCTGTAGCTATACGCTGCGCTGACAAGGGAGTGAAAACAAAAACAAAGTATTTGGATTCAATTACGAAGCCCAATAAAATTCCAATGGCTTGGTATAGATTAATATATAAAAGATTCTAATATATAAATCCAAAGCTTTACACTCAATTTGATATCAAGTGTTATATGTCTACTATGACCAAAAAATATTATCTAACAAATATATTTTATTTCTTATTTTCTCATCATCTTCACTATGACGCTTTGAAAATAAATATCATCTCCCCTTAGTTTATTCAAAAGTTTTATTTGTTAGTCAAGTGTTTTCTTTATTTATACGTTAACTAGAGTTACAAGTCAGAAGGTATGAAACTTTAAAATTTATTATCAAGTTTGTTTACTTTTAACAAACTTTCTTTACCATACGTAAATTGAGAATGTTTGTGACGTGATTTTAATTTAATAATTTTAAAGTCAGAGTTTAAGCTTTGAAACAGGATTATTATTTTGATTCATTTTCTCTTCGATTATAAAGTTTTAAAGATACACCAACAAAAATAAATTATAATCTTGAGTAGTAAAGCTCATATTACTATTTCATGCATTTTATTCATAAAAATGTATATGAAACAAAAATTATATATTGCTTTTCACTGTACTGTTGGAATAAAAAAACATATTTCGATTGAAAACCGTAAATCGTACAGGTTTTAAAAAGTACTATTTAATAACCCTAGGGGACAGTTCTAGATGAGATTAGTTTGGTCGCCGTTCATCTCCACATCGGTGCAATATATTCTGCGATTTGCACTTTGTAAAATGGAAGTTTTCAAATGTGGTTTATTTGATGTTCACGGCGTCTGCATTTCAACAGTGCTTGGTTTCTTCTTGAACGTGCTAAACAGAGCGAATGAGGACCAAGAAGTGAATACTAGAATATTAGCTATCGCACTCCACTCACTCTGCAACACTGTGTATATCGCCATCAGTATGTTAAGCGTCTCGTCTAGCTTCTTATTAAATTTGCATAGACAATATTGAAAATCTCTTTGGCTACGTATGTGTATTCTCTGTACTTACTATCACAATCTATTCCACCTTCGCTTTACGACACATTTTGCATACATTGTTGTTTCAATGGATAAAATAAGTATGCTTCATGAAACTGGTCCCTCGGCGCATCTAAACAGACCTATTGTATTCCGAAAATGTTACAAAATGGACTTCTCTTCATAGTTTTCTCAACAGCCCAAATAATTTAAAGTTTACAAGTAATAATCATGTTATCTCTGTATTGTCTTAGGTACAAAATTATATAACAAACACAGTTTATTTAAAAAATATAAACACATTAACAAATTCGTGTTCGAAATTTTTGAATTTTATCAACATGTGTCGATAAAATATAAAAAACTTGGTAGTTTTTACAAATTCATTTGATTTAACAAATTTTCAAACATCCGCAAAAATTAATTAATTTTGCATTAACTACCAAGTGTTTTTATTTAATAATTTGTGTGAATTAGTATCGTATATGTTAGAATATAAGACGAAAGATTGTTCGATATGCAAAGACTTTTATCTATTCCTAGTTTTGTAAATTATAATGCAGTGAACTGTAATTCGATGAATACATTCACCCGATGTGAATGAGGGCAACCCTACATGGATTTGAAATTCCAATAGTATTATCATCTTACAGTATATATGTTTTGCCAGTTACAAGAAATTCCATGCTGAGTTAACTTTGGACAATTACACGAAAGGAGCAGTGGTGTGCAGGGGTAAGTTTGAAGAGATATAACCAGGTGATTAATACCGGAGAAACTGCGGTAATATTTCTGTGGTTGTCATGGTAAACCGTATCAATTAAAATATTTGTGGTTGCGATGCAGTATCGGATGTGATTGTTAATAGCAATTACCACTTATTATACGAAGCCATACTATTTGTAATATAAATATGAAATAAGTGCAAACAGTATTACCAATCTTTATTTATAATATAATTAATTGAATCTATATAAAAGACAAGATAAGCTGTTAAATTTATTTAGTATTTAAATAAATTTGACTATAATCTTTCAAAATGGAATTGAAACTATATACGGTTTGATATAAAAACTGTAAAGAAGACGTGGAAAAAACATGAATAAATATCGCTTTCTCATAAAAACAAGTCTATAAAAACGACTGAGCCATTTTTTCAAATTCACCAATATCCGCCACGTATCACGTATGTATAAAAACTAACACAGTAGTTAAATGTGAACGCATACCCTTCCCATGTCATGTTCAATTTTTTTTCTCCGCCTGAGCTCTGAGTTACGAACGAGAAACGGTGACCAACATAACAATATAATTTAACGTAACCTCTTCTTGTGGGATCGTTTACGGTTGCGAGATAGCTTCACCGCAGGGAGGGCCATAAGTCGACGTAGAATTATTGTAACTTTCGTTGGCAGCCGCAGGCGCACCAGAATGGTGTCCGAAATACTTCCTGCAAGAAACCCACACAGAAAACAATCTTATGTTTCGCTTCAATTCAATCTGAAATAACGTTGTTAATTTGACTATAGTTCAACGACTTTTTAAACAATACGTCGTGAAACATGAATTATATAGAATATATTTGCGCATTGTGTGGAAATTGTAAGCAGGTGCGTCACGAACCGAATAGTTTGTATGTGTTTGGAAACGATTAGAATTCAGCTTCGTTTACAAAATTAGTTAAGTTCTAGGGATGTTGTTCCGTTGTTCGTGTTCTAGAGAAACTTTCAGCAACCGCTACTTAAAATTTTTAATTTCCCCCATATAATTAGTGGTAGATCATTCATTACTTACCATACATGGTAATTATTTGGAATTATTATGTATATACTTGGTGTAATTAACTTATAAATAAATAAATATATTCAACTGTTAAAATGAGAAATTTAATTAAAATGTCATTATCAGCGACAAGGATGTGTTCTTGAATTGAACATTGTGGAGGCATGTAGTTCGTGAGTCTAGGCATGAATTTCACAATGAATATCTAAATATAAACAAATCGCGGGCAATTTAAAACATATATAAAACGTTTTCTTTCAACCGGCTCATTTGTATATTGACATATCTTTAAATATTTACACACCGAATCAATAGAATATATATATATATGTACCATGAATCGTTTGGAATCTGTCCAAAATTTCGGTCAATGAATGACGTGTATTTGTACAAGCAACGTGGTGCACAGAATTCTGTTTGAACGATGGAGAAAGCGAGAACGCACCAATATCATTAAAGAGATACTGTGGGGGGCACATGCGTTGTTTACATTTGTGAATTTAGTTCATATTTGAATTTCAGTTTAAGGGGAATATAGAAAGAAGAGTCGGAAATAAATTAAATTTTCGTACGCGAAAGTTTCATACAAAATAGATATATAATCAATATTTGAAATTAAATAAAGCTTAAAACAAAGACGGGCAAATGGGTGGAGTGTATGACAGCAGAAAGCGGTACAGTGACTGCAAATAATTCGCAATTTCCTTCAGGAATACATAATGTATTCCGCGCGGGCTGGAGCACCCGGTTTCGATATTGCTGCGCTGTGTACGATGTGGACGATGCTGTTAAAAATAACGAGGTTTTTATCCTGTTCACTTTTCTCTCCTACAGGTACGGAAGCACAAGAGATGCTCTCTTTCATCTCTAGCTCTCGTTGTATCGAATTTAAAATATGAAATACATGTAACGATAATTTTCATTCAACGTTAGATGGGAAACATCGTTAGGGGTCTTCTATTTATATACCGAATGCTTTCTATGTACTTATATCTGAATACATCAACAAATAATTAGCTGACGGGAAATTTATTTTACGGCACATGAATGATATGATGCATTTTCCATGTTGCATCCTATGTATTTATAGATATGACAAGTTTATTTTCAGATTATATATGTCATCTTGGTCCCGCTATCCAAACAAATTTCTTTTACATTAACTACGACATATTTCAAATATCGTAAATATTAAAAAAATAAATTATTTTTGTAACATTTGCTGTATGTGATAGTTGATGCATGAAAAATAATTGCTATGACGCGTACATATTTAGGTGTGTTTCGAATAATCGAATAATAATTACAGTAGTTTATTACAAATCATAATGAACACTCACCGCATTGACAGCTGTCATGTCTTTTGGGCTGGCCTCCGATTCTGCTAAACTGTCGCTCTGCAAATACATAAAAATTGACAGTTAGGACCATCATACATTTTTTTTTATTAAAAATCCAAATATTTATTTAACGATTAATAAAAATATTTTACAAAGAATCATACAAAATATCATATTTTATGCATATACATATATTATTCCATGTCCAGTATAATGTAAATAACCGCGAGTCACCGGCAATTATATTTAGTATAAACCTATTGAAAACAACGAGAATAGAATGGAGCATGTTTCATACATTAAATTATATTCATCTATAAACAAAACGCGTTAATTTAAATTAAATTACTAACAACCAGCTGTATTATATTCCATTATACATTTGCTCATATATATATATATAAGCATTGGAGTGAATTTTGTGTACTGGTAAATTTATATCTGCACAGCCCATAACAGGTAACCTAATTTCGTTAAAGTTTTTTGCGAAAATAAGCGGTTTATTCCACTCGATGCCTACTCTATATGTTTTATTTCTTTTCAAAATAATTGGATCGACAAAATACGGTCAATAATTTCGTTGAAAAGAAACGAACAAATAGGATCAAGCATTAAGTTCACGTGGAAATTGATTTAAAGATTTCGTAAACCATAAAATCAAATTTCTGATTTCATTTTGATTTAAATCTCTATGAATTTTGATTTTCACTTTTCTGTATGTCTACGTCGATACCTTGTGCAGAAAATGTCTTAAATTGTTTATTAAGTAAAAATAAATCGTTTTTAGTTTAGTAGGGTGGATAGGAAAATTTGTATCGAAAATCGTTAGAAAACATCATCTCTTTCGTTGTTTACACTCAACCGCAAATATAGTATAGATAAATATAAAACACGAGATCCTCAAACAAAAACCAATGTCAACATCACGAGAAAGAAAAAAAGTTGAATGCGATTTTTAATATATTGTCACATTTGTCTTCTGCAAATACAAGTTTTCTTTTTCATAATACACATTGGAAGAATATATAGATATAGTGTTTGTGTTGCAATATTTATGTTTGCAAAAAAAAACTGAGGGAAAACATCGAATTTTTATTACAAATGTCGGTTACAGGCCCCTAGTGACACTGAATTATTTTGAAAAACTGGATTAAAATATATGAGTTCGCAGCGCACAGATAAAATGGGACAACAATTGCACCAGTTTTACGAGGTTATAAAACCTGCTATATAGAATTAAAGGGGACTATGAAAACTGGACGTCAATTCTAAATATTTGATTACGTTTTTTAATGGTTTCAAAATTGTTTATTATATAAAATTTAAACGCTGCATTGTGAAAATTGGCAACGTTCACATAAAATTTAATTTATTATTGCACGACATGACTGTAATAGAATCTGCGGTTTTATTGCAATAGCTTAAATTAATACTGAGATTATTTCTCTTTCTCTCTCTCTCTCTTATGTGTGTGTGTGTACGTATATCTGTTTGAACTGTTATTATCTATGTATATTTATATGAAATAAATCTAATTTGAAAATCTATAATTTTGAGCTGATTTTGTGAAATTATATCAGAAATAAGTTTTACAATAACTGTTTTGTGCAATCTTTGTTAGATTATTTTAGAATTTTAATATTGAAACAATTGACTTAATTTCAAAGAGGCTTTTCTTTTTCGTTTTCCTGACGTGCAACATTTTTTTTTTTTCTGTATAATTACAATTCATTAAATTGTACCAGTGACTTGGAAAATTGGAGTGGAGAAATTCCAGTATAATTACGATTTTATTTCTCAGATAATTACTGATGTGTAAGGAGATTCGACATTTTTAATTTAAAAGAATAAAATTCTCATTTATTTGTAGTTAAAGACGTTTCCAATTTCGTCCTTTCAACTTATCGTCTTTGCATTTCATCTAAACTGTAAATTTGTAATCTTATTCTAGACATATAAGTACTTTTAAAAACTGCGAATCTTTTGCAAGTTTAAAATGTATGCTTTATTGTTTCAAGCAAGTTAAATCTTCATCATAGCTCTTGTTGTAGCTGGTACCTAGTAGCTAGTAGAAGTAAAGTGTAAGATTTGTGCTTGCCTGTTCACCTGCTAAAAATTGCGTGAAATATTTGGCGCTATAAGTTCTCGTGGCGAACACTTTGCCGCTCTATAAACACCCGCCGTTACCGTCTCGTGTATGTATACCTACACAGTCATCTCTCTGCCTTATTTATAGGATATATAAATATATCAATTTAATGTAGAGAAATGTGTCGACTGCATGTGGCGACACATAAGTCACTCTAGAGAGATGTGAGATGCGAAAACAGGCCGGCATATAAAGTCAACTTCTGTATCTTAGATATACAGAGATTTTTGACCTTAACTACCTTACCCTAGCGCAAATACTAGTTCAATTTCAAATAATTAGCTCTAATAAATTTAAATGTGACCGTGGTTTAATAAATAAATAAAATAAATGATTCTCTAAATCTCATAATGTATGTATGTATGTACGTATATATGTATGATAGTTAATGAGATAGTGTGTGGATGTGTAAGTAAAATTTTGTAAAGTATTCGCATATAGATGTGGAACGAAAATAATAACAGGCGTTGAACGAAATCTATCAACTATTTGTGAAAATGGAAAACAGCGGACATACAACATGTCCCATGTGTTTCAACTGGTTCATTTATATCTGTCAGATTCATAATGGACGATTGCGGTAGGTGCACCAGCCGCTAAATAAACTATTGAACATTTGTTCACACAGTGAACAAGATTCTTTTCATAATAGGATTATATATTTTGATTTTAAGTGCAAATCAGTGAAAAACATAAAAATATTTCATAGTATAATTAATAATAATACTTCAAAGATAAACGAAATGTGTTTAATTTTCGTCATTAGATTGGAATGCGTTTTTTAGTACGAACAGTACTCGATTTATAAAAACAATATAAAAACGCAGCAATAAATTTGAGCCACATGAAGAGAGCGTGGTCTGAATCAAGCTCTGTAGTCTACGAAATTATGATTCACGTTGGGGGAGGTGGTATCATATTCGAGCACCGCATATTTCAGTTATGAAACCAGCGAACGGGTACTTTTTACGACTTCGTCGACCGTGATTCAACTCAACGGCGCACTATTGAAACTTTGCCAGTCGTTACCATGATGAATGTACAGACTCATTCTACTTGATATCCCATCTCGCCATCAACTTACCTTATCGTCAATTCCGAACCAAGCGAATCAAATGCACAATGTGGGAATACGTGATATTAATTTTTGGATTGCCATACTTCCATCCAGACTTTTCCTAACATTATATTCCACATGAAACTACATTTACTTCTATATATTTCCCATAACTTTAAAACATATAGACTGATATAAGTATAAGAAAAATTTTTCGATTTTTTTCAATACGTAAAAATATTTAATTTGCGTATAAAATGAATCATATACCAAAATTACCAAATATGTTATGCTGATTATAAATGGTCCACTTAAAATTAAAATTTCCACACCAGTGCAGTAATTTGTTAAGTTTGACGTAATAAATATGATTAGAAGATTATGAATAGTAATATAGATAAATAAACAGTAATGTTTCGTTTTTGGTAGTTAAAATTTTATTTATAAAAAAAAATAGTAACAAAATTAGAGTTTTGGTATATTGCAGTAATTTAGCGACAAATCATACAAAACAATATTCAAGCGGACACCATATGTTGAAAAAACGAAAAACTAACTAGCTTCTGTCTCTTTTCATACTATATGATACACGTGTGGGGACACAAGCGTAGAATGTCGAGTAGGAAGGGACAGATGTACGCGCGCGCGCGCGCGCGCTTGATTTATAGCCAAGAATGCAGATTCAAAGGCGAAACGTGTGTCAGACATCATTGTGCCTATAAATAAAAGACAAGCGTTCTTTATACACAACACGGAAATAATCATACACACACCGAACGAATACGAGCAGCGTTAAAACAGGCGACACAACATCATAATATTTTTAACCCACACCGTTGAAGACCGCGTCGTTAGTTATTTCGAAAATTACTAAATATTCAAATACGATCAACTATAGTCGAATTATTGCTTTTGAATCACGTACTCCACCAAAATATTCC
This sequence comes from Nebria salina, assembly GCA_944039245.1. Classification (NCBI taxonomy): domain Eukaryota; kingdom Metazoa; phylum Arthropoda; class Insecta; order Coleoptera; family Carabidae; genus Nebria; species Nebria salina. Next base: position 15,679,084 of record OX063271.1, read on the forward strand.
ATCATGTGAAATATATATGTATATATTTCATACGCCCATAAAGACATTTCTTTAATTAAAATTCTTTCAAAATTCCCAAGAAATTCTAATATTTTGATTTAAAAAATAAAAAACACGCCCCAAAAACAGTTTCGTTTTTTTTATATATGATAAATTTAAGCTGTTAAAAAATGTTGTAATTGTCATAAAATAATAACAATAGCTATAAAATGAAAGAATGTATTATCTTTGTGGGTGTTTTTTTTTTATTGCAAAACATTTGAAGCAGAAACCATTAGGTGCGCTACGGCGAATTAAACACGAAATACTGTGCACGAGAAATAGAAACACAATCCCACATAGACCAAACAGACATCTACAGTTGAGTGAAGACACTGCAATGAAAAGCATGCAGATATCAAACGTTTTCCAGTCATGTATAGGGGGAGTAGCGTTAATTTTGCGGGTAACGCTCGCGTCTAGCATGGAATTCATTTTCCAACATCAGGTGTTGCCAGAGACTATACAGTAACTGGCTGGCATTGCATTCGTGAATTTTCAATGCATTCCTGTGGAAATCCAAGCGCCACAAAACACGTTCACATACATTAGATGCATAATAAATTTGACAAAAATTCTGCTGAATTCGTTGAGACACGCCAAACGTATGTATGTATGTATGTATGTATGTGTATGTGCGACCGAGTTCGCGACCTACTTCTTCCGTCATCAACAATAATATATTACACCCATAATTCCACGTCATGTATACGAATTCATACAAATTGTGTATTGTTTTATTTATTTATTCATTTGATTGAACTTTTAATTATATTATAACTACTCTACACAATACATTTTTACTTTCTTATACGCAGTATAAGTAAGTATTGTAATCATGAAAAATTTCGATCTCGAGATTTCAACGGAAATATACGTTTTGACCTTCCCTGAATCGATTCCAACTATTTTTGGAATGACGTCCGTCTGTGTGTGTGTGTGTCTGTGTGTGTGTGTGTGTGTGTGTGTGTGTGTGTGTGTGTGTATGTATGTTCTCTACCGCCTAAACGGTTGAAGCTAAAATTATGAAACTTGAAACTTAAGATTTGCATATGCCTGGGGTGTGCACATCTTATTTTTGAAAAAAATATTCAAACCGGAAGTGCCTGTTTACTCTAGTCATTTTTGGTAGTTTCTGCAATTTCTCAAAAATGGTTAGAGTTACAGAAAAATGTTATGATCAAAAATTAAAGGTATTCATATTTAGCACAACTTTTGTTTGAATTGTTTTTCCAAAATGTGTACTGGTTTCAAAATAAATTTCTGCCTTTTATATATATATTTACATAAATCGTATCATCTGCGCCTGTCAATTGTTGAACAAAATAGACTTAAATAATTTGAAGTTTGACATTTAATATATATTCTAAGAAATATAATTAGTGTAAAAGTGATCTAAAGGTTAGAACAAATATTATAAATTAGAAAAATAATGAAACTACGAAGTGGCTTAACCCATATGCGTATAAGAAAGTTCGGTGCATGACACTGCAGATATTTTTAGATTCTTTGAATCGAAATATTTAATTTTTCAGATTCTTTGAATCGAAATATTTAATAAGACAAAATCATTTTATTTTATATATTTTTTTATTTTTCAAATGTATACATTTATTGATAAAATACAGATTAAAAATATATATATTCCGTAAGGTACGATTGTTTTTGTTTATGTACCGTGATACCTGTTCCAATTTCTTATAGATTTTATTATCAAACGCCAATAGCGAACATGATTGATTGGTAGTCTACGTCGATATGAATTTTATTGATGATCAATATTGTATCGGCACATTTTGATATATATTGTTATAGTGACACAATATCGCGTTGTTTTTTTATTTATTTAATGTTTTCCAGTTGTTACAGAAAACTGCGGCCATACACCGATGGAATGTTTATTTGTTATTTTGATTGAGTTTAGTAATGAACACAGTTCATTGTATTCTAACTTGAACTTCAAGACCAAAAATAATTAATTCCAGCAAGTTGACCTCTGGACAAAAGCCGTGTACAGAATGCACACGTTGGTATTACGTCTTAAATAGTGAGTCATTGGCAAAATCCCAAGCGCACATATACATAAAACATTGCATTACATGCAACCACTGATGTAATGACACTACACTAGATAATACTTAAACGCGCGCGCGCGCATGCGTATTTTAACATGATCTCCTTCCTCAAACATTTGGCAACGCATTACCTCATTAACCCCACCAAACGTAACGAAAATTTCCTCCTCGTTCGCCAACGAAGAAAAATTGTACGACCGACGCGGTTTCAGCGCGTCATTACATGTCACACATTTTGGCAACGGTTGAAAACTGTGATTATTTTGTTTTGGTATAAAACTCAGATGACTTCATATCTTTATAACACCTAACAGTTGTTAAACATTCATCTGGTTTCGGAAATATTTGTATTTGCGATGATTTATCACAAACATATTACTAATAAACAATGATCGAAACTTAAACATGTAAACAATAAATAAAATAGTAGAGTATGACAATTTATCAAACGATAAATTCTCAACGAAAATTTAAATTTCCACCAAAAGTCTTTATGATTACTGTCCGACTTTAATTATTATTAATTATTAATTCCACATGTATTGACCCTGTCAATCAAAGGGAGCATAGTAGATTTGCGCCAAAATAAATTTAAAAAAAAAGTACTCATGCTTAAATCTGGTATATTTCCAAATGTGATTTCAATTAATATTGCATTCGGCTTGTACACTTTGTACTTGCACGTGTGTGTAACACGATTTTCAATTACAAAACTCTTGAGACTCCAACATTCCACGAAGCAGTAAAGGTGGCTCTGGTTGTGATATCAGACAGAGGGTGGCTTAGTATCCTCGCCGTTAGTTCGGAAACTGTGTGTGTGTGTGTGTGTGTGTGTGTATGTATGTGTGTGTGTGTGTGTTTGTGTGTGCGTGTGTGTGTGTGTGTGTGTGAAGGGAAAGTGTATTTTGAAAGGGACGTCTGTGTTACCCTGATAAGCCGATTGAGTCCGCCGGTCGCTACGCAACAGAGTAGAAAATGCGTTATCCGAAAACCTGAGTTGGTGACGACGCATGCGCATATTCATGTTGTTATTATGTGGCGTACGGTTGTTTATTTAGATAAGTATATTGCATGTTCAATACTTCGCACTACTGATTAGCACGTACGCATTGCAACAAAGAGCTTAAGTATTCGCTTGAATATATGCCTAAAGTTGAGTACTTAAGTACCTAACTCAACCTAAACTAACCTAACCTAACCTAAGCTAACATCTTCTGGTACTTTCCCTGCACGCCCCGGAACCACTTTCGTATTACTTCAGGGCGGCTGTTATCTGGCCTTAACCTAAGCTAACCTAACTTAACCTAACCTAACCTAACCTATCCTTAACTAACCTAACCTAACCTAAGCTAACCTTTTTTCTCTCCCTCTGATACTTCCCCTGCACGCCCCGGAACCACTTTCGTATTACTTCAGGGCGGTTGTTATCTGGCTTTAACCTAAGCTAACCTAACTTAACCTAACCTATCCTTAACTAACCTAACCTAACCTAACCTAACCTAAGCTAACCTTTTTTCTCTCCCTCTGGTCCTTCCCCTACTCGCCCCGGAACCACTTTCGTATTACTTCAGGGCGGCTGTTATCTGGCCTTAACCTAAGCCCACCCAACTTAACCTAACCTAACCTATCCTTAACTAACCTAACCTAACCTAAGCTAACCTTTTTTCTCTCCCTCTGATACTTCCCCTGCACGCCCCGGAACCACTTTCGTATTACTTCAGGGCGGTTGTTATCTGGCTTTAACCTAAGCTAACCTAACCTAACCTAACCTAACCTAACCTAACCTAACCTAAGCTAACCTAACCTAGCCTAGCCTAACCTGACCTAACCTAACCTAGTCTAATCTAACCTAACCTATCATAACTTAATCTAAGTTGATACGTAGTAGAGAGTGTTGGGTATGGAATATGTAGCATAAAAGGACATATTTCGAGTGAGAACGTATAATTTTAAATGTATAACCATATTTTCAATATTTGTTATTTCTGTAAACTAATAATATATTGAGCATTCACGTTTATTTTTAATGTAGAATATTCAATTTATTTTACAAAAGAAATTGCTGAGGGGAATACTTATAAGCGTATAACATAATATAATATTTAATTTAAAATTCTATCTCAACGAGGTTAATGTTGAAGGCAGACATGACAGTATAGAAAATGTTTTTAAAAAAAAGTAATTCAAGTGCTGCGTCTGTTATTTTATAATTAACTATGCAAGTTGCGCAGTATTTTTGTTTAAAAACCAGCATTCATGAGTTTGCGGTTCAAAGAAAGGTTATAGAAATTGTTCGACTGGTCTTAAGACATTTTCTTTGACGCAAGTTTTCCAGCTTCATTCGTACAATATCAAAATTAGTTTCATATGACTTTTTAACAAAATTAAAAAGAAACATAATTCAACTGTGAACGTCCGTATAGCATATTTTTATTATGACCACTTAAATGTTCAAATAATACTTGATAGATGGAACCACTTTAAACTTTCTACTTTGTACACGAGGAAGTCGAAAGAGATTTATTTCCATAGCAATGTTATATTTAGTTAAGCATGCAACTAGATAAATAGTGTATGTAAGAATAGCGAGAATGTACTGTATGTACACTCGCATATAAAAGTACGTGCACATTTGTTTGATATTCGAACAAATGTTTCAAGTGGATACACAAAAGGATAATAAATATTTTATTTCAACAAGTTTAGTGCTTCAAAATTACATAATAATAGCGGATGCTTTCCTTATAAATTTCACGCTAATTTTCCACTCGCTCCTAATGGATATTATACTGTTTCATATTATTTCTGCAAAATAATTACTTTTCAACAACTCCAATAAGTAACACGGTTACAGATTGCTTTATCTTTTATTATTTAGACAACTGGTAATGAAGATTGTCAATTATATTTCGTTTAATTTTAAAACACATTTAACATTTATTTCAAAAAATTGTTTATTATTGAATTTGATTTTGAAAGAAAAAAAATGGTGGAGGTGCTACTGAATTTAAAATGTTTTTATTTATATGTTCTATTAATGTAGATCAAAATATGTCACTGTTACAATTAAAATTAGGTTGTTATTTAAATAAAGATAATTTTCTCATTAATATTTTTTTGTGTTTTTTTTTTTTATTAATTGTTATTACACGTTTAAAAGTAAACCAATACTTACAATCCAAGTGAGCATATTAATCCATAAGTATTCCTACGTTGTCACAAATTCCCACATTTTCTCACAATTTATTCCACTAATCACACTAAAATTTATAACTCCAAATGGTCACATCACCAGTAAACCAAATCAAAAAAACCAAAAATAAAACACAATTCACAAACACGACAACAAACTTAAATGCAGTAACAATGACACCGAATTTAAAAACTAAATTATTTCTTAGAACAACCGAAACGAATTAAAAATCACGCACTTTCACGAAATAATACAAAAATGCAACAGACCAGCTGAGTAGTGCACGTAAACACGTTCAAGGTACAAATAAATAGCATGTTACACAACTAAACTTATAAATCACGCACGAACAGCGTAGACATTGGTGTATTAAACAATATGTGATAATTACGCACTAATAGTGTTTATCTAAACAATATACACTAAATAAACGATGTTTCGCTATTGAACGCACTAGTGTAGAAATGCAGAGTGTTGATACGTTTTCGTGTTGAACGGCACAATGTTCACGTGGTACTCAATTTCAAAAAAATCGATTTGATTTATTGTTAGAGTATTTTGAACGGTGGCTGAGTAGAGTTGAACGCGTTTAGACCGCACACTGTAGGCCGGCCATCTATCTGTTTAGCATCGGTGTCGTCGCGACGGAGGCAAAATACGCGACGCCTACCTGCTTGGTCGGCGCGGCGCGTCCTCGTGGCCGACCAGTGATGGTGAAACTGTTTGTGAAGTTTGGACGCGGACGAGGCACACTGCCAATGCGCGATTAACATTTTATTCAATCTGACAATAGATTTGATTTTATTTTTGGACGAATACTCTTCACTATTATTCAGTTTTTTATTATTCGAAACTATAAAAACATCTTAATTTCGTGTAGAATGAATACTTATTTTGATATACGCAATTTTATTTGGCACTTACACTCATTAAAACAATTCTAAATTATCGCTTATTTACTATAAATTACCAACACATATTAAGAATATCCGCAATAATTTTTTTTATTATAGATATTTTATATATTTTGTAACACTTTTTCACGAAATATATTTTATTTTTCTACTAAACAATTGACTTATTATTTATAATTTTCTAATAATTTTGTTAAAATAAACGATTACCAATGCCAACTAATAATTATAGAATTATTCTTTATAAATAAAAGAATGAAACCTCGAGTAATTTAAAAAGAACGTATTGAAATGTATGTCATATAGTTTCCAAAAACATATTTATAGATTCTAATGTTTCGTCTAGTCTCGTAAAATAAATATGTGGATCTTCTGTCTAACTTGAATCATGACATATTTTAACAGAGTACCTAAATTAGTTTTTTTTTTTTGATTTATCTAAATATAAATGACGATAACCTTCCATGTACTTCATGGTATTTACGTCCTGAATTTTGTGGCCTATTTATTTTATTTTTAAATCTATTGATGTGCCTACGTAGACTGCATGTCTTTTTCAAAATTATTTCAAACCAAAATTCAAATGTAGTTAGAAAACAAAACAAAACAAAAATGTTTGTATATATTGGTTTAATTTTGCAATACATGTGTTAGAGGTTGTAATTACAGACACATGTCTGGAAATATTTATTTTGATGTGTTTCCGTGGAATCTCAAATAAATGATTACAAAACAAATATTGGAAAACGAACTGATATTGACAATGGCAGTAAACAGAAAATAAAACGTACATATACTAGCGAAAAATCTAAAGTTATTAGTTTGTATGGATTTTGACAGCATGTGTCCGTTTCGTTTGTAAGTAAGTAATGAAAAACAAGTATTTTATTCGTTTTTCTTACGTACCTACATATATGCCGGTAGCTGTGCCATTTCCTGTGAATTTCTGCAAATAATATAACGGCTGTAATAAAAGGAATAATATGATTTATTTCAGTGAAAGGTGGAAAACGGAGCGGCATTGCGTTGCTCGCTCATCACCGTCCAAGCGTGCGAGCTGCCTTTGGTCGTGGTGTTCAGTGCCCCTGTGTCGTTCCGTGCCGTGCCGTGCCGTAGTATAGTTTTGAAATCACATTTCATCTTTTGTCATTTCGCCTGACATATATTTATCATCTTTCTTTTGCCTCGCCTTGGTACAACTCCAAAACGCATCGACCGACCGCCAGATTTCTTTCCACGCTTGCATTTCCGAGGTGCGCTGAGCTTTTTCAATAAACACACACACACACACACGATTGCAACGAAGTTGCCTACAGACGCTGTCACGCGATACATTTGTTTCCAACTTTTCTTCGGTTAGGTAACACACTAAAAATGTGACAATGATTTATTAAATTGGCCTAGATACGTGGTGTTCTTTATTTTACTGGATGCGCCAATACCTACCGGCAGCCATTTTTTATCAACAATAGTTTGATAAATTAAAACACCAATTTTTTTTGCTGCTTATTTATCGAAATAAATTCAGCTTATTTATGTTTTTAAGTAATATATGATAACCAATAAATAAGTATAATTAAAAATAAAACCAGGAATTTTATCACCCATAAAATAACTGAAAAAAGCGCAATTACTTACGACTAAATATCAATGTCGTAATTCTATTGTCGAAAAAGTTTTATATATACACAATAATAACAATTTAGTGTAGATATCTTTTCAGTTTTGAAATATAAATTTCGATATAACTTTCATCAGTTTACTTTTCCATTATGGCGTCATTTCCCGTTCGCTTCCGGTTCCGTTTTACAGTAGCGGCGAATGTACGAGGGGAATGGGGCAAATGAAACGAGTGACACAGCACTATTCGCAGTTCTCTCTCACGCTTTAACACTTTTCAGGAGCTAGCAGCACAAACGACTTTCTCGATTAACGTTGATATATTAGCATATTTTTCGTTGTCCAAAGACACTTCAGATATAATTTTCCACTAGACGAAGAGTAAAAAAGATGGCGCTTAGGGGTATTAAGTTGGATGTAGCACCACTAAAGTAATATATTAAAGAAATAATTGGTTCCTATCACGTGGGTAATGGTAGGCAAAGCAAGGGCGCTATGATTGATGGTAATATTTCATGACTGGATTTTGCCCTCCTTACTAACCCAAACAGCTGACTAGTACGTTGCTTTTAAGTGTTTCTGATAAGATAATTGATTTTAAGAATGTTATTCATTTTGCTGAGTTTCGCAATCGCAACCGGATATTCACACAATCCTCCCCGTACACATGCGCAGTAAGCATTGGTGAAGTTTTCGTGGTTTCACTTCGTATCTCTGTATATGGGTGAGCCGTACATTACAACGTGCGACAGCATTTGGAACCACGAGCACTCAACGAGCATTTAGAAATGTCCAGTTAACGACTATTGTTTGGTTAATGACAACACTGATGTTACTAATAGCAATGGCAATAGCATCGATGTATAAATACTAGAGGGCGTTATAATGTGGCTCATTTCAAACTAATTTCTGGATCATTTTCGACAAGTTTAATATATATGATTATCTATTCGTTATTTATTAACAAAATGTATCGATATTATATTTTATTAAAATATATCTTCTATGAATTTTGTCTATATTATTTTAGAATAAGGCCTGTCTGTCTGTGTGTATGCGTGAGGGGGGGTTGTGAGTGTGGGGGGGTGTGTGTGTGTTTAATGTAGGCTATTGAAATCGTTTTCTTGGTCAAAGTGAAGAGATGTTTGGTAGAAAGCCCGATTGGACATTTGTTGCAAAAATAAAACATAGACGAGTCCTCTAACGGCATAAACACGAACATAACACTGATATATGGCCGCTTAAATATTCCAATATTTCTAAACGGTTCATGAATAACACATCGTGAGTTTGAATTTTATTCAACGATTCCTCCAGCGCGTACCGTGGCGTGCGAGCACCAAACAAGCAACTCTGTGCAAACGTTCTGGAGAGTTTGTTATGGCCCAGACTGGATTACGCTGAAAACCCACCAAGTTTCGTCAAACATTATAAATATTTACACATCGTAGACTACACGCCGAACAATTTCCATGGGACTAGCATAGGTAGAAATCATATATTGTAAAATATTAAAATCGTATGGTGAAATTTTACATCCTATTGTATATATCTACCAAACATGCTGACATAGCTTTCAGCGCGTCTGCTATACCATGCAAAATCATTTCTAATTTCAGTGATTCGGATTTAAAATAATTAAATTATTACGTCCACGAAAGTAAAAAAAATTGTGCTTGAGAAGCTTCTAATCTGATTAGCACTAAAGGAAAATTGAAAAGCAATAATAGTATCTGTTGAAAGATAAGCTTTGGGGCTTGGAGCGCCACTTTTCCCATGATTCTGTGCGTTGTTCATGTTAATAGCGGCTATTAAAGAACAGATCACTAGATTAGGCTATAATTAACTTGGAATTGCAGACGTTGTTTGTTTTGCACAGCATAGACCCGACTGAAACAAACCTAATGTATGTTAGTATATATATGTTCACTGGCTATTACCATCTCACTCTCGCCCACACTTCCACAGTTTGTGTTTGCCATCCCATGATGGTAATCCATCTTTTCATCTTTGTCTCACACGTTAAGAGATCTATTTTGGTCATATCACCGAAGCACTCCTCATCGGTATTTTCAGACAATTTACTGTCAATTTGTTTTTTAGTTTGGTTGTTGTTTTTCTAAGGTCAAACTAGAATAGTGACAAAGAGGTCGTTTGGAATTGATTAGAGAATTCTCTTCTTGTATTGGTCGTTGCAAATCTACAAACCGATCTGTTTATTTAAATTCCACCAAGGAACTATTTAATTTAAATGTTTTATTATACTGCACACCTGCAACTTAGGGGTTGATGCACTGATCTTCATTTTATCAAAATGGTTTTAATTTATGATTTTTGTTGCATAATATCCGAAAATATACCAGGATACTTTACTGTTCTTAGTTTATTTAAATTCTACTAAAAAATTATTTATTTTACATCCTATAAGTTCAAAACTATTCCAAATTTTAATAAATTAATAATGTACTAAAAGAAATAATAATTTTCATTTCGTAAGCTGAACTCGTCGGCTATTTTCGGAAAACTAACACTAAGTGTATATATTGTTTTCATAATTATAATACGTAAATAATTAGAGCTGAAGCTGATAAAATCAAAAAACAATTAGCTTCTTTATCGCTATTTTTAACAACTTAATTCATTTAGCACAGAGATTACATTATACATGCATATGTATTCCGCAATTAAGGTCAAAATAACTTGGAAATGTGTTAATAATACCCTACTATAAAGTATACTCGAATTTGAATCTACATATATTCAAATTAATCTATTACTAATTGTATATTTAATATATGAAACGCATTTTTTAATTGACACATGAAATAAATAGTTAAACTCTATTTGCACAATTGGAATAAAAGCAATTGACTGTGAACATATTCTGTATGTATGTCAAGTTTTCGTAGTATGACATTTTTGAGGTGACTCGAGTTGTCTGTCACCTTCATTTTAATGAAACTAAAATATACCATGTGGGTGTGTATTTAAATATTGTAGTTTTTTACTGCTGGGAACTTAAAAGGCGAATGTGTCTTATATGTCATTTGGACCAATGAATAATAAATAAGAAATGCTTTTACCTATAATGTACTGTACTCGAGTACTTCGAAGAGTAGCCTGTTAGTAAATTCGTGCCTGTTTTATTCATGTCCAAAGTGGATGTTCATAAAAATATGTGTTCTTATTAGCGCTGCGGCAGTTGTTAATATTTTCATGTGCCACAAGCAGCATTATAATGCTGTTTGTTAGGTGCATAATGCACGGAAATCTAAATATAAATCTAAAAGAATTCTATACACAAATCATTTAATATTCCAGTGCAATATTTTTAAATATGTGTTTGTATATTTGAATTTATACAAATTACTTTTAAAATTAAGTGCGCGTAATTCCGAAAAAATTGTAAACAATCCAATTTAAGTATTTGTGTTACTATTTCGTACAAAATAATTTTAAAATGTTCACAAACATATTTCTATATTTCCATAAGATAGGCATTTTTTTTTTTATATATAGTGCCAGGAAAGCATTTCAAAGCGTATAATATTTCTTGACCTGCAAAAAAATTTGAACCGAACTACTGGTCACACCTTTCGAAGCAAAATGGAATCGAAGACATTAACTAAAGAATTTATGTAGCGTATCGTACTATATCAGTTACAACTGCAGTGACATAAATTACACTATACGTGCCGCATTGGTCAGAAAAGTTACCTGTTTTTCGAAACTTTTTACCCTAAATGGGCCCATATATTACCAAACATAAACCAATAATAACACTTTCACTATCAATTTTAACTATTTCTTTATTTTAAATCTACTTTTACAAATGTCTAACAACTCCAATAAAACAAATTTTCAGTATTTAAAATTATTTTTAAAAACTTAAACCATCAAATATTATTGTATGCTTCCAATGAATTTGTTTTACTATTCCTTCATGCCGTCGTATTTATTTTTATCTGCCCTTTTGTTCCTTTATATATTTATTTCGCAGTCTTGCTTCGGTGAACTTATATGTGAAGTTATTACTGGCATGTAATGTTTTGACGTATTTTACTCTATTTCTGTGCAGTTGTATGAAAGATTTCAGTCAATAATCGTTCACTCAGTGCTTCGTGGAAGATATTTCTATTTTCGTGTTGCGTCAACAATTCCCCATATATAGAAATAAATTCCACACACACACACACACACACACACACACACACACACACATACACACATACATTTGATATAAACATGGAGTTAATTATAACAAGAGTCATAATTCCAAAGTAGATTTGTTTCTGTTCGAAATACCTCTAAATTATTGATTGAATCAACAATCAATTAATTTCACATTTCACTTGATAGTGATGGTATTCCATCATTTGAAATTGTTAATTTAGTAAGTGAGTAGTTCATAACGTTGATGGATTGTTCAAAATTTACTAAATATTATTTTATTAGCCCAAACAAACGCTAACATTTCATGCAAAATCAGTAAACATTTACGCTAGTAAAATGTTCGTACATCACATCGAAATTTCTTGGATATTAGCCAGTAACATTCATATAGACACATCAAATTAGAAAACTCGAATGTAACGCTGAGTTGAGTGAAAAAATTACATCTCTTACGCTTTTAAAGGATTGCGAAACAAGATGGTGTACATATCGTCGTTTTTTTTTTTTTCTTGATTGTATTTCGCTTGTGTTACATTTTGGTTTATTTTTATAATTCCATAAGCATGATACTGCATCGCGTTCACCTGTCTACTTAATATCATTTTTCAAATTCTCGTCCGTGCGCTAATGTTCGTGTTTGTCATGATTTGCTCTAGTTGTACAGCCGCGCAAGCGTAATTCGTGTCTGTTTATATATTTCGATGTATTCAGTTCACGTTTTCATCGTAATTCAGTAGTGATACATAGCGCTATTGTCGCCACTATATTTTTTTTTTTTTTTACAAAAAGACAATATTTATTTTTACTTACGTCCTCGGCATTTTCGGCAGGATTGTTTACTTCAACTTGATAGTTGAATCAGTCTATGATTTACAGCCAAAGCTACTGTTTTCAATATCATATCAAATATCAAAATATAAGTCATTTATAATTTTGTATTTTACTTTTATTTTCATTAAAATCTATACATTTTTAATTTTCTATTATAAGAATACTTTTTACTTTCTTAGAAGTAGTAAAAAATAAATATAGTTATCATGAATAAATTCAATCTCCAGATTTGAGAGAAAATATGTATTTTGACCTTCCCTGAATCTAGTCTAACTATTTTTGGAATTACACCTGTCTGTGTGTGTGTGTGTATATATGTGTGTGTGTATGTGTGTGTGTGTGTGTGTATGTGTGTGTGTGAGAGAGAGAGAGAGAGAGAGAGTGTGTGTAGGTATGCGCGTTTGTATGTATGTTATCTACAGAAATTAAATTTTATGTTTAAATAATATCTGTCTAAGCTAAATAGGTATAAGGAAGTTTATTTATTTAATTTAATTATACGCTTAGGAAATTTAAGAGTATAAGTATACTCTTACTGACTAAAACGCAACATGTAGCCTTAAGCCTAGGTTAAGAATTTAAACGAGATAATCTAGAATACTGATCAGCTCAATAGAAGTGTGGGTGTAGAAAAAAAGTGAAATGATCAAATCAAGAGAGACTATTTCTATCTAACCAATGTTCTTCATGGATAATAATACATTTCTATGGCCATTGGAATTTTCGTCCCTCCCAGCCCACGCACAGTGGACCCGTCGTCACGCAGAATTAATAACATGTTTTTAGTGGTAAAAGTCATTAAATTGCGAAATAAAATGTTCTTCGCAGCAGAGCGTAGGCGACGGATTCTATAGCCACTTTTTGCCAATCGATTTTCAAACGGTATTTATCTAACAAAGGGTTGTAACATTTAAAATATTGCTACGTCACTACCCCTACCACAATTTTTTGCACCCCTGGATAATGAACTAATGATGCGTATTTCTCTGGCGGGTGAAACATGTTTTTGTTTTTTCCAATGCTACACCACCTTATATCTTTAACCGCAGAATTGTTCTACCTTTTTTCACGTAATTGAACCTTATGCGATTTCGATTCTATTTAAAAATATTTCACACTTCAAAAACTTCTAGAATTTAAATTTAATTACCACTAATACTTATATTATCGAGACTTGTAATTTCAAATTTAATTGTTGCTTTATTTAACTAAAACCACTGATGAAAAAAAAAACTTGCCTATAAAGAGTAACAAATGGCAGTTTGCCAAGCAGCAGATTAACTAAGCAGACATTAGAACATTTTCAAATTGTCACACTAGATTTGATTTATAATCTGAAAGGTAGACTACAATGTGCCACCATTACAGTTTTTCACTATTCATCTTGCAGCGCCCATTTTGAACATTCAGAAACATGGCGTCAACTCAGATAACTCACACAAGCACATATTATATTTTGTTGTATACTTTAAACTGAAGCTCTCATGGTAATAAAATTTGTTTATGAATACTGGTCATCTTTTTAATGGACTATCTTAGAAAATGTCGGTATAAATAATTATTCTAAATTTTCGAAATAAATACAGTGAAACTAATGACGTTAATATTGTTTCCATGACGTCTAAAATATCGTTGAACAGTTGTTTGAAATATGCATTTAAAATTTTTCCTACTGACTCACTTTAGTAAAATAGATGCCAAAAACATATGATGTCGTGTTTAGAACTGCACTAGCGTATTTTATAAATAACTCTTGTCTAATTTTAAGCACGCTTAAAGTTAAACGATGACTTTTTAAATGAAAGTAAAAAATATTTGTAAATGTACACAATTTTTACGATTTAATATATATTTTTAAAATACATAATAATATATAATAAAAAAACTAGTCGTTTGAGCTAGGTATATGTACATAAATTTCAAATTAGTCGAGCCATGGTGAAATGTATGTCATTCAAAAGCGCAATTAGATATTTATTTCGAACTGTTTTAATTAATTTGTTATTAAAATTCGTGGAACAAAGTGTATTCATATCTGGAATGCGTAGGTATATATACAGAGTGTATTGTTGTTTAGTTAAATTTATATAAGTTGCAAACAAGAACAGGTGTCTCCAGTATAAATGTGTAAATATATGATGCCGTTTCCTAGCCAAGAAGTATTCACTATGTCTTAAGAATAACAACAAAATCGCAAATGTAAAATTAATCTGTTTCCTACAAGAAAACAATGTCAATTTAAGAGCAGACTCTTAGATATTTACTCAATATATCCGTCACAAAATAACTTCAAAGGATTTTGTTAATTGCGCAGCTAACCAAATACATCCTCAATAAGATTTGACGCGATTAATAACAAAATATTTAAAACTACCCGTTATTATTATTTTTTTTTTTCGTATAATGACTTATAATTATATATATTTTACAAATGAAATTAATCAAAATCAAGCAAGACATTTAATTTGACTGGCTCAAAATGTATGATTTTTTTTTTCAATTAATATACGTACGTATATTAAAAAGTGTCAACCATGAAATCTTTTCAAACTCGACATATTATTAAAAATATTTTATTTCGTAAAAAACGGCATAGAATATTTGCCCTTTGCGCACATCGAACATGTCAATATTCGTCATACAAAACGTTTCCATACGTTTCCAGTGATTAAACTAGCCTACTCGTTTATATTTAATATACTTCAAACTTTTATCAAAGTTAGAAAATGAAATTAAGTGCGCCAATTATTATATAAATCATATATAGCAATTTTCAATCCTGGTTACTTATTTTTTTCGTCAGAGATGTAAAATTTTTTATATAAATAAAATAACAATTTTGAAATACAAAAACAACTTTTAGTCAATATTTTAAAATTGATTTAACCTTAAGTGTTTAAGAACTTGAGGTTTGAAAATGTCAAGTAAAGTGTCGATAATTCGATTAAAAGACTTAATTTATCTATGTCCGTGTCCAACATCTGAAAGTTATTTTCCGTCCGAATATAGTGATTCTTTTGTATTATAGTTCATTTCGGGCCATATACGCATTGGAGAATTGAATGTGCGACCAAATTGTGTCTTGGTATGAATCGTGCCACTTAAGATTGTTGAAAAGAACGGCAATGATGACGGTTACAGAATTTCACACACACACACACACACACAGCCCACAGAGACTTGATTTAGTTCTTGTTTGTGTTCGACACTGAACGCTCCTACGTCTACGCTACTGCTGAGCTGGTGCTGACGCAATAGTTTTCACGCCGAGAAACCGAAGATAAATCAAGTTATATAAAAGGGGAAAATAAATGAAGAACTTGTATGTATGTGTCTGCGATGCAGAAAACGAACGAAACCACCATTCATACATAATCCTCTTGTAAAGATTCATATTGCTGATACGCCAAAGAACGCAATTAATTAATATCATGTCATCAAGGTTTCCGGATTTTACATAATCCCAATGAAAATCTGATACTACACACACCACTTCACTGAATTAACAATCTAATTATAAATTACACAATTGATGTCAATTCTAGAAATTCTCTGTGCACAAGATACTTTTGATCATTGAAATCTAAAAAAGAAAAAAGTACTTGTGAGGTACATGAAGTTAGAGATGAATGGTAAAAAGTATAATTTGGTGTAATTTTGAGAGATTTGAATATTTATATTTATATTTTGAGAAATATTGTGACAAACGATATTTTGTCGCGTGTTGAAGATAATTTTCTTGGCTAATGTTGCATGATGGCATGTCAATTATTTCCAGTCGTGTAGCGAATCTATTTTATGCTGTATGTGAAAAATAAACCAATTGTATCATTTCTATTATTGGAATAGTATTAGTTATATTTTTAACAATGTTATCATAATATTGATTTATCTATTTTTAATACTGAATTTGTTCTCTACGTAGTTTATCTTATAAGATAAATTACGTAAGAACTGTATCGAGCTCCAGATTTATATTAGAATTAGAATGTTAACCCAATATAGTAAAATTTGGAGTAAGAACTCGAGTAATTTTAAAATTCGCCAACTGTAAAAAAATGCTTAGAATTTCGTTTTATTAAAATATTTAACATTTTTGAAAAGTTTCAAATAACATGGTAGCGCAAAGTTGTGCACATTTATTTGACGTATTTATAAACTATTCGAATATGTAGCAGTGGATTGGAAACTAGAGAACAAGGGTATAAAAATACAAAAGTCACAGTGCTTCATTGTGTTGCAATTAATGTTGAAGCCATCCAAACATGATGTTCGTCACACTGGAAAATCATTTGGGACATTGGTGGCCGAACAATGGACAAAATCAGAAATTCCACAATATCACAATCACCCTCTCTCATCCAGTACTTCTACAATCCAGTCCAGCAAAATCAATAACCTGTCCAACGATGTGACTATCGTTTGCTGTGGTGCCTGCGGCAACCAACGAGATGCCTCTCCAATCATCATGATTAAAACTATCGACCTTATCCACGGATCGCACTAGGCTTAATATTGCAGCTAGATTATAAAATTATTTATTAAACATTCGTGCTTCATTCGCCAGAAGTTTATTATAACGGAACAAAACATATCTGACTCTCTGTATACGAGAACATATTTGTATAATTGTATGTTTATAGCGAGAAACTATAGAAAAGCATTACGAAAAAAAAAACACAGAAACCATAAGGTGCATATCAATCGAGAATCGTTTAAGCAAAACAAAAGCTAAATGTATTAAAACACACGAGAAAATCCTGTCAGTCACTTTGAAAAAATCATTTTACACTTGTCGGCCATTTTACTAAACAAATTCAACATGACGGATGGCATGCAACAGACTTACGGATAGTTTAATTTCATTTACAAAACATTTCACCAACAACTGTTGCCGTGAAACAAATACAAGTTTTACCTTTTCGAATCCAAACATTACACCCCACACACATTTATGCCAAAAGAACCATGTTGAACAGAAATCCAAATCATTCATAGACGTACTACATGCAAACATGGCATCCGGTTTATAAAATAGTATCTTTCCCATTTCAATTCCGTTTATTGCTGATGCGATATTTGTTTAACACGAGATGCAATGTAACTTTGTTTACGCATCTCTTTAGAATGATTACATACACTAAGCGGCATCTGCGCGAAATGTGATTTGAAATCGTATTATGCACATGTAGGTGGATATTTTATGTTAATTCACCCAAATAAATGCGACCTCCAAGGATTAAAAAATAAATTCAGATTTTGAAAATAAATCTCTAGAATTACTAATACGTAAACGTACACGTTAGGAATTAAGTATCCACTCACGAAAATCCTTAGTCCACGATAGGATTGGTTAGTGCACATATAGCCGTCAGGATATTAGGTACTCTGCGAATTGTATGTCATTAGCATCAAACAGCAACGTACATTTATATTTATCTCTATGTTCATGCGTCATTTAATTCCTTGCAGTGAATTTCCTCCAAATCGATTGTTAAGTAATAGTAAAACAGTTTTACTATTATATTGACGACTTAGAAATAACTATTTCTATTCGGGAGTAATATTAAAATAAATGAGGTGTTTTGTACTATATTTAGGAATTCAATAAAGCTTTTACAATTTCATCGTTATGAACATGTTAATATATAAACTGAAATTAATTTTGGATATGCATTTGTATGACATTTTAACAGCTTACGGCAAATAAAGTGCAATTAGTTTTTAAATCTCTGGAAAGCTATTTTCCAACAATTTCGGATTAAAATAATATAATCCCACATGACATGGACAGTTTCCAGGAAATTTCAAGCATTATTAAATATTGATACAAATATATTCAAATACTGGCTATAGTTTTATAATTTGGTAATCTCATCTTTTAAATTTACGAATCTAGGATATTTTACTTTTCAAATATGTTGTTGAAAACTTTACGTAACCGTATAGAATTTGTCTTAATATGTTGGATATGTTGTGTCTTTACGAATGAAATTATATTTCTCTTATAAAACTAGAAGCATATAGTAGAACGTTTCTACAAATATTACGAAATACACTAAAAACTTTGAAAGCTCTGAACTTAGTAGCATTGAAAAATAAATCATGAAAATTTTCAAAGAAACATCCTTCTTAAAGCGAAAGAAAGCATCATACAGATCCTAAACAAGCTTTAAATAAATCTCACTTGATCCTACGTACGAACTAGGTCAAAAACTTAAAACCTTTTGTATCCTAGTCAACTTGAGTACGTCCTGCAAGAAGAAACTCCCGCTGAAGAATGCAGTGGGGGGGGGGGGGCAGAAGGGTGATGGATTTCGAGGAGAAATAGGCAGTGCTTGGAGAAACGTCACACTCTTAGGCGTAATTAATTTACACTAATAAATCTCAACGCATTTATAAACTAGCGTTGATTCAAACTTGCGCTATTCAAACATTCAATTGTAGCGCGCATGCGCACCAAGTTTGAATATACTTTTGTGCGACGCAAATGAACTGAAACTGCATACTATATACTAGAAATGTGGAAGCAATGAGAATTGGTAAATTACTTTAAAATCTGTTGTTGTGAAACTGCATATTATGGAACAACATCTTTAAAAGATAAATCTGCACGCACCCTACTGGTAGAAATGAACAAGAAATTAATTAGAAATAAAATTATCTTCTGGTTTCCATGATAACTTAATAAATTCAGCACGGCGTGTGAGCAGGGTTAACTATCTATTCAAGTTTAAGTTATTTTTATATAATTGGATTCGTTATATCCGAGTAGGGTGGGGAACTTATTTTCCGTCGCCACTCACCAGCCTAACAGAATTTCCATGTAGAGTGAGTGAAAAAAAATTGTTAAAGCTGACAGCTGTGCGTCAATCCTCTTAATAATCCAAGTTTTTCCAGAAATGTACGCCGGTCTCCGGACGCGGATCTCTTTTTTAAAAAGGGTTTCATCCGTCTCCAACATGGAATATGCATTACTTTCGGCGTGCATTAATTATAACTGGTTTACGCGTCGCCATTCTAGTTTCAAAGATGGTCACAGTGTTGAAATTCAATTATTGTTTACGGTTGATATTTTGTAAATATTTCGGGACTACTTTATGTTTTTCCTCCACTGAATTTGGTTCGTCGTAAATTTTACAATTTGAAGGATGCTTTTCTAGAGAATATATAATTTCGGGATGATATTGCCTGGTTCAAACAATCGTTTAACTCCAAGGACTAAATAAAATTTTAATTATACTGTACCAAAAAATTGATTAAATTTCGAAAGGTCTACGAAAGTTAAAAAAATGTTATTTTAACATGTAAGAAATCTAATGAAATTTCAATTTGGAAACATTCATATTAACGATTTTTATATAATAAAATAATTAGTCAAATTGCACTGAAGGAAGCTGGAGACTACGTTCAACAGTAAAAATAAAATTTGTAAATCTGAATAACATAATTTTAATTAAAACAGTCCGTTCGAGATGATCCAGTATCCACTTGAAAATAATTAAAATCTGAAGGATTACCGTTAGTTTGGCTTAAAAGGAATATACTGTGTATGTATGAATTCTTTACTCGGGAGCGTAGAGAAAATAATTTTCTCTCCCAATTTACCCACAATGCATTAGTGTATCTCTGCTGGGCGAGTACAAAGTACAGTGTGTAATTGTTTGCTAAGCTCTGCACCGTACCACTACTACCAAGGATTAATTAATTTAGATATTTTTGTAAGATCAAACTGAAACGAATTTGAGTCAAACGTAAAGTTTAACCACTACAAACTCCTACAAAACTTCAAGTTCACTTGTAGAACAAAAGAAATACATGCCTATGCCCAAATATGGTGGCATAACATCCATTCGCTTCTTGACAATCTTTAACCATTCAACAAACTTCTTTTACTCCATTCAAATTCCTCATACAAACTCTTTTATTACAAAAGAAATATTTTTGGTTTGATCCAAATGTTCTTTAATTAAAACCATATTTTAACTTTATTCAAAACATACAAATTGAGTTATACTATAGTTTATAACGAATATGTGAGTTTGATGACGTATTATGATAAGTTAGCGGCTCTGAGAAGATTGAACGCAAAATGTTTAAGTAGTAACTGCAAAGTTTTTGCTGATGACATTTTCGACATCTTTTCTTCGTTCCGTTAATATGTCGTCAACGTTAGTGCCTTTTTGTGCGGTTCTTGTCATCGTTGTCCTTTTTCTCGTCGTTTTTTTTTTTTTTTCTCCATGTACTTTGTTTTGTTTGATTGTTAGAGCTTCTTTTTAATTACATTTAGTAAATTTTTTTTTCTTTTGTTGTCCCTTTCTTGAGTTTGTAGAAGCAGTGCTTTGTACGTAATTAATTAATACTGTTAATTTATTCGATGTTTACTTGCCTATTTGAGAAATTGTATATATAAATCAAAAGTTAGATTCGTACGTCAGATGGCAAGCACGGATTAGTTGAATTGTTTGCGTTTGCGTTATACAATTATGAAGTGTACAGTACAGTATGATTTGGTTGTTTTTGCTGCTTAAGAAAATATGTAGTCTGTGATATTTTTAGATTTGTTTTGTGATGAAATACTGTTACTTTTTAAGAGGCTCATGTTGATACTGTTAAGTTAGTTAGAAATTATATTTTGAACTTATTTTCAATTATATTTCGACAAATAAAAACTTTCTTTATTGTTTAGAGTAAACGAATTAAGTAAATATTCTAAAGTGTGTAATAAAAAGGCGATAAATTAAAACATATTTTGACAAGTGATCAATGGCGTTAACTAAACAGTGTTGAAGTGTGCGGGGTAAATCTGGACGTTGTAAATAAAACAGGCCCAATAATGACGAATCACAGAATGAGGGAAGCCAGCTACGCGCTAGCAAAGTGTAAATATTTATGAATGTATTGCGCAAATCACCCATTTAGAAGAAAAAAAAAAAAAAAGTTGAACGTACCAACGAATAAAAAACAACACACACTACACCGTATGCTAATTCGTAAAATACACAATGTTTCCGAAGCACGTGCCTCTATTTATCTTTTCACGAACATAAAGTTAAAAACATTGGAATATTCGAACGTAATGCATGCATAAGTAGTGTACAGAACGCAATTGAATAATTTTACTAAAGTTGCACAAACGAATATTACTCGTTTTAAATTTCATTTGCGAGTTGTAGAATTAATCAACTAAAAGTGTGAAATATTTTAAGGAAGTAAAAATGTGTTATTCAGTGACAAATTACTGTATTTCGTTGTCGGGAAAAAAAGTACATTCAGCTGCCAGGGTAAACCTCGTTACAAAACAAGTAAAAATTCCGTTTTATATCAGTAACAACAAGTCATTACACGCCGGTGGCTAATACAACCGACACGTAGCAAGATCGTTAACAAGTTTTTACGATCGAACAACGCGAGAATCAAATTGAGTTTTACATGTCACCCAACTTGTTTTATCGCTATATACTCGGTTTATTTTAAATCTATTTTATTGTTTCACCACTTTCGCCATTAATTATTTATGAATTACTCAACCAAATATACAATTAATAACAGAAGCCAATATGATGTTACGTTAACGCAAAAGTATGTACGTGTTTCACACGACATATTTCAAAGTCAATCAAATAAATATTTAATTTTCAAACAGAAACCAATCCCCAATTCAATCAATAATCCGTATTTATAAGGCAGTTCCCTTAAACCATACAAGTCGCATTTCGATCGTAAATACAAGTTATAAATAGCCACACACAAATCAAACAGTTCAAATATTCCAATTTATTATTATACATTTCGCCCCTCGAAGAGGGGCATATATCGAATTATTGATTAGTTCCCCCTGTTTGAGCCACCCCACCTGACTTTATTGAAAATTACAATAATTCTTTCACCTTCCAATTACTCGAGTGACACCTGTTTCCGTCACATCATTACATTTACACAAAGAGCGTGAATGTTGCATCAATCAAATTTCGGCTAACACTATTTTGGGGTGTTCTCTTTCATTATCCACAATTCATACTGAATGTGTTTGTTAATTACCTTTTTTTTATATAACTCAATTGTGTTTCTTAATGTATAGACTTGATCACAAAAAAATAAAAATACTTTAAGTAATTAATTTAATAAATAAAACAAACTATTATTTTTCGAAATATATTTGTTGTGTAGTAATATTTTTAAGTCGTTCTATATGAACTTGAGTTCTAGAACGACTTATATGTTTGAAAAATATTTGAGTAAGAAAAGCGCAAATTTCTATTTGAAAGTACAGTAAATATAGCAATTGCACCTTATGCAGAAGTACTTCCAATTTAATTTATTTCCAGATTGTGACAAAGGTAAATCTTCCGTTCCACACTTTCTACATTACAAGCGAATGATAAAAAGAAAAGATACCGTTTAGATAAGGTACATAAATCCACACCATAAATAATGGTGTCTTCCCAAGTAAAACGGTGTGTATTTTCCAGAGTATAAGTTTGATCTTTTAAGTAGCGTAGCGTCTGGAAGCTTGTGTTTTATTGAAATATGGCCAATCAAATAAATTTTTTTTTGTTTCACTGTTGAAATATGTGTTTTGATTGGTGTAACGTACCGGAATGGAGGCTTTTTCCTCGGCGGCGGTTCCCCCATTGGGGGGCACATGACCGGCTTTCGCAACTAGCCCCACCGGCACCCTCACCGTGAGGCAGTGGTGTGGGTCCCCCCGGCGAAGGTCGGTCGGCGCCCCGATTGAAGAAATCAGCTGGAATTAGATGTGCACCTGGACCTTCCGCACTCAAACCGACGCACTAGTTCATATCCCGACGTACGTACACCAAGGCAACACCAATGCCAATTGTACACACACTACCTATTTTTTTTTTCGGAATTTCGTTTTCTACTCTACTCTTACAAATGCATATTCCAATTTTCGATATTCAAATAGACGTGCACATATTACACAATTCCAGGAACGTTTTTTGAGGGTTTTTAAACATCAAACAAATGTATAAAGCTTCTAAATATTTAAAAGTTTCTTATTTAAGGGTAGCAGTGAACCTGTTTATGCTTACAGTACTTTGGTTTAGAAGAACTTTAAACTTGTTCACAGCTGGATGTACACCAAACACTATATACGTTAGTAGTTTCGCAATTAAATCATCACATTATAACTTCAATCATTCATTGTTTCTATACTACATATTAACATCGTAATTTTAACAACATTCTTGCATATTTGGTTGGCATTTTTTCACAGTTTGAATATATGTGATAATGACTAGCACGTTGCACTCCGTCGAGGAGGTATCACACCCGAGACCAACAAGTCAACACTCACTATTCGTTCCGGTCACTCACACTTATTTACACACTTAGGTCGCACTATACGGCTATCTTGACACTCTCGCAAATGGTTAATGCAGACAATGCTAATACCGATTAATGATGAATGGTGCTTATGTGGTTAATGGGGGGGAAAAAATCGAAGAAAACAGCTGATTTTCTGCCCCAAAAGAGACGTAAATCGCACCACCTGACTGTGGGGGCTGTTCCTACCGTACTGAAGCGTACATCTGATGTAGTGAACGGCGCGCTATCGACGTCGAGCCCTCCGTCGGGACGCGTACCGCGCAGGCGGCAACACGCGCTCTCAAAACTCTTGCATGTTCCTATCTTCTTCTTTGCCGAAGAGAAGAGAAAACAGGAACAACAACAACAACAAGGAGAACACATTCGCCATGCGATGCTTACTCTTACCCTCTGTATCTCTACACCTGCTTGCTGATGGATGTACCTATGGTGCGCGCGTCGATTCTATTCAAAAAGGGTTCACCCCACGACTTATTTAATAAAGTATTATGATTTTAAATTATTTCTTAGTCGTCTTGTAGTCTTGTAGACTAAAGGTAGAACTAAAGCACCCAGACAATTGTTAGGACTCAAAGGAATCAAAAAAAAATTATGTATTCGAATTTCTCCCTCAGTAAGCAATTTATTATCAAAGAAGAACATTTCCAAACTTATGTGGCAACCAATTAATTCTCTAAAAATGATTTTATTTTGTCTGGATGTGTGTGTGTGTGTGTGTAAAATCGAAAGCTGGGAAATTGGACGCCAAGGCAATTAGCGGCAATGACTTGAATGAGTTTCGGCGCAAGTTGCTATAGGTACAAAACGTAGTAGATACATCAGCTAAAGAACAGGGGTGCGAGAGAGTGTTTTGTGGCTAATAAAATAAAACGACAAGTGCTCCTGTCATCACTCAACACAATACGCCGTACCTCGTGAAACATTCACCGTAATCCCAATGCAATATTCAACGTAACACTAATACATCTACATACATTAACTATTTAAAAACAAACATACACTTTTAAACCTTTTAACTAAAAGTACTAAAAACTTCTGTCCTTGCCATTTTTTTCAACTACATGATGTAAACTAATTAATATTTCAAAAAAAATCGCATTAATTTAAATATTAAATGAACAAACAAATAAATGTAGAAATATTTAAAAATAAAAATGAGCTATTTAACTGAAAAATGTTAACACCTGAATTGAAATAAATTATGTTTATTTTTGTTTACTGATATCACCATAAAGTGGGTATTTGAAGAGTGTTTTATGATTTTATCACGACAGGCGTTTAAAGTGTATATAATAAGTAGCTGAGTAATTACGATTGTTGTATGAGCAGCCATGAAACATATCACGATGATGATGAACCGTTTTGTTTGCGAGTTCCTTTTCATCGTCATCTTTATCATATTTTCTCGTCTCACCATGGCAGTTTTGAATACGACCCCCGCGGCATCTTTGCGCTGATTTTTAAATTACTTCTGCATCATATCTTTCGCGAACGTTTCTCCTTCTTATTCTCTTTCCATCCATGTTGTTGTCTGTGTGTGTGTGGTCCTTTTGATAGCAAATTAAATTTACCATTCCTTTGATTCTGTATCGTCGTCGTCATCTACCCCTCTGCGTTGCCTTGGCAGATAGAGATCTGTGAGGGAGGGAACACCATAACGAGATATCGCTGCATAATACTCTGTGTAACCAGTCGTCTACCAGCTAATAATGAAATACCCAGAATTCTGTTTAATGAGCCCGTTTTGCTTTTTATTACTTCTTTTCTTTTTTCTTCTATCCCATTCCTTCCCACTGGTTACTCGCTTTGTCTATCTTTATCA
Organism: Nebria salina; assembly: GCA_944039245.1. NCBI lineage: Eukaryota > Metazoa > Arthropoda > Insecta > Coleoptera > Carabidae > Nebria > Nebria salina. Next base: position 15,705,106 of record OX063271.1, read on the forward strand.
ACTTCTTTTTTAATGTTTCCATCCACTGTATCCAGTATATGTGTTACGTATCGTTTTTATGTTGTTGCCCAAACTTTCTTATAACCACTACAATTATGATTTTATGTAGCAATCATGTTTCTGTAGTCTACTGAATCCATTCCGGTCACGATGCCTTCTGTCATAAGGTAAATATAAGACATACTAATGAACCTTGCGCATCTCAAATTGAACAGAACGTGCAATGATATTTCAATTTATTTTATTATTTATTATTATTACGTTACAGTTGCTTTTGTTTCAAAAAATTTTATTATTATGCAATCACGCGAAAGAATTGATTCAAAGCATTTTTTTTTCATCTATTGTGAGTACTTTTAAATTTCAGGAAAAATATTATAATTTTATATTCAGTGTGATATAGAGATAACTACGTGTGTAAAATAATATTTCTATATTCTATGCTGCGGTGTACATTGCAATACACTTTTTATCATTAATAATATTTTGATACGGTGTTCAGTAATAATATCGCATTAAAAAATAAGCCTGGCCTCGCGCTTTTCAGTGGCTCCCTCGGACACTTTATCGAAACGGTAGCAACCTTCTGGTTCTCGTTCGGTAATCTACGAATATGTATATTTCTCTATACGCCAGTTTTACATATATATAAAGGTTCGCCCCTACATGGTCCGGTCAATTTATCAAGCTCAGCTAGTTAACGGTTTTTAATGTTGTTTATCTTTCTCAATTAACTTTTTCCCGTGGGTGACAAAGATTGCCGAATTTTTTGCGGAAATAAAATCGTATTCATATTAGTTTGATTAATTTAATTATATTTTAAATACTTTTTTTCTAAAGCACCTAAATAAAAGTTTGTAAGTTTTCCCGATTTTAAATGAATATTTCTGAACATGGATTCTCTTTATAGAATTGTAGAAATTACAATGGTTTGCATTAATGCAAAAATCTCATATTTATAGTAAATATTAATTGTTCGGTAAGAGCGTAAACATGTTTTTGTAATTCATGTAAGAATAATTAGTACTATACTATGCCGTTTCAGTAGAAAATGCTACCACGCCGTGCAGCACAAATGAAAAACTAACTCTTCTTCTTCGCCATCAATTCATTTGAAAATGTAAATTTATGCTTTATGAAATGAGAGTCTGCCAACAATTTTGTTCTTTTGTCTGTCGGCCTTAAGACCCACGGACCATTGTTCGCGAATTTCTCTGCTACACCGTAATGATTATTGCTGTCCATTCTAAAGAAATGCCGCGTGCCGTTTTTGATGCTGGAGATTCGTGGAAAGCGAAGTCAGTTCCGGGGCGAATCAATTTAACTGCACGTTAAAATATAATTGTAGTTGCGTGTTTTATCGTTCTTTTTTATTTTATTGGAATGGAGCCTATCTAAAGGTTGCTTTTATTGTGTTTTCCTACACATTAAGACGATTCCCTATCTAACTACACGAAGACCTTTTATTCCACAAACATTACTGTCTAACCCTTTCACTACTAATTTTACTTTAATGTCTAAAAGTCAACAAATATAAAATTGTGCAAAAGTCGTTTATTTAATGTATTACTTTTAATACAAGGCAATCTAATGTACACCTTAAAAAATATATATTTTTTAGTTGAACTAAATCATTATTTTTAAATTACGTAAGCTATTTTTTTTTTATGCGACCTTAACAATGTAGTATAAATAGAGTTTGACTTATTACAGCAGGTATAATTTCCAGACAGTTACAAATAACACCTGTGACGTCACAGTGTTTTTCTAAACTTGAATAAATATGAAAACAAATAAAAAATGTCAATAATTCACTAATAAATAACAACAATTTATAAATTATTTTTAAATAAAATTACAATTTGCGTTTGTTAAAAAGTCAAAATAAATAAATTAATTTAATTTCGTACAGTTGTATTAAAATTGAGTGGCAGAAAAGCCTTTACATTTTTTTGTTAGTGTTGTTTATAAGTTCAAAGGATAAAATTAATATATTTATAATGTACTTCCTGGATCAAATTCAATTTCAATTTAAGACGCAGCTGGATATGTGTGTTGTGTATGTCACACCTGCGTTCAATCACTCATGTATCCCTTAAACTACGTGTCTAACAATTCCATTCTAGAGCAGCCCTTTCTCTAGCAGAGCCCTTTTCGTTTGACGTCTAATAACTCTTCTGGTAACACTGTCATATTTGCAGTAATATGGACACGAACAAAACACAATCAAAGGGGCATATACGCGCGCGCAGCTTCTTTCCATGGCACAGCCGAAATCTTTACAAATTAGCATATTCAGAGTCTGGAGTGATTACGAGGGAGTAGCTAGGCAGCCTTTGCGACTGGAACGATGAGTTTGTTCTTGTCGCGTGCCAGCGGTAACGAGAGCGCCCCACTTTTGCTAACGATTTGGGTCACAAATGCTGGGGAGTAGTCTTTTCTTTCAATCACACGTAATTCAGGTCAATTGACATTTTTTTTAGGTATAGGAAAATATTTGATAAATAAACTTTGTGTAGGTATGTATATATAATTTTGACCTATTATAGCAGCTACAATTTTCCGGTAATTCAAGCACATAAAATAGAGTAACGCGATAAATATCATATGTCATGTGTGTTGACAGTCGCGCATAAATATTAGTTTAAGTTTTCAGTGTAAATCGAACAGTGTAGAATGCACATAAACAGTATCTGTAATCAAACACCGATGTTTTCACAAGCGAAATTGCGTGGATTTTATTAGCTCGCAATTAAACACTGCAAATATGTGTACCGCTGCAACAATTTGTAAAGTTATATTAGATTCCTGACTATTTTGCAAACGAAAACTGCTATCAAATCTGTAATTATAGATCGGCTTTTATTTGCATACTATCAAATACACTTTATATAGCCTACGCAGGTATAACTACTAAATAAATACACATATGGCTTAATGAAATGTAACAAAGAAACAATGTAGTTATGAAAATATACATATATTAAGAATAAAAGTAGAAATTTGTATGTTTTGTTTAACAAAGATTCTGATAGGAATGAGGTCGCAAAATTTTTACGGAAAAGGGTCTCGGAAAAATCTAAGGTTGCACGGATAAACCACATCGGTGTCTGCGGTGTCAGTATCGGCAGCGTACCTAAGTTCAATTAAATTCGGTAAAGGGTTAACAACATCAATCGGTTCGGCGGTATATTGATTATCTGCACTTAATGTTATCTATCTAGGTGTTGTTTGCTTTGCCGCAGGAAACCAATTTGCCATTTGTTTGTTCACGTTAGCGGTACATAAATACGCCACCCTGTGCTGTTCTCCTCGACAGAACGCTGAACTACACCTTCTGACATCACAAACACACCTCAACACATCGATAATTTGTTAATTGTGACGTAACACACAAATAAATGTTATTTTCATTTTATGGAAAGCTTACAAATGAAGGATAAAACAGAAATGTCGCACTAGCGTCCGTACAGCAGTGAAAACACTGTTGTTCTTCACTGAATTGCGAAGCTCCTTAAGCCTGAATATTTAAAGAAAAACACACTTAAAGTGTACAATGTAGAAAATAAAAATAATGTAGTGTTATGTTCACGCATCAAAAGTGAAGTTAGGGCCATTACATTGAATGTGAATGCGAGTTAGGTAATGTTGAAAGAACACAAAGCCACTGTTGTTGTTTTTATAGCGGTGTTAAACGTAAAAATAAAAATGAAAAAAATTTTTCGAGAATAATCGCCGAGACGTGCCATGTCTCATCTGGCAACTTTCAGAGTGCTTTATAACCAAACAAGCTACATATAAATAAAAAGCAACAACATACAATTAATATTAAATTTTATGTAAAATATATTTTGAAATAAATTGTGTTTCTATCTACGTCTTTTTTCAATGACCTAAGTTACTTAATAGAATTTAGTTCATCAATACACGTAACAACAGATGGTGTCTGAAATAACTTAAATTTCTGTTTTTTTTTTCTTTTCCTCCCCCAAAAGTTCTTGTATCTCTAGAATTCGAGCCAGTGCTGGATAGGGTGAGATCGACTTGGTAAGTAGGATAGTAGTCGAACAATGTGGCTGTGTTTGTGTATACAGATTATCAACATTACTGGTATAGCGCAGGCTTCGATCTCTGGTTCCGGCGTTCGTTGTGTTATTGAGCCATAAATTAGTTCCAAACAATGGCGACCATTACGGCCGTACAGTACTATGTGTTCGGCGATCCGAAGACCGATCATACCGCCCGATAAAGGAACATCACAAGCCCATCCTTATACGCTACTGCTGCGACTACAACCAAACCGCCGACGGTTTATTACCCTTTCACTCATACTTAGATACCATGTTCCAGATGTGGTTCAAACCTCGATACTCCCTGACGAAGATATATTACCGAAAACATATTGAAGATACCCATAGATTAATTCATGATTGTAATATACAAGTAGCCTAAAATTTTATTTATTATTCTATAAATTCCATTAGTGAAATAAAAAAACTTCATAAAAACAATTGTATAAATAATTCAACAATTTAAATCAACTACTAACCCTTAGCAAAAAATATAAGGAGAACATTTAACTAAAGTTAAATGAAGAACAAACATTCTTGTATATGAGTAATACTTCAAATACTTTGATGCTCACTAATGTCTACAATAGATAAATATTGGCATTTCGCCATTGTCGTTTATCATTAAGGCCGTAGACACAAGCCTGACAATTAACAGTACAGGTGCACTAAATGTCCTATATGACACGAAATTTAAAAATATAAAAACATTAGATATTTCAAGGATACATTCTATTATTTCTAACTAAAGAACAAATATCGCTGAATTTTTTAATACGCAAAGTTAAAAATGATAAAATAGCAAATCGCAATTGTATTAGAGGATCCTTTGATATATGTCATGATTACTAAGGAAGGTTGCTAATGATGAAGATATTTTTAAAAATATTTAAAAATAAACAATGCACAGTAAAAACTCGAAAATGTACTTCCTCGTCGGATAGCCAAAATTAAATCATTTTATTTTTATTTGTTTGGCTACTAAAACCACTATAGCAATGGTCCTTGTTAGTTAAGAAATTAACTAGAAACACGTCAAATATATTTAGATATCATTTACACTATAAAAACTATACGGATATCACATATATATAAATAGCTTTCCAATACGAATGTAACACATGTGTGTTTTTATGTTATTTTTAGTTTTGATATCATTTTCAATACCACCAGTAATATATTTGCCGTTTTTTTCTAATTGGGTAATAAACAATGAATATATTGTTTCACCAAGACAAATTTAGTAAGTGTGTCAGTGTTAAAAAGCGACATTGTTTCGACTAAAATTATATCACACAATTTATTTCGAACAACTGGAGCACTTCAGGTATTTCGTCTCAGGGGTGTCAAAAACAACAATCAAAATATTATTATAAATTCTTGTCTATCCATTATTAATACCTACCTAGCAATTACACAATTACGAAGTGCTTAAAGTCTAACTAATCTGTCGGTCACTTTTATACGTTAGGGACAGACTGACATAGAAACACGTAATTGTATTAATAATTAAAATTTCCAAAATTATTTAATGATAATATAAATGATGTTATAATTAAAATGCAAAATAAATAATTAAGCCAAGCTTAGAGTTGAGTGTTTGTGGACACTGGTTGTAGAATATTATGTTTTAAAGCAAGAGATTTTTTTTTTATAAAGAATAATTTCGACATCCCTGTCCACGGGCATAATAATAGGTTGCGGCCCATTGCCAACTAAAAAAATGTAAAAATGCGACGGCCATCAAGTCAAATTCGCAAACCGCGTATTATTTAAAAAAAGAAACGAAAACATAGCGCATTAAAAGTAAACAACAAAAAAATATTGCCAGCCCAAACCAGAAACCATGCAGGAAACATTAATTATTTTGTGTTTTGTTGCTAAAAAAAAAAAATTACACGAAATGCAACTATTTTTCTAGTGACGTATGCACATTAGCTAATATTTTACCACTGCATTGGTAAAACAAACAATTTATCCTAATAACCAACCGTTATTTCAGTTTATTAAATAAATTCAACATTTACAATTAAAATAGCATTTATATAAATTTCAGTGACTTTGTATGATATTTCCTATGATTAATTTTCATACATAAACATACTGACCAAAGTATTTAATTGGCGTATGGTTCGTTTTGTTTTGCAACGATTCGTTGTGTTCATAGTTTTTACGTCTAGTTGTTTTATTTTATTTAGTTTTCGATGGTTAGCCACAGTTAAAATATAGCACTGTTAGCGGTTTTCAGTCGATAGGCATTCGTGCTTCATGAAATATAACTCTGATTTCTGTCTATCTACATACATGGCCTGGTTATAATTAAATTCTGATTGCTTTGGTAAGCGATTTCTGCAGATTGCATTTTTGCATTATAGCACTAAAAATTCGTTCCATACATATCATAAATATGTATACGATCTATTTAGATCCAAACAACACCTATGCGATCTTAATATTCTTTAACTATTACGTAAAAAAATAGATATAAAACTTTTTATTTTCTTCGATCTCGAGCTTTTAACGGAAATATAGTTTTTGACCTTCCCTGTATCAAGTCTGGCTATTTTTGAAACGACGTCTGATTGTATGTATGTATGTGTGTGTGTTCTTTTAATAAAAGAAATACGTAGAAGAAAATAGAGTGTAAGATATTGCAGATGTTTTTATTAATTTTACAGGACAATTGTGAAATACATAGTTGTTGTTAGTGTTTGACCCGAAGTGATACGAATGGCATTGCCTCATACAAAACTTCATAACGGTATGCATTGGAATGAATAGGCAACAAATAACACCCCAGAATATCCATTTTGCATTGTCCAATCGCAAAGTTGGATCATTAATTTCGTTTGACACTTGTATTGTGCGTTATATACATGTTTTGTTTCACCGTACTCTTTTATTTTCTGTTGTAGTCCTTGTGGATTGGACACCAGCGTTTTTGTGCCGAGGCAGGAAAGTTTTTTTTTTTTTTTTCGAAATGAAAAATCAATATTCCTTTTGTCTACTGTTACTTTATGATGAATACGTAATTCAACAATGGCTCATGAGACTACAACTCGTGTGTATACCATAATTACGAATCACTCGCACCGAATTTGTTCCTCAAATAAACTTTTTTTTTTCTTATATACCCATAAGACATTGCTGTCTGACGATGTTTATAACAAAAAGTACTTAATCAATCTTTCATACACAATAGATATATTTTCACAAACTAGCTATAATTTCCCGAAACTTTAGCCATTTCTATATGATTTATTCTTGATATAAAACCAATATACAATACCGAATATCACAATTTGATTACATATCTTTTATTTATATTGTAATAAAATAAATAGTGGAAATGCGACAATTTATATAGAACATTCGACATACATTTTAAATTACAAATATACAAATATATTTTAGCGTAGTAATAACACTGAAAACAAATGAACAGCCACTCTAAATTGACAGATATTTTTAATACAACTTTTTACATTAAAATGCTGACGTTCACGTTTTTGTTTATTACATTTCGATTTGGTGGACCATTAAAATCATATATTACTGACAAATCTAAAAATGCAGTTTCAAAAATTGTGATTTTTTATTCTTTTATTATTGCGCGATAACTAATTGAGTGTTTTTTTTCGAAAGCAATTAGTAAAAGTGTGTAGGTCAAACGTGTAAAACATAAATAATATTGGGTGTAAGGAATCGCACCGTTTGAATCCGTAAAATATCATATAATGAATAATTGCGTATATCAGATATGTTTTCCGGTAGAACAAGATTTATACGCGCGTAGTTCCGGTCGTTTTCGATACTAATGACAAACGTGAGTGCCCCGAAATGGACACTACCATCCCAAGTCACCCCGTCGGCGCCGGCGCCACCCAACGTTACGAATGTGTTGCCCAATGTTCATAGACATCATGATAAATCGGACAGCGAGCTCTCTCCACTTGCCCGACTCCTAATGCGTCCATCGTCTCTTTATATATCGCGGTAATGATTCCTAATACACAACAACAGTCACGTCTATACTTTTTTGTGCATTGGTACACAATTAAACTTTGACAACATAAATTAATCTGGATAGAGTAACGCAATCCTCTTGTAAGATTTAATCATACAGTCTTTGTCTCTGAAATGAACGCTAGTGATAAGAAATATCCCTCCCTTCTTTATTTCAAGCCCTTCGTAGGCAGATCGCTTAGCGAAGAAATTGAACGCGTGGATGCCCCCGGCAACAACTGGGCCAAAAGATTCAAGATAAATATATAGGAAAGGGATGAAAAGACTGATTTACACACAACCAACAAACTCTCGCTTCACTGGTTTTCAACTGTAGCTCCTTCATTCGTTTGTTGTTATTAGCGAACCAAATACCAGAATAATTACATTAAGTATAGAATTAATTTCGTAGACGGTATTAATACTTGGAAGTCAAAGCACATCAAGCACGGAGCTTAGTACATATTTACTGGAAATGTTGAAATTTACCTATATAGATATAAGACGTCAATATCTAACGCTTTTAAAAATAACATTTCTTTTGTCTTTTGTTTAGCAATTTCATTCAAGATATGACAGCTCTTTTGTTTGTAAGCTAAATTTTTTTTCACCGTCATTGAATGGAAATGAAGTTTTTTTTTAACGAAATGTCAGATAATGCAAAACAATACATTCATTAATATTAATACGAACATAAAATATACAAAAAAAAAATTCATTACGGCAACGAAGTTAATTTTATATTGATATACATTTGCTGTTGCAAATATTTTTTCAAATTTTTATTCATTTTTAATGATACAATATTTTATACGAAACGTACTAAAATCCGTATATGTTAACATACCAGATTTACAAATTGATTTAAATTAATTTAAATTTAAATAAATTAAGACATTAAAATTTTATCTATGACTGGTTACAGTTGTAAATTTATTTTGTGCAGAAAATCCAGTGAAACTAAAGAAAGTCAAAAATCACGAATATTTTCACGTACGTATTGCCACCAAGTCGTGATGCAACTTTTCTCATTCCTATACACTTTGAAACAAAAGAACAAGACGTCAAAAAGAGGGAAAAGAAACAGAACTGAGAAAGAAATAGCCATCCCTAATTCCTTGGCCCGTGACAACACAACACAACGCAACGCATACAGAAACATTCGCAACATTTCAAAAGAAGTGAACGACGAAGACAGTCGTGGGCGAAAATATTTCAACGCAAAAACCTCCAAACAAGATTTCACGGTACAGATAAGTTCTGACGAACACAGCATCAGCGTCCCAAAGTGCGCGCAGATGAAAGAATTGTTCAAACAGACAACTGCAGGGACGGGGGCTAGGTCAAGCCCTGCAGGCCCTAAAGGACAAGAGAATGTTCGTCCGATAAAGTTCGACACATGGGAAAACAGACGATGATAATATTATGCAGATCGAGCGAACGTTGGATGGTAGAAAAGTTGACGTTTCTCTAAATGGAACATCGACATGAACGTTTTATGGAATAGTTTCAAACCAGACGCCCGCAGCCTTACAAAACTTATATATTCTTTAACCGAAATTTCGCACCCACTATACACTCTCTTTTATCGACTTTACATCTCACTGTACATAAGTGCCAAGTATCTTCAATAGATAAATTAGCGCCTAGTTTATGTTTGTCTTTTCTAATGAGCGTAGTTAAAACAAAAAATGGGTCATCATTTTAATATAACAAGCAGAGCATGTAAATAGTTTTCCAGACCGTTGTGAACTTTAATTATTTTTTAAATGTACGTGTTTCGTGACCATCATTTCATATACGCGCTCGTACTGCAAATGTCTGCCACTACCACTGCTCGCTGGATTCATAACAAACATTTATTCATATCAAACGCAAAAAACTCTATAGCAAAACGAGGAAAAGCTATCTCTACAACATGCGTGCTTATATGCACAAAAAATAAAATGAAAATTAGTCTTTAGAGTGTAATCGTATGCATAATTTCACAGAGATGCTTGTTTGTTTTAACTATACTGTACATACATTCAATGCACCTCTGAAATATCAGCGATTTGCATAATGAAGGAAGCAACTATAATATGTAAATATCCAATTATCTATCTATTTACTTTCAACAAATATACATACATTTTTCTGGTAATTTTCCGTTATTTTTGGGCGCATCTCACAATAAGTGTCAAATCTCCTGTATAATGTTTGATGAAGAACAAACAACAAAGTTTCAGTTTATTATTTAAAAGTTTTATGTTTTGAAAACAACGTATACTTATACAACATATAAACCGATATTGTCATAGCATCGCAGATGAAACTTTTGGCCAACTTTTTTTTTCGGCGAAATCTGTTTTTCTGCTTAGAATGTATTGTTTTTCGTTCACAACCTATATAAACCTTGTTTTTCTCGAAAACACCGTACATAATTCAGAAACTTGTCAAAGGAATTTCCTATCGTCCTTAAATTTGTTGACGTTATGCAACGAAATATTTAAAATTCCCAAAAAAATATTACCATTTGAATCTCTAATCAGACAACAAAGTGATAATCTTTAATGAACAGATCGAATCAACGATATATTGGTTGGCGTACGGAGAATCCAAGAAAATTACACACACACACACACATATATATATTTAACTTCCTGCTGCTCGTACGTTTGTGAAAAACTGTATAGCATCGCATTTTCTTCTGGCCTTAATGTCGTCCTTAACTACCGTAGCTGTGCCATTTTAGAGAAGCGTCGTTTTGTGCTCAACATTCTAAACATTTATATATATCTCTATATGTGTATGTGAGGCAGCAGCTTTCTATGTATGTGTGTGTGTGTGTGTGGTTATTGTAGTTCCCATTCGCCATTTTTATTTTTCTCTTTCGTGACTACAACGTTTAACAACAAAGACGAAAAAGAAATATTTGAGATTTTGGTAGATGGTCTGCAATAAACGTTATTTCGAAATTTTATTTTGTATTACAAATAAACCAAAGACGACGATTTATTGAGTTGCAACGAGCGTTTATTATTTTTTCGCAAATTTTGGAATTATGCGTACTAAATAGAACGCAAATTGTTGATGGTGATATATTTGAAAGTTAAACTTCATTAGGTAATTAAAAGTAGCCCAAGGGTGCTTTTAGATAAAATGAACAATTTGTTCATTTTGCAAAATCAAAAAATTTGCTTTGTTAATTTAACTTGATAAATCACATATGTAAATATTAGTGATTTACTAGTATCAAACTATATATATATATATAGTCGTAAATGTATAGATATATATATATATATAAATGGATAAAATAAATATTTGTCGGAAATGCGAAATTTTCCAGGTTTATGTGAACATGGGGATTACACATAAATTTCCAAATGCAAAATGAATGAGACACGATGCACATATAAATATTAATTCAAAATTACAGTCAGAATGGATAACGCTGGCAAAATATTCCATTTATATATTAATGTCAAAATGTGAAATTCTTTTTATCTCGAAACAAACGTTCCAGCCATAATCTCTAAATACCTCATTGATTGATTACTTCCAATGATCATTGGATCATCGAAATTATTGCAGCAGACAAATAGGTAATGAGAAATACTATTAACAATCATACTTTATCAAATAAAACAAAATTACAACCATCTATCATTCACACAAAAGAAATACATAACAAAGCGTAATCGCAACTTCAACATCACTAATCAAGACTATTGTGTAACGCACTAACTTTAGCAATCATTGACATTAACGGTATTGCATCTATATGATTCTACATCATTGATCCCCTAAATCTACTCCAAATTAGTGGACGAAGCATTATTACAAATTTAAAACTCATTCTCCATTTCCATCTTAGTGGTGTAATAGTTTTGAATTTTGTATCACAAATTATAAAATATTTAATATTTATATACGTTTGCGCATATGTTATATAAAATTATTGATTTGGAGAGTTACATTTCTGTTGCCATAGTAACAATTACATATATTTTGTAAATATCAGAGTTCAGGTTGCCGCGGCAACCAGAGTTCGCTAACCAAAATACAAAGCATCAAACGCTCTGCCTTTGGTTCATTCAAACGTGTTATGCGAGTAAAAATAGAAATGCTGCTCAACAAAATAGCAAACGCCGATCGACTGTGATGTGCGTATTTGATAATGAGAAACTTTATTAACGCAACACGTTTGCATCCTTGATTGCTTATAGATATCTCAGAAATATCTGTATGTATCAAAAAGGTACATCGTAATCAAAATTTGATATTTTACTCCTCCTATATGTTGAGCTTTGACTAACAAAGCTCTTTTCTATTTGAACAAGTTTGGCATTAATTAATTAATTCAGACATTTCATTTCTGTTCTTCAACGAATGTAAAAAGAATAGAAAAACTAAGCAAAAAAAGCGAATAAAACCCGACTGTATATTTGAATTGCATCGCTCGCCTCGAAGAGAAAATTAATTTCTATTTAATCTACGTACTTTCCGTTATTTTTATTCTTTGTGCTCATTTTCTACTGTTGCTAAGCTTAATACTTGATCAAACATATTTCTCGGAAAACACGTTTATTAATATTAATCTACATAGTTTCATTTTCCATTTCGCACAATGCGCTAAGAAATCAATGCTATCAACAATAATAAAAAAAAAAAAAGGAAATGCTCACAACACATCAACTATCTATGTATCTAATGATCTAAAGGTGGTAAGTGTGTCGCTATGGTTTATTTGCTCAGCGTTCCGGTCCTGCGTTGGCAAAGTTCTAGTGTAAATACAGATCGAGATAAATGTTTTCTTGGTGGTAGGTATGGCTCGGTTCCAGATCAACATGGGGCGGGTGCGATAGGTACACTCTCCCATCCGCTTTTACCGATTTTGATTAAATTTTTATCAGATTCCCCAAAAATCAACCTACGCGAAAACATCAGCCGCCTCTCGCCGTTTTTATCTTTCGAACACTGATCTCACCACTGCCTCCTATCGCAGTGCCAACTTTTTTTTTTTTTTTCATTTATTGAAATTAATTTCTTATTACCATTCAAGTTTCAAAATACATAAATGTATTTAGTTGGCTCGTAAAATCGTATATGTTGCAAGAAGCATGAAACATTAGTAGAACTAACGTGAATTCGTAACGAAACTCATAAAGTGTAGGAAGAAAACTTACGTTAGCACTTGAACAAATCCGAAACTTATTGTCACGGGCATAAATATAGCAGAACAAACAATAAAATAAAAAAATCCCTACCATTCGTCCTGGTATAGCAGAGTACATAAACAAGGACGCAAGCGACACACAAAAAAGCAAACAATGGAAAGAGGACGCGAAAAAGTGCCGAGGGATAAAAATGAAAAAAAAAAAAAAAATGGTGGGAATCGGGCAATTTTCGCTCAGGTAGAAGATTACTCCTTAAGCCGGGCCGCTGTACCCAGAATCCCTGAGTATCACGACCACCTGATATTTATGCCCACAGTAAAGCTGCCAGCGGCGCGCAACTGCAAATACTCTCCAACATTGTCGACGACGAAACGAAAGCTTTCTACCCGGCAGAGGGACTACATCCTATTTGATACGGACGTGAATGTTGTTGTGATAGCCGACAGGAGATGCGAAGAAACATAATTTCGAAATAGAAATCAAATGAATTTCAATATTTCCAACCAACCTTCATGACGATTATATTAAAATTATTGATGATTTCCTACAGTTCTTTAAAAGCAAATATGTTTTTCACAGATGCAAAAGTGCAGTACAAACTAAAAATAGAATAACTTCTAGAGAGTAAGTATACAAACATACTAGTGGGTTTGAAGTCCTTAGTGAAATATAACTAAAAACTCGGATATTCCATTATTTTATGATAGATGAGAGAGTTTTAATATAGTAAATAACGAATGTATCGCGTGAAATAATTTAATATTTGCGTATGTTTGTTGTGCGCAACATTAAGTAGCAGGTGGCATGGTTGAATAATTACTTAATTAGACCTCAGTGTACCGTAATGTATCATCTTATAAGATAAACATATGAGATCTGATATCACAAGTTTACTTGTGGTAACGAAAGCACAGCTTGCAGTACATATTCGACAAGCTGGTGGTCCCTACACCCAAAAATGTTCCATAATTTCAAAGCATCAGTTAACAAGAAACACGAGTTTGCTTAAGCGTTAAAGTTTTAAAAATATTAAAAAGTATAACGGAGACAACTGTATTCGCATAATTAACGATAGAAGTGTGATAAAACGACCAATGAAAATCCCCTATATGCTGGAATCGCCAAAACAATTTTAACTTGTTAAACCATTGCCCCAGTCCTTAGATTAAGATAACGATCTCGGGGCCTTCGGCGGCGACCACGATGTTACATATCCCCAGAGGGACACCGGCTCCAAAATCATGGGGTGGACAATACAAGTGACATCACACCTTTAACAATCGATTCTTTGGTACGGGGTCTTGCGTAGGTTTACGGTTGTTACGGGAGCAATTTGTTTCATCAGTACGGTCGCGCAATTTATTGTCCCAAGGATCTTCGGGTGTCACTCTTTTCACTTTGTAATTACAGATGCTCGCTTTTGATCTTGGTTTAGATTTCAAAGTGTAACTTATTTTTCGCTACAATCTCTATATATTCGCAATGTAACTTAGTGATATGACACCAACATTGAAATGACATTTTTATAACATTTCAATGGTTTGAAACAATCAAAAACACAATTTCAAAATTTTCAACTAATATACCACACAAATGCAATTAATATTTTTTTTAATGCTTATGTGTGTGTGAAACAAAGATAGATTTGCAAATAAATGTCTATAAATAGAAAATGAGCTAATAATCACATTTATCAAATAAACAATAGAACGCAAATGATTACAATAGCAGGATTGGTTTAATTACGGAGAAGAATGTCGAATACCAATATCCGTAATGTATAATTGCAGCAGTATTGGAAACGTGTAGGAAGGTAACTGTTTAGTATTTACTAACCAGAATTGTAAATTGCGTCTATTATTAATGTTGTTTGGTAAACAAACAGTCTATAAAATTCAATAGTACAAGCTCGATCATAATAGAATATTCAGAGTTATTTTATGGTATGTTCAACTCGCTATAAGTACCATACAAAGCACTTAAATGATACATAGGTAAAATTAAGGTTTAAATGATTTGCTGCCATTCATTTTTGAGTAAAAGAATGCTATATATGTTTGGTGACTAGTAAATTTTATTGATGGTAAAAAAAGTTGGCACTGTCATATTGTGTGTTATTAAAGACTTGAGTCAGTCGTGTGTGTTCCCAAGTTTGGCCGCTGGATGGCGATGGGGTATTGTCCGTTTCGGCCGTTGTTTTACGAGGGCAGCACCGGCGCGTATTATGATGACGAGCGGCCAAACGAACGGCATCCGTGTGCGCCGCGCGTAACCAGGCAACCGGATGTCGTTGCCATAGAAACGCCCACCAAAAAACACTGGCAACAAAGGAAGCTGGATTAATAGTCTCGCAGATAATGTTCTGCCGGTGTTTCAAATGGCAAAATAAGTGTCCTGCACTTTGGTACGAAACACGTATATCGTTCGCTAGTACACACACACACACACACACACACTCATTCACGTACGAGAGACTGAGTTACGAGAAGAGTTCTAGGGGAGAAAAGGGTGAATAGAGCGTATAACACGTGACGAACGATATACCACGTAACGGATATATACACGTACGATCGTTTTATTTATGCATACACCGAAAGCGTGCATCGTTCCATGTTCAATTCGAAAGCAATTTCGTAAACGATGATTTGTCCCTAAACCCTAACTAGCACCAGCTGGAAATCATTGTTAATTACTCAATTTACTTCAAAATTTTCAACCTTTAAACATGATCTTACAATTAAAACAATAACTATCTATATTTTGAGAAGTTATGGAATAATAGTCGCCTACTAATTTAAATGGGATATGTTCATCAAATTGATGACCAAGTGTGACTGTTAACTAGCAATCGTTAATTTAGTTAATTCGTTAGTTAATCAATTAGCTTGACGTATTTGTGCATTTCCTTGATTCGTGCAACGAATAATAATAATAATGTCTTGAGTTGCGTTGCGTTGCCTTGCGTGGTCGGTCTCCCCAAGGATCTCTTGGTTCGTCCCTGTTTTATGCCCTGTTTGTTTTATGTGCTCTCGGTCTCGGACCCTACTCGGAAAACGGTAGTTTGATTTCAAGCAGTATTTGCGTCTCCGGCAGAACGCGTTCTGTTTATATAAACAAAATACCTAGTACGACTACGGACGGATTGATGGAACTGCCCAGTTGTTCCGAGTTTATCAACCAGACTATCTACTCGATTCGAAGTTACTCGATACGAAGGATTATAGCTTTTATATTGGTTTGCATTTCATGGTCCGTCGTTATTTCGCATTGAACAATACTTATTTATCTACTAAAAGATAGGTATAGGCTGGGTTTTTTTTTATTATTATTCTAAAATTGGCTGTATTTGTATGTAATACAATATGTTGGAAATTTTCAAATAGATAATTTTTTAGTAAAATCAAATTGTTTTAATAACGAACTGAATTTTGAAACATAAACTTCCATGTTCAGGGTAGAAAATCAATATGGACAGAGGCGATAATCCGTACTTTTTTAACCGTGGTAATATCAGAACTAAATATGCGCTGTTAATCAAAATCCACAGGGACCGCGAACATATGGCATATGCTGACGATTAGAGATAAAAAAAAAAGATATTTCCAATTTTAAGCGGGTACTGCCATTACAGCGACGCAAAATCATGTCCGTTGGCTAATCAAATATCGAAAAAGAGCAATGAAATGAGTGCGAATGATTTTCGAACGCGACTAACGAACAAGGACAACAACATTGATAGACGAACAAAACATAATCCCAATTGAAATAATGGCTGTGATTACGCTTCATAAAGTTTCAAAAGCGCCATTAATAAATATCTTCAAACTGCACATTTTAATTAGGACTGCAATAGCAATTGAAGTCTGGATAAATAATATTAAATATAACGGGGCGCACGTGTGTCCAGGGCGACTGGGTGCGGGATGCGGGCGGGTTTTTTTCCATAAATATCCAATAACAATTCAATCCTGATTCGTTTATGCTCTGAAACTAGCATCACAATTGAACATCAACTCGGCTGTGTCGTTGAAACAATGGATTACAGATCGGTACTGGGAAATGTTCGCAATGTTTTGCAATTTAATTTGAAATTAATGCTGTTCAAAATTACAAAACTCAATCGTTTATATAACCCTTTGTGAAATGAATTATTTTCAATTGCAACGCCGGTAAACAATTGTTATTAATATTATTTAGTGACCATATGCTTTGGAAATTTATTTATTTATAATTTTAAATGAGAAATGTATGTACAAATTTTACAAATTTATAATATTTTACACATACACATATACAAGCGAGAGACAGACACGAATGAAACACACACAGATGTCATTTCAAAAATAGTCAGACTTGATTCAGGGAAGGTCAAAAGATATATTTCCGTTAAAATTTCGAAATCGAATTTTTTGATGATTGCAATACATATTTAAATTGCGTATAAGAAAGTAAAAAAATAGTGAAATGTAAATTCCGTAGGTGCATATTTAATCCGTAATTTTGATATACGGCGTGTCTAGATCCGTGCCTGACGAAGTATAGGTCTTCCTGTTGGAACAACAAGAGAGAGAGAGAGAGAGAGAGAGAGAGAGAGAAAGAGAGAGTCAGATTAAATAGGGCAAAGGCTATGCGAACTGTGTCCGTTCAGCCCTTCGGAGTGAAAACAAAACATCCAGCTTCGTGCCCTGTGCGAGGGCAGGAGAGATACATTTGTTGTGTTTCAGCACGGAACATCCTGCCGTTTGATTAATTATGTGCTCGCTAAATTACGCAATTTTTTATTGTTCACATACAACGGAAAATACAAAACAAAACAAAAAACACAAAGCACAGATGGACCACACAGACGGCCCTCCTCCGCCGTCCAAATAACACTAATACATTCAAATGAAACTTAAATAAGCTACCTAGAAAGCGCGTCAGAAATATGGGCAAGCATAACGTCGACATCTAGTCATCTCATCATGACAACATACACGTTCTGAAATATCAGAGGTGGGTGGAGCATAGCCAAGCATAAAAGGGCGGAGCCGTAAAGTTTGAGTAACACCATCTAGTAGACACCTGACGAACCTACTAAACGATACCTTCCCTCTTAACTGACTATCTTTCCTTTTTCGACCTGTACAGATGTGTATGGTCGTACCTCTATTTCGGGTAAAAGTTTTATTATTCTAGTTGTTTCACACACACACACACACACACACATACACGCGAAGTGATCCGTGTTCGCTTGGTTTGGCACTACTTGCGGTTAAGAAAGCTTTCCTTCGTGCTTCCACAAGCTTCATCAGTATTCAGCGCGAGCGCTAGCTTTCACTCGCCATACATACAACGTAGCGTTTTGGACATTAGTTGAACGGTACTGGAAACAGCGGATCTAGCAAGCGTTCTATATGTGTGTCTGTATGTGTGTTGCTTGGCGTTTTCTTCAATTGAAAGTAAACTGTTGTGGCGGGAACGATAAATGTACTTCGTGGTCGCTTTTATAACTGTAATCGTCTTGTTGCCTCGTTCTTTTAAATCTACTACTCATTGCCACTTTCCATCACTTCTGGCTTTGTATTTTTGTTTCCATTTCAGATTTTATTATTTTTATTTGAAATATACATAAAGTTGTGTATCTTTATATCTATTTACATCAAATAAGGTAGCACATCTTGATAATCTTTCGGCATTCAACAAACTTCTATTGCTTCAGTTATATTCATTTCCTCACATTTTTATAACATTTATCTCGCATTCGTAAATCTTTACCGTCAATCTGTCATTCAGCGTTCTTTCAACAAATATAGAATAAAGTTTAATGTATTTATAGAGCAAAACGAAGGCAGACTAGTTCATACACACAGGAGCATCTGACATCATAGCAAATTCAAATGGAAGAGCTAGCGGCGATGTTGTAACCGCCTAAGTCGACATCCGTTTTCTACACACTAATGCCAGACGCAACCCGAGGCATAGAACACGATGTGACAGTGGCAGCGGCACACAAGCGCGACACGGTGCGACGCGACGCGTTGCGACGCGGCAGGACGACCTAGCCGTCAACCGAACAAAGCTAGGCACCTGCATAATGAGTGGTCCCCGCAGGGCGAACAAAGATAACCGCAAAACGAACGAGTTGCTTCAGCTAGCAGCCCCCAACAGCGAATGACACATCAGAACGTGACTCTACGATGAATGTCTCTCGACGCGTCGCCTTGACTTATTAGATCTGAATTCACAGAGGTGCTTTCTTGCTTGCGTGTGGATGTGAATGTGGCTGTAGATGTGAATACACAGGTAAATATTCATCCACACAACTATAGTATATATATATATACATATATACATAGTTCAGTGCCTAACCAAGTGTCGACTGTCGCGCTGTTAGTCACTAGAAGCGTGCAAGGAATGTCTAGTATAGTGGTACAATTTATTTTCCGTATGCTATGTATAAAATGTGCTAGTTAAACTTGAACACTTGACTAAATTTGTAAATAAAGACTTTTCGAACGATCAAACAAAATCAAGGACAGTTTATTCAAGGAAAAAATTACAATCATTGTCATTCAGAGCAGATGTAATCGTAACAATTGAAATGGCGAAGAAAAAAGGTTGTAGGCAATAAACAAAGATCAACGAATACTATAAAAAAAAACAAAATCGCAAACGATTGTCGTTGGCCCTTGCTGTCGCTTGAATTAGTTAAACGGCGTAAAATTAAACGATCTAGTGGCCCGGACCTGTCGCAATTAGGGAGAAAGAGTCTCGCGCGCGCACTTTAACGCGGAATATTTATTGGAGTGTAATTTAAATGAAATGTTCATTGCGCTTTTAAAACTATCCGCGTTTTTATCATGACAGATATATAATGCCGGGAGCGCTACGTAACCGACAGCGGCACACGCGGACAAAGAACGCACCAAGCAAAAGGGAAAATATTAATGGGTTCGCAGTTAAGTTCGTACGAAGTCGAGCGGAAAGATTTAAAAAATAAGCAGCCACTGGAAGAACAGCGTTTCTTAGATGTAAGGGAAGCGAGATGATATCTCCGGGCGGCCAGCTTAAATAATCGAGAAAATCAGATGCCAATTTCTACATTGTTTCACTAAAGATTAACTTTTTGTTAAATTGACCTACAAGAGCCTACTTTGATTTTTAATTACTTTTTTATATAAAAACCACTCGATATTTTCATGTCAAATATTATTTGTACATACTTGTAAAAAAGCTACATTTAAATAAATTTCTTGGTCATAAATTTGAGTTACAATTATTAAAATAAAAGCATACAAACATAAATCGTAATATCCAAATAGAACATTTCTTTCCAGTGGTATACGCATTACATTTCAATTAATGCCCATATGTGTTTTAGCGTCTATATTCCAGCAATTTCATTTTTTATTATTCTCTGTTCAAATAACGCATTGTAATAACGAATATCATTAATTTTTTACTATCTTATACGAAGCACTAAGTAAGTATTGTAGAATTGAATCTGACTATTTTTGTAATTCCGACTACTGATTTTAATTCAAATATCGATACTTCATTAAAGCGAATGAAACCAATTTTGTAAATATATTACATAATAATGATCAACTGAATTTCCGGCAAAATGTATATACTTTCGTTTTTTTTGGTTCCCCAATACAAAAGTGTCCTTCCATCACACGTTCGATCTGCGAAGCAAACGTAGACGTGTCTAGAAAAACCCAATCAACATTTTCAGCCGTGTGCAATCCTGCTGTACGTTCTGGTACACGCAGGAAGCATACCAGTACGGTGCCGGTAACGTAACGTAAACCGAAAGACGGAAGTCGCACTGAACGGAAATTCACCGCAATAATTCACAGGCAGAGCTTGCAATGTAACCAAACAGAGCTTTCATAGACGCGTATAATACAATAGCACTCGGGTTCCTTCGCCGTTGTCTGTCGAAATTGCCCGAAGTCAAATTACGATAGTTGTGCTACAATGGATGACAGCTTTAGGCGGTTTAATTATGACCAGACATAATTGACGAGCACAAGGGAATATTATGCGATGTCACATTTGCTTAAATTACAATTAAATCCGATTTTAATACAATCCTCGTCCAACATTTACTATAATTAAAAAAAAACTAAATATATTCCAAATCCCCTACCAAAAATATGAATATGTTATGAATGGCGTTTATATATTTTTAAATGTATATATATTATTTCGAAATTGAAAAAACCAAATCCCAGACACAACAGAACTGAAAACAAAGCAGCAGTAAGGCAAGAGTGATATTTTCAGTCGGGTCACCGTAGATTTCACATCGTTCATCATTCCAAATGGGGAAAACATTGCTTTTACGTTTTATTCCTTCTTTCTTCCTTACTTCCTTTCACTTCATTTCCTGTTCGCAGATCTTGTTTCGTTCTGCCGCACCACCCACACACCAGAGACCATACTGAAAGCGAATCACTAACTTCAGCTCCAAGTTGATTCGCGACTTTTTTTTTTGTATCTGTATTGGCAAAATCCTGAGTGTAATTTGAAGTTCTTTATTGTATTTTATAGAATTTAGCAAACATTAATGTATTGCTTTAAAAGTGTGATAAATACAAACACATCTCCTCTGCAAACTTTTTCAAATATGTCTGTTATAACATAGCCTGCAAGGATTGAAATGCTATTGTCCTGCGGCCAAGGAATATACGCATGGGTACTTTAATATTGTTGTAGGAAAACAATTTCAAAAAACAAAGTATGCCAATAACAAACACACCCTCGGGAATCTTTTAAAAATACATTTATTGCAAACGTTATACTTCACATCAAAACAAAAACAACCCATATTGTTACGGTAGAGAGTTATGCAAGTTCCCAGATAATTGTGTAATAAATTAAAATTTGTATAATTTGCCTGAAGCGTAAACAAACTTTAAGGGACCAGATGCGTTCTTTAATTTAAAGAAATTCTACGATTGCATAGTTTTGAAACTTACAAAGTGTTCAAAACACGATTAAAATATTTTTCCGTTACATATAATTGTTTTCTAATTGTTCCGTGTGCTAATTAGGAATGAATCTCCGCTTTGTGTTTTTTGTTTCTTGCTTTTTCGTATATTTTATTATACGCGGCCGCTACTGGGCCGGCAAACGAAAACCACAAACATTAAGCAAACGTTTGCCAGACAATGATAATCGATATAAAATGGAGCACCGATTGTTTTAGATGAGATTACGATTGGGAAGTCGGACGTGTTCGGTTTTCAAGTGGAAGCTTTAAGCACAGCATCCAATTCGGCATCGCAATGGACGTAACCATCTCATGTACGAGATATACTTTACCATATAATACCTTAATTTACCAAGCTGACCTTTCAGAAAATAAATATATAACACACATTTCTAATAATATATAAATGTTGCACATTCTAAGCATATCTCATTAAAATCGAATTTTCTGTGAAAGGAAAATGAGTGGTCAAATAGTGTACTTAGGAAAACCCGCCAGCAATCGCCTTTGGTACATAATCTACCCATTTCGATTTCTGTAGCAATTGGAACAGACGTCCATTGGAGCGTAGGCATGCAATTAGGTTTTTGATCTGTTAGCGGCAGGTCGAACGTGACTCGTTCTCTATAATATCCCATCGACGCGTGTGCCTGACAAAGAGCCACACCAGCCCCACGAGCAGCACGAGCAAAAGAAGGAAACAGAACCGAAGCAAACAGAACAATGAAATTACGGTGACTCGGTCGCAGTATTGGCTTGAGCAGATCAAAGAACGACAGTAATTTTGTATCAAGCAGAATGCATTAACATTAATGAATCCACGAATCAAGGCTTTTTTATTTCTGTTGCTCCGCCGTCGCGTTCGTAATGTATGCATGGATAATTCTAGTTATCCAGACAAAAGAAATTTATGTTGTTGCCAAACACCAATATTCATAAAATGTTAAGGACGTTATTAAATTAAATTACCTATAATAAAGCAATTTAAATCATTATTCTTATTTATCAAATAATGAATATTCAACATTTTCCTTGTAATTTTTAAGTAACTTTAGTATATATTATTGATAGAAAATAAAACAATGCATCAACAAGCTTTTTAGTTTTAAAACAGAATTTAAAACAACTAGCAAAGAAACTAAAAGCATGTATTTCTATTCCGCGTAAAATTTATTACGTCATCACCCCCATAAAAATTTCATTTACTGTAATTCGGATCTTCACGTTAACTGAATGCTCATTTCAACACATTTCTTTTATACTCCAACAACAACTTTTGTTACAAGAACAAACTTATGTAGCCGGTATAATGAATGTGAAGTCTAACACTGCAAACAAGGTATGAAAACTTTGAAAAAACAAATTCTCACAGAACGAAAAATAAAAAAAAAATAAACCGAAAAGAAATATCGCACGAGAAAAGGAACAATGAAGAGACAGGTGGCGCACTCGGTATCGCGTGCTTTTCAGGTACTAAAAGCAGTATTATAAGTTATTCCAGTTCCAGAAAGTGACTATTCATTAAACCAAAATCCCCTCGAGGGTTTACGAGCGCTAGTGAGCGTTCGGCCTAGTATATATGACACTATCTGGTGCCCTCGACACATAACTTTTCCCCGGACGTGTATGTTACCGACTTGACGGAAATAAAACGTTACCAATGCGTACCAACGTTACGACCTGCCTGCAACGGGTACCACTTTATTTTAACCTACCCTACATTCTAACTGGGCTAGTTCGTTCGAGGGTATCCGGAATCTAAATTATGTTCTTGCTACATTCATCAAATTTACAGTTCAAAGTATTTTTATTACAAGATTTTTTAATCATAACTTTTATATTTTCTACAGCGTAAAGGAATAGTATTTGCGTTGTATTTGAAGATTGTGATTATGATGGGAATCGGGATGAAGTTGTATGTGGAAATTAGGAAAACTTAAAAGTCTTGGAGAAGATGTAAAATGAGTATTTACTCTAAATTTAGTTATTAGCACGTTTTTATAGAGATATAGTAACGTAAATATATAGCGGATTCGAATCACGGAAGGTTGGTTGGATTGGCAATGTTAACATTGAAAACAATCAGGCAATGTCAGGAAGTCAGACATAAATTTCAAGTAGCAAGAGACTAGTGAAGGTTGTGGTAAAAAATCACAAAAGAATCTCACACACAAACAGAACGACAGTCAGACATAGAAAACTAAAAAGAAAGGAAGAAGAACGTGGGAGAAGTAAGAGAGAAAGAGAATAATGACAAGCTCTCTTGCTATCGGTACGCTGCAGGCTTGGCGGCGATCATCCTTTTCCTTGTACCATCTCTTTCCCAACTGTTATTTTTACCCCGGTTCCTTGCCTTCGTTACTCCAATAACAAGCAGATAAAACGTGCCACAGTGTACAGTTTAATCTCACCAGGGTTGAAGGGCTAACCCAAAAGAATACTCCTACACTACCTTTATATATATATATATATATATATATATATATATATATATATATATATATATATATAAATTTTTAAATAGAAAACATATTGATTGGTGTATATATTTTTGAAAATTTTGAAATGAAATTATATTCCTTTAGAGAACAATATAAAATTGCATAATTTATGGAATATTTAAAATATATGGTACAGAAAAAGCGCATTGTGTACGTTTTTGAATTGATGGCGACCATGTATTTGTTTCTGACGCCTGTATGTTATTACCAGTAATAAGACATAAACAAAACTTTAAAATTGAAAGTCGTGGCTGGGCAATTCTTTACACAGCCACCGGGACTGGAGTCG
The DNA here is from genome assembly GCA_944039245.1 of Nebria salina. Taxonomy (NCBI): domain Eukaryota; kingdom Metazoa; phylum Arthropoda; class Insecta; order Coleoptera; family Carabidae; genus Nebria; species Nebria salina. The sequence goes on from OX063271.1 coordinate 15,730,116, forward strand.
AGGGCCGCGTGTATAAACTAACATTAACTTACCGTCCTACTTAACATACTTTAGCGGGAAAATATGAGGACCACGGCATAGAAAGAGAGGTAAACTTGTTTTGAAGCTATGGACATAAATTCATGCGAGCGGCGAACTACGTACATATAGGTATACGTACAGAGTGCCGCTGAGCAACACCAACCGGTAATTTTAAACGAAAAAGACGAAAAGATAAAAACACGAAACAGTGTATGTAGATAGCTACTTTACCGGCCAAGATGATGAAACAAAGACGATGAGGATGTCGTCTCTTTTAATGCGATTCCGTCGTCTCCCTAGGTGTGTACCTAGGCGAAGGTATATAGAAGCGCCGCGTGATGGACGCGTTGAAAATTAAAAGCATAAATTTAACGACAAGCATACAAAGTACTACTGTTATTATATATATCTTTCGCACCCTGTTTCTGTACACTATTCAACACCAGTTTTCGACATTTTATACACTTTCGCATATGTATTTTTAAATATGTACATAACTTTTCTGGAGCTTTTATAAATTATATTTAATTACCCAAATTATGAGTTATTTTACAAAATTATTTGATGAATTATCCCCCAAAATAAGTAATTTAATATACTTTAGTATATCATATAGTATTTGCTTCCCAAGTTGCATAAGCTTTCAAAAAGCTCTGTTATTCAAGTGCGTCAGTGTACCTGCTACATTATATCACTTACTCTACTTTGTGAGTTATAACTCATTTTTCATTGAAAACGTCGTTGTAGAATTTCCATGAATCTATCAACGGAATATTTAATAACTATGCTCACTAAGAGACTTATACATTAAATAAAAGTTATGTATTTTCATGTAAATTTTCACGTAAAATTCATATATTTGTGTAAATTATAATAAAAGTGCAATAAAATAAAAAATATATATAAATAAATACAGTAAAATTAATACTTACATCGGAAGGAGGTGGAGTGACCGGAAACGACATTTGCACGTCAGTGTCGCCATCTGCAACCGGAAAATGCATTCAGAACGCATGCCCAACGCTTAAACTGAAACAAACAAGAATATATAAATGTATTCGTCAAGAAAGTTCAAACAATTTATATACATTTCATGAATGAATATTCTAAGAATTGTTTTCTAAACAAAAAGATAACTTCACTGAAAGGTATCCCAAAATAAATGGTATTGAAACACTTTCCATGTTATTCATAAATATAATTGTATATACAATGACGTAATTGTCTATACAAATTACGTAAATATACTAGATTGTTAAAAAGTTTATTTTGAAATTCAAAACAGATATTACTGTACACATATAATCTATTCGTTTCGATAATTAAATGGGAGTAATTATTTTTCTTGGTTCATCAAAGCGCGACTCGCAAATCTAGAAGCATTTAATATTACCTACTCCAGCGTATCGCAGGAAATGAAAACTTAACACTGCGCAGAGAGATAAAACGGATGTATTTTAAACTGGTGGGAAATGGCGTGAAATAACTAAACCAAAAGAGAGAAACAGACGCACAAAGAACTGCTCTGTTTAATATTATTGTTCAGTGATTTTGATAGCATATAATTGAATTCACTTTGGAGTTTAATGAATAATTTTGAATTTTGTTTACGCATGTGTGTTTTAGTTTTTATAAAGAATTCTGCAGCTCTAGGTATACAATTGCTGGACATATGTGCTGTCACTCTTTCACTCATTTACGTAATCATGTCTAGCGATAAAAATAGACTCAAACTAGAGCATACCACGTATTTTTTGTTCATTTTCTATTTGTAAAAAATAACAATAGTGTATAACAGGATTGAGTATTGGTTTAGATTTTTAAAATACTAATATGAGGACGTTCGAAAATAAATTTCGAAAATAAATTTCAAATACTAAGCCAGTAGATTAGATTAAGTAATGTAAAAACAATAAAGTTCGCGTAAAAAAAAGGTCACAAAATAGACTTTATTAAACGTATATATAATAAAGAATTGATTTTATGTATAACTTAAATTTCTATATGGAATGCCGTGTAAAGTCACGACGACGTAATCAAGTGATTAAAATGAGAATATTTGATAGTAGAATGTAATATTAAAATATAATTCTAAAGGTTGATATAGAGTTGAATGCGAAATTTCAACATGCATAAATATAACATTATGAAACAAATGTCATTTTTCGTAGAATTACAATTTGATCAAAAGACATTTATGATCAAAAGAAGAATCTCAATTAATGAAACCAAAACAAGTTGTCGTCGTACAGCAAAAGTTTATTTTTCTAAAGATCCTTCATTTCATCATTAAGACTTATGTTCTCGGTTTTCGTCATGCGAAAGGCGAACAGGGACGAATAGATATAGAAGCTGTCGATGGTAAATGCCAAGTCGTAGACGACGCGATATCGTTGAAGAACAAGTTTTATAGAAAAAAAGAGAATCGTGAAATGCCTACTTCGTTCGCCGCCAGGGGAAATGATTCAATGTGACCCCGTTTTATAACTTTGCACAAAATTCTATAAATCAGTTCTGAATTACCACTGGTATACACTGAAGACTTGCGAAACTTTTATTTATATACCTACAACTAGCGCCAGCTACCGCCAATATTCTGTAACTTAAATCATGGGCCTTACAATAGCTTTTCAATTCTGGATAAAATATCACGACCATTTATAAGAGTTATTTACGATAAAGTTCAAATGAAAATTGTCCAAACCATAACTTCACCCTTGTGATTCATCCGAAATAAACGAGAGTTACACTTTTTATAATAATTGCTTAGAAGACGCATGCGCGCAAAACATACACAGACTAAACATATTCGGCTACAGTCGGTAAAAGTCGGCCTTACTCAATACAAATTATTATTGTAGTTCGTTAACTAATACTGAAGTTTGTGTTTTTACTAAATGAAAGATAATAAAAATATCATATCAATATTTGTTGAAGCAATATCATCTTTATTAGCTTTCCAATATTTTCTTTCGGACATATGAAGCTAACTTTCCACATATCGCGTAACTTTAAAAATACTTCCCCATAACCTACTAACATCAATATGGCTCCGATATCAAGATAGTCGAACTTGAGACGATTACAAAAACAATAACCGAACGAAAACTCGCTTGAACGAGTCTTTTCGAGTAGGGGTACGCTCGAGTAAGTTGAGAAATTAGGTAGGTGAATCCCTTTCAGCCTCGTTCCGCCGCCCGGACCAAAATGACAATGTTTGTTCTCCGTGGGTTTAGGTAGTTTCCATGCGCAATTTCGCAAACTTTTTTATAGCGTAACTTCTTATTATTTGTATCAACCGTATAGAGTGGATAGACTCTGCACGTTACTGTATGACTCTTTAGTGCGCGTGCGTTCATTACACCAGCTTAAGTGGCCTCGAAAAGTATGGAGAACATTTATGAAATTTTACGGACGCACAATATTGCCTCTTCGACTTAATTAATTATTTACCTAGTTGAAGCGGTAAAGGATGGCGATGGAATTAATTTGCGAAAATGTTAATTTTTCATTAAACATTAATAAAACTACTCCACACTGTTTTGTACTAATACTTAAATCAGAGTTTTTATGTTTTTTCAATTAAAATTATTATAACAACTAATAAGTTCCGCGAGTTGCATATGCCTACGAGATTTTAATTATATATGAAGGATTAACCACGAATACGTTAAATTACTGATTGAAAAGCATCAAAGAAGGAAAACAATTTGCAGAAGATGTTCAGTGCCAATTCACTAATAATTGTTAAATTAGTTTTGTCAATCGCGTAAATATATCGTTTAAGTGTTTGTGTATAAAAAAAAATAATTAAGAGTCGAGGAATGCTGGAGGCTATTTAGAAGCATAGTACTGTAGCTAGAAACAGTGGCAGTAGTCAAAACAAGAATAATGTAAAAAAATTGGCTGTTTTTTTCGCAATTTTACTTCCTATTTAAACTTGTTCTGTAAAACATTTTAGCAAGGCGTGATTTTAGCGTATAAAGTAAATATGTCGATGGTTAAAGTTTGCGTGAAAGGTGGAAAATGAGTTCAACATGAGTTTGTAATGCTCTTATAGGATATAAATTATAAATACATTAAAAAAAGTGTGCGGTTAGCTTGCGCTGAGAGTTTCGGGAAATGAAAAAATACAGCGTGATATAAAAATCGGAAAATCTACGGTAAAGAAATATAAAGATAATGTCCGTAAATGCAAAGGCGTCTAATGTTTGTTGTCATAACAGTTTTATGCCCCTGTGCTCTGGGTGTGCACAGATGCCGTTTCGTTTCTATGTAAATAAAAAGGTGAAACAATGGCACATCTAATGAAAATTTGTAGGCCTGCTAGTGGCGTCTTGAAATTTTAATGCGCCCTCGTAAAAAATATGCGGATATGAACTGAACTGAGCGCTGGGGGTACCTACTATACATTATACCTATCATTTTAGGTATATTGCAATATCCTGCTTTAAATCAGATTCTAGTTACAAGCTGTTTTATATATTTATTTTATACATTTTTATAACTAAATATATTATAATTTTCCAATTAGTGAATAGGAATAATATGATAAATATTCGCTGAACCTAAACCCCCATGTCCAAGCGACAAGCGTTTACGACCGAAACACAAGCTGACGAAGACACGCAAGAGAGATTCAACAATGTAATTTGTTTACGAGTGCAGGCATACGTGAATATGAATAGTGATGGTCGTTTATTGTTTGTGTTTGTATTGTGTCTGCACGCCTGATATCCACGGCTACGGGTGTATATTTACGACTTTTTGATGACAATTTTGCTCCCTAGCGTATTCCCTTCTGTTTCCTAAATGCATTTTTATTGTTTCACATATGTGTGAAGCGCGCATGTGCAAAACCGAAATTACGAAAACGACAAAATGTTGTCAATAATGTCACAATGAGTAAGCGCATGTTTAAAAATATCGTTAGTTAAACAATTACAATCATAATATATGTAAACGTGGCGTAAACACCATAAATACATCACACACACATTATGAAAGCCGAGTTCACAACGCTTAAAATCTACCATGCGTAGATATATAACTAATGCGAAACTCGCCAAAACATACATCGAAATGAAAACAAATATTTGGATAGCTGAACATTACTGCATTCATATGTACACACTCACACAACATCACCATATGTGGGTGTGTGCAAGTGAGAGAGAGAGAGAGATAGCGATTTATAAGTAGGGGATGGACGTACATAAATTCTAATTGGCTATGAATACGAAGCTTTAAAACCATACGCAAACGTTCCATACACACAACCATCAATTTGTACAGATTAGTTTGCAGTTGGTTCAGGCGAAGGCGTGCTATGTGCGCATTAATCAATACAGTGATTATATACGTCGATCATATGTTTATTAATAGTTTATTAAATGAAAAGTACATCGATAAATATGGCTGGTACATTTATACGGGGAAGGACGACGCAAGTGGTGTAGAAGCCATTCTGAACGCGCGCTGCAGTGATATCTATGTAGAATAGGTAGAAAGATTCCACGGCACAGTAATAAATAAACACGAATTTCCATGATGGTAGTGGTCGGATTGGGTTGCAGCGTAGGAAGAGATGGCTACTAAGGGGATTATGTAAATGTAATCATTGCCCTCGGTCCGACCAGGATATCGTTCCAGTGGCCGGTGCCGCAGGGAGCCACACACGCCATAACCAGAAGGAGAATTACGTCAGTCGATAGATCAGGAGTGCACACGTGCACACGTACACATGCCCCCAGGTGCTTTGTTTTAAGATGTTGTTCTCCAAGTAGCTATACCTTAGGTCAAATAACATTGATATGAAATCAACAAGCATTAAACAGAAAAACGAGAAAGTTACAAAATCGTCTAATAAATATTCTCCAATGAGTGCACTCTGGAATATAGGCCTTCTAGTAGATATAAAGCCTTGTCGACTCCAACTACTACGAAATAAAATGGAAACGTTTGAAACATATCGAAGTTAATCTAATCGTATATTCGAAATGTGTCAAGTCAATTTGAAAGCACACGGTGTGAGTCGGATGGCAGAGGATAGATATACATATTACATACATCTATACCTACCACCGTTTCCATTCATTCAAGATGTTTCTAATTTGAACCTCAAGCAAAGAGAGGAGCCAGCCTGCGTTTGCGTTGGCGTTGGCGTTGGCGTTGGCACTGGCATTGGCGAAGAAGACTTTCATCCAATTTGGAGAATCTGCGTGTCGGTTTTTATTGGATAGAACGTCGGGTAAACGATGAAAAGACCGAGTTTGCATTTGGCAAACAAATGCAAATATCTTTTGCATTCAAAGCAACGTCTATCCGATCCACGCCTACTTCACTCATCTTACTCTCTTCCAAACTTCTACCACCCTTCTATCTTACCCCCCTTGAGCTTTCGTCTACATATATATATTGATAGATTCCCTGATGTAAATTCAAACTCTGGGGAGCGTCTACGACAAATCTGAATAAAAAACGTAATGATATTCATATTCCAAGGTCACGGCACACAATCACTTTCTATATCGTTTAATTCTTAAGCCCTGCGCGTCGCTCTCGAATTCGATTGAAATATAATCGAATACAGTCCTGGTCTCGCGTCGCGGTCTTACATCGACGGTTCTCAAACGTCAGCCATTGACTTATTTGAAGCGTGCTACGGCCGCAGGCGATTTGAAATGTCAGTTTCCATAACTGATCGCCTTTGATCGAACGGAGCAGGACGACAGCGGTATAATTCCGCGTTTGACCTGACATACTCAGACCCTAGCAAATAACATATACACACACACACAAACTACATAAGGTTCAAATTTAATAACAACACTCGAAAATAAATTTAATTTTCAATGTTGTATCACGTGTAAAAAGCGTCCTAGTCAAATACGCAGTGTACACACAACCATGTTATTGTGTTTGGGAACAAAAAGCCATGTTAAAAAAAATAGTTCGTTTTTCTTAAGCCGTCCTTGGGGGTTCAACGGCGTGGCGCTACATACAGCCCCCCCCCCCCCCCACCCCCCTGGTAGCCGTACAGGGACTCTGTTTACGAAACTCGGCGACGAGTATAAGCATGTAAAATAATCCAATTATAAAGGATGTACTACGCCGTACCACACCCACTGTCAACCTGTACATGTTTTGTCTTGCTCTATCCAATTCTCCAGTTTCCATGTTCCTTCTTATGGAAATCTCCTACACGAATTTCAACAGGATGAACAGTACCAAATTAATATTCCTACGCTTATTTTTTGTTAGAGGCGTAGATAAGTATACAATTTTCAAAATTAAATGTTCATACACCCACGTATATCGTTTCCTGTTTCTTTTGGATACACCACAATTACCTCATACTCGATTCGCCAAACCCAACATTCACTCTTATACATAATCAACGATTCTCGTAAACGTGCTTCAAGCACCTAAAATCTTACAACCGACTGAGATTGTTTTCTCAATCTCGTAATCATACTTTTCGTCGCTCAAAAATAAATAAATGAACTGTTAATTTTATTCTAGTCGATAATATGGAGATTCAACAATTTTTTTTATTTTTTTATATATAAAATGAGCAAATAAGAAAATTAAATGAAATGGTTAGCGTTATGTACGTAGATATCTATTCAGTAGTTCTAGGTAATGGTTTCGTTATCAAATAACTTTAGTAAATGAAATTGCACTAAACATAATTATAGCTTCAGATAATCCAGAGTAACTATTAAAAATCTCGTTTTAAGTTACAAAAAGCAAAATAATATGAGTTAAAAAAAACGAAATATTGAATCGTTTGGTCGTTCTGAATATCCATTTGATACGAGTAGTCGCATATATCTGGATTAAAAATATTAATAACATCGCCATGGACGGTTCGCCCAAGCGGGGAATATGAATAAAAGGAAAAAAAAATCCATACCTACATATTAATGGAAATTCAGTTGGATTACATATAGAGGACATTATCAGAATATATTTTCTCTACTGTACTCGAATTATTACACTGGTACGATTATAAATTTAATCTGATTTTTAAAACGCAATATTACTATAGTGATAATCCCTACAGGATACAATTTTTATTATTTGGAATATACATTAATTTTATGTTAATAAATTTAATAAACAAATTAATAATTTTGCAACGAATCACGTAATATTAATTAGTATTTAAGATATAAGGTCGGTTGGGGTACAGAGATAGCAATGTTTATAAAAGGTGTGTTTTTTTTTTTTGTGGAACAAAAGCGGTATGATATGTAAAGTAGCTAATAAGTAATTTCTTAAAACATTTACAAAAGTTTTTGTGTAATTATAACAAATTAGTTAGTGGCAAAGTTAACGGAAACTTTTGAAATGTTATTGTGTTTGTGCTCGCGTAGCTTTTTACTCGAAGTCGTTGTTTTGATTGTGACGAACATTTGCATTTCTAAACTAATTCACTTAAACTAATGAGTTCCATTCAAGATGAAATTATTATTAAGCAAATAGTTGCGAAAAAGATATCTCTAGATCAGCTTTATAAAATTATGTATACACGCGTTTTTCCAGGTATACCCGACTCAAATATTTAAGACGTAATAGAAATATTGGGAAGTAAAATAAATGCAATTTTATGTTCAATGTGTTACATATATTGGGGTAGATTGGTTGAGTTAGTGAGAATGTGTTGAGATTTAGTGACAGTGAGCAACCAGTACCAATCTCTCCACAAATATAAATGGGCCCATTTCCCTGATGGGAGAGAGAGCTTGTTGTCGTTTCAATTAAGGATCCAAGTTCGCGCATATCACACTCTCACCAACTCAACTCAACACAACTCAACTTGGCTGTAGGCTGATCTGGTCTGGTTAGGTCTACGTTGATGTCTCTTCAGGATTACCAAACCATCAGACGTAGATATCTCCGTCGCTCTTCAGCTATTAGTTACACAGGAAACAAGTCGCGTCTCATGCACTTTAATCCTCCATATCAACTCATCGCGATCTATTAACAGATCTCTTATACTTTAGAAGATTATGTTGTTAAGTGCTTAGTTGGTACGCGTGGGAATAGTTTGAGGTTTCTAGACGTCCTCATACATTTGTTTAAACACAACGAAATTCTCAAATGAATAAAATATCCATAGAAATTACTCAAAATAGTATAATTAAATTTCTACATTTCATACATGTTTCCATTCACATGTTGAGAATCTTTCATACACGAATAAATATAAGTAGAGCAAAAAATGAGTCTGAATCGGGATTTGTTTTTGAGTGGTTCTTATATATTAGAAAGTATGATAAAAAGTGGTTCATGTGGTGATTTTCAATTGCATTTAACGCGAGCATTGCATTAGGTTCGCATGTGTAGGTAATGTGCGATTTTATGTTCTTCATTCGGTAGCGGCCTCTGATTTATGGTGTCGAATGCATGGTCGCTCGCACAATGCCTCAAAAGAGAGCCGAGAGAGGCGTCCAGTTTTTGCAATTACTTGAGTGCAATGCCGTCCGCGCCGTTTTCTTTGCACTCCGCACATTTCATCATTTCTGCTATCGCGGCGGCTTTTCTTCTCACTTCTCGATTTCTTTCATTTCTGTCCGTTGGAAAATCTTTCGGATGCCGCGCGTAATTGTTTAGTGACCCACGTCTGGATAACGCATTTTTTTTTTTTTTTTTATCGTTTTGCTACTTTTCACGTGCGCTTTCTGACGCGTGTATTCCTTTGTTAACTTGTAATGTTGTTGGTCGATTCTTTTTTATCTCGAATCTAATTGTTAATTATTTCTCATTCGACTACATCCATACACAAATACAGAATTAGTCCGCAATGTTATTATTACCAAGTTCTTGCATCATTCACCCATTCCATATAATACACATTCCTATATTAGGGCACACAATATTCCTCCCAAAACTTTGTGTTGTTCAGCATTAATTTGCATATATTTGTCCTGCGGTTGTTTTGAACTTCATCGTTATTGACCGTAGGGCGCTGTCTTTATCACTATTACTAAACTATCATTTCGTTCGTCATTCCCCAATTCACATGAGTTGATTTATTAAAATTACGCATAATTTTCTCATTTCTCAACATTATACCAAAAAAAAAAAACTCAATCAATAATAACAGATTTAGTTTTCACAATTTCCGAAAGCATTCTATAAATGTTCGTACATTATATATGGAGTTAAGAATAACAAATAAGTACGACGAGGTAGGGGGTGTATGATGTATCAGTGATTAAGAGGAAATTTAAAATAATGATTTTGTACGAAACCGTCAACAGCTTTGTAAAACCCAACTCATCCAATATAATTTTGTCAGATGAAAGCAATCAATTTAAAACGATGAGCCGAGCTGAACAGAAGGGAACCGGATAAGAATAAGAAGAAAACACTGGCTACGAAAAGAAAAGAATCACAAAAACATCGACAATTCCGAAGCGATTGGAACGACGAACCCATATATATCAGAAACTGCGCTAAGAACACAGAAATAAGACAGCAACAAGCGAATAACATATAATGTCACATATTATCTTCACACAAGTTAACTTTTTGAATAAACCTAACTAATTACATATATTTATATAGTTTGTTTAGATATATTTTTAAAACTTTTAGATATTAAATTGTTATTTTGGGAATAGAATCATGTTTTGATTTTTTTTTCCTTGTGGTTTATTCCCTTGTATAGTTTTCAGTCAGACAATAGTATATCAGTTACCGTGCAAAAAAAAAAGTGTGAGGATTTGTTTTCAGTTCGGAGTGGACTAGTTCTTGAAATAATCCTAGATCAATCCTATAACTCTTTAATCCATCTCACTACTCGATCCCAATTAGATCCCTGAGTAAGATCAAAATTAAAAAAAAAACTTGAAATCTAAATAGTCTTATCACTCGCTTGCTCTTACAATCAAATTTCTTTCATAAATATTTTGATAATTATTTATATTTATTATAATTATTAAAATAATATTGAAGTGAAAAATAAAAATTTTCATAAATATTTCAAATTAATTCATAGTCTATTCAGTTTTTTTGATAGCGGATAAACATTAAATATAACCCAATTTATACCCGCCCGTTTCGCGTACACTCGATTGGAGATACCTACCCTAACCTACAAATAGTCAACTGAGAACTAGTCGGTAATGCAGAGCACGGTGCCGGAGTATGGCGATACGTCAGTCGCCCGTTGATATATGAACTAGCGGGCTCGAGGCTGTCCAGTTTTTTTTTTTTTTTTAAGATTAACTGCACAAATATCGATGTATGCTCATTTTATTTTTGTACATTCAATGAACGTCAATCTAGGTTTATCGCATTTCTGTATTACACAAAAAAAAAAATTGAGCTGTATGACATTTCAGTATAGACTAAATAAAAAAAAAATTTTAGTACTCACCCGATAAGAATTGCATGTTACATGTTCTGAATGGACGTTTTGTTTAATCTGAAACAAAATAGGGATTTATAACAAAAATTCTAAATATTAAATATACGCAAATTAATCTTTAAATATTAGAGTTGAATGATTGTGAATGAATCTTGTTTTAAATTTAATAGTAATATTGTATTATAAAAACACAATAAAATATTAACGTAATACTTGTTTGGGTGGGAAAATATTTAGTAAAATATAACGTTACTGTATGTGTTGGGGAATTTTTATTTTTTGGTAAAAGATAATGCCGAAGGTCTTTCCAACATCCGGCATACGTAAATATACACAGTATAGGTTTCAATATGCATATAGATGTGTATAAACACACAAACAGGTATCTAGAAATACATAATATATACATGTCTGTATATATCCATGAAGATATAAAATGATATACAAAGGGGGAATTATACAGATGCTATAGCAAATTTATATGAGATTGCCGGCAGGCCTCCCACGAAATAACTATAATACACAAAACCAAAATACGTATGTATGTGCCATGCGTATAATACGTATTATACAACTATAACATCAAGGAGCATATGAGTATATAATTTTAATGTTAGAATATTTCATACAAGTTGAAATTTATTAGTTATTTTTGATACTACTACGGAATTATTAACTTATTGCCCTGCAGTGATTATTTGCGATATAGGAATAAAAATAAATTTTATTTAAGATTAAGTTACTTCTTAGTTGTCAAGTACTGATGAATATATATAGAGGGTAATGCTTTATACTTTTCTCACTCGTCGTAATAAGTATGTATTGTGGTCATGACAGCGCAATACAACTGCGGAATCATGAAAAAACACCAAATACCATATAAAGCTTTTTGATATCTCAAAATAAATTATTTAAATTTTTGTTTTCTGTCTTTGTTTGTGGAATGCAACACAAAATACTTTTGCTTCAAAAGAGTTTCAGAAATCTCTTTTTTGGATAGGGAAGAAGTGGTACAAGGGCTTAGGCTCCACAATTTTTTTCAATTAGAATAAATGAAGTAATAATTCTTATGGTTATTTATGAAAATCTATAGTACATTGCTGATATATGTTTGTGGATCTCCTGTCATTATATAAATGAACAATATAAAAAGGCCGAAATTCCAGGCGTGGATGCAGTAAATATAACCATCCCATCACCGTGGCACAAACATAACAAAGAACAATGGAACAGAACTGAGGAATTGGGTCGCATGCGGTATGAAAATCCAAAATAAAACAACACTCAAAAGAAAATATAAACAAGAACAAAATTGCTATTGATATTTCATGCATGTTCAGATTTTATTTACGATGTTGAAAACAAATGGTGTCAATATTATCCATACAGAAAAATATACGAGCTATTCTGTATTAAAAACGTATTTCAATTTCATGACGAAAACAATTTTCATATTGTTGAATATTGTACGGAAATTCATGCTTAAACAATGCATTTTCTAGACACATTTAAGAATAATATTTTGTAAAATATATTGATAAATTGAATACAGTATTTGTTTTATTTGTTGATTTTTGAATTTGACGTGAATATAGAAAAGGGTAAAGGGAGATTTTTCGTTGATTATTATTAAATTGAATTATCTTGAAATAAGGAGTTGAAAGTAATGCATTTATAAAATATTTGTATAACAAGGTTAATGTATAAAATTGAATATGACCATTGCCAATATTTTGGTTTGAACTTTAGACATGTGTAATATTAATATAAAGGAGTATCGGATATCGGAAAAAATACAACTATTTGTCGGCGTCTGAGGAAGCGCCAAAATAGAATAATTAAGAACAGAAAATATAAGATACAATTAAAATTTGGCATGGCCAACAGTTTTCGAATTGACTAATTATCATTATTATATTGTGTAGAACACTGAATCTAAAAATACGCTTCTGACTGCGTATTTGACAATAGCGACTTGCCAAATATTCGAAATCGTTACAGAAATACCAAAGATGTTCACCATTTCAAATTTAAAGAATTTATTTGATTTACTATTTCCACTGGTACTGGTCGTTTGTGAAATCCCTTTTAGTTTCTATTGGCGTATGGGTTTTATTTTAACGTTAATTTACACGAAACAAACAAGTAGTTTTCAAAGTTGAATCCAAATAGAGCAAACAGAAAAGTCACTGAGTAGAAAACTAACAAACAAGAGCTTTTCTAGTAACGTATTGTTTAAAATGAACGAAAACCGGACGTATATGCGTCCTGGTAGCGCAAGCGAGACGGAGGATAATAAAAATAAAAAGAAAATAACTCTTCAGAGAGAGAGAGAGAGAGGAATAGCCGACAATCAGTTGGACACGTTGACGAGGATACACCATGTGTGTTCCGGTGCCGGAACAATTCCAAAATGCGGAACATCACAGAGGCGGGTCGCGTTACAGACACACTACTAAAATAAATTTATTTTTATACAATTTACTCGACTATAAATTCACCTAATGCACAAGAGACAAATGTATCGCCCAGTTTTTCAAAAAAAAATTAAACAGTAAACGAATATGTCTATAGTTATTTTTTGGCATTGAAAATTAAAACAGTAAAAGTAATCAATCAACATTTTGTCGTTATGTAAATTGTTAATAGCGAAAAAAATCAATCAATCTAAAGAAAGTCTGTCCAATTCAGTTCAATGGTTATTTTTCGTATCAATTGACAAGTTATCGGTGAATTAAATCAAGCGATATCAATTAGTGGTGTATCCAAGCAACACATGCTTTACCAACAACTAATAAACGAAGGAAGTAAATATACGTCGATCATCAATCATCGTGGCGAGTAGTAAACTTGTGTGTGCATCGTGATGACGTCACCAGACCGGATATGCGGTGTGCGCATGTGTATTTTGGCAACCTTGTAAAGCAGAATTATGTACTAGTTTCCACATGTTTGATGACGCGCTACACGAGACGAGGTCACAAATGCAAGCGATTTTCGTATTTTTATTTCGGCGACAGATGTAATTTTATTTTTATGTCATGAATAATGATCGAGCATGAATGGTGACTACAAAATTTGTGGTTAGGAAATTGTTTATTTTTACTGGATGACACACTCCGGCATATATCAACTTTATTTGTGCTTTCCGTATTTGATCTACCATAAAAGCACAGCGGTTTTGAGTGCCGGCTTAGATTGAAATTCATTAGAAAAACAACAAAAGAAATGAACCCACGAGCAAAATAACGCATGCGCATTTGCTAGATAATATTGACTCATTTGTTTGTCACATCGCCATAACAGTTTTAGCACCGTGAACCAATGCCAGAAAAATTTCACTCAGATTATCTCGACATATTTCAGTAATAGGATACATAACACTAGTTTCATTTTAGAACAATAATATACTGAATTAAAAAAAAAACACTATTTTGCATCCAAGTTTCTAAAGTGGTATGGAGTAAACAACCGACTAAGACATGAAAACTTTGCCAGTGCCTGATAATAAACTATTGCCTTAATATTTAAATATATTTTCATATTTATGTAAAAATATTGTAAGATATGTAAATTATCATTAAAAATTTCTTTCAACATAAAAAACAAAACGTCTTATTTTATTCTCATTTTTAACTACTAGTTTCCAACTAATACTTTGCTAGATTAATACCCTTTCAACGTAGATTCGCCTCAGAGTTTCAACGCACGAAGGTAATAAAATAAAATATTCCATTATAAGTCAACGATAAAACTAAAAATGCATCTGATAATTTTAAACTCATGTGGGTAATTTAAACTTCATAATTACGATTTCATGCTTTTTAATGCGATAGAATCACATATTTTACAATTAAAACTATGCTCTCCGCACTTTCATCCCCGAATCAAACAAAAAAAAAACATATTTATATACCCTAGAGTATATATACCCTAAGACTGTTAAACAAACGTTTAAAATTATAACGCGACTATAGATCTATCGCTTATTAGAAAAACTAAAAAACCTTAGAAAATTACAATCTAATGCAAAAAAAACACGTAATAAAGGTAAAATATATTTGTTTCATTAAAAATAAATTTAAAAATCTGTATAACGTAATTAAAAGATAAACTCATTACATCTGTTGCCAATTAGCACAAAATAAATAAGAAATAATTTAATAAGGAATGAAAAATCTTAAAATAGCAACCAGTTGTTTGTGTAAATAAAAAATTCAGTTTTTTGATTTAATGTTAATATATAGACTTGAGCACACGTGAGCGAACACGTGTGTGTGTGACATTACTAATTAGCATCTTGGCCGAACGGAAAGTTGAGCATGTAATCATAGAAGGTGAAGCACAGTTGGCAGGAGGGATCAACAGCACACATTCCAGTCTGTGCCGGTATAAGGGTGGTATTCTGATTCTCAAATTCTCTTTAATGTTCACTTTCTTCGTTTACTACCAACGCGTTACGTACGTATAAGACACGTTTCACTTTGACATAATATGTCGCGTGCGTGTCTTGAGACGCTTTGAAGATTCACGCGACTGTGTCGTGGGATCGACAATCACACTTAATGAAATAATAGCTACTTGGAATTTATCAACAGTTAGCAATAATTTGCTTATGTTTAATTAGCAATAGGTTAACAGTTAATTAGGTGTTAGGCAATTTATTTCTTAGTCGCTTCCGTGACTACCGAGCGGTGTTTTCTGTTTTGTAATTCTCTTAAGAGCGATGTATTAAATTGTTGATTAAATGGATTCGTGTTACTATATAACATAATTTAGTGGCACAACTAGTAATAAAATACAACATATAGTTGTACCAGCACATTGCGTTTTCAAAGTTTCTACAATTTAATATCGCTCGTTGTAGTTAGTTAACTTGCAAGAAGGCACCCCCACAATTTGTCATGTGTGCAACATACTTGGTAGCTGTTGTATCTACTTGAAAAGTGTACGTGCATTACACTTCATAAAATCTGGTGTAAAATGTATTTCACGTGAATCTCACATGTGAAACATAACTTAATTGTTAGTACATACATACATAACTTCATGGTTATTCTCATCAACTAGCGTAGCAGAAAACACTCTACATTCATACACATCTTGACAATCTTTCACCAATCTACTTACAAACTTGCTTCATTCAGTACTTGATAATTGTTTTATGAACTAAAACGTCCATTCTGCTAAATAAAAACACTAACTAACTAAGGACTTATCGTATATATGCAACTTTATGTGTTAGAAACACATGAATCGTACTTTTCCAATACTTTATATTCCTGCCGAACATAAAATAAAAATATCTATAATCTGCAGCAATCCATATCATATTTTCTCTAAACGTACACATAACATTCATCTTTCTATGGAAATATATTTGGAAAAATGCTGCGGCGTATATATTTGTGCAGCAGGCAAACGCAAACGGGAAAAAGAGTACGAGAAAATATGTGGGGCAAGAACGTAGGAAATGATATTCGAATGACCAGAGAGCAGAATGTCGTATATTTATGCTGTCGAGATATATAATGGTTTGGAACCAAGCACCCAACAACGCACCAGTTAAAAAAACTATTCGCTTCGCATTAAAATTTTGAAATCCTCTTCCCTATTTTTCTGCAAAACGTATATAAAAGCCGTGGCGAACAATGCACTCGGCCATTTCTTACGGTCCGACGTTTGTTCAAGTGTTTGATTTACCAGAGCAATTTTAAATGCCAATTATACTCCTACTTTTGTATATGGATTTCAATAAAAACGTACTAAATCAGTAAAAGCACGCAATAGTAGTTGCAAGTTTTTAATTTATTTCATTTCGAAACACGATTGGAGCTTTGGTTCAATTTGTCAGCGCTGCTTGGAGTTGTATCGGAAATACATTAGATAGTTCAGATAACTTGAGTGCCTCGCAAGCAAAGTTATAAATAATTATAGTTCTATGTGGTTTAACAAGACGATTGGTAATGCACATTAAAGTGCATATATAAATACAGTGCTGAGTAGCAAGTTGGTGCCGAGTTGTTATCGACCGGTCACCGGTTGTTCGGGATTACCAGTTACCGATTATAATTCAGGTCATTCGTCTAATTGCCCACTTGAAGTGTTCGAATGGAAAACGAACCAATTCAAACGTTACATTAATACCACTCGCTACTATTCCTAATGTCAGGTATGCACATCTCGTTCACTACGATTTCAATGTTAACAACAATAAAAACATACGCTTACATAAAACCCAGTCAATGTCCATTCTGAACTATTAAAAGCTTTCAGGCATAAATAAAGATCCTAACTGGTAAAGCAATCAATAGTTCTTTTGTTCATTTATGGTTTAGAATCGTTGAATTGAAATTCTATGTTTATGGAATAATATCAGCAACAACACATTAGTGTAGTGAGATAGTTGTAATGTCTAAAACACAACCATGGCGAGTTCCCGAAAGAAATGGTATCCCTGTGGTTCGAGAAGCCAAATGCAGTGGTGAGAACGTTATCGGTAACAGACCTAAGCTAACGGCAATAATCATCGTTGTTCGTTGCCGAATCGGCGTTCTGAAGAGATACCACCATGCCAGAGTCACAACTAACGATTATCGAAGTATAAGGACCTTCGCTGTATAACGGTTGCGCTACGGAATCGAGTTTTAATGTCGACAAAAAGTTTTGATAGCGCTACTTTTTCATCATACCATCAAAGAAACAAATTATAACAAAGACCAATAGAGGACATTCAAAACAGAACTATTGTAGCTTTCGAGTTTAGATTTTATTTAAAAATACAATAACCATATCAAATTGTTTAATACAGTGGATAAAAATGATTTACTATAAGTGTGTTTGTGTGATGAATTTGTGTAAGGAGTTTGAATGATGTATGTATGTTAAAAATGTTTTATGAGTGGTAATAGTAACTAACAGATTCATAGACGTGGGAATGTTGTGTTAGCAACTCGTAGCGCCATAGTGGCCTGGTCTAGTATTATAATATAATATATTCATGCAATTCGGATGGGTATATATTTGTTTATGTAAATAAATGTATACATATGGCCGCAGGCAGTGTGATTTTAATTAATAATTGTATCTACAAAGCAAATTATCATTGCGTCGTATTCATTTCCATGAAAGCTAAAAGCAAACCTTCCTACAATATCAATACCAGATATAGAGGACCAATGCACATGCATGATCATTCAATGCCATATTCGGCGCTTTCGACCGAATTCACCCGAATACGGATTGCAGAAATACGATATGCATCAATCAAATGATGTGCTATTTGAATTCTATTTACACATTATCCAACAGGAATAGTTTTGTATGCGAGATACTCAACTGAGTCTAAGCCTTAAACTATATCAACTAAATTTTCATTTATTTTTCATAATTTATAAAAAATAGTGACTTGGGTCGCACATTGATAAGTATAACAAGTCACAGTTATCGTAGATAATTAATCGGTTGGATTAAACCACAGTTGGCTAAGAAACGTTTTTGCGTGTTAGCAAAATGTGAAATTACTATTTGTCCTGTCAACCCTTCATAGATTTGTTTTGCTGAAATATAGCTCATATAAGATTGTATTTCGCTGCGAATTTCGTACTATTTGTACAGCAAAAGCTGCTTGAATCCTGGGAAAAATGTATTTATTTATTTGTATTTCAGAAATGACAGTTGAATGTATAGAGGAAAATATTCATATTAAACGATGTAAAATCGATTTGTTCCTCTGGGGAACGTTTGTTTTTCATATTCGACATGTATGTTTTTAGTATGCCAGTAGCCATGTAGTATATATATGCTCATATCAAAACATGACTTTTTACTTTCTTATACGAAATAATAAATAAAATAAAGTTTTTTACTCATTACAAATATCAATTTCGAGATTTTAAAATAAATACACCTTCCATGAATCGAGACTGAAAGTTTCTTTAAAAAGTTTACCAATTACAAAAAAAAAATGTTAATTACTGTCGATGTATATACCTATCTGCAGTTAGCTATAATACCTTAAGTAGCCGTGTAGTCAATATTGCAAACCACAGAGTAAACAGTTGCCTATATATGAGTACCCAACTGGTTACCACATCAATAACTACACATACCATTACTGATTACGCTACTTCTAGGAAGTGAAGTTGTATGCGAAGCGACCAACTTCAATTCCCTGACATGTCAATAACTAATCCCCCCCTCTTTTAACTCAAACACAACATAACTACTTAAATAAACTAAAGCAAATTTGTTATTTGACTAAAACTAATATTTGACTTTGATTGAAATAGTATTTCACTCGAATCAAAACACATTTTAGTGTAGATAATAAATAAAAATTTTAAATTGTTAAACATCCTCAGAATGTTATTAGCATGCGAGCGAGATATTTCTCGGTATTAGTCCTATTGAGTCCGCCTCTGCTTTTCATATCAATAAAACGGTAAAGAAAAAGTGTAGAGGCTTGTCTTGCACGTGCCAGTTGAAAAAAATAAATTTTTATTGTGACCTAAAAATAACGCCCACAGTAACAGAAACATAATCCCGTGCTTATTTCTCGCGGGGAAAACACGACAAAGTAATTCTTAACACGAACGGTCTGTGCTGCGTTGGCTCTGCCTGTTCGGCTTAACTTGGTCGTCTTTCGGGGTTTTTGTAGCGTGACAACGCGAACCATCCTCTCTTATTCTTCTTCTCCTGCCTACACACATCTTCCAAATTCTTCGAGGTCACTTGCCCCCATCTTAATTCCTTTTATTTATTTTCCTTCGCACGTAGCTTACACATTATTCCCTAAATATTCAATTTTTAGTTTCTATAAACAATCGACTCAAATATAAAGTAATTATTACACCAGAGCTACTTTTTTTTGGTAAAGGATAACATTTTAAGTGGAAAGCTTTTTTTAATATTGAATTTGCGTTATCGAAAAAATATTAAATGTAGTATGTCTCGGCATCTATTGCGACATAAATATGTTTACGATATTTAATGGTATGAAGTTGCATGTTCCTTTGAAAGACAACGCTAAAGAGCATAGACATGAAAATGGGCAAAAAATGAGAAAAATAAATAACATGATAGAATCGCGCTCTTTCTAGAAATAACTTCGTTCGACGGTCTACAGGGGTATGAATACATACAGAACATGTCTTGGAAATACTGAAGAAATCATTACCGACAAGAAAAGACTTTTTTAATAAAATAATGTCAATAAGAACCAAAGAACTATGAGAAAAATGCTTGAGTGCGGTATTTGAAGTCGACGACCGCTGAATCAAAGAGGCTACACGTTTGATTACAGCCAAAGGAACACTGGAGCGTAATTGTAAAATGCAGGGATGGATTTAACCATATTTGCCGATTAACCTTCACATCCCATTTAAATATTTACGTAAATGAGTTAAATGGTAAGAAAATTCGGGTCATATTTCGAACAAGTGGATAAATATGGTTAAAAATAAATGCGCGATTGAAAAGTAGTGAGTAAACGGAATAGAAAAGCAAAAGAAGTTAAATGGTGAAAAATTACCAAAATTAGAATAGATGCTATCGCATTTGATGAGAAATAAACGATTTTATTATGTAATATTCTCAAAAATAATAAAGTGAATCGAAAATAAAATTATTGAAAAGGGGAAAACTTTTTTGTGGAACGTAAAATATATATAATAGAATTAAAAATTAGTTTTTGAAATGAGTTTCCACAATATCAATATCATAAATAATAAATTGAATTTGAAATTCAATGGCACAAAACAAAACAAAACAAAAAAAAAAAAACGCAAATATAAAAATGCGTTGTGCGATTCTTAGGGAATCGAGTGACGGTTGAATTCGAAGTTGAATGAAAAAGTTTTGGTCGCACACAGCGCCGCGACTGAGCGCGGCAACAACGTTATGTTTGCAAATGTGATTTCGTTATTGGACGTTTTCATAACGAAGTTTTTGGAATGAACAACAGACAGACACAAGAAATTTTCATAATTACTGCTGCCCGCATACAAACGAGAAACGGGGTGGGTTTTTTTTTCGTACCGCACCACACCACGAACCTGAAGTCCCTCTGAACCGGACGTGAGTGAAACTTTGAACGAAAAACTCTGTCCATCAAATTAATTTATCTATCTCGGCGAAAATTCGAAATTATAACTTAACATGCTGCTTTGCAACCAATTTAAAAACTTTCTCTTGCGTTGCCGCAGACTTTATGAATTGTAATTAATAATTTGAATTTGTTGAAATTAAACCATGAGCGAAAAAGAGAATTAATAAGCGACCAACATATATGAATTTTTATTATATTATTTATATATATATATAGAGAATAAATTACATTTTGTTAGTAAATTGTTTAATTTAGTGAATGTTATAAATAACAAAATGCTTAAACTCGTCTGTACTGATAACGAACTAAAAATAAGCGTACCGTTAAATATCTACTAAATTAAACACAAAGAAAGTACAATGTACTTATCGAAAACGTGCAAAATCCTATTTTAGAAGTTTAAAACGTTATCCTCGGGCGCCAAGTAAGAAAATAAATCGCATAGGACGTTAATAGCGCGTGCGCATTTGGCCATTTGTTTGTGTGTAACGTTCTCTTTTGTCGTTACAAAAGATTAGTAACGACACCCGTGCATAATTAGTGAAAATTCATTAAATTGTGCACGACGAAGGAAAATTTACATTCCATTGGTAATTGGTATTATTACCGATATGTTCTTTTCAAGTTGAATGGTCCGCTCCATTCGACCAGCCAGCACCAGCACTCGGTGCCGTTCGTTCAATGCAATGGCAATGGCAATGCCAATGGCAAAGCGCTGTCACACTCTGAATAGTCATTTGAATGATAAAAAAAAGGGGTTACAGTCAAGCGAACGCTCTTGCTTCATACAGGCACGGATTGAGAAAAAAATCTCGTAAATTCCCAACTTTAACTACTCTACGTGTTTCAATTTTATATAACTTGATTAACAAATTTTCTATTGGAGCATTTTTCATAATTTTCAAATTAACTTGGATCACAAAAGTCACGACATAGAACAACGTTTAAAATAAAATTATAACTACATTTAAAATTTAGTTTCGCTGAATACGTCTAAACGGGAATATTCACGTAATTGAATAGCATAGAGAAACATATTTATTTTAGTTGGAAAGATATTGACAAAATTTTCGAATGGTTGAGAAAATGCTGAATTTTACATATGCACGTTGAAATAACACATTGTGTACGTACTAGTTACATAGAATGATCATTTCTATGTCGGTAATAATGAAGTGACCGTGTTTACCGTCAGTGGATGCCTTACGGCCATACCAGTTAGATAACAGTGTGTAGTACATGTTCATTAGTTGAGTTCCAAAACCCACCGTGTCGCGTCTCTTTTGTATCATTTCAATTATGACGTAATTGCGGCCACTGCTACATTTAAATATGCAAATACAAAACACAATAAGAGTGACAAGGACCGTTCGTAAATGATGGAGACTGAATAATTGGTCTGTCTCTGTCGTTGGGATATTTAGATAACTTTCATATTGTAATGACACGAATATTTCATTGCATGTTGCACAAAATTAAAAATGTGCAACTATTTGCTCAACAAAATGTATGCGAAGAACTCTAATCGAATGAAAGTTTGTACTATTTTCACAAAATTATGCGCCTTCACATAAATTCATTATGCGAACGAATAAATTGTGTACAGAAATACAAAGATAGTTATATTGTTGTTAATACAACATATATATGTATGCTTCTGTTGTAACGGTATACGGAGCAATTGTATAGAACGCGTACGTATCCAAGATTCATGTTAGTTACATAGTTACATTGTGTACATATAAACAGAGAGTAGCTGTACTCTGTGCTCTGTGCTCTATGCATTGCTTGCATTAGAAGTCGTGTTGAATTTGTCTGTTGTTTGCTGATTGTTATGCATTGCATCGCTGTTTGATTCTAGTTTAGATAAGAACTCGAAATTATACAATGTTTAACCACTAAAATTATTATTAGTCACTCATTCACCATGTATGCTTATATTGGTAAATATGTTTACATTTTACAAATTGAAATCCTTTGAAGCTCAACATGAATTCCGCAAACTGTTTCAAATTTAACATAACGAAAACAATATACATACATATGAACACTGCAGATATAAAGTCACACTCTAGTAGTACGCAATTTTTTTTTTTGGCCCAACTCTAGAAATATAGGGCCTAGAAGATTTAATATGCGAACGGCACAAATTATGTACCCATAGATTATATATACGAAATTTGGTATCAATCCATTGAGTGACTTCAGAGATGAAGGAGCGACAAATTTTAGTCTTACGAGCGAGCTACTCAACGAGAATCCAATAAATAAATGAGATACACCCTGTAGAATCTATTAATATATAATGTATTTACCAAAATGGCAAATTGTTATTGATTTTATTTACGATGTGTATTTAATGACGAAAATAACATGAAATGAGAAAATATATTTTTGTTTATCGCATTTAAATGACCAAAATTCATAAACTCTATTGGGGAAATATGCAATAATGTATGTTACCTGTGTGTAATAAAACAGTGATAATTTATATATTATATGTCACTAGGCAGATAAAATTGATCAAAATTCTAATAAATTATCTCGTTATATATTGACACTAAAAATTACAATATTATCTCGAACATTGTATAAGCACAAAATAGCAAAGTTTACAAAACAAATTTTGTTAAAATTGATCACCCTTATAATTTCCATGGATAACGTGATAATATAACACGGGTTGTAAAATACATACAGATCCAGGTCCGTATTAATTAAGTTTCCTATTTAAAAAAAAAAACAAAGTTTAATCCCGCCGGACAAGGCAAGCTTGGGACATTTCCATTTAACACAAACTACATACATACATACGTATTCGTGCTGAACCCAGAATAAGCTATTGCAAAACCATTATCTAAAGTTTTGATAGTATAATAATATTTCGGAACAGTGATTCTAAACATGTCATACATACATAGGTAAGCATTTACAACATAAGTTGACAAGATTTTAATATGAATATTTCTTTAAAATCAGCGGATGAATCATATTTATAATATAAAAATATATTTATTTTAAATATGAATGTTTTTAGACGCCCCTGGGTAGCTGGGTAATTAAAAAAATGTATTCATACACGCTTTGAAATGAAATTCAGAGCTTTATGTTATTAAAAAATAACAATATTTAATATAATACATTTCCGCGGTTTTTTTTTTTTTTTTTTGTAAGAGGAATTTCATCAAGCCATCATATAAAACTGTTCCGTTGAATTATGTTTTACTTAATTTAATAAATATTATTATTCACGTGTTCTGTACGAGAAAATAAAGTAACCTGCGATGTATATTAAATGTTTTTCAATTCACATTCTCCATTTATTTTTTTTACATTCAAATACGAAATAATAAGTAAGTATTATAGTATGTTGAGTCTATCTGTGTGTGTGTGTGTGTGTGTGTGTTTTATTTTATTTTATATAGTATATATGTATGTACGCATGGTTTTTGTTTTTGTTAAAAGTCGTACGACTACAAATATATTTGTGCGTTTTAAATACTATATGTTGTTTGAGTACCAATGGTGTACAAAACCAGTGTACCAAGTCACGTATATATACAACGGATATGACAGGGCACTGATGAGCGCCGTTCAGAGCGCTACCAACTAACCTGCGGTCACTACTGAAACTACATATAGACGCAGCTTCCAAAAGATACACGAACTCATATTACAGAGGTTTCTATTAAAAGTCCGCGTGACTGATTGTAAACTTTTTTACGCGCCATAACCGAATAGGCCAATTTTATACAAGTTTATACATTTGTGCCACTGACGATAGAAATTTATCAAAATTAATCCAATATTTAATTTAGTTTTACGTTCAAACACACCAATCAATATCAATTTTAATTACATTTCTATTTATTTAAAATGAATTTTCAATCATTATTTAATCTGGTTGTTTACAATATGAATTTTCGATACGGTTAATATATGAAATTGATATACATATTAACATATTAAAACTAATCAAATATATTGCTTCGCATATCCGGACCGAACCGGAATTGCGCATAGCAATATTTCAGAAAAGAGTTCATATAATAGCGTCACACAAAAACGCTAGCATTCAATACACATTTAATTAAATACCGAATATATTTACTCCCAAAATTAAACAATTTATACAAAATAAATCAATCCTATCGATATATTATTCATAATTACACAAAAAAAAAACACTCACCATTAGACGTATCCTGGATTACTTCATAGTTACACACACACACACGATCTAAGTTACGGGTAAACGAATTGGAACACGGAACAACGAAACTGAAAAACAAAACACAACGCGAATCGGATAACACAAACCTAAAACAAAAGAAACATTTATTAATATTTATATTTTAAGATTCTCAAATTGTACACCAAAAAGTGGCATTTAATGGGAATTCGGTTGTTTAGACGCATTTATAGGTGAATGTGTTATCGAAAATGTATTACGGTTGGAAGTGATTGTAGTTACGCATGCGCAAGATCTCGTTAAGAGGATTTGCTTTTATGGATGCATTAGAGCAATATTAATAATAAGAGATGTTCAGAGTCTATCTATAGAATTAGTGTGGGCTTTATATGCGTTGCTAGTACTGGTATACAGTAACAAGTAAACTCACTAGTACTAGCGCTAGTGGTAGTTGCTCTCTAGCAAATACCCACTTGATAATAATCTTGTGCTTGTGAGCGAGCACGCGGTTGCGAAGCAATTTTCTTATCGACCTACTCGATGATTATGTATGAACATTTTACTCGCAAATATTGAATGTGTCAGCTTAAAATTAATAATATTCGCGCGGTAGAAATATTTTCGTTTATAATCGTATGTGTGCGATTTATTTGAGATGTTTCGAAACTAGTTATTAGTGTGATAGGAAAATCACTCGATACGGTTCTGATACAATAAATTCGAAGCCCCAAAGCTTGCTAAGACTATTATAGTTAATTACATATAGGCATTATTAAAGCTTACAACTTTGCCATATAGAGATATTAGGTATACTTATCTAGATCAAACTGTTATAGGTTTATACCAAGTTATATGTATGTATGTATGTAAGGTAAAGTAAGGTATATAATGTGTTATACGATGTGAGTTAGGGGAAACTAATCTAAATATTTATATTCTTTAAAAAAAAAAAAGCTTTATTTTTTAAACGACATTTTAATTAATTATGTATTGTACAGCGTGTATGTGTTGCTAATTAGTTATTAGGAGTTGGGGCATGCGCAGTTAAGGTCGTAACTTTTGTTTATAGTTGGTTGAAGGTAAAATGGTGAAACTTTAAACTTCGAATTCGTATATGGCTGGTGAGAAAATTGAAAAGAATATTCAAACCGGAAGTGCTTACACACACACAAAATCTCGCAAACGAATTCAATTATCGATCTATGAAGCATTGTCTAGTTTTAGTCGTCAATACACTAATGGGTAGAGCTCTGCCAGTAGCGAAATAACCATTACTCTTGATGAATTCATTAACCACCTATAGACC
Source organism: Nebria salina (assembly GCA_944039245.1). NCBI lineage: Eukaryota > Metazoa > Arthropoda > Insecta > Coleoptera > Carabidae > Nebria > Nebria salina. The sequence goes on from OX063271.1 coordinate 15,757,126, forward strand.
GGTTTTGCCAGGCAATCAATTTGAGAGGTTAAGCTTCTCCAATACAAAGGTTGCGGTAGGTCAAATAACTTTCGTTCCAGTAATCAAAGTGTGATCATTCGACTACTATATACCTATTGTATATATTTGTGTATTTATGTGTGTGTGTGTGTGTGTGTGTGTGTATATACGTTGAACCTAATATAATTTAGCTATGCCTCAATGTTTGTACGCAAACTAACACGACGTCTAATTAGAAAAGTTATCAATTAGAACTTAGACATGACACGAAAGCTTCTCATCGCGTCTGCACAGACGAAAAAATTATTTATTCATTAGTTATTGCTTTAATTATGCAAGTTTATTAATTATTGAATTTTCTATGGCATTATCTTTGATATAATAAAACAGTGTCTGTCGCGTAACGTCCGTCGTTAATTAATCTACCAGGTGTATGTAAAATGGTATTGAATTGAATAGAAATTTCTAACTATATATGGATTTATGGAATAATAATAATGGCAGATAATCGACGTGACATAAGTAGTAGCAATGATGATTCGCGTATTAAGCTGGTATGATTGCACCATCTGCCAACAAGCACACGAAACACAATCGGGTGTTTATCGTCGCGAGGATAGATGGAGAAGATGTCGTTGATAAAAGAGGGTGAAAACTAGAGAGACATAACAGCGAGGAGGTGGAGGTGCACGTTGCCAAGTAGGTCAGCAGCGCGTAGAGAACGCGTGGCAAGAGATCGTTATTTGCGAAATGCGTACGAGCGCACAGACAAAAACCGACATCTGAAAACGCATTGTATTTGGCATTTTATCAAAAATCATCGTCGGTGACCTGTGCTCTTCCTATGTTGTATTATATCAGCTGTTCTACCATGTTTGTCACGATACCATTTAGAAATTAAAATTCAGACTATATATATATATAAACTATTAGGAATGTCGGGAACGATACAATCGCTATTTCCAATATCTACATAAGCGCTTACTAACCACTAAAGTTACTTTGAACTAACTTCAATCTAACACAATGCGTTTACCCAATAAGTAAATTCCCTTAGCCCCTTAAACACAAGTTTAACAATTCTTTAATGCAACAATTCAGTTTTAGACTCAAACAGGTAAGAGGTATACTCAAACTTTGAGCCAAGATGCCTCATACTTGATTGAGTCTAAAAGTTAACTTTACCAAACACTAATTTCCATTTACATATAAAGCCATATTATTAACAAATAGTTTTAATTTTATAATATATATACGTAGCTCCTGTCCCGTTACAAAGCTGTACTTGTTAACTTTCTAACAGGAAAGCAACTGCGTATATATATATACTAAAAATTTAAAACAGTTTGCGCATGCGCACATCTAGATTCTTTAGAAACACTATGTTTATTATGAAAATCTAGATTAGAAGAGTAGTGTAACATGTAACACTACAAAGAGAAAGGTGGATTTTGTAACATAAAAGCGTACATCTCATCCCCTGTGTATCCTTTCCCCGCGCCCCGCAACCAACGCGCATCCTAACCTATAATATATGTATATATATACGTCGACGTAATGGTGATGAACAACTTTGTGTTAAAATATGTTGCTTTGTACAATCGCACAACCAGCTCGTTGCAAGAGGATAGATTACCATACGATGACCCATCTGACGTCTCTATTACCTGGTCTGTCTAATTATGAGTGACCATCAGTGGACTGTTTCAAGCGGTGAATTTTAGTATTTTAGTACGTGGAAGCGAAGTAATTATTTATTTTTTGTAGTACAATATGTGAAGAGCGTTGTGACACATTGTTGTGCTATGGTGGAAAGAAAAACGAGTTGGTAATTATTATAGATGAAAGATGTGTTTCATTTCGAAGTGAGTTAATATTTTTTTTGGAAAACTGTTTTGTTTTGAAACTAATAGGAAATGGGGAAGCTGGAACTTGTGTATTATACCATGGAGCTGATGGTGGGTGTTTGCAGGGAATTATAAGAAAATATGCCAAGAATTTAAATGTAATGAAAAACAAACTTGGAACGAAATAAATAATCGTTTATGTCCATGCGAGAAATTTATGTAGGGTGCATTTTCCTATAAATGCGATTTCATTATATTAAACCAGAAGACTATTTCTATACAAAATTACTAAAAAATATGTTCGATTTTTAAATGGATATGTGCTTTATTTTAAAAAAAAAGCACATTTATTACACAGATTTTTACTCATACGAAGTAATTTGAGAATATTGAACCGTAATAAATTTATTTTCAAAAACAAACAAAAAAAAAATAGTCGTATAAAAAACTATAAAAATTAAAACAAGCCATTATTAAAAATGTCAGCTTGTATGAACAACCTGATATTCAATATATATTATATAGCTTATATAGAAAAATATATATTAAAAAGCTTCGCTGGACTCATGAATGTCTGTCAAAGAAAATCTATTAAACATTTTACAGTGAACGCTATATAAATAAACGAAAACAAATACCCATTTTCCGAGAAAGCTCGTCAGCGAAATTGTTACAAAAACTTGAAAATAAAATAGCACTTTAATTTAATGCGAACAAAAAATTTAATAACAGTATAAATTAAAATTGTGAACACACCTTAGTTGCAAGCATACACATACTTAGCTCCAGTTGCTATAAAACTATTTTAATAACTATTCACCGACAGCGATGAAGAATGCGACAAAAACGTAAAAGTATCGTCGAGATTTCCCTTTGTTCAATTCCAATCCACGGGCGGTCAAATCATATTCAAAACACAACCAACGCATAAAAATAATTAAACTTGAACACAACAGATTTCTTACACCATTTCATACATATAAATAAATTCTTACAAAATTACATTGTAACCTATACCCATTTTAATCATGTGTGTGTGTGTATGGATATAATAATAAAGTACCCCTTTATTTTATAGTAATTAAGAATATTGAAAAAGAGGAAATATACTGGCGCACTAAACTCGTTAACTAATTGTGGTACATATATTACGGGTGTATTTGAGATAGAACAAACAAAAATATTTCATTTACTTTAAAATGTTGTAGCGTTAAGGATGCGGAAAAGAAGAAATAAATGCTAGAAGCAAATCGTCCGTTTATTTCATTTTTTTTTTTGATTTTTTTAACGTAGTTGTGCTATCTTTCTCGACGGGACTAGAAGCGTAAGATAATTATTCAAAGAAGATGCATGGCGCAATCTTCCCGTTTCCAATTGCGTTACCGGTAACGGTAAAACGGAAACAAACGAAACGGAAGTCTCATCTTTCGAAACCGAGAAATGAACCGTTTCGCCAGCCATTATCGGAATTATAGCTTCGCGCTGGTATTTATCATTCGCAGCAACCAGACAACCCAAAAAAAACGTGTATTGTTTCCGAAAATTTATTTTAAATTTAATCATTTGACTACAAACTAACCAAAACTATTCGCATCCTGAATTTTTATTTATAATTCAACATAAACGTGTATTTTATCCGTTATTAAATATTTCGATTATGGAATAACATTTTTAATGCTTGCTACCAGTTAAAGTAATTGGTTTCATTTGAATTTTTTAATCAACAATATGCAGTTAAAAAAAATAATATTAGACGTTAAAGCACAATTTCTTAAATGTGCACCAAACACAATAAAAGAGAAAATCTATTCAACAAAAGCAAAACTAGAAAAAAAATTAATCGAAACCCATTTTCTATATAACTAAATCCTTACAAACACGAAAGAGATTGAAAATAGACGATACAAAACAATGAAAAAGATCCGGGAATAGTGTAATTCTAAAAGCAACAAGCTACATTTTCTAATAGTGGAGCTTATCCCGTCTTACTTATCTAACAATTGCCATAGTTCGGATTTCCAGTGACGTCACAAAACCGGTGGGAGTATTTACTCTAGCACTTACAAAAAATACGAAAAACTCTATATATCTATCTTTCAAATTAGTGTCCTTAATGTACGAAATTACTACAAGATGTCGACACTTACAGTTATTTAATTCTAACATTATTACAGTTTATTTTGTATTAGATAGAGGAGGAAGACTATAGATGAATGAAGTGTGTGTTTTTTGTGTATGTGTGTATAATTGATTGTAGTTATTGTTGAAGTATAATTTTTCGATGTAATAAACTGCAACGAGCCTGTTTCATGTAAGGGGGTAGCGAGTGGTGTGAACCACCCAATGGTGAGACTAGAGGGCGACAGAAACGCCGCCAAACGGAAGGCGTGCGAATGACAGGCGAGCCGGCATGACGCCTCCTAATTGACAGCGAGTTTGAAGTTGAGCCTCCGACAAACTGACATGTTACGTTGTTGATACCACCACCATGGCATGCATGTGTGTACACATACCGCAAGACACCAACGTGATGCTGGTGGGCTGCCTGATATACATCCCATACATACATACATACACACACAGACATGCTATAAACAACCTATAGAAAACGGCTGACACATTCTGCGAGAGAAAATGCCGATACTCACTTCGACTATTACCCATGCAACAAAATTCAAAACATTCAATACATATATTGACAGACAGTTTATATTTTCGTATTCGCAACGTCTAATAGCCAATTTTATACCATGCCACATGCTTTTCAGTCTCACAAAAGCTCTTTTTAAAAACAGATTACATTTCTCTCTTTATCCTATAACTAGATGCCAAGGGCAACAACACAGTCTACAATACAAAATTAAAACAAAAAAAAATTTGTTTTAATATACTTTTAAAAAGTGGTATAGAATCATACAAGTGGTCAATGGGCCAAAAAAATCAATTTTAAATGTTTAAATATTCTGCGAATTCGGGGAAAATAACAAATTTTCTGCACGCAAACGGAAAAACTCGAGAAATGCGAAAACACACACACACAGAAGTGTGCCGCAAAAAAAAAGGTCGATAATGCGATTCGTTCTTTTGTTTCTATGCACAAGGGGAATGGAATAATATTAGTAAATCCGAAAGCACCTAACCTCAATCATCTTCCAGTACATTACCCCCAAATTCAAGCAACTAATCCAACATACACGGTCTGCATACAGAGTACCCTAACCTAACCGACCTACAAAAAAAAAAAAAAAAAAAAAACGCACATTTTCGATTTATATATTTGTGGTTATTTTATAATAAAAAATTATCTAAATCTTTATTTAATATATTCTTCTTTAAACACTTTACTGTTTTGATTTTTTTTTTAATTAGCTTTAATTACTTTCCCGCACGAAGTGTGTGTGTGTGTGTGTGTGTATGTTTGTGGGAACTCTCTACAGCTTAACGGTTGAAGGTAAATGTATGAATCTTTAAACTTAAGATTTGTATATGTCTAGCAAGAAAAGCTCTTATTTTTGAAAAGAATATTCAAACCGGAAATGCAGGTGTACTTTAGTCTACAATATAACCGACACGACTGCACTTATAATATATATGTATATAAAAAAAGTGCAGATGTATTTGTATAAAGATTGTTTTTAAATAAAAATAAATTCCGCTATTGATGTTTTAAGAAAAAAAAAAAAACTTTTAAACATGATTAAAATAAAAAAGTTTCCACAGTAACAAAAACTTAAAACGTCAGTTTAATTATAAATTGTTTCCATCAAACTTTTTAATTAATTAATGTGGATCGTAACAGTTTAGTTAAAAATATTTTCCCAAAATAAAAAAAAAAAAACCCCCAACGAGTATATAAAATCACTAACGATAATTACAAGCTGCTGTTAAAACAACATAAGGGTCGTTTATATTAACAAGTTTCCTACCTACTATATAACAGTATGGTTGATATTTTCTCGTAATTCCATGTAATCTCAAATGATTATTGAGTTTTTCTGCTTACATCATAACATCAACGGCAGGAAAAGTATATAGGAAACATCTTATGAGTTTTTAAAATATATGAGTCCTATTTTTAGCTCGAGTACTTTCAATAACTATTGACAGACGTATTACTTTTCAAACTGGTACATTATTTCGCGAAAAGTCTTACCGTTGCATTTTCTCGTTACATTATTGAACATTCCCGGGAAATCTATAAATAATTTGCCATTTTTCTCCCACATACAACGAATTTCATTTCTTCACAAATCTTCCCAACGCATCCAGAACTAAGTCACATGCGCAACTTTAAAATCCATATTTATTAAATCACTAATTTATGTCGTATTCTAAATATGTACATTTGTCACTTAAGCAACCCGTGATACATATTACAGATTCTGTTACTACTTTCGGAGTGCTTAGGCACTTGTATGTACCTGTATAGCAATAGTGCCGTGTGTAGTGTATATATACAGAGTGCGAATTGGTTAAATCAATGAATGTCCCTCGAATACACCTGGGATGCCACACTCATTGAAGGCAAGATGCATTATCGGTCCCCCAGCGGACACGAACTGTACTCTGCGACTTTACGTCCAGCGAATGAAAAACGATCACCCAGCGCGAATGCAAACACCTAGCTTACCTACCCATTTAGTAGTCGTCCAAATTTAAACAAACTGATCATACCATCATAAATCTTCATATTATTTCATAACTAAATTACCTGATATTAAATAACCAAATTCCATCATTTTCATTATCTCTGATTTATGATTCTATACGATGAAAATTATTTACAATTTTACGTCAACAACTTAGTTTTAATAGTTATAAATGCATAAATGTATAATTTAAATGTAATTTATTTCGATATATCCTATTTAAACCTATAATTTCCCAAAAACTATCAATCTCACGGGGAATTATTTATTAAAAAATTATTTCCCAATTAAAATTAAAGAGCCTCTTCACAAATTTTATTTTATATAAAATATACCTCCAGATCGAAAGATTGACTAATTTATAAATAGAATTATGTAAGTGTACATGTACTTTTTTACTAATTGGCAAAAATAATCTCAATGCTACATGCGTCAATAATTTTTAAATACTAAAATGACGCAAGTTCCAACGAGCGAAAATTATATAGTTGAATAAAAAAAAAAAACATTAAACTCACAAATAATGTTAAATGTACCACTTGTATTATTACAGTAATAAAATACTTGATAATAGACTATTTATAAAGTAATTTCAATCTGCTATATACAAAATTAATGTAAATTACATGTAATTTCAACTACAAATTCAGTTATGAAGAAAATTATTTACGTAATAATACAAATAATAATTTTCCATTTATGTCGTGTTCATTTCATAATTAATAACAAAATAATTCAATTTATATAAAAACCTAATACAGCATATTAGTAAATGATTTTAACAACTTAAGACAATGTACTACTCAACATTTCGACAACAGATGCCGCCACTAAACACACAAAGCCGTGTATGACGTAACTAGAAACGAAAACAAGCTTATAACACCATATTGACGAACAAATAATACCAACAGAAGGAAAAAAAAAACAGTATAAGATGTAGAAACTACTAAAAGAAGTGGTTTTAATAAGAAGAATGCGAAGAAACAAAAGAACAGGATAAGACACGGTCATAAACAGACGTCATCAAAGTGTAGTCAATTTCTTTTTCATTTATTTGTACGAAAACTTTTCGTAGAGTATCTTACTATTAAGATTACAAACAAATAACATATAATATCACAAATATGTATAATAATAATAATATATGGGATTTTTTTAGTTTTGTGTATTATTTATTTATTTTGAGATAAAAAACGCGAATGTGTTAAATGCATGTTATTTCGTTGTATTCTTTGTAAAGGAACAAAAAAATGGGATAATGTATGATCAGTGACGTGCATGTCGGGGGTGTCGTTAAAAGGCAGTGATACTAAGTTTGACAACACGAGTTTTCCGTGTATCGTTTCGTATTCGTGGCGCAAATTACGCTGTTGGGTCTCGTAACGAAATCTGGTGCACTTACAAAAAAAAAATCGGGAAAAAAAAACAGGATGAAAATAAAATAACGGGTAAAAGGATGAGTTGGGTTAAGGAACAAATTGTTTTATAACATACTTTATTGTAATTTCTGTAAAACATATTAATTTCGAAATGTGGCCTCCAAATTATTTTCGCTTTTATTTCGCATGTTAAATAATGAATTCAACAAAAGTAAAATTGAAAATTTCACATTTTTAAAATGCACATACTTAAATATACCGTAAATTATTACATAATAAATTAACGAATGAAGTAAATATTATTATAAAACCTCGTTAGTGTACGGCATAAATTATCGAATGCATTATTAATAGAATAATTATGTGCAATTAAAAATTCTTTTGCTAACACAACATGTAAATAGCGGTAAAGATTGTACATTTTTTTGCAAATCAAAAATGGAAAATTTCTTTTGATGTTTTTCCAACTGCTAGTAGCGCTAGTAGTCAAAGAAATGGACCGTAACGGATATATTTCGAAATACAAATGACCAAGCCAGAAGTAAATATAAATATAGAAAAACAAACGCTTGCTTTCACTTCTAGAAATTATTTTAATTATATGTTTTTGTTTATTTTTCTGAATAAAAGGAATTGTCAATAAACAAATTATTTATTTCCATTAAATCCATTATACAGTAGCAAAACAAAATTCAAAATCGTACAAAAACAAATCCTTAATTCGTAATAAAATATTTTAATCCAAATTTAAAAAAAAAACTCATTATTCGCATATCGTAGAATAATTTAAAAATAGCAATGCCCTAATATAGTGTTTTGTTTATTTATATATTTATATCGTTAATAAGTAATAAAAAAACATTTGTTTATTTTTGTAAGCAATAATAACACATAAAAATCATTAAAGGTTGTTAATTGATAGATGAATCATGAATAAAGTAATATATGATACTTTATTTATAATAGAATAATAAATATTTACAAATAGGGCTTTGTTTTAGCGATAATTAGCAATAAAAATTAATAAAAATATCGTGTATATTTTTAGAGCGCCGTGTATCACTCCGCCATATACACGAGGATAGCGTTCTCCGATGACAGTAAAGACTTTCACAACATATTATTTATATTTTTCTATTGCTATTCTCACTGACACTGAAAGTTTACGCAAAATAAACATAGAATATACAAAAATATGTTACTCACGTTAGCTGTCATTGATCAGGAAGCCCAAAAATATAAAAATATTATCAGCCAACACTACACAAATCACTAATGTACATGCTTAGGTTGCCTACTCTCTCACTGTCATGGCTGCTTTGGATGCTTTCCTCCGCGTTAACAAATAGTACTCTATTATTTTTGTTTTATTATTTAAAATAATCATTTAACCCGTACAACTATATATACTTGTTCAAAAATTATAATTATAGGTTATTAAAGCAGTTATATGTATTTTTATAGTAATTTCAATCATTTTATAAATAAAAATGTTAAACATTTAACAAAAATTTGAATTTTATTTCGCGCTCATTGTCATTTATATTTATTGATCCATAAATTGGAGTGTTTTATGTATTTATTTTGTTGTAGATAAGAAAATCTGTCAATTGATTTAGAATCAGCTGATAAATTTTAAAAATTGCACCGACCGTGACAAAGAGCATTTGCAAGAGAGAGAGAGTAACTAGTAAAATTTGCAGCCAACATGTCGGACGTAAAGCAACGTAAACATAGCGAAGACGAAGAAATGAGTACGGAAGGTATGAAAATTACCCTTAAATATATAATTTCATAATATTCGATTAGTGCTAGTGTTTATTTATAATATAGCGAAGAAAAATCAGTGTTAAATCTGTGTTTGTGAATACTGTGTCAATTTATCTACTTGCCCATCTGTAATTTGCTATATCATTGAAACAAAAAAAAAACGTGTTATATCAGATAGTCGAATGTTTTTTTTATTTTTAAATTAATGAGTGTATGAGTTTCGAAACAAAAAAGGTGGTCGGTACAGGTTTTTTTTTGTGGAAATATATTTATTACGTTTTATTTTGCGTCAGTTCGAATACGTGTTTCATATGATTCAGCACCTGAATTTCAATGTCAAATGTTCGACTGTCAATTTTTATGTTGCTATCAAACGATAGGTTGTCAAATCATGTAACGTCAATCGTGAACCGTGGAACCGTCAGATTGAAACGGTGATTTGCCTTATTCGAAGATGTTTTTAAGTACTTCGTTTTCAGAAAACTCATCGAATAGTGAAGTGGAAATGGTGGAAATGGACGATGGGGCGCGAGCTGTGCCCATCGTACTCGCCACGGCCGATCACACATTTGCTCTCGATGAAGACGCGCTTTCGGAAATACTCATGCGAGAAGAAGTCCGGGATAGATACGTCGTTGTTGTGTCTGTTGCCGGAGCGTTTCGAAAAGGAAAATCATTTTTACTCGATTTCTTCTTACGTTACATGAACTCAAAGGTACATAACCTTACTTTAATTTTAAGAGCGCGATTTGTATTTATATTTTAATTTACAATCAAATATTAATTACAAAATCAGTGCAGTAAACTAATCACAATTTGTGTTGCTTAAGATTTTTTTTTTTTTTTGAGTTTAAAAGCTACATTTTAAAATGGTCGCATTAATGAAAGCAGTGCGAATATAGTAACGTTTTGACATGTGAAATACTCAATTAGTGTAGTGTTTGAATTATGAATTTAAATGTAAGCTTATTGATTCTTGTGTTGGTGTAGTATGTTTTGAAAGAAGGTGCGTCCGAGTGGTTAGGAACCCAAAACGAGCCCTTAACCGGTTTTTCATGGCGGGGTGGTTCGGAACGAGACACAACTGGTATCTTAATGTGGTCCGATTTGTTCCTAACGGAATTGGGAACGGGCGAAAAGGTCGCTGTTATATTATTGGACACACAAGGAGCGTTCGACAGTGAGAGTACTGTTCGAGATTGTGCCACAGTTTTCGCTTTAAGTACCATGTTAAGTTCAGTTCAAATCTATAACTTATCGCAAAATATCCAAGAAGATGACTTACAACACTTACAAGTAATTACCCAATCACCAAATTGTTACACAACTCTAATCTAGTACTTCTAAATCTGTAATAGTTATTCACGGAATATGGAAGGCTGGCGCTTGAAGATTCCGGTAAAACACCGTTCCAAAGGTTACAGTTTCTAGTGCGCGATTGGAGTTTTCCATACGAGGCTGAATATGGCGCGGTGGGTGGTAAAAAGATCTTAGATCGACGGTTAACGATATCGGAACGACAACACTCTGAATTGCAATCGTTGCGTAAACACATTAAGTCGTGCTTTTCGGAAATTGCGTGTTTTTTAATGCCTCATCCTGGACTCAAAGTAGCTACACATCCCAACTTCGATGGCAGACTTCTCGGTAAATAATTAAATACAACTCAAACCTGTCGGAGTCATTACCGTCGTAATTTTATTCTAGACATCGATCCAGAATTTAAAAGAAATTTACATATATTAGTACCTATGCTGTTAAGTCCAGAAAATTTAGTGCTGAAGGAAATCAACGGTCAAAAAGTTAAAGTTAGGGATTTGGTACAGTATTTTAAATCGTATATAAGTATCTATAGTGGCAATGAGTTGCCTGAACCTAAATCGATGCTTGTGGTAAGTTTGTAATGGGTAATGTTTTTGGTTAGGTTAATTTGATGAGTTGTTTTTATTAGGCGACTGCTGAAGCAAATAATTTAACAGCTGTTGCTGAGGCGAAAGAAATGTACCACTCGTTGATGGAAGATATATGCGGGGGTGGACGGCCATATCTTAGCACAGCTCACCTCGATTCGGAACATTTAAGAGTTAGAGATAAGGCGATGTATCAGTTTCATAGTAAAAGGAAAATGGGCGGTGAGGAATTCTCACAAACCTATAAAGAAAAATTGGAACAAGTATGTCAACATATTTAATACCAAAATATTATTTTAATTTATTCTTACATCACCATGAATAATACACCATTGCATTCATACCATTTCATCCCATGTTTATATTAAATTGCATCAACATATTTTCATAAACACAAAAGTTATACAACATTTATAATTTTAAGTGACACTAGTAGCCATTTTGAATTCTAGTCACTAATATAACCTATATAATCACCGGTGCGTTTTTTGATATATATTTATAAAATAAAAATATTTCATTGTATTGGTACCACTGCACCCCATATATATATATGAAATTTCTTAAAAATACTCCAACAAAAACAAAAGTTATACAGTTTTTATAATTCCAAGTGAGGATAGTAGCCATTTTGAAAGTGCGTTTTATTTTGTTGAATCTGCGAAATGTATGTGTTTTGTTTATTTATTAGGATTTGGATGACCAGTTCTTGCAGTTTAAAGCGCATAACGAAAGTAAGAATATTTTCAAAGCGGCCCGGACTCCAGCGGTGTTTTTCGCGCTTGCCGTCATGTTCTACATCGCCTCCGGAATCTCCGGATTGGTGGGCGCGTATGCGATCGCAAATTTATTCAACTTAGCCATGGGACTGTCACTGCTCACTTTAATTATGTGGGCATATGTCAGGTTAGGTCATTTTAAATATATTCCATTTCGAAAATGTTTTATCAAAAAAGTCGCATTTTTTCATATTCACATAATAAAATCTAGAAATAAAAATGATTTGAGCAATGTATTTGTAAATATTGCTCCACAATTTTCTAGTGTGGAAAAGTGTCTAAAGTTAGGTTAAAAATGAATGACCTTTAGAAACAGCTGCTCGAATGTATCGTAAAATAAAATCTATCATCTATTTATGTGTGTTATGTAGGTATAGCGGTGAGCTGCGAGACATCGGCATACAAATAGACGAGCTGGCATCGTTTATCTGGGAAAACGTAAGTTACTGTTATATCTGTATTGTGTACGGTCCCCGAATGATGAAAATAAAAATTGTCACTAAAATCGCAACAAAAAAACGTTCGTAAAATCGAAATAACCACGATTCGTTTTGCAACTGACTTGTTTCTTAATGTACATATGTGATAAACAGAGTTGGTTTTCTCGAGTTGATTCATTTCCTAATTAATTACAAATATATATATATATATATAGAGTGATAATGGTACAAATGTATTTTTATTACGAACGATAGAAAATCTATTTTTGTTGAGAAAAATGAAATATATTGGCGCTGTTACAAACTTAGGGGAGAAGGGGATATTTTTACTCGAATATCCGGTTTCAGTCTATTGATTTATCATCGTTAAATTAAATAAGTGTCATTTTCATTTTAATACACAATCTATACATTTTCGCATATGTTCTATTTATATATTTAAACGACGAAGCTAGATTTGTCTAAGCAAAAACATCGCCATAAATCCTAATAACAATAGTGATTGAATGAAACGCCATTACTTTAGAACTAAATTACCGTCTTCTGCAATTTTATATAATTATGCAATAATAATTAAATTTAAAGCAATGCTGGTTAGTCAACTGTTAATGCATGTGGTATTTGCTCAATTTAATCAAATGTTTAAACGAATTAGCCGTCGAAGACGGAATTTTTAACTATTTTGGTGTTGAATCACTTAAAAATTTTATGATATTATTTAATGGATTTGAAACTTTTTTCGACTTTTATTTTACAAAATATCTAAATGTTGCTTATGTTTGGTTGCGATAGAAAGATTCTTACGATTAGATTTTCAATTTTTGTATTTTTATAATAAATTTTAATGAGTGTTAATATTATTAAAACAAAAAACTATTTAACTGTAGTTTCTATTTAATTCATGTGTTATTCAAAGCTAATATATAATTAAAAATTGTTTAAAAATATTATAATTACGAAAATCGTCTTAGAAAGATGTGAAACTTGTCCTTGTTTGTATAAAAACAAACTGTAGAAATGTGTCCATTAAACTTCTCAAAAGCATAGTATGACGCTTTAAACATTTACGCTTAACTACTGCATGATAAATAACCGTTTAGTGGTGACATGTAAGTAAATTTATGAAATTCTTCAAAAATGCACTCATTGTTAAATTATTTAAAATAAGTATTATTGCTTCACGTCACTACTTAAGGGTCAAATCACTTGAAAGCGTATGTAACAGAAATATCAAAAAAAAAAAAATCGTCAGTTACGGAAAACCGACTCTGTTCATAATTTAACTACTGTTTATAATTAGTATATAATTTTTGTTAACCACCATCAGTTAACATGTAAAATTTGAGAAATATATACGAATTTTCTATTACCAAAAAGTAAAGGTACTTTTATTTACGCATGATCGTCACAATTACTGTTTTTTGGGTTTGAGTTTATCTGGCTTTATTATTTTGGTCTTTTAATTTTGTATGTGAAGGTACCTTTATTTTCATCTTTCACGAAATTGGTCGTGTCACCTGTACTAATGTTACGATTTGCTTTAACTCGAATTCATGCTTGAACATTGAGACTACATCGGATTTTTGGTCATTCACTTTACCAAAAAACCTAACACAAATATAACTTATGAGTTATAACCAAAACTACTACATTTCATATGAGGTATGAGACATTTTTAAAAAAAAAACATTTATGTTTTCGGGATCAAAACACAGAAAAATAACAAATAGTCTTTTCATTATATATTATAATCATAAAATTACCATCAAATCTGTACCATTGGTACAGAATGATTTATTCTTTAAACATATATTCTATAGTTCTTTTTCTGTGTATTCAAATTTAGATACTTTATTAACTCAATCTCAATTACCATAAAAGTTGTTTGTTCAAAAGCAGAACTGTTACGATTGAGTTAATAAAATATATTCATCGAATGTAACATATTATCATAATTATGTTTTCAAAACTATTAAATATGTTTGACATTCAGTGAATAATATTTAACTAATTATGTGTGTACGTATAAGAAATTAATATGTTCGTGTAATTGTAGTTTATGAAACCGGTCTACCAAGGATTCGTTGAGAAAAGTATGCAACAGATGGCAGTCGGAGCGGCAGAAATGGCGGTAGGTGGTAACTCAACGTCATCACATTCAGTACACTCGCACGTAAATGGTAAATTAAAACATTCGTGATGCCTCGCGCTCTCTAGTCGACCTCCATTCACGCTTGATAATAAATATAATAAACTCAATTCGAAATCTAGCTACCACAAGTACCTGCCACTACAAAAAGAAAACTATCAAATTATATTAATTTTGGCTAATTATACGATCATTTCTTACTAAAAAAGCGGTTTAAAAATCATATTTTCAAATCGCAAATACAGTCTAACGAACTTTTTAAAAAAAAATATATATATATTACGGTGTACATAACCTCAAAATAAATCAAATTATTATTATTGGCTAATTTTTACAATTGCGATTACTTATATATTTTTCAATCGCAAGTTTTATTTTTACAGTGCACGTATTTTTTTTTTTTTTAATACTATAATGTACATAATCACTACAAATAAAATTATTCAAAATTATTATTTTAGATGTTACGAACTATTAGAAAGTTATTTTCAAATCGCAAATATGCATGTACATTTTTTTTAACCAGGTACTTAACCTCGACAAATTATTACCGGCGATTTTTAATTTCGCACATTATTGTTGTGCATTAAACATTGCGTGAATTTGTGGACATCAAACGGTGGTAGCTAATTTATTATAGAGCCTTGTGATAAATAGAGCAATGTTGGTACAGTTTTTTTTTTTTTCAAGCAAATTTTTTTGTACATACTTATATATTTGTCAAAGTTTAAATATTTTATATATTGTGGTTTTTTTTTTGTTTGGAGAAATATGCAATAACATTAGGGAATATTCACTATGGAGGTATTTGAGTTTTAAAGAAAATCCTCTAATAGCTCTATAGTGTATTCAATTTTAAATATTCTTTAATTTGCGTCGTTCCACGTTTAAACTACATATTAACACGTGATTCATAAACTTAAACAAGTTGTTATCCACTGTTATGTACAGATTGCAATTATAAATTTTTAAACATATTACTCTATTGCTCCAATTGTGCTTTGCTTATTGGAAAATGTTAAATTTGCTCTCAACAATAATTGTGTAAACATATCTAAAAGCGATTTTTTTTTTTACTATACGTCGCTAAATCAATTTATAAAGAAGCAAAATATGAAACGTACTAATTCAGTTAAAAAAACAAACCGCACTATTAGAGCATGCGATTTGAGTACTACGGATTGTTATAAAAAAATGAATATTAACAAATCGCATGTTATCGTAAATAAGGCCACAAATATATTCGGTGTGAAACAATTTATTATTTGCACGAATTGTTTTATTATTATTATTATTATTATGCATTTTTTTAATCATTACTTATTTTGTGTACAAAAAAAAAAATTACATGTGTTGTTTTTATATGTATATAAAATATAATTTACTAATTAATAATTGTATGTGTTTGTTGATGTTATATCTGGAAATTTACTAACGATTCGTTTTATTCTGTATTACACCGCAGTGCCTATAATGTATCTTCCAATTAATATGTGTGTAATATGATTCATGTTCATTTATGAAATGTAAAAAAAAAAAAATATCAATTTGTTTCAACTTCAGTGATTATTTGTTGTTTAGTAACTAGAATTTTTGACCTTGCCTGTTAAGTTATTTAGCATTTTTTTTATTAGATTAGTTATACAATCTGGTTAAATGAAATTATATGGCACATTCTAAATTCATATTTTATAGGCAGGACTGAAGCGAAATATATATATATTTTCTGCACAAAAACCCACAAGTGTTATGATATATTTACGATGTGATGACGTCACAGTGCTTAGTTTATTTATGCATAAATTAAGCACTGCAATTAAAATAGTAAATAGTTTCTATTAAGTAATGAAAAAAATATTAATTCGTTTACATTTCAGCCTAAATATGGATATAGTTTAGAACTTGTTCCACATTTTTTTATACGCGCATTTTTTTTTTTTTTTGTACAGACAGCTATTCTCTATTTAGCTAATTTCTAATCTCAATAGTCAATAACAAAATATAGCTACAGCAGTTCTGTACAAAACAATTAATATTTAATGAATAACGCAATTATTGCTTTTTAAAAGACATGTAAAACAAAAACTAATTTGTGGTTTGGGTTGTTAAAATAATTTCCAAATCTAGAAACTTAAAACAATTACACGAAATAATATCTGCACTTTGACAATTGAATGTTTATTATCTATGGGTGTGCAACATTAGGAGGATGGCATTTGGGCGTAGCTAAATCTAATTTTGAATTTTATCGAATTTATGACAAATTGACAATAGGTAACATGTAGCAGATATTCATTCATAATTGGTTTTCGCTTTGTTGCCTAATGCTACTCCTGCGTTTTGTTTCTCCCGCAAAAAAACAAAAAGAGGAGTTGATTTTTTTTTAGTATTTGTACTGCTGTGTGCCATATAACATAAAATGCAAGGCACGGATAAAAATGTATTTCCGCTCAAATTGTGCTCTAAACGTTTATAATAATATTCGCTATGACTAAATAGATTATAAAATTATTCGTAAAGCAAAAAACAAAACAAAAAAACAGTTACACATAAGAGATAATTGTATGGAGTACTATGTATGTTTCAGGTTTGGTAATTAAATCCTTATTTTTATATTTTTGATTTTTGTATTTTGCTCATTGTGTACCCCGAAAAACACCAATATGCTATTTTTTTTCATTTTTACTTCTTTTACATAACGTAAACATAACATAAAGAAGTTGTTGAAATAAATTAAAAATGGTGAGTTGGTTCTTCGAGTGTTTAAATTAATGTGTACACACTGCTCTCTACATAATCATGGATCTAGTCTAGATAATTGTAAGTGTATAAGCAATCTTAACATTACTCGACTATTTCAAATAATAACATGACTTATTTACTCTTTATGACCCCGAATTAGTGGTTGAATAAGAGTGTATGAAATATACGTTGACAATGATTAAATAAGACTGATTTGTTCTATATAACTTTATTGAACATATTAAAAATACATAATTATTTATTGAAAGCACTTGTCTATATAATATAGCATTTATCATATAATAAAAAATAAATAATCTAATTAAACATTTTCTTAACCATTGAAGCATAGTTAACGTTTTGTTTACTCAAATGATCATTAACCACCTGCAATTTATCAATAGCGGCCTTATTGTCAGCATCTAATTGTAACACACTTAACAAATCAAGTTTGGCATTTTCATAATCACGCATACACGAATATGCAACACCGCGTTTATGCAAAGCCTTAACTTTATAGTTACTTTCATCAATATCGATAATTTTCGTACACAACTCAATTGTTGTTTCGAAATTATCAACTTTCAAATAACATGAAGCTAAATTATTATACAAATTCGCTCGAAATGTAGCGATGTCTTTTATTGGAATGCCATCGATTTCATCGGGAATCGCATCGACAGGAATTAGAATTGAGAGAAGTAATTTTAAACCGCGCGAGAATCTATGCGAAGCATCTATAAACCGACCTTCCTTGAATAGCTCTATACCTTTCTCTTTGTGTTTTTGTGATATTTTAAATTTTTCATTTGCGTCCCACTCGTAAACATAACCATTAAACTCATACGAAATTAATTTCAAACTGAAACTAACATCACAGTCTTGACTTACTAACTTAACCGAACTTAATTCGTTTGTAAGCATAGTCAGTAGACAATTATCAATTTCGCGATCTACCGCCGTATTAGCTTCACCAATTGTTACAACTAATGGGCATTTATCTGTAATATAGTCGCTTCGGATATTTATTGATTTGATATCGCGAAGTTCAATAGTGCATATTGAGTTTTCTGTTGGTTTTGGCCCAAATGTGCCTGGTTCTATTATCGTTTTTGTGATTTTACCATCAGGCGATTGCCAAACATTCGCCATGGTTGATTCGAAATAAATTCAAAAATAATATATGAATTTATATTAATTTAAAATAAGTCTTATTTGTTGATATGTAATAATATTCAAAACTCAAATAAAATTACTGTTTATCTTAAATCTAAGTTTAAAATTGCGTCTATGTAAAATTATTTTAAATCGAAATTTCTAATAAATAATTTATGACCAAAATATATTAAATATCTATATAAAATGGCGAATTCCTCTAATCTAATAGTATGAACTAAATTATCAACATTCAGATTCGGTATCGAATTTTTTATCGAGTATTTCTAGGGTTAGATTATAAATTTCTTTCGCGAAATTATCTTTTAATGCCACAGGGCTAGGTAGGGTAACGCGGCAGTCCGTTAAATATTGTCCAGTCGTACGGTGTGAAGTGAGCAACGCATGCAAAGCGGTTTGAGCACCTTGTCGAGGGGTTTTTACGACGACGAGCCGAAAAGGCCACTGCAACGCGTAAAGAATCGGATTACTTAACGGGGGAAAGAAACGATAGATAGGAGTTTCTGTATTCCCTGGATTTACAGCGTTTACAATTATATTTGAATCTAAAACGATATTAAATTAATAGCAATTTATATAAATATGAAAAATGTAACTTACTTATTAAGCGTTTCGCTAGCTCTTTTGTGAATAATAAAAGAGCCAATTTGCTCACAGCGTACGATGTGAAGTTCGTGCGATACTCCTTCTGGTCCCTTAAAACAGCTCTAAGATCGTATTCGGTTGAGAGTCGATGCGCTTCCGATGATACATTGATAATTCGAGCGTGTTCAGAATTTCGTAGACTCGTCAGTAAATGATGAGTTAGAATGAATGGACCTAAGTAATTCGTTTGTAATGTTACGTCGTAATCATCCTCGGTTAATTCTTGTGGATAGAAAAATACGCCGGCATTGTTGACTAATGCGTATATTTCGGGAAATTCCGCTTGGATTTCTTTCGAAAAATTAATGATGCTGTTTACGGAATTCAAGTCTAAGTGTCGCACATGGACGTTGTAGTTTGATGATGTTAAGATGATTTCGTTTTTCGCTAAGAAGCCTTGTTTTTGGTCGCGGCATGCGATTATTACTTCGGCGCCTTTAACAAAAATGTTTGATTTTCATAACAAAAATTACGATATAATAAATTACTAAACAGAGAAATCAGATAAATTTTATTTATAATAGATGTTAAATATTTCTGTAAAGTGGTACATAAATTAATATATATTAAGGCGCAAACAACGCGCGTAACATGGTTATGCAATAAACTACTGGCTATAGTTATAACCGGACATAACGGTTATGTTATGGAACAATTGTAATATGAATTAATTTTTATTTCGCTCCCTTAGAGAAAAATACCCTGCATTGGCATATGTATATTTATAGCGAGAGCATAACAAAATTTACATAATTTTTTTATGGTTATGCATATCGGCAGAAAACATAACCACAATTTTCAACTTTAGAACTAAGCAACCAGTAATTGTACGATTAAAGTAATTATTTCTTTCAAGTAGTACTTTAGATATTTTGGTTACATTTTTAAAAATACCATTAAGGATATAAAATTAGGGTTAGGTTTACTAAGTGAGGTTAGGTTTATAAATACAGTATAAATTTGGATATTTAATGTAAATCCAGTTTTAAAATTGTAAATTTACTAATAACACTTTTCTTCCAAACAAACAATAACATTCTTATGTTTACGTACGAATTATTACAAATGAGCAGAAAACGATAAATTATTTATTAATAATTACCTCGTTTAGCAACCTCAATAGCTAATGCTTTTCCTATTCCTGAATTACCACCTGTAATAATAATAACTAGTCCGTCTAAACGAGCTGTACACCGACATATACCACCAGAAAAGTATCGACTGAAAACAAATTTCTTTTAAAAACATAACCTCATTTTTAATTGACTTAAATCTTACATTAAACTATAAACAACAGCGCTGGAACCTACAATCAGTGCTGCAGATTTCCACATAATTAATGAATAATTATTTAAATAAACAAATATTAGGTAAGTGAAAGTTTATAAAGTAAAAATTATGAGCATACGCTTAGTATTTACTGCTAACTAAACTGTTATAACTGTACAACTGATTGAAAACCGAATGAAAACGCACTTATATAAGCTATAAATAAATCATAATTTATTTGGATTTCAATTCGCTGTAGTTCGACCATAATGCGGTATTTTTTTTTTAGAATAATGGCAAAGCCACATTCTCGTAGAGAAGTGTTCTGTTTTTATAATCATTTAACTGGTTTGGCAAAAGCTATGGAAGGAAGTTATACAACTATAGATTTAAGGAATGAATCGTCAATTACTGGAAAAATTGTGTTTGTGGATGGGCACATG
Source organism: Nebria salina (assembly GCA_944039245.1). Classification (NCBI taxonomy): domain Eukaryota; kingdom Metazoa; phylum Arthropoda; class Insecta; order Coleoptera; family Carabidae; genus Nebria; species Nebria salina. Next base: position 15,778,327 of record OX063271.1, read on the forward strand.
AATATCGATTTGGAGGATGCGGTATTTTATGATCAACGCGAATGTGAAATACCGTTCGAGAAGTTTTTTATTCGAGCTCGAAATATACGCTATGTTCACATACCAAAAGAGATGAATGTGATTGATACGATTAAAAATTTCAGTTTAGGCACTAAACGAGATAAGAACAAGAAGATGTCTTTCAAAGTGAAACGAGCGATGAGGAAACAAAAGGAAACTTTAGAAGAAATAAGAATTAAAACAGAAAATGTATAATTGAAATAAATTGTATTTTGTAAGGATGTTTAAATAATAAAAAACGATTATTAATTTAAACTTGTTTTAATGATCAGTTTGCGTTAAATTGCAATTACATTTTTGAATTTTGGAAAATATAAAAAAGGAATTTGAACCTATTTAGAGTACATATATCAAAATAAAAAATCGTAAAAAATGGCTCCATTTACAAGCCTCCTCGAAGACGCAGTACCAAATGGAGGGTCGATTCTTTCTGGATGTTATAATCAGAAAGAGTTCGTCCATCTTCTAATTGTTTGCCAGCGAAGATCAATCGCTGTTGATCTGGAGGAATCCCTTCCTTATCTTGGATTTTAGCTTTTACGTTCTCGATGGTGTCGGATGGTTCGACCTCCAAGGTGATGGTCTTTCCCGTCAATGTCTTAACGAAAATTTGCATACCTCCACGAAGACGTAACACCAAATGAAGAGTTGATTCTTTCTGGATGTTATAATCAGAAAGGGTTCGTCCATCTTCTAGTTGTTTACCGGCGAAGATCAGACGTTGTTGATCTGGAGGAATTCCTTCTTTGTCTTGGATTTTCGCCTTGACATTTTCGATGGTGTCGGATGGTTCGACCTCCAAGGTGATGGTCTTACCCGTCAATGTTTTGACGAAAATCTGCATACCTCCCCGAAGACGCAATACTAAGTGAAGAGTGGATTCTTTCTGGATGTTGTAATCGGACAGAGTGCGTCCATCTTCCAATTGTTTACCAGCGAAGATCAATCGCTGTTGATCTGGTGGAATTCCTTCCTTATCTTGAATTTTCGCCTTAACATTCTCGATGGTGTCGGATGGTTCGACCTCCAAGGTGATGGTCTTCCCCGTCAATGTTTTGACGAAAATTTGCATACCTCCTCGAAGACGCAATACCAAATGAAGGGTAGATTCTTTCTGGATGTTGTAATCGGACAAAGTGCGTCCATCTTCCAATTGTTTACCAGCGAAGATCAGACGTTGTTGATCTGGAGGAATACCTTCTTTGTCTTGGATTTTCGCCTTGACATTCTCAATGGTATCGGATGGTTCGACTTCAAGGGTGATGGTCTTTCCTGTCAAAGTTTTGACGAAGATTTGCATACCACCTCGAAGACGTAATACCAAATGTAAGGTAGACTCCTTCTGGATGTTGTAATCGGATAACGTGCGTCCATCTTCCAATTGTTTTCCGGCGAAGATCAGACGTTGTTGATCTGGAGGAATTCCTTCCTTATCTTGAATTTTAGCCTTAACATTCTCGATGGTGTCGGATGGTTCGACCTCCAAGGTGATGGTTTTCCCCGTCAATGTCTTGACGAAGATCTGCATGCCTCCTCGAAGACGCAACACCAAATGCAAGGTCGATTCCTTCTGGATGTTGTAATCGGATAACGTGCGTCCATCTTCCAATTGTTTTCCGGCGAAGATCAGACGTTGTTGATCTGGAGGAATTCCTTCCTTGTCTTGAATTTTAGCTTTAACGTTCTCAATCGTGTCGGAAGGCTCAACTTCGAGGGTGATGGTCTTTCCCGTTAAAGTTTTAACGAAAATTTGCATACCGCCTCGAAGACGCAATACCAAGTGAAGGGTTGATTCCTTCTGGATGTTGTAATCGGAAAGCGTGCGTCCATCTTCCAGCTGCTTACCAGCGAAAATTAAACGCTGTTGGTCTGGAGGAATACCTTCTTTGTCCTGGATTTTCGCCTTTACGTTTTCGATAGTGTCGGAAGGTTCCACTTCCAATGTAATAGTTTTTCCGGTTAAAGTTTTGACGAAGATTTGCATACCACCTCGCAGACGTAATACCAAGTGAAGGGTGGATTCTTTTTGGATGTTGTAATCAGACAAAGTGCGACCGTCTTCTAATTGTTTACCGGCGAAGATTAAACGTTGTTGGTCTGGAGGAATACCTTCTTTGTCTTGGATTTTAGCTTTAACGTTTTCAATTGTGTCGGAAGGCTCTACCTCAAGAGTGATGGTCTTTCCGGTTAAAGTTTTAACGAAGATTTGCATACCACCTCGCAGACGCAATACTAAGTGAAGGGTTGACTCTTTTTGGATGTTGTAGTCGGATAAAGTGCGTCCATCTTCCAATTGCTTGCCGGCGAAGATCAATCGCTGTTGATCTGGGGGAATTCCTTCTTTGTCTTGAATTTTCGCCTTAACGTTTTCGATTGTGTCGGAAGGTTCGACTTCTAACGTGATGGTTTTCCCCGTTAAAGTTTTAACGAAGATTTGCATACCACCGCGCAGACGCAATACCAAATGGAGGGTGGATTCTTTTTGGATGTTGTAATCAGACAATGTGCGTCCATCTTCCAATTGCTTACCGGCGAAGATCAATCGCTGTTGATCTGGAGGAATTCCTTCTTTATCTTGGATTTTAGCCTTGACGTTTTCGATCGTGTCGGAAGGCTCGACTTCCAAAGTGATGGTCTTTCCGGTTAAGGTCTTGACGAAAATCTGCATGCCTCCACGCAGACGCAACACCAAATGAAGGGTTGATTCCTTTTGGATGTTGTAATCGGAAAGGGTGCGGCCATCTTCCAGCTGTTTGCCAGCGAATATCAAGCGCTGTTGATCTGGAGGAATTCCTTCCTTATCTTGAATCTTGGCCTTCACATTTTCAATCGTATCAGAAGGCTCAACTTCCAACGTAATCGTTTTTCCTGTCAATGTCTTGACAAAAATCTGCATTCTATAACAAAGCAACGCATAAAATTAGTACTGCGCATGAGTTGCGTCATACAAGTGAGTCAGCAAAATTATAAAAATCAATAGCAGCCATCCGCCATTTTGACGAACAAAGAACTTTCTAGAATACCACGTTTTCAATCATTAATAAAACGGATTTAATAGTTAAATATACCTTCTTTCAAATTCAATATGATGTCGTTATTAATAGCACTGTCAAAATTTTGTTTATTTACCAGAGAACCAAAACAAAGGACGGTTATCAAAAATAAAAATCGTTGTACTTGTATTTTAATTTGACGGCAAATATTTTCAAAGCAATTATAACAATTTTAAAATAAACCCAAAATGGATAGAATACTCACTTGCTTCTTTGTTTTAAATAGCTGAATAATACTCAATAGCTCACTTTATAGTTTCACTAAAACACGTCTTTTCTATCTGCCTGCCACTTGAACAATGCGCCAGCTGGGCAGAACGACCGCTTATATAGCTGCGCAGATATGACGTCACATATACTCTCGTACCCAAAGTCCACCTACTCGTTATTCGCTTATAATTTTCGAATTATGATGCAATTTTCTATAAAATTATGTTTAATACGCCTCGAATTTTATTTCTAATTTATGCAATGGATTAAATTTAGTAATGGCTAGGGAATTTAGAAACACGTTCAAATAATCTCGTACAATCGTTTCCGCGGTTTATTTAAAACCGATTTTTTCAAATTAATTTATTTTACATTAAACATACTATTTATTGATTTTCAAGCAATAAATAATGTTTGTAAAATGTACTGGTTACGTATGATGATAATACGAAATTTTTGTCAGCTGATATTTTATGTAGTCATCATAGGAATGTTCTAGAATTTAATTGTTTATAATGATACTATTGTTTAAACTTTACACCATGAAATATGCATGCCTCTATTTAGTAGTTGGGATAAAAATAAACGAACAATTTTATAATAATTACAAAAGTCTTTATTAGTGTAAAAACCTCTAGATTGAAGTAATATATTCTTAAATTATGACAATATAACATTAAATAGGTACTCTCTCTTATTTATATTTACAAAAATACTTTCAAAAAATGTTTTATTAATCTGAAAACAATATTTTATATAATAATGATAGTTTGAAATGTATAACGGTGATCTCCTTGCGATGGTAATTTTTTTTTTATAAACCCATTGTTTCTTGTTGAATTTCTACTTTGTATGTCGGATTATCGTATGCAGCTTGACTAACTCGTGATGATGGCGTGGAAATCGGTGCTTTATTTTGACTGTGCCTTCGCAGCAAAATCATCAATAATATTAACGTGCTAAGTATTGCAATCGCTGCTAAAATCGCAACAATCACTAGTGGACCATAATAATCATTCGAATGGTCTGGTAATTCTTCATTTGCTAGTAGTTTTCCTGTAAATAATATGCAATCAACGTTACAACAATGCCACAACAGAGCAACCTTGGGCAATCAGCTGACTCATACTGCGTTGTTTAAGCGTGTTTATACATGTTTGTTTTGACGGAAATCGTATTTGAAATATGTTAAAACGTATTTATCGAACAATAAAAATGAATGAGCATATGTTTATGCTGTGTTCTGTTTTTAAATTTAATTTTGTTTTGTATTGATTTATAAACTACCAGACAGGGTTGGGGTCAGACAAGGTCAAACTTCTGGGGTACATGCTTGGGATACAAAAGCAATATAAAGGTCTTCAACCTGACTTATACTACATTATTTATTTAAGAAAGAAAACGCTAATTTTGGTCTTTGAACTCTAAATTCTTTAGTACCTAGTTTATTTTTATTTTATCAAATATATAAATTACTAGATATTTTTTTATTTGATTTAACCATTGTTATAAATCATTTTGTATTTTATTTCTGATTGGGGAAATTTAAATTGGCTTTATAGGTATAAGTTAAAATTAGGTTTTTACGAAAAATTAAATGTGTCTTCATATTTATTTTTATATGTAAGTTGGTTATTTTTAAAAACGTTAAATTTGATCAGAAATCAAAATTTATTTAATGCACTTTCCTGGTATCTTGACGTTATAATCTATAATTAGATTATCATTTCTTGGCAAATAAACACGACCTTCGGAAAGTGTGTTCGTAGGTCACAGAATGCGCATGTTAAAATCATTTTATGGGTTTCCACAAACGCTATAAGTGGTATGATACGGAAATATATACAAATCGTAATATATTTATTTATAATCGACTAAAGTGTTGATTAAAATAACGATAATATATCAATAACTTTATCGCATTTATATAAAAATCGTCAACTGATCAATGAAAGTAACAATACAAAGTTTTGATTTTCGTACGAAAATATAAATATTAGCAAAACCTTGAAATAATATTTTTATAGTAACTAAGTGAGCTGGTAAGTAGCATGAGTTGCGTATGCTTAGGCGTTATATTTACCTTGTTGTGTCGATGCACCTAGCGCTGGTGCCGATCGTGGTTTGGTTATAAAATCTTGTACATTGCTCGTTTTAATTTTCCCATTTGTTAAATACACTTCCAACCAAAGTCTATACCGCGTTCCCGGTTTTAATTCAAGTATTGTAGTTTTTTTCGGCGAATCTCGTTTCGCAATCTTAAACGTACTCGAATCACCTTTCCCTGAATCACTTTGGTATATCGCTCTATAAATATTCACGTATTTATCTTCCGGATATGGAACTCCAGTCCATGCAACTTCCACAGTCGTTGCTTTGACCAATTGGATCTCCAGAGTTACATTGAATCCATATGGATCTAAACATAAATAAAAATAATATATAGTATCTAAATAATTTTTATTTTTAAATATAATTACCTATTTCTGAAGTAGTAGTGAAATGTATCATATTTTCAGAATGCAATTCGGTATTTTGTCCCGTAAATGGTATAAAAAATATCCCGACTTCGTATTCGGTGTCCGCTTTTAAATTCTCTAAAGTATAACTTGTTACGGCTCTGTGTATGAGTGGTGTAGCCGCGTAGACTTTCCCGGAAACGTCTTTAAATCTCAGTTGTACACCATCAACAAATTGTAGCTCGAAATCAGTTAATTTCCTCCAGCCAATATTCGCCCAGGTTGAATTCACATCTGTTATAATCAAATTTGGTTCAATTGGTATCATTGGTGGCATGGTTGAGAATGCTTGTTGTTGCGGGGTTCGAACTGAGTACACGCGACTCGTTGGAGTATTGTGGAGGTCTCTTAAGATGACTGTGATTTTTATTTTGTATTCGTTGTTGGGTTGTAGACCTATGAGATCAAATTCTAATTGTTGCGTTGCTATCAAGTCGTTTGGAGGAGCAAACACTTGTAATTCCCATGATGCAATATTGTCGTCCCTATTATGAAATTATTTTATAATCAGTTATAAGTTTATTTTGTTATAAATAAAAAATTACTGTCTATTTGTGTATCGAACTTCTACGCGGCCATGAAGTCCAACTATTAATGGAGATACTGTGAAAATTAGTCGTACGGTTTGTCCATCGATAGCTTCTACTTGTTGGACATTTATTTCATCTGAAAATTCGTTCAAATTTGACGTTGAATATTATTTATTTTTAAAAATTAATTCCTAAATACCTGGAGATTGTTGATATCCAGGTCCATTGGGGAACCTACCAGGAAATCCTCCAAAACCTAGAATGAACATAAATATTTAAATAAATCTTGGACGGAAGCACAGAGATGTCGAAATCCCACCTGCAGACTGATTAAATTGTGGTTGATTGTTGACGGAATATTGCAAGCCAGGCGGTGGTGCAAAAATGGGATTCTGTGAGAATTGACCGTTAGGTGTGTAAGGTGCATGAGGTCGGGGTAAACCCGGTGGCAAGTGCCCTTCTTGCACATGTTTGATCAATTGATCAATTGGCAAATTAGGCGAAAAGTTATTGTTAGTACTCTGAGAGCCTGACGGATCAATTTGGTTAATCAGGTACGGCCCAATCGGCTGAGTTGGCCGTCTCTGGCCAAACTTATTTTGTGGGAACGAGTATTCAGGTTTCTGAACATCTTGCGGAAAATTATGGATTTCAAATACAGCACCGGGAGGATAATTAGCTAATTCAGGATGCTGATTGATTATTTGAAGAATCTCTTCAGGATTTTGAATATTTTGATACTGTGTATTGTCATATTGTTGGTTGGGAGGAATGAAAGGTTCTTTTTTAATATTTGAACCAGAGGTTTTGTCTTTTTTCGGTTTAGTTTGAGGGTTTTTAAAATCTGGATTAAACGGACCGGAATAGGCCCCTTTCGGGGGCTCAGCCTTATCGTCTTTGGGTTTCCCTTTTCCCCCAAGTGATCCCCAGGGGCTTAGATTCTCATAAGTAGTGGACTCGGTTTTAGTATTTTTATTTTTTGATGGCGCTGGGTCAAAATGATCGTTAATATTCAAATGTTGCAAATGTAAGTCGGGAAATTCATTTAAGGTTTTGTTTCGTGTATTTTTCCCGGTTGGTTTATCATTTTCGTATATTAAAAGTGGCCCGGCGAAATCGCTTGTTGGTGCCGGCATGTCTGGATCAGTGATTGTTGGTGTTATTGTTGTGGTTGGTATTAGTGGGGGTTTTTTAGTGACTGTGTTATCGAAACCGTCCAGTCTAGTTTTGTCGTTTTTCTTCTCTGTTTTGTCATCGGTGCCTGAAAAGGAAACTCTGTCAATCAGAATTTCGGGTCAATTAAACCGAAATTTCAACAATCTCTACGGTCCGTATACCAATGCATATTTACATACATGCATATTTTATTGTTGTTTTGGTTTGGTTCTTATTTACAATATATAATGTAGCGTGTTTATAAATGGTGTAGTCATACTGTAATGGTCAGTATTAGTCATTGTTCAATTTCAAAATTGCGCTATTAGTATGAGACGATTTTACGAGCGATAATTTGCACTTATTGTTCTATATATTTGCTTTCTTTATAAATGTGAATTTAAAAAAAAAAGAGTACTACGTTTATTGGAAAACGATTAATATTTCTTCAAAACTAATGATTTATTAATGAAAGCGTGATTCACACGCAAACGCTTCTTGCATTGCTTTTTGCAAATATTAATTCGAGAAAGTTCTATATTTTGTAAATGTCTTGTATTTGTATCTATTTTCCGCAACCTACCACATACTACGTAATAACTATTATTGTTTATAAGGTGATTAGCGTTTTTTAAACGGATATTTTTATAATAATTGGGTATGATTATTACTGATACTACACTAAAGAAAATGGTTAAATGGAAAAATATGATTCAGCATAAAATTAGAAATTCTAGAAAAATCCACAAATTTATAATAAATAAGAATAACATGCTTCATGCATTATTTACGAAAATATTCAAGCTACTTACACAGGACCGAATCTAGCCCAAATGGGAAATACCACACACCAAAAATTCCCAGGTTCTATAAAAGAAAAAATTACCTTGATTTCCTTGTCCGTTGGCACAAACCCACGTCATACAGCAATCATCTCCAGGTTTCGTATCAAGTACAGCTTGGTGAGGCGCACAAGGTAACGTCAATGGCGGTATCGCAGGAACTGGAGCACACGCAGATTGGCATTCCACTTTACCAGATTCGCAATAACACCGTTTATCGCACCCCGTAACGTTTTGAGGCAATTCTTGCCAATTATGGTACGATCTACCTTCGTGAAGACAAGAACCGTTACTCTTGCACTTCACTTCCTGCGGGCAACAATTTGGAGCTTTTGGGACGAAATTAGCTGGAACTGGTTCCCAGTCCAAACAATGCGGATCAACTACGTCAAGTCCAAAATAAGTTGGGCATTGGATTTTGAGGCATTTCACACCAGTTTCGGTACACATACAAAATGAAGTGCAGTTATCATAAAATTCAACGCCTACATAACACAAATAATTTATTACACTTAATAGAAGCCATTTTTTGTTTCATAAATATGTACCATTTTTGTAATTCTTCCCGTTAAAAACACAATCCTTTACTGTCTCATCTTTCTTCAGGTCATTCTTACTGTTAAGATTACCATTTTGTATCGTAATATAATCTTTAGTGTTCTCCAATCGGGCAAATTTAACTTCTGTAGGTAAACCTTGTAAATATCCTCCCGGTAATAATCTGTAACTGGTCCAATCGATTTTGTTCATTGAAACTTCAACATCCGGCATCATATTCTTCTCATCGAATTTACTGTCGAATTTAATCAAGATGGCGGTACTATTCACGTATTTCGCAGACATTAGTTTGACCTTGGGTATCTCTTGTTCTTTATCGTGTTCATGGTCGTCTAACGACACGTCACACAACACCATTTTACAACAAGAGTCGTCTGGGTCTGGTACTTCGACACACCGGTCAGATGTTTTATTTATGGGACGACATCTGTTAAAAGTTATAACTTATTGGTTTTGTAACATTATTGAGATTTAGATGAGTTACCTAGATTTGCATGAGATTTTACCAGCTGCTTCGCACATACATACTTGTGTGCATCCGTCGTTGAATTTCTCGCCTCGGTGGTATGTTTTATTGAAATGCGAACACATTTCGAATGGTTCCGTTTCTAGAAATTATTTATGATGAATGAAATACACTTTTTTATTTTCGCGTTTGAGTCTGTATGTTTATATGTGATTTCTAAGCCTTGTATATATTTGATGTGAGTGTTTGTTACGAAATGTCGATATATCCCGTTATAGTATACATCAGTCTTCGTAAATAATTTAAGTTTAAATAAGATTGGAAGCGACGGTTAGGCTTGATAAATAGGGTACCTGTATCAGCGGCGCAAACTAATATCGAGCAACAGGGATCCTCGACAGCTTTCTCCGAGCAAAGAGGATCATCAATTTTCTTTCCTTTTCGAAAATAGGGTCCTGTACACCGATCTGTGCAGTCCATTTTGCCATTCATACACGTACACACTGTATCACAGTCGTCTTCGATTTTCTCGCCGTTGCTATAAGTTAACCCGCCTTTTATACATATACCTGAAAGCAAATAAATCCTCAAATGACAATTTTATTTCGACAAAATTCATTTTACCTTTCGTATGATTTTCATTTTCTGGTATCTTCGATAACATAACAGGATTCTTCTGGATATCATCGTCATCATCATCATCCATACTAACATCGCTTATATCTTTATAATTCTTTTTTCCACTCACAGAACTATTTCCTGAAATACCATTCTCCGTATGGTGGTGGTCTTCCAGTGTAAAGTTAATAGCTCTTCCTTTCGGCATGTCTGTAGTTATGCTTGGAATTGTTACGAATATGGCTGAACGCATTGTGGTAACTTCTTGCAGAGATCCACCAGGATGGTCGTCATCTTCAACGAGCATATTCATTGCAGTTGGCATCGCCATGGAGGTCATATCCTGCGTCACCACATCTTGGACATTTGGAGATGTGGAGGTTTCTATAAAAAATAATTACATTTTTATATTTAATTAATAAAAAATATTTATTCATATTTTTAATTTACCGGAACATATTTTCTAAAAATGCAAATATATTTATCATCAATTAGTAATTAATTAAACATTACAACGAATTAGTTAATTGAATTAATTCCATATCATGTATGCTTAGGAAATGAGTTTATGGACCTATAAGTAGGCTATGACCTTCATATAAAAAAAATTGGTGTATTTCTGTTTCTATAACAGTAATTTCTTCAAATGACGTATATAAACAACTATACTATTAGCGACATTCTAAATATTATATTTCATACACTGTAACAAAAAGCGGTCTAATTTTAAATGCATAATTAACTTCATACTTAAGGTCGCCGAAATAATTAGCAATTGCGTTAGGAAGTTATTATTTTTCGTTATAATTTTCTTAATAACGCCTTAAATAAATCAAAAATAGTATAATTAGTAATTAGAACGCCCTTAGATAGAGAGCGCAAATAATTACACTTACTTTAATTAAGTTACTACATCTATAAAGCGCTTAAAATATGCTTGATGCATAACACCTAATTAGTACGCAATACAGCATTGTTTAAGTTACCGAAATTAATTATTGTTACCAAATGTAACGAAGAATGTATGATTCAATTTATTCGCTCCTTAATATTGATATTGTACGCCGTAAGTAGTAACACATGGGTAACAATTGTAAAACGCACGACAGTTATTTAACCTGAAGCATATATTGTGTTTTGATTATCTGATATGCAATACCGTTTGTCTTTACTTGTTAGATATAGTTCTTTAAGTTTCTTATACGAAGTATAAGGAAGTATTGCAAACATGAAAAATCTCGAGATTTTATAGGAAATATACCGTTTGACCTTCCCTGAATCGAAATGTGTCTATGTGTGTGTGTTTGTTTGTGAGCGTTTTATAGTTTAAATGGCTGAGTTTAAAATTATGAAACTTTAAACTTAAGATTTGTATATGCTTGGCAAGATAGCCTTCTATTTTTGAAATGAATATTTAAACCGAAAGTGCATGTTTACTCTAGTCAGTTTTTCGAAAAGTGTACCGATTACAAATCGCTAATATGATTAATGTGTTTCAAAGATTAGTAAAATAATACGTAATAATAATGTTCAATGCAAGTAATTGCGGATATTTTGTAAAATTTACGATCCGGTAGTAATAAAATAATATCTTTGTTAAAAGAAAGCAGTTTTCCTTCATTGATTCATAATTACATTCTAGATATATAAACAATAACAAATATAAATAGTAAAGTAAAAAAAAAATTACAATAGTCAACCAGAAATAGTAAAACAACATTCCATTCTAGCATTAATCTGTTTTAATTTTTTAGTGCAATTCAGTCATCAATTAATGATTATTTGATGACTTGATATTGCTATACGCAATACGGTTATATATGATTTAATGAAAATTGTGCGAACGGTGCTGTACATGATATTTTTTGAACCGGAACTAACAGATTGGGTTACTCATCTGTGACGTCACACGCATTTACAGAAAACATACAAATGCTACAGGAAGGTGTATGTACAAATACGGAATTCCGTTGATGTATTTTTTGTTTTGTTTTTATCCATTAGGCGGTGATTATATAAAATAAAATAGAATATTTGCATTTTAGTTTCAAGGTTTAATGTTTCGAAATTTTAGTTATTCTTCTCTTTTTAACGGTGCGTGTCTATATTTAGTGATCACTCTAATTTCCGATGGTGGCACATTCGATCTTGTTTTCACTTGATGCCAATTACAGCGCAATCACTTCGAGTTTTAATTGATGTATTTGCTATTAATTTTCTAATGACGTAATTAGAATTTACTTTGATGCAGTTCTAAATTAAATAGTTCGTTTGTCGCCTTTATAAATGTGATTGTATTCGAGTTTAGTCAATATTTTAAAAGCCATAAAGGATTATAAGATTATTGAAAGGATTGGATATTATTTATTCAATTATAATACATAAATATTTTTAATAATATTCTATACATATGTATATGAAAGTTTAGCGCAAAGCTCTTCAGATGTTATTATAAACTGTAGTGTAGAAATAATATGGTAGCGCAATAACAATTTTCTCATAAACAACAAATGCAAATTTTTTAATTTGCTAGCACTATTTATACAAAATCCCAAGAACAAATACGCCACGGCTCAAGATGTACTTAAAAACTCATTATCGCTCATTGCCAGGCTGTGATTAACAATTTTACGGAGATGTTCAATGCGAACAGATACACATTTAATCATTTTGTCTTCCAATAAAAAACATATTCAAATTAGTTATTGGTGTCATACGTTTCTAGTAACACACACATCATTCTAAAAATAGTTAGGCTCGATTCAGGGAAGGTTAAAAGGTATATTTCCATTAAACACACACACACACACACATATATATAAAATGTATTAATTAAAAAGTAGTTCTCTTTAGACTAATATAAAATGTATCCGCGTTAAAACATTTATTAAAATACTATAATTATGTTTTTAATTAAACACGTTAAATAAGTAAGAAACGGCAACGACAAAAAATACGTCCAAGTTTTAAAATAGATTTATCTCGAAACGATTAAATTTCTTTGTTTTTTGTTGTCCATGAGGTGAATGTGTTTTCGATACAAAGACCTAATTTAAAAATAGCATCACTAGAACACGGATTTCACTTGAATAAAGATGATTTTTCAAGCGTTTATTTTAAGCAATTGGCATCACTTCAATGAAAACGGTCAATGTCCTGCAAGAGTAGCGGTGAACGATAAATTTTAATTCAATTTCTGCCACGGCTTTCTTCCGCTTGTATCTTGAAAGTAAACATAATTGCACTATCAGCAATTTTATTTCCACTTGAATTCGTGCGAAATCGAAATTTATCTTTGTAGAAACAACTTATCATTTCAGTCAGGCCTTTTCGAATGAATCATACAAACATCTGAGGCGCGTCAATCATATTAAATTTAGAATTAACATAAAGTAGTTTTAAAATTTCTATTGGCAAATAAATCGCCTAAAAATCGAGGCATCAATTCGCAATTGTTTGGATTTAACCAAATGTTATCTATTTATGAATCAAAATTTCTCGATGTGTAATATGGGTCATCTTAAAATACAAAAAAAAAAATGTGAACACAATAGCATATGTTGCATACATCATATTTTTGTGGCAGTTTGTGTGTATGTGATTATGTTTTTGTTCAGTGCTTAGGAACAATTGACGTAGACACAGAGTGTGGATGTGATTTTCTTCACCGACTTTCACTTCTTTTACCTCTGTACTTGGAACATTATACATGATGTATTGTCTACATACAACATGAACATTGCTACATACATTCATACAGACACTAAACTAATTTATTTTATTTCGACAGAAATTAACATATCTTATTATACATGTAATAAGTAAGTATTGTCATCATCAAAAACAAAACAATCGCGAGATTTTAACGGAAATATACTTTTTGACCTTCCCTGGAATTACGTCTGTCTGTACTGTCTCACTGTCTGCGCTATGTGTGTGTGTGTGTGTGTTTATGTGTGTTTATTTCTGTGTGTGTGTACAGATGGGTTTTTAATTTATTTTAAAACAAAAAATATAGTATAATAAACATTAGCTATAAATATTTAATCAAGACTAATACAATATATAATACAGAATTCGTATATATGTAGGTAGAATGTATTAGTTGCGCATGCAAAAATATCTGTGCGTTATAAACCACGGCGAAACTCAGTAAACGGAATAAATCACGACTGTTTTTTACTTCACGGTAACTTAACTTCAAATAATGAAGAATTAAAAATTGTATAAATTCTAATACACTCGCAAAACCAATCCAAATGTTGTATAACCGTTGTAATACCGCGATTTATTGCAACAATATAATTTATTAGATTACGTTTTGGCCTGCCTTGTGTATTATATCGTGAGATGTACTGTTATTTACTAATGACACGTTTTCTCATTTCGTATAATAGTTACGAGATACCTGACTAATATTTCACAAGCGTTGAAGATTCGCGAGTACCGACTCGAACCGATAATTAACACAGGGAATTACAAACAATTACAGAAATCCTTCTGTAATTTATTTCAAATTATATTTAAGCTAGCAAATTTTCGTAACTTATATTAATAAATACTAAGATTTCACTTAAACGCGATAAAAAACACGGTATGCGAATAGGTGTTAATGAAATACCAGAGCACATTGACACCGATTACAGTAAAAATACTTAACTGAGTCCATTCAGGCATTAGCAATAATATTCTGCGGAGAAGTTAGTTTTGATATGCCGTTGTAACGGATGCATGTATATTATAATGTAATGTATGGATGTTTATAACGGATTATCAATGCTTTCTACCGTTGATGGAATATTGAGATCCACGCATAAGACATCAGCGTCTTGGCTAAAACGTATAAAGATGATTGTTTTTTTTTTTTAAAGCCGTTGCATCGCATATAATTGAGAGCAGTGAAGGTTACACTCGTGTAGACTTTCATACTGTTTTTATGGGATGGTATATGCCATACCATCAGAGATAGTAACATCTTTCTCCACCTTAAAAACTCAATGGCCATCAATGTTTCACGAAAAAATAAATAAAAGTATCACCAACTTTATTCTTTTTATATATTTTATCAAAATGTATTAGTATTTAACACACACACACACACCAAAAATAGTCAAGCTCGATGCAGGGAAGGTTGAAAGGTACATTTCCATTAAACACACACACACACACACACATATATATATAAAATATATTAATTAAAAATAGTTTTCTTCGGACTAATATAAAATGTAGTCGATATACATCCGCGTTAAAACATATGTTAATATACTATAATTACGTTTTTAATTAAACATGTTAAATGTCGGTTAAAGTAATTTGAACGTTTAATTGTTGTGTCGTAATTAAATTAAAATTATATTTAATGCAAAATATATATCGAACTTATCCATATAGATGTTGAAAAATGGGAAAATATTGAATGCGGAAAATTCTTTTATTGATTTTTGTAATGTACTACATAAAGCCCTAGAACTTGCGATGTGCTTTGTTAGCATATTCTTTTATGCTCACTTCTTATAGATATTACGTCATATGTGGTGTGTAGTGGGTGGAAGAGTGTTGGTAAATGTATTTTTATGAAATTAAATCGTTTAAAGTAGGTGTACTCCTTGTTTGTTGATGAGTAATTGTTTAAATATACCAATGGCGTAATTTTAACATTTAGTGTAAAATTTATGTGTAATTTCGGTGAAAATCGTATTTTAATTTGAGAGTGAAGGCTAGAAATGTTAGGCCGTGAATTAATAAAAAGGTTGAATGACGAAAAGTAAGAAAATAACTTTTAAGATTAGCAAGATTAGCACTAAACATCTGAATAAATAATTAAAATGAATTTGGGTCTCGTCCTTTCGTTTTAATTGCAATAGAATGGCGCAAAAAACAATTACAATGATGGAATTAATCAAACGAAACATACAATAATCTATTGATTATTGGTTTTACAGTAATAATCAGATGTAGCATTTACAGTAATCGTGACCAAGATGTAGGTATTATAGTACCAAGGACTTTCGTAAAAGTGAACATCTTCACTAGTAATTATAATAATATTTTTCGATTATATTAGAAAAATACTTCGCTCATCAGTAAGTAATATATGATTTCATGGTCATTTACCTACAAAATGTACAGTTTTGTTGCTGTTGATGAGTAGTAAAAAGAATAAAATTAAAAACCTGAAGGTGTCTAACCAGGAGAAAGCAATATTTTCAATGCTAAGCTTTCTTTGATACTGTCTAGTGAAATTCCGATTTTTTATTTTTATCAATACTTAACTGGATGTTTACTAAACTTTCATTATTAGTTAGAGGTCATTTGAAATTGTTGGTTTTACCTATTTTTAACTATTCACTTATTACTAATTGTTTTACATATATCAAATTTAATTTATCGCACTTAAATTTAACAAAAAAAAAAAACGACTGCAGGAGGTTGATATTGAGGACAGAAAAATCGTATTTAAAAAAAATATTTATTAAACCATTTCTACAAATGTGAAAGTATCAGTAATCTAATATATTGTAGTTAAAAATAATTAGAGTATATAGAAATTAAATATATAATAACTATCAACAATAGAACATAGTATTTTATGAAATTATATATATATATATATATATATATATAGAGTATCGATAGCTACATATCGTATCTTCGAGTTAAATCTTCAGGCAGGCAACATCATAACATTATAGAGCGAATACCCACGTGGAAAAAACTGGTTTCTGATCCACTCTTTCGTTTTTCGTCGACACTAACCCAGTTTATTTCACTGTAGGTTATTCATACGTTTACCAAAACAGACAAAACAAAATAAAGAAGAGCAAAAAAATCACTGCAAAACATCGAAAAATGTATAATTATCAATATTGTCACCACATTTAAATTAATAATATACATATACGTATAACAAATAAACAGTTATAACCGAATTTTATTGAACGTGTAAGAATTTATTTTATAATATTTATTTAACAAAAACAATCAAATTTGGCTTTTCTTGTCCTGGTAAACACCGTTATATATATAATTTGGTATGGTGAGTCATGCATGAAAGTAGAATATATGTACAAATATGTTGCAAAATAAAAATAAATATATTCTCAGAACAATTATTTACTTTAGTTAGGATTTACTGGATATTTGTCGTTGGAAACCACAACCAAGGTTCGTCGCTTGATTGGTTATTCCAGTCGCTGCAGTCTCTGGGTAATATAATTATTTTAAATATTTATGTATATTTAAAAAAAAAATTACAACATTAAAATCTTTCACAAATTTTATTACGAACTATATAATGTTTGTTCCATTTATACATTTCATAAATTAATATTGATTTATTAGTTTATACAAGCGTATGGTTCAAACACGTATTTAAAAGTTAACGAATGTTGTACTTAAGCAACGCGTGATTTATACTCAAGTTTAAGGCTAACTGAACTGTCATTTTAACGTTTGTTAATATTAAGTCAAGTTTAATAAATTATAAATCTTTTACGTCGCGACTGTTTGATATTATTTAGTTTATTAAACGAGTGGGTTTATATACGCAGCTGGTTGAGACGTATGCTCTTAAACTAGTCTTATTTGTCAATTAAAAAAAAATTACGAATTATTCAGTGCAGAATATAATACACGAGATCCTTCTACATCGCTCCCCTTTTCTATATTTGTTACTTTTAAAGTAAATTTTTGAAATAAATCGAAATTAAAATTATGTTTTTAACGCATAAATAGGTTTTATTAAACAATTATTTAAATATAATATAGCCGCATTTAAATCTCATGGACAGTAATAACAATAAATAAATTTTATCTAAATTGTGTTATCTATGTTTCGTTTCTGATTTATAGTTAAAATTCAAACATTAATTCACATCGAAATGTATTATAAATAATCCTTTAGTAAATCTAGATCAATGATAATACATACAGGGCAACGAATCGCGATTCCTGTACCCGTAAAAGCACCTAACAATCATATAATGCGTCACGCACCAGAGAATCCCAAAATTACCTAATTTTATTACCTTTTTTCCTTATTTTAAGTCCCGATTATCGAATAGTCAACTTTAAATTAATATTTAAAATACGCGTTCGCTTTCCTCTTTTAATTTGAATATTAAAAACATAATTAACACTACATTTGATAAGTTATTTATAGTCTAATAAAAATGATTTTTTTTTATTCCAATTTCCTGTTACGTTTGTTATTATTAATACGCATTTGGATATAATTACACGAAACTAAAAGTGACTTTTTTCCTCACCTTGATTTTAAGTCAAAACCGGTCTAATCTTACAGAAAACCGAAGAGAAAACTCAAGTCTACGTCACAATTGTTGCTTCCATTGGTAATGGGAAACTAGTCAAGCATTTGAGGCACAATTTATTGCCTATAGGATCTTTTACATCCCAAGACCCCATTTTGGACGTGGAATATTGGAATTGGGACACCATGGGACTAGTTTCGAAAATCAATGATGAGTCTTGAGATGGATTCAGTAAAGTGTGTAAAATAATAATAATAAAAAAAAAATAATTGCGGAAGACATTAAGGTAGTTGTGTTTTATTTTTATTTGATATTATAAACAACTTGGTTTTAAGTAATTTGAACATGTTATTATGTAAATGTAGTTTGCGTTAAAAACATACATTAATCGTTGGCTGTAAGCATTTAAGTTTCATGGTTCATTGTTTCCTTATGCTTTATGAGTTCATATAAGGTCTAAGAAATTCCCGAATTCTATACCGTTTTAGTACATAGATTCTATCAGTTTTAAGCCGAGTTTTCGTCATTAAAACGCAAGATTTATTCCAGCAATCTTGCGGTAACGGCATGGAAAATTACTATTCAAGCGGCCGATAGATTTATACATTCTTTAGAAATAACAATGGACGATTCTATCGTTTTTTATTGCTTTTATCCTAGCCGAAGATTTTAAATATATAGTTTGTGATAATATAAACTCTATAATACTCAGAAAAGAGACAAGTATACCAAATATATTTATTACAGCTATGAATATATTAAGTGTGGGAAACGGAAACACAAAGCCAGAAAAGCAGTAGAAAATACTGAATACAGGCCTGAAAATCTATATATATATTTTTTTTACATCCTTTTAAATGGACTTTTGGCAGTTATAAGATGAATTGATTTATTTTCGCAACAATAACACCATTATCTATATGTCCTTGATACCTTGAACCCTCAAAGATAAACTTTTAAAATAAGTGTTGTTATTATATTTGAACTAAATATCATTTAATATGTGGTGTAATTATTACGATAGAAGCGCGATATGTAGAATAAAAATATATGTTTGAGATTTTTAACGTTTGTTTTATTAGATTTTGTTGTGTTAAACATACCATTTGTATCAATTCCAACAGTACAATTTCCATTAGCGCACTTTTGTCCATCTTCCGCCAAGGCACAGTTCAACAAAACGATGAACACAACACCAAACACGAATAAAACAGTATTTCTAAACACCATCGCGGCAAATCACTTGGTCGGTGTTAGAGACCAACAGTCATTGGATATTTAACACTCTGGTCACATCGATTGAACACCTTTACGATTTATTTATATTTAAAAATCTAGTCAGAGCATTTTGTACCAAGTTGCTGGTGCGGCCACTAGTTTACTGTTGAGTGTTGGAACGAACCAGCCGAAGAGTCTCCCTCCCGTCTGACATACCTTTCTATTCCACTCTTCAGCAGGTAGATTACCACCTTCTTTGCCCCGCCAAAAAGGTATATTGTGGACGTGTTTCATCTTCTTCACCTGTAAATAAAATTCTTTAACTATCCTTCTCTGAACTATGAGTAACAGAGATGGGGAAAAACGACACCATTTGGAAAAAAAAATTATTCGCAAACGTGTTGACACTCATGCTCTTGTAGATAAACTTTGATTAAAATTTTGAACAAACCAACGGATATCCTGGTTTATATTGCTATTATTCTTTTTTTTTTTGCAAGTTCTTTCTTTTTGTTCAACTGTACTTGAAGAACCATTGATTATTTTGATGTCGAGTGTATTAGGGTAGGTTTTTTAAGGATAGCATTTTGCTGCAGGGATGATTGAGAATACTGCACCTGTATCCATAAACGTACACCATTTTAAAACTGAATTTAAAATTTTGTTACAATTGTAAGAAAAATTCGGTTGTGTTAACGCCATCATTAATTAGAGACAATAATTGTACTTGTAGCAGTCTAATATTAATCATTAAAAAAATGTCAAACATTACGAAATAATTGTTTTAATACTGTTTTTTTATGAATTAAATAAAAATATGTGGCCTACAAAGCTAAATAAATATTTTCTTATGGTTAATTATATATTTTTATTTATATCCTAGAAATAACAATTAGAATTTAATCCAGTTAACTTGCTTCACAAGTAACTTCTCAACCAGAACACATTGTTTTGTTAATAATAATTAAACATAAATTTGAAATGCAAATATGATTTTTTACTCGCAATTTTCTTGCATTCTTTCCTATGATCTGTACAATCAATGCGATAAAAATCTATTGAATTCCATAAATTTGCGAGATATTCGTTGTAGAAATAAATATTAAAAATGTGTAGATTGCAAAACGTTATTGGAACCGGATCTTTTCAGTAAATTTTGTAATATTTGAAAAATCCATGCGTAAGCGTGTTACGCCACTGGAAATAATTTCTCTTGCTACTTTTGACCCTACCTACATTTTCGACGAAGGTAGATGTTTTTTTTACCCCACATCAAATTGGGGATGGCATATTACGGCTGAAACAAGATCGTTATCTTTTGTTTCAAAATGTATATATTTTCTTTGTGATCTTACAGCATTTTGAACACATTTCTTATCACGAATATCAGAAAAATGTAAGACGAAAAAATTATTTATTTTAGGATCTAAAAACAACATTATTTTATATTTACACAATCCTACAAATAAATTATTGATGAATTATTTAAAGGATCTAATGAACGTCTCATAATAAGAAAACTGCCTTAATTATACGTTTTATTAGAAAAATAAAAAATTTATATACATAATATTTTAATTACAAGAGTTTTTATTTTATTACGCCTATAATTTTTAAAATATTGTTATTATTTATTGACGTATAGATTTTATTGTGTGTGATTATTAAATTGAGTTATATTATATTAGAAGCGCCTATGAAAGGAATTATACGCAACCAAACTTGCAGTAATATATCTCTTGTATGAAGTAATTTACTTTACAGGGGCACCAGAGTATCTCCCGTAACGTACGCTACTGATTATCCAATAATGATGAACAATGTATTTAATAGGTATAGGTGAACATGGGCATACATCCTTGAATTTAAATTACTCTCGATACATCTATCTGGTCCCTTAGCTGTTTAGAGTATGCATGTCATGCCGATGTCAACATATGCAATAGGTTCCCAAATATGTTGTGTGGGTCGTGTATACGTGTATTACTTCTTCATAATATTATATGTATGTTCTATGTAAATATGCATTAGTGTATAAACAGGTATAACCTCGAGACAAAATTGAAGATGCGTCATTTTCTCAAGTGTAAGGATTCTATATTTTAAATGAAATTTTTTATTCGTTTAAAAGTCTTAATAAGAATTTAAGTTTCCGCAAAAAAATATTTAGATTTTTGAAATTTAAAATCATAACTCCAATTATTTTCATTAAATTAAGTATTGTTTATTTATAATTGCAATAAAATAAATTTGAACCACACGAATTCATTATAATTTAGAAATGAAATAATTCTTTTATTTACTTAGAAACTAATAATAGTAATTATATTTTTGAAAATAAACTATAAGTAAAGTAAAATCTAAATGAATTTTTTATAATAGCACATTTTTTATAGACATTAATAATGTTCATATTTTAGTTGAAGTTATATTTCGAAATATAAACAAAGGTATATTTGTAAAATTGAAATTTTAATTTCTGTATACTTTAAAGTTTAAAGCTATTTCCAGGAAAATTATTAAAATAGTTTGTCTAACAAACTTTTGTGTTATCTTCATCTAGCGCCATTGTTTGCAAAGGATAGCGTAACGTTAAGTGCAAGGTTCATTATATGAGCACACACAGAATATTTACACTGACACAGGGTGGGTTTGTAAAAGTTCCGCGACCCGGATCAAAATCAATATTAAATCGCCATGTCATGTATATAATAGTTATTATATATTTTATTTGGGCGTATGATTTCGTTATACGGATTTAAATTTGGGATAATCCGATTGTGCAAAATATATGCGCTAACGTATTAAAATGCAAATTTACCAACTAAATGTTGAAATCAAATAACCCATACATATATTAAATTATATAAAAATGCATTTAAAACTCAAATAATTAATATATTTGAACAGTTAAAAGGCCCCACGTAGTAATTAGGTCACCCGAGAAACAATTACGTATTGAAATAAATTTAATATGTGCCTAAATACACAATGAAAGACAGTAATAATTTGATCAGATTAATTTCTGTGTAATTAAGACCAATTTCATCAAAAGCTAGACTTTTGTTGGACTTTTATATAATGGAATCGATTAATTATGTAAAAACTTGAAGCATATATTTGCATTTAATTAAGAAACGGTTCAATTCTGGTGTAATTAAAACAATAACTCTGTCAAGTAAACGCTAAGTACAGTAGGCATTCTCATGAATTTCAACCGGCACCAGTTTATGACGATTCGTTTTATAAAAGTTATTATTTTACCGTAAATTGCGTCTTAGTCATCGAAAATTCTATCAGTCGCAGGAAATTATAACTAAAACATATATGCTACTTCGAAATTAACTACGTACTGGACGAAAAACAGAAAGAGCTTTAGTAATCGATCGTACGTCAATTCTTCAATAGAAAACAAATAATATAAGATCTGTTAGAATTTATTTGTTTAATCATAACTTTATATAAAAATTATTTTGAGTTATAAAAAATAGATATATAATTTCGTAATTGTTTAAAATTTTTATTTATTTGATGCACATTATTGCTAAAAGGTGCTTATTGTAGTTTTAAAATCAATAAAAACAATAATAATTAATGTGAAATGGAATAAAGGTGATAATTAAAAAATCGAAAGAAAATTGTTGAGTACTGCTGTTGTCCGCGAAATGTCCACTTACACATCCTCGAACCGCTCTCAATTACCCAACTAGCATACGCACAAGAAGAGCGACAAAGAGCGACCGCGAGCGTTAAACAATTCATTCACTTGCGTTATTCCGCTGTCCCAGATGAGTTGGACAAGATCCCGGATACAACCACATATGCTGCCGGACTTTGTATACGTACATATATATATAACTTCAGTAAAAGAGACTCACCTGGTTCCTATATACTCCCCATAGCACACACACATTGGTTGCCATTGCTGTGACGTCACAAAAGTGCCGCGGCAGTTGGTTTAGCTCTCACCTTACACGATGAAAAGTCGGTCAGTGTAACTTCAGTGCTAGTTCGGAGCGCAAACTGTAAAGTCTGGAAAATACTCCGTGTCTAAACCAATTTTCGTGCTGATTTTCCCATATTTGTTTATAACTTATTCTAAAAGCGTTGATTGTGAGTGGTGATTTATATTTTTAATCAATTAGTGATAGGTTTACGAAGTTTATGTTTTGAATTGTAAGTTTTATTCGCTTTTATTTATTATTAAATAAATAATTAAATATGAACATTTTTTACAAATTAAGTTTTTTTTAATTTATTATTAAATATTTTATTTTTAATAACAATATACTTATTATTATATTTATTTTATTATTTAATAATAATAATATTATTATAATATATAGTATTAATTTAATATAATAAATAAATAAAAAATAGGATAGTTTTAAAAATGTTCATGCTTCGTGAGCCCACGTTGAAATCTCCATATAAAACTATATTTAAAAAAACTACGTCTACAAATATAGTTTCGTCCAAAAATTATTTATTTAAAATAAAATTACTCTATATGTCTAATATATAAATAAATAACTATTTGTATAACATATATAATTAAATATAGTATATACCATTTATATAAATTAAAAATACATTTCCCTGAATATATATATGATCTGAAATGTATATTTGTATATGCAGCCTAAGTGACATGTGTGCGTTACATTTCCTAAACATTAAATTTGAATAACAACAGACGTTCCCAGTATTTGATATATGTCAGGGATGTCCCATACATAATGTACATACATACGGTTTTGTTGAGATATATAGCAGTAATCATATTTTGAAATAAGATATTTGAACCGTCCCAGAATAAATAGCGCAAACTTATAATATTCCAGACAGGCGCATGTAAATATAAAATAAAAACCCATTTAGTAAATTCAAGCATGCATGATTGTAGAGTGGTTTACCTAAAGGTAAAACGTAATAAAAAAATCGTTTTCTAAAACAAAAAACCTGGTTCGAACATAATTTTTGTTACACTTTTATCAATTAATCATCCTCAATATTGCCATTGGGGCCCTTGTTCGATGATAAATGCGTTTACCAAAAATACAATCAATAATCTGTATTATAAACGAATTTATGAGACAATTTGACAATTTTTATTCCTATTTTGTACTTTCAACCATTTCTAATATTAAGATTAAACATGTGTATACTATTTTTAAAAATAAACACCGTACACTTTTTTTTGTTTTTTTTATATTTTTTGCATATATTTAAATTTACATAACGTTCAAATAGTTATATGGTGGTCATAACCATAACGTATCGACGTGTCTATTGATCAAATTCTCTTTATTGCGAACGTGGCATCATGTGATTAAATTTAATGCAATTAGACTTGCATTAAATTGATATCACTTGCCTATAAAGAGCATACAAATACAATTTTCAAAGTCAAACACATTAAAAAAAAACCCCGATTGTTCTATAGAAACAAAAAGTTTCATAATTGTATAAAAATAACGCGTTACTTTATGAAATTCGGTAAATAGGCAAACAAAGAATGTCTGCGTTAAAAGTAATCCGTTTGTACACCCTATTACCGCGGTATTTTGCCGACTAAGGGTTCGTAAATATTTGCTTAAAGCTGCACGAGTGTTGCGAAGCGCAAAAAAAATTGCGAAAGTAGGAACTACGTATTCCAACATACGTAACTTAGTATTAGATGTTTTTCCAATGCCTCTCAAGGCGATGAACCACGACAAATTTCACTTTGAGAATGTATATATATAATAATAGTAATATAGTAGCGTCATTCGTCACCTAGATATGTCATAAACATTCATATCTTGTAGCAAAAACATTACTTGCGTATATAATAAATATTAGGTATCCGGCGCAGACAGTATCAAATTCATATTGTTTCAAATAGCATCGTTCTTGTTGTTGTTTTTATAATATCCCACTTAGAAAATTACCGGAACTAAAACGTCATATACACTAACAACAGTTCTTATGACTAAGTTTCGATCTTATTTATGTAGCAATTCAAATCCTTGTTTGTAATTCAGCAATATAATAAAAAGAACTCAACTCTAAGTGCTTAAGCAGATTTAGTGGTCGATTTGAGATAAACGAATTAAAATCAATTGTAAACGATTTAAAAAATAAATAAAAACATATTTTCCGAAACCCTGTCAGGTTTTAATGGAAATATATAAACAACACGTATTATTATTTGATAACATCACGCCATATGCCACTTAAGTGAAATAGAAGTTTACGAAAAAGCTCAACTAGCTTAGATAAAATATGTTGTGTAATCGCAATTCTTTAGAAAACTGAAACGAAATTTATGAACTTGAAGAAGATGAAGGGAATATAATACACTGGGTATTTTTCAACGTATAGTAACGCGTGAGAATTTCTATAATTGCGCACATATTTTTGAACAAAACACGGAATCTTATAATTGTGGTCACCTTTCATGCTTTCTTCTTTTTAATTAATAATTTTTTACTAGTTATATTTCCTAATTAATTTCGGTCATTGTTAATATTAATTGTTTTCTAATCCACTGTCGAACAATTAAAATGTGCTATTATTTCAATAAAACTTTCGATATTAAAGGGCTACATTGTGTAAATTTAATTTCCAAGTTTTAAGCTTGTCTCAGTACTTTCACAAATATTTATAAGTGCCCTGCAGGCATGGCTCAACGTAATAATAGCGTTATTAATTCATAAATATGTGATGATAATAAATGTACATACTTCCTAACTTTATTAATTACCAGTCCCGTAATATTATATTCGCCGAATTCTAAATTTACATACATATACATACATACACCAATATTATTCAAGTGTACGACGTTATATGTAATTCTGAACTTCTAAAATACATAATTGCATATAGAATAGCGGTTTTTGCCACTTTAACTACCGGTATAATTTAATTTGAATACTATTTTACAAACGGCTTACTGCACCGCGTCTAAATAAATGCTGATAAGCCGTAGTTATTTTCGCAAATAGGTGAAGCTTTTTCTCAAATTACACACTAAATTAGTTCAACTGTTAGCAAATGTATTCTGGATTATATAAAACGAAATCCTAGCAAATATAACCTTGTTGCTATTTTATTTTATTTTATAAATAAATATCGCACATATATAATATTTATTTTAAAAATTGGTACATGGAAACGAGTGTACATATGTTTTTTAATTAGAGATCAAATTTGAATGACACTTTTTCCAACGATAAAACCCCGAGTATTATTGTACACGTAGTATTATGTAAATAAACAAACAAAAAAACATCCATGACATATTTTCATGAAAACATAAAAAAAAAAAATGTAATCCCACTTCGTATCTCATTTCAAACACGAGAACAACAACGGATAACCGGGATTTACGAATTCAAATTACGTTAGGTAAAGTGGGCCATACGGATGAATAAATCAAAAATGCATTTATTATGCACGAACAATTATAATATTAAATGCAAACTACTCAAATATTTATGCATTAAGTAATTAATTTTGTTTCGCACCCTTTCACTACGTTCATTCCACTTTTGTTGAGTTATTTAGAATATTTACGTCCGTTTATTGTTACGGTAATGTCTGGAAAAGCTGCCTTAACTTAATCTATAAAGGAATTAAATATAACACTTAATTGTAGTTCGTAAATAAATTGATTCTATATTGTATATTTGGAAACGATGTAAATGTACGATTAATTATAATTAATATTTTCTATATTGAATTTTGATACAAATTTGTAACAATAGACTAGTAATTAAAAGTTAATAATCGAATATAGAAATATTGGAAGTTCCGCTATTTAAAAATGTAATTATAGATATATTTTACCCGTCCATTCAATTATTTAGTAAAATACGCCAAAACTCTGTTAAAATTGTATAAAGGAGATATTCAATTTCATTTAAATTGATTTGAAATTGAATTTAGTGTATTCACAAATAAATGAAATATGATTTATTTTTAGAAATACTATTTTAGAGATTTTGTTCAACTTATTTTTTTCATTTTCTTATTATTTGTTTATTGGAACATTTTGATATAATTTCCTAAAGATTAGCGTATCACTTATTGTTGGTATTATAAATAATAATATATTTCAAGTACTGAGTGTGCAATATGTGATATTACCCAATTAGAAATCTCTAGTAACCTTACAATAGAATTAAATTATTGTTAATAAATAATGCAAGAAGCATTCGTGCTTTTTATTGAGCAACTGTACAAAGAAATATGTTTGACTTTCTATACCAACAATGCAAATGAATGCATTTCATTTCAGCATTTTTTTACGGAAATAATCATCAATTCCTACCGGTTAACCGTAATTGCGGGTCAGTACATTGCACAAACAGCCGCTAACTTCACTGTCTACCAACGCTTGTATTAGTTATGAAAACAATCTCAGAAATGAAACTATAAACCATATAATAAAAAACTTAATTTCTGATTTAATTTCCCATCATAAAAAACACCAATTTTCATCCCTACGCTAAAGAAATCCATAAACATTATACGTCCTATACTAAAATATATTTTTCTCACTATTTTTTACCTAACTTTAAGACATTTTTACGAGTTGCGCCAGAAAATAAGTTTGTTTTTAACGACTTATAGACTTATAGCATCTTTATAATTTTTTGTATCAGTTACAGTGAAAGAATGAATGTTACGGATATTAATCCAGTACACACGTATTTCCTTTATTACAATAGCTAATTACTGTTCATATTTATAATAAATTTCCAACAATTACTCATATAGTTAATATATCGCAATGGGATATTCACACTTGACTAATTATTACAATTAATAATATGAATATTTTTGCATACATCATTAAGAAACATAAAGAAAATTATATCACATATTTCATAAAATCGTTTTTGAAACTATTTTAATAATTTACAGGATTCAATCACTCAATTAATTTCAATAGAAAAAATATATATATTTGTATTTATCTTTTAAATTAAATATACATATATTTAGTTATAAATAATTTTATATTTGTGTTTTAATTTTTCTAGATTGTTCCCAAAATGTTGGACCGTTGGGACAAGGTGTTATGTCCAGTGTTATTTCTTCTAGCAATTTCGCCATTTATTGCTGCAAAAGGTATGAAAATAGCTGTGTTATCACTGTTTTAAATTAGCGATTATCACATTTAAAATGTTTTGTTCATGTCAACCAGTAAAAAAATAGAATTACGCTCATATTTCCTTGAGCGCATAAATACTTGATAATAACGCAAATTGAAATATATTTTAGCGATAGAGTAACTTAATGCTGGAAAATTGGCGTAAGTTTTCCTGATAGCATTAGAAAATTCAAGGGTATTATAAATTGCAGTAATTGTTGTTATTATTGTTGTAATTAGGGCAGTTAAGTTACCTTGTGGTCGTAATCGATTTTTGTAATAATTTTTAAATACATGCATAATTTATATGGATTATCCTAGATATGAATGCGTCATGCGTTTATCGTGTTTGTAAATTATTTTAATATATTAGGACAACAATTATTTTAGATTAAAATGTAAAATTCGTGTAGTTGAAAAATCCGTTTGTTCATGTATAATTTATCTTTGCAATATATATAGCACTAGTGCTATTGTGTTAATGAAGATTTAACACGGAAATTTGCATATTATGTTCGCTAATGAACGAGCCTGAGAATATGGGTTAACCAAATGAATCACATAACAAAAAAACGAAATAAATTTTTTTTTTTACAAGAGCGTGAGAAGACGTTTCATATTTCTGTCAAGTCCAAGAACATTGGGTTCAAGATCATTTTATAAGATATCGTTTATATTCGTACCGCGACTGAGTAAATCCGGAAATTAAACGAAAATCAGGATGATAGTGTTTGCAATGATATGAGTAGTAGATAAATCTCAAAATAATCTAATAATTGTAGAATTTCACTACAAACGTTTCCAGTTTTTTATTAAAATTGAAATATTTTCGCAATTACCCAACTGTCAGAGACATTCTCTGCGTAAAAAGTGTTTATTACGCATTAAAAAACGCTGTTAATGTTTGTGTCATTTTTTCTCATAAGCGACTCAAATAAACAACAAATTGTTCTAACACAAATTACAAATATTACCTTTATACGTCGTCTTGAATGCAACATTTAAAATAATACTAAATATTATTAATAGTTTATTATATGAAAAAATGTTGCTTTATGATTTAATTTATTTAAATAGTTAATTGTTAAATATAATATTAGAAATGTAACTCGGTCAGTATTAACATAAATAAAATAAAACCATGACATTAATATTAATATTTATACTTCAGTAATTGTGTTTTTATTTATTTGTATAATTTTAAACAATTATATTTTTATTTTCTTAGGTCTCATCTAGCTCCTAATTTACTATTTTTTTTTTAAATTTCTAATGACGGTAGCACTTTGCTTGATGTCTTTTCTGTTATTTTTACAATAAAAAGTTTTTCTTTTTGTAATTTGTGGTTTTATGTTATTTATCATTTTTTAATAGTCTAGCCGCTAATGATGTGTATTGGTTATTTAAACGATTAATGCTAATATATTATTTTTTTTATATTTGTATGTATATATTTCGCGAATATCGTGTCGTTAAATAATTTTGTATCGAATTGCACCGTTATATCAGAGTATGTCAAACAGTGAGTCAACTGCGAGTTTTGTACGATTGACCTTACTCACACAAGTCTATATTTAAATAACAATAAAATACATTTTGTTATAAAAAAAAAGCCTATATATATATATGTTTTGGTGGGATTCTATTAAGTTTTATTAAGTAAACTTTGGCGTTCTCATGGATGAGATATCCCTTTATAGCACGCCTCACTTAGCGCTACTGAATAATTAAAACACCTGCTTTTCGTAATAATTCACCGCGTTAACGTCGAACATTATTATTCAACTTAAACTTATAAAATATGAAAAACCCATATTTCACAACTTCTTCAACATAAAATTCCGTGTTCACAATCAGATATGTTTACGCTAAATTGTACTTGTTTGAAGTTTTATTCACATTTTCTGAAACAAGCCTTGCAATTTCAGCCACTATATTACACAAATTTACATTTTAAAATTATTCTGAATATATCAAACATCTTGACCCTTTTAACTAAAAATACATTTTTATATGATTCATTCTACAAAAGACACGTGTCTATTATTATAGTATTTAGATCTGAATCTGAGGCCTATTTATGACTTGGATTAATGTATTTCTATTTAGATTCTCCAGGATGTCCTAAATTGACAGAATGCCCAGCAAGGTCTAATCCATGCAAAAATATTACGGATTGTCTTGGCGGAGAAATTTGTTGTGATAGTCCATGCGGTAATATTTGTACGCAAGAATTATTTACTGGTAAGGCTTTTAAAGTATTTGTTAATAAATAATTAATATCGTTTTGGTAAATTTGTAAAATGATGAAAATTGGGATTTTTATATATGTTTAATTAAAATTTAATATGGAAATATGTTTTTTATTATTCGTAATATAAAACCGATAATGTAACATATGTATTTTGCTAATATAAATATGAATTCTGTTGTTTTATTAAATGCCAATTTTGTAATTGGAAATCATGAATTCCTTTGATGTTAAATGGCAATTTTACTGTTATATTATGGTTTATTTTGGATTTACTGTATATACGTTTCTAGTAAATGTCAAAAGTGTTTGAATTGTAGACACATGTGTTTCTGTTTTTTTTCATTTCATTGATAATAGATTTCTCTTGTAGCATTTAACGAACGCATTTCTACTTTCTTATTCAATTAAAATATTTACTCAATTCGTCATTGCATTTTCTTTTTATAGTTCTTAGTTTTACGTTATTTTATAAATAAAATACTATATTTAAAAGCACATCATCATATTGTGACACATAAATTTATAAAAGTGGTATTCAAAAATGAATCAAAAAGATATAATAATAAAAATACCTGTCCTGCAGATTTATTATATTGACATGACTTTTTTTTGTATTCAAAATACATCTAGTATGAATCAAAAATCCAATATGATATTTGCCGGAAAGTTTCGATATTTGTGTAAAATATTCTGTGTCAAAATAAATATATTTTTGTGCCATATATTTTGTTTTCAACTTTCTTGAAGTCATGTGCGTAATGCCATGTCCTAAACAAAACATTTGATACAAACAAAAATGAGACAATAGCATCTAATTTCTAATGTTTTCAAGATTTTCAACAAAACGCACACCGAAATGAGTCAGAAATTATACAATATCCCGGCAATAAAAAAAAAGTGAAAACACGTTATACCTTAGATCCTCGATTATACTAAAAGACTCGTTCTAAGGATACTTTAAATTACTCACTGGTATAAAAATAAAGTGTTACTAATTTATTCAAATTGCAAACATGTTACTATCAATTAAGCTTACGTAACAAAGCCACCATTTTTATTCTAATTTTTCCAACGAATATTCCATACATATGTTGTTACAATATCTATTAATAATAACCGACATGTCCTTAATATAGATTATCTATTATCTTTTTAAAGTCTTAAATATTGTGTTTTATCTATAAGGATGTCAACAAATCCAAAGAGCAGCTCGAAGACGTGCCAAAGCCCTTGGAATTGATGGTAAAGGTGTTAGGATTCCACGGTGCTCAAAATCAGGATCCTTTGAGCCGATTCAATGTGACAATGAAATAGTTAGTTCTTGTTGGTGTGTAGATGAAGAAGGTTTCGAGCTTGCTGGAACTCGAGCACCTGCTGCTGGACTTGTAAACTGTACAGGTAACTTCTGTTCTCCTAAAGCTCACACATGTCTAAATTTAAATATATAAATATTTCTTTTGTGTTGCAAGTGGACGGTATAAAATGTAATGTATATTTTTTATATCTTTAGCTCCAAAAGATTGTGCAGCTCATACCTGCAGAATGTTATGCCCTCATGGATTTTCCATTGCGAAAGACGGATGTCCAATGTGCCACTGTCGAGATCCCTGTGATGATATTAAATGCCCGGACAGTTTAGCTTGTCACCTCGAAGATTTACCATGTTCTGATCCACCATGTCCACCAATTCCATCTTGTAAATCTCTATTTTAAAAAAAAACTTATAAAATATTGTTTAATTTAGATTATTTATCTAATACATACTTATTGCTTTTTAGGCAAACGTGGTAGAAGTTTAGACAATTTTTGCCCAATAGGCGATCCATTAAAAATAACCGAATCAGGTCTTCCATTTTTGTGTGGAAACGACCCAAGCAAACCAACATGTCCACCAATGTTCCAGTGTTTAGTTAAAAATGGTAAATAATAAAAAAACCAGGATATATATAGAATTATTTTCAATTTCAAAATATTTTACTAGGTCATGATTATGGAGTCTGTTGCCCAGCATCCTTAAATATTCAAAAAACTGGACAGTGTCCAGCTGTTATAGATACTATAGAGACAAGCGAAGAACAAGATTGTGGTCAATCTTGTCAACACGATTTAGAGTGCCATTCAATACAAAAATGCTGTGAATCTTCTGCATGTGGTAAACACTGTGTTCACCCTCAAAATCTAACTGAGTGCTACCACCAAAGGAAGCTTGCTGATTTATTATCGGTAAATGAACATGCTGGTAAAGGTTACGTGCCGCAATGTACTGATGATGGACAATTTGAACCGAGACAATGTAGTAGAAATGGATTAGTGTGCTGGTGTGTCGATCGTTCTGGATTGAAAGTAAAAGGAAGTATGGCAGCCGCCATTAATGTATCTTGTGATATTACTGAATGTAAGTTGATTTAATTCTATATAGTGTTAAATAAAGAAGAAATATTCATGTTTTTAATTTTAGCCCGTTCTCGTTCAAACGCTCGCAGTATAGGCTCAAACGGTTTAAATTGTGAACGGCTTGATTGCGCCGCAGTTTGCGAGTACGGTTTCAAGATGGATGAAGACGGTTGCCAAACTTGCAAATGTGATGACCCTTGCGAAGGTTATATCTGTGCCGAAGACGAAGAATGTGTCGCTGTTAAAGATTCCAAATGTGCTGATTTCTTATGTGCAACATTGCCTGTGTGTCGTCCGCGATTAGTGTATAACAATCCTTGCGAAATTGGTACTCCATTAACCGATAACATGACCGAAACACCCGTCGTTTGTGATCAGAGCGATACCAAAAAATGTCCATTGATGTATAGTTGTACAAATATTCCTGGAACGAAGCAATCTGTATGTTGTCCTACTCCTGAAGTTGATGGTAAAATTCACATTTCTTAGTTTTGATGAATAGTAATAAATAAATGAAAATTTTATATTTAATTATAGAAACAACAATGTCTTCATTGCCGCAAATAGCAGAAGAACTAACTGAAGCAAACCGTCCACAAAGTAGTAAGTTCGTCGTAATTAATCGTTTTAGAGGGTTCTAATAATATGTTTTCAGTGTGTGAATATCTTCGAGATTTCTCAGACAGCATGGAAGGTACTCAAGAAGGTATGATCATGGCATTACCAACACCAAACTGCAGTGTTACTGATGGTTCATTCAAGCCTCAGCAATGCCACAAAGATGATTGTTGGTGTGTCGATAATTTCGGCACTGAGATTCCACGCACAAGGTAAATTTATTCTAATTATGGATTTAAACAAAATTCTAATTATATGATTTAGGGGTAAGGATAAACCAGCAGAAGATTGTGATGAGCTGCGCGAATCCTTGCGGTGTTTAGATCTAACTTGTCGAATGGGTTGTGAATACGGATTTGATCTTGATGAAGAAACAAGGTGTCCGAAATGCCAATGTAAAGATCCATGCTCAGCTGTGATTTGTAGCGAAACTGAACAATGTCAACTTGTGGAAGTCAGTTGTAAGGATTATAATTGTCCACCTGTACCAGCATGTAAGTTTTATATTTGACATATTTTATAGATCTAATTAATTAGAAATATATTTCGTTACAGGTTTACCAAAGAAAACTGGCCAATGCCCTTATTTGGTACCAGCTAGTTCAACAACATGTGACTTTGAATGCAACTCAGATATGGCCTGTAATGGAACCACGAAATGTTGTTCCAATGGTTGTGGAACACAATGCACAGAACCGTTACATCTTACTGGTGAGTCTTTTCTACCTACTATTTTTAATAATGTCTGCGTTAATTATAATTAGACTTTTTATTAGACTATTTATTAGTAAGTAATAAAAGAAATTTACATATTTATTCCAGCTTGTCAGCATCAAAAAATAGTAGCTCAACACCAAGCCCATGAATCTGGTCATCCAGCTGGTAAAGTCTATATCCCTCAATGCCTCCCTGATGGTAGTTTCGGTGAACTGCAATGCAATCCAGGAATTCAAGAATGTTGGTGTGTTGATTTCCGCGGCTTTGAAATCTCGTCCACGCGTGGTCCAGCATCTCGTTCTACCAACTGTTCTATGTTACCGAAATCAAATTGCCCACTCATGAAATGCTCTGAGGATTGTGAACATGGATTTGAAATGAACTCGAATGGTTGCCGAACATGTGCTTGTGTGCAGCCTTGTGATAAAATCACTTGTAAAGGTGAAGGAGAGTCTTGCAGACTAGTAAAAGTGGAATGTACCAGCTGGCCGTGTCCACCTGTACCTATGTGTTTGCTGAAGAAAGATAATCCATGTCAACATGGAAGTGCGTTACAAGCTGGAAATGAAGTAGTTTCTTGTGGACCTGATTATGATTCTTGTCCGTCGTCGCATAAGTGTCAACTTAGTCCATTAGGAGAATATGCTGTGTGTTGTCCAAAACCAAGTAAGTCTATACTATTCAAATTATGCGAATATATTTTTAAACCATTTTTTTTATAGGAGATGTATGCTTCGAATCAAAAGATGAAGGTTTATGTTCTGAAAATGAAATGCCTAGAAATTTAACAAGATGGGCGTTCAATCCAAGAAGCAACACATGTGAAAGTTTCATCTATGCCGGATGTTCTGGAAACCATAACAATTTCATGACAGAAAAAATGTGCAACCAAGTTTGTCCAGGTAAACACTACTTCATATTATGCATCTACTTCACTAAAAAAATACTTTTATTTCTAGTTCTAAGTCAATGCGAACGTCTTCGTGAAAAGAACCAACGTGTATCGGAACGCTATAACAAACCCACATTTACTCCACGTTGCGAGCTAGATACTGGAGCCTGGAAAGCTGTCCAGTGTTTAGAACATGTTGGTGTTTGTTGGTGTGTCAGCCCACAAGGAGAACCCCTAAAAGGAACTTTGACCCGAGGAGATGAACCCGACTGTAATTTCCGCAAAGCCAGAAAGAAGAACACGGATACTAGCAGCGATACTGATATTGTTTTCGAAGAAATTATCATGCAGATTGGAACTATTGAAGAAGCAGATAGTGATATTGAGCCATCTGGCAGTAATATTGTGTATTGGGAACAACCACCAAAATCTAGATGCCAAGCTTTAGAGGCTCAGTGTGATTCTCAAGGCCGATTCAATCCCAAACAGTGCGAAGGAAGTGTTTGTTGGTGTGTTGATGAAGCTGGTAATCAACTGCCATTGACAAATTCGTTCCAAGATGGAGAGCAAATTTGCTGTGAGTTTTATACAAATATATACATAATTCTATAAAACAAATATAAATTTGTTTATTATAAAACTTCAACAAAAAATAGTTTATTTGAAATTTATTTTGTGTTCTATGTTTACAGTACCTACACCAATTGATACTGTAGAAGTAACCATTGGTTTCCGTGGTGATTACGACGCTCTATCCGCTGTCTCTGCTACAAAACAAATCCGAGCAATCATCGCTAATTTGAAAGGAACCATTGTTAAAGACGAAATCACCACAGAACTGACTTCAGATGCTTTGTTCATCCGGTTCGTGCTAGAAGGAAACAATAAAGTTGATGTTGCATTCCGTTTAGAAGAAATGGTATGTTTATTTAATAATATTGTTTTTTTTTTTGAGGGATATAAGATGAAAATACAAAAAAAACAAAAAGTTATGGATTGATATTAATTTAATATATTTTTTACTTTTCGATAAGATTTCGAAATTTAATTTAAATCTGTGGAATATTTCGAAGTACTTATCTTATTTATAATATTTTATTCTCTTTCTAGGTAACAGATCAAGCAATGGCTGATCTCTTACCAGACATAACCCGGTCACAGTTCGTCCACCGGTTAGAAGACGGTGATTCTTCATCTACCAACCGAGTTATCTCTTTAGAGCACCGAGAAATCGTAGCTCAGTCTCCAGTGTCAATGGTTGCTCCATACCACACCGCTTTGATTGTGATTGCTGCAGCATCAGCCTTTATAATCTCTATCTTAACACTACTGGTTCTCTTATACAGAAGAAAGGTGAGTTTTTCATTTTATAAATTTAAACCCTAGCATGGAAGGAAATATGAATGCTTGTTCTTTATGTTAAGAATTTGTTACATTTAAATATAAATGAATTAATGTTTTTAAGGCATCTCATATGAATTCGGCTGACAGTGTCAAAAATCCTGATAACAAGGACCATTTTCTAGTCTATAGTCAACCAGTTTACATAGAATTACCAAAAGAAAAAAATGAAATTGATCCAAAAATGGATCACAAATCTGACACATCTATTAGAGTTTAAAATAAGCACGAATTTTGCATTAATATTGCAATACTGCACAAGTTACGTACTAAGTCTTAAATATGTAAATATTAAACAAAAAAAAAAGGATGGACTTAAATATTTCTAATTGTCAATAACGAGTAGAAGTTAATATTTTGCTTTATTTGACGTTGTTAAACATTTGTAAAACATTTATGTAATAAATGCGTAATATATACATTATTAAGTTAAATGTGTTGTGTTACTTAACCTTTTCAGGCCTGATAATTTCATCAAGATCACGCTCATTTTCACATCAAATTCAACACTCAAACACCCAATTGTGATTGTGTGCATTAAAGCACTACGTACTGGGCGTTTGAGAGTTAAATTTAATTTGGTCCTGAAAGGGTTAAGTTAATAATTTTGCCATCATGCTCAGCTAGTGAAAAAAACTCATCTCATTGTAATTTTTATTTTTTATTTATTTTTATATTTATACATCATTAAACATCATTTAAACAATTCGCATTATATATATTTTATTTTCAAAAACTCAATACTAATTCATGTAATATAATAAATCATTTCCAGGATATTTTATGTATCTTCTTCATTGTTCATATTAGCAAGGAAAACAAAATATGAATATCCAGTTTTTACAATCTACAAACAGTTTTAGATTTCATTAAAAATACATTTCGTTTTTTTTTTCTCGACGCATGAAATACCTCCACCATTTTTCATCATTTTATGTATTACATCACCCATTTATTCCCTTATTCATACTTACGTTATAATATGTGTCTAGTGACGAATTTGTTGATCCTAAAAACGCTAAACGTAACGGCCTCTGAGATCTCATTATTATTAGATTTAAATCTCGACTAATATCAGCTGGTGCATTATACCACTTATTGCTATATGCTATAAAACCAACAAAGGAGCTCTGAAATATTATTAATTTAATTCAATAATTTACACATATAATTCCTTAAAGTACCTGATCAATAATATGTTGTCCATAATAACAATAAACAAAACATTCCGCTAGAACGTAATTAACTTGACAAAAATTCGGTATAAATCTCATATCCAAAACTGACATCTACAAAAACATTATTTTCAATCAAAACGAAATAAAATTAATACACATTACCATTGAAGCTTGATACCCAGCCACACTTATAACAATTGAAGCCGAATAATTGTGGATGAATAATATACTTGAAAATGCATCTTGAACTTTGTCTGTAAATCTATAATTTTTAAATCAAATTAACAAATTTAAAAAATATATATATTAGGTTTAAACTTACTCAATTAACAAAAAATGGTGTCTCAAACATTGTTTCAACATAGCTCTCCCAATATCCCGATTCTCTTGCTCACATACTAGTATTAAGCATTCTTGCAAATAGAACAATTGCGCTCTGAGGTGAATTAACAACGACGCGAAGCACATGGCAATTGGAATTGTTACATGGAGCACCATAATAATGAGAGATTGTTCAATAATTAGAAATATAATAAAATTGGGTGTGTATGTTAAATCAACTGGAAACCAAGCACGGGCTGGTAAACCATTCGCTTTAGCGTCATGTATACCGCCTGGTTCTTTTACGAAATACGATTGTATCGTTAGTAAAACATAGCCAAAGTATGTGAAATATATGTAAAATTGTGAATATTTCACTAGTTTCTCACTGAATATTTCGGCTTTGATTGATAGGTGATTTAGCTCGAAATTGTGACGTAAGATGTGAACAATTCGGTGTGTTTTTTCCCGGTTTAGAATGAAGCAGATGAGAAACGCTAAAGAGGCTGCTGATGGTAAGAACGTTGTGCATGATTCTATATATTGTTCTAATGCGACGCAATTGTTTTTTATATCTAACATGCCTGATAATACGAAAAAAGCCATAATTGATGTTGTTAGTTTTAGACGAATTAGGCTTTTTTTATCTGTTGAATACATTCCTATTTTATCGAGTTGATTTATACTTTTCGACAACCAAATACTTTGGTCTGCCATTTTATTGTAGTATTATGTAAATTAAAATCACAATTTATAATAGAAATTGTATTTTCTCGTTTGTTTTCACATTTGAATCTAAATATCAATATAACTTATCGGGGTATTATATATGTACGCGATTAAATTAATTAAATATGCATAAAGATAATTAAATATATTTATTTTCATTTTCTACTTTAAGTGCAATTATATACATATAATTAAATTTAAATTATAGAAAATATAATAATACCTATTAACCCATTATATAGAAAATTTATTAAATATTTAAAATAAATATGTCTTCCCTATTATCACAAATAAACATACAGAAATATCTGTTATTATTATATTGGAAAATCTTTACAAATATAATTTTTTCCTATTAAGTAATAAATAAATTAAATTTAGGTCTTACGCTCATTTAAATATTAATTAAAATTATACTTAAAATCCTCAATGGAACTCAATATTTTATAAGTTGTATCAATATCTGGAACTAGCTCAGGAAGCACATATCGCTTCTTTCTTCCAACCATCGTGGCCATAGTCGTAGTTGTATTATAATACATTTTTTTCTGTTTAATTGCATGGATAACTTGCTGTAAATATTAATTATGTATATATATTATATGAAATTGGAAATTTGTCAATTTGTTGTGTAATCTTACAAGAACTAATTTGACGAGAAAAACTGCTAGTGTTAGAAAGCCAATTGTCATTAAAGCTCCTTCGTTCGAAGGGAATTCAATATGAGATTCATCATCGTCCTTGTAACCTCTAGCCTGTTTATCATTTCTTGGCGACCAAAGCGATCGTAATCTTTGATCTAATTAATAAATAAAACCACAATAAATACTTTTCTACAATTTACATTCTACAATTATTACCAATATCAAATAAAAGATTATCGCGTAAATCAGTCAACACCTTAATTTTATTTTTGATACTTCTATGTGCTTTATGCATTAAAGTACTTTGAATAGACTTTAAAAACGGTAAAAAACTCGCGTAAGTACTAAATATATTTGATTCCTTCACAATTTTCGGCTTAAGTTCCTCTTCGTCGTCATCTTCTATTTCAATTTCTTCTTCAGGAATTTTGATTTTCCGTCGTTTCGAATTTTTTATCGACATTATCGTTGGTACAGTAGGCTTAGGTGTTGTTTTCGGTTTTGGAACTGGACGAATACGACTTGGAGTTGCTGTAGTTGTTGGGTAATTTTTCGGGACGATTGAACTCATAAGTGGGGTGAATTGAGTCGTGGTACTGCCACTGAATACTTCCATTATGGAAGATTTACTCGGTTTAATAATTATTCGATTAGAATTAGGTGCACTCGTAACTTCTTCAGGTAATTTGTCATTTTTTATTGTTGTATTATGCGATTCTAAGTCTTCAATTTGCTCTGCACTGAATACAATATTCACCGGTGTTTTTGCGTGATATGTAGGACCTTGATGTTTATATTAATAACGAAATAAATAATATAAATGATAGTATTCTTACCAGATGTTTTAGGTAAATCGGATATATCACCACTTTGAGGAATTTCAACCCAATCTCCTTTTGATTTCATAATTAACATTATGAAAAAATAAATCACCTATAAAATATGCGTTAAAAATCAACTTTTTGTAAATTTATTTTCTTATATTCTACCTTCACTGAAATCATTTTTATGTAAAGCGACACTTGTCTTCATGAAGACACATATAGAAAGAGTCACCAAATGCTTTAACATGCTAAGCTGAGTATATAACAGTTTTTAAAGATGCTGGAACTAATTTTTTTTTACGGAAGTTAAACACCAGCAGTTCAAAACTATATCGGAAGTATGTTTCGTTTGAGAATGCGTGCCGTGTTTTAAATGGGTGGAACTGTTGTAAAGCTCCTGGTTTGTGATTGTAAAGTGACAATAATTACAGCAAACACGTTGAGCGTAAACCATGTAATTATTCGCGTTATGAGTTTTAAATTTAAGGCACATTTAACAGTTTTGTAGATTAAGGATTCTTAAATATATTTAAGTACTTAATGGTAATTTATATGAAAAAATACTCAATTATGTGATCTAAATAGTATCTGCCATTCCACTTATATAAATTATTTTCTTGGTTCTGAAAATGGGTAATAATTTTATAGAAAAGAAATTACATATTTTTGAATTAGTTTATATTATATTAAAAATCAGATTGTAGTACAATATAACAATTTTATTTGAAGGTTTATAACAAACATTTATTCAATTATAACAATTATTTAATAACAATCACATTTAAAAATGGTTTTATATTACAAAATAATTTTACAAAATTCACTTTTTGCTTACAGTAATTTAGTATGTTGTATTTCTCTATCAAAATTATTTAATAACAAATTTACATTTAAAAATGCTTATCCTATAAAATAATTTCACAAAATTCACACTTAACTCTAATACAAAATTAGAATCTTCTTTTTAAAATTATATAATATAAACATTGTGTGTAACAAAAGTTCATGTGTAAAGGGGTCTTCTGGGGTCTTGTGTTGGAGAAGTGGGGTTGATAAAGTTGTAGATTGAGAAAATGTATTGTTGTAATCTGAAAAATAAAATCTTCTGATGGCTGGTGGTTTTATAGAATTCTGCATACTGGTTGTAGATTTATCGATGTGTTCAATTTTCTTCCTTGATTATAATTAAAGTTGGTTTTGGATTTAGTTATTGACGTATTTAAGACTGACCATTTTATTGGAGTTTTTAATGTTTTAAAGAATGGAAGTAGTTTGTGATGGTCCTTGGTGTTCAGAATTTTGTTGAATGATCTATGAGGAGGAACGTTGCTCCTTCAGCTTCTTGTAACTCTGTTAACAGTTAAACAAATTCTGGTGTTGTCGTATTGAATTTTACCTCGTCGAAATTCGTATCGTGAAATTGGACTTCAGAGATTTTTAACTATTGCAGTATATATTGTTGAGTATTGATGTTCGTTACATCTTTGCGGTTCTGTTAAATAAATAAATTTTTTTTCATAATATTTGCCTCCTAGAATGTATTTCTTCCATTGTTTTGTTGAAATTTGATCTGTTTCGTTGCGAAACTGTTGTTTTATCCGTGATTTATTGGCGAATTCTACGAAAATAAAACAAAATTCTTTTGCCTTCTATTGCATGTTACCTCGAAGATCTGAACATATTAGACGCATTGATGCTTCTCTGGAGTTGTCTTCGATGGATTGTCGACAATTGTAGAATTCTATGAAAATAAAACAAAATTCTTTTGTTTTTTTATATTTTACCTCGTCGGTAATTCGGCACTTCTTGGTAGCAGTTGTAGTTGGACGTTTTGTGTTTGAGCTTCATATCAACTTGAAGTGCTTTGAAATTCTATGGAAATAAAACAAAATTCCGTTGTTGTTGTACGCAATTTTACCTATGTATGTCGGTGCCATTAGTTGCCACATTGTTGACGAAGATTTGTTGATGTTGGCCAAAGTGTATATTTGTCATTCTACGAAAATAAAACAAAATTCTTTTGTTTTTTTTAAATCATTTTACCTCTGATGTTATTTGAAGTTTCTTGGTAATTGTAGTGCGATTGGACGTTTTGTAGATCGTAGAATCGTGTTCTTCGTGAAGACTTGAGATGCTTTGAAATTCTATGGAAATAAAACAAAATTCCGTTGTTGTCGTACGCAATTTTACCTTGATGTATTCCGGAGCTTAAAGTTGCCGCATTGCTAACGATTTGAAAGATGGTGCCCAAAGTGTAACATTCGTTGGTAATTCTATGAAAATAAAACAAA
This sequence comes from Nebria salina, assembly GCA_944039245.1. NCBI lineage: Eukaryota > Metazoa > Arthropoda > Insecta > Coleoptera > Carabidae > Nebria > Nebria salina. Next base: position 15,821,237 of record OX063271.1, read on the forward strand.
ATTCTTTTGTTTTTTATATCATTTTACCTCGGAGGTAATTTGCAGCTTCTTGGTAATTGTAGTGTGCTTGGACGTTTTGTAGATGTGTAAACGAGTCATGATGACTTGAGATGCTTTGAAATTCTATGGAAATAAAACAAAATTCCGTTGTTGTCTGTAATTTTACCTTGAGTATTCTTGAATTTGTAGTTGCCACTTCACTGATGAGAAATTGAAAGTTGATGTTGTGTTACACTTGTCGGTTATTCTATGAAAATAAAACAAAATTCTTTTGCTTTTTATATCATTTTACCTCGGAGGTAATTTGGATCTTCTTGATTGTTGTAGTGCGATTAGACGTTTTGAAGATTTGTGTTCATGCTTCATGTAGACGAGATGGTTTGAAATTCTATGGATATAAAACAAAATCCCATTGTTCTCATACGTAATTTTACCTTGATGTATTCTGAAGTTTATAGTTGTCACATTGATGTCGATTTGATAGTTGATATCAGAAGTGTAATACTTGTCGGCCATTCTATGAAAATAAAACAAAATTCTTTTGTTTTATATGGTATTTTACCTCCATTGGTAATTTTGATGAGTCTCGGATACTTCGAAATCTTCAAAATTCTGTAGTATTTTCTTTTGATTGTACGCCATTCATCGTGATTTTAGTCATTTTGATAGTTTCCTGAGCATAAAACATGGTCCCGGTTTCGTATATAACATTTTACCTTACGTTAGCCAATATTTGTTGTAGCATCAATTGCAGGAATTTGAGTTCTTTGGGCCCAAAAAAAAATCGTATGTTGTGATCATTCTTGTAGTTTTCCGTGTTACACTTTGGAGTTCCGTGGTTTGTAAAAAATCTTCGATTGTATCTTCTCTACTGTTGCAGCTAAACACAAACATAACCGATTTTCTACTTCATGTTTACCTCGTAGTATTAACTCATCGAATTTCGTAAATGTTTCCCGATCACCATAACCAGATTAGAACTTTCGGAATTGTCACAGGATGAGCTCGTGAAATACTTCATTCACCAGTCTACACAAATAACACACTCGGTTTTTTTTCTATTTAATTTTACCTTGCGATGCACGTTCACTGAAGTGCTTTTGGTGTTTTGACAATTGGTCGTTTCGTAGCTCAAGTAGTTGTGTTGTTCCAGGAATTGTTCAGTGATTGATTTGTAAACCTCTATAAAAAGCAAACAAAAATGTTTGTGCCCTATGGATTACCCTTTAGAAGTAGTTTAATTTCTTCAAATGGTTGACTTGAAACTTCTTTTTGTGTTGCAGTTGTCTTCAAATGTTTTTTCAAGGAATATTCAGCGTTTGATTGTTTGTCTTCTACGAACACCAAAGAAATATGTTTGTATTCCATAATTTACCTCGCCGTAACTTGAGTTTAATTCTTCAAATGATGTTCAGAATAATGTGGATTATGGTGTTCAAATTTTAGTGCCCACTGTGGTAAAGAATGATGTTGCTATGTAACGGATGTTGTTCTGGAACCAATCCTATTCTATGCAGATATTCGAGCTATTTCTCTGAATCCATTTAGACCTTATGGGCAAATCTACGGCAAACTAATATTCTGTGATGCAATCTAGATGAAATAAAATGATGGTGCAATACCATTTTAATTCTCTGGATTCTGTCTCCTTTTCATCCCACGGCGTCCTCTTCATCTGCATTGGATCCTCTTCATCTGCAACGGGTCCTCTTCATCAGCAACGGGTCCTCTTCATCAGCAACGGGTCCTCTTCATCAGCAACGGCTCCTCTTCATCTGCAACAGGTCCTCTTCATCTGCAACGGGTCCTCTTCATCTGCAACGGGTCCTCTTCATCTGCAACGGGTCCTCTTCATCTGCAACAGGTCCTCTTCATCTGCAACGGGTCCTCTTCATCTGCAACGGGTCCTCTTCTTCTGCAACGAGTCCTCTTCATTTGCAACGGTTTAGATTTCTTGATGTTCTAGAATCAAAAGGAGATACTACTCGTCGATCTTCTTCTATTGTCTTGCAAAACATTCTCTTCTTCTGGAACAGAACTTCATCGATATCCTTGAAATAAAAATGGTTAACGCATTCTTCAGCTTCGTGGTGTTATGATGTAAATCTTGCGATGTCTTCGATAACTGGCACTATGTTGTTCTACAATCTTTATTTCTCGGTACTAGAATCTACTATTATCGTGTGTATGGAATGCATTGATACATCACTGTCATATTTTTATTCTGTAATTATAATTAGACTTTTGTAGATTCTTGTTTTTCTTCCGTAGTCGTTTCTTGATGTACCTCTTCTACGATGCCTGATTTCTTCATTGGTCTTCATCCCTCGAATCTTCTGCGTTGTCCTCTTCTATGTTGTCCTGGTCTTCTTCGGTGAACCTATATTTAATAATAATAAAAAAAGAAACTTGTCTTGTATGGATATATTTTTTTCCATATTTATATTTTATCAGTATATTTTTTTAATTCTTTTTTTTTTGCTTTTTCCTTTTTGTTTTTTTTTTTCTTTATGTGCAATCATTTTTTTTTGTTTATATGCTTTCTTTTTTCTGATAAATACCTTTTTAAATTTTTTCTCAAATCAACAATTTAAATTAAAAAATAATATAAATTCTTGAAAAACATGCTAAAAAATTTTCTTTGTGGTAAATAATAATTCTACAGTTGTTGTGGCTTCTAAATGTCCTGCTCTTCCGTGTTGATCTTCGACAATGTCCTGGTGGTTCTCTTCTTTTCCGATGTTGCCTTCATTATATGGTAATCTTCTGCGTTGTCCCGATCTTCTACGAGTCTTCTAGAATGTCTTGGTGCTTCGCCTGATATATCTTCTTGAACCTAAATCTAATGGAAAAAAAAATTCGCGTATGGAGATGTATTTTTTTCCATAAATATTTTGCAATGTTTTTATAAATTTTTTTTTTTTGAGTATATATTTTGTTTTTTTTTGCATTTTTTTCTTTTTTTTTTATATATCTTTTAAATATTTTTTCTTTGTTTTACGATTTTTCTTTGTTTTACGATTTTTTTTTGTTTTACTTTTTTCTCAAATCAACCTACTAAATAAAAAAAAACTATAATTTTAAAAATATATTAAATTTGTTGTTCTTTCTAGGGTCATCTCTGGGAAGATTTTTTTCTGCTGCCGTAATATAGTTTATATTGTTCATTAGGTGGTCCAGAAATTTTTTAGTTTGCGCCTTTGTTCCTTTTATCATATAAAATCTTCCGAACAATCTTCATTTGAAACGCATGAAGATGTATTATTTTTCCATGGAAATATTTTTTATACGTATTTTTTATTATATATTTATTCTTTTTTGCTGTATATTTTAAATATATTTTCTCTTTCAAGATTTTTTTTTCTCTTCTTTTGAAGTGGCGATTCTGGGAAGATTGACTTTTTATGTTGTAACCAGCCCTGTGGTTCTGTATTGGAATTTAGCCGGTCGAGAAATTTTAATAAATTGCGCTTGTTTCTTCCTTCTATTATGTCAAATATTCTTCTGAGATGTCCCAGTGAAAGTAGTTTTGGTATCTTGTACTGTTCTTCCTTGACTATCTTCTGCGATGTCTTGTCCTGCGATGTCCTGTCCTTCTGCGGTGTCCTATTTTTCTGCGATGTCCTGTCCATCTTCTGCGATGTCCTCTTCATCTTCTGCGATGTCCTGCCCATCTTCTGCGCTGCCCTGTCCATCTTCTGCGATGCCTTGTCCATCTTCTGCGTTGTCCTATCCATCTTCTGCGATGTCCTGTCCATCTTCTGCGAAGTCCTATTAATTTTTTGTGAAGTCCTGTAAATCTTCTGTGAAGCTCTATCCATCTTGTATGAAGTCGTCCATCTTGTATGAAGTCGTTAATCTTGTATGAAGTAGTTCATCTTGTATGAAGTAGTTCATCTTGTATGTAGTCGTCCACCTTGTATGAAGTCGTCCATCTTGTAAAAAGTCTTGTTTATCGAAGTCCCGCTCTTCTTCCGCGATGTTCTGGTCCGGCTTCTTCGATGTCTTCGGATTTGGATTAGAATTTTTCAAATTCAATGTGTGATGATTTTCAATTGTGATGATGTAAGCCATAATATTTGAATGTAAGTCACGTTTTTCGATATAATATAAATGCTGATGTTCTCTGGTGCCCAGAATTATCTTTCTTGTGAAGTTCTGTTTTTGATATCATCATCTGGTCCATATTCTTCATGTTTTAGTTATAGAGATGGTGCATCTTTTACGAAGTTCTTGAAGCTTGTGGCCTCTCCTATATTCTACGATGTTTAAAACCGTCTCTTCTTTCTTATTATTGTTTTAAATAGTTCTTTTTTTTATTTCCTTTTGTTAAATTTTATATGGCAGTTGTTTTTATTTTAATAAAAATACTAGTATTTTTTTTTTAATTTACCATTTTTTCTTTCATTTTATATTTTCTTTCTTCTTTAGTTTTGATTTTATTTTAATATTTTTCACTTCTTTTCTTTTGTTTAATTTTTTTTTATTGTTAATTGAGTGTATAGTTATACTTGTAATGCATGTTAGTACGTTTTTTTAAAGAATGTTTAAATTTTTACTTGATATGTTTTCTGCCCATTGAATTGATTTTTCAAATCAGCACTGTTCTTTTGCGTTTTCTTTCGTTGGTTCAGCATCCTGTTGTACACGTGCACAAAATTCTTCTTCACCGGTGTCCAGCTTCTCCTCCAAGTAGTGTGTTGTCCAAATCCCTCTTCTACGGTGTCCAGCTTCTCCTCCGAGTAGTGTGTTGTCCAAATCCCTCTTCCACGGTGTCCAGCTTCTCCTCCAGGTAGTGTGTTGTCCAAATCCCTCTTCCACGGTGTCCAGCTTCTCCTCCAAGTAGTGTGCTGTCCATCTTCTTATGCATCGTCCTTGTTCTTCTGCATTGTCCATCTTCGGCGTTGTCCATTGCTGTTTCCGTGATCCCCTTCATCTTCTGCGTTGTCCTAGCACTTTCATCTTCTGCGTTGCCTAGCACGTTCATCTTCTTTTACGTATCCCGCTGGATCTTCAAATTTTCTGACGACTTGTTCTTCAACGTTGCCTTGGCCAAGTTTGATATGAGTTGATTATAAATAAGATTTCCCGTGATTTAATATTTGGGTTAACAAATGAGCCATTCAAAACAAATTGTCCATCCTTGATAATTTGGTACAACTAATGGAAACATCATACTGGATTGACACAGATTTTGCCTAACACTTCGAGCACCGCAAGTAAACATTGCGTTTGGTATTTCCCGCTTTAAAATAACTAATTGGGCAACAACTTCCTTCTTTCAAGCGACACATGCTAAAAAGTACGAAATTGTTTATCCTAACACAAGGGCGCTTACTACACAATATTGCAAAATTTAAACTCCTTCACTGTATTGGAAATTTAGAGACTTGTAACATTCACTGGATATAGCATTCATCAAACCACACTTTCCACGGGTATTCTAGTCCATACACCTTTGGATATTTCATTCGTAAGTCCATACACTTTTGGATATATCAAGTTCATACGATTTTCTAATTGAATATTATTTATTTGGGATTTATTGCCGATCAATAAAACTTCCTTATGATTGGTTTGCCGATCTATAAAATACTAAAAGTCGTTTTCTTACATACTGAAATGCTTTACCTTTATTTCCTCTTCAACTGAAAATAAAATATTAAAAGTTTCGCAATTTCTAATGGTTTCCTCAGTATTAATCAAGTGATTTACTTTAAGGACGTTTCCACAATTTGCTTAGAACTATTAAGTTTCGAAATGTTTTTTTTTATAATATTAAATTTAAATTCTCGACGACCTGAAACAGTAAAAAAAACGTCTCGCGTCCCTATTCCAAAAATACCTGTATTATACTATCGAAAATTCATATTTAACGAAATTTTTATAGGGCCCAAAATTCTGAAACAGTCAAAAAAACGTAGTTTCGCGAGCCTATTCCAAAAAATACCTGTAATTTCGTGGGCACTATTTCATATAGTTTTAGGCTGAAATTGTTAAACATAGAAACATACTTGCTCAAAAATATCATAGCGCTTTTACGAATCTGCATACTTTTAAATCTAGCTGAAATTGTTGCTTTGCCAAATAGTTAAACAGATGCCACAAAGTTAAATATATACCAGATGGTGGTAATTCGTGCGCCAACGCCATTTAAATATGAAATATGTGCGAAAGCTGTTACGTTATTAAAAGATTATCTGAAAATAGTGTTACGCATGCACTTACGATTTTCAATTCTACAAACATGTAATGCTTTAAGAACGTCTAAATTAATTTTGATTACAAACACACAATAGAAACAATTACGTGCTGCGTTTTGAAATGGTTCACCAGTTAAGCGTACTACCCAGTTTATGGAATGTTGAACACTAAAATTCATTTGTATTTCGAATATTTTGTATTACCTTATCAAAGGGAGCCTTCTCAAAAATTGTTTTTTTTTTTAAATTATATATATAATTAGCATATGCTACCTTACTTTCAATTCCGCTTTGTTCCATAAATAAAATATACTTAGTTTACCTTTTTGCTTTGGACTTTATTACGTAAATTATTTATCTTGAGTTTGTGGATGATTTTTTTTTAATATTTTGATGACTGAATTTTGGGTAAAATAACTGTACTTCTATAGTTAAAGATGGATTACCTTCGCTCAATTTGGACTTCGTTTTTAGCGGTTTTTATAATTTAAGATTTGAATCACGTTTTTGGAAAGTTATAATAACTGTCTAGAAATAAACTTATCTTCTCTGTTGTGTTGATTTACCTTGAATTCGGATTTATGCTAAGTTTTATCGTAAATTTAATTTCGATATTCAACCACGATTTAGAAATAACTATAAAATCTTCTGTTTTGTTGATAAAGTGTTGGTAATAAAGATGTTCTATTCGTTAGTTTCATTATCACGATTTTATAACTAGCTAGAAATAAACGTGTCTTCTACGTTTTGTTGATTTACCTTGAGTTTTCGAGCTTTCTTGATTTTAGTTAATAAATCTCTTAATTTGTGTTAATAATCCATTAGAGGTTGAAATTCAATTGTAAGTTTTCTTATACTTTGAAAATGGTTACTTATCTTTAAGATGTTTAATGCTGACTAAAATATATTTTTCGTTGGAGGACCATACCTTTATCGAATCCTAGTTCGTTTTTTTTTTTTAAATTTATTCAAATTTCGAAATTTGGGTTTGATTTGTTAAATGCACTTCAACTCAAAAATATTTGGAATATGCGTTATCTAAAAGTAGAATGTGATGCTTCTCCTATTTGATGTTTTACCTCGAAAAATATGGACTCGAAATGTAATAGTTTTTAAATTTGCTTTATAGCTGCGCCAACTTTGATATATCCTCGATTTTAAAATTAAATGCGGAATAGGGCCTTACATGCAATATTTGCGCCTCAATTAAATGTGAAATTTGTTGTTTTCATCTAGAAAGTAAAATTATTGCCCGCTTCTTGGTTGAGCCTTATTGACTCATAAATGAGTTTTTTTTTTTTAAATATTATTTACGATGATTTGATAAATGATTTGGCCATTCCTTTGTTGATTTGGAAAAGTGATTGTAATGCTTGTTCGCTTCTTTATATTGTATTAAATATTTACGAAAAATAGTGTAATCTAGAAAATAGAACTTATCTTCGCATTGTTGCACATGTTGGTTACCTTGTTTCCTTAGAATTTTGTTTTATAAAAATCTTTCAAATAATCTTCAATCGAATACTAAATAATGAATGAATGGTAGTTGGTTGAAAAGAATGATTGATAAAAATGATGATCTATAACAAAGAAAAATCTTGTTTCCCTACCCTGCATGCAAAATGTATCTTGAATTTTCTTCCTTCTTCTACGTATTACCAAAATTACGAAGCCAATTTTATATAAATCTTACGACATTCTTTTTTTTTGTATAGCTTTCTGGATGTTTTAGGACATACACAATTGTCTCACATACCTTGAAGACGTATTCAGGAACATCAGCAACCAAAGCAGCAACTCAGCAATTTCTCAATTTTCTCAGCAATCAACGTGATTTTTTGGCGAATTTCGAATACATTCAAATCCAAACATCCGTCAGCTCTTAAAAAATTTGCGTGCATGCAAAAATACACATTTACCCCCCACACATAGAAACAGCCCTTAATTTCAGATAAAAAACCATTTTTCTCATACCTTAAACCCTCAGTTTATTTTACGAATTATCATCAAATCTTATAAGCAGATTTTTAAATTTCAATTGATAATTTGTTGTTTGTACAACAAATTTAATTTTTGTACTTTATAATTTATAGATTATTAACTGTAATCCTTGTTTTTAAATTGTGAAATTTGTAATGCATTAATTTTGGATTTTAAAACTTAAATGTTTTCCGACATTTTTTTTTTGTTCCTATTTAGAAAATAGTTACAACCAAAAACAGTTTCAACTCACATGATTTTCCAAACTTCCTTTTGTGTGTAAATTGTGGAAAACAGGAGCGGGATTATTTTTAAGTTTTTTGTTTGAGTATTTGTTGAGTACATTCTGTGGACGTTTTGTTTGAGGCTTGTTGAAGTGACCAGCTTCGTTTAAAACACGCGATAGCACGATATTCGGATTTTCTAACACACACCCAGACTTTTCGAATTTTCATTCTTCACACGTGCGGTAATGAAAATTGTTCTCCTAGGAAATATTAATCATAAACACACACACACCCGCCACGGTAAGCGTGGCCGAAACGACAATAGCAACAAAAAAAAAATAGTTATATAACCAAACCGTTTTGTTTTATGTTTTGTCTTTAGTTTACCAGAGGAACGATATTGTGCTTTTGGGTGATATTTGTACGACTCGGTGATACCTAGCGTGGCCTAGATGACCGTTTTTGAGTGCATAGGACTACACCGGAAGTGACGAGCACTAGTGGAACGTATGCTGCGTTTCATCAACCTGAGGAAAAGTATTACACAACTGTCCTAATTACCTAGTTATACACACAAAGACGGTTTCTAACATGGTTTCATTTCCTAATTTACCCAAATATTTCTATAATAACCTCGAACGTTTAGCATTTTATGAATATTAGTCATATTTCTAAATAACTATTATGTCGATTTTTTTGTTGTTGAAATCGCTGAATTATTTACTTTTTATTAGTTACTCGATGTAAAGTCTAGTTTAATTAATATTACCATATTTTTTTAGACGAAAACAAATTTAGAAAAATGTAAGTATGAAATTAAATAATGTAGTATATATATTTAATAATTGAAAATTAGTAGTAGTGCACATGATAATAATGGCAAATAAATTGAATTGGTAATTGTTGTTTGTAGAATAGTGTATTAGAAACCTACCGGTAACGGCAACAGCAAACGTAATGAGCTGGGCCTTCTGGACTCGGAACAGTGCACAACATATTCGTTTGTCCGATGACCAAGCTGCGAGTTTTCGGTGAGGGCCCACACGTAACGAACGAATGGTTGCGAGTGCTGCATCCACGTGAATCTCATATTCAGGTGGAGAGCCTGTATATCATACGCATATGATGCTTAAATACTAACGGGACCAAAAAAAACAATAACGAAACGATGTTTGGTTTCACCAAATGTCGATACTTAGTAATAATTGCAGAGGTGTAAGTGCTACTTCAACCGCATTAAGTCGCCATTTGCTTCGCTGTCTTTGTTCTCTACCATTTCGTGCTATCGTGGTCACAACCAGGTCACGTATCGACTATCGCTTCAGCGTCGGACGCAAGCGTGCATCGTTTCTCATTGTCAGCCACACATGAAAATGTACCAACGCAATTAGTAAACAGGAACATCAACAAAACAGGTTTTTTTTTTTCGCTAGAAATTCAAAATATTTATTTCTATGTAGTATTAAACTTTAAATATATTTACAAATGTTTAAAAAAAAAAAATTAAATTATCATTAATTTGTACAGTAATCAATGGAAGTATTGATCGTTTAAATAATTTACTATTGATACATTAACAAACCAAATATTTCAGAATAAGTGAAATTTAATTTGTACAATAATCAATGAAAATAGTTTGAATTAATGATGCAAGTTAGTGTTTTTTTTATGAGCGTTGTTAAAATCGTGTAAAAAAAGATATTTCGCAATAAAACCTATTTGACAAAAGATTATTTTCACAAATATAAAAATTGCAATAAACACATCTTTTACGCGATGTTAAAGACTCTAATTAAATAATTTTGAACATAAAAGATAATTCAAGTTGGAAATTATATATGTATATACTTAATTAATAAAATTAAGTAAATAAAAAAAAATTTAATTAAAAACGGAAATTCGCATCATTAATTCAAATAAAATAAATCTACTATCGATACATTTACAAACCACAGTCGTTTCTCCTAGGTCAGCACAAACCTATAGGTGGCGCCGCCACAATTGGATCAATGCGGACGGAGACTGTAATAGAAAAATACAGTAATATCACAGAACAAAACAGGAACTTCGTTTCAGATCAAATTGTCTTAACGTTCTAATGAGAGTTTCACAGTTTTAAGTTGGGACATAAAATTATCTAAACTAGTAAGTTCTTCGCACGTCCGCGTGTCCCAAATAGAAATTTCGGCTTCCGCTTGAAAACTGCAACTCCAGTTTGTCTTCATTTGCTGCCATCTTTGCAAACGTTGCTGTTGCTTCACGCGCAGTTCCGTTTCCGCTTTGACCAACGCGTTGCTCAAAATGGCCTCCACGAACAAATTTTTTCTACGTTGTTTTTTCATATTTATTTTCTTGCATCTAACTTTCGTTATCCAATCTACTAGTTGACTAGTTTGGCCTATATGCTCTATGCTCTTTATGGCAACACCCATTTTGTTTTTGATTTTTTTTAAATAAGCGAACTTGATTTCTTCAGATATAAACAACGAAATGTGCATATACAATAATAATGCAACACACACCTGATTATGTATAGTAATTAAAGATGATTTCGATGGCTTCCAGTTGATTTGCTTGAGATGTTCGATCACTGGCTCGCTGGGCGGCTTCACTAACAGGAACGAGACACCATCCACAACCGACCAACACTGAATAATGACGCATTTAAGGTGGGGTCCCATATTTATACCCGGGGCACCGGACTGAACAGTATACCTGCGCCACTACTTCACAATATAATCCCAAATTCAGCTCGATTTTACCAAATAATCAAATCATTTATATGAAACCCTTACTTCTATTTGACCATGTTTTAATAACATCTACAACTTTCATATACAAATTTTTGCTAGTAAATGTAATTGTGATAAATTACGTCTTTCGAGAAGACAAATTCGAGCGGAGGAAATTCATGAGAAGCGGTGCAATAAGGTCTGGTGACGTCACACAAGAGGGGTAGCTGGTTGATGAGAACAAAATAACGGCGTCATATCAAGGAAACCCAAATTAAATTTATATTTTCTATGAAATACCATTGACAAATATCAGAATTAATGCAAAATAATTGCAAACCAGCCATTTTTGCACTCTTCTAATACATAAATCTAGTTAAATTTTCATTGTTTATAGAATTATAGAAAAGATTACTTTAGAAAAATTACGTTATTTTTTATTTTGTAATAATTATTTCATAAATATACAATTTAAATTCAATTAATAATTGTTATTTTAATGCAATTAGTATGATTAGTTTTACTAAATGGGCTTATATATGCATTTATTGTATATACTTAAGCATAATATATATAATAACATTATTAATTTAATGTTGAAATAGGAAATATTGTATTAAATACAAAAATACATTTTCTAGAGTTATTGATTTTCTTTTGTCTGTACGTGTTTCTCGACCTTTGGAGAATAGTCCGCCATTATTGATTATAGTTTACACATTATTGCAATATTTGGTGACATTCACAAATGTGTTTAGTAGACATATATAAACATATCTGTTACGTAGATAACGTAACAGATATGTTTATTAAAGATCTGTTAATATTCTATTGTTCATGGATTTATAGAAAATACATGCGAAAACGGTATGTTTATTGTATTATAATTCATATTTCGAAGGCGAATCAGTAAATAAAAAAATTATAATTATTTAAATTTATAAGTAGGTTCTAGGATAATAATAATTATTAATATATTATAAAATAAATATTATTTATTAAACAAAATACAATACAGTTTATATTTTATAAGTAAATCAGTACAAAATGGATAATACAATGAAATTATTTTACGATACAGCATGGCCCATGATCATTTTCTGAAAGGAAAAAAATTATAAATAAATGGTTAAATAGTTTTAAACTATCTAAATGTTTATTAAATTTTTACTACTTTAAGTTTAGTTTAGTTAGAAAAATATATGCATTGTAAAAGCTAATCTAAGATAAAATTAGGAAAGTGCTTTCGAACAAAGCAATCGTCGTTGGTTGCAGCTATAGGTTTTTAAAGAACCGTTGGTTGGCAGCTGTTGTATAAAACCTGTTGCATTGAAACCCTACCTTGACTGGGATCAAAGCGTGTGTAAACTGCAGACCTAAACTTCTCAGAACAACAATGGGGGTCAACTCAGTGCTGTATAGTTTCTGCAAACCGTCTATTGCCAACATGGTGGGAACGTTGTGACGTTGCCGGATACTTTCGTATTCTTTCAAATGAGTCACGCTACCTGGCAAAGAGAAATTTACAACTCAGTACCTTGAAATAACCATCAAAACACAATGCAGAAATATGAATAATAATACGTTTCTCTGTTATTAAATTCTTCAAGCGTTACTTTACACATATTTGTAAATGAAAGCAACAATTTGTGAATATTATTCATGCAATTTACATCTAAATAATCATACAGAATTTATTAGAAAATGTATTAACACCTTGAGAAATTGTTTAGTCATTGAAAACTAGTTTCAATTTAAAATGCCGTCACAAACTCACCTATGTTCCTTCCGGAATAAACTGCTTCGCCTAAGATTTCTGCGATACAAGAAACATCTCCAAAACCAAGATTGACTCCTTGGCCCGCTAAAGGATGGACTCGATGAGCTGCATCGCTATAAAATAAATCAACAAATTGGAATGATTCGTGACAAAAATATTTGGATATGCTCCAAGAAATTCCTAAATATTATGTATACTGACCCGACTAATGCAACGCCTCGAGCAACGTAATTCGTAGAATGTCCAAAACCTAACGGAAAAGCCGCTCGGCTGTTAGCAACAATACTAGATATATTTGGCGGTAATTGTCGAACAGCATTCGATGGGAAACTTAAATTTTCCAAGATATTATTAAATCCTTTTGTTATTTGATCGATGACTCCTTCTCGCGAGTAAACTTTCCACTGTTAAAAAAATAATGAAAAATTCTCAAAAACTGCTCATTTCATTTTTAAATAAATATTTATACCTTATACGAATGTTATACCTAGATTATATATATTTTTAAAATATCTACTTACCAAGGCATTGTTTAAACAATCTACAAATTGTTCTTCTGGCAATTTTAGCAATTCTTTTGCATGTTCAGTCTTTGTAGTCCAAACCAAAGAACTTTGATTATTATTTAGCTTAAAAAAAAAAAACAAATAAGTTTATCAATTTGTTTATGATAATAAGTCAAAAATATTACCGGAAGTAGAGCAACTGGGCCTGTAGGTAAAAACCGTTGCCATGCCACAACATTGGAGTCAGCCTTATAATATTAATAAAAGTTATAAATATATATACCATAAAATATGTATGTAATTATACCTCTGCGAGATTCAAAGTAGCAACGACCCCCATTTGACCATAATCCCAGTTTAAGTAATGTACCCCCATTTTCTCACGCACCCTTGATTTTGCACCATCTGCTCCTAGCTAAAAAATAATACAAAACAAAATTTTAACAAACCCCTTGAAATAAATTCGAAAAAAAATTGATTTTCTTTAAAATGGCTCAAGTAAATAAATTCATTGCAAAATTGCTCAATTGCGTAAATTGGAATTAGTTAATATAAGAATTCAAGTCGTTCAAAGAAAATATATTATAATTCTTCTATATTCACGAAGAAATGTATTTTTAGCAAATAAGTAAACATATTAGTTGATTATATAGTTCATTCTGTATTTTGCGCGCGTTTGCAATCAGACATGTAAGAGTCGAGACGCTCTCTCGAAGACGTCGGCGTCGCAAGCCGAATCACTTCATAAATGATATTCAATGTGAATTATGTGATCTAATGAGGATTTGTTTATGGAACTCACTGGTAAGCAATAGCTTTTCAATTTAAATAATTCAACGCCTATAATTATTTTAGTGTCTAAATCCTACTAATATCCAATATATCTTAAATAATAATTAAACTATTTCGAATATTTGACATTACCTATTGTATTTAATTATCGAAAGATATGTAAAACTGATAGATAATTTCTAGTATTATTTAATACAAAATAGATACGACTTAGATTGTAATATTTGTTTGTTCTCTAAAGCAAATTTTTTCTGGAGTAAATTTATTTTATAAATCGTGTAACAGCTCTTTTGCTTTTCATATATTGTCATAAAACTCGTGGTGGGAAAAAAAACCACGATAAAACTGGACCTATTTATTACATATTTACAAAAATAAATAATCTCTTATCATGATATTATTGTTAATACGTAATTATAGTGCTTAATTTTGGAATCAATTTAACACAAACTCATTTTGCCATTATTTGTGCTTAATTTTGCGCGCATATCAAATATTGGTGCGAGCTCATTTATATGAGAATTCGTTTTAAATTTAGTTAAGTATGTCAAATATTTAGTTTATTTATTGTATTTGTCAACAATTCTAACAAAAATAAATAATGATTCTGGAGTAACTTTGAGAGGCATATGTTTGTCATTCTATTTGAAAGTACGCTATAATTATAGCATAAATTTATACTGAATTGTCTGCAATTATTTATTAAGTACTGAACTTTATAAATAGATATAATTTAAAAGCAACCAAAAAGTTTCTCTATGCAAATAGGTAATTGTCTATACGTAGTTGTGTTTCAATATTTAATTAATTAAATTAACTTATATTAACAATCATTCATGATGTAAAATGAATAAATATATTTAAAATAAAACTAGATATAAATCAAATAGACCATAATTTAACTGTTTACAAACAGCAAATATAATCTTCAATATTGATTAAAAAATATAATATTAACCTTGTTTTATAGATAAATATTATACTAATAAAACCAGACATTAATTGAGAAACCAATAAAATCAATTGCAACAAATAGACCAAGATGGCAACGATAGAGGAATCATTTATTGCAATCGATAAAGAAGAACCTTTAACTCATTGGACAGACGACACTGCAAGTGATCATGAAAACGATAGTATTTCTAGCGAAGAAGAAACAGATTGTGAATCAGATAGCGAACAAAAATGCCATGCCAGACCTTTGCAAGAGATTTGGGATGCCGTTAGCGTGTGGACTGGTCTCCAAGTAAGTTCTAGAATTAATTGGACTTAAGTAAATGGAATTCTGAAGACTTCTTTGAAGAAGTGAAGCTTGTTAAATAAAACCATATATTTATAAATGATATATTTGGTGTTTTGAGATTCCAAATAAGAATTTACTACTTGTTTGATTTTTTTTTCGCAATATTCGCATATATTCATACAAACATCCATGGTTTACGTCTATTGAAGTTATTTATAGAAATATTTTAAAACATTGGCTTAGTGAAAATATTTTTCAAATACACAACGGACATCCTGAATTATAAACACAGTCTTTTTCATAGATTTAACTTAAAAATAAAACAAGATCACAAATGAATTTTATTTCGAACGCTATTTGATAAATCTACTGTTCATTTAAGAACATATTGATACCATCTTTCAAACTTAAATCACCAAATCGAATGTTTATTTATATCAGATTAAAATCAACAAATCTGTTTTGCAACATTTTTCTGGAATAAAGTTCAATATTTTAAATATACATCTGCATGTGCAAAATGCTTTGTTGGAATTGTTCGAAATGTTTAAAATATATACACGTATACATCATAAGAAATTTGAGTAAATATCACGTTTTTAGAGTTGAGAAATGACGCTTCATGCACGTCAAGTATTATTTATGTGACACCGTTTGTAAATAGCAATTTTGTTTCCTGTATTCGCCGAACATTTGTCATCATTTGCTATTTTATACATATTTCAATTATTTTATATGTATATATTTTTCATTCTAGTCGCATATGTTTTTTATAATCAAAATAAATTTGTAACAATTAATTGAAATATCTGAATTAAAATTTATATTTAATTAATGTTTACTTTTACTTGTGATAATTAAAGTGCGTAAGTTTGTTAGAAGTAGGCCAAAGCATATATTTGTTTTGTATATATTTGTAAAACCGTTAATAATTAATTGTTAAATATAGTTCCAACTTTGTTGATGTTTAATATAGGCTTTGTTTATAATGCTGTGTTTATTGGCATGTGAATTAAGATATCTACGTTGTAATATTTAACGGGTAGTGTAGGTAGTTGATTTATTGTTTTAAATTTAGATTTCTTGCGCCGACGCATAGAGTTTTGACTATCTTTCGATTTCGTCTTAACAATTCTAATAGGTATATTTTTAATTTAAAAATCTAATATTGCATCACACATAAAAGGTACAACATGTTTTAAGCATTTTTCGATTTTTTATCACGCAAACGTCTAAACCAAATTTTACTTATTTCAAATTTACGTACATATAATAAACAAATGTTCAACTAATTTTCTGTTACAAGAACACTCTAAAAGAAATATTTATGTTTACAAATAGATGCTACCAGATGCAGAACAATTACTATCACTAATAAAATCAGAACATCTGGAAGATATTTTAACAAATCCATTCGCTCTTCGCACTGGATTACTATTATCATTATGGACCAATAATAAAGACGCTTTAAAATACATCCTGGACAACGACGCATGCCCAGAAATCACAGACGATTTTGGAAGGTATCCACAAACACTAAATTAATGATGATTTTCTGTATCTTATATACATTTGCACCGCTTTATCATGAATTATAACACCATACATTTTGAATAACGTAATTAAAATAAAATTGATGGTGACTCAAATTCTATGAGTGTTTATATTTTAATAGACTTAAGATTTTCATCCATAATAAACAGAGAAAGGAGTTTATAAAAAAATTATAATTTTCGCAATTTCAGAACAGCATTACATTTGGCAGCATTTCAAGGTCATGCAGAGTGTATCCAACTTTTACTGGATGCTGGGGCGAATGTGAATGTATGGGATTCAGCTAAAAAAGCAACACCTCTCCATTGTGCGGCAAGTAGAGGGTGTTTGCAATGTGTTAAGATATTAATGAAAAGTGGAGCTGATGTAAATGCAGGCCTTTCAGGACGCTCAGCCTTGCATTATGCAGTTCAAAGCAATGCATTAGATTGTGTTAAAGAGCTATTAGAGCATGGAGCTTGTCCCAATACACCACAAGTAAATATACTCAAATATGCTTTAAGCGACAAATACATAATATAATTCCAGGTTTATACAGAAACCCCCCTTCATGTAGCTGCAGCAATGGGTTACATAGACTGTATAACACTTCTTCTTAAACATGGCGCTGATACTAGAGTGCAATTCGGGCCAGAAAAAACAACTGCCCTGCACTTAACTGCAGAAGATGGGAATGCAGATTGTGCAAAGTTATTACTAGACGCGGGTGCTGATGTCAATACAACAAATCGTAATTTGCAAACGCCTTTACACCTAGCTGCTCTGGCACAATCAGGCGAAACTTTAGAATTGCTTTTAAACAAAGGCGCAAATCCAAACGCAGGTGACAAAGATGGACGGACTCCTTTGCACAGCGCAATCGTAAAAGTGTCACGATCAAGCGAATGCGTAAAAGTGCTTTTAAAAGCGGGTGCAAATGTGAATAAAGCTGATAGTTTTGGGTATACACCATTACACATCGCGGCTTTAAATGAATTCTCACAATGCGTTTTGATATTGATTAACTATGGTGGTGATCTAACAGCGAGAACCAATGGTGGGATCTCTGTCTTAAATTTTATTATCCGACGTACGCCAGATGTAATGCCCAAGTTTTTATCCCGTTTAGACTCGTCGATAAAGTTGAATGACCACGAAATCGGCGATGTGGATTGTGAGCTTAAGTTGGACTTTCGTATACTTGTTCCCAGCGTTGGCAGAGGCGAAACAGATTTGTTATTGAATTTTATTCAAGTTGGGCAACGTGATATTTTGAAGCATCCATTATGTGAGACGTTTTTATATTTGAAATGGGAGAGGATACGGAAATTCTTTTTGTTAAGTTTGTTTTATCATACGCTATTCGTCATTTTGTTTACCGCGTATGTGATTGGTGTTTACGCGAGAAATTGCCCGAGCAAAGAGAAAGTAATTGCTCAACAAGCAAAGAGTCGCCTGGATAGTTTTAGTTTTTATATGCTGGCGAAATCTGAATGCAAAATAAATGAACATATCGCGCGCATAGGTTACGTATTGATCGTGTTCAATTGTATGTTTTTGATGAAAGAAATATTTCAAATCTTACACAACTGGAAACGTTATTTGCGACACTGGGACAATTGGTTACAATGGTTTATTATTATTTTCGTTTACTTGTGCGCAGTCCCCGGCAAAGATATTGAACGAGATGCTGCCACGTGGCAACATCACATTGCAGCGATTGGAATATTTTTAGCGTGGCTTGAATTAATGATGATCGTAGGGCGTTTTCCAATGTTTGGACTTTACGTCCAAATGTTTGCAACCGTTGCAGTAAATTTCGCTAAATTCCTACTAGCATACAGTTGTCTTTTAATGGCTTTCGGTTTATCATTTGGTGTATTATTCGCCAATTATAAATCGTTTGATGACGTATTAGTCGGATTAATCAAAACAATTATAATGATGTCCGGTGAATTAGAATTCGAAGATATTTTCTTCAATCAGTCAACTGAAGATGAACGTGTTATGTATCCCGGTACCGCGCATATAACATTTTTAGCATTTGTACTTTTAGTCACTGTAATCTTAACGAATTTAATGGTAGGTTTAGCTGTTAGTGATATTCAAGGTTTGCAACAGAGCGCAGGTTTAGATCGGTTAGTACGACAAGCTGAATTAGTCGCTCATCTTGAAAGTATGTTATTTTCTGAATTATTACACTATAATAATTGTATTTTAAAGCGCCTGTTGGCGTTTTTTCACCGAAGTGCTTTATTGTTAACTTCTCAATATCATTGGACGCTTTATATTCGACCAAACGACCCGAGAGAATCAAAAATTCCTAAAGAACTTGTTCATAGTATTTACCAGTTGATAGCGGAACGTAAGGACCGAAAGGGTCGAAAATCAAATAAATCAAGAAAAATGTCGTATGGTGTTAATTCGTCGCAGTCCATACATAAATCTGATTTGGAATTACAAGTTCGACTTAGAACGTTTTCGACTTCGGAAACTGTGTCATGTTCCAAAGCCCAACTTTATGAATTGTCGGAGGAATTGAAACAGTATTCAATGGTTATTCAACAAAAAATTAGTCAACTTATACGAAAATAAGTCACTGTTAATAAAAATATTACAAAACAAAAAAAAAACCATTTCATTTAATAGAAAAACAAAATACTCATTATTTTTTGGTACAAATTTTCTAAAATTAGTCAAAATTTATATTTGAAAAAAAAAAAAGTGAAAGACATTGTGGTTATTTATTGAAGGGAAAAGTACTATATTTACGCTTGCATACATATCTACGCTCTTATTGGTTAAGATTAAGACGCCATTTTGAAAATGTTATGTATAAAGACGAATGAATAAATATTATATATATATACAATAAAAATAACAAATGAAATAAAACCAACATATTTAAAATAAATATTTATTAAATTATACTACTTATTTAAATAAAACTATATAGTAAACTTACCAACAAACTGCATGTATACTTATCACCATTTTCCATTAAAACTTTCACATTATGTTCATCCTCATTCGGCAAATTATAATCTTTAATTTTCGCTTCATTGACAACAGTAACGTTTGGCACATCTTTTAAAACTGTATTTACGGCTGACAATAACAGATCATTTTCGACAATATAAGCAATTGTTTCTTGCAAATTGTCATAGTCAAACGTAATCATAGCATCCGAACAAGCATCCCAAACCTATTACCAAAACAATTAACGAACATGTTTAACATTTGATATAAATCGAAAAATACCTGCATTTTTTTCACGGTTCCAAACCGAGCACCACTGATATGCACCCATGCCCCGATAGAATCCAGCAATTTTCTAGTGGCAGGTGTTAAAGCAACAACTCTATTACTATATGTTTCAGTTTGAGTCGATTTGAATTCTTTGCTGCCTTCCAACAACAAGATTTTCTTTTTGGAGAGTTGATATTTTTGACCTATATATATACGAAAACATAACCTATAATACTAAATTCAGCATTCGTATTTTCTGCGATTACCTAATGCACAAGCTAGTGTTGTTCCAACCATACCACCACCCGCAATAATAATATCATAATTTTTATTTATATCGCTCGAATAACATCTAGTTAATACCTGCCGCAATATGGGCATTGATAATACTATATTACGTGTTTGCAAATACATGATTTTATTGTTTAAATAAAATGTGAAATAAATTAAAAATGATCATATAAATTAAATGAAAAATATTTAATGAAAACCCTGCTTTAAATTTACACGGTTGTCACTGTCACTAAAATTATTCCACAGTATGACCAATACAATAACATTTCGCAATGTTGCACTGGTTGCCCCGGTTTAGGAGTTACACCAGTGGTACCCAATTTTAATCACAAAATTTACTAAAGCAACATTATATTCAATGCTTGTCGTTATTTGGCACAAAATAAATTAAATAAATTAATATTCTATACATCTAATATTGAAAATTTTCTAATATGCTTAGACTTAGAATAACAATTAAAATATTAGAGTCCCATATTTCGATTGAAAAAGGGTAACATAGGCCCTTGAACAGTCGTAATAATTTATAATAAATATTGTATTTAAGAAAAATAGTTTAAAATCTCTATGAAATACGAAAGATATCGATTACTAACGTTTCTATGGAAATACCTATGCTTGTATGATAACAAACACTAATAAAAATCATCTAAAAGTGCAATGTCCGGTCACACAAGTGCAGTGTTTAATCATTCATGCCTAAAAGTCCCGATAAACCCATCAAACAAACTCCCATCCCCGATATACGAACAAAAATACGTCAACCAACTACAAAACCAAGCTTTAAAACGTAATTCACCAATAATTAGTGACCGTGATAATGAAAAAAGTGATAAGAACCCCAAAACAATGAAATCATTCATTGATTTTTACGATAGCATCCCTGACTACAGCGATATCAACCATTTGTCCAACCAAGAGTTTTATCGAAAAATCGACCACTTAAAAGCAAAACAAAAAAGTTACTATGAGTACTTAGATGCGGAGTATTTAATCGAAAATAAAGCAGATAATTTCGTGGATGATTACAAAAAACAAGCAAGTGGTGAACGAAGCTCGTCTCGCAAATCGGATAACTGCAAAAGTAATTTGAAACAATGGGATACTAGTAGTAAGCGACGCGAAACACCGGAAACGGATTCGGTACTATCATTCGGGAATATACCGGTTAATCCACCGTCTCGAAGATCTGTACGAATCGAGAGTCCCAAATCTGAAATATCCGAATTATTACCACCGAAATCTCAACGAAACGTGTCTTCAGCAGGCTCAAAAGATTCTTACAAATCGTTATATTCAACAATAGAAAACATCTGGGATGAGTTAGATTTAAAAGATTATCAAAATGATATTTTAGACAAAAATAGTCGAAGTTTACCGAGTAGTCCAGTTAAAAATAAACAGTCTGTAGGGTTTAAAGATTGTGGAATTACTATTCCGAAACCATTCCAAATGACAGTTCGGTAATTCGATAGTTTTAAATTCTAAGAATTAGATGTATATTATTTAAATTGTAGAGATGATGAAGATCGAATTGTAAGTGAGATATTGGAGAAGAATGCTAAGCCTCCTAAAGAAGATAAACCGGAAATGTTTAGAGCACATCCGGTTCCAATTGAGTCTCAAATTCCTTTGTTTGATAGAATAATGGAGGAGCAAGATATACGGTGAACAGTTCAAACCCATTGTTATTTTTTTTTATAATTTATGTTGAATAAATAAATTACATATATTTTGTTTTGTTTTATTTCTGCGTTTATATAATTAATAGTACTAAGCAATTAGCAACAGTTATTGCAAAGCTAGTTTTGTATTTTGGTTACATCGAAATAAATAAAATTTTAGACGCCAAATCGTAAAATTACGAAGCAAAGAAAAGCTACAATCCCGAATGAGACCATTCTCGTTCACAAAACGAGACGAAGAAATCCAAGCCCTAACTAGGAGATTCTCAAAATCATCGCCACAATTATGTCCCCAATACCCAATGTCATTCGACGAGCCCGAATTAAAAATCAAACCATTTAAAGCAAAACCAATACCAAAGAATTTATTTAGCAATTATATTTACCGAAAAATGCATGAAGATGAATTCTACAGGTTAGTTTATGTTTCCAGCAGTCAAAATGAATTGAATTTATACGATTTTTAGAGCACTTAAGAAGAAAATACGAGCTGAAGAAATGTTGAAAGCTGCCTCGTTACCACCGTCAATGGCTAGGAGAGAAAAGACGCTCGTTCGACACGCCATTTGTCCGAGATCAGTTCGGGATTATGAAGATAAAGAAGACAAGAAGTGTTTGAGTCAAAGAATATCGAATTACTCGTCGAGGAATGATCAACTCGATTTGCAGTTAGAAGATTTGAAGAATGATTTCATTACGACCACACCAAGACCGTTTAAGTTTCAAACGGCGAAACGACACGAAAAAAAACGAGCCCTAAGTGTAATGTGCTCTCAATTAAATAAATATGTATTAATTAAGTTTAATTTAGGCGAAAAAATGCTATCGAGCGAGCGAATATGAAAACATGGACACAAAAAGAACTCAATCAGCTCTCGAATTGCAATCAGTAAATCGTTCGAATTTAGCCGCAGTTTTACGTATACAATCTGCAAGGTAAATTTTGTAATATTTTCAGCATTAATATTACTTTGCTTCTGAGTTCCTTAATTTATAATTAGACTATCTGATCTTACCTCCATTTCCACACCCAGAAAACGAATGGAAATGGATATGTGTCGCAAACTAGACGAGCAAAAATTGCAAGATGAAACGCGATGGCGCGAGAAAATCATGCGCCAAAAACCGGTTTGGCAAGAATTGAATTACAGCCACGACGAAGATTTGGAGATGCGACTACAGATGCGCAGAGACGAAGAGAGACTTCGTCAAGAAGAGCATCGGCATCATATGGAGTTGATGCTTGGGCGGGTACAACAAATGCCTACGTTATTTGAACGACAATCACAAGTAAACTTAAATAAATTATTACTTATAGATTACCTGACATAATATTATTTGTAGATGAAATCACCGAAAACGAAGAAAGAACTCATGAAAACGCTTTACGATGAAATGAACTACTCCCCATGCAATGGTTCTGATACGAACGATTGGGAAAAATTGGAACAAATTATTTATAATAACGATAAGGCGATTCAAACTAGAAAGTTAAGTGATGAAGACAAAGATCGTTGTGATAGTATAGATGATTAATTGTTATTACTGTGTGTAATATTTTGTTTAAATTAAACTTGTATTTCAAACAAAGCAGTTTACTAATTTATTGACAAGGCCACACCATGGTCAGTTGTAAAACAATTTAAACTTTCTCATAAGAAGTAATATGTTCTTTTATTGTGAATTTTTCATAAAAGCAATTTTTAGTTGAAGTTAAACGTGTAATGTACCTGATATAAAAGTAATGTATCATGAAAATTTGTTTATTTTAAAACATACAAAAATTTAAATAAATATCTCCTTACAAATAAAATAAAAACATAAACAATTCCTTGAAAAATATATACATATTACGTCAAAGAAATAGTTGATCGTTTTCAAGAAACTATTTACAAAATTCTACTTAAGCATCTATATTATCTAGAATCCAATCTAGATACATATCAACTCGAACGAAGACAGTTGGTATATCTTCCGTACCACAAGTATTAAGTGATTTAAACGACACAATACCGAGTTGGATATTTTTTATGTCAGTGCCATTTTGGTAATAGTCAGTAAGTGGTCCACCACTATCACCAGGACACGCTTCCTGGAAGCTATCGCCCGTTGCGCAAACTTGCTCAGTATCAATCGGACGTACGCGCATTGGCAGCACTTCATTACACCGATCTATTTGCCACCCTTTCACTCTCGTATACTGCAAAACATTCGTCACGCTAAATGCAGCTAAAATATATAAAACACATTACACTCAATTCACACTCAAAGCGCACTAAATACTTACATGATGAAGTTTTACCCCATCCCGAAATAGTAAAATTACGCTTTAAAAAATACTCAGCTTCAATTTTCATACCAAAAGGTAAACAAATCGGTTGTATAAAATCTAAAATACATAAATAAACAATAAGTCTATAATAAATATGTTTAAATATCAAACGCACCGGTGAATTTTTCAACTTGTCCTTTAATGCGGACGAGAGCAATATCATTTTTTAAATTCGTTTCACTGTAATTTGGATGCGGTATAATTTTTTCTATTTCGAAAACTAAGGGATCGTCCGCACATATATCTGCAACACCATCGAAATAACAATCTTTTTCTGTAGCTAAATTTAATTCCCCTAATGTTATCGATGCTCTAAAATGAATCAAGTATTCTTATAGTGTCATAAAATTGTTTAAACAAATTACTTACAGATTTAGTCTTGGTATGAAAGTACAATGAGCTGCAGTCAGTACGTAATTTTTACTAATTAAGGTACCTCCACATAGAAATTGGGTGAATGGAATATCTTTCGCTAAACATAATCATAAATCTATTAATAGTTGTGGAAAACGAATTTTGTTTTTATTTACATGTGATTAAAAATGATTAAGGTGCTAAAATGGTGACTGTGTGAGTGAAAAAAATATGAATTGGTAATGGTTAAATCGTGCTTTTAATAATTATATATTCTAGAATAATGTCATCTAATAAATGACTGAGAAATACTTGTACAGCTGTTTACTTGTAGTGTTTGTGAAAAAAATGTTTTTCTTTGAATTCTCTTTTTTATTGCTTTTATAACATTGAATTTATATTTTATTTATACTATGTAACAATTATGTTATTGTATTATACATTTTTTATACAATCCGTGGTAGATTATCATCGATGAAATTTTTTTTTTATTTTGTTAAAAAATTTCTAATTAATCTAATTTCGTCTCAATAAAGTTGTTCGTCAAATTTTAGTAATAATAATAAAATAAATTCTAAATCATAATTTATCAGTTTTCTTAAATACACAACTATTCAAACATGATTTGACTACATTTAAATAAATTAATTTATAAAATCGCGATGTAATCTATAGATTTATAGCAAATAAAATCACTGACGTCAATGGTAACACCATTAAATGAATTTCAAGACTAAATTTACATTTGCTTATTTTGGGCCACACGAATAATAAATGGTATTAAGTAGGTGTTTCTAGATCAAACACAACTCTCAACACTTGTGTTTATATAGTCAATAGGTGTGAACATGTGCATTCGTTTGTTTACAAACCTCGATATCCCAGAAGTGCCATCCATGGAAATTCACCTTGACTAGCATTAATACCATTCGATATTTTATCGATACCAGGCGTCACACCACATTTCGTCGGAAACAAGTCTATTTTTTTGATACGCGAATTTGTAGGGGTTACACTTGTTAGATTTGGTGGTGTTTCTGGTTTCGCCAAACAGCAAATACGTGTATGTCTATGGTTACCGCAACTGTAGATGAAGTCTGGATTTACTTGACCTGAACATTTTGCAATTGGAAGACATTGCAAGCCTTTCATGCAGCCGTTTTCTGCCTTACTTGCTCTAACTACAAATAAACATTATTCATATATTAATCATTAAATAAACACTACATTTATAATTATTTAAGAACTAATAATAAATCTACCGTTGCGTTAATTTCCAAATAATTTCCAATCAAATAGATTCATAAAATTATATTTACGTTCAAACAAAGCACATGTATAATTGACATTCATTATTTCCATAATAGTTTAACGAGTTGTGTCATTAAATTATGTACACTACAAAAATATATTTTTTCCGTTTACAATTCATGTTGTTAAATATTTACGTTATAACATACCATGGGGATACCCACTTGATTTATTAATTTTAAAAAACCATACACACAAGGACAACAAGTTTGACCTATATAAACTATTATGATTGCTATTTCATAAACAAATCTACGATATTTCGTAGAAGTCATAAAATGTTATTGCAAAATTAGTCTCGACGTGAATCCCTAAAAAACATTATTGGTTGTAAATATTTGCTTTTGAGTCTGCATTCCGATATTTAAATATTTTATCGGAATAAACAGAACATTTTTCTAAATACAGCAAATATTTTCACAATATATCGTTTTGAATAAGCAGTAAAATAGAATTAAATTTGACGAAAACCAAACTTGTTTACAGTTAGAGAACAAATCTATTAACAGATTAAAAAATGGTGTTAAATTGGATTTGAAGTAGCTTTGCAATAAAATAAGTAAGCTATATTTTTTCTATTTATCTGCGTATGACATAATGGATAAATTAATTAATACAATCAAAATGTGATTCTCACAGTAATTAAAGCAATTATTCATAATTATATTAAACCATAAATCTTTAATAATAACATGAAACAATTACCTATTAGGATGATAGTTACACAAGCGATGATACTAAACGCAATACTCGCCATAATTAAGCACCGGGCACTTGTAGACCTTAAAAATGACTGTTGTCTACACATCTTGTTTACTTTTACCTGTATAAATTACAATAAAATATATTGACGCATGCGTGGTCGACACAAAATAGTCACTCTGATCTTATTTATGCACGATCAGTGTTAATATTAACATAGCACTGGTTTCGATTCCTCGACAAGTTACACTGACGAACTTGAGTTTTATTCAACTAGCAGGATGTTTGACTCATATGATTCTTCGTACATATGTATATATATATACGAATGACATTGAATGGCGAATGCATTTTCCTTGTCTCTCCAATGAGCCCAAAAGATTTCTGACGAGATGGGGGATTTTTGATTACATAGGCTATAAGGAAAGTCCGAAAATATTCACTGAACGTGTATCAGAGTTGGACTAGCCGAACTTATCGAATGAGTCACCAAGACATATTATGCGAAAATAAGATTGACTGTATTAAATTTGCATAAAATATTTTTTTAACAAATAAAAACTTGTTGAAAAAATTCGCTCAAAAAAAACGATAATGCTCTAGTTTTACCATCACATTTAAGTGAGGAATGATAAGTTATATATGGCATGATGTCATTATGTATGTGTGGTTTATTTATTAAAAAAAAAATTCATAAATAAGACAAAAAAACATTTGCTTTATTCAAAATGAATTGCAAAATTTGAAATTAATTCAAAACCAGTATGCGATTGGAATATATTTTAATTGTTAGTTTATAAAAAGCTATATATAGCCATGATTTGTTTTCATATTCGATGTTCATTAACATACACATATTCTTCTCAGTTTATCTATTTAAAATCGATATAGTTCGAATTGGTTTCGTCGTACTCCTAACGTTTTATTTATCATTTAAGTAGCATACCGATCACACAGGCTGGATTACAGTTATCTCAATCATAATTACATATCCTGGCACTTATAAACTAACTCAAATTCACAACATAAAATAAGTACAAAGTCAAATACTTTATTAAGGTTTTATATTATCTAGCAACCAATCCATATAATAAGCAACTCTCGTATAAACCCCTGGTTGGTTCATCATTCCACAATATTTTGGCCCGAACGAAACGATTGCATACTGCACAAACTTGGAATCTCTATTAATCAACCCCATATATTTTAACGGGCCCCCACTATCCCCGGAACACGAATCTTTGCCATTTACACCCCCAGCGCACATTTGTTTCTCGCTTATTTTCACTTGGGTTCTCGTTGCGTTGTATCTATCTTGGCAATCTTTGTTAGAAACCACCGGTAACGAGACTTTCAACAACTCTGCACTGGAATAACCTTGAAAGAATATGAGGTTAACATTTTCATATATATTAAAGGTTATAGGGCTATAGTACCGGTTTCAGTAGCTCCCCAACCGGCTACGATTGCATTTTTACCAACTAGAGTTTCAGTTGCTAATGCACCAACAGGTAAACAAATTGGTTTTACGGTCTCTAAACAAAAAAATTATTCATTAATACAGCTAAAATAATCACAAATATAATAATAGTTTGATTAAAATGTACTATAATTTCTAAATAAAATGATATTTCTTATGAAACAATAATTTAACGTTAAATTCATTAAAATATTTTAAATTAAAATTAAATTCCCTTCAATTTGAGTCCACACTCAATTTTTTATCAAATCAGTAAGCTACCACTGAGGCTACAGTGGTAGCTTGATGAGTTAGTCCAGCTAGATTTCGAGGGCTAACTCGTGATAAAAAATCGAGTTTGATCTCAAATTAAAGGGAATTTAATTTTCAGATATATACTCACAAGAAATAAAAGCTGAATATCTCCTTTTAGTTTAATTTATATACTTTTACATATAATAGACCATTTGACTTACCAACGCTTAAATCTGCTGGTGCATTCAACCTTAGTAAGCCGATATCATTTTCTAGTTTGGTTGGATTGTAACCCGGATGCGGTATAACTTCCTCTATTGTTCTATCTTGGACCGGGGGGGCACAATCATCTATATCTAAGCTGTCACAATCAACGGCTGTACGGATATCGTGTTCGCCTAACCGAACACCAGCTCTATGAATTTATATAGTCATTAGAAAAAATGCTTAGCAATAATTCGTCGTCAGATTTAAGAGTTATTTTAACTTACAACGTATATGTTTGTAAATCAGTAATGCAATGAGCTGCTGTTAAAATATATCTGTCATTGATTAATGTACCTCCGCAACGAAATCCTAATCCGGTACCTAAAATACAAAATTACCTTTTTATTAGCACAAATCACTGTAAACTAATATTTACCTGTTTTGTAAGCAATGAGTGCCATCCAAGGGAACTCGTATAGGGAAGTTTTGTTGCCACCATATATTTTATCAATAAAAATAGGGCCACATCTTCTGGCATTGATTAATGCTATATTCTTATGATTGGTCACATCGGGGGGAGGTTGTATGTTCACTCTAGAAGGTGGTGGTGTGGGGTCAATGGGGGGACAACAAACTTTAGGACTGGTGCCTTCGAAGCCACAGCCATATGCCTGCAAAAGCTGGACAGTCGCGGGAGGCAAAGGCTTGGGAGAATTCATTAAAATATCAATAATACTTTGACATGATCGTATTGGAATGCAATTGCCTTGTTGGCCCGTTGGCGTTTCGCAAAAGTCTTCATCTTGCGCTTCTGTGTCCCATTCTAAAGAAAGTAGTTTCAATTTTTTTTGTGATATGCCTATTTCAATTTTTGTATATTTAATATGGATATTCAAATTTAATTAGTTATGGATGGTTATTAAAAAAATGAAACCGGTTCTGATATTTAATGATTTTTGCCGAAAATCTTAAATACAATCTTCGAAACCATAGGCCATCTATAATTGTCTTGTTTACTAATAACTTGAATTTATGTCTCTATTCATCTATTAAATATCACTTAAGATATTCGATAATCTATCTATTTTCCACATAATTCTTTATATTTATAGTATATAAATAATAGTGCGCATATACCAAAATTCAAATTGAGAATATCTCTCGTAAATTATCTATTTAAAAAATAATTTTAGTTGTAAAAGTGCTGTTTAAAATTATCGAACATTTTTAATAATTACTCAATATATCAATAAAATAATTTATTACATTGTCTACTTATCTTAAGACCTCTTAGTCATCATCAGGACAAATTATTTTTTTAGTCCTGATGATGACCGTAAAGGTCAAAACATGTAGATATTTTAATAAATTATTTTTGAAACTTACCGTGTTTTATCTTTTATAATAATCAAGTGATTTCTGAAAATATATTATTACCTATAATTACTGTTTAGAAACCAACGATATTTAAGTTTAAGCAAGTATATCTTTTCTTGTAATTTTAAAGTATACTTAAGCACATATTTTGAATATGGATATTTCTATTTCATTTTATATATATGTATTGTTTATTGACGACGTTTATGTACATATTATTATTATTTAGACTTAAATGTTCGTAGAGAATTTTGATAGTGTTATAATTGAGATAAAATGTAATCGAATAAAAAAAAAAACGGAATATACTATAAATAAGAAAAATACACTTACGCGCAATCACTATGGAAACAAAACAAAAACTGAAAACCAACTGCTGCACGATATTGCGAGCAAAAGCCATCTTACGAAGTTAAAAACGATTAAACTGAAGGTTTTCTTATAAATCTACACGACGTCTCAATGGCAATACGGAGCCTGACGCACAGATATCTTCAGAGTGATTTGGCCGTGTTGTACTTGACAAACATTCTCTCATAGGAAGATTAGCTTCGGGCCACCGTGACGTCAACATTTTGACCGCTACTGGTTTCGAAATTTGTTCATTGTCATGCATGATGATGATGATGATGATGACGCGAAATTCATAGTAGACGGAAACTCCGAAATGATCATTATTTTGAAATTGTTAATAATGTGAAATACCCAACCAATGTATATTGGTTCAATTAGAATTTCGTTTTACAAATGATCACATTTGGTTTTTAAATTGAACTTTTAATACGTATTCGCAATTCTTGTTTGCGGTTTTGAGAAGGTCATGCATTTGTTTATTTATATTACCAAATCGGGATTTTGCTAATGACTTATCTATTGATTAACATTGAATAACTTAAGTAAACAAAAATAATTATTTATTTTTAATGATCTTGTACTATGTTTATGCAAAGTTTATTTTAAATTAAATGTTTCAATCACAAAAAAAAAACTAGCAGTGAATTAACAATTCTACTAAGCTAATCTGTAGCTTAACTTTAATTAAATCAAATTAATCATTGATAAATTTACTTAATTTAATTAAATTCTTGATTAACTAAAGTATGGCCTTTCCAAGTCTGAAGATTTTTAAAATAAATTATGTATGCATCGTAGCAAATAACTAAAATGTAAGCCGGTCTGTTCTGTTACTTACGGACATTAACCCATAAGTTTTCTTATTCAACTGGGGTATTCCATATTTACAGTACAAATTGCAGTGTACTTACATTACACATAAAATAAATTGGTAATACATTCTGTAAGCAGAAATTTAATTGACCTTTCGAGTATATTAAAAATTGTTTCGGGATTCCCACAAAGAGAAAAATTATTATCATATTTTTGTCTTTTATGTCAATGTGAGGTCGTGAAATAAATAATGCTAATTAAATATAATATGAGACTTTCATTTTGAGAGAATTGTATTAATTTTATTCAATATTTGATCATTTTAACGCTTGTTTTTGACATTTTTTCAAACTCATAGAGGCGGCACGAAAATAATGATTTATTATTATATTATATATTTTATAATTACATATAATTAGACGCCATATTTCAATATGAAAACTATTTCCCATGGATATGCATATATACGCAAAGAAACTTAAAACAATTTATGATTCTCTTTGATATTTAAGATACTTTGAACAAATTTGTTTTTTTTTTTAGTTTTATAAGGAGATTTTAACGATCGGTGAGAACACATTTTTATAATTTTCGCTAAAAAAAACTTAACTATTTTAAGTATATTGCGGTTAATTAAAGTAATAGACAATTATTTCATTTCGTTAAACAACTTTATTTGGTGTAATGTTTTATTGTAGTAATTAGTTGTAGTTGTAGTATTTGAAAAAGGTAGTTGCTTCTCAGTCAATTATTTCAAATGAATAAAATGAAGGTCTCAAGATAAGAAAACGAATAAACATATTAATAATGTATATTTCCAGTTATATAGGTATATTGTATGTTTTACGTTAATATAATCATTTAATTATTATTAATTCTGTTTATAAATATGTATGATATAAATTATATCTATTTATTCATTTTATTGTTTACTAGAATTAATCATTGTTGGCTTTGTGTTTTCCGTATAATATTTACTATTTTAATAGGTGTATAAATTTATAATGAATGTAATTTATTTGTAATGTATTAAGTAAATATGCTTTATATTATATTACTTTCTTATACTTAGTAATAAGGTAATTTTTGAAAAGAATTTTCGAACTGGAGGTGCTTGTTTACTTTAGTCGTTATTTGCGGTTTCTGCAATATCACCGAAACGACTGCACTTACAGTAAAATGGGTACAATACATTTTTTTTATAAAATATAAAAAAATCTTACATTATTGATATAATATAAGATTTTTTAAACATTCTTGAATACACCTCTGTATACCTATTACGTAACTTGTATGTGATTAATTCATCTAATTTGCATTTAAATTTGAATACTTTTCAAACGAGGATGTAAAGTTAAATAAACTTCATCATATATTTTGATTTAAGAAAATTAAAAAAGTTTAACGCTCCTAAGAATTTCAGAAATTGTGGATAAATTTTCCTAAATTAAAATCTATCGACGAAATGACTCAACGAATTTATTTAAATTTTAAAGTTACCAATAAAAAATATGCTGTTGTATTACTAAACAACAAATCAATAATTTGAAAATCAGAGACTTACCGCTTACCTTCGCCAGGAAACACAATATCACCATCCATTTTGACCGCAACAACACACAACAAAAACACGAAATAAACAATCATTTCGACACTTGTTGATCGTAATCGACATTCGGATACGTATCGTCCCATCAAGCACTTGTTACAAACTGATTCATCGCAACATCATTGTACTGGTACACTAACATAAAAACCGAATTTAAATTGATGTAATCCAATATTTTTGGAACGGTGCTCCGCGCCGGTTACATAAGTATTGCAAACGGACGTGTGCAATTGAAGCTTTACCTGAAACATGTTGCCAATATATTTAATATATTAAATAAAAAAACCTTGACAAACTAATTAACAGGGCACACAAACGTTGAACTTTTGACTTTGTCACCAGGCTTACCTTAGTTTAATGTTTTTTTTTAGATTTTATGACGGTACATTTTTGTATAAATTAGAATTAGTTTTTAAAATATTAACAATGAACAAATTTTATTGTAATCATTACACAATTCATAGAAATATTAATTTACATATGTAATTATGAGTCATAAATCATACTACACAATATTAGAAAAATATCTGCACTTTCTTATACGTATTTTGTTTAATATGTAATATACGAATTATGAATAATTCAAGAAAATATAATTACGCATTATTCTGTATTTTTTACGTTTTATAATAAACTATACGATTTTCTTGTAACTGGTATTGCAGAAACCGCAAAATATAACTGAGGCAAACATCCGCTTTGAATTGCCTTATCTAAAAAAAATTCTTACCAGGCATGTACAAATCTTAAATTTAAAATTTCAAAATTTTACTTTCAATCGTTTAGGCGGTAGAGTGTTCTCTCTCTCTCTTACACACACACACACACGTGCGCGCACGCGCACACACACACACACATGCACATATGCACACATACACACAGGCAGACATCATTCCAAAAATAGTCAGAATACATTTACAAGTACACACACATAGAAGTCATTTCAAAAATAATCAGACTTGAGTCAGGAAAGGTCAAAAGTTATTTTTCCGTATTGCATAAAAATATCTTTATTTTTGTAATTTTGAATAAATATGTATAAAACCAGATGTAAGAAGTATATTAATTTTTAATACGAGATCCTATGACCCTAATGTTGTAATTGGGGTAATAAAATAATTTATATAAGTTGATTTATTGTTTTATTAGAAAAAAAAATGATTGATATAAATGTATGTACCAGCAATGCTAGGATTGTATTACTAATTACTTACTTATATATCAGTACCTTAGTGCACAATGTACTTACTCGTAAGACGTTCTCAATATATTTATTTTACTAGTAAATTTATTTACATAATTAGATTTGAATATTTTTAAACCTCTGCAACATTTTTTACAATAAACAAACGATCCAAAAATGTTATAAAAATTGTCTTATCCTATAAATATTGACATACATTTAAGTTAAAAACAAGAGTTACAGATCTTCATTTGAAGCAAATACAGTGTATACTGGCATCCATATTAAAGAATAAAAAATATAAAAAATATATAAATATTTGATTAAAATATTTATAGAAGCTATGATTATAAAAAAATCACAGTTAAAACCCAATTTATTCTACATAAATTTACATATGTTTAATATAATTTACTAATGATCCACGGTACGTAATCTGCAACTTTTGTGTATACACCCGGCCATCCAGCCATACCACATGGAGATGGTCCAAAGGAAACTACACCAACAGCGAACCAATTCGCAGCAGCTTTATTCTTCTCTGCTGTAACTGTCATCAAAGGACCACCACTGTCACCCCTGCAGGAATCTTTACCCTTAACACCACCAGCGCATATCTGTCCTGTTCCCAAAGACACAGACGCTCTTTGATAAGTGGTACCACATGTGGATTGGTCGACTATTGGCACCTAAGAAATTTAATATATTAGTTTTTTTTTTGTTCTATAAAGTAATCAGTAACATATTAAGATTTAAATTACCTTCACTTTTAGTTTAACTGCACTCTCTGATTTGCTTTCAGTTTTACCCCAACCGGCAGTGAACAAACTATTTAATGGATAGTTAGGTCCTGGTAGACAAATCGGCTTGATGTAATCTAGAAAGGAAGTTGCCAATTATAAATAACACTTAAGAATACAAAAAAAAATGAATTTTGAAATTCAATTAAAAACTTTAATTATGTTTTTGTTATATATTTAATACCTGTGAATGAAACGTCCACGGCCAAACGCAATAAAGCAATATCATGGTATTGGCTGCTGCTTGACGGATCATACTGGTCATGCGCAAATTGCTGTTCAATTGGGATGTTAATTGGAGGATCTGAGCATTCTTGACCACCATATCCGTTGTCGATGCAATCGACCTCAGTGTCCGTGTTATATTCACCAAGTCGGACACTTACACTATAAAAAATAGGATTCGTGTAAAATAATCGCGCAATAAAGAATTATAGAAAATTGACTTTTCATCATAATTTTCGAAAAAGCAGCACTTCCGCTGCATCAGGTACTTTTAATTCGGTACTAGCTTTTTTAAAGATAATTATATATCAAATACGATTTGTTTAAAATATACAATAATGTTTATTAAAACAGTAAACTATATAAAAACAAATCGATTTTAATATCACTTTTCTCTTTGAAGTAATGTTTCAATGAACCCAAATCTACAGAAGATTTAAGGACCTGTCAGTCCTTGAAACACCGAAACAGAAAGCGACGACTCACTCTAAGTGCAAGTTTGTGATCCTTGTAAATAAGTACGAACTTAATCTACATAACTTGTTTTATACAAATATATTCATAATGAACTTGAGATAATATCACATAAATATATAAAATTCTCAATAATATTTTGTATATTTATCAATAACGCAGAGCAAAAAATGACTGGTGGGAAATTCTAATATAAATTGCAGATAAACAAATAAAAATGGGAAAAATAATTATACTTACAGTGACCATGTTTTGGGGATATCTTTTCCTTTCACGCAATGTGCTGCAGTCATTACGTAACGTTTACTAATAAGAACGCCACCGCAGTAAAAACCACGACCAACAGCTATAAAAAAAAAGCAAATCATTAATACCCACAAATATAAATCCCAAGCACTGACTTACGTTTTTGATATTCCAATAATGCCATCCAAGGAAACTCATCCAGCTCGGTACTTTCGCCTCCATAAATCTTATCAACCTTTCCGACTCCACATACATTTGTGGCTGGTAGATGACTTGAGGAAGCTGGATTCACACCTCCAAGTTCCGAATATCTTGGAGGAATTTGTGTTTGTGGTGTTACTACTTGTGGTTTTGGTGTGGGCCTTGCTGTAGTAGCCGCTGAAAATCCACCACCCGGACAACACACTAGAGGTTGGCTTCCATCAAAACCACAATTAGATTTTCGTAGGTAATCTAAATCGGCCGCTGGTAAGGGTCGTTGTTGTAACATTTCAACTAGAGGCGTACATTGTTTTAAATTTATACAAGACCCAGGTTTGTTTAGTGGCGTATAACAGGATTCAATACAGTGAATTTCTGGAAATAAAAGATTATTAATTTCAAATTTTTTTATAATTAATTATGACAAGCAGCTAGATAAATTATTTACTAGTTAAGAGCAGACCTTGAAACTGATAATGACTTGATGCATTGATCAGTGAAATTTGTTTAGCTTATAAATGTTTGCTAGTTTCAAAATTGTCTAATTACACTTAATGAGATCTATTATTCAGGGAAAATTGTTTTCAAATGATCCAAGTGTATTTTAATTAAATTACAACCCCTTTAAACAAATACTCTTCACAATAATATATAAACAAAAAACTTCATTGTCTAAAGAAGTGTATAAAACAAAAAGCTAGTAATAAAAAAAAAGTGAAACAATAGCAACAAATAAATAATAATAGAAACTGACCTGTGATTAAAAATAGTTGAATAGCACATAAACAAATCGTCCTGAACTGAAACATAATGTCTATCCTTGTGAAACACTAGCGAACACTGAATTTTCTGTCGGTCTGTGATGATATAACTCACACAGATACACGCACACGAAGTTGTCTGACTGCTGTGTTTCGCTCAAATGTTGTTATTTCTTATAGTTGTTGACCGTCATCAAGCCGTCTTAACAAGCATTTCAAATTTGGTAATTCCAATATATTCATAACGTCATCGTTCGAAAACCAGTGGAAGGTATAACGTAAACAGGCCGGGGTAATCTGATGTTTGGTTTTTGAAAGGAAATATGCGGTTTTAAAGATTAAATTTGTAGAGTAGACAACTTGAATAAACTTTATTTTTGTACGGAATGTTATGGTACATAATCTCAAGGTTGGATTAGGATATTACTGTACATTTCTCAAGTCGAAATATAATTTTGTTTTTAAGTGGGGATTATCTATAGCGATGTTTGTATTATCTTTGAAGAACACATTTAATAAAATTTTTTGTTTTATTTGCGATTTGTTTATTATTCTTAATTTACCCTCGAGCTATAAAATAATTTTAATCTGTATTTTCGTCTTATTAATATTATCTCGATTCGATTTAATTTTAGAAGAGAGATTAAATGTAAGACCCCCTCCCCCACCCATTTAATGTCAATAGATATGCAGAAATATATGATATATTAGTGATAATTGAAAATAAATAAATAAAAATGAAAATACTTTATTTCTGATACAAAAAATATGTCTTATACTTAAAATAAAAATAAAATTTAAATCACAGAATATTCATCATCGATATTCAGTAGTATCCAAGGAAGATAACTACTAACTTTCGTAAATACGCCAGGTATGTTAGCGGTACCGCAATGTTTCGGCCCAAATGAGATAATCCCCAACAAATAATGCCTCGGCACACCATTTTTTTCAATTTGTTCAACCCGCATTAACGGACCCCCACTGTCACCCTCGCAAGTGTCAATATCATTTTGTCCAACAGAACACATCTGCTCGTCACTGATCGATAAATTAAATCTAGTTTTATAGACATTAATACAATCATTTAAATCTGCGATTTTTAAAGTTACATCTTGCAAATTTGGATGACTCAAAGTTGTATCTAAAACAAAAAAAAATAATTAGTTTCGCATTGATTAAAAGTATATATATATATAATAAAATCTAATCGAATTTACAGCACTTTACTACTTCGTTTTCCATACCCAAAATTCACGCATGAGTTACTAACTAAAAATGTATGTGGAAGTTTTTGAATAATTTGAATTTCAAATCAAGTAATGATTGATGAACAAAAGTTAAACAATTAAAAAATATTTTTTAAAAACTTACTCATGTTGACAGTTCCCCATCCAGCAGCAATCGTATCAATGCCTGTATAATTCGTGAATTGCATAAAATTAAACGGTAAGCATATTGGACTCACGTACGCTGCACAAAACAATATATCATTTTAAGATTAAACTGTAATTACGAATAAATTAAGCATTACGATAATTTCACACTTACGAGAAATTACAGCTTCTCTATCCAGTCGAATCAAACCAATGTCATTTTTGTATTTTGGTACATTATAGTTTCTATGTGCGATCACTACAATCGGTGTAAAATCTTGCGGAGGATCAGCACATATTTCACCATCACAATCAGGATCTGAACGCTCATCTTGTTCACCCAGACGAACTGTAGCTCTACAAAAGTAGTAAGTTACATAAATTTGTTAGAAAATCCTCAAAAAATATTTAATTAAATGTAAAATATCGTATAATTTGTCTAAGAATTTTAAACAATTCTAATAGTTCAAAACTCGTCTGCTTTGCGCAGACATCCAGTTGCGTCATAATAGTATCAACCAATCAAAATGCGTATTATATTGCGAAAGTATCGTTTCTAGTCATTCAGTGACGTCACATGTTTCAAAATACTTAAAACCACAATTATTATCATGCATATATATAATGTATTCCGGCAATATATTTATCAATTTTAAGAGTAAAAATGATGGTACATGTTTGAAAGGTCATATACCTTAGATAAGTTTTCGTTTTTATTTTTATAAAAATAATTGGAATACTTACAGAGTCAAGCCATATGGTAGTCCATTGATACAGTGCGCTGCAGTAAGCACAAATTTCGAATTAATCAAGGCTCCTCCACACCGATACAAATAAGCAGATTCCCGTTGTTCTAAAATGCCATCAACCACATCATCAACATCAAGACCAGCACAGTATTTGAACGATATCGATTACGATGATGATCCGAATTGTACAAAGAAAAGAATATTGAAGTTTATCAAATCGTTCTACAACGATCAACGTAAATGGGATCTCATGAAATCAATTGCTATGTTTATAATAAGTGTCAAAGTGGCACGGGAATGCTTTGATATAAGGATACCTGTCAAGCATTATCAACCATTTGAATAATTACTCCTTTTTTTAAATGAATATAATAAATTTATAAGTGTATTATTATTTATGTGTTCTAAGCAAATTTTTGTTAATTTTACCAAAAAAAACATAAATTGACTTTGGAATATCAGATATAATATTCAAGGCAACGATTTTGTTTTGTTTTTTTTTCGTTATTAAATATGTTATTTTTATAACTTACGAGTATACCCTAATCTAGCAATCCATGGGTAGGCTCCCAGTTGAGCATTCTTGCCCCCAATAATTCTTTGATCCAACGAAATACCACAAGTCAAATCCGGAACCAAACGGGACCGCACATCCGGTAATTCCGTCGTTGTCGTCGTCGTCACTTCCGGTTTATTAAAACTAGGATATTTCTCAAACTTCCTTCGATTAGCCATGTCATCGTGGAACGAACCGCGTGACGGGAAAAATCTCGGGTACTGATTGTATTTATAATCACGTTTAATCTCATTCGAATTCCTCATCCTTGATGATGATTCGTCGTTTTGCTCTTCGGAGGACGCCATGCAACGTTCGATGCGTGGATGGGATGATTCAAAACAACATACGTATGGGTCTAAGCCGTCGAATCCACATGTTTGATTTTTTAAGAATTCTACTGTTTCCGGATGGGGACGTCGTGATAGCAATGCGAATAGTGGCGGGCATTGATTTAATGGGGTACAAATGCATGGTTTTTTATTGAGCATCTGTTTGGCTTCCAATAATGCTTTATGGTTTGGGTTTTTAGCTGAAACTAAATCAAAATTGTTTCAATTAATATTTTGTTACAAATGCTAAAAATACATATTTCGCTTTTTTAAACAAAGAATTAAAGGGATATTTTCAAAATGTCGATCATACTATTTAAATTAATCAATGAGTTTATATAAAACTTAAAATAAAATGATTCATTTTTATTTGTATCAACAAGAAAAGTGTACCAAATTTTAGAAATACTATTGTTCTTTAACAACGATGTGAAATTAAATATTTTTTATAACACATGGCCAATGTCCTATAAATAATAACAAAATATTTACAAATTGTTATTTGTGTAATTATCGGAACTACTTATTATTGTTCACATATTAATTAGTATTTATTGTACTAGAATTGATGGTATGTTATATATGATAAATAGAAATGAGTATATAATTGATTTTTAATCATTTTTAAAAAATAATTTTTCCTAACAATGCTTTCAGTATTATTTTGCATTTTTACTATACAAGCAATCATAAACTGCAATTATACATATTAATTGAATTTAAAATTCTTATTTCTTCGCCGCTTTGAAATATATAAGCATACTTACATGAAATTATTAAACTCGCTTTTGCAATTAAGATGAACAACACAAACATATATTTAACACACATTTTAATACTAAACTACCAGATAGCTAACAAGTATATAAACAATATTTAATTAAATGATTGTTTCTCTTACAGTCATTTTACTCGAAGTTGTAGAAAACAATGCGCAATGCATAATATATAATCAGACATATGTATAAACCGCGGTTATTCTGTTGCTATATAAAAACATCCATATGTGTCAGAGATGGATTAAGGACTAATTTAGGACAAACAAAAATTTATTTTGAAGCTATTTATAAATAAGATTACAACTTTCTAGTCAAAGATATTTTGAATTAAATATTTAATCATATATTTTGATATGAAATAATCTAAAAGTAATGATCATATTAGAGTACATTTCTCCAAAAATTGAGTGATTTGGTTATTTTTATTGGGTACTTATTATTAGAATTTTAAACGTATGTTTGTTTGTGTGCAAAAATTGACCATATTTAAAAAATGGTAAGTTAAATACGACACTGTACATTGCATCAACCATATACGAATGCGGTTAACTTTATATGCATATAATGTTCAATATACGTGCTAAAGATATCAGTATTTAGATTATCTGACAAAGGAGTGGAGAGATTTTATATTATAATAGCAACTTGATGTTTATTAATCACATCATCGATTTTTTTATTATTTGCGGAAACGGTAAATATAGAACAAATGGTGAAATTGTATGGACATTAACAAATTTGAAATGTATTTTGATCCATATCACTGATTTATTAATTTATTGCACTTTTTCTATTTTGTATATTTTCGAAATGAAATTATACACGTTACAATTGAACAGACAAACAAGTTTCGTATGCGTAGGTATGTTTTGAAAATTTCTAAGCAGTTACATTAATATTCAGGGTGGTGCGCTAGTACAAAAATTGTATAAAAATTAAACAATTGGCGATGACAAAACCAAAAATTTTCGAATGATTCATCAATTGTTGATTCTACGAATGTAGTGCCGGCGTTGATACTTAAACAAATATTTGAAAATACCATTGTTGTATATATTGATTTGTATTCACTGAACGAATATAATAAAAACAATAAACCAGCACTTATTTGTACTTACAAATTATTTTGAAGAGCTTTATGTATTTGTACGTTAAGCGCCGTTCAGATAGAGGTGAGTGGTAATTAAATTATTAAATAATGTTGGATAGTTATAGAATCTAGATATATTTATGATTAATAACAATGTAAGTAAAAAACATATGTTTATTTTGCATAAATTACAATAAAAATTGATTACATAACTAAAAATTTTAAGCTAATCCACTTAAAAATTAAGAATCTTTATTCAAATCAATTCATTATTCACAAAGTTCGTCATTAATTTACAGATATTTTAGTATGTTCTTCAATTATCTCCGATTTTTCGATTATTTCTAAATTTTCTTCTTTTTCTTCATTTGTTGTTGCTGCATCATTATTTACTTCAGGTGTTTCAATTAATTTATTTGTACTAATAGACCCTACAATACCTTCATCTTTCTCTAATATTTGTTCATTTTCATCTAACTGAGTCGTAGATTCTTCAATATTTTTCTGTATTTCGTCATCTTTACTAGAACTAGATTCTTCCACTATTGCTAATTTTGAAGAAGAATCCAAAGATTTGTTTGTTGTTTCTTCATCCGATTCGTTTTCTGTGGATGAACTCAATTCATCTTCGCTTCCAACCCTAAAAAGCGAATCAATTAAAATGAACTAGATTCAAAATGGCGAGCATCTTACCATAATCTAGCTTTTTTATTCTTCTTTGTCTTCTCTTCCAATTTTCGTTTTCCACTACTACAAGAAGCTTTTAAACCTTGTTCCAGCGCGTCCTCAGCTTTTCCCGGTAATTCAGACCGTTCTTTTTCGTAATTGACATCTTTAAAAACATGTTTGGGTGTTTGACACAATCGCTCTAGTTTCTTTTGTCGACGATCATCCGCTTCTTGCTCCCGTTCCACTTGTTGCGCAATCCATGTCTTGAGACGTTTTTCTTCATTTATATCACGTAACCGTCGGCCAGACAAGTCTCGACATGCTTCACGATTTGTAGTTTTTTCAATTTGTGCCCCGATGGCTCTCAGCATAGATCCAAAACCACCTTTACCCCCGATCAAACGGGGGACGATATGTATTGGACAAGTCAGTAATGAACTGCTTTCGTTTACAATTTTGCCATTTGATATTAGATAGTATTCGGCAGAAGATAAACCCTGCATTGTAAAATTTACAGTTAAGGCACATTTAAGCATGTTTATTTGTTTCCTTACCAGTTGGTTTTCAATCTCGTTTTTAAGATGAGTTAAAGTTTCGATATCATCAGCAAACGTGAACAACACTTTTCCATTTAAATTAACAGACATTTTCAATAATATAATAGCGGACGAAATATAACAGAACAGTTAACGAGTAAAATATGACGCGTTTATTTGACAGAAGTGTTGAATTTATAAAGACCGATTTACGCTAGGAAAAATCGCTTTAAAAAAAATCAGACCCACACTGCAAATGAATATACTGAATCAGCACGTATCACACTGTAATATAAGAACCCCGAGCAAAAGAAGCAAATTTTAAAAACAGTCTACAATCATCTTGAATTCCCTCAGTCAAGTTGATTTATAAGATATAAAACAATGAAATTTTAATATAACAATAATGAAAAAGTCGATTATTAGAGCATTAAAATTTTGTTTCCATATTTTAAAATAAATACATGCTCAATATATATATTGTATACAATATAATAAAATTATAGTTCCCCCCGGTTAACGGCGATTGCAGTATTACTTTTCTTCAATTCTGGCGGCTTGTGGTGGTCGCCGGGAAACGACGTCTTCTCCTCATTGTCATAGAACTTTTTTCCATAGCGCGTATTTGTTTGTGGTGGTTGAATTGGGGCGGATTGCACTAACCGCCCCATTAGATTCGATGTGCGATCTTTGCGGACCCGCACCCAATCATGCGCGATT
Source organism: Nebria salina (assembly GCA_944039245.1). Taxonomy (NCBI): domain Eukaryota; kingdom Metazoa; phylum Arthropoda; class Insecta; order Coleoptera; family Carabidae; genus Nebria; species Nebria salina. The sequence goes on from OX063271.1 coordinate 15,864,931, forward strand.
ATCCGATCTAACGTCATTCGTAACGTAATATCCGGTTCTAAAATATGCCGAACTAGACTTTTCGCTGTGCTCGTAACTGTTTCGCGGACTTTGGACCGGAAGGTCCAGTTACGTGTGGTTTGGTCTTTTAGTAATTTTCGTAAATTTGAATCGTCGAATGGCATAGATGCATTCAGCATTATGAAGAGTATTATTCCTAAAGACCAAACGTCGGATAATTTCGGATTATAGGGAGTACCGTTGACTACTTCGGGTGCGGCATATGCTGCAGAGCCGCAATAGGTTTGGCTTAGGACGCGGCGACCTTCAGTATCAATGCAAAAACGCGCGAAACCGAAATCTGCCAGCTTCACGTTAAATCGCCGCGATAACAAAATGTTCTCGCATTTTAAGTCGCGATGCGCGATGTTTCTGTTGTGTAGGTACTGAAGACCACTTGCCATTTGGCGAAACCACAATTTCGCTTGTTGTTCAGCAACTACGCCATTTTTTTTAACAAAGTCTAGCAGATCGCCGTTATCCGCATAGCGCATAAATATGAATACTCTGGGGCCTCGTTGAAGAATACTATGCACTTGGATAATATGGGGATTTTCAATTTTTGTTAAAATTTCCAATTCGCGGGGGAAAAACTTTTCGAGAAAATCACGCGGTGCCTTTTCTTTGTCGAAGATTTTGCACGCCAAATTCATTTTCTTCGGGCCGTTTGTGTCGACATAGTCGGCTAAGTGTACGGTGGCGTAGGAGCCTTGGCCGATTTTTTTACCGATTAAATATCCCCGCTGTTCCAACGCGCTGACTTCGGAACTGCGGGGACTAAGACGTGTTGCCATTTAATTTTGATTTATAAAAAACTTCGAATTTCTTTACACATATATGATGTCATGAGTATGATAAAATTATTTAGTAACACATTCTCATCCATTCACTTGAATTTTGTACACTATACCCTATTAATTTATGCCCCAGAAAAAAATACTTGTCACAAGAATTTTAATGCTAATACTGTTTTTTTGACATTAAACAAATTTGTTGTTTCCATGACTAGCGCAATTTGCAATAAACAAACGTCAACGTCATCTTATATCCCTCCAAAAAAACTGTCGTCAATTGCAAAATACAACATATTGCGGTATATTTTATTAAAATAGGACTCATAAGTAATACAAAAGAATTAAGTGAATACGAATAAAAACTAAGTGAAACTTATCTTAGTTAAGGAAATTCATCAATTATTGCTCATTTTCTCCCATGGGATCATCATCTTGCGCTCTAATTTCAGCATTTTCATTTGGGTCACTGGATTCTTCTGTTTCCATCACTTGCTCAATCAACAATGGGCTCTGAGCAGCCGATATCGAACTCTGTTCAATTGGTAATGGACTTTGTACATTCGGCAATACATTTTGTGCAACCGGTAACAAACTCTGTTCTTCTGGTAATAAACTTTGTTCTGTTGGTAATGGACTTTGCTCAGGTACTACTGGAATTGGCTCGGTTGGTAATAATTTAGAGTCTTGCACTGCACAAGTGTCTTCGACTAACGCAGTTCCCCCTTCGATCTGCATGGCTTCTTCAATTATTGGCCCACTTTCATCTTCAACTGATTCACTGTCTTCCTCAACTGAGACATGTGTAGCATCTTCAACAGACTCATCTTCAATCGGAACCGGTGCTTGAAGATCTTTCTCCTTCACCTCTTCTTCATCTTCGCTATCTGTATCCCGATCTTCGCCTGGGTGTTTTGACACGAAATAATCATGTTTCTTCGGTTTACAAGTGCCAGGTTCTTCCCAAACGTTTTGTGTTTTCTAAAGAATAAAGTATAACAATTTATTGGATAAACACTTTAGAGTTTCAAATTCTTACAGAATATGCTTCTTTCATAACTTTAACTTTTTCCATATAATAGTTATAGACGAAATTGGCCATGGTTGCCATATCTTGAACAATCATTGGTTGTGAGACTGATGCTTGAGTAATTTTTCTTTGGCAAGGATATAATTCATTCATAACTAAATGAAGTTGCAGAGGTTTGGCCATTAACTAGATAATAATTTTAAAAAATGTTAATGTTAGAACTTAAATTTGTAGAAAAAAAAATCTTACTTGTTTGAAGGCGGGTGTAAGTTCGAAACAATTTTGGAATAATGCAGCTCTTGCGAATACATACAAGCCTAATCTAGCACGGGACATTGCTACCACCAATCGTCGGACATCTCTTAAATGTCCGACCGCTTTCGTCCGCACTAGCGAGAGCAAAATATAATCATTTTGTTGACCTTGATATTTATCAACTGTTGTTACCTATATTTAAAAAAATAAATAATAAATACGCAGTAATAAATATTACGATTTAGCAGTCTTACTTTATGCGGCCGTCCAATTAACGGATTATCGGCGCACCGGATATTAATTACATCACGGATTAAATGTTTTTGGCCGTTGTAAGTTGTTAAAATTGAGATTTTTGATGCTGGATATCCCAAAAGACGCATATACATATAGACTGCTACGCAGTATTCAGCTTCTGCTAAGTTCTATATGTACAAAAAAAATGTAGCTAAATAATAAATTTTGATATTAAAAAAAAATTCTAACCTGGTAAAAATACGGACTAGGCTCAGATTCACCAACCCCATTAAAATCCTGAACATCAATTAATTGAAAATCAAATACAAATCCAGGATTCGCCATCTGATACTCAGACCAAAGTTTAACATGTGGTAAATCTCCTAATTGTTTATACCGCCATTTATACAAATCACAAATACTAAAACCAAACAATACCATTTAGAACACTTGAATATTTAAAAAAAAAAAACCAATTCACCTAGGCCTAGCACGCCCTTGTCCATCTAAATCAACAGTTGGAACCCCTAATCGAACTAAACGAGTAAACAGCGACTGCTCCATGTTTGAGTATTTTTGGAACGCCATGTTTTTTATAACCGGTGGTAACTGGTGATGATCACCAATCATTATCCAGCGTTTTAACCGATTATAACCATCTTGTGGATTTTGTAATAACAACGGGATAAAAGTCTCGATTTCTAAGATTTGCGCAGATTCTTCCATAAGGATGTTATCATATTTAAAACCTATGATTTATCAAAAAATAAATAAATGTAATTTATAAACAATCATTATTAACATACCCATATCAACTAATTCTTTTCGTTTAAGAGCTGCATGAGTACAAGTCATAGCGATAATTTTAGCTTCTTTAACCAGGAGATATTTAGACCTATCCAAACCTGAACGCAACAGTTCAAAAGCGCGGAATTCTTCCAGTTCACTGAACATTCGTTCTATATATCTAATAATTGAAATAAAATCATAACACTATAATTTTTGGAGTATTAATAACAGTACCTAAAACAACTTTCAGCAATTTGAATATCTTCTGTACAGGAACCACTTTTAAATAAAGGTTTAGTTGCGTTATCGAAGAATTTATGGAATGGAAACTCATCATGAACTGCTTTTAGAGGAACCGGCTATCCAACACATTTTAATTATTACTCATTTAAAGCGATGTATTAGAAAATTACCTTTTGATTTTTTGGTTTGACATAATTGATATATTTCTCCCATCTAGCTAAAATTTGATACAAGAAAAAATGTCCAGCTGTCTCGCAAGTGTATGCCACATCGCCCGGCACATCTAAAGATTCTTGTAATCTTTGAACTTCATTCAACAACGATAATCGTTTAGCTAACACATAGTTAACTCGCCCGTATCTAAATACAAATACAATCAAAGTCTACTCCGAAAATAAACGCCAATATTGCGAACCTGCTGAAATCTTTCTCAGTTTCTAACGCTTCTTCTCCATGACCTAAACGTAACAGATGTCTCTCATCGATATCTAGCGCGACGATTTTCTCAAACAACTGATTTAAAGCCTGATTTGAGTGGGTTACAATTAAAGTTCGTTGAGTAGGAAAATTGTGGTACAGATTTGATATTATTTGAACTGCTACATCAGTTTTACCAGTACCGGGAGGACCAACGACTAAAGTTAAACCGGGTTGCATACCCGCTCGAATTGCTTCTACTTGGGTTGGTGTGAAAGGTATTGTGTTTCTATAGAATATTTTGATATATTTAATCATCCATATCTGAATTATTTATTAATCATATATAACAAGTAAGCACAAAGACGCATGCGCGAAGTCCAGAAATAGAGTGTACATGTTCGGTTAGTATCGTTATAAGTCGATTATAAATGATTATTGAACTAAATAATAAATTAAGTACATATTTAGCTTAGACTTACTTTTTGGGTTCATTGAAAACATACGGCCCTCTGCTCGGTATAACGTGAGGTTCTGCAGTAATAATCTTTTTTTCTTCACCTGCTTCGCATCCCACATCTTCAAATGTTAATCTATACAAATATATACAACCATGTTTCTCAGTTCGTTATAAAATATTATGATAAAAACTTACCTAAATGGTCTTACAAGCTTCTTTGGATCATCAGTTTTCACTTTGATCTCATATCCTGGAAAGCTAGCTCTCAAATGGTCCATATCCAAGAAAGTATCATTAAAATCCATGGTTGGTATCTGTTCAGGCATTCTGCTGTAGTGAGCAGCACCCGGATCGCCATAGCCCAAAATAATATCATGTAGCCAATCCGGTACTACACATTCAGTGTTCATTAATTCCCGAATTGTTTCTAGTACTGCTTTAAAATTGTTTTCTTTTGGTTTTCGGCGTAGGAGAATATTGAATGTTTCGTATATGTCCTCGTCTCCTTGGTTCACTTTGTTCATGTCGTCGCGGTATTGGTTACAGTCTAGCCAGACCCGATAAGTGCGTTGGTCACCCGGAATCGAAGGTCTTGGTTCCGGACCATCTTCTATCACGCGACCGTTTGTATCTAACATACCTTCAACTTCACAACCGCGAACACAATGCAAACCAACTTGAGGAATGAAGGGTTGTTTATAATCATATCGAGTACCTTTTTTAAAACAAATATATTATGGTCGTATATAAATATTTTTTTAAATAAACCACTTACCAATTGGATTAACAGGTTTAACAGTCACCAAGAAACATACATCATGTTTCCTTAAGTTCTCCCATTCGCTCTTAATCTCCGAGCGAACGTTTAAATTAACTGTGACGTCAGCTCGGACCCTGCTTGGTCGTTTTTCACCTATATTCGGTTTTGCAACTTCAACTACAGCAAAGGACAAAATTGCTTGAGCCATTCGAGCCCAACCCCCCCAATAAACAGTAGTATCTTCAGATTTCCTACACCAATAAAAAATTAATAATGTGTCATTCATCGATACAAATAGTAAATCTTACCAAGGACACAACCTACTAACTGCGTCCTCAATATCTTGTCTAATTTCATCTAAAAAAATCAGCCAAATAATAAATTATGATTTCATTGTATTAGAGCATAAAAGTGGGTTTTGTGCTCGTTGATATTTATTTAATGTTACTTACAAGTGGATTCAAGTCTAAATAAATTAAAATTCCGTAATAGATAATCGTGCAATGTTAAAAATTGTAAATTAAGTTTCGGTAAGGCAAGACAGCCTTCTCCGGAAAAGTATGCGGTAGGAACAACGTTTTCATCCCAAATAACGGCTTCGGTGGGATATAAAGGCATTTCGTTTAGTGCCTCTAACTGAGACGCTCGTCGTTCGTGGCGTGAAATCTGTTCACGGTTAATTAATAATACTAAAATTATTGTTTTTTTCGTATTTGGGAAATGTTCAACATACCAATAGTTCGCGAAGGAAATTTTCGTCGAGACGACCGATTTCTTCAACGGTCTCTTGAGATGGTACCAGATTTAGATATGTCGCAATTGCTCTCAGCTTTTCTTTACTGTATTAAGTGAGTAATTATATGTTATATTATTATTATTATTTGTATTTCATGTTTGTTTACCTAAGAGACTTAAAATGTTTAAGGAGTGCATCTCTTGAGTCAACACTAGCAACATTTGCTAATGCGAAATTTCGCAAATCAGGGAATTTTGCAAATGCAGCTTTCTATATAATAACAAAAAATATATATTATAACTATATTCTAAAAGTATCCACACAAATTTTATGAAATAATAATAATAATACCTAAATAACAAGCTCTAAATTTCATGTATTTTTTAAAAAATAATACCCGTCTTATACATAGATATAAATACCGAAAGGCTAAACTAAAACAAGTATTATAATTTACAAATATTGACATTTACATTTTTCCAAGTTTACTACGCGCATGATATTTTTAAATGACTTGACTATGCAATAAAGTAATTAAATATAGTAATTAACCTGTAACGATGTGATTTTTGTATAATGTAGTTGCGTCATATCATGATCCGTCAAAGGATCGCCTGTTTCGTCACTGATCTCAAATCGTGCGTAGAACTTCAACATATCCAATAACTAGAGTAAATAGAAATAAATTATATCAGATTCTAGAATATACTAGAAGTTTTATTTTAAATAAGAAAGACATGGGAGGGTGGCATGGACATTTATTAGTAAAAACAATCATTTCATAATAAGCAAAGGAAATGATTCGCTATTCCAAATAAAGGCTAACCACACTGCTTAAAATTGTTTGATGTGTGATTATATACCACTAATTTGAACGTATTGGGTAAATTTAATGACGTACGTAAAAACAAATACTAGAACGCATTTAAGAATTAATATCAATTTTATGCATATTCCCATATTTGGATATTAAACAATTTTAATCTCGATGGATTTTGAAGAATTAGATTTTCCATTACATATTTTCATAAATATCATTTATTACCAGGATTTAAAAATTCCGAATCCAGACAATTCAAAATGAATAAGTATGATTCAAAGGAAATAATTTAAAGATTTGCAAACGCACATAGGTGTGTTCTTTAATAATAACCACGTAACCAAATACATATTTATAGAGTTGGGTTTTTATAATAACTATTTGATTAAAAATATAAATATTAAAACTAAAATATGACTCAAACTCTGTTTTCAAAATTTCATAAAACATCCGTATCCACATAAACTATTTTTGTAGTTTTAAATTATTTAGATTAAAATATCTATAATTATAAATTTATTATTAAAAACACGCACTTATTTATATCTTTTCAACAAATTGAATTTGATTCATAGTTTTGTATACAAGTTGATTTAAATATAACATTTGTAGTAAATGTTCAATAATTTTAGTTTAGTAGGAAAAAATGTAGGTACGCGCATTTTTTATTGCGCAATGACTTTTCTCGACCTTACAATGAGAAAGATGAATCATTTGATAGAGATCGTCAATTGTTTCCATAGTACATAAAGATGCTGATTTGATTTAATGGAGCTGGTAACACCAGATTCAATTACCATACGGATCTTCAAGAAGTAAATTGCTATAATTTTTGTTTAAAAACAAATCTATAGCATTTGTTAATAAATTAGTCATAACTTTCGAACCGGAACATAGAATTGACGTCAATGAATTATCAATATTATCAACTAAAATGTCGCAGGAAAATAATTTGTTTTTTTGGTCAACTTATAAGCACAGACGAAATATGTGAGGTAATCTAACGGGTAACAACAATTTTCGGCAATCTTTCTCCCAGATCTGACATTCTTAACATACCTAAATTTACCACAACTCACACATTTTCAAATAGATTATTTTCGAGCAAATCATCAGAATTATGCCAATTACTACAAATAGTAATTGACATTTATTAATTACTCATAAGTAATTGATTAGACTATCTAGCAAAATAAATCCATATATTATTTAATTAAAACGAAGCCGCGTTTGATATTTGTACATAATTCAAATCGAACTCCTACTAAAACAATTTAAATCATAATTCATAAAGACCACAATTACCGATGTGCTCATGTTGAACAGTTGTTTTTTGAATATTTCACATCTGCAGCAATATAAATCATAACTAATAAAATGTAAATTGCCGATGTATTCGCGTAAAAAAAAGAGATCTAAATATTTTATAGCGATTTCGTGGCGCCAGCAACATGGAAAAATAGCATACGATTTAAAAACACTCCATGGATGACATAAGTCAAGGTTCAGCGAGATATGTTATTTTTTATTCGAATTTAATAATATTGTTTTGTCAATTATGCCGCCAAAATTACTGATAAAAATAATAAAATTTGATATGTTATTACGCATCATCAATCACATTTTATTTATAAATATTATTCATCAAATTAATTGCATGCAAATGTTTAAGGGGCTACGATACATTTAAATTTAATTTCAGATAACATTTTACAGCATCAAAGGGTCTAGTTATGCGATTTTTATAACTATTGAGCACATTAAGTAAAATATGCGCAGAGGTACTAAGATGTGTCTTCTGCGCATATTAAGTCACTTCAAGCTATTCCGAGTTGCCTGTTTGTTTGTTATTGAGTATTTTCGAAAGAAACAGTATATTTCTGAAAATATTGCGATTTGTTTTGAAGGGGATTTAATTAATGCATTTACAGTAAGTAAAATAATTTTTGTGAACGAGAAATTTAACTTCTAGAAATTGTAAAGTAAATAATCATAAAAAGTGTAATTTTGTTATTTTCGTGAATTAATAAACAATATCTAAATTGATTATGATCGAAATACATTTGATGATTTTCATTTGCGAAAGAAATTATGATTATTGTTTCTAAAATCGTAAAATATTTTCGAGTATTTAAGATGCGAAATCAGGGATATTAGATAAGCTCTCCCGAATGGTCCAGTTGATTCGGACGGTTGTTTGATGAAAAAAGCCAGAAGAAGAAACTGGAAATTTGAACAGCGAAATCGCTCGTTTATATATATACTTAAAAACATTCGCTTTAGACGTCAGTTTGTGTCGGTTGCTTGCTACAACTATACTACACGTATTTCGAGGCTTGCATTTCAATGCGTAAAACTAACTGTTTAAAGTGATTGGCTTATTGTGGTTAAGTGTACTTTGTTTACAACACATGTGAAGTTTTGTTTATTTAATATTATTTCAATTTATAATAAAGGTATTTTTATATTTGTGAACGTGCTTTATTCATTTCGTCATTATACATTTACTTCAGTGTTCACAACAGTTGAAGGAATTTAAAAAAAAACTTACCTTTGTGTTTAAAAAATTAAATACTAAATTCGTGAAATAACTACTATTTTATTTAGATATTATTTGATATTTATGATATATATATATAGACTTAATTTATAAACATTAAAGTTGTTTTCCATAATTCAAATACCACAGAATAAATATAATTGTAACAATTAATATAATTAATACAATTTAAACAATTTTATACGTCATTGTATTTAATATTATTTGCAAACATTTTTCCCATGAGAATCTTAATTATTTTAAAAATAGAAGCATAGTTAATAGTAAACAAGTTTATTTTTACAATTAATTAAATTATTGATTTGTCAAAGGTGACAATAACAAAATATGTTAGAAAAAAAAAAATTATCAACCTACAATAAATTAATATCGTATCTTTGTTATAAACAATTGATTTTAATCATTATTTTTCGAAATATATCAATTCCAAACTCTATCAAGTACAAAAATTGTGTTTATATATTTTTAATTCGTGATAAAATAGTAGAAATATATGTTATTGTAATATCTTAAAGATATTTGACAAGGTCGAACCAACCACACAGATAATGAAAAATTGTTATACTACAAAATCTGCAATTTAAAAAAAAAAATAAACAAATTATTCAATGATTAATTTAAATGTATTAATAAACATTTTTATATATAATTATTTCGCAAATAATTATCTACTCATTTATGATGATATATATTTAACTTTAAAAATGATAGCAAATTCGCACAAATGAAATTTGAACACGAACTCAGTATTATATCTGAAGCGCAGATTATTGTATTAATTCGCAATAATAATCACTGATTGTAAGATACTCTTACAAGATATTGTTATCAATTACGATAATTGATTTTAAATAATTTTCCTACATCACACAATAAAAGAAACATCTTATACGTAGAATATACGCACGCGCTCCAAACATGCATAGAGCGAACATATTCGGCTTATATCGTCATAATAACGAACATTATAACAGTTAAAAATTTTAACCGTAAAGCGTTCGAGGATTAAAGATTTATTTACATCAAATTAAATTACTTCCATAATTCTACGGTGACCTTATTTGATTGAACACCGGAAGCACGTTTTTTTTAAATTTGTTTAACAACAAATGAAATATGGATAAACAAAATTCCTATCTATGACGTCCAGAACTACTGTTGATATACAATCAGTTTTTCATCAGTTATTATTGCTGTCAAGTTTCGGAAATCCCATTAATTTTCAAAATAACATGTTAATTATTAAGATAAACAATAAAGAAACAGTGGCTCTTTAACTGTTTGACCGACGTTACCTTTTAGAAGGTTGCCGAAAAAATATTAGCAATTATTTATTCGATGATATTAATTTTGCGGTGAAATACTTTTGAAGTTTTCATTAAAAATGATTAAACTATTACACATAAATACAGATATACTTCAAAGAAATAATAAAACTTAAATTGTAAAGATATGATCAATCTTCAAAAAATTGATTAGCTCAAATGAATTGTATTGTAAATAGAAAGTATGTATAACTTTACGTGGTTTTACTGAGAACAAATTTACGCGCGTCAATAAAATAAGACGTATTGACTATTATTGATTTTTTGGTTTAAGAATTTCGAAGAACATATTATTTTTTATATCTCAGACATGGGATATTTATACGTGCAGCAAAACATAAATTAAGTTCATTACATACCACAAAACCGAGCATTTTTTAGCTGACTTGGTTGTTAAGAGTTTAACTCTTTACGGATTCAATCAATCATAATAATTAATTAAACTTATAAGAGTACTAATATTATTAGAATTAAATAATAAATAATGAAAATCCATACAGATTATTCTGTAAATGAAATTAGTATTTATTTGAATTTTAAAAGCACGAAATGTATTTTTTTTGCATTTGTTACAGTATAATTTCGTATCAAATGAAATGTGATATACTTTTTTTTTAAACCTTGCTCTCAATAGTAGCGAGATTGCAAATATATATACATACATACATATGATTCACATTTTATTTCATAATCCGCAAAATGAAAACAAAGCGATTTTCTCTCTTCTCACCATCTCATATTACAAAAGCGGCAATAATAGTATTTCTACTTGCAGAATATGAAACAACTAACAATAATCTTGATGTGTTGTGTATTTTACACAAATGCAGCATCGAATCTTTGTTGTGCAGACGACGGAATAATAATAAACTCACAATGCTCAAATGGAGGAGCTACATGGGCGAAAAAAAACTGCGCCGATGGAGCTTATATGCTATTTGCAGTCGATTACAATTTAACTGCGAATCAACATTTATTTGTCTCGGAACACAATCAAATCGTAGCTTCAGACAAGTTAGTTAAATTACGACGTAGACAATTTTAAGGGGTTTATTATTTTTATGTTTTTTTTTGTAGATATTGTTTAACATCGATTGAAACAGAAATAGAGAAGGCAGCACTGATATGTTTTCCGTCAGATAAAGAAGAAGGTACAGGAGCGAAAATCGTAATTTCGATTTTATGCATTATATCAATGATATCGCTTGTCTTGACGCTAATTGTGTATGCATGTTTACCGAATTTGAGAGATTTGCAAGGAAAATGTATGATGAGCACTATACTTAGTTTGATGCTAGCGTTTTTATTCCTGTCAATAATTCAAGGAAGAACCAGCTTTACGAGGAGTGCTTGTGTTGCAATAGGTATTTAAATAATAAACTACGTTTAGTGCGTTATTTCGAATATTAATTATTAAATATTATTTTTAGCTTCCCTAACATACTTTTGGTTTGCTGCGGTGTTTTTATGGCTAAATGTGGTGTCGTTTAATGTGTGGCGATCAGTAGTGTAAGTTATTTTATTATTTTAATTGATTTCATACTAAATTTTGTTTGTGTTTATAGGAAACCTAAATTCTTAAAAAATAAAGCGTATTTATATCCATTTTACAACTTGTACGGATGGGGCGGTGCGCTAATTATGTTAGTAATTACAGTTTTGTGCCAAAATGCAGATGGAGATCACTTGAAACCCGATTTTGGAGAAGTCAGTTGTTGGTTTAGAAGTAAGCATATTACATCACAAATTACGTTGAAAAAATAAGGAAAAAAGTTACTATAAAAGTTTTTTTTTTATGTAAGATGACATTTTAAATTCATATAATTTTACTTAAGTATTGTAAAATGACACTTAAACTCTAGCAATTTTCTTAAATATGAAATAAATGACGAAAGTATTAAAATTGTTTTTGTAATAAATATTTTTTGAATATTTTTATAGATAGTCAAGCAATGTGGGCGTATTTTTATGGTCCAATATCGTTTTTAATTTGTTTGAATATCGTAATGTTTATTTCAACGGCGTGGACTTTATGGAGAACAGAAAAAGCGTTCACGGAGAGGAAACGAAAATCTCACAAGTTCAAGTAAGTGACTGATTGTGATTGGTTGAATGGCCCAGACAGAAACTGATTTTATAATATGAATAGATAATTATATGTGAAAAAAAAACTTCAAGGTAAACGTGTTATAAAAATAAATAATTTCAGATTTCTTCTATACCTAAAACTATCTCTTATCATGGGAATTTGCTGGATTTTCGAGCCTATATCTGCCTCTATGTATGAAGGATCATATATTTGGTAAGTTACAATATTTAATCAATCTTATAGAGAAAAAAAACGTCTTTACATCTGGTAAAAATAAGGTCAAGTTAAACAACAAATGCGGTCAAGTGAAAAGAGAAATAAAAATATGTAACTTGAGTACTCTCCCAACCTTCAATGCGCTATTAGCCAAATTACAATGACTATATTCTCTGATATCATTAGTTTGTTTTGATAAAATTGATAGCAAAAAAAATTTAAATATTAATCATACAAAATTTCGAAAAGTACAAATATTTAATGAGCGCAGCACTGAATATGCATAATTATAGCCTAATCTAACATAGCTTTGTATAACGTCATTTAAGTTACTTTTGGATTATTTTAACCGAGATAGAAATATATATTTTTATTTATTTATTTTATAGGTTGCTTACAGACTATATCAATAGTTTACAAGGATTGACAATCTTTCTATTATTGGTAGTATTCAGAAAACGAGTACGTAGAGATTTGGCAAGACGATTTTCATGCAATTCTAAAATCGCTAAAGAATGGGCAATAATGCCGGATGAAGAATGCGAAGAAATGGACGAAGAACTTGAAGAATTAACCTCGACAAATGGAATCATCCCGGAAACGACTGCATAACTGCAGACTTAATATTTTAATTTATATTCACGAGGGCTCAAATCTCTTTATAGTTAAGTAATTGTGTGTTTTTTTTATTTTATAAGAGTTTTTGTAAGTTTTAAACCGATTATTACTATAAGATTTTGATATAAAATAACCAAAAATACCGTATTTGAAAATATATTTTAAGTATAAGAAAAAAAAAATCCTTAATTATATTAATTAATATTGTTAATTAAATTAAATCGAAGTGCCATGTATCCCAGTAAAAAATTATATATTTCCATATGTTTAATGTAACGTATACATTTTTGAATAATAAAATTGTATTTACAAATATTTATTCCACTATAACTAAACTATCCGATAATTTCAAAATCATTAAATTCGGCCTTAAAACAAAATAATGGTTAAATGTTTTTAAAATAAAATGGCGTCGTATAGAAATTACTTCAAATATAATATAGGATGCATTTATAAAATTCAAAAACAAACTCAATTAAATAAAATGAACCCAAATGTTGAGTAAAGTTTGACTATCACTGGAAAATCCGAATGATTTTCAAGACATTTTAAAGGTCGCTGATGGCATCATCAATGATGCATCAATGTCATACGCGTCATTTCTAGCCGTTAGGAAGCAAAATGAAAATGCGAAAAACTATAATTTTATGACGAATAATGTACATACGAACCGGTGATTCATAAAAGTGTCTTTTTACTAGAAGTGCCTTCGATAAGCGTTCATAATCATCAAATTCGAAACCTTTAATATTTTTTATAATAGTTAAATGTTATAACTTGTACTTAATAACGAATGCAGTAATTTAAAAAAAAAAACGTATGACTATAACCAAGAAATTTTTAATAATATGAGACTGTATTTGATATTTTTAAAACCTGTAAGATTTAAAAGATAAAAATGTATCGTCAATTATTTATTATAAGTGTAATTGTGGTGCTTATTAAATCTGAACAAGAAATGGTAACAAAAGTGAACAAATGTTGTGCGAAAAATGAGTTAATGGTCGAAAAAAGTTGTATACAAGTTGATACAACCAGCACTACAGAATGGAGTCCGATTTTTACGAACGAACACGGAGAAACAAACATTCCAGTTAATTTTATGTAATTGCCACTTTTTATATCGCATTCGTTTGTTACACCTCAAAATCTATTTCACCATTTTCTCGATTATCAACAATTATTTCTCATTCATATTCAATCTTGGGGTATCTTACAGTGGTACCGATTATTTAAATTAATTTTAATAAACAACAATAAACAATAAAATGCATAATAGTAAATGTTATACTTTTCTTAATTATAAAATAATTTTTACTGTGACTAAAGTGCATTTGAATTATAGATTTGTTATTGGGGAACCTGATTGTGGTTCGGCTCCGCAATGGACGATTTTACACCATACAAAAAACAGTTCCGACCGCTTAATTTTGCTACCAAATGGCGTGTTACGTCACTATGCATACAAACACATTCAATCCGATCACGATATTTACGACTTCCAATTAGTACCCACTGATGATGAACATGCCCGAGTTCATGATTATCCATCGGGACAATATTGTTTAGACAAAGTAGAAATTCGTTTTGAAACTCTATTAATTATTTGTAATACATTTTTTTTCGTTAGGCTATTGATTTACATACGAATCAAACGAGTCAACTTGCGCTTGTTTGCCATCCGGATAGTCCGAATGATTGGCGCAACGCGGATAAAATCATGCGGAAGATTGTCGATCCCGTTTTTCGTGGATTTGCAATCATTTGTTTTTTAATTGTTGCAATTGTTTATTTCGTTATGCCGACTTTGCGCGATTTAGCGGGAAATATTATTTCTACGATCTCGATTTGTATGATTGTTAGTCAAGCTGCTGATATGGTGCGGATATTCACTGAATTTAGCAGCCATGTTAGTTTTATGTTAGCTGGTAAGCCATTTTGTTTTCTATACATATATATTTAATAGCCTCGTACATTAAAATAAATAATATTTTTTATATTTATAGATATTATTTGCTACACAAGTCTGTTAGCAGCATTTTTCTGGTTGAACAGTTTAGGTTATTATATTTGGCGCACTTTTAGGTTTGTTTTTTATTAATTTAGAGGTTATGGCTTCTTTTCAAGTTCAATTTTCGCGCGTTATTTAATGTGTATGACGTCATAATTAGGGAAAATAGCCTAAACCTAACTTTTCAAATACGTCTCTACTAGATGCTAATTTATATTGCGTAATTATTGAACTTGAATGAAAGCCTATATTGTTTTTGGGATATGATTTGAATATGGAATTGTGTATTACAGATCTCGAAATGTATTTTTACGAGTAACCGATGGCAAGAAATATTGTTATTATTCAGGTTACGCGTGGAGTTGTACGATAGTCATGGGAATTATTGCGGTATTTGCGCATTTCACACTCGAAATAAATAAATCAAAAAAATCGGTGTCGCTGTTACACAATCAAGAAGTTATTGGTAAGTTTCCCAAACTGGAATTTCTATTCTAGCTCATCAACCAAACTAATATGAATTCTTTGATGATTTAGGTCCATTAGGTATTGCAGTATTTTTCACGCCAGTAGCTTTTACAATTTTGGTAAACGTATTTTTCTACGCAACAACATTAAAAATAATCAACAAAATGCATACATATGGTCGCATACACCACAAACTCAAACACACATTCCGGTTGTTCGTGCTAATTTTTACGATCATGTCGTTAACGTGGCTATTTTTATTGCTATCGTGGCTAAACTATAATGTGCTAGAATATTGTTATATTGTCATAAACGCATTGCAAGCACCACTGTTTTTATATATTTGTATTTTTAATCAAAAACACGTCGCTGGTTTACTGAGAAAAACTTGTTGTTACGCGGATTGTGTATTTCCGTGTTGCCGACCAGAACCGGAAGATGTCTGGGGCGATGAAATGACAGCAATGGATTCCGGGATTTATTAGATTTGTTCAGATTAAACTTATTTTATACGAGATTTTTACATGACAAATTTATTTTCGTAAACTTTCTAAGATTTGATTATTTTGTTTACAAAATAAGTGATTATTTATTTGTTTTGATTTGAATGTTTTGTCTATGCATATTTAGGCACAAAAATGAGTGAAAAATTATGAATTAAGGTTTTTAATTAAAATTGTGATCACACGGCAACTACTGCTTTTAACCGACATTCCATTTATTCCAGTTTTTGAGTGATTTTGATATTTTTCTATCGTATTTATAAGCAACTGTTCTGATATTAAATATTTTCGTATTATTTAGAATACAAACAGATTTTGTACTTAAATTATAAATAAAACTTTTACTAAATGCATTTTTATATATTCCTGTTTATTTTTGCGTCAACAATTATTTCAAGATATTTAAGGAAATATATGTGCGTGCGTGTGAGAGAGAGAGAGAACGATTATTCAAACCTAACATTTTTGCTTACTTTTGTCTTAATAGTAAAAATAATAAAAAATACGATAAAATATTATGAAATATCTAACCTGATTGAATAGATGCCCTTCTGGTCGTCTGGAAAGAGCAGACAATTGACATCGGACCACCAAATGGCAATCATCTAACACCGTATTAAAGAACCGTCTCGTCGGTAAAAGAGCTTCTAAATCAATAAGGAGCTCCAAAAATCGTTCACAGTAATGTACCTAAGGCGAAAAACAAATTTTGTTCAGTCAAAAATCTATTCTATTCCATAAAAACAATAATTTATTACAATATTTAAATTATACTAGTTATAAATATGCTACGTGAAGCGCCTAACATTTTACTACGTTGACAGATTTAGCGCATGCGCATAAATCATACATAGAACCGCCATATTCGTATTAGTTACCTTATCATTAGAGATGTCACCATCTTCGTTGATAGTATCTAAGATGGCAATAAATTTGAGCATTAATCGATGTAAAAACATTCGTTCCCAAGTCAGTTGTTCCGCCTGTTCCGGTTTATCTTTCCGTTGAATGGCACGCCAATATTTCCGCCATTTTGGATACGCCTTAAACTCTTGTTCTCGTCTAGACGATTGCAACGAAATCCACATAGATAGCGACACCAGTCGCTTGACTTGATCACGACATAAAACCACTTCCATACTATTGAAACAGTGGTTTAAGAACACCAACAACGCCGTTTGTTCTTTTAGTGCGATTGTTTCTGAGAAACACGAGCGCAAAACTTGTTGGAAGAAATCTGGAAAATTTTTCTCGTCCCTTTGAAACGATTGCCACACTTGAACGCGCTCACGAAATTTCTCGTTTAGCATCACTACTATTGACATCATGTGTGCGTGGGACGCTTCTTTATTGTAATTCGGCCATAGATAGTTTTCTAAATACTGGCTGAACTCTAGGACCATTATTCTTCGGATTGAAAAACTGCAAACATTTTTAGGTTAGTTACTTCCGTTTATTTAGTTTGTTTAAATTGTTACTTTGTGCCTAATATTTCTTGGAAATAAACATCTTCTACGACAGTTTTGTCGAAATCTAAATGGTTTTGAGCCGAATGAGGCGCCCAGTATTTTTCAGCAAGCTAAAACGATTATGTTTAAAATGTTTGTTTGAGGTTATGTTACACAATTATATTAATACCTCTGTTATTCGGTCGGTTTTTATTTGATCTACTGTTGGAGCAACTATTTTACCTGGTATTCCAGGTGATACAATTGTTGTATCTTTCATTTTTATTATATTTAACTTAAAACAAGCGAAAATATTTGATTTATGTTTGAAAGTCAAAACAACGTCGTGTTTACAATTGTTTTTTTTTAAATATGAAAAATCCCTGCTTTTCTAGGTTAAAATTGGTTTTATTTATTATGCATTTTGTTCCTGTTAGTAGCAAATAATTATTTAAAATATCTTTTAGATTCTTTATATGTATATATAAAGTTAATACCTATAATTATTATATATACAATTTTGTAAATTATGCAATTTCAAGTACTTATATGAGATTGCATAACTTTAGGCGAATAATTCTGCAAATTTTTTTTATAATATTAGCGCGTTTAACGATTGGGTTTTCCCAATCATAAATTGCATTGTTTTTTATTATTAATTTACTAAAAATTATGCTATTACAAATATTTAACAAAAAATATATACTTTCGAAGAAGATTTTTTTGGTCTTAAATCAATAAAAATTAGTTATAATTTAGAAGAAAGCGGATACAGGAGCTAGTTGTGGGATATTTTTATTAGTTTTTAACAAATTTAATAAAATTCTAATCGTTTTATTAATTCAAAATAATCAATTTTGCTTATTGAAATTATCGTCGATTTGATTTCATTCTAATTATTTAGTGTATATTTTATGTATACTTACGCAAATTCCAATCCTATTATTTGATATGGCAGAACACCCTTTGCATCAATTCACATCTTAACAATCTTATTTAGCTTAAATTTGTTTTTAAATTTGAAAATTTCATTATGGAATAATAATTGTATTTATTAAAATAATTGGTTGTTAAAATATTACGTTTTTGTCGATAATTATGAAGAATTATGGGATAAAAAATCATAATTTGATTGTAATAAAAATAATTTTTCATGAGGATAAACGTAAAGTAACAAGGTAAATTCGTGTAAATCTTGGGCCGGTATGAGTGTTCATTGCAAATAATTGGCATCAGCGACTGGTTCTTGTTTCGCACTCGGTGGTTGGTTCGCATCGCATCGCATCGCACTCGCACGCCATCCAGCACAGCAGAGCAAATTGAACACCGAGCAGAGGTCATTCTCTTGCAGAGTGTTGAGCGTGCAAGAAGTGACCGTGTTTTGCGCGCGAGTGTACGTAGTGTCTATCGTCTAATAACGAAAAATCTCAAATAATTCCCGTTTACCTTCGTAGTGAAAGTGGAGTCAACAATACGATTATTATTATTATTCTTGTGGATTTTAAAAGTGACACTAACCAGTCGGTGAGTCTATTATACTTATCTATGTTTATTACATTTGCCCCTTATGTGCAGTGATATAGCGAAAATACAATGCGATTTGTGCAGAAAGCAGTTAATTCACTTGCAATTCAATGTTTTTACTGTAAACTGGTTAGGTACTATTGTGGAAACGACAAAAAACATTACTTGTATACTTTGTTAGTTTCATCATTTTACTAAACTAAAAATCGGAACTTTTCTTCGAAATTACTATTTTATTACCAACTATTTAAATTTGTTTAAAAATCTACCATTTTTAAAGAGTTGTCTTTATTTTATGATATTTGTTTCTATTCGAAACTTTGGAGATTTCAATGCTTGATTAAAATACATTTAAAATTACGTACATACATTGCAAAACATATTTTTCGCGTAATATTTATTTATACATTCATTTAATTATATGGGTGAGTTTTGAAATTAATTTACGCCTATTTCTAACAGTGTAAATAGCTTAAATCTGAATACATAAAAGTTAAAATGTCTTTAAATTTTTCAATTTGGTAGTCAGTGTAATTGAAGTATAAATTGTGCAATTTTCATAGCACAAATTGTTCATTTTTGTTCATATAGAAAAATTATAATTAATTTACATGTTGAGATGGTATTTAAAAATATGTTAAGTGTGCTTTTATTTTGAGTAAATTGCGCAGAACAATATTTGATATGCATTACATATATGCGCGATATTAATTATTATGATTAAATATGTTAATAGTTAATTGGGTAGAATTATCCAAGAATTTTAATTTGACTTATAGTGAGGAAAGTTAAAAATTCTATGAATAAAATATTATTAGTCTATTAATAATCAATAATTTGGAATTATTGTAGACTAGTGAGTCATTCGGATATTTTCGTCACTTTTCATCAGATTTAATGATTTTTTTAAAAATTATTCAGAAACACATTTTCTGACAGGTTTCTGTAAATTAAAATCCCAAACATTAGTGCTATAAGTAACCTTGAGAATCCTGTAGCTATCGCCACAAAGAATTTCTGTGTTCTTATAAATGTGGAAAAAAAAAAAACGTTCTTGCGTCTAAACAAACTGTCCCTTATTAGCACCTTTGTGTTCCACACAGGTGTCGCTTTTTCTATTACGTATATAAATTTCGTGCATCTTTTGTTTAAAATTTCATAAACAAATGAAAATGCCATATTGAGATCTTGAAGGCCTAATCGATATATATATATATGTATAGGAGAAATGATTGTTTCACAATAAATAATTTAAGATTCATACACAGCTGAATTATTTCTCAGCGTATTGCATCAAATGAGACTCGAAAGAATGTCCAGTTGTTCAGAAATATTTGTCCATATATAATTCAGACAACTATTTCGAAAGAAACGTTTATTTTCTTAGTACTACTATCTGATTAATGCCCTACGTGTACTACTTTGCATAAATATCGTTTTTTTTTTTTTTTTTGAAATCGTTAATTTATTTCTTGGTACCGTGTAGTTAAAAGATTGTGTGAATTTTGGTTACTGTATCATATTGGTGGTTGCATAATTTTTTAGATGTTTTATTATTTTTATGAACAATAGCACGTGAAGTAGGACAAACATTAGTCAACTGTTACATCGGTTAAATTAGAGCTATTTTGTAGAAAAATGTGTATTCTAGTAGATCTCACACAATTTCGTCAGATTTGACTTCCTTGCTGACTGTGTACTGTACATATAATTGGCTCTGTTTCGTTTATAATACTTGTTTTGGGTCGTAAACTGTATATTTCCAAACGGATCATTTGAAACTATCTTCTTCTTGTTTCTTTTTACACCATAAAGGCATCTCTTTTACATTGTTAGGGATGACAGGATTGCTAATCCTATTGAGAAGCTAGTTTTCGCAAACTTATTTTAATTAGAATATAATTCTTAATTAAAAATATATTCCGGCCTCGGCAAACCTACAATTTAATTAATAAAACACACACACACATGTACTGACATAGACGAGGAGACAGACAGCCACACACACACACACACACTCATAGGGGTGTAATTAGAACTTAGGGAATTTACATTTACATACATTTTGATATCAATTATTTTCATGAAAGCTACGATTTAGTTTTTAAAATGTATTTAAAACAGTCCTTGATGTATACCGATAAATGTATTCATTATATATGTATAGGCTCTTTAAAAATTGCAGATTCATCTTACAGAATTATAGACGTGCTCAGAAATGTACGATTAATACAAGTATGGGGCAACTCTTTGAATTGCTTTATACATTTTATTAGAATTGTAAATCAAATAGTGATTGAAATTGTATCATAATACATAATTTATGTATGAGCCAAATTTGATTAAAATGTGTTTTTTAATGATATATGTAAAATCACAGTTTTGCACTATTATTAGTGAGTTAGAATTAAAATACATCGTATGAAGAATAATTCGTTTAAATGAATATATAATCTTTATTAATAATGCATATAAGTGTCAAAATTCAGATCCCATGGTCTTAAATACAACTATTTCGTTTGTAATAATGTGTCAGGAATTTTGTCATAAGTGAAAGTTCATTTTAGTTAAGTAGTTTTAATTAATTTTTACGTCAAGGATATAAACATGACTTTTCACACTTTTGGTTTTAAGCGGTTTGTCTTTTAAGTGATATTTTGTTTGTTTTGATTTTGAATTGAATTTATATACTTTATGTATATGCGCACCAATTTCCTTTCGTCTTATAAGGAGAGAAATAAGAAAGTGCTTCTAATTTATATAAACTATAAATAAGCTTCTTTAAACTTAAAATGAATACAGTTTTCTTACATTTATTTTTATATTTTAATAAATTATTAACCGGTATTTTCATTGAATTAGTAACTAAATGCGCACGCATGCGCATTTCAAATATATCATTGAATATAATAAGTCAACTACCCACAATGCAGAATAAAGGGTCAATGACCCTGGCTGTCTGACGGCTCTTATAAGTCTGTGTTATATGTATATCTAATGCTAGTCATGTTCTATGTCATTTTATTCGGTCATCCCAAATCTACATAGAATTTACCAGCTTATGTTGCTACTGCACATACATATGTATCTTACTGTATCAATCAGTGGCGTAACGTAACACCAAATACGTCTTTTTCTACGTATTATATACAAATTTCATCAGTTTTTACTACAAAATATTGACACACACACATGCATACACAGACAGACAGATGTTTATATCTTGAGATCGAATTTTTTGCATGAAAGTATAAGAAAGTAATAACACCTTTTATAATCATGGTTACGCTACTGTTAAATATACAAAACCAGAAGGCATTAAGTATATTAATTGTTGATAATTAAAGTTGTATAAAGCACTTACTTTGATTAGGCGTATTGACAAAGTACAACTGTGTTGCTTATCGACAACCGCTTGATTATGAAATTTATTATTATTCAAATATTATTAATAATAATAATAAATAGATTTCACCTTAATCAATAGTCTATCGATTTAGAAAGCAGTTCGAAAATCATTGAGAAAGTACCTGTATAGATTCATACTCAAGTTATATGGTGGTGTTATAATATTCTCCTATTGTTACTTATTGTGTTTTATCGATAAAGCAATCATAATTTATTTTTACTTAAAGGCTTCCAGCAAAAAAACAACTAAAGTGAAATTCGCAAATGGTTTCATTTATTTTTGATTTTTATAATTGATAAAGCCTACAATATAACAATATACATTTTTAAAAATTATGAAACATTAAATTCGAAATGTTTACAAATGGTGGACATATTTGATTTATTTATTAAATTTTGCTTTAATAGTACTTTTTAAAGAATTTCTTTTCCAAATTACACTTATTAGGATAGCCGGCTGGTGGAGCTTCGAGCAAAAGTGAAACTGATTTTAAACCAAACATGTTTACTTTAAAAAAAAATTTCACACACCCTAATAACTAAATTTAAATCCTCTTCATAAAATATATTTCGCTTAAACACTATAACCATGACATTGCCGTGATTACTCTAGAGTGAACAGTAATTAGATCGGTTCTAAAACCTGATCAAAGTTAATTTGAAATAAAATCTAGCTCGTGTATCAAGTTTATTGGTGTCAAAGGCGTGAATACAATTTTTTTATCGATGCTCTTGCAATATGGTTAATATAGTATAAACTAGTATGGTTTTTGTTTTATAGCCTACATTTATATTTAATAAAAAATTTATCTATAATCCTGATTTTATATAAATAGTACATAAGGATGTAATTTTTTGGGTCGAAAACTAAGATAATTCAAAGATTTTTGTTGGTACAACATAAAACAATATTTTTATTAACTAAAAAATATATTTAAATAAAAGAGTGAATTTTAAGTATAATTAGAATTGTCAGTACAACATTAAATACTACTCTTCTTAAACTGCAAAAAAAAGCATAAACATTCTAGCTGCATTCCAAAGTTTATTTATCAATGCCCAATATCCATTTATATTATTTAACGATAATTGATTCGTAATTGCATATTGTTTTTTGTCCATCTATTGCTGCGGTTTTTACTGTTTGACAACTGCTGGTGGTCTATTCGCAGTGTAATCGCACACGTACACAAAGACGTGTGTTTTATTGTCGAACAATTTTTTCTTCAATAAATGTTTTTTATTTATTACGTTTTACAATAAATTATAAACATATTTTCAACATATTACAAATGCTTAAGGTATTTATTTTGTTTTGGAATCGAATTTAAAATCACGAAAATTTTTTTTTTTGTTGAAAACTCAGTTTGCCTCAAGATTTAGTCACGATTTGTTGAAATATTTCGTAATAAAATAAAAACCAAATCATGCATAAATACGGTACAAAAATCATAAAATCGTTTTATTGTTTTTAAAAAATGGCTTTGTTTATTTGAAATTGTTAAAAAATAACGTTTTAATTGAAATTCTAAGAAGGAAAATTCGCTAACCCAAATTCCAATAACATCAAAATTACACTGTAATCCGACTAATAATTATTGACTCCACGAATTTGGTACCAACCGAATAACAAAATTTCCCAAGTGCTTCTTAGTATCTAATTTCCCCTGGTTAGGAACGCGGATTAAGGTGCAGCTTAAGCTACTTATCAATGCAGTTATGTGCGACATGTATACTATCGTCTATATAAAAAAAAAATTAAAAGAATAATTATTGTCGAACAAAGTAACGACATACAGATTGCGTAACACCAACGACTGTCACACTACATTTTTGTGGTTTGGACGTGAGACTATCGGCGACTTGTTATGCAGACGCTTTTCATAGAATCATTTATAATTTTTGTAAAATCACATACAAAAATTATTTGATTTTAAATAAAAAACTTTTTAAATAATACTCGAAAATTTTCATAATTATTCATAATCAATTTTTATTTTAATACAGTACTAGACTTAAATAAATAAAGCCACATGTCCCTGTACACGAATTAAGAGTATGAATTGATAAATGTGTTACACATTTTTTATTCAAAATTGTATTGTTTATAATTACAATATTTGATTTTGCGAAATCTGATAAATTCCGTTGACATATTGCAATCGGTAAATTCTTAAATAAAAAACTCGTTTTGTAAAATTAATCATTGGTTCATTGATAAACTATAATTCCAAGTAAATTTACTTGAATAGAAAGTCAATAGCATTTAATAATACATGGAAAAACATACGTCTATACATGGTTATTAATAGCATTATAATAATATTCAAGCAAATAGTACAGATTTAAAAAAATACCCAAATACAAATTCTTGAAATTTCCAATAAATTACTGATGGAACTGTAGATTTGTATAGAATGTGAATTAGTTTATTCTGTATTATAAATGTCAAGTTATAAAAATATCTATAATGTCAGGATATATATAAAAAAAATAGTTATTAAAAGAGCCTACAGCTTTTATTTATTACCACCTACATATATTGTTAGATAACAACTTTCATCCTGACTACAACAAAAATATACTCATATTTTTGCAAATTTATCTATTTTTGCATTATAACTAAATATATAAAACGTTCGGGATACACCACGGGATATAAAATTACTTCCGCAAAATGTACATTCACCCAAAATTGTTTTTTACGGTATACAAGATATAATTTCGGGACAAGAATTTATTAGCATCGTTATAAATACCAAAAAAAAAAAATGATTGTAAAAAGTAAAAGTATAAATTAGAATGTACACATATCAATCAATAGCTACAATAAAAATCATTTATAATCCACAGTAGCAAATACTTTACTGTTGAATCAAGTATTACTTGTAAAATTCAGTAACTGTGTAATTGCGTACTTGTACATTGTTCTCCGATAGATTAAGAGATTAAATTTATTTATTTGCTATTCAATTTAAATATCTCCCACACATTAAAAAAAAAATTACCCATAAAGCAATTGGCAATTTATTTGACTTGTGCCGTTAATAAAAGTTGCAAGTTGAGAAAAATATTTTATAACTTAATTATCTATATATATATGGGGTTTTTATTCAACAAAAATTATTTTTTGAACTTAATCGGTTTATATATATATGTATGTACTACATATAGACCCACACATACGTACTTACTAGATATAGAAGTACAGTTAGTAAAGATAGCAAAATGTTTTATTCTATAGCGGTACTCATGTGTCCATATAAGACACACACATATACACACAAACATATAAGGTTTTAAAACGTATGTAAGCGGAAAACAGTAAACGAAAAAAAAAAACATCAAAACAATAGAAACCGGAAACAGGAAACTGAAGGACCGTAAAGGTCATTCGTACGACAAGGAGTAGGCTATTTGTGTTTTTGAAATTAGCAATTAGCATTCCTCAATTGAGAACAAATAAAAAGTGGCGATTCGTTAATTTCTAATTTGCGACACAAAAAAAAAAAACGTCGAGTGTCTCGCACTAGATTTTCTTATATGTAATAAGCATCTCGAAATTCCAATACTTATTTATTTATTTGTATAAGAAAGGAAGCACTAATAAACAAAAAATTAAAATATTCAATGACATGTTTGAAAATATTTGACCGGCATTCCAAATAGTTGAATCACGATTTTCTCGACAAATATTGCTTCATCAATGTGTCAAATAAAGTGAAGCAACCGCGCTCGCGATGTCAAGCTATAATCGATGAGTTTTTGATTTATCCTGATTATGGTATTTAAAAAAAAAAATGTTTAGTATCAACATTAAACTAGAAGAATCACATTTTATTACGCATATTAATTTGTGAAAGTTCTTTTCTAAGCTGGCTGTAGATTTAACAAACATGTTGCATGATGGTCGCGGTCTTGTTTTGATAAGCAAATATTTGTGCGACCTTCGGAGAAATTTCGAAAAGAATTACAAAGTTAAAGAGAAATTATACGGTTTTTAATTGATAGATTAGCAACTCTAGAATGTTTTAAGTAGTTTGTATAAATCGCCCAAGACGCGTGCATTTCGTAATTTTTTTTTATTATTCTGAAGAAACGGAAAATTATATATATTTTGATTAATTAAAAGAAATTTAGTAGATATTATAAAACGTTAAACGTTAAATACCTTGAACGTTAATTAACGGATTATAACAGTAAATTAAAAAGTAAAAACAATAATTTCTAATTAAATCTGCATCTGAACAAAAAAAAAAAGGTATCCGGCCAAACACTCATAAATTAATGTGATATCATTCTAAATGATGAGAACATTTTTTAGCGTGAAGCGAAATTAAAAGTAGATATGATGAGAATTTTTATACTTATACATGTATGAGTTCCTCTCAGTTTTTTTTTTCAAATAAAATTTCATTTTTTTTTACATATAACTTTGTCTATTAATTCAATTTTTTTCTTAAACGTAACACAAAAGAAAGTATAATAATAAAACAAACATCAAACCTGTGATAAAACTTCTCATAGTACGTGTGTCTGTCTGTCTATAACACTTTTCGCTCCACACCTATTATTTGCATATACACTGTTAAAAACGCGCAATTCACACGACGTACACTGTTAACTGTACTGTAACAAAAAAGTGTTTTCAATAAATTATTTGTGGTAATCTGAAGAGTTCTCATGCGTCATGGGCAGGTATTAATTAAATATTTCCGGTAATGATAAACAGCGAATTGAAACGGTTACCAACCGGCGTTATAATAAATGACCGAAAAATTAAATAACATTTCGGCGCTTCATCAGTGATTGATTGAGACATTATAAAAAAAAAATAATAATAATAACTAACGGATGTTTCATTATAATAAATGTGTGTGAACTTTTGCTCATCGCCAGTCAGATATCGACTACCGTTTCGTATTCTGTGGAATGCTACATAATTAGTGAATAAAGTAAATCACTTCAAAATTATCGAAATAATATAACGTTTCAAAGAATAATATATCGAAGCTTTTAACGCTAACTAATTATGTTTTTTTTTTATTATTTCGCTAAAATAATTATAATTATTAAGCTAATAATTATGTTTTAAAATTATTTTAATTATTAATTAGCTCAATTTTAATTTTTTGTTCGCCATACATCTCGAATAAAATAAATTCCTCAACAAAAAAGTTCGTCTATTATCTTTATAAAACCAAAAATATATATAACATATACTATTAGTCGCCGCTGGTTCAATAAGTCGCTCATAAGACTAAAATTTGTCGCTTCTTCTACTATGAAGATACTTAACGGATTGACACCAAATTTGATATATATAATCTATAAGTGCACAATTCGTGCCATTCGTATTTTAAATCCATTCCTCCTTATATCACCGGAGTTATTTGGTCGCAAAAAGGCAACTAACTTAAATGTAATAATTTTCGAGCATATGAGTTTAAAATAGATCTATTGCGTAATAAAATATAAATTTATATGTTCTAATTGTCTGGAGAGTTTTATATTATGATTTCTTTTGCGAGTTATGCAACTTTTAAAAGAATCATTAAGTTAAAAAGACGAAAAACAACTGACACAGTTAATTTTATATATCTATATATATATATATATATATATATATATATATATATATATATATATATATATATATATATATATATATATATATATATATATAGATCCTATAAGAAGATTAATCAGTCTATCAATGAAAACAATCAATAACTTTTTGTTTTGTCAGATTGGCTCACCTGTTACGTCAAACAATCAATAAAAAATGCGAGATGAAAAACACAGATTGAATGCATAACTTTCTCTGATCTTGTCACAATACTTCATTTTTTTTTATTTATATAGAGAAAAGTAACCATATCTGATTTTTTTTTATATATTGCACTGTTAATTATATAGAATTTTTGAAATTATGCATTTAAACTTATAAAATTGTGTCATGGAAATTACGATTTTATGTTAACCTATTTTTAATATCCGTAAAACAAATTTATTGCTATCGGATATTCGATAACCTTTCTATGCATCAGGAAATTATAAAATATGTTAACTTTCATTTTCAGTGTTCGATATTCTTCTTAAATACTAGTCATTGCGACTGTATATTTTATAAATACTAATAATAATTCATTTTTTAATTGTTGGTACTATATGGTGCCACAAATAAAATTTGATATTGTATAATTATAAATTTCTAATTGTTTACCAATAATGTCGTAATTTTTATACCCACTGTTTTATCGATATAATTAACTATTACTTTTAAGATAAATTGTTTTTGTTATTTATAGGGAACCTTGAAATCATTACAAAAATATCTATTTACACCCTTTTATTTTAATTGGCGTTACTTTTCGGTAAAAGTTATATTTTCTATTTAAATTAAATTATTTAAATATATGTAGATTTAGTAAAGGGTCAAACAATTATTATTTTAAGCGGTTTTGAATAAATATGAATTTTATTTATAATGCAGAACAACATAAATTTAGATTTATGAAAGTATGAAAATATGTTAATGGTTAAAATATTTATAAATTGTAGTATTGTTTGTAAGCTAAATATTTTAAATATTTAGTAAACAATAGACTTATTAATTAGACAATGGTTGGAAATTTGAATTTTACTAAATTTATATTTTAGGGTCAATTGTATCCAAAATAATTTATTTTACGTATATTATCATATCCTAGGGTCATAAAGGACCCTTTTGCGATTTTTTTTATTTACTAAATAAATTCGTCCATTTTGTTAGAGTAAGTAAACTAAAATGGATTAATTCGTTGCAAAACACAAGTTACGGTTGAAGGTCGCACATATGAATTAAAAAATTAACTATTGCAATATTGCCATTATTATCTACTTAACTTAACAATGTATACAAATGAATTTGCTAATATTCCCACTGCCAATAATGATAACCTTGCACACTGATGCCAGTGTGTAGGTATAACTGTAATTATTATTATAATAAATACATTTTTAAAATACATATGGCTGAAAAATATGTGGGATTGACCATTTATATTGTTAATAGTCTAAAAATAGGTATTTGAGCTTTATTTAGAAATAAAAACCATTTAATTTAATGGTTTTTGACACCCTTAGACATATGGAATGTTAACAAAATAAAAAAAATCATGACACCTCATGTTACCTAGAAACGCGTGGTTCTTCATTACAAAACCGCCGTTACGTTATAATATAACAATCGAATCAAGTAGCACTTGTGACAGTTATATTTTTCCACAATTGTTACACATTTTTCTGCTCGAGATAATCTGGCGTTAGACCCAAATTATTTCTTTTGTCTCGTCCACTGCTCTAATGTGCAAATAAAAACTATAATGCAACACACATGGTAACCAGATGACGGTGAAAAGAAACCGACGCAGAAAAAAAAAAACTAGAACAATATTTAAATTTGCCACTGATAGACTGGTTACCGTATCATCGATGCACAACACGTTTACGAAACAGACCGAATCTAAATACGCCAAATTACAACATTTCGGCTCATTTTTTGGATATAAGTTCATTACACGAGTAATCGGAATACCAATTTTAAACATCAAAACTACAACTTTATTGAAATACTACTAAAAAAACTATTACGTTTGGAATGAAGAGAAAATAATTGTGCGAATTGAAAATGGAACCTGTTCGACAAGAAGAAAAATGTTTTGGATCACGCATGCTGTGTACCAATCGAGGACAAACGAAAAGTCTTACATCATAAAGAAGAGTGAAATGGTGAAAGTTTTTTTGCGAATTTCTTCCAAAGTCAAAAAGATTATGTCATATAAAAAAGATTCCTCTTAGAAAATAAATGTATAATAGAGGTGAAATATCTGTTAGGCATACACTAGCAGTGGAAGAAGTCTTGTACGTATGTTGGTGTGACCTATGTTGAGGTCATAAGTTGTGCGCATGCGTTCTAGAGGCGGCATGGCGCGGACAACTGCACAACCACGATAGCATTGACCTGCAGAAAGTGATATTATTGGATAACTGTACTATACCTGTTTGCGATGCCTAGGTTCTCTCTCCAGCACAAGTACAAGCACCAGCCGTGCCTGTTTCTCTATTAGAAGTACAATGTTTGCTCTGTGTAAGAAGCTTAGAATAATTATGGGACCTTATGATGGATTAATTCTGCACTGAAGGGCATTTGCATTCAATTTACCAATGGTTACCATGGTGTGTTTTATTCATATGGGATATGTTTAAAAGAAGAATAGACTTTTCTATAATGGTAGTATCGTAGCTATTAACTGTAATCTGACATAGAGTTCATCGTCGTTTTTTTCAGCGACGAATTTTCTTCATCTAACGCCAATTTATATCGATAATGGATGATTATGTGTATACGTTTAGAAGTATGGGTAAATATGAGAGTTAACGGTGCTTGCAGGATTATGATTGATGTCTCGTGTACTCCTACACAAATAAGTCAATAATCGCTTCCCAGAAAATTATTTCACCCACAGAGTTTATACACAAGGGCGAAAACTATATATAATATGGTGAGAATCAAATATTGATACATATAGATGATTGATAAGTGGAATTTGTGTCGATTGATTTAAGTGAAATAACAGT
The DNA here is from genome assembly GCA_944039245.1 of Nebria salina. Taxonomy (NCBI): domain Eukaryota; kingdom Metazoa; phylum Arthropoda; class Insecta; order Coleoptera; family Carabidae; genus Nebria; species Nebria salina. The sequence goes on from OX063271.1 coordinate 15,896,300, forward strand.
GATTTACCATATTGATGTGTGTAGACGACTTACAGCATTTTAACTGTAACATTTAACGTTCCGGTATTTATTTAAATGGTAGGTTAAGCATATAATTCACGCAATGAGTCTTACGTAAAATTAACGCGTAACGTTACTTACGTACACTAACGACAACGCGCGTAAATCGCGTTCATCAACAGTCAACTGCAATGTGTTTACTTAGATCGTATCTATTCAGATATATTTATATTTACATGTGGTAAAAAGAGAGATTTAGTAATGAGAGATACAGAAATAAGATACCACAACTTATGTTACTTGTTACACTTTAAAAACAAAACTATTTACTTTTAAAGTATATTCAATTCAAAATACTCTTTTAATTCTTGTACACCTTAGATACGATTATATAAATTTAGTTTCAATTTAAAATTAAGCGTTTCGGTAGTTATAGTGCATTTACCAGTTTATATGAGTTATCTCTATAATTTATGAATATAGGTGAGCTTAGGGTAACGTTACTATTTATATTTTTTCGTTTCTGCATTTAAGTATCAAAATATAACGTTATATTTATATTACAACTACTAAATAAACATATAAACCAATGTTATTTACACATGTACGAACCAATCGTAAGTTAAATATACTGGTTATTCGAAGCGAATGCCATATGCTTATTTATTGACAATTGATCCGTCATAGAATTAAATGTAGTTTATGTGCGATTCATAGAAACCATTGGTTTAAATGGAAAATGTTCTACAATAAAAAAAAACTATTAATTGATTAATTTAGATTGCACAAATAAAAATTAGAAATTGTCATCGTTTTATCGCAGACGAATTACCAAAAAAAACTTTCTCGCTGTTTCAAAATTAAGGTTCAGCTTGATTGGCGAGAATTGCTTTGGTCATAATGAAACGAATCTCATAAGCTTGTTAACTTCCGTATAAGATGGCAAAAAAAAAATGACAAGATGTTAAAATCGCAAACGGCTCTTTATACAGTTTTAATTAAACGATTTTTTATTGATTAGAAAGATTGTTGTGAATTTATGTTAATCACCTATACAGATGTCCATCAGATCTAGAAGCAGATTACGTTTTTAAATTGATTAGTATTTTCGGTACCACTACCGATCTAAATCGTTACTTTAAGAATTATTATCATAATATTTAAGTACGCCTTAAGTGTATTATATAAATAAACAATAAATAACAAATTTTATAACCAATATCCAATAATATTCCAACATGAAACTTGAGTGCTTATATATTATAAATAATTACATAATAACGTCTATTTTTATAACAGATAAAATATAGAAAAATGCAGAAGATCCCAGGTCAAAGACCTATGCTTGAATAGCTATGGCGTCAATATGCATTTTCAAAACATAAAATATGTCAATTTATTATAATTCCTATTCAAACTTTCGTCGAAACTCTACAACCATGAATAGTTTTTATTGAAACTTAATTCGACTATAAGTTATTATATTTACCGCAAAATGATTTAAAAACTCTAAACAACTAAAGTTGTATTTATGAATTTATTTATTTTATTTTACATATGTCATAATATTTAGTTATTTACTGTAATATTGGCATATTGGAGCGCAAAGGGTCTAGATCTATATGTTTGTAAAAATTTTTAAAACAAATTGCAATTGTTTATTTATTTATTTTTTTAAAAAATATATTCTTTTTACATTTTCTATGATAATATATGGTTAGATGAAAATGTAGGTAGTGACCATCACATGAACGAAAGATAAAAAATGAAAGTTACAAGATCACCTCAATCATTGGAGTACTTAAAACAAGCAAGGTTCGTTGCGAATTGATTTTTTTATTATCGTCACTTTTAGTGGTCATTATATTCACTTTCTACGACTTAGTTGCAACGCACTACCGGTACGGAAATCGCCATTTTCCGACACAACATCTAAGACTAAAATAATATATAATTCGTTCCGTTTGCAAACGCAAAACGGTAGAAAATCGTAACAAACTTAATTATAAATTGCAAAAAAAAAATCAATAAACGCTCTATAATTAATAAGCAAAGTGTAATAATGAAAGTTTTGCAACATTGTAAAAACCATAGAAAATAATTAATGCATAAAATTGAAATGAACTAAAGAGCGCTTCTTCCATCCTGTCTACAGTTACTGAATGAATCTTTCGATCTTTTCAACTTAACAAAACAAAATCAGTGCTCATGCTGAGCGATTGTAATTTTGATTGTTACGTATAATTAGATAACTGTGTATCCGTTCAACGTATTTTTAATGCGCGATTTTTGAGTGCGCTTGCGCTGAATCGCCTTTTTATGTAACGGAATCTCTTCCGGTACCTTTAACTAGTCGAAAATGCAAATGTATCTACAACGATTGCCCCGATTTAACGGTTAAAATCGATAATCTATATTATTTGGTTTGTTTACTGTAATTATTTTTTCATATGTTCCCTAAGCTACTGTTTACTAAATTTTTATTTTTATTTAAAACACATACATAAGTAGTTCGCAATGAAAAATTTCTTTAACAAAAAATCCGTCTTTCATTGTTTTGAATCCAAATATATATGTAACTCATATACTTTGTCGTCATTTAATCAATTGCTCGCTCGTAAGACCAAAATTTGTCGCTCCTTCATCTCTGAAGATACTGAATAGATTGATACAAAATTTGGTATATATAATCTCTACTTATTTCTGCATTTCTAAACTATTATTTTTTTTACAAATACCATCTATTACAACCTTGAATAGAGTTTATAGAGTATCTATATAAAAGATATAGAATAGCACCATTAGTGTCTGATAATTATTATTTTATTGGTTCTGTATATATTACAATAAATACATAAACGAAACATTATGCTTATTATATGTAATTTACTGCAAGAAATTATGATTTTTATTTGCCCAGATATGACAATTATTTGAGTTTTATATTTGGAAAAGAAATTTTTTAAGTGAATTATACTATGAAAAACATATAAGTGAACAGATAAATGGTTAAATATATATATATATATAAGTAATAGTTGGTACAACTAATAAAACCACAATAAGCTATATAAAATGATGGTTATTGCTTAATACTAAGCCAGGATATCAACAACAATTTTTAAGCCTTGTTAAACTGTGGCTAATTCTGTGTTTAAATCTCTTCCGTCATCAACATGATGTGTTTTATTTTTTATTAAATTGATTGTTAGTTATAGCATATTTGCAATTCAAATGTTTACGGAAACGTCAGTTTAGAGTAGACGATGCAACGACACAATGCATCAATCAGTTAATGTCTTTTTAAATTGAAATAGTTTACTTGTATAAATTTCAATTTTGCAATGCCTCGAAGCGCCTCATCAAATTTGTGTAAAACAAAATAAACAATTTTAGAAAACAAAACGAGCAATCTTTTTTTGTTTAGACCAGATAAAAGCATGTTCACTTTAACTTCATGACCTTATGACACAATTCATTGCGGAATATTAAATTATGGTTTTTAGGTTAGGCTTTAAACTACTGAATAAGTGAAATTTATTTCGATTTCGCTACTTAATGGAGGCCATTTTAAAATCTAGACTACATAGAAATAACATGTTTTGTCACAAATACCCAATTATTTTTAGAGTGAAAATGTAGAATAAACTTGCAATAAGTAATATGCGATTTTTAAATATTTATGTTTGTATCTTTTCCTTGGGAAATAAATAAATAGATTATAAATACTATAAACCAGTTAATTTATATGTAAATTTTTGTAAATGATTTCACAGTTTTATTACGTTCATTTGTGAAAATGCAAATCATGCATATATGCATATACATTGCACAGAGCTATTATAGGGTATTCAATTGAAATATATATATATAGCGGATCACTTTATTGAACCAACTCGTATACGGTACATTTATAATTAAGACATTTATTCTTCTTGTGAATATAAATAAAATTAAAAACAAGTTCATTCATTCTTACCACTCATTAAAATACTTACGCCGTTATTGTATTAAGTTACAACCGCATTTCACAGTGTACAGGGCTCGAAATGTCTACACAAAATAACTTAAAATAAATAATAAACCCTGTTAGACAATAAAATTTAAATATATCATTGATTTAACATTCCAGAACAAATTCACGATTAGCATTTATTTAAATGTGTTTACGTAGACACATGTATATTTAAAAAAAAAACACACACAGACAGTTTCGGTTTCTTTATTGGCTTTGTGTGGTCTTCAACATCCTATATACATCACAGTTGAATTGAATAACGATATATTAACTTGTGACACTTGACAAAATGCCAAATTTCGTTAATATCAACTTTTCCCGAACTTTCAAGGTCATTCACTCATTTTACATCAAAAATCGCAAACCATTTATTTTTGTTACGTACCTTAAAATAGTGTTCGCTCCTATTACAAAACGGTATTATACCTATGTGACCTTATTTAGTATCAGTAAGTTGTATTGTGTGTTCTTTTATGACATGTGACACGAAGTGAATGAACCGTCTATTGTTCCAGGTTGATGGGCCTCGTTAATTGATCAAAACAGTCATTGAATGACCAAATGGCCGAGACTGCGCCTGAATTATTAATTATAAGGTAAGTTTTATTTTGGTGAATTTTGTATGTAATTTTTTAACTGGTGAATTGTTTAAAGTAGATCAAAAATGTGTGTGTGGGTTTTAATAAATTATTGTGAAAAAATATATTAATCAAATGAACCTCGCCTATGTCTGCAATTTTCTACATATTGCAATTGTTTAGTGATCAATCGTTGATAGATATATCTTGATCAAATTAATCCGAATGTTATGTAATTTTAAAGTAACACCTGACGCCGAGACAGTTAAGTGCAATTTTCAATTTGATCGACGTGCTCAAATGATATATCGCCCACTTCATTAAGAATTGTACCACCGTTACTTTCAGGGCAGTTGCAGATTAATATTAAAAAAAAAAAAATTGTCTAATCATCACCATTTTGACAAGTAATTTATGAATATACTTATAGTAAATTCACCGTTACCCATCTCAAAAGATAAATCTGAAATATTTCGGTTATTAGATCGTCCGCCAAAATGGATTATTTGCAATAAATTTTAATTGCATGATTTATAAGGAAATTTACTGTACATTTCTAACAAGAAATATTTCAGTGAGAAAAATAATTGATTCGTTTTATTTGATATATAAATGACAGGTACAACTTAAAGTTTTTTTAACGTATAGCCAAAAAAAAAGATATTAAATACATTATGTCGTATGGGTATAAAAAAAATAAACAACACAAATTAATTTTATACCAGGTATATTGTTTATGATGCTACAACCAAATATGTATTCTGTTAAACTATTATTGTAAAAACAAGTGGTGACCTTCATTACTACATGTCAGAAGTAGTACAAAAACACCAAATATACAAACCTGTATTACACTACCTAATTTCTAACAATAAACATTATTTTATTATTCAAGGATATGTACTACGAATTTGATCCTCAGTTAATATTTTTTTATATCACTCATTTTATATGTTTAAAGAAATACGTAAAAAAAAATCATCTGCACTGGACATTCTTATGCGTAGTCGATATAATAATTGAAGTTTTTTAATTTTATTTTAACTAGAATTTTATATTGTGTCTGTTTTGAAAATGTAGTATTAAATAAAAAATATATTAGTGCATAATATCGCTATTTATTATTACGTCATTCTGCCTACAATACACAATATGGAGAAAAATGTAAATTACAGAAAAAAATTATAAATTACTATATCGAGGTCAATATATAAATGTACTTATGAGATATAATGCGAAATGCATTCACATATGCTTTGTTGATATTCCAATCATAGTTAAGTAATGGCCAAGTTACGCAGTACGTCACCACATATAAATTTAATATGCAGTTTAGATATGTCACGACTTACGTCTTGAATTGTTGTTATTGTTCGAAATATTATCACATCATGCGTATATGTTGCCAGGTGCTTAGAATTTCAAACAGTAATATTATTTTTTAATGTTACTTTAAAACAGCTGTGTTAGGTCGTACACAAGGTAATTGTTAATTTATTGAAAATTACTTATACATTGTCCACATCTCATTGAAATAACTTTAAAAATGATGATTTTAAATTAGTTTACGTATGAACGATTGAACAATACAAAAAAAATTAAATGATTTATAACCAAGGTTAAGTAGTTTACGGTTACCTACATTTTGGGTTAGGGTTATGTCACCAGTCGTGTTCCAACAAAACCAGAATGTAATAAAATACAATAATTCACGATGTGACAAAATGGTTGTAAACTGCTATGAGACATTTGCAAAAAAAAAAAATCTATATCGTTTAATAGTAGTTCACTGGTTCTATATGTTAACAATTTAGTTGGAACGGGATTTCTAGACTAGTTTCTGTATATAAGATACTATTTTTTAGATGGTTTGCAAAATACACCGTTTTAAATAAAGGTGGCGTATAATTTAATAATAGATGAATTTTTAATTTAGAAATTTGAATAAAATTACCAAAAAAAATGTATCATTATTTTATTTACCAAAAAAATACAATTTTCACATTCTTACTTAAAGTATAATTATTATACTATGCATGTTTTAGGTATATGTAAATATGTTTATAATTAGATATAATAATTGAGTTGTTTAATTATTTCATGACCTACTTGGCGTTTTTAGTAAAAGGATAATAAAAGATATATTTAAATTAATATTGATAAATAAATTACCATATGATTCATATATTATATGCATGCATATAATGTGAGGTGTTACACTTAAAAGAAGTGTAATTATATAATAAAATATGTTTATACGTTTTTTTTTAATGTATGTGTGTGTGTGTGTGTGTTTTTTTTTATTGGCCCTCTATAGGCAAAACTGCTGAAACTTTGTTATAAAATCCTTACTATCTATTACGTATAAGAGAGTATAGTGCGATCGTTGCAAATTTTTTTTTATGATACAACCATTGTAAATTCTTTGTTTAATATTATAAAATGCCACATAGTTCAATTATTTATATTACTATTGACCACATCTCTATCATATTTCATTTTGAATTAAAGAAAAAAAAATATTATAAAAACGAAATGATATCACGAAACACCTGTTTTTGGTTCACAAAAAAGAACGTCGAAAAATCGAATGACTTGTTGCTAGCCAGTTCAGTGAAAATTTAAATGTCTACATATTTCAAATTTTATAAAACACCGAAATATATATTTAAATGTCGCCTAAAATACATATTGAGTTTGTTAACTCTTTGAAATCATTTTTTTTATTATTAAATTAATCATGTGTAATTTGAATATTTCTGGATATAATTGGAAGTCAACTTAAGTTACCTTTTACTATTAGATATAAAGCATGCGCAATAGGTTAATGAAATCTATTACATCAGTTATAAGTATTTAAAATATATCTGAAGGTGTATTTACAAAGAACAATCTTAGACAATTAAATATGAGACAATGCGTGTAGAACAAATTTATTCTAATTACCTATCAAAGAAAAGGTATTTATTTTGTTCGGTTGCCTTGGTAACACTAACAATTGCTAATCGAATATTTATAAGACATCAATACTTACACGGAAAATCAGTTACTTGTCAATACTATACGTAGGCTAAGTACGGTAGTCATAATATCAATAACAATTAGTCAACCGATTTATTTATACCAGTTGCTCAAAAATTACGTTCTACAAGTTTCCTTATTACAATAAAAAAAAATCATCCAATAATTATATATATATTAATAATTTATAGTCTAATAATTTAAAGTCTATAATATTTTATTTAAATCGCTAAAAAATTATTTCATTTTTATTAAATTAAACGATTACTTCTCATTTTTTAAAAACTGACTGGTAATTTGTTTAAACAATTTTTAAATGTTTATATTAAGCCTACATGAATCTAGATTAACCTTGACATTTCTGCTAAATAAATATTATAATACAAATATAGCTCAATTTATTGATAAATATAAAGTCATAATTAGAATTTGAAGTTGCTGAATTTGCAACATGGCAGTTTGAATTTTTTTATAATTTGTGCTCTCGTACGATTCTTAGACGTGGACTAGCGGTGGTCCTAGTGGGCGACTACCACGATAAAAATCAAAATATTTTAATATATTTTAAACATCTGATAGGTCGACGAAACTATTTGACAGGTGATTAAAATTTAGCGATATCTATAGGCCCAACTACAGATTCAAATAAAATAGATTGGTAATAAAACGGGACATAAAAATTAAGACATTACTAATGTAATATAATAAAATTTCGCCCGTTCGATATCGTTAAAATCGCGTAAAAAGTAGCTTATTCTATATTTAAAATAAAATTCGCAATATATGTTGTTATTATTTACACGTATCTATAATACAAATTAGGCTGCCCATATTTGGCACAGTCTAATGATAATAATAAACTATATAACCTTCTAAACCAATCAATATAGAACAAAAATACTCATAATGAAAACATCAATTTTCCTTTACCAGACCTAGGAAAAACAAAAACAGCGAACGACCTTGAAATACGCGCGTCACGTGGCCTCTGCTTAGCCAAACATAGGCATAAATTGCGCGCGCATGTTGGCGTAGCTTATTTTCCCGCCTAAACAGCAGCGCACGCGGAAATCTTCCGCACTACTCTATATAGAAGATTTATGTTTATTCGCAAATAAACGCACAGTAGGCTTTCATAGCTGATACAATCGCCTGGTTTGAGTAGACGGTGATGTTTCCGCGTTGTTAAGACGCGATTATTGTGCTAAGTGGAGGTGTATTGATGGACAGATCAATAAATATATTTGATCTATTTGGATACGATTTTTTTATTTTTGGTAAGCTTACTCTCTAAGTATTCGATTGCACTGGTTGGCAATCAATGCGAAAAATCGTATTACCATAAAGAAATAAAATTCTTGTGGCTAGATAATTTATTCTGATCTTCATAATCTTATCGCGTAGGTTTCGAATCGTATTACTCATCTGTATAATATGTTAATTTGTCGATTTGAAAATTATGCGAATTAAATTTATATTCTTACAAGCGTACCACTTCAAAACAGTCGTCTATTTATTGTTTCAACTATTGTTTAAATGACTAATGTTTTTGTGGAAATGCCGACGTATATATCGTTTTATGTTTATTGCTTCTTTATACAATTTTTATTTATGGCTACATTTTAGTTATGATGTTAATTTTTTTTGCGATTATAATTCAAATGTTTAGCCAAGTGTATTAGAAGGTTGTGGACGAATGTAGGCGCAAGCACCTACCCGATGGTTTGTCAGGTCCCTTTTGGACAAATGGTTCCTTAAATGATTTGTGACACTGACCATCGGAAAAAATGTGCTTGCGCCGAAATGTATAGCTTATAGTACTAAATTTTAAATATATTTGGCTTTTTAGATCGAGAAACATTCTACTTGATTTTCATTACGACTTTATGGAGTATGAAACAATTTATTTTCAAAACATCCTAAGTAATTATATTTTATTACTAAGGTTGCATACATAGTTTTACATAAATACCTACATACATACATGCATACATACGTACATATATATAAATACATATGTACACACATAGATACGTACATATTTGTATATATACATTTGTATATATACATGCATACATACATACATACATACATACATGCTTACATACATACATACATGCTTACATACATACATACATGCTTACATACATACATACATACATGCTTACATACATACATACATACATACATACATACATACATACATACATACATACATACATACATACATACATACGTACGTACGTACACACGCACACACACACACACATACACACATACACACATACACACACACACACATACACACACGCGCGCGCGCGCGCAATGGCACGCACATGCATATACACTCATGCATACAAAGAGACATACATATATACATACATACGTGCGTACATTTGCGCATGCGTACATACTAAAAAATAGTATATAATAAAAAGGGCTCAATTATTTTCTAGAAATTGTGGAAAGCTTTTGAAAGTATTTATTTGTTGCAATGATAATATAATCGTGTAACATTTAAATAATGATTTGACTCGTTTTGCGACAATTGCAATTAAAAATATTTATGTTCAATATGAACGATAAACAATAAGTATAACCGTAGCACTAGGTATCTGAGATAGCCAGAGGTTTTTAAAGTGTGCATAGTATGCAGCAATTTAGCATTTTTTTTCGTGAAAGTAAATTTCGTATAATCGGTGTCTTAAAATCGCTGCGGCTTGCGGCGGTTTTCGCTCACTTCTTGTGCTACGCCTAAAAGTGTGTGCGCGCACTACTGCATTGTAAAACCTTTTTTTTTTTTTTCTTAACGACTCAACCAGTTAACAAGTGCTCATTTATTCCATCTACCTACAGATGGCACTAGCGCTCGTGCGATTTCGGTTATCGTCGGATCGCATTGGTTGGTAATGGTTCAACGCACATTTTGTTATGGTGATTGGTTACCAATTTTTTTAAAGATATTAACTAATAATATTGAGTTATTACACATTTTTTTTACCTAGAACAATGCAGCGTTATATAAGCGTCCGCTTTACTGAAGGTTACAACTCTCAACTTAAGTTTATTACTTTCAAACAAGGGCGCATTTTATCAATAAAATACAAATAAAAAATATTTAAAACGATAAAAATGTGTTTACTGTTTTGAACCGATTATTTTTGGGTTTTTGTTGTGTGAGTACGCGTTGGTGTTAAATGAACAGAAGTAACATATTTTATTGAAACTTATCGAAAATTCGTAGAGTAAAATTGTGAAATGGCTATAAAATCAGATGTTTATTTTCATTCCCACATATTTGTGTTATATACGACATTATATTTAATTGTGTACTAGATTACAAATAATATTCAATATATGTGACACAAATCCATATAATATGCATTTTTATCGACTCTAAAAAGAACTCTAATTAGAGAACTATTATGATGTTATTCAAAGCCTTCGAATTCTTAGAATCTACAAGTTTGTTATTCTCCAAAGACAATCTATAAACATTTTAATTTTATTTGTAAATTAAACTATTATTATTAAATATATATTGCTAAATTTTGTCAAATAATTGTTGAAGCAATAAAATAAATCTTGAATTATTAATAATAATCCAAACAAGATATGTAACTAATGAAATAAATATCCTTGTCCTATATTTAAATGCATTTTTTAACGCGAAAGTAATTGTTTGTGAGTGACAGAGAAAACGATAAAATATAAGAAATGTTATAAGATAAACAGTAATGTGATGTAAAATGTGAATAAATGGTAGACCCTTGATAAGAATGAAATTTGTGTATACGATAATGTAATAGAATCCTTGCGGTGGTTGAAATAAATCCTTGCGAACATTTTGAGTACCACGTGTGGTGGTGAACTCAAGGTCGCCAATACGAAAAGGCATTGACTCGTGCGGAGTCGTGAATCAGACGATGCACCGAATCAGGCCCGCATTTAGCCCACATGAGAAATGGACCGGCCACAAATTCGTTTGAGACAAGTGGGCGAATGTTGGACGCATTGCAAAATTATTCATTTGACAGTGTGTATATTATTCGTGTGCAGTTATCATTTACATGTTGGAAATAACTAGAGGGTACAGGTAATCGGTTATAATCGACGTATGTACATGTATACGAGGCGCGTTACGGTTACGGTTACGGTTACGGTTGCGGTTACCGCCCTCGTGCACCGAAAATTTTGATTGGACGCGATTTCGCACGTGCACACGATACCTTACCAACTGTCATATACATAATTACTAGGGACCAAAGCCAACTAAGGCATTTCACAAACAAAATAAAAGGCGACTTTTTTGCCAAATTGGTTGCACTGGGTTGAAGAACCCATTGCGGTGGATTATTTTGGTTCATTGAACAGACAATTAGGGGTTTTAACATTGTTTTCAATCACTTTTTTTTTTCTTCGAATATATTTTTAAAGAATTTCAAGAATTTTAAATAGATTCATTATCTTTGTATTCCAACCACAACTTCAGCTACTATAAAACAAATATTTTTAGTACATTTAAAAATTGTTTCAAAAAAATATATAATTCGTAATTATTTTCCCAAAAATCACTCAATCAAATTTTTAATTTTTTTATGCTCCAAAATACATAAAAAACACTTACTTGCGTATATACAGTACATACAGACACAATCTAAATAAAAATGTAGATTTCGTTACGTAACTTTAAGTGAAAATATATCTACCTACAATTGACTACAAAATGCATTATAATATACATTAAAGGGTCATCCGATTTAATAGGGTCATACGCAAATGAAAATTGCATTTAATTCATGACCACTTCGTTAACTTACAACTATAAATCAAGTTGGCATGCTGGCGTATGTCTTAGCGTGGCACCGCACCATAAACGTCTGTATACGCCAGTGTTTTTTTAATCCAACGAATATACAATAATGGTTTATTTTATTTCGCTATGAGATTAATTTAAAATATAAATAATTCCGCCAATACTCATGCTATAAACGTCTTTATCTTTAATATATGATTACACATATCTAGATATTTATAAATATACGTTCATACAAGCACCACTGCTTCCAGCTCGTTTGTCGCATTGAAAGCGCAAGTAAATGTTACAAATAATGGAATTGATAATTTAAAATAAAAACAGCGCCGTACCATATACGGTGACAATTATATTTTAATGTTAACGACTACATGAAGATAAATCACGCTAATAAATAATTCATTTTTGTTAATTAGTGTCTGGTGAATTACCCATTATAGCCCACACAATTTGAGAGTTTCAATCGCACTAAATTGTGTTTTTTTTTTGTAATATGTAAAACGGAATATTTAGAAATCACGTTTTCTAAGTTGATCCTGATGGAAACCTACAGCGGACAACCGCAAATTAATTGTCGACAAGGACAAATTAACACCCTCATCAATTTCGTCGTTTTTTTTTTATTGTTGATAACCATCATTAGGTTAATTAAAAATGTTCAACATCATTTCGAAGGTTTTTTGTTATGGTAATTTATTATTTTAAAAACCAACCTACACTTTATTTTCATATATTTAAAAAATTGTCTAGTCTTTTTCAAATAAATTCTTCCGTACTTGTACTCAAAAACGTGTCTAAATACAATGAATAAGCTTCTAAATTTATTAAAATTACATAAAATCCTTAAAACATTTTTATACAAGCATAAATATTCCTTTCTATTAGGAAGTTGTTAACAGTTTAAGTTATAACAAAATGTATATTATTAATTTTTATATGCACCAGAGAGTTGTAATTATATCCTTACATGATAAAGAGATAAGTATGAATAATATTTATTTGTACTGTTAATATGCGCTGTCACAAGCTAACTAGATTTTTATTCATTTTATTGCAACGATTATACACTGATAAATTACCTTGTAAATTGCACAAAAGTCATATCGTATTTTATGTGTTTTACGTGCATTGCAATGCGCTTTATTTCGTAAGTGTAACTAAATTTATTTCAACAAGCATTGGCGTAGCCAATGCTCAAAACTCCCATCGAAATATAATCAATATTTAAGATTTTTTGGGAAAGTTTGCAATAATACTGAAATATGGGGACTCAAGGATTTAAAATACTAATAGCACTAATTGTGTATGTATACGTTATCTAAACAAAATTTAATGTCAATCCGTTCAATATCTTCAGAGAAGAAAGAGCGACAAATTTTGATCTTACGAGCGACATACTACTTAGATACAAATATGTAATCTTAAATTTCAAAAAATGTTCGTTATTTCTGGCGCTTATATAGTTTATATTGATATGACTCATATTAAATTGTATGAAAATTAAAAAAAAATACGAATAATTATGTATTAAGAATTCACACGAGATACACGTAGCAAAACAAAAACAATAATTTCGAATTTCGTAAACATTATTCCAGACTCCCAGCCTTGATGAAGTATTACAATTATTGTCTAATTACCATTGTCTATATAAATGATAATTTTGTAATAGCCTTTTAAAAATTGTTCAAGATTAAAAAATAGAACAGCACAGGTTGGCAGCGCCGAAAAATGCGAGCGTAAGACAACAGACCTTGCATAGTAATAACTCTGATGCACTGACGGCGAGTGCTACGACCGAAATGTACTTTTACTTTTATTTTTGTGTAATTTTCAACCATTAATTTCGAACGCTGTCAAACTACCACTAAATTCATGTAAATTAAAAATAAACACACTCTTAATACTGCGTATTTATCATAATTTCGGTACTTGTAATAATACCAACAAATGCGCAAAACAGAACTGGTTTCTCTAGACGAATTGAATTCAGTGTACGAGTACGTTAATTTTAGTATTCTGTTTACGGTGTATTCTCTAATAAAAAACGCAGGTGAATTAATGAAGCCTATCGTACGTTGCCAGTTTATAATTGTAGGGTAACCACTTATGATAAAGATGAAAAAGGAGCGAATGCGCTACACAATACAAAAGATGAACCAGTGCAGTGTGGAGATGAAGGTGGTATGGATGTTGAGAGATAGCGACGACAATTCACAAAGAAAACCGCGCGATTCCCCGCCTTTATGGCACAAAAGCCTCGATAAAATACCTTCATATACTGCATAAAGCCTAAAGCCATATTGATAACCACCGTTTTATTTTTCATACATCAACAAAAACCAAAACTTTTTTTCATATAAATAAAATTAATAATATTCATCGAAAAGGCTTTTTTAACCATAGTTGTACTTCATGTATAGATCGTAATAAATAAATAATTTTAAAAAAATTGCTCAATTATTTTTCCTAAGATTTAGATTCTTCATTTTGAAAATCAAACCGGATATTAATAATTAAAAAATTTAGAAGCGTATGTTAAGTGTATGTGCTATGGTGTGGATGACTAATGTTTTATAGAACGAGAACAGAATTCTCGTTTAAATTGGAAAAGTGTATTTGTACTATGGTCAGACTGACCGATATGTGCGTTGTTGAGTTCTGTTTAGCGGTTGTCAGAGTTGAAACGTTTTTCGCGTTGAACATGATGCCGATGCCGGTGGTCAGCGACTGAGAACTACATGTAAATCGACCCAAAGCAGTTAGACTATACGGAGTATTACCTATTTTTAATGGTCGGAGAAAACAAACGGTAATGCATCACCTCGATAATTACTAATTATCCATTAGATGTGTGTGTGTGTTTTTCAATCTTTGCCGTTAGCGGAAAGTGTTGGGATAATTAGGAGCACTGATTTTTTTATTTTAACAGTAGACTACAAAACGTTGTTGTGATAGGTAAGGTTTAATTTATATTTATTATATTTTCCAGTGTATCAAAATTAATTACATAATATATAATAATTGCAATGTTTAATTGTGTAAACATTTTGTGCAGACTATTAAGGATGTTTTTTTTTAGTATAGCGGGAGTAAATTTTATAATAATTGCATTATTTTATTTAAATTTATTATTATTATTTAGTGAGAAAAATGTTGAATCGTTAACTTATGCAAGTGCATACTATGTAAAATAAATATGTACTTGCTACACCTCTATAGCTCTAGTATATTATGAAATGTAATCTAAACAGAGAAATTTATTTAGCTTGACGTATCGAAATCACTATACGCTCTATTAGAAAAGTGAATTTAGTGCTCGGTAATGCTGCGGTGATAAGACCGCGTGGGGTATTGCATTGAGTAGAAAAATGCGCAATAAAATATAACGCTTGATTGAGTTTTAACTATTTTTCACTTGATTTGGCTAGATAGTGAAATTGTCACACTTAAAGCACACTTGGCTATATCAACCCATACAAATTACAGTTCTATTTATGGCTTCGAAAACATAAATAACTCTTATAACATATTTCTATTTATTGTGACGAAATATAGACTTAAATGGATTGTCGGAAGTGATATGAATAAGTGCATCATTTATTCTTTCACGTATTTAATTTAAAATAACTATTATTGTTGTTATAGTTGTATGAATGACAAATATGTAGGCAACGAGGACGCGTTTGTTAAACACTCGCGGTATCATTTTTATTTAAATGGCGCATAAGAAATAAATAATAACACGTTCAGTGGGTGAGTAAAGCATTGTTTCAGATCTAGTATCGCACATCACAGTCATAATAAGTAATATAAACAATTTATCACTGGATGTGGGTGACCTGTGAGCTGTGAGTGGAGTTGACTTGAGATGCTATGCAGAAATTATTGTTTATATTTCTGCAGGCTGTAGGCGTTTCATCAAAACAATTTATACCGACGTCAGGTCAGGCTCAGGCGTTAGATTAACCATAGTGCCGCGTTCTTAGTTCTCAGTTCTCTTTTTACCTTGTACATTTCTCTTATTATATAAATAAACTAACAGAGATTCAAATTATTATTTATATACATACATACTTTCAAGAAAATCGATTTTAAATTAACTTTCTCGTACAATTTCAAGATTCTAACGCATTGTATAAATATTTGTGTTTTTGTGTGTTTCAGATCATGAACAACTTTAAATCACCATGTGATCCTTCATCGTTGTACAAATCACACTAAAGTAACCCCGAAAAGAAAAAATGTTTCCAAACGCAACCGTATCATCTCGCAGTAGCAGCAGCCGCAGTGGCAGTTGCGGCCGTAACTCTTCAATGCCGTCCCTCCGAATGCAAAGTCCGCTAGCGCCTCGAACCTCAGTAAACCCACTATTCCGTCACTCCGAGAACCAATTCACCTCGTTTGACGCTTCGCACTTTATGTTTCGTCAACAAAAGATCGCGGATCGCCGCAAGAATCACCACTTGCGGCGTTACCATTCGCACGACTCGCAAGCGAATTTCGGCGATGCCCAAGCGAATTTCGGCGAGTCGTCCGGCGAATCGAAGGATAACAGTCCGGATTCGACGCAGAATCGTGTGGGTACTCGTTCGGCGCCTGATTCCACTGGGAATAGTCCGGAGAGTACGGGCGATCGAGGGAAACGGCAGGAATATGAAGTTAAGGATTTTTTAGATCGGTATTCGTTGCCTCGAGTTGTTCGAACTAGCGCGGGGGAACCGTTATTGTTGTACCGGTGTTTTGATAGTTTTACGAAAGTCCAAGCCAGGCCCGTTGCAGGACGAAAAGGAAAAGAGAAGAGTGAGGCTCGTGTTCTACATTTTCCTGAAGGATATCCGGGTAAGACTCTACTTATAAAATATATATTTACATATAGTAGTTGCATACATAATAAGTTGTAATAATACAAATTTAACAATCATACATACACAAAAAATATAGACTAAATTTAGATGAATTACTTAATTTTTAGTATAATTAAGTTTTTATGCTATTAAAAAAAATTAATGTGAATTCAAATCCATTAAAATGTTCGATCAATGTGGGTTGATACTAAAAATTAAACAAATACTTAAAATTAAATAATTAATCTTACACACAACGTTTTTTTTTTGTTTTTGTTAATCTTAAATTAAATGTTCAAGGTTCTGGAAATCGGCCATAGACGCTATCATAAATTTGAGAAACACAAGTTGTTATAAGTTATTTAATATTTACAACAAAGATATATAAACAAACAAAAAAATAAAGCAATCTTTTTATGTTCTGTAATTTCGTCATTGTTAAGCTTTCCCTTGCGATTTGCACTTGCAATAAAATTGCAGTTACATATGGCTCGTGTTTGCACCACACCAAATTTGGTATAAGACCTTTTTTTTTTTGTTGTTGTGGCTGCTGTTGTTGTTTTTTACATGCATAAACACATGAGTATATACCATACAACACACATTGTTTTAAAAATTATTAACGTTTAGTTTGGGCCGTGCCATATTGCATTGTTTTTAAAACATTTATGCGCGACCATGAACATACATATATATTACCACCAAGTGTCGAAATTTCGTAATACAATTTTTTTTATTTACCTTTAGTCATCCTAAAGAAATTTTTAATCTGCCGTTCAATATTTACCAATGAACATTTTATAGCATATTTAATTTAAAAAAAAAAATGCAATAACATTTGATGAAAACGAATGCACATATTTAACAAAAACAATGATTATAAGTATAACACATGTTTGTGTAATTAGAAAGTTATGTCTATATAGATGATATGAGAATTATTCTCATAGTCCGCCCATATACACGGTAGTTGTAACTATACCGAATTAGTTACATAACCTAAAACTTTCTCGCGATTCGTCCGATGTTAATTACGAATAATTAAAAAAAAAAAACCATTATTAAAATTAAACATATAGCATTAGCACAGTCGTCTGAGATGTTTTTCAATTATCTACTTAAAACAATTAAAAATATTGGAAAAATGAAACAAAATTACGCTTACTTAAAATGTATAAATAATTATTACATACATACATACATACATACATACATACATACATACATACATACATACATACATACATACATACATACATACATACATACATACATACATACATACATACATACATACATACATACATACATATATAATAAAATCTTATTAATCTCATCAGACATGAATGAACTTTATTTAAAACAAAAACACTGTACTTTCTTATACGTTGTAGTATTTACTAGTTATATATAAATCTGTAGTTTATAGTTTTATAATTGTATTTTCTTTAATTTTGGCTGTAAACAGACACACACACACACACACACACACACACACACACACACACACACACACACACACACACACACACACACACACACTAAAAAACACGTATATACATATTGGGATATGTTTTAAGACAGTTTATAGAAATGTTGCCTTGTCCTAAAAATCCGTATTAATTTCACATGGTTTCAACAAAAACATCACAATTTATGTAAGGCAACAGTAACGTTTATTACCCAAAGAGATTTCGTCAGATTTGGCGAATAATGCATGGGTAATTTTACGCCCGTATTGTTGTTCGTAAAATATTACAAAATATAGATGACGGAAACATGAATCTTTACCTACCGCCTGCCTAGCATTGGAAACAATAATTTTCACTTATTTACTGTGTGAAAATTACAAATACAGAACGAACGAATGAATGGCATATATGTTGGGCATTATTCGCGGTTACTTTGACGGGTAATACCGTGGCGCTGTTCTCACATTGTTCCTAACGTTGTTTACATCGTTGCCATGGGAACCATTTTATGATTATCTCTGTTGAAATGTAAGGCTGTTACGTCACACATTAGGTATTGTTATGAGATACCGTTACAGAAATATGTTCACAAATGATTTGTTATTTTGTTATAAATTTGCTCACTTTACATAATAATAGAATGCTAAAATATATATATTTTATATACAGGTTGGTTTTCTCTGCTGGGTGATAAGGGAGAGCGATGTGCCCTTTTGCACACGACTCTATTACATCTGGTCCGTGAACAAGTCTGCTCATTCTTAAGTTTGACGTCCTTTACCGCTTATACAGCTCACCCCCCTGATCCCACAGGTAATTTTAAATTATTTTTATTTTCTTTATAAATCTGTAAATTTGTTGTGAATTAAAATATGGTTTTGTGTTTTTTTTTTCTAGATGCCTTATCACGTTTGCAGTACTTGAAAACGGTGGTACGTGGTGGTCAGGTGTTCCGGTTACGTGCCGTGTTCCAGCACCGGGACAAACCGGACGCTGGACGAATGTCAACGCGATCCGATCGCATGTCGTCTCGATCGACGC
This sequence comes from Nebria salina, assembly GCA_944039245.1. Taxonomy (NCBI): domain Eukaryota; kingdom Metazoa; phylum Arthropoda; class Insecta; order Coleoptera; family Carabidae; genus Nebria; species Nebria salina. The sequence goes on from OX063271.1 coordinate 15,916,093, forward strand.
GCGATCGTGATCTAGCTAATCGTTACGCTCAACTCATCGATATTAATAATCAGGTATGTTCTTTATATATGAATTTTTAAACAAAATTACTATCGAACGAACATAATCTAAACTTTACAACAAACAGTTGATTTATTATAAAACACACATTTAAAAAAATGTCTATATTTAATAATTTGTTTTGATTTAACTGACCAAAATTTTAATTTGGTCAATATTTTATGACTTATATGAAATTAAATTTAATATTGTTACTAGATGCATAATAACAACATGATTATTTTATTTGCTTTGTGAAAAAAAAAACTGCTGTTTACTGATCTGTAACGATTTGGTTTCCGTTTTCCTGTAATTTCTGAAGTTGATTGACATTTTGGACAAACAAATTGTCAACCAAATCATACGTTATCAAATCAGTTGATTAAAAAATAAATAATGATTCAAATATTTTCCAGTACAGATTTGATGAAAAAAAAATTTTTTTACCTTAAATGAAAAATTGTTTAGATAGATTTATGTAAAAAATGAGTTTTATATTTCCCGGAAAATGTATTCAATTAGATTGGATTAGTGTGCAGAAACGTAAAGCGAAAAATTTGCATGCAACTTTGTGTGTAGATACGTTTGTGATACACGTTATAAAATACATCCGATCGAAGAGCCCTGTTTATAAATATATAATGGTAATATTTTAAACCGTAGAGACTAAAGATAAAACGAGTTTAAAACATAGGCAAAACCACATGTGATGTAAATGTATGCTTTTTAATCTTTGTTATTTATAATATACTCTCCGTGTTCGTGGTTTGTGCGCGCGTTCACGTTTTGCGTTGACTATCGAATAGTTTGTGCGCGCATGGAATGCGAAAATAAAACGATTCGAAATGAAGAAAGAGTACGAAGCAAGTGCCAGGTGTAAGAGGCGAAGTATACTATATACACTCACCTGTGATCTGCACACCTGGATACCGCAACAGCAATATCACTTGTTTTAAATAATGCCTATACGTCTTCCGTTTGTTTTACTGTTTTGTTTGCCTCTTTTTTTTATTTCAACTTGGGCGATTTATATTTGTAGATTAATTAAAATATTTACATTGAAGGTCGATTGAAATACGATTTTACTTTCATTCTATGTACATACATACTTACATAAATGGTTGATTCACCGACGTAACTAACTAGTTTAAGCTTTTAATATTCAATTTACAATATTCGGTTTTAATTATCTTTTTGCAGGAATTGTATGCTCCCTTGACGACGAAAGGTGATTTCTATGAGATCCACAGTTCGACGAAGGCGAGGTTATGCTTCCCGGGGATGCTGGACAAGACAGGACCCCTGGCGCTGGACAAGGACTGTCTGTACCGCCTGGCACATCTTATGCGACGCGTCCATCTGCCACTCAAGGTCAAACTGATGGCTGGACCACTTCCGACAGGGTTGCCCAAAGATTTTACTGGTAAGACTTTTATTCAAAATCATTTTATGCATATATTTTAATCCTACACATTACAAACCGAACATGCTTATATTTCTTATATAATGGTACTACATGTAGTGCTCTATTTAATGCACCTCATAAGCTGCTTTTGATTCGCCTAACGCACCTTATAGATTACGGTGCTTCACTAAAGACGCTATAACACCATTTAGATACTGATTTTATAATTTGTTTATCTCAAAAACGATTAATCGCCTTATTTAACAAGCGTTTCTACTTGTTTATATATAAATATAAAATCTGAAATTTTAGTGGAAAACTATAATTATTTTTGCGCGAAATAAATTATTTTCACGGTGACAAATTTCTTAACAATAAAATTCACTTAATTATCACATTTGCATTGTTGATGATTAACCTACTCTTGGAAAAACAAAAGAAAACCACATATTTTTATTTTTAGAATGTTAGTGCTAAAAAAGTAAAAGAAATTTAATCTCCTATTCCTATTTCAACTTCAAATGTACTACTTTACGACTGTTTTTACAAACATAAACGATGAACTTTAAATATATTAACCTTCGATGACCCTTGAAAAATTAAATAGCTCGCAAATAATAAATATTAAATAATTCATATTTCATGCAACACCTGAAAATGCATGTTAAACAAGTTTATAAACACTGTTATATGATAGTTTTCAAGTGCATTTTTCGCTACGCATGGCTATGTTCACGCGATACAAAAGTGCCGTGGCTAGTCGCTCACTTCACAACAATGGTACCATCACGGTGTAAACACCAATGTGAATATTGTCACGCTAACTTTGCCACATGCGACCTTGCTAACCATACGCTTGTGGTTTCCGGTTTCCCGAATACCTACAAGTCAGCCAATAACTGATTTATCTTAAAAGTCTTCCACATTTACCCACATTTAAATCAATATTGACTAATTACCCTTAAAATATCTTACTTTTCTCTCATATGTATAACTTTAACTGGGAATGGAATTAGTGAATAATTCACACTAACGCTAAAAAATCTGCTTCCACAATATAATACAGCAACTAACACCAAATAATCTTGAAGAATATTTATTAATTTGGAAACTTCTACAGATACCTTCCTCTTAGACGAAAAATTCCAGGAACCACTTCTGGTAACATGCACCCTACCATCAGAGAATTCCACCCATGAAATCAGTTGCCTCAATGTGAATTCGAAATTAAAAATAACTCGTTCGATGTTGGGATTTGAAACTGAATACAAGTTGTTCAAATCGCAACGGATGCAATCTGCGTTATCGCATTGTCACAAAAATGTGGAACAATGGTATCGCCAGGTTCGACTCGCGCCGAATATTAAGATTGAGCTTCGACAGGTGATCAATAAAGAAGAATTAGATGTCTGTCCTGGGTGTAGGAAATTGAAGAAACTATGTGGCGGAAAATGTGAAGTTAATAAATATAATGTAGATGAAGAAGAAATGAGGAGGTATACTGAAACGAATATGGAACGGCAATTAATAACCAAAGAAGTTCTAGAGAAGTTCCCGAAACCCAAAAAGTGGTATCGTCACTTTAAGTTGTTAGGAACTCAACCGGAAGCTTCGCCACTGGTAGCAACTCTGAAAGATTTAGATGGTAGTGAAAAGGTGAAAAGTATTGACCGCTACAAAGATATGTCGAAGTTGATTGAGGAGAAGTTTGGTAAGAAGTCGTATAATCCAGTTAAAAAATCCGCGTCGTTTATGTTCTCAACCAAACGCATCGACTTAGAAGAAACTCCAATGAAGAAAGATCCAACATTACTCAAATGTCAAAGTTTGGACGCGCAATTATGTTTAGACAACGCCCAAAAGAGAGGCTTTAGGAAAAGAGGCTCTGATGTCTCAGAAAGCTTCAGTCACGAATTCCAAATGTGTATTTTAGACAATGAAAAAGGACACATTAACAAACCCAACAAAGGACACTCATTGAAAGATCTCAGATCGTTAAACATGGTCATAACTGAAATCGATTTAGACGAAATTATACCAGTTAAAGAAATTAAAAAACCTAGCCAACCAGATGTTATCCCATCTCAAAACAATTCATTCATAACCGAACGATTATGTTCAGAATTTCACGTGAAAACAAAAATCCAGAAGAAACCTGTGTCTAAAATTAAAATCCCTGAAGTACCTAAATTGGAACTCCCCAAACCAATCGAAGTCCATGTTCAGGTTCATTCTGTAGTGAATCGAGTCCAAAATCGTGCTTTACCAGTAGTGGATGATCTTCCTTACAGTCACGTGGTTGACGAAGTCCGAAGACCGGTAGCTACGCGGACAGTCACTGTTCCTGATGAGAATGTTTATGCAGAAATCTGCGATACGAAGTCACGTTGTAGCTGCGCTAAAGATAAATGTGCGTGCGCAACGCGTAAAGGGGGTGAGAGTACGGAATATTGTTACGTGAAACTTGGAAGTAATGGCGATAGCATTACGCAATCTTCTGATGATGACCTTGAAGCGATTTATAATACTTTGAGGTAGTTGTTGGTAAATTAATCATTAATTAATACCATTCCTGTATATTTTTGTATGTATTTACCTATTATTATAACTATTAAAACTATTTATCATTACAAATTATTATAAAATGTATTTTTGATTTAATAAATTACATGACGTTTAGTTCTTGTTTTCTCTATTAAAAATGTTTAGTGCCAATACAACAAATATCGAATATGTGAAATGCGAAAAAATATATGTACGTATAAGTTAAATAATAAAACATACAATTTTATCTTTGAAAATAATACAATTATTTAATATTATGACATTACAAAATAGTTAATTAAATTTATTTAGATCTTGTTGAATTTGCTGTACAGCAGTATTAATTTCTGAGAAATATGTCCGGAACTTCTGATCCGTTTCTGTTTGATCTGTGAATAAGTTATTTTTAATTTCGTCTTGGTCCAAATCTCCCATGCGATTCAATACTTTTAAATCGGTCTTCACATCTTGAAGGTCAGCTTCAAATAAGGTTTTCACGTCGTTTATTTGCTTTAAAGCTGATTGATAATCAGCAGTATTCTATAAAAATTATTATTTTTTATAAAAATAATTCAATTAACAAAAAAAAATTTAAACTAACGCTGCAGTTCATATGCGATTTTAAAGTGACCGAAGTTTCATTTAGTTCTTTTTTCGTTTGCTCTCTGGAATAAATTTGGTTTTAGTTCTTTATGTCTTTAATAAATGTGGGAATGGTTACATTTTTTCGCGATACTTGTCGGATAATTCAGCAAGAATTTTGTATTGATCGTCGAAATTTTTTAAAATTTGAGGGTTCATATTGAAGCAGTATTTTGTTTTCTATGACATTTTATACGTCATAGAAATCTAGATTTTTATTTTTTATAATTTTACTTATTGGGTAAATTTTCTGCATATTAATTTGTCAAGCAATGCGAATTATCTATAATATGCTATTCCGCAATACTCAACCGTATAATTAGTTGCATGCAAAAATATTATTTTTTACTTTCTTATATTGCATGTACTTATAATAAGTAATTATGAATTCGTTCTCGAGATTTTAACGAAAATATAAAGAAGTGTTTCAAAAATTATTTATTATACATATCAATATTTTTTTAATGATTAAATATTTGTATTTCAAGATACGTATAAGAAAGTAGTTTATTCAAATCACGGCTTATTATGCATAAAGCATATTTAATTTTGAATATAATTGTTTTGTATTGCATTTTTCTAATGGGAAACGAAGTAATGGATGAACACTTCCAAATGAGGAGACGATCTGAGAGTGTTTAGAAAAATATAACAAAATTCAAAGTGTGAAAATCGAACTCAGTTTGTAGAATTGTTTAATAAATAAACTAATTTTCTCATAATAGTTTATTTATTTAAAGTTTAATTTTCATTTATTTAAAGTTTAATTTTCATTTATTTAGCAAATCAACACTTATAAAATTAGACGTAAATGGTGAAATAATCTATTTAAACTAATTAAAAAATAGTTAATTACATATTAGAATACTAAAAGATAAATATAGTCACATACACATGTTTGAAATGCAGCAATGTCAACCATGAAGTGCAAATTAGATAGCCAATCAAAAACAAGGCCAGTAAATGCATCGAATCAAAACAAATATAGATAAATTGCACACTGGCCTTGCATTTCCGCGTTAGAAAAATTGCATTTTTACAATCATTTCCCTGATATACACAATGAAAATCATCCTTTATCTTTTAGTTATATAACTCATATCGTTCGGCAAACACAAATTATTTATTTTAAAGTAAGTTCGCAAGTTCAATAATAAACATTCATATTTAACCGTTTTAACAAACATAATTTTACATTTATAGCCAATTACTTCATTCTTAAATTTAACAAAATGGCAGAAACACAAATAGCAAATTTGAAATTAGATTTTCTAGGGAGCCTATTGCGGCAACTTGAAAATGATAAAAGTATTAAAGTCACAGAAATCGACGCACAACCAGCGTGTGAAAAAGGGGATAATTTTATGTCGGTTGTATCAAAAGTTTTCGTGAAAGGAAAGAAAATTGTTGATGACAATGAAATAGGTATGGACACACCTTAGTTAAATTATCTTAGAATTTTTTAGTTAAAATAAATTAATATATGAGAAGCTTAATTTTTTTAATATATTTAATAATTGAATTTAGATTTCACAACATCGCTTATTGTAAAACATCCGTTTCAGTCTGAAACAATGAAAGATATGTTCCAATCGAATGATATTTTCTATAATGAAGTAATTGCGTATAATGAAGTGATTCCAAGTTTGCGTAAACATTTCAAACATAAACTACCAATTGCTGAGTGTCTTTATGCTGGTAGCGATTGTATTATTTTAAAAGATTTAACTTTAGACAATTATGGAATGAGAACCGACGCCTGTTTGAGTATTAACGATTGCGTTGCAGTGCTAAAGGTAATTTTCTAGTGTGCCCCGTTTAAAATTCGCAAATCAAAACAGAAAATTATATATGTATTTTAGGAACTAGCGAAATTGCATGCCTCGTCAGTGATTTTAAAACATGTTGATCCTGAGCAAATAACCACTTTAACATCACGTTTGTACGAATTATTGAGTAAAGAAGACAATTTCTTTTCAACTGCAGCCAATAATAGCGTAGACACAGCGTTACTTTTGTTAAAAAAGGCTGAGAGTTCTGAAAGGGTATCGAGAGCAATCGACTATTTCGAACTACACAAAGACAACTTTTATAATAAAGTATTAGGTTTGATTCAGAATAAATACGAAACGGCTGTTATCAATCATGGTGATTGTTGGCGAAATAATTTATTGTTTAAAAACACCGGTGATGATATTGATGTTAAGTTGATTGATTTGCAAATCATGAGGTACTCGTCAATCGCAGCGGATTTATCGTATTTTTTGTTTATTAATTTAAGTCCTGAGACTCGTCGGGCGAATTTCGATTATTTTTTGGAGCAATATTTTAACACGTTCAAAAATTGTATTGTTGAGCATGGTGTTGATTTCGATGAATTGCCATTTAGTAAAGAGAGATTGATTGACGAGATGTGTGATTTTCAAATTTATGGGTATTTAATGAGCTCTATGATCACACCTGTGTTTTACATGGACAAAGCGTTGTTGCCGAATATGGACGAAATGACACCTGAACATTTTGATCCCGAATACCAAAAGGAGATGTATTCGAAAGCAATCAACCCAGCCATGGAATCTAGAATTATGGACATTGCTTTCGACTTAGTTGAGAATTACAAATTTTAATATTTACCCAAATAAAACACCATAACCATTTATAGATATTTAAACAGACATTTATTTTTGATATTGTTACATATACATATATTTATAGGTAGTTTAAAAGAAAGTAGAGATTTATATTTTATTTTACATATATAGTACAAATATAAATAAAGTTACAGTATTTTACTCTATAAATAGAGATGATATACAAGTATCGTCATCAATGGTTTTTCTAGAATTAAAAAACGCCCCATCGTTCGAATCGGGATTATAAAATGAGTTAAAACTTAAACTATCATCAATTTGTTTAAAATCTAAATATGTTTTACTCCTATTTCCATAACTGACGTTTATTTTATTATATGAATTAAATGTATCTACAGAAAATACTTCAGGTACTATTTGATAAGTGGTTTGTAAAAATTCTAAGACTGCATCGAAAGTTTGTAAATTATTAAATATTTTTCTGGAGTGTTTCGGTAATATTTTTTCTAACATAAAAACTAAATGGTGATGAAAACATTGATATGTTAAGTTATCAGTTTGGTGAAATTTGGGGATATTTGTTGTTTGATTGTTAAATAATTCAATTGTTTTAAGACTTAGAGTGCTATTATAACAAATGTCAACCCATTTTTTGATGCAATCCAGTGGGGTTACTGGTACTCCAGTAAATAGGGCAGGGTTTGTAAGTAAATTACTTGCAACCATTACACCTACAAAAAATAATTTTTTTTAAATTATATTGTTAACTATAGATATTTTATTACCTTTGCATTTTGTGATTTGTTGTAATTCTAAAACGTTTTCTAGATTTTTAACTCCACCGTTCGCTATTACAGGACAATTAACCGACTCAGAAATTATTTTTAAAAATTCTGTATTGACTGATCCTGTCGATTGTTGATTTGCAGTTCTACCATGAATAGTTAAAAAACTAACGCCTGCCATTTCTAATTGTTTGCATATTGAGACTGTTTTTCTAAAATTAATTTAATTTCGATTAATCGTAATATCGATTTGGTTAATTAACCAAACGACTTACTTAACATCGTTTAAAATACGCATTTTAACACTAATAGTAAATGGTTTAGATATGTGATTTCTACACTGACGAACTAAATCACTTATTAATTCAGGTTTTTCTAACATTATACACCCAATCCCCTGACACTTCGCCCATCTTTGAGGGCACCCACAATTCAAATCAACCCCATTACAATAACTAAATAAAATATTTCAAATCAAATTTTGATTTATTTTTTTCTTATCTATTTAAAACTTACGGCGAAATTAAATTTGCCGCTCCCACAAAATCATGTACAGTATTCGCGGCAAACTGCACTACAACCGGGGAATCCCCTATAAGTATAATTGAATTACCAACAACACAAATAAAAAAACCCCTAAAACGACTAACCTAAATTTGTTGAAAATTCATTTAATCTAGCCTTTTCGCTTTGACAAAACGAATCAGCTAAAATCATTGGCGTAAACGCCAAATCACAATCATAATCACGGACTAAATTACGGAACTGAAGTCTAGAAATTCGAAATGTATCAAACAAGGAGTTAAATTATCCTAATATATATATATATAATACTTTGAGTATCTGACCATAGGAGCACATATTTTAACTAGCTTATTATCATGAAATAAATCTAATATATTTATGTTATTGACCGTCATTTTTCATTTAAAATACAACAAAATATTAATATAACCTAAAGTGTGCCTAAAACCAAACCACATGTTAATAGTTATGTGTATGTTTACATAAGCTAAATAAGATATTTAAATTGTCTGAGTAATTGAAATAAATTAAGTAATTAGTTGACGTTATTTTATATAAGTAACCGATTTTAAATGAGTGTTTCTTTGTGATGCATTGTGAATTAGGGTGAAAATAAGAACGTTGTAAAATGTGAATGTGAACGCAGTGATTGGTAGATGTCAAATGTCACGCGAAACTTCGGTTTGTTTATTATTTTTTGCTTAGATATAACAATTACGGCTGCCTAATTGGGTATTTTTGCAAATGTTTGTTGTGCAATGGTCAGTTTAACCCGTAATTTTAGTACAGCAACTGGGGTAAGTCGTCATATAACCTTGTCAATAAAAAAATGAATCATAATTATTATTAACTTTAGAGACTTTGTTACAGGGTGCGACATTTTTTAGCGAATCAGTCACGATGGAGGATAGGGAGCACTTGCAGCCTCACATAGACACTTATAAAGTGTTTAAACCACTACAAACAATACCATCCGTTTCATTACATTTAATCACAACATTAACTTTAGAAATAACTGCAATCGTATTAGCGTGTTTGCACCCCAACGAACAAGACAAATGTCGTTCTTATTTTATTGTTCTCTACATGCATGTTTCACTTTGGTTTTTAACACTGGTAAGTTTACTCTTTCATTCGTTTTACGTTTTAAAAACCACATTTAAATATTATAGTTCATAGATTTCTTTATTAAAAGAAAACACCATGAATTACGTATGAATGGTTATTTAGAGTTTTACAAAAAAACTTACATCCACCATCGACTCCCGTTCTATATTGTTAGTTTATGGAATTGCGTAATATTATTGTTGCAAACGGTTATGCAACATTTCTATCCGGATAATTTCGCTGAACAATGTATAAGAGATGATATGTTAACGCCGTTGAATTGTATTTGTGCAATTATCACACTTGAAGTTTGCGTTTTATTTGGTATCAGCATTAATTATATTGGTACGTAATAACACCGAAAAAAAAACTGATGGGGTTTTTTGATATGTTTGTCATTTTTAGTAAAAGTGCGTAAATTTAATAAACAACGTTTATTGCCTGATGTCCAAAAAGAAGAATGGGCTGCTTGTTCAACTAATGAAGGTTTTGGAGAAGGTGAAGTTGGTTATACGCAACATGGCGATCGTATGAGTGATTTTATTGAAAAACAAGTTAGTTATAATTAAATAAAGCATGTAAAATTATCGTAAATATTGCGTTTATTTTCAGGCTGACCTAATAAGATATCTTAAAGAACATAATAATCGTTTGAGTCAAAAAATCATGATGCTAAACGCACAAATAGAATTCCATAATTCTCATAATTGACGTCATTAATTACAGATTTATGTGTGATATTTATAATAATACTTAACATTTTTTATTTCCCGCCTAGTTAAATCGTTTCATAATATCTAAATGACGAACTATACATTTAAATTGTATATAAATTAATTATATTGATCAAATTATCGATTGTTTAATTAACTTTGATGAATATATTATTGGATTAATTGTCTGACTGTAATTCTAGTAATTATATTTTAATTTTCTTGTATATATATGTAAAAGAATACTATTGACTGTTAATTAATAAAACAATAATAATGACAGATGTAATTATATCTAACGAATTTTGTAAGTGATAATATGGTGTTTGTCTATATCTATATATTTGTTGATATGCTAATAAAATTATAGTTTCAATTTATCTTGTTTCAATCATATTATTACTTCCCATAAATGTTTTTAATAATTTTGCTATAAAAATATCTGCAGTGTCATGCACCGAACTTTCTTATACGCATATGGGTTAAACCACATCGTAGTTACATTATTTTTCTAATTTATAATATTTGTTCTAACCTTTAGATCGCTTTAACACTATATATATATATATATATATATATATATATATATATATATATATATATATATATATATATATATATATATATATATATATATATATATATATATATATATATATATCTTAGAATAAATATTAAATGTCAAACTTCAAGTTATTTAAGTCTATTTTGTTAAACAATTGACAGGCGCAGATGATACGATTTATGTAACAATATATATAATAAGCAGAAATTTATTTTGAAACCAGTACTTTTTTTGGAAAAAAGATTCAAGCAAAAGTTGTGCTAAATATAAATATCATTAATTTTTGTTAACAAAAATTTTCAGTAACTATAACCATTTTTGAGTAATTGCAGAAACTGCAAAAAATGACTAGAGTAAACATGCACTTCCCGTCGGAATATTGTTTTTAAAAATAGGAGGTTTTCGTGCCAGGCACATACAAATCTTACGTTTAAAATTTCATAATTTTCCCTTTAGCCGTTTGGGCTGTAGAGCGCTCACATACACACACAGACACACATACACAGACGGACGTCATTCCAAAAATAGTTGGAATCGATTCAGGGAAGGTCAAAACGTATATTTCCGTTAAAATCTCGAGTTCGAAATTTTTCATGATTACAATACTTACTTATACTGCGTATAAGAAAGTAAAAACAACGCTTAATGTAAAGCTTTCGTCATTTGATGCATGTGACGTCATGATTTAACCTAGAAGTTAGTTAAAGGGTTAAATAAACAATAGTTGTTGAACTTGGTAACGAAAGTACATTATTTTCTCATGCAAATATGTTTACTTATGCGTGCAAATAGTTTTAATTAATTCGATAAAAAGTCTTAAATTGTTTCACTTTCTATTCAAATTGAACTAGACATTGTTAGTATACCTTATTGGTATTTAGATCAACGTATATTTTATTAAAATCTACATAAAGTACTAACAATTTTTTTTGTAATCGACAACCAAAAACACTGAAAAGAAAATAAGTTAACGCTATTTTAAATTGAACTAGAAATTAGTCGTGATCTTACGACTCTATTTATGACTGTATTTGCTTATATCTTAACCGAATTGCGATAAACCTAACTAGTATGAGTTCAGATGTATTGTATACAATTTTGCAATTAATAAAAAAAAATGTCAACATTAAAACAACGGATTATGAAGATTTACTGGTACTATTAAGATTTAGTGAAAGTATCTACAGTCTAAATACACGCTTAGCTCAGATCCCCGAATCATGACATTGGTACTACATTTAAATATAATAAAAATTCATGTATTAATTTCATGTTGTTAAAATAATAATAAAAATTAAATGCATTTATACTTAACATCAGATTTGAGGAAATATTTCTTAACCGAAATGTTAAAGAAACACTACTTAATTATTTTGCAATATAAAATACCTATAATTAAATAAATAAAAATATATTTTAAAGAATACAAGGGCATAACGTCAAAAAATAATTAAATGTATAGAAACATACTAGAATGTTTTTTTTTTATTTTAAATAAATTTCTTAGTTGCTTTCTCTTCCCCTCGAATGAAGTATCTGAGTATGATTCTGGAAGTAATGATTGTGAGTGTATTGCGCGCTATACCCATTCTGTCTCTTTTCTCATTTTGTAATAATACTCGTAAGTGTAGTGGCGCGATTTTAAGTATAATGTTTTCGTTCATAACTTGATCAACCTTTACCAACATGAGATCGATACAATATATGCAGCTTGCCGTTTTTGTGGTGTGCTTTGTATATGTTTTAAGTGCTGACGAAAAAAATAATGTTCAAATCGCGAGTAAAGCTATTGATGTAAATGGTAAGTTTGTCGCAATTATTATGTAAAGTTGTGGTTTCATTATAATTTTTATTTAGTTTTGGGTTTAGTTTTTTATTTATTTTTGTATTGTGCAAATTTTTTTTTTTTGAAGTATTTTGAAAGTTCGTTTGGTATTTTATTATTGAGATTTTAGGGTTTTCCACTTTCGTAGAAACTATTTTATTTTTATATTAGTAATTAATGTATGTAATGTACCAATATTTAAAAGCAGTTATTTTACTCTTTATTTCATAATTATTTTTCTAATCTATCTATAATTTATTTTGAGTTTTATATAAAATATGTAGCAACAATACTTGATTCATAGAATTTTAAAGCTCTTCTTTCATTTTCATTTAATAGTAAATTTTATAAAAAACATTTTGTCTTAAAATAAGTGTAAATTTGAATATGTTTTACTGTAGTATTTATATGAAACGCATTAAAATTAATAAAACTATTTGCATGTGAGTGTAATTTAACTAAAATTTAATAATATTCGTGTTTACGTGTATTTTGAATGAGGTAGTGTTTTTGCTCAAAACATTATTTATTCAATAGTTATTTATGAATAAGTAAAACTAGAAGTAAAAACATATGAAATAGTAAATAGGAGTAGAATTTTCTTGACTATCAGTTAAATTTAATTCAATACAACTAGATCTAAATCAAGACTAGCTTTCTGGTTTGAATTACAGAAAATTATATCTAAACATTACATGATTTAAATATGTTAAAAAAAAATGTAAACACATCTAAATGCAACCAATAAAATTTTTGAGTGCAGTTAAAATGTGTTTTATATTTAAATTATAAAATATACGAAGACATTTAAATAATTTTTGTATTCTTGTAAAAATAAAAATCATTACTTTTAAATAATTCATAAAATTTCTAGTACATGCATGTATGCATGTAACTAGTTTAATTATAATATATATATATGTAGATCTGAAGGAATGAGTTTACCGAGATTTTTTTTGTTCGTGATCAACTTTCTTGCCGCAATAATTTCCTAGTCGTTGTAATTAATCTGCATTTCAGAAATAAAAGTCGAAAATAAAACGAATCAGAAACCGGCGGTCGCTAAATCGCGACTAGCTTCCGCAAAGGAGGAACTAATCTGCCCCGGAAATGGGAGTTCGGTGCCGCTGTTCACCCTACCATGCGAGAAAACCAGCGACTGCGCAATTTTAGGGCCGGGGTTAATTTGTTGCGAGAGAAAAGAGGTGTTATTTAAACGGTGTTTAAAAGGAATGCCCGCTCCCAAACCAGAACCCGTACATTCACGTAAGTCTTTTTTTTTTAAACTATGACTACCTTATATTTTAGTTGGACAGTTTACTGATTTTACACAACGGAAATGATTTAATTGATAGTGATATATATTTAATTGGATAAGATTTTCGGGAACTTAGTAATGTTTAATAGATAATCTTGCGTTAAATAATATATGATGATATGTTTTAGTATTTCGAAATAATAACTGTAATTAAAATTTCTTTCATACTTTTGAATTTGTAAAACATCGCATGCTTACAGACTTGACCCAGTATTTGGATTATATTATTGCAATAACTGATTATTTAGCAATTAAATGATTAGTGAATATTTTTATTTCCTTGTTCTGAAAAGAGGGCTTTTCTTTTTACAAACATAACTTCATGCCAATTCCAATCAAATAGAGTGGCAGAAAACCTATTTGATGTGTCATGTATGTAAAAATAAAATCTCTATTTTTAAGAACACGGAAATAACATTTTTGACTAATTACTCAATTGCAAAATGATCAGTTATTGCAATAATTTAATCCAAATACTGGATTACATCTTCATTCAATTATATCCCGATAAACTTCATATACGCTTTTAATCTATTGTAACACAATAAATTAAAGGTCGTTCTCGTAAAGGTCGTTAACTAACTTACGATTATAAACATCCTGCAACTATAGTTTTACATAAGTACCAATTAGACAAGTAAAATTTGCCTAACGGCAAATAGAAATAATTTCACTGATATCCGAGAAAATTGAAATAAATTTATATTTCCTTGTTCATTTATAAAATAAAATAAAATTCCAAATATCTCATATTGCATAATCAAATTTAAGATATTAGTCTATATACAAATAATGACAGGTTGCATGCGCAAGTAAAAGTACTATTTATGATGTTTAAATGCCTATTTATTTAATTCCAATTATAATTACTTGAGTTAGAAGTAAGAAAGTGAATATCTTGGGTGTGTATGATCGATTTTTGTTGCTCTGGATTCTGTCAAAAAAATTCATACGTTATATAGCGATTTAGAAAGTGAATCAAACGTAAAAATGGTATTGATTCTTATTTCTGTGAGGCTTTGCATACACATACCTACGACTTCCGCTATTTTCATAAATAATTGTTCGTTGTCACTGAAAAGGTGTTCTAATTTTTATTTTTGTAAAACAGGAATGTGATTTTAAAATAAAAATCCGTACTGCATATGCGGTGAAAGTATTTCGATCTAATTGTAAGATAAGTTTATATTGTTCCTGAAGCAATTGTTAGGTATATTATTGTGTTAAATTGAATGTTTTGTAATTTGTAATAATTTTATTGACACAAATACTTTACTTTTGTTTTTTCGTATTATACCTTTTATGTAATGCAAATATACTAGTTAGATACTTAACATTGTTTACATATGTTACATACATATATAATAGACATGCAATTTTTTTTTTTTATATAGCATGGTTAAGATTTATCCCGAGGAAATGTCCTGAATCTCCAATTGCTGAATTCCGGGAGATTAAAACGTGTGAAAGTGATGATGATTGTGCTTCACGAATTTGTTGCCCTGAAAAATCAGGTGGCGAAAGCTACTGTAGAACTGCTGCTCTGCAACTCGATAATTTTCCAGTTGCCAAACGAATGTTAGAACGTAAGTTATAATTGCTACTGTATATTATACATGGTATTTTTGTTTGGTTTACTTTTTTGAGTTTGTTACGGTACAAGCTGTGCCGAGTTGCCTGTAAGTAATTCGTACGTTTGTTTATAGCAATCACAAATTTAGCAGCGTATGTCCAATGTACTCAAGTTCCAAATGGACTTTTGGACATTTTTGCGCGGGAATGCAATAGTATGTTAGATTGTTTTCCCAATTTGTGCTGCCAAGAAAGGGGGAGGAGGGTTTGTAGACCTCCGAGACAATCAGTCTTTAGTCTACTTGCTGGGGTAACAAGAGTAAGTGTATAATTTTTAGATTTGATCAAATTTATGTTGCCATAGTGCGTAGGTATAAGAAATTGTATTACATAAATAGTATAAATGTTGTCCGTCAATTACTTAACAGAACATAAGTATATTTAGTGAAAGTGTTTCAAAAGTTAGAAAAATAGCAAAATGAATAATTATGTAGTCTTAAATTAATCGAAATTTGTATTTTAAAATCCCTAACAAAATATATAGAAGCCAAATTTTAACCAATTTGGAATTTAGGATAATTGTGAATAGATTTAAGAATAAAATGATTAATTTGACTTTTGTCCCAAACAGAGAATCGCGTCAGGTTCGACCCAACTCCGAGCAACAAACACCATAAACAACAATCAAAACAACTAGTCGTTAAGTTTTATTATTTTTTTTTTAATTATTTTGTTTACTGTTATCTTACAAATATACTGAATACATATTTATATTAAAACAAATAAAATTATTTTTTATTATTACGAAGTTCTCCAGGTTATTCGTAGGACCCCAGTAAAAAAACATTTTATTATTTAATCCAGCTGAAAAAAAAAAAAAAACGTGTTTTAATACAAATAACATAGAATTTAAATCTAACCCCAGATCGCAAATCAACCAGAAAATTACCTTCTTGAAGCCGATATCAGCTGCGTATTCTCTGAAGCATTGACGGCAAATATTAAGGCCATATTTTCGGATCAAACCATGTCTGTTGGCACAAGCCCGGCTGTAAATTAACAAAAAATAAAAACTACCAATTTTTACATCCGATAAATTAACCTATAAGTCTCCAAAACTTAACCTATATAATATTTTTTGAGTGTATTTTTTAATAAATATTATATATATCGACAATTTGGTTTAATATGTTAAATGCCTCAACTAGATTAGTTGAATTAATCAAAAATGTTAAATGGAAACCACATGTGTTTACACGTTGACAAACAAGGGTTATATTTAGTGTTCTTTAAGGATAAGTTTGTATTTTATACAAGATTAACATACCAAGATCTAGATCCTTGACCGTATTTGCGAGGATGCGAATACCAGATATTTGCGAAACCCATTTTGTACGAATTAACACAGTTCACGTCTTTTGCGAGACCAGTATAGAAAGAGATCGGAAACTACCGGAAACCGCTCGTCATGAAACAACGCATGCGCAATCAAAAAACCACGAAATTAGTCGGCGGGAATTATAAAAATGTATTTACCAACAAGTCTTATTAATTATTACTGCTCATATATACTATCTAATTTAATTCGTATATATTTTAGTTATAAGTAATATTTTGTTTTTTTTTAATAATAAAATTATATATTAACTTTAGTTAATTTGGGGACTTTATAAATTGTTGGTATCAATTCAAATTTGACTCCATGTTTAGATAGTTGATGACAGTTGCTTCAAATTATTATAGCGAATTATAGTGATGATTATAGCTTGAATGTTCTAAGTGTGTTTACATACCTATTGTCCAGTGTATTACGTGATTTATTGCAGTTTATATTCATTTTAATGCTTTGTATAAATTAATCTAAAAATGCCAAAGTATGTTTCGATATACAATTTAGAAGTATTTGTTTTTAAGTGATTTGTGATTTTTGCAGCTACCCAAAACTACTTTACACATACGAAGAACAAAGACAGATCCTGGACTACATCACAAATCACCATGCTTACTACAGCGTAAAAGGGACTTTATTATGGAAAGAAATGGAGCGTTTACAAGTAAATAAATTGTATATATAAATCTATAAAAATGTTGATTGATTTTTGTGAATTTCGCAAATAGATTTGCAAAAGAAGTTGGCAAAGTATGAAACAACGCTTTAGGAATCACATTTTACCATCTTTGAAAGGCTATAAATTGTCTCAAGCCGAAATGGATCGATTTTACGATGGGTAAATGATTTTTTTCCCCGAAAAATTGACTGTATTTAAACATCTTTTATTATAGGTATCACAACAGAAAGAAACCTAAAGCAGTACCTAATACTGGTGGTGAATTGCCTACAAGTAATTTAAATACGATTACTATCAGGGATGATAATTCTAGTAGTAGTGATAACGTCGGGTTGAAACGTAAACGGTTAATTTCGGAGGGAAAAAGAACGAAAATGTCAAAAATTGATCAAAATGCGAAAGTTGGACGATGGATTCAACCGAATCGAGCCACAAATATGGACGATAATGAAACTTTAAGTCATAATATTGATTCGGAATCAATAATTGATGTACGGTATAGATTTTTAATCGAGTTTTAAAATGTGTTTAATTTGTAATTTTCGTTTTTAGATTCTTGACACCACTTATTTGAAGCCGTTTGGGTAATTATTACTTGTTGTTTCTTATTGCTTTTATTGATGGTATTTGTTTTTTTTTTAGTAAAGAGGAGGAGATTGAAATTATTAAATTTTTTGAAAAAAATCTGGATCGCCTTGATGAGAAAGATTTAGATGGGCCTTATGAAGATATCAATGCTGAGTTTCAATTTCGAAGTAAGTATTATATACATGTTTTTTTTTCTAGAATAAATAGAACAAATTCGTATGAAATAATTTCTCAAGAATTCATTTATTTCTCTTAATGCGAATTTGTTATTTAATATATATAATACGATTATGTAACTAAAGTTTATGTTGGCGTAATAAAATACAATAGTTTTAATTATGTAACTCTAGTTGATTTGATGGGATATATATGGGAGCTTGAGTATGTATGTAAAATATTACTTTTGTATTTGTTAGGGCCGGTTAGATTTCTACGGGATCGTTTCTTAAACGAAATATTACCAAATTTGGTCAAATACAACTGTATGTCCAATTCAGCAATGGTGGCGTTTTACGATAAATCTGGTAAGTCATGTGCAATAATTTCTTTAATAAATCCACAATATTGTACTACCTATACTAGCACTCAAAATACCCAATCATAAAATGATTTACTATTTTCACTCATAACAGATTTTAATTGTTTTATAGTTTTTTATTTAGCTGAGATGTTTTTCAGAAAATTAAATGAATTTTAAACATTTTTAAAGCTAAACTATTAAATAAACTTTCATACGATTAAAATTTACATTGTATTTTGATTCTTCAATTTATAAAGATATGGATATCCCCGACCAACTATGTGAGATGATTGATGAAGAATACAATCAAAAAAAGGAAAAAATACAACTAGAAACCGTACCCGTTGCAACCAGTTCCTCTGAGTCGTTAGACGCTACGCCACCATTCATACGCTCTAAAAACGAAATAATTTCAAGTCAAGACGCAGGAACATCTCAATTAGAAATTTCACAAACTGAATCTCATTTGTATTCACAAAACGAATCGCAATCAAAAGTCGCAACAGAACAAACGGGTAAACGAGCAACAACGGATCAAGCACTAAACGGAACTGCAAGACCACCAAATTGTCGAGATAGCTTAGATGCTTCGATAATTTCGTTAAACACACAATTAAAATCCCCTGGAACTTCGATCGAAAATATTCATATTTTACCCAAACGAGATCGATTGAAATTACTACGAAATGAAGTTTATCAAAATTCACCAGGAACAAATCATCGGGATCGGGTACGACTCATTGACAAATATAAATCTCCACTACATCGAGATCAAAATCAAAACGAGCAACAAGTTGCATTAACAACAATGGACAGGCCTGAGGTTCCTAATCTCTGCAAGTCGCAACAAGTTCAAACTAGCACAATTCAAATAGATAGCAAATCCACGATGACTAATCCG
Source organism: Nebria salina (assembly GCA_944039245.1). NCBI lineage: Eukaryota > Metazoa > Arthropoda > Insecta > Coleoptera > Carabidae > Nebria > Nebria salina. Next base: position 15,935,802 of record OX063271.1, read on the forward strand.
TTAACGTTTAAAGACGTATTATTACGTCAATATGGGACTTATTGCGAAAGTAATTGTGCTATGGTTTCATCCATTGCTGGTTCAATCGGGATGTATATCAACAAAGTTCTTCATTTTTTCGTTCCAAATTCAACAACTGATTGTCCGCAAATTGTGAAATTAATTGCGAACGAACATTGCATTAGTTGTAAACAAGTTCACGTTTTAGAAGACGAAACATTCGCGCATATACGCCATTGTAAATTGGTTAAAGACAAGTACGAGTGTTTCTTACAGAATGTAGCCTTAAAAGCTACAACATTAGAGGATTATTTACTTACCTCAAAATCTAAAAATAATTCAGTTTCACCTATTAATGAAACAATTAGTATGGATTCTGTTGCCACTAAAAGTCAAACAAATATTTTACGTTGTAGTAATATTGAAAATAATGAAAACACCGATTCGAGTTTCGGGAATCCGCTTACTATTCCAACCAAATTAACAACGGGAACGGATATGGAAATTGTTGCAACGGCTACGAACGAAAACACTCTAAATTATAATAAAATGAATGACAATTCGGTATTGCGTAATCCTTGTCTGATTCCTATTAAAAATATGATTTCAACAAAAATGAGCAATATTCAAACATCGATCGATGAGGAAACTATAAACGAAATGAGTGGAAACTTAAATAATAATTCGATGGTAACAAACGACGAAATGTGTGAAAGTTCTCCGCTACTTTCGGTCGACGGTAAAAGTGAAAAGAATTTACTGGATTTGAACAAAACAATAATGACAAAAAAATCGCCATTTAAAAAATTGAGTAATTATTTTCGAAATAAGAAACGTGATGGTATAAATAAATTTAAGTGTCCCATTTCAAACCATACGAAAACGAATAATGATCAAAATTTATGTGCGAAAACGGGTAAGAATGATTCGAACTCTAGTTTGAGTTCCTCAACATCAGGTAATATTGTCCAGTTTCCTAATATCGTTGATAATAATGTAAGTGAAATTGTTTCAAATCAGGTGAATATTCATCAGAAATCTTCTGAATTAAAAGAAGATTTTTTCTCGCGTAGTGTCGATGACGTTATGAACTTTATTTCAAATCCGTGTCAGAAAACAATTACGAGTAGCCAAATTAAGAATTCATATTGTATCAAAAATGCCGAACAAGCTCCTGGAAAAAATGTCACTTATTCCGAGTCAACCCATAATATTATAAATGATAGTATTGAAGATGTTATGAATTTTATTACGAGTCCATCAAGTAATATTGTTACAAGTTTGCAAATAATTCCAAAAAATTGTCCAACAGCTATCAATTCTAAACATGACCGAAAATTAGTCGTTAATATGGACGAAATGATGGACTTTATATTAAACTCGAATCAAAACAATGTAGAATTACCATCGAATATTTCGGTAAATAATCCGGTGGAACAATCGTTGATACGCGTTCAGAATTTAAATATTGAAAGTCCCAAAAAAATCGTTAATTCCCTAGCTTGTAAAGTTCCCGAAAATATTGTTATTTCTCAAATAAATACTGAAGTCCAGCAATCATCGATTATTCAACAAAATTCTAATGATCGTTTTGATCTACTTCTAAATAATATTAAAGTTACTAAATACAATAATCATATCGATTTTAATCCAGGAAATAGTTTTACAAATCCACAAATACAATTATCTCATGATTCTATTCTTAATATTAACAATATCTCCGGCGAAAAAATAAAAAATAATCAAATTGACTTATTACCGAAAATTGCGTCAAATCCTACTGAAAGTAGTCCAGTTATGTCTGTAACTATCCATGAAACTGTAACGAATAATACACCTACAAAGGAGAATTTATCTTCGATAAAAGAGCTAGAAGATTCAAGTGAGTTAAGCCTAATTAAAATGCAACAGATTTTAGAAGCAATTACAATTGCTACAAATAAAAATGCACAGCACTTTTGTCTTCCGGAAGAATATTTTTTGGAAACACCTACATTTTCTGATGGAACTTTAAGCGACAATAATTATAAAAAAGCTGACGTGTCGATAGAAATACAAGATAATTCACCAAATAAAATAATTGAAGAAACTGGTATTTCGCGATCATCTCCAATACTTAAAAGCACAAATCGTAAATTAAAATCGCATGATACAGAACGTGAACCACGGAAACAAAATATAAACATAGATTCTAGCATAAATATAACAAATCCAATAAATAAAGAAAACACATTTGAAAGTATTGCAAAGGCGGATAATGCATACGCTTTTAATCTCTCAGAAAAAGTTACATCTAGAGGAAGACGCGTAAAAAATTCGCCTAAACATAAGAGAGAGCTGCTCAAAAAAAAGGTTTATAAACAAATACTTCCTGTATCAGAACTTGCTTATGCAAGTATACCAAAAGAAGTAAACTTAAATGACAATACGCAAAACAAAACGGAACTAGTTCCGATAACTGATTATGACAAAAGTTCTACAAACTCAGGTATAAGTATCACATCCATAGAAACAGCTAAATTAAATACAACAAACGTAACAAAACAATCTGAATCAGTTCCTATAAATATTGGTGACATAAAACTTTTAAAGCCTAAGCAGCCTGCGTTAGTAAAATTAAGTCCAGCAATAATTAGAAAAATAAAATATTTGCACAATGTAGACATTTTTCCAGTCAATGAACAAGAAAGCTCTTCAAATAACACCACAAAAATAAATTCATCCCTTGACGTAATAAATTCGGAAATAAATACTAAATTCCAAAATTTAACAGAACGTTTACGAAATTCTAATTTAAATGATATGCCGTCTCCTGTACCTAAAATGACGCACACGTTACGTAACAAGGGTTTAGCGAAACCTAGAAGTAAATTGCGAGAGGATAAAAACACTGATAATTCACAACAATCTGATAATGAATGTGTTCTAATTGATTCTGTGCCTATTGCAATTAAAAATATGTCCTCGTTGTTAACCAATAAAGCGAATATTAATTATTCCGATAAATCAAAGATTTGTTCTCCATGTGGTTCAATTTGGACTGACACAATTGTCTCAAATTCTGAAATGAGTTCAATACAAGACCCACTTGCAATTAGTCAAGATCTTATCATTGAACCGTTGTCAGCTGAATTTGCACCACAAACTAATCCAAATAATAGAACACCATCAATCTCTAGTTTGAATTGTACTGATTCAATTGCGTTAAAAAAACCTACGATAAAATTAATATCGCCCATGTCGTTTCGACCGCGGCGAAATGTCTTGTCTAAACGGTCGCAAATGGCCGTGAAAAAATTGTGTATTGATACGACACATTTAGATGTTAAGAAAATCGCATTGAATATCGCTAATGATTTCGTTAAATTTGAGAAAGATGAAATTGATGCTCCTGTTTTCGAGTTACTCGAGACCAAGCTAGAATGGAACTCAGAAAATGGTGAGGAACAGCTCTTCGGTGAGCTGAGAAACCCGGTAGAATAAACTTTTGTATTTCAAGAAAATAGTTGTAAGAATTTGTTTTTCCATTGTATAAAAATAAAATATGTTTCTTTATAAATATATTCTACTGTATTATATATATATTTTTTCTTTTATCCGAAAACGAATTTGTGTTGTATTTTTCTATTAAAACAACGCAATCGTTTGTATTCCTACATAATGTAATTTTAATTTAAAAATTATATAATAAAATATATGATTAAGATTGCTCAACGTAAAAAATAAAACTTGAAGAAAATAATGAAAATCTGTTCAAACAGTTTATATTTATATACCTAATAGCAGTACAGAATTCGTAGCTTTTATAAATAAATACAATTATACAATATTTCATTATAATGTGTACAATATGGCTTTGTGACAATAATAATCATAATAATAATCTAATAAAAATTCCTTATAAGATATATTTAGTACAATAATTTGTGGTTCACAAAATGACAAGAACAATTCGCGCGCAAGGGGCACAATGATTTTTGTCAAACATTTTCAACATGTGATCATTATTGATATTGATTGAGACAACACTCTGGAATGAATAAGAGACACACTATGGCAAATAAGTGCACTTGCTAGAAAATGTGATTATATAAAAAAAAAAAATAAGTATAAGTTTATGAAATAAATCATATCTAAACTACAACATTTGAGAAACACACTTAAAGGGATTATAAACTCAATTTCAACGAGTCAGCTTATAATTTCATCAAATCGAGATTCAAAAAATGTTTTTAAAAAACTTAAATTAATAAATTAGCATCTCTTAATTAAAACGAATTTTATTAAAAATAAATTGAGACAAAAATTTAGGCACAAAAGAATTGACAAATAAAATTTGTTTAGCCATTTTATATAAAAATATCAATAGAATAGAAATGTTGAGTTTATATTCCGCTTAAGTTTACACAATTATAATATTTATATAATAGAGATATGTTAAGATAAATTTCGTTGGACGAAAATCGATTCATAATTCATCAGTTTTGATTTATATTGCTTTAATTAATATTAATAATTGTCTTCTAGACATCGAAAATACACTCGAGTATTTTATAATAATAATAATATTTGGCTGTGTCAGCTGCAAAATCTAAACCTAAAAGTAAATTTACATTTAAAAAAAAAAAAAACAAACAAAGTAATCTTACAACTAATCATAATTATAATAAGAATAATTTATTATATACAGATATATTCGTTGGACAGCAACCTGACTAGATACAAAAAAAAGTTCGAATTATTTATTAAAAAAAATATTTAATAAAAAAATGAAAAATCACAACTATTATTCATTAACACCGTGGTTAACACCAAGTAGTTTCGCCGCGTCATCAGCCGATGACACTAACACCTGATCGATGATTGATTTATCGCGGATACCCAATAAATTCCCGATCAAATCATTTCCTTCAGCGCCGGAATCTTCTTCGCTAGATTTCGGCACATTATTATTATTATTATTCATTTTTAATTTGTCATAATGTTCTTCATCCCCCGAAACTAAATTCTCGTCGTTCGTTAGATTATGTTTCTTGCGGTGCCGCAACATCGAATGCTTCAACGTGAATCTACGGTTGCAGATATCACAAGAAAATGGCCGCTCGCCCGTGTGCGTTCTCATATGGCGTCGCAAGTCTTCGGCAGACCAGAAACGTCGCATACAAAATGCGCACATTACTTTTCGATTCGCGTAATCCGGAAACTTCCCTCTCAAATCACCATCATCTTCAGTATCATGTATTAGCGGGAGTTCTTCGGTGGGATTCTGATCTAAAGCGCCTTTCGTCATCAAAAGTTCAAACTCAGGACTGTGATTATCTTTTATATGATCCAAAGCTTCTTGACGGTCTGCGTATGAACAT